>CM045997.1:38341630-39591630 GCA_025175895.1 Wurfbainia villosa
CCTGTATGTGACAACATACCCTGTTTATACAAGGCCATTCGGCCGCAATCACAACAACATATAAATGTAAATACAACAAAACACAGCATAAACCAATACAACGACATCACAAACTATACACAGTGCATACCGGTATGACTAACACCACGACATAAAGGAAACATCGGCAGAACCCAAATCCACAAGTGTGTATATCACATAACAAGTCCAACACATAAATCCAGATTGAAATAAGGAACATCCGAAATTAAAAGAAAACATAAATCTATGCTGGGACCCTCGGAGATGAGATGAGACAATGCCAGCTAGCGATGCTCCAAGCCGTCACAAAGACTTCTACCTGTTACCTGGGCGACAGAAAAACCCAGGGTCCGTGGTGGTGAGTATAACTCAGAGTTAATATGAAAGAACATGTATATATATATATATCAAATATCACATATAATTCATCAATAACCTATAGGTACATCAGGTATACACCAGCATAGTATATAAATACATGCATATACCATCTAACCAAATAAACAACGAAAAATACAGACATACCTAAAAGCCCATTACGCTACTCTTGTTGGATCGAAGCGGATCGCTAGAGGGGAGGGTGAATAGCGATAAAACTTTTTTTTCGAGTTCGTATCAAAAACCGAGTATATAATTAATTGCAGCGGAAATGTAAATGTAAAGTAAAAAAGAGACAAAGGAGTTTTACTTGGTTCGTAGCCTTCGGCTACTACTCCAAGGCCCTAGCGGTCCTCGACCACGTACGGAGGGCAAAAACACTAAAGAACTCCTCCCCGTTAAAGGTAGGAGTTTAATCGATACAAGTAAAGCACAAAGCTTGAGGTAGAGGGACACTCCCCCTCTCCTCGTTACGATAAAAGCTCCGAAAATGAAAGTACTAAACTGAAATAAAACTCTAACCGACGTAATAAAATGAAAACAAATAAACCTAGACGTCGGAGAAGAAGCACTTCATTGTCGAAGAAGTTGTAGCTTTGTGGAGGCTTTTGGAAGCTTAGAATTGATGATGAAACCCTAGGTTTGGCCGTCCTTTTATAGCCTTTGAGCCCCTTTTCGAGAGGAACCCTAGCCAATCACTATTGAGCACCAATCTCCTTGAAATGGGGTGATAAGCCTTGACTCCTCGAAGCTGATCATTGACCATCAGTCGACTGATGGCCATCATCAGTCGACTGATGGCAGCATAAGTCGAGTGCTGACCTCCGGCAGTCGACTGTTTGATGGCAGTCGAGTACTCCAAGTTGGCAGTCGACTGATGCAAGCTGCAAGGCAAAGTTAGCTCAAAGAAAACATTATTTCGACGGCCCTCGACCGTCCGATCTCGACCTAGACCATCGATGGGATGTCTTTGGTCGGATCTACGCTTAAGACCATCCCCGTAAGGAGGATACGACCTCACTTACGCTCGCACACACGAGCTTACCTCGATACTTACCATGTTGCTTTTGCTTTCGGCCTTCCACTCAACTCCTTCGGTTCCCTCCGAAGTCACTCGAGTGTTGCCCGACCACCCGGCTTCCTCCGGGTGTCGCTAGCCTTCAGCTCCAGCTTTAGCAATCTTCTGCACACTCAATTCAGCTCGTGAGATAACGATATGAGCTTAACTTTGTATCGTTTTCTATAATCAAAACTCAGGTTCAACTTAGGTGCCTACTGCACCAACAATCTCCCCCTTTTTGATTTATGGCAAACCCACATACAAAGTTAAGTAAATAGCAAGCATGAAGAATAATGTGCATTAGAAACAAACAAAAGATTAAGTTGGAGTAGTAAGGATTTTCTTCAAGTATTCCCCCTTGAGGAAACCTCCCCCTTGACCGAGGGTGAGTCTTGAAGAAAGACCTTAATCCTCCCCTTTGAGGGTTGCTTTAAGTAATTAACATTACTTAAAGTTGGCCTTAATAAAATGTTTAAGTTAAGAGTTCTTCTTAACTTGGCCCTTACTCCCCCTTAAGTAAAACATTAAGGGCATAATGTTTAAGTAAAGCGTTGACGGCACAAATAAGTAATAACTTTTAGTTTAAATATAAAGTAAGAGTTAAGTTATCAACCTTAACTTTTTAACTTTGGCCTTTTCTCCCCCTTTTGCCATATATCAAAAAGAGTGAGTGTGTGTGTGGAAAACAAAAATAAGTGTTAAATTTAAAGTCCAAGCATGTTCCACATAATTTTGAAAATAATATACTAAAAATAAGTTCATCTATAAAATGTTCGACTCATATTTGGCTTGATTGATATAAAGGATCAACCAGTCCTGATCAGAGTCGGTTAGTATGTATGATTATACTCCGTGGTTCATGGCGATGCACTAGCTCTACATCTGGAACCAGGAGTAAGGTCCTAACATCTCACGCCCATCTACGTGGCTAAGTACACAAACACATTAGTCCTATGTGTTGTGAGATGTATTGGCTCCTTAAATCTATAGGTGCATGATATCTAAAGTATGTCCTATACTAGTTCCATAAAAATGAAAATTAAGAAATAGTAGTAAGAGAATATAATTTGCAAGTTCCTATTCTACTACGCACATGCCCAATTTTCGTCTTAATAGACTAAATTCGACTTCGGGTAGGGGTTTAGTAAATAGGTCTGCTAAGTTAGACTTTGATTCGACGTATTTGAGTTGTATGGCTCCGTTGGCCACATGTTCTCAAATGAAATGGTGTTTAACCTCTATATGTTTGGTCCTAGAGTGACATATAGGATTTTTAGTAAGGTTAATTGAACTAATGTTATCTACGTGGAGTTTTATGTTCGTAAAGTCTAACTTAAAGTTGCGGAGAGTGTGCTTCCTCCAAAGAAGCTGAGTGACACACTCACCCATCGCGATGTATTCGGCTTCGGTGGTAGATAAGGCAATACAGTGTTGCTTCCTACTGCACCAACTCACTAGACTTGAGCCGAGAAGTTGACAACAACCACTCGTACTCTTTCTATCGAGCTTACTACCGGCATAGTCCAAATCGGAGTAGCTGGTTAGTTCGAACTCGGTAGATCTAGGATACAAAATACCGACATTAAGTGTACCCTTTAGATATCTAAGGATGCGCTTGACTAGAGTTAGGTGAGACTCCTTGCCGCGAGTTTGAAACACAGCGCACATACTTACTGCAAATAAGATATCAGGTCGGCTTGCAGTTAAGTAAAGGAGACTCCCTATTACGCTCCTATAGTATTTTAAATCAATTTGGTTTCCGATTATATCTTCTTCTATATTAACATTTGTTGCCATTGGGGTATTAATAATTTTAGCGTCTTGCATTCCAAAGCGTTTAATTAATTCCCTAGTATATTTGCGTTGATGTAGGTATATTCCATCTTTAGTTTGTTTAATTTGTAATCCTAAGAAGAAACTTAATTCGCCTACTAAATTCATTTCAAATTCGCTTTCCATAATTGAAATAAACTCATTTAGTAGGATTGAGTTGGTGGTTCCGAAAATAATATCATCTATGTAGATTTGGGCTATGAATATGTCTTTACCTAAGGTTTTTAGGAAAAGGGTTGGGTCAACTACACCTTGGTTAAAGCCTTTGGACTTAAGATAAATCGAAAGTCTCTCGTACCAAGCTCGAAGAGCTTGTTTAAGTCCATAGAGAGCTTTCTTTAACCTAAAGAAATGGTCGGGTTTGTCTAAACTTTCGAAACCGGGGGGTTGACTAACATAAACTTCTTCTTTAATGTATCCATTTAAGATAGCAGATTTCACATCCATTTGAAACAACTTAAATCCTCGATGTGCTGCATATGCTAATAGCATTCGAATGGACTCTAATCTAGCTACTGGGGCATAGGTTCATTGCACCGTTGTCCCAACTATTATTAAGATAAAAATAAAAATTATTAAAAATAACAGTTTTGAAAAACCATTGTAAATTGTGTTGTTGATTAAAAAAAACTTTACTCAACGACAACGGATAGTGTTAAACCGTTGTCTTTTGTATTATATGGACGTTCAAAGACAACAATTTTGTCAAAAACCATTGTCATTTATCAAAATCACAACGGTTTATCTAAAAACCGTTGTTTTTGTGGTGTTGTCTTTTTGTATTTTTGTTGTAGTGCCTTATCTTGGGGGGGGGGGGGGGGGGGGTTCACCCTTTGGGATCATCCAAATTGCTCTCCAAGTGCTCCCACAATGCCGCACTGTCAACAACTACTCTACGCCGCTGAAACACTGCTGCAGCACCAATGACATGCCATCATTTCAGGACTTTGTTTTCATCGGTACCTTCAGTTGTCAAGTTAATCCTTCCATTTTGTATTCGAGCTTTTTGGTTTCCGAGCTTTTCGTTGTAAAAAGGAGAGGTGGTCTTGTGCCTCTTCCTTGAGATTATCATTTATTGTATTTGTTGTCTACTACCTCCAACAAGGAGGATCTATAGTGCATTTCCCTTTGTACGTGGTCTAGAATCGCAGGGCCTTGGAGTAGCAATCGTTAGGTTGTGAACCAAGTAAAAAATAAAGTGTCTATTTTACTTTAAGATTTAATTTATGCTGCATTTATTACTCGATAATTGTCGAAACGAAAAGAAGTTTTCAAGTTTGCTATTCACCCCCCCCCCCCTCTAGCTTTCTTCCAATCCAACAATTGGTATCAGAGCGGGGGCACTAAGATTTGGTGAAACCACCAATCTAGCAATTATATTTTCTTTTCATATTCTTTCAATTCGTAAATTGTTTCAAGTTCTTTTCTTATTATTTTTCCCGCATTACTAATCCAGGACGAAGTCTTGGCAACTCGTGTTTTGTCATCATTTTTGTGTAAGGTTTTAAATCAATGGCTTATATTGAGGGGTATAGCACCACCCAACCTCTGTTCTTTAACGGAGATGATTTCCGTTATTGGAAAGGTCGGATGGAGTGTTTCTTGAAAACACAAGTCGAGACCTAGATAATAATCTAAATCGGCTTTGCTCTACCCACCAATCATCAAGGGTAGCCTTTGGACTTCGACAAGTGGACCAACACAACCAAGAGGCAAATCGAAGACGATGCAAAAGCAACCCAAATGTTGCAGTGTGGATTGTCCAAGGAGGAGCTCAACAGAATTGGACCATTCATTAGTGCCAAAGACCTCTGGAGCAAGTTAATCGAGCTACACGAAGGGGCATCCGATGGAAAAGTATGAAAAAGAGATTTAGTAGTAAATAAGTTGTATAATCTAAAGATGCAGGATCATGAGACCGCTATGCAACTCCATGCACGGATCCAAGACATCTTGAACGGCCTACATGCCATCAGACAAAAGGTAGAGAATCGAGACATAATTAGGTATGCTCTTAATGCTTTTCCTAGGACCACCTTGTGGGCATCCATGGTTGATGCCTACAAGGTATCTAGAGATTTATCTAAAATTAAATTAGATCAACTTTTTTCTGAATTTAAATTACATGAACAAACTAATGCGGTCTCGGTCGAGAAAGGTGTAGTGTTATTTGCAGGACAAAGAAGAAAAGGGAAGAGCAAACCACCTCCAGAAGAAGAAGAATTCAAATCCGAAGACGAATACGAATCGGAATCCGAAGAAGAAATGAAGGTCGAACTAGTCAATCTAGTTCGGAGAATGATCAAAAAGGAAAGGGAGCAATTGAAGAACAAGAAACCCCCACAGACCTACACATGCTATGGGTGCAACAAGAAGGGGCATTTCAAGTCAGACTGCCCAAAAATGAAGCCAAGACACAAGTAACTAAAGAAAGCATTTTAAGCGACGTGCAAGGAAGAAGAAGACCAAGGCAACAACTTGGCTTTCATGGAGAAATCGGTAGAGTCCGAGTCTGAGTCCGAAGCCGACTGTAAATCCAACTCCGACTCCGACTCTAAGGACGATTTTGAGTTGAGACTCAAAGCCGAATCAAAAGAAAAGATCAAGGTAAGTCATTCATTAATTTCCAACTTATATCATGCAATTAAACTGTTAGATAGGAAATTAACTAAGTCCGAGTCTAGGGTTGAGTCGTTGCTTGATGTGGTTAAAATACTCAAGCAATAGGCTATCCTAACCTCTTCAACTAGTCAAGTTCAAGAAGGAAACTCTAAAAGCACCGATAATAACACAAGAGGGGGGGGGAGATTTTTTTTTTAAAACGATAGATTAACGCAGTGGAAGACAACACAACAAAAGAAAACAAACATGAATCAAAAACAAGGAAATCACAGCTAAATTGAAGCAGCCAAAAATAAAGTGAAAACATGAAGAACCCGACAAGAATCACAACATAGGAAAAGGAAAAACACTAAGACAGTCAATTTTTTTTACTTGGTTCATAGCTCTCTCCTAGAGATGCTAGTCCAAGGCTTACCTCTATCTTTTCTCCTTTTTTGAAGATGAACTTCAAAGGTGGAGAAACCTCTTAACGGTTTACAGATTACAAATTCTTAATATATGAAATATGCACTAGAACCTGAATTATATGAAACAAGATAAGCAACAAAAACTTTATAGTGACACCGATGATCTTGATCCAGCCGACCTTGGTCCTTGTTGTGCTCAAGGCAGCAACACGAATCATTGTGCTGAGCAGAAGGTGGCATAGATTTTTAGAGGTTAGATGGAAGCAGAGGAGTTGTAATCTTTTATCGCAGTGAAAGCTTCCAAGAGCAGAGCATAGGGTTCGTCAAGCGCAGAGGAAGAAGAAGAGCACAGATTTTCCATGTGTGATTGTTTGACCAGCCGCAAGAGATTGGCACAACTTTCCTTAGGCGAGCAGTCGACCATGGGCAAGAAGTGTTGTCTATCAAATCACTGGAAAACACCAGAGCAAGACCATTGTATCTGTTCGTTGTGAGAGAGATGTTGCAGCTAGCAAAATAGAGCCAATTTTGTTTCTGCGCAAATCCTAATCCCAAGATCCTTGCTCCAATCTCCAATCAACTTCGTCCATGCCATTACATAAGCTTGGAAAGTGTCACGAACCAATGTATTTGGTCATCCATTCGAGCGGAAACCTATAAAAATCAGACATGCAGAAGAATAGATAGAATTTCCTCACCAGAATCGCAAACTCATTTCCCACTAGTCGAGGCGCCAGTCGAGCGTGCCTTGCATCTGTGCTTTTCTGCGAAGGGCTAGTTGAGGCACCGCATTGACTGTATAGGTCGAAACACAAGTTTGATCTCTTGCAGTCGAGGTGTCCGTTGAGTTGGCCTCGCTTCTGTCTGCAACTGCCCAGGACCAGTCGAGGCGCCGCCTTGACTGCACCAGTCGAACCTGTTAAGGTTCACACATCTATCCTGCCTTAGTCGAGGCATTGGGTTAGTGCGGCTTATATTTGTAACCTTCAGCTCAGGATCAGTTGAGGTGACACCTCGACTGCGACTTGTCCTGCAGCATTCGAGCTTCGACTCTCATCGCTGACCACTATACACGATCAGTCGAGTTGTCGCCTCGACTATTCCGGAGCAATCGAGGCGATGACTCGACTGTACCTTGCCGACGACAAGTTTCTCTACCTAATGAATGCAGTAAGGGCAACAATTGAGGTGTCAACTCATTGTTGTCCTTAAGACCCATTGTTTCAGTCGACTCTAAGATTGAAACATGCCTAGTAAAGACTCTACCCCGAGACCCTTTACTTGCCAAGACTCCGTCCATCAACCATTCTTGGACTTTTCACCTTGCCACTCCGGCAAGGAATTTCTCTACTGCCAAGGAATCATCCCTCTTAGACTTTTCACCTTGCACCCCTGCAAGGAATTTTCATCTGCCAAGGAATTAACCATCTTGGACTTTTCACCTTGCACCCCCACAAGAAATTTCCAACTGTCAAGGAATTAACTATTATGGACTTTTCACCAAGGTCCACCCTTGGATTTCTCACCAAGGAATTAACCATCTTGGACTTTTCACCAAGGATCACCCTTGGATTTCTCACACTCACTTAAACCTTTGTTAAACACCAAAACATAACTTGGAGCTTTCAGCTCCAATAGTCTCCCCCTTTTTGATGTTTGACAACCCGTTTAAGTTTAGGTCACTCTACCCAAGATTAACCCAAGTTTAGATCACATGTCAGAGATGTGACTATACAAATCAGATAGACCAGATCAAGTCATAAAATCAGATTAGGTCATGCCTAAACTATAAACACTTTCTCCTCCCCATTTGGCAAACACCGAAAAGGGTTTCATAATCAAGGATACTCCATCAGACCACCATATATCAAACGTATTTGGTCAGATTATAGATACATAATGAAAATCCTCCCCCTTAATGCTATCTTCATTTTAAGTTTTAAGTTTTGAAACCACCTCGCTTTTTACTCATTTTACTGTAAGTTTACTAATAACCAACCTTGAGAGAGTCCAGTCGAGCCTCTGGTCGAGACCTCCTGGCTTCTGGAGGTGTGCAGTCGAGTGCCCAGTCAAGGTCTACTCGACTCTGTGAGACTGCATTACGAGTAGTCGAGCTACTGGTCAAGCTCCACTCGACTCTCTGAGGAAGCGAGGGGTATCAGTCATGGTTGCACCTTGACTGGAAGCTCAGTCAAGCTCCCAGTCAAGAACACCTCGCTTCTGTTCGGTCTAAACTAAAGCCCAGTCGAGGCACTGGCTTGACTATTCTCTAATAAATGAAACTGTGCAATTTTTAGACCCAAATTCAGAAACCCATAATAAATTCCAAAAAATTCAATAAATTTTAAAATTTTGCGTGTAGAATTCTAACATCATACTTCTATTGTCACGCCCCAGGGGAGTCCCCGCCAGACGAAAATCCGACAGCATCTCCCCTGTACGGGTGACAATATGGAACTTGTATACAAGGACTACACGACCACTATACATCGGTCAACACGATCAGAACAAAAACTACACACGCAGATAATAAATTGGCCTCAGGCCATCCATCCAGGTAAATAGCAACAGTCTACTATATCTAGACTTACCCCTTCTGCCATATGAGCAGGAATATACAACCAAACCAATCGAATAGTCCATAAGGCCACAACAAATATCTCTAAACCTCCACAAGTACATAACCAAAACAAACACAAGTCCTACACACTTCATCTAGTTAAAAACCAAAACCATAAGACCAATAAAACCTATCCATTTCGACGAGGGGGATTGGCAGCTGGACTCTCCTGGCAGTTTCAACCTGAAACAGATGTAAAGCAACGAGGTAAGTTCAAAGAACTTAGCGGATAATAGTCGATATGCAAAGCAAGTTATAGCTAACAATAAGAATCATGCCAGTACAGTCTCATATAAATAGGGTATGCAAGCAAGAAATACAAAAGGATTGTACTTACCTAAATCTCCTGCCCTGATACAGGAGCATGTGACATACTATAAGAGATAAAGTCATCACCATATACAAATATGAATCCTGTATGCATGGCAATCATATGCAACATCCAAGGCATCAATAAAAATGCAGCAAACACAATACAAATGTTATCCATGCAAAGTGCATGTCGTGCAAATGACATGGTCACCCCTAATGCCAGTCAGCCGCCTCACACGCGATGGTGAAGCCGAGTGGGTAGGGCTATGACAACTGTGCACTCTGCCATCACTACTCCTGAGTGACCAAGTGGACAGGATACTGTCGGAGTACACCTATCCTCCTGCCCCAAACAGAGTGGGGGAGCTATGCTCTCATCTCCCGGTGTCATAGACCAAAGGAGGGATCCCTGCCCACTACCACGCTGCCTCATCGCTACCCATGAGCGGACCAGCGGAGCCTAACAGAGCAACTGCACACACCCTCCTAATGTACCACTAACCCATGAGTGACAGTGTGTGCAGGCCATGTAACTGGCTGCGAGCTCAACTATAAAGGAACCCCGTCCAGCTAGCATGCAATCATGCAAGATGGTGTATGATACTAAAGCATTGTAAATCCAACTAAAATGCATAATCGAATAATATGCACAACCAATAAGTACATATCCATGATCCGAGTAAAACGGGGAAGATATAATCATACTGATCAAATGCATGTATCAAGTAGGCACAAAAAAAAAATACTAGGCATATAAACATGAAAATTATTGCAAGCTATCCTAACTAGCATATCAACATGACTATATCTAAAAGATAAGTCAAAATACCCGCCTTATATAATGCTCGAACTAATGAAATCTTCACGCCTGTGGACCTGTCTCGTGACCAAAACCTGCATAAAACATACATGATTACCATCAAATCCAAGCACACGACAACGTGCTAAATTTACTACCATATAGTTTCTATATTCTCATCCCTTTTATCGAATACTGAATTAGAAACCCTCACTTGTACATCTAACCAAATCCCATTAGAATTCCATATAAACTCGGCTTCCAGTTAGCAACTCCTAACTCATGCACCATAATCAACACCCCTTATAGCCTTCACAACCATTTACAACCATTTCTAGATTACCCATTTCCATCCTAAACCTCACGACAACCCATAATCTATCAATTTACAACTAATAAAGAGAAGATAGATCAAAGCTTACCAAGCTAGCAAAACTCCACCGTGACAAAATTTTCCCCCAAATCCTCTGTTCACAGAAGCAAATGGCATTCACGATCTCTGCCCAAACAAGATCCCACGCTCAACCACAGAAATTCACAGATAGGTATAGATCCTGTCCAGAATCAAAGAAGAGAAACATCTCTTACCTACTCCGGCGATGCTCAGCCAGAAGGGCAACTCCACCGCAAGCGGCCAGGCGCGAAAGCGACGGCGCTCGGGAGGCGGCGGCAGCGATGACACGAACTCGGGGTGGAGATCGGCCTCAGATCAACCTCCTGGCGACAGAGGCTGGCCACTTAACGGCGACGACCAAGGAAGAGGAATCGGGCGCTGCGAGTGGCGAGCGGCCCGTGAGCGGCGGTGGCACAGGCGTCTGCGCGTGGGGCTCGAGCGGCGGCGAGAGCGCCGCGAAGGTCTCAGGCGGCAACATTGGTGGCAGAGAGGGCTACGACGATGACGAGTGGCCAAGGTAGTGTTAGTAATATATGAGAGATGTCCTAAGGCAATCGCCTTATGTATGAACCATTTATATGATAAATGAAGATTCACTATTTGAGTATACATGTTTTATGTATTTGATTGGATCTTAAACTCATTTGCTGAATGTCCACGATACGATTCACAGCATGAGAGAATTTGTGATTGGATCACAACTAGTGAGTATCTCTACATGTGTAATTGTGATGTATCGGAATGATCCCTAGTCGATGAATTGATGGATCTGGACACCATCAATTCTGTTGAGACTAGCACGAGGTATACTCCTTGGTGTATCCAAGCAGCTGATTCTCACTGGCTGGAGACATAGTGATGTCCGGAGTTAATCGTGGATGCTAGTTATGGTAACTAGTTCATTGGAGTGACCAGTCGTAAGACTTCATATGGTTCTCTGCATATATAGATATGTCAATGAAGTTCTTACTGTGGCTTAAGTGCGATGTTCCTTTGACTTGCGGTATTCAAGTCATCTTGATCATGGAGACTTATGCTTTGACATCTTAAGCAAACATCTCAGAGGAGATGTGGACCCGGGATGATTGGGTATAAGTCGAAGTGATCGAAGGTGTTTGAATAGCCTATAAAGGATTCACCACTCCTTGCGAGGAGATGTATACCCATGGCCTCTCGTCGGATTGTTACTAAAGTCTTTGGCCAAAGCATTACGTGTTTAGAGTAAGGTACTCTTCGATACATGTGGAGTAACTAGAATCCGTAGGACGAGGAAATGATACTTGGGCTAGGTGTGACATAGTCAGCCTAGTGGGGACTGACACTATAGACCATGTCCTGAACCAAGTGGGTATAAGATGAGTGAAGGGAATGGGGCACGATTCATTCGAGCTACTGAAGGGTTTCAGAAATAGTTCTGGATCAACCGTTGATCTTTTCGGTTAATTGGGGATCATGATGTACTACTAGGTGCCACTCATGATCGTTCTATAATTAATGGTTAATTATAGACGGCCAACATAAACCGAGAACCTATTTGGTCACACGCACAACGAGTATAATCCAAAGGATTTAAAACGAGCTTGAGAATGAGATTCTCAGACCGAGAGAAACTATGTTTGGTTGGACCAAACATAAAGCGAGCATGAAATTGTTTGATGCAATGGAAGCGTGGCCGTGGTCTTGCGAAGACATGTCTGATGGACCAAAATGGTTTGGTTCTAATCCAATGGATGAGAATAAACCAAAGGGTTTGGTTTATATTAAACGAATGAACCAAAGGTTGGTTCGGTTCGTTTTAACTTAAAATAAACCATCATGGTTTGGTTTATTTTAACTTATCTTAATGGAGCGGGTTAACTGGCTTTATGGATATGATCCATTAACCATTAAGAGAATTAGTTCTCTATAAAAGAGGGCAATAGGGTTTGATAAGCCCTAATGAAGAGGCCACCCTCCTCCTCTTGTTGGCGCCAACTCTATTGCCGCCAACCATCTCTTCCAACCGGCGACCAGCTGCTGCCGTTTCCTCCTCTTGCCGGCGACGAGCTGCTGCCGGAGGAGCTCCGGTGATCTTCCTTGGCTCCGGCGACAAGGTGAGCAAGTCGCTTTCCTTATTTGGCCGGCGCAAGGTCTCCACCAAAGCTGTCCAGTTTTCTGGACAGCTTGTTCTCCTCTCGTCGGAGCATCGTTTGGACGACGGTTAGTGCTCTAACAGTGGCTAACATACCGGGGATTTGATCTCCGGTAATCCTCTGAGGTGGAGGACGAAGGATTCGTCAAACGGTTGACGAATACCTCTCCGGAGAAGCGAGTTTTGAGAACTCGTTTTAGGATCCGAATTTGGATTCGGATCGTGATCATCTCTCGATCACGTCGTCTTCAACACGAGGCTAGTAACCCGTACGAAGATGAAGCTCGTGACTTAGCGAAGTCATCCCGAGGAGCTCGGCGTGGATACGGATAGAGACGATTCTTACGAGGATCGTTCCGGTTGATGCCGTTCCCGCTACACGTCATACGGAAGGTATAACGTAGATAATTTTCTTTTATTGCAAATTTTAATTTATGGTTATGTCTACACTTGTTGTAATAGCATGCGTGTGTTGTGTGTGTTGTAATAAATATAGATTTATTATTTTAATTGCTTCCGCTGTGCTCATGTTTACGAAACATGATCGAACACACACACGCCATGCAAGTTTAAAACCCAACAAAGGGTATCAGAGCCCAGGTTGTGTTTCGACATAATCGTAAAATGGTTTTGCGATAGTCATAATGTATTTCTGGAAATTTTCTAAATTTTGGAAATTTAGAAGTATTTATGGAAATTTTTCAATTTTGGAAAGTCTAGAAGTATTTATGGAAATCTTCCACTTTTGGAAAGTTGGAAGTATTTATGGAAATTTATATTTTCCATAAATAAAATATTTGATTAGATTCTGGAAATTTGTTTCCTAATTTAATCATGATTTGATTTGGGAAATCAAATCTTAAAATATTTAATTTCCATAAGTAGTTTTAAAGATTTAGGAAATTGGTTTCCTAAATAGATTTTCCTTAATCAAATAATTCCATGAATAAAATATGTGATTAGATTTGGAAATTTGTTTCCTAATTTAATTATGATTTGATTTGGAGAATCAAATCTTAAACATATTTTATTTCCATAAATAGTTATGACATATAAAAATTACATACATGACATAATTGTATGCCATGTAATTGCATTAGATGCATAACATTATGCCATGCGTGTCGTGACATGTAGATGTATGCCATGTATGCCATGTCATGTAGATAATAGTTATTTGCATGCAAAGAGGATGAGACATAAAAACCCTTAATCAATATTAAAGCCTACACCTTCCATTAATATGGTTAGAACCAGAGTTCTGCTTGTTTGGGTTGTTGGACTCTCTCCAAGCCCGGCTACGAACTCAATATGTTCAAACCATGGAATAGTTTAATACTAATATGGTAAGAGTCAGAGGTCAATCGTTAGCTTTGGTTGTTGGACTCTCTCCAAGCTGGGCTAATTGGTTGAATGCGCTCTAACCATATTAAAACTATGTCCCGATTAATGGGTTGGCTTTAACCTGGAGCATCAGCTTGTTGGACTCTCTCCAAGGTCGATGTAAAGGGAGGTGAAGTTGGGTGCTATGCATATGATGCATACTTGTTAATGTGTTAACAACCCGATGTATGTGTGAACATTCAATTAGTTGATAGCACATTGTGATAGTTGCATATACGGGATATGCAATCGGTATAGATGATACCTACCGTCGTAGTTATGAATGGCTTGTTGGACTCTCTCCAAGGTTGTTCATAACTATGATGGATATCATCCCATTCGGAGATGGACCTACGATCTCCCGAAGTGATTTTGGGGTTTTTGAAATTCGAAAAATGAATGAGATTTATAAATGTATATTGATGCATTTTTAAAATCATCTTTCTCATATATGCTCGTTTTGTATTTCTAAGATTGATCATGATGTCTTTGAATTTGCGTTCCATTTTGGATTCGAATAAATTGACTGGGCCGAATTTCTTGGACTGGCTTAGAAACTTGAGAATTGTTCTCAAGGTGGAAAAGCTTGCGAATGTCCTCGAAGCGTCTCTTCCCGCCCGTCCTAGTGACAATGCAACTCTGGACCAATTGTTGGCCTATCAGAAACATGTGAATGATTCTGAAATGGTGAGTTGCATCATGCTAGCCGCGATGGAACCCAAGCTACGAAAGCAGCATGAGCATATGGATGCTCATATCGTAGTCCTTCATCTTTGTGAGTTGGTTGATGAGCAAGTGAGATTCGAAAGGTTCAAAGTCTCAAAGCTCCTCTTCACCTCTGAGATGCTAGAAGGTTCATCTGTGGTACTGCTCAATATGCTGAAGACTGTGGAGTCTTCTGAGAAGCATGAGCAGGTGACGGTGCTGTTAGTTGATTCCTCGAAGAAAGGTTCTAAGAGGAAGTCAAAGGAACAGCATAAGGAAAAGAAGAGAAGGGCTAAGAAGGTAGAACTAGCACAAAAGGAAACTTGCCATCATTATGGCAAGGAGAGCCATTTGCGAAGAAAGTGCAAGATTTATCTTGAGTCCGTGAAGAAGGATAAGGCATCAGATGCCCCATCTTCTTCAGAAATCTTCTTTATTGATTGTCATTCTATTTCCTCAGACATTTGGGTATTTGATACTGGGTGTGGCTCACATATATGTAATGACATACATGGGCTAAGGAATAGAAGAAGACTCGTCAAGGGAGAGTCAAATTTACGTGTTGGGAATGGAGCAACGGTTGCTGCACTCGCCATCGGAACGTATTTGTTGGAACTCCCTGTAGGACTTGTCTTAGAACTGGACAATTGCTTTTATGTTCCTTCGTTGATAAAGAACATCATTTCTATTTCTTGTTTAAATAGAAATGGGTACCATTTGACTTTTAGTAACAATTGTTGTTACATAACTTTAAATGGAGTTCTTTATGGGACTGGAACTTTAAGCAATGGTGTTTATACGTTGGACGTATCCAGTGGCATTTGCAATATCGAAGCGAGCAACAAGTGTGCTCGAAAGGATAATCAAATAGACTCCTATATGTGGCATTGTCGTCTTGGCCATGTAAGCAAGAAACGCATGTCCGAATTACACCGATGTGGAATTCTGGAATCGTTTGAATAGGATTCATACGATACATGCAAATCATGCTTAAAAGGCAAGATGACTAAGTTACCTTTTACTGGAAAGGGTGAACGAGTGGGAGAGTTACTAGGTCTAATACATACTGATGTATATGAACCTATGTCAACTCAAGCTTTAGGAGGCTACAGCTACTTCATTACCTTCACCGATGATCATTCACGGTTTGGGTATGTGTTCTTGATGAAACACAAAGTCTGAAGCCTTTGAAAGGTTCAAAGAATTCAGAAATGAAGTAAAAGAACAACATGACAAGAGTATTAAAATACTTCGATCGGATCGAGGTGGTGAATACTTGAGTCAAGAGTTTCTTGATTATCTAAGAGACAATGGTATATTGTCTCAATGGACTCCGCCATATACACCACAGCATAATGGTGTATCTGAGAGGCGTAACCGGACCTTGTTGGACATGGTCAGGTCAATGATGAATCATGCGACTCTTCCCAAGTCCTTTTGGGGTTATGCACTTGCATAATTGTTTACTTGTTAAATGTAATGCCTACCAAGGTAGTCTCAACTACTCCATATGAGATATGGAATGGTAAGAAACCTCATGTATCTTACTTGAAGATATGGGGTTGTCCTGCTTATGTGAAGCGGACTGTATCAGACAAATTGGATGCTAAGTCTGATAAATGTCTATTTGTTGGATACCCTAAGGAAACAAGGGGTTACCAATTCTATCATCCCATGGAACAAAAAGTGTTTGTTTCAAGGCATGCTGTGTTTCTAGAGAAAGAGTTTCTCTTGCAAGAAAACAGTGGGAGTGTCGTCGAGCTTGAGGAGGCTCGAGAGACTCAAATAGACATTGATGAGATACCTGGTGAAGCACAACAGCCGAAAACTCATAGTGATGAGCAATCGGCTGGACCTATTGTAACACCACATCTTCGTAGATTTGGTAGAACACGCAATATTCCTGAGAGATATGGATTTCTCGTAAGTGAATCGAACGACGTGTTACTCATTGATGATGAGGAGCCTACCAGTTATGAAGAAGTGCTGACAAGTTCAGAAAGGGATAAGTGGCTTGGTGCCATGAAGTCGAAAATGGATTCCATGTATGAAAAACCAAGTTTGGAACTTGGTTGACCCACCTGAAGGGATAAAGCCTATAGGGTGCAAGTGGGTTTTCAAGAAGAAAACCGACATGGATGGTAATGTGATTACCTATAAGGCTAGATTGGTGGCGAAAGGATATCGTCAAAAACAAGGTGTTGATTTTGACGAAACCTATTCGCCTGTAGCTATGCTTAAATCCATTCGGATGCTCCTGGCCATAGCGGCTCATTATGATTATGAGATATGGCAGATGGATGTGAAAACAGCTTTCCTTAATGAAAACCTGCTCGAGGACGTGTATATGATACAGCCTGAGGGTTTCACATCGGTTGATAAAACCAAGGTATGCAAATTGCGACGGTCCATTTATGGATTGAAGCAAGCATCCAGAGTCGAATATCCGCTTTGATGAGACAATCAAAAGTTTGATTTCACAAAATCCGCACGAACCTTGTGTGTACAAGAAGGTTAGTGGGAGGCAAATATTCTAGTATTGTATGTCGATGACATACTACTTATAGGAAACGATGTTTCAATCTTACAACAAGTGAAGGTTTGGTTATCCAAGACATTCTCCATGAAAGACTGGGAGAAGCAACCTACATCCTCGGGATTAAGATCTATAGAGATAGATCAAACGGTTGCTTGGTCTTTCGCAGCTACATATATACGAAAAGCAAAGAGGTTTAGCATGTCGGAATCCAAGAAAGGTTTCCTACCCATCTGACATGGGGTACACCTTTCGAAGTCTATGTGTCCGCGCACAGAAGACGAGAGGATTTGCATGAGTAAGATTCCCTATGCATCCGCAATAGGATCTATCATGTATGCTATGTTATGTACGAGGCCCGATGTATCGTATGCTCCGAGTGTCACGGCAGATACGATCCGATCTAGGAATGGATCATTGGTGTATTGCATAAGACGATCCTTAAGTACTTAAGAAGAACTAAGGATCGTTCCTAATATATGGAGAAGGGTACATGGTGATACGTGGGTATACGGATGCGGATCCGCATGCACAAGGATGATTCCATGTCTTAGTTTGGGTATGTATTCACCTAGAATGGAGGCGCAATAAGTTGGAAAGGTTCCAAGCTTGACACTATAGCGGATTCTGCCACTAAGGCAGAATACGTTGCAGCTTTGGAAGCAGCAAAGGAAGCGGTTTGGATCAAGTAGTTCATCTATGAACTTGATGTGGTCTCATCAATGATCCAAACATGTGCTTCACCGCTATCATCTTATCAGAGAGATCATCAGTAGGAACGAAATACAAATCGAGAAAATTCCCACTGAAAGGAACTTAGCGGATCCCTTGACTAAGGCATTACCTCAAAATAAGTTTGAGAGTCATGTTCGAGCTTATGGTATTGGATACCGTAGCGATTGGCATTAGGCCAAGTGGGAGTCTGTTAGTAATATATGAGAGATGTCCTAAGGCAATCGCCTTATGTATGAACCATTTATATGATAAATGAAGATTCACTATTTGAGTATACATGTTTTATATATTTGATTGGATCTTAAACTCATTTACTGAATGTCCACGATACGATTCACAGCATGAGAGAATTTGTGATTGGATCACAACTAGTGAGTATCTCTACATGTGTAATTGTGATGTATCGGAATTATCCCTAGTCGATGAATTGATGGATCTGGACACCATCAATTCTGTTGAGACTAGCACGAGGTATACTCCTTGGTGTATCCAAGCAGCTGATTCTCACTGGCTGGAGACATAGTGATGTCCGGAGTTAATCGTGGATGCTAGTTATGGTAACTAGTTCATTGGAGTGACCAGCCGTAAGACTTCATATGGTTCTCTGCATATATAGATATGTCAATGAAGTTCTTACTGTGGCTTAAGTGCGATGTTCCTTTGACTTGCGGTATTCAAGTCATCTTGATCATGGAGACTTATGCTTTGACATCTTAAGCAAACATCTCCGAGGAGATGTGGACCCGGGATGATTGGGTATAAGTCGGGTGATCAAGGTGTTTGAATAGCCTATAAAGGATTCACCACTCCTTGCGAGGAGATGTATACCCATGGCCTCTCGTCGGATTGTTACTAAAGTCTTTGGCCAAAGCATTACATGTTTAGAGTAAGGTACTCTTCGATACATGTGGAGTAACTAGAATCAGTAGGACGAGGAAATGATACTTGGGCTAGGTGTGACATAGTCAGCCTAGTGGGGACTGACACAATAGACCATGTCCTGAACCAAGTGGGTATAAGATGAGTGAAGGGAATGGGGCACGATTCATTCGAAGCTCTTGAAGGGTTTCGTAAATAGTTCGATCAACCGTTGATCTTTTCGGTTAATTGGGGATCATGATGTACTACTAGGTGCCACTCATGATCGTTCTATAATTAATGGTTAATTATAGACGGCCAACATAAACCGAGAACCTATTTGGTCACACGACAACGAGTGTAATCCAAAGGATTTAAACGAGCTTGAGAATGGGATTCTCGCATCGAGAGAAACTATGTTTGGTTGGACAAACATAAAGCGAGCATGAAATTGTTTGATCAATGGAAGCATGGATGGGCCGTGTCTTATGAAGACATAATGGATGGACCAAAATGGTTTGGTTCTAATCCAATGGATGAGAATAAACCAAAGGGTTTGGTTTATATTAAACGAATGAACCAAAGGTTGGTTCGTTCGTTTTAACTTAAAATAAACCATCATGGTTTGGTTTATTTTAACTTATCTTAATGGAGGGTTAACGGGCTTTATGGATATGATCCATTAACCATTAAGAGAATTAGTTCTCTAAAAAGAGGGCATTAGGGTTTGTTAAGCCCTAATGAAGAGGCAAACCTAATTTGCCCCACCTCCTCCTCTTGTTGGCGCCAACTCTATTGCCGCCAACCATCTCTTCCAACCGACCAGGCTGCTGTTGCCGTTTCCTCCTTGCCGGTGCGAGCTGCTGCCGGGAGGAGCTCCGGTGATCTTCCTTGGCTCGGCGACAAGGTGAGCAAGTCGCTTTCCTTATTTGGCCGGGCGCTATCTCCTCCACCAAGCTGTCCAGTTTTCTGGACAGCTTCTTCTCCTCTCGTCGGAGCGTCGTTTGGACGACGGTTAGTGCTCCGGCAGCGGCTAACTTACCGGGGATTTGATCTCCGGTAATCCTCTGAGGTGGGGGACGAAGGATTCGTCAAACGGTTGACGAATACCTCTCCGGAGAAGCGAGTTTTGAGAACTCGTTTTAGGATCCGAATTTGGATTCGGATCGTGATCATCTCTCGATCACGTCGTCTTCAACACGAGGCTAGTAACCCGTACGAAGATGAAGCTCGTGACTTAGCGAAGTCATCCCGAGGAGCTCGGCGTGGATACGGATAGAGACGATTCTTACGAGGATCGTTCCGGTTGATGCCGTTCCCGCTACACGTCATACGGAAGGTATAACGTAGATAATTTTCTTTTATTGCAAATTTTAATTTACGGTTATGTCTACACTTGTTGTAATAGCATGCGTGTGTTGTGTGTGTTGTAATAAATATAGATTTATTATTTTTAATTGCTTCCGCTGTGCTCATGTTTACGAAACATGATCGAACACACACACGCCGCGGTGCCGGAAACCCAACAGGTAGCGGTCGATGGGTGCGTGCACAGGGGCGGCGACCGCTGGTCCTGTGCGCGCGTTGCACAAGGGCGGCGGGACTCGAGACGATCTGCCCTGGGCCACGAGCGATTGTGGATGGTCGCGGGCGGTGGCACGGTGAGGAGGGTGCCACGCGGAAGAATCCGGCGCGGGGGGGGGGGGGGAACGAAGTCGTCGCGAGAGAAGGTCGAGGAAAGAAATCACGATAGGGAAGGCTCTTTTAGCCTTTGGTGCGTGCGGCGGGGGAAGTAATAAAACCTAAGGAGGGATTAATGGGATAGGTTACGAAAACTAGTCCAATTTAATTAGCCCTAACCCTAGATTAGGTTTTAAACAAATCTAAAAGCTTAACCCTAGGTTTAGGTATTTAAACATAGGGTTAATCAAACCCATTAATTCCCCAATAATAATCTCGTACTGACTCCGTTTAAATCCAGAAAAATTCCGAAAAAAATCTTAAAATTCCCTAAAAATCTTGAAAAATTTCCAGGATTATTTTCCTAAATTTTGGCCATAAAATTTTATATTTTAAATTTTCAGTATTTAACATCTATAGTGAAAAATATATGAAAATTAAAATATCTAGGATTTCTCCCGATTGATACACTTTTCAAAAACTCTAAAAATAGGTGGTTTTTGTGCTTCTTCCTGCTTGTATCAACACCTCTACTAGTGATTCCTATCCCTAGGTAGAATTCACCATAGTGAAAAGAACATGTTTCAAAAACACTCTAAGGAATTATCCTTAGGGAGGCAATTGTTTTAATAGATCCAACCAATTTTACTTGGTTGGAATGTCCAATTATGATCTTCAGACCAAATGCACATGAGTTATGTACTGGTCTTCCCCATAATTGGTCAAATTAATGATTGCTATCTCGATAACCTCCTTACCCAAAGATTGCAATGAGCACATCGAGTAAGTTGGTTATACCTAAGCATCTCACCCCGCAAACTAGCAATACAAAAATAGTTTTGTTAACCCTATAGTTTGTGTGAGATGCTTCCAAAGTTATCCAGACTTCCCAAATTCTTGTTGTTATGGTGAGTTGGTCCTAATGATCATGGAAAGGTTAAATCCTCACTCAGTGACACACATGTCTAATTCCCTTTTCAAGTGACTAAACTCCTTTTCAGGGAGAGGTTTTAGCAAAGATATCAACTAGGTTAGACTTCAACTCAACATAATTGAGTACAACATCTCTCTTAGCCACATGATCTCGAATGAAGTGATGTCTCACTTCTAACTTCTGTTGGTGCAGGGGAACTAGATAATCGAACCTTGATTTTGATGATGGCAAAGATTCAAAGTTAAGCTATTTTGTTATCTCATGTGATATGCTAAGTGTGTAGGAAGTGTTTAAGCTAAGCCAAAGGTCGAGCGACACTCGGAGAATCTCAAGTCAAGAAATTGTAGTGGTCGGGCGACACCAGGAGAACCTCGAGGAGTCGAGAAACCTCAGTGGTGACCGAAAGCTAAGCGACAGGTCAAGAGGACCAAAGGTAAGCTCCATGTGTGGAGCGGTGGTAAGGACGCGTCCTCGGTTAGAGGACAATCCTAGGCGTCGATCCGACTAAGACTTCCGAAGGAATGCCGAAGTCGAGATCAAACAGTCAAAGGACTGTCACACTGCATGGCATTATGCATCTATTGTGCTAATCTTGTGTTGCAGGAATTCTCAAGTGCATTAGTCGACTACTAAGAGGATCAGTCGATTGAGGTCGACGAATCAGCCCAGTGCACAAGGTCAAAGAGATAGAGATTGATGTCGCCACCTCATGATAAGATAAGCCGCCACCCCAAGATAAGATCCATGAGTTTTGGACCTAGAATGGGACAAATTCCAAGACACAAATCTATAAAAGGATGGGAGGACTCAAACCCAAACTCAAGAATCACCTCAGTGCTCGTGCTCTCTACAACGCTACTCCGACCGTGTGCCATCTTCTAATTAATTGTTGGTATTATTATTATTTTTCTGTACTTAATTTGTATAAGGACCGGTAATGTCATGCCCCGAGAGTATGCCGAGCCGAAAATCAAACAGACAACATCTCCCCTGTACGTGGCAACATACCCTATTTATACAAGGTCATTCGGTCGCAATCACAACAACATATAAATGTAAATACAACAAAACACAACGGAAACTAATACAACGACATCACAAACTACACACAGTGCATACCGGTATGACTGACACCACGACATAAAGGAAACATCAGTAAAACCCGAATCCACAAGTGTGTATATCACATAACAAGTCCAACACATAAATCCGGATTGAAATAAGGAACATCCGAAATCAAAAGAAAACATAAATCCATGCTGGGAACCTCGAAGATGAGATGAGACAATGTCAGCCAATGATGCTCCAAGCCGTCACAAAGACTTCTACGTGTTACCTGGACAAGAAGAGTAATATTAACTCTTACTATAATCATGATACAGGTCAAAGGTATCTAATGGTTTGACCACAAGTAAATAGGTATTTGACACAACCGTATAACATATGCGAGTAGCATGTATGAAGATGATGTACAACCAAATGCAGCAAGCATAGTACAATCAAATGCAACATCACAGTAAGCATAAATATAGACTGCATCTATATATACACTAATCAAAATCATCCATATATATATATATATATATATATATATATCACACACACACACACACACACACACACACACACACACACACACACACATGCATATATGTATATATATGGCAATATGCAAAACGCCATAAGACACGACAATGCATCATGCATGGTTATGCCGGCTCACCCTAAAGCTACTACGACCCCAGTGTGGCCTCGGTGGCTCGACATGACAACTATCCTAACTCAACACAACCGCTACTTTGAGTGGGCGAGTGGGCAGTATGATCGAGTAGCATATAAGTGTAAAGAGCAAGCTACATGACAGGGGTCCATATTGTTGGTCATTCTGATAGTCACTACCCATGAGTGATCGAGTGCCACACACGCAGGACAACAACACGCAAATCCAACTACCACCATCTATAGTGATAGAGTGTGGTACTATAATGCTCTGCCCTTACACCGATTACTCCTCCTATGAGCAACCGTGGAGGCAGGATGACTGACGACCCTCTCAACCATAAGGGAGACCATGTCGCCAGCATGCATGTAAATGACATGAATGCAAAGTCACACATACAGGCATCCACCATAGACTCTCTATTCTACAGAGAGTCATACCAATCTGATCAACGCACTCTCTATCCTGCAGAGAGTCGTACTCAACTGATCATAACACTCTCTATTCTGTAGAGAGTCATACCAATCTGATCGATGCACTCTCTATCCTGCAGAGTACTCAACTGATCATGACAAGCTAGGACCACCAGTCCGTAACAACACACTAATCACAATTTACCTGACCATTTACACAATACATGATCGGTAGTAAACAAGCAACATAAGGGTATTGATATCAATCCTACGTTCAGGACAATACCTACTTACGGATGACCTCTTTCCCAATTTACAAATCAAGTCATCATCCGTACTCCACTATTTACACATTACTAAGCATTTATAGATTTACCTACATCACATCTGTAACTCCTAATCATGATGAAGGAAATGTGATAACAACAATAGAGCATATAGGCCAATGATAAAGTATCAATCACAAGAAATAATAAGAGTGGAGTCAAGGTAATATGATCATATAATATGATCATATATCTAAATTTGCATGCAACAACAACTACTTGACCAGGGTAGGAAATTACCCACTTTTTAAGAAGCTTGTGACAATAAAATCCTCACGACCGTGGTCCTGCCTCGTATCCACGTATTGAAAGTATCATAATACACAATAAGTTCAAACACATGACAATATATTATTTACTACTATAACATTCCTATAATCGTATCCTTTTTATCGAATACGATTTAGGAAATCCCCCAACTCATCAAAGGCCCATTCACTATAACCAACCTTCACCGAACGAAACCCAAATAGTAAACTTAACAGATTAATTTAAACCCACCGTTTTAAATTAACGGAAGTGCTAACCTACTCATCCAATTCCATATCCAACTTAACAAGGCCAATCTCATGAAGAATTAACCTTTTACACTTAATCTGATGTAATAGTATCACCCAAGCTTCAATCCACAGCTCGAATCCCCCAATTCAACCTCAATTAACTTACCTTACCATCCACAACTATTTACAACCCATTTATCCATTCCCAACTCCAACACAAAGCATCACAGGTTACTTCACAACATCACAGCTCATGCACAACCATCCCAACCCATTCTATTCATCGGTATAGACCACACACATCCTCTCCTCTCGCTCACAGCCATTACAACAACCCACAACCGACTAGAATTTCCACTTCATATACCATCCACAGACATCTCAACCGACCCATACTCCATCCAAAATCGTGAATCAACAACCAGACGAGAAGATAAATCACGCCACTCATTGTAATCTTCACGCACCAATCCCTTCCTCTATTCCTTAGTCTGCCGGAAGAGTGTCACTGCCCTAGATCACAATCGACTCAACCAAGGGAAATGAACAGCAAGGTAAACGAAGAAGAGATCAAGCTTACCGACAGTTGGAACTCCACCGGTAGTCCTCCTCTCAATTGTTCAGTCTATCGGAAAACTAACAGAAATGCCACTGCCCTAGTTCCCACTGGAATCCCTTGTTCACCGACACTTGACCCCAGCTAAACAACACAAATCAGCCCAGCCAAGGCAGATCCACCGAAACTCCAATCTCTCATCCAAGGTAGGAAAAATTCATGCCTTACCTTGCTCCGACAATAACCGGTTAGATCAAACCACAAACCGTTAGCGCAAAATCGGGAACAAAGTGAAGATGCCGCCGACCCAACTCCTAGCCTCGCGCTCACTTTCCATTCTGACTCGTCCGTGGCCACTGGCGAGGAATTCACTTGTCGTCGCTTGCACCAGGGAAGAAGGAGACCGACGAGCAAGAAAGAGAAGGCGCTTGACAAATCGCATGTTTCGGAAGAGAGGATGAGATCGCGTGGTGAGGCAGAGAGATTGTCGAGGTGAGGAAAAGGGAAAGCCTCGCGAATCGGAAACGCTTGGCAGAGAAACCAGCGGGGAGGAAATTTTTGGATGACGTGGAGTTGGCGACGAGTGAGGGAAAATCGCAGTTGGGGGTTAATGAGGCGCGGATGAAACGCTTGCGTAGGGGAAATGTCGCGTGCGGGAGAAAACGCTGAATGAACAAAACGGGTCAGGTTTGAGATTTAGTGGGTTGGGTTTAATCCTATAAGCCATTAACCCTAGATTCAATTAAACCTAGATTAATTTAACCCCAAGCTCCCTTCAATTAAACCCATACGATTTAAATCTAGGTTTGGTTTAGGTAAATCCCTAACCAGACATCACCAACCTAATTTTTATCCAACTATAATATTATTTTTTTTGTGGTATTTTACATTCTCCCCCACTTATTAAAATCTGGTCCCCAAATTTCATACTAACATGTAAAAATTAAATCAAACAAATTTCCGAAATGACCAAATACACACCTTAAGTGAACAGATGAGGGTATCAAGCTCGGATAGTATCTTCCAACTCCCACGTAGCCTCCTCATTGGTATGATGCTGCCATCCAACCTTTATGAGTTGGATGGTTTTGTTCCACAACTGACACTCCTTGCGACCAAGAATTCGCATGGGAATCTCTTCATAGGTCACATTCGGTTGAAGAGGAATCGGAATCTCTTTCAGAACATGATTCGAACGCGGCACATATTTCCTTAGCATAGAAACATGAAATACGTTATGAACACCCACAAGTGTCGGAGGAGAAGCCAATCGATAAGCCACACCCCCAATCCACTCCAATATCTCAAATGGACCAATATAGCATGGAGATAACTTTCCTTTTTAGCCCAAATCATTTCACCCCTTTCGTAAGTGAAACACGCAGAAATACCTAATCCCCAATTGAGAATTCCAAAGGCCTTCGCCTCCGGTCTACGTAACTCTTTTGTCGACCCTTTGCCTCTAATAACCATCATCCAATGACGCGCTCTAACTCTGCATCATGTTGGATACTCTGTGGCCCCAATATCTGTCGTTCCCTGACTTCCTCCCACAACACGGGAGATCTACAAGGTCTGTCGTATAAGGGCTCGAAAGGAGTCATCTGAATGGAGGAGTGATAATTGTTCTTATAGTCAAATTCAACTAAAGGAATATGATCCTCCCAACTACCTCCAAAATCCATGACACAAGATCTTAATAGATCCTCCAGAGTCTGAATGTTATGCTCAGACTGTCCCTTTGTCTGCGAATGAATCGTCGTACTGAGTCGAAGCTCTATGCTCATGGTCTGATGCAGACTCTACTAGAATCGCGAGGTAAATCACGGATCTCTATTAGATATGGTACCCAAAGATACTCTATGCAACCTGATAATCTCTCGGCAGTACAACTCTGCCAGACGATCCAATGAATCCGTCCCACGAATGGAAAGGAATTGGGCGGATTTGGTTAATCGATCCATGGCCACCCAAATCGCATCGTATCCTTTACGGGTTCTCGACAATCCCGTAACAAAATCCATAGTGATATGCTCCCACTTCCTTTCCGAAATCGAAATTTCCTGAAGCAATCCAGTAGGTTTCTGATGTTCAGCCTTAACCTACTGGCATACTAAACATCGAGCAATAAAGTATGCAATATCCTCTTCATACCATTCCACCGATATAAACGTTTCAAATCTCGGTACATCCACGTACCACCAGGATGTATAGCAAATCTCGAATGATGTGCTTCCTGTAACCTCTTCCTTAAACTAATTCAACACCAGAACCCACTATCTTTATCCGAGACGGGGAATTATCTTTTCACAAGAGAAGTCCATCTACCATCCAAAAAAATCCACTCCACCACACACTTTGTAAGTGTATGGGAGATTATAGCGACCAATCTCCCTTATTGCAACTGTCCGTGTTCCAGCAACTCTATAGTAGCTACCTAGTAGCTAGTCAAAATCCCATGAGCATTCCTGCTCCATACATCCACAAATCAGGATAACATCCACTAAGTCCTCGTCATGTATATGACAGCTTGTCTCGCAGTTCTTCAACTGTTGTAAGCTCAAGATACACCTCATTCAACTGCATCAGGATCGCTTCGTTCCTTGGAACGATGCATCTGCATACAACATCCTTCCATCCACCCCGGAAGGATTAATTAATACTCATGTAAAAGTTAACCACCGTCTAGGTCCTGAAAATTGGGTTCACCAGCTTCCGACCTAGTGAATTCCATCACCCTCTTGGTCAAACAAGTCTGTGGTATAGTAATGCTAAAAATATTCTATCCACATCTATAGTAATAACCCAAATCATACAAGGAAACCACCATCTACGGTGGCCGAGTGCGCAACTCCAACTACCACCATCAACAGTGACCAAGTTACGCAACTCCAACAACCACAACCTGATCCAATCGTGTTCAGAATACACGATTCTCGAATCCAGGGCGACTAAATCATTTAATAGTCTAACAACATAATCAAAACTCATAAAATTCATACCAAGTATGAAATTGTTGTCTTTACACACCTGCATCATCTTTACTCTACACTGATAATATATCAATCATCACAACAATGATAATTGTATGACATCATGTCACTACAATATCAACACTCCAGTCGTAAATCAACCCAAGAGTATACACAGGTGTCCTTAGCTGATCTAAACAGATCATCTATCCACAATGAAGGATATTCACTTTCAACCACTATCGCATTCCATCATCGATAATCGATCCATAATCTCAAAGGTCCATCTCTCTTTCAACAAAGAGTTCCGGATCTTCTCAAGGAGAAATACTGGGACAGATAAATATCCCCTCCAACATCTCCTATAATTGCAACTTACGTTCTTCCAATTTCCATAGTGTTTAGCAACATCGATACCAACAAAATTATCACTCATATGAGGTATTCAATATCGACACCATCTTTGAAATCACTCCGATCGCCTACTCCACTTGCTTATGCAGCGGCAAGCCTAGGAGTTCATTCAAAACTACATCCGAATACTCTCGGATTATACGCACATCCGAGAGACATATCATACCATAATCTCAATAATTTGACCATCCGTAAGGATATATCTACAGTAAAAGTATGTCTATCAAAGTCTAAGGCATCCCTTGACTTCTTAATTATTGGTCCACATCTCACCTAATGGTAGAGATACCACCGACCCACAAGTCCATGTAATCCATCTAATCCAAACTAAGAATGTTCTAGACAAAGATAGTTGTAACCTATCAGTATCTTTCAATATGTCAACATAGAGGGTAAAACTAAAGTAATACCCTGAACGATCAATTATCTGTCGATCCGATCCAAAGGCTCCATGCAGGCCTCGACCTTTCCCCGAAGAGAACGGAATCAAATCCAACAGTCCGCAACAAAGCGATCGCATTTCTGCGATGAATGACCCGGGGATTTTCCTAGATCATCTGATCCCATCACTTAATCCTACGAGCTGCAATTGTAGAATACAGAATAGATACGACCATCGTTGTATACTCTCTCCTTTGTACAAAGCCATTCCACGTCTGGGGTGTAACAATTGTTGTCTGCATGAGTCTTCTATGATGTCTTCTGCTGATACTGCTGAGTAAATCACTTCCCCTGAAAGGAGTATCAAGGGACTCCAACCATGCTTGAGGTAGTAGGTCACTGCTAGTGAGATAACCTAATCTTCTGTGATGATCTCTACTGTAGAGACTATGCATCATCCTCCCGGAATACCATCGATAGCCTTCAACTGAGTCTTCAAAATACACCTCCTCAATTGTACTGGTTGCTTACAATAGTAATAAATGATTTGATCCAACGGATAATATGACTTTGCGTGACTTCGTGATTCGCACTGCACGCACATAATCCCTTCGGAGTTTTTGTTCTGATTTCGCTGATAACATCAGACAGTTCTAACGATCTACAGTGGGTCTTCTATGATCAGAAAAACTCTCCACTAGTAGTTCGTGGCCTATGACTCCAATCTTGCTTCTTTTGTCCAACATTCGAAGGCTTCTCATTCCAACATCTGACTTTCAATGTCTGCTTATCGATCTTCATCTCCTAAACACTTGTACGGAGTTATTTCTAAACTCTTAACTCAATCCAATGTCTTTCGGCAGGATCTGATAGAAGATCCAGTCATCTTAATCCAACAGTAAGCCAATAACCATGGGTGTCTTAAAACATCCATTCACATTCTTGAGCTATTAGGTGAGCATAAACTCTACAAGTCTAACGACTTTGTATGGTATTCCCGTTACCGACGATCACCCTACTTGAAGCTTAAGAATTTCCTATAATGTGTCACAGAAAGTGATGCGGGGAAATACTCTCTCTCGACATCACTAAACCATGATCAAGGGATATATTATTCTCCGAAAGTTATTTTCTGCATTTACCAACAAATACCGGCTTGATCCCGATAATGGTATGCAAATAACTCTACTTTCTCTGTATAACATGAGTTAAGTATTTAAAGTACCTTAAAAGTTATACAACCCAGTACGCACAACTCAGGGATCAAAATCTCTATGAAACACCTTATACTAACCTTCCGCTATCTGCATCAACAATAGCCTACTCGTCTTGTCCATTACCCAACAGGTAATGATCTGACTAGCACAATTAGTGAAAATCCCTAAGACTATAGTCTCTGATTTCCACAAGAAATGTGATGACTTGACCCCTACTTTCTGACTCAGTATCAATCGGCTCTCAAAGGTAAATCACCTTTTCGACACAGGTTCAAAACTCACAGACTCAACAGGTCATTCCCGTGGTCAACTCAAACCACGATTACGAAGAATAACCAATGCACTACCTATTATTCCCTGTTTAAACATTAAATGCATAGCCAACAAAACCGGGAGTATAAACACTAAAGGTAACTCCGGTTCGTCGCCTCGGTGGATGACCCCTACTACAAGTTTGCACAGGTGTCATAACTCTGACTGTATACACCTGTTGATCAAGTTTAGATAAGTATCTACTAGGCTATAAGTTATCAGGAATTCTTACCTCGTGCTACTTGGAACTCAGGCCGCTGTCAGTCTCATCTCAGAAAACCAAAACTGAAACAAATCGACTCTCGAGAATCCAAGACTCAACACAAAAACAACATTGTATGGCATTGCAGAACCTAGGGCTATGATACTAATAAAGTTGTCACGCCCCGAGAGTATGCCGAGTCGAAAATCAAATGGACAACATCTCCCCTATATGTGACAACATACCCTGTTTATACAAGGCCATTCGGCCGCAATCACAACAACATATAAATGTAAATACAACAAAACACAGCATAAACCAATACAACGACATCACAAACTATACACAGTGCATACCGGTATGACTAACACCACGACATAAAGGAAACATCGGCAAAACCCGAATCCACAAGTGTGCATATCACATAACAAGTCCAACACATAAATCCAGATTGAAATAAGGAACATCCGAAATTAAAAGAAAACATAAATCTATGTTGGGACCCTCGGAGATGAGATGAGACAATGCCAGCTAGCGATGCTCCAAGCCGTCACAAAGACTTCTACCTGTTACCTGGGCGACAAAAAAACTCAGGGTCCGTGGTGGTGAGTATAACTCAGAGTTAATATGAAAGAACATGTATATATATATATCAAATATCACATATAATTCATCAATAACCTACAGGTACATCAGGTATACACCAGCATAGTATATAAATACATGCATATACCATCTAACCAAATAAACAACGAAAAATACAGACATACCTAAAAGCCCATTACGCTACTCTTGTTGGATCGAAGCGGATCGCTAGAGGGGAGGGTGAATAGCGATAAAACTTTTTTTTCGAGTTCGTATCAAAAACCGAGTATATAATTAATTGCAGCGGAAATGTAAATGTAAAGTAAAAAGAGACAAAGGAGTTTTACTTGGTTCGTAGCCTTCGGCTACTACTCCAAGGCCCTAGCGGTCCTCGACCACGTACGGAGGGCAAAAACACTAAAGAACTCCTCCCCGTTAAAGGTAGGAGTTTAATTGATACAAGTAAAGCACAAAGCTTGAGGTAGAGGGACACTCCCCCTCTCCTCGTTACGATAAAAGCTCCGAAAATGAAAGTACTAAACTGAAATAAAACTCTAACCGACGTAATAAAATGAAAACAAATAAACCTAGATGTCGGAGAAGAAGCACTTCATTGTCGAAGAAGTTGTAGCTTTGCGGAGGCTTTTGGAAGCTTAGAATTGATGATGAAACCCTAGGTTTGGCCGTCCTTTTATAGCCTTTGAGCCCCTTTTCGAGAGGAACCCTAGCCAATCACTATTGAGCACCAATCTCCTTGAAATGGGGTGATAAGCCTTGACTCCTCGAAGCTGATCATTGACCATCATCGGTGATGGCCATCATCGATCGTGATGGCGACATAAGTCGAGTCTTGACCTCCATCATTGTTTGATTGTGATGAGTACTCCAAGTTTAGCGATCGGGTGCAAGCTGCAAGGCAAAGTTAGCTCAAAGAAAACATTATTTCGACGGCCCTCGACCGTCCGATCTCGACCTAGACCATCGATGGGATGTCTTTGGTCAGATCTACGCTTAAGACCATCCCCGTAAGGAGGATACGACCTCACTTACGCTCGCACACACGAGCTTACCTCGATACTTACCATGTTGCTTTTGCTTTCGGCCTTCCACTCAACTCCTTCAGTTCCCTCCGAAGTCACTCGAGTGTTGCCCGACCACCCGGCTTCCTCCGGGTGTCGCTAGCCTTCAGCTCCAGCTTTAGCAATCTTCTGCACACTCAATTCAGCTCGTGAGATAACGATATGAGCTTAACTTTGTATCGTTTTCTATAATCAAAACTCAGGTTCAACTTAGGTGCCTACTGCACCAACAATCTCCCCCTTTTTGATTTATGGCAAACCCACATACAAAGTTAAGTAAATAGCAAGCATGAAGAATAATGTGCATTAGAAACAAACAAAAGATTAAGTTGGAGTAGTAAGGATTTTCTTCAAGTATTCCCCCTTGAGAAACCTCCCTTGGACCAGGTGAGTCTTGAAGAAAGACCTTAATCCTCCCCTTTGAGGGTTGCTTTAAGTAATTAACATTACTTAAAGTTGGCCTTAATAAAATGTTTAAGTTAAGAGTTCTTCTTAACTTGGCCCTTACTCCCCCTTAAGTAAAACATTAAGGGCATAATGTTTAAGTAAAGCGTTGACGGCACAAATAAGTAATAACTTTTAGTTTAAATATAAAGTAAGAGTTAAGTTATCAACCTTAACTTTTTAACTTTGGCCTTTTCTCCCCCTTTTGCCATATATCCAAAAGAGTGAGTGTGTGTGTGGAAAACAAAAATAAGTGTTAAATTTAAAGTCCAAGCATGTTCCACATAATTTTGAAAATAATATACTAAAAATAAGTTCATCTATAAAATGTTCGACTCATATTTGGCTTGATTGATATAAAAGATCAACCAGTCCTGATCAGAGTCGGTTAGTATGTATGATTATACTCCGTGGTTCATGGCGATGCACTAGCTCTACATCTGGAACCAGGAGTAAGGTCCTAACATCTCACGCCCATCTACGTGGCTAAGTACACAAACACATTAGTCCTATGTGTTGTGAGATGTATTGGCTCCTTAAATCTATAGGTGCATGATATCTAAAGTATGTCCTATACTAGTTCCATAAAAATGAAAATTAAGAAATAGTAGTAAGAGAATATAATTTGCAAGTTCCTATTCTACTACGCACATGCCCAATTTTCGTCTTAATAGACTAAATTCGACTTCGGGTAGGGGTTTAGTAAATAGGTCTGCTAAGTTAGACTTCGATTCGACGTATTTGAGTTGTATGGCTCCGTTGGCCACATGTTCTCAAATGAAATGGTGTTTAACCTCTATATGTTTGGTCCTAGAGTGACATATAGGATTTTTAGTAAGGTTAATTGAACTAATGTTATCTACGTGGAGTTTTATGTTCGTAAAGTCTAACTTAAAGTTGCGGAGAGTGTGCTTCCTCCAAAGAAGCTGAGTGACACACTCACCCATCGCGATGTATTCGGCTTCGGTGGTAGATAAGGCAATACAGTGTTGCTTCCTACTGCACCAACTCACTAGACTTGGTAGAAGTTGACAACAACCACTGTCGTACTCTTTCTATCGAGCTTACTGGCATAGTCCAAATCGAGATGTTGGTTAGTTCGAACTCGGTAGATCTAGGATACAAAATACCGACATTAAGTGTACCCTTTAGATATCTAAGGATGCGCTTGACTAGAGTTAGGTGAGACTCCTTGCACAGTTTGAAACACGCGCACATACTCTTTGCAAATAAGATATCAGGTCGGCTTGCAGTTAAGTAAAGGAGACTCCCTATTACGCTCCTATAGTATTTTAAATCAATTTGGTTTCCGATTATATCTTCTTCTATATTAACATTTGTTGCCATTAGGGTATTAATAATTTTAGCGTCTTGCATTCCAAAGCGTTTAATTAATTCCCTAGTATATTTGCGTTGATGTAGGTATATTCCATCTTTAGTTTGTTTAATTTGTAATCCTAAGAAGAAACTTAATTCGCCTACTAAATTCATTTCAAATTCGCTTTCCATAAGTGAAATAAACTCATTTAGTAGGATTGAGTTGGTGGTTCCGAAAATAATATCATCTATGTAGATTTGGGCTATGAATATGTCTTTACCTAAGGTTTTTAGGAAAAGGGTTGGGTCAACTACATCTTGGTTAAAGCCTTTGGACTTAAGATAAATCGAAAGTCTCTCGTACCAAGCTCGAGGAGCTTGTTTAAGTCCATAGAGAGCTTTCTTTAACCTAAAGAAATGGTCGGGTTTGTCTAAACTTTCGAAACCGGGGGGTTGACTAACATAAACTTCTTCTTTAATGTATCCATTTAAGAACGCAGATTTCACATCCATTTGAAACAACTTAAATCCTCGATGTGCTGCATATGCTAATAGCATTCGAATGGACTCTAATCTAGCTACTGGGGCATAGGTCTTGTCGTAATCTAAACCTTCGACTTGACTAAACCCTTTAGCAACTAGTCTAGCTTTATTTCTAACTACTTCACCTCTATCATCAATTTTATTTCTAAACACCCACCTTGTTCCAATGATTGTTTTATCTTTAGGTGGTGGTACTAATTCCCATACTTCGTTCCTAGTGAATTGAGTCAACTCTTCTTGCATTGCAATAATCCAATCGGGATCAAGAAGAGCTTGGTCAATAGTTTTGGGTTCAATTTTAGAAATCAAAGATATTTGACTAAGGTTTATGTATGAGGCTCTAGTTCAAACTCCTAGACTTGGATCACCTATCACTTGGTCGATAGGATGATTCGTTTGAGTCCTAGTTGGATTTGGGTTTGAGTCTGCAACTTGATCCATAGGATGGCTTGTTTGAGTTCTAGTTTGGTTGGAGTCATCTATCACTTGATCAATAGAGTGACTTGGTTGACTTAGGTTAGGATTAACACTAGACCTGATCTCCGGATCAGAGTTAGGTCTAGTATGAATCGGCTCGCTAATTGGGGTTGCCGGGGGTTTTGTAGGTTCGTGTCCTTCATCGAATACTACATTGATAGTTTCCTCGACTCTAAGGGTGTCATGGTTATATACTCTATAAGCTCTACTTGTAGTCGAGTATCCTAGAAAGATTCCGATCGTGGTTTTGGATGTAAATTTCCCTAGGTAATCTTTAGTGTTTAGGATATGTACCTTACACCCAAATACCCTAAAGTACTTGATGTTAGGTATTTTATCGTGATAAATCTCGTATGAGGTCTTAAGATGCATTTTTACCATAAGGATCCTATTTTGGACATAGCATGTCGTACTCACGGCTTCCGCCCAAAACCTATCGGGTAGATTATACTCATTAAGCATTGTCCTAGCGGCTTCTTGTAGGGTTCTATTTTTGCGTTCTACTAGGCCATTTTGTTGTGGAGTTCTAGGGCAAGAGAACTCATGGTGGTATCCATTTAGGTTATAGAATTCTGTAAACCTATGGTTTTCGAATTCACCACCATGATCAGTCCTAAGTCTTTTGATTTTAATGTTTTGTTGATTTTCTATTAACTTAAATAGGTTGATTTATTGATCTAGGGTATCACTTTTGTGTTTGATGAACCTAACCCAAGTAAATCTAGAGTAGTCATCAATAATGACTAAACAGAATTTACTTCCATTAAGTGACTTAGTTCCGTGTGAATCAAATAAATCCATGTGTAGGAGCTCAAGCACACTTTTTGTTCGTTCTTGATTAGTTAGTTGATGTTGTGTCCTAGATTGTTTACCTTGTTGACAAGCATTACATATTTTAATATCCAAGTTATTGAGGTTAGGCAGACCTCTGACTAAGTCACTCTGACTCATCTTGTGGATGAGCCTTGGGTGTGAGTGACCGAGTCGTCGGTGCCACAACCATGATTCCTCTTGCCGTGTCATAAAACAATTAGTTGAGGAGTTAGTTAAGTTGATAGTGTAAATGTTGTTATTCCTAGTCCCTTTAAGAATTGTTTTAGAGGTTTCATTTGTATTAATTATGCATTCATTTTCTAGAAAGATGACCTTATAGTTATTATCACACAATTGGCTTACACTGAGAAGATTATATTGAAAATTTTCTACTAATAAAACGTCTTGAATGACAAAATTTGAGTTAAGCTCAATATCACCTGATCCGATGATTTTGAGCTTGCCGTTATTTCCTAAGGCTACCAATCCTTGTCGTTTGAATCGAAGCTTCGAAAACTTGAGTTGATCCCCAGTCATGTGTCAGGAGCAACCACTGTCCAACATCCATTGATCCTACACGCAAGGTAGTTGGATCGGATATTGGATTTATTAAAAATTGGTTGAAAATTATTAACCTAAATCATCTCACCCATGTCTACATGATCAAACATGTTAATCCTATATGTTCTTGTGAGATGACTTCCAATTTTAGTTGAATTAAATTTAATGACTTAAACACTTGTCAACCTTGCGTTAGATTCGGATTTGACCTTAGGTTCATCAAGTCACCTTTTCAAGACCATGGCTTCCAGGTCGTGGCGAGGCACAGAGGCCTTCTTTGATTGGAACAATGACCACTTCCTTAGACAAAGCCATTTTCAAGAAAATTGAGACTTGACTCACCTAAGACCACTTCCTGGTCTAACTAGTCTAGGATATGGCGAGGTAGCTTCAGCTAGTTCCGCTCGGTCAAGTGCACCGAACTAGATACACCTTATCTAGCCCGAATACACAAGACTCCGCTTTCCTAGCGTACTATCATCTCGCCGCGTCCTGGTACTATGTTATCAAGTATTGACAAGTTATAGTCCTATCTAACCATTCTAAAAAGAAAAATAAAAACCTAAGCATGCAATTTCTAAGTTAAAACACAAACAAATTTCGTACTAGCTCCCCTTGGACCGTTGAATCGATTCGGTCTCTCCACATAGTGGATTTGGTCCTTGGGAACCCAGTACTGGTTTGATCCTAAGTTTGAAATCAAGGTGGTCTTAGGGACCCATGCTTGGACACATTCTTTATGTCTACTTACGATTGACATATACGACTTATTGGTCGTGCTTGAGCTAAACCCTAGCCCGGCCTTGTTGTACACGGCCCTTTGCGATCCAAGTAGGAGGTCAAGTCCTTTGGATCCCAAAGTAAACCTTTCCAACGTATTCCTAAGATCTTCGACTTGACTCTCCAAGAGTGAGTTTTCAACTTCGAGTTTTTCAACCCGAGTTGAGTCCTTCTCTTGAACTCGACTAGTCGAAGAGGTTAGGGAGACCTCATGTTTGAGGAGTTTAACTTCCTCAACCAGGGTCTCGACCTTGGACTCGGACTTAGCTAACTTTCTATTTAAAAACTTAATTGCACTATAAAGTGTAGTAATAAGACACCGGCTTACCTTGAGTGTATCTTTTGAACCGGATGCGTATCCGTGGCTCGTCTTGAATAGTGCTTCGCAGTCCGACTCATCTTCGGTTTCCGATTCAAGTTCCGGTTCCGACTCCGTCTCCGATTCCACCGGTTTAGCCATGAGGACTCGATCGTTATCTTCTTCCTCGGAAGCTTCTTCCCAAGTAGTGTTAAGTGCCTTTTTGTATTTTGGTGCCTTGCTCTTGAGTTTTGGGCATTCGGACTTAATGTGTCCAAACCTATTGCATTCATAACATCTTATGTTTGAACTTTTAGGCTTACCTTCGTTGGGTGGCTGACGACTCATTTTCTGAACTAGGTTGACTAGTTCGGCCTCCATTTCCGAGTCGACCTCCGAATCGGACTCATCCTCTTCTTCCTTCGGAGGTGGCTTGCTAGCGGTTTTCTTCTTTGAACCAGCAAATAATGCTATACCTTTCTCGGGTTCCGAATTAGACTGCTCATGAAGTTCAAAATCAGAAAAAAGTTCATCTAATCTAAGTTTAGAAAGATCCTTGGAGACCTTGTAGGCATCGACCATGGATGCCCACAAGGTAGTCCTTGGAAAGGAGTTTAGGACATACCTTATAAGATCGCGATTTTCGACCTTTTGTCCGATTGCGTGTAGATTGTTGACGATGTCCTGGACTCGGGCGTGAAGTTGCGTCGCGGACTCGTGTTCCTGCATTTTTAGGTTATATAGTTTATTTAATAGAAGATCACGCTTACATACCTTGGCTTCATCGGTCCCTTCGTGTAGCTCCACTAGCTTTGTCCAAAGGTCCTTTGCGCTGATGAAGGGGCCGAAGCGATTTAACTCCTCCTTGGACAAGCCGCATTGGAGGATTTGTGTTGCCTTGGCGTCGGCTTCGACTTGTCGTTTTGTCGCAATGGTCCATTGATCATAATCTAAGGAGTCACCCACTTCATTAGTCGGAAGTGTGAAACCCGTTTGGATTATGATCCACATCTCGATTTGGGTTTTGAGAAAGCATTCCATCCGACCCTTCCAATAACGGAAGTCATCTCCGTTGTAAAACGGAGGTTGGATGGTGCTAAAACCCTCGAGATGGGCCATTAGAACAAAAGAAACAAGTAGACAAAAAAACTAGCAATGACAAAAACACACAAGAAAGTACCAAGACTCGCGTCTTGGATTAGTAGTGCGGTAGAAAAACTAAGCGAACAAATTAAATTCGAAATAAACAGGAAAAAAGGAAAAAAAAAATCTGTGAAAATGCTAGATTGGTGGTTTCACCAAATCTTAGCACCCCCGGCACTGATACCAATTGTTGGATCGAAGCGGATCGCTAGAGGGGGGGTGAATAGCGATAAAACTTTTTTTTCGAGTTCGTATCAAAAATCGAGTAGATAATTAATTGCAGCGGAAATGTAAATGTAAAGTAAAAAGAGACAAAGGAGTTTTACTTGGTTCGTAGCCTTCAGCTACTACTCCAAAGCCCTAGCGGTCCTCGACCACGTACGGAGGGCAAAAACACTAAAGAACTCCTCCCCGTTAGAGGTAGGAGTTTAATCGATACAAGTAAAGTACAAAGCTTGAAGTAGAGGGACACTCCCCCTCTCCTCGTTACGATAAAAGCTCCGAAAATGAAAGTACTAAACTGAAATAAAACTCTAACCGACGTAAAAAAATGAAAACAAATAAACCTAGATGTCGGAGAAGAAGCACTTTGTTGTCGGAGAAGTTGTAGCTTTGCGGAGGCTTTTGGAAGCTTAGAATTGATGATGAAACCCTTGGTTTGACCCTCCTTTTATAGCCTTTGAGCCCCTTTTCGAGAGGAACCCTAGCCAATCACAATTGAGCACCAATATCCTTGAAATGGGGTGATACGATCATTGACCATGGTGATGGCCATCATCAATCGTGATGGCGGCATAAGTCGAGTCGCGACCTCCGGCGATTAGTGATTTGTGGCGATCGAGTCCTCCAAGTTGGCAGTCGACTGATGCTAGCTGCAAGGCAAAGTTAGCTCAAAGAAAACATTATTTCGATGGCCCTCGACCGTCCGATCTCGACCTAGACCATCGATGGGATGTCTTTGGTCGGATCTACGCTTAAGACCATCCCCGTAAGGAGGATACGACCTCACTTATGCTCGCACACACGAGCTTACCTCGATACTTACCATGTTGCTTTTGCTTCCGGCCTTCCGCTCGACTCCTTCGGCTCCCTCCGAAGTCACTCGAGTGTCGCCCGACCACCCGACTTCCTCCGGGTGTCGCTAGCCTTCAGCTCCAGCTTTGGCAATCTTCTGCACACTCGATTCAGCTCGTGAGATAACGACATGAGCTTAACTTTGTATCGTTTGCTATAATCAAAACTCAGGTTCGACTTAGGTGCCTACTGCACCAACAACTCTGACCCAACCTGAGCATATATCCACAATATATAACATGAAGAGTAATATTAACTCTTACTATAATCATGATACAGGTCAAAGGTATCTAATGGTCTGACCAACAAGTATATAGGTATCCGACACAACCGTATAACAGATGCGAGTAGCATGTATGAAGATGATGTACAACCAAATGCAGCAAGCATAGTACAATCAAATGCAACATCACAATAAGCATACATATAGACTGCATCTATATATACACTAATCACAATCATCCATATATATATATATATACATGCATATATGTATATATATGGCAATATGCAAAATGCCATAAGACACGGCAATGCAGCATGCATGGTCATGCCGGCTCACCCTAAAGCTACCATGACCCCAGTGTGGCCTCGGTGGCTCGACATGACAACTGTCCCAACTCAACACCAACCACTACTCTCGAGTGGCCGAGTGGGCAGTATGATCGAGTAGCATATAAGTGTAAAGAGCAAGCTACACGACGGGGGTCCCTGCTGTTGGCCACTCCGACAGTCACTACCTATGAGTGGTCGAGTGCCACACACGCAGGACAATGACACGCAAATCCAACTACCACCGTCTATAGTGATAGAGTGCAGCACCACAATGCTCTGCCCTCACACCGATTACTCCTCCTATGAGCAACTGTGGAGGCAGGATGACTAACGACCCTCTCAACAATAAGGGAGACCACGTTGCCAGCATGCATGTAAATGACATGAATGCAAATTCGCATATACAAACATCCACCACAAACTCTCTATTCTATAGAGAGTCATACCAATCTGATCAATGCACTCTCTATCCTATAGAGAGTTGTATTCAACTAATCATAACACTCTCTTTCCTGTAGAGAGTCATACCAATCTGATCGACGTACTCTCTATTCTGCAGAGAGTCGTACTCAACTGATCATGACAAGCTAGGACCACCGGTCCGTAGCGACACACTAATCACAATTTACTTGACCATTTACACAATACATGATCGGTAGTAAACAAGCAACATAAGGGTATTGATATCAATCATATGTTCAATACATTACCTACATACATATGACCTCTTTCCCAATTTACAAATCAGGTCATCATTCGTACTCCACTATTTACACATTACTAAGTATTTATAGATTTACCTACATCACATCTGTAACTCCTAATCATGATGAAGGAAATGTGATAACAACAATAGAGTATATAGACCAAAGTCAAAGTATCAAGTACAAGAAATAATAAGCGTGGAGTCAAGGTAATATGATAATATATCTAAATCTACATGCAATAACAACTACCTGACCAGGGTAGGAAATTACTCACTTTTTAAGAAGCTCGTGACAATAAAATCCTCACGACCGTGGTCCTGCCTCATATCCTTGTCCTGCAAGTATCATAATACGCAATAAGTTCAAACACATGACAATATATTATTTACTATTATAATGTTCTTATAATCGCATCCTTTTTATCAAATACGATTTAAAAAATCCCCCAACTCATCAAAGGCTCATTCACTATAACCAACCTTCACCGAACAAAAGCCAGATAGTCAACTTAACAGATTAATTTAAACCCACCGTTTTCAATTAGTGGAAGTGCTAACCTTCTCATCAAATTCCATATCCAACTTAACAAGGCCAATCTCATGAAGATTTAACCTTTTACACTTAATCTGATGTAATAGTATCACCCAAGCTTCAATCCACAGCTCGAATCCCCCAATTCAACCTCAATTAACTTACCTTACCATCAACAGCTATTTACAACCCATTTCTCCATTCCCAGCTCCAACACAAAGCATCACAGCTAACTCCACAACATCACAGCTCATGCACAACCATCCAAACCCATTATATTCACCGGAATAGGCCACACACATCCTCTCCTCTCGCTCACAGCCATTACAACAACATAACAACCCACAACCAACCAGAATTTCCACTTCATATACCATCCACAGACATCTCAACCAACCCATACTCCATCCAAACACGATAACGGAAATCAGCAATCAACAACAGACAGACAGAAGATAAATCACGCTTACATGCTGTTGTAATCTTCACCGACAGCCAATCCCTTCCTCTATTCCTTAGTCTACCGGAAGAGTGTCACTGCCCTAAATCACAATTGACTCAACCAAGGAAAATGAACAGCAAGGTAAATGAAGGAGAGATCAAGCTTACCGACAGTTGGAACTCCGCCGACAGTCCTCCTCTTAATTGTTCAGTCTACCAGAAAACTAACAGAAATGCCGCTGCCCTAGCTCCCGCTAGAATCCCCTGTTCACCGGCACCCGACCCTAGACAAACAACACAAATCAGCCCATCCAAGGCAGATCCACTGAAACTCCAAAATCTCATCCAAGGTAGGAAAAATTCATGCCTCACCTTGCTCCGGCAGTAACCGGTCAGATCAAACCACAAACCATTAGTGCACAATCGGGAGCAAAGTGAAGATGTCGTCGACCCCACTCCTAGCCTCGCGTTCGATTGCCATTCTGACTCGTCCGTGGTGACAGGCGAGGAATTCACTTGCCATCGCTTGCAGCAAGGAAGAAGGAGACCGACGAGCAAGAAGGAGAAGTCACTCGACAAATCGTGTGTTTCAGAAGAGAGGATAAGATCGAGTGGTGTGGCAGAGAGATTGTTGCGGTGAGGAAAAGGGAAAGCCTCGCGAATGGGAAACGCTCGGCAGAGAAACTGACGGGGAGGAAATTTTTGGACGGCGTGGAGTCAGCGACGAGTGAGGGAAAATCACAGTTGGGGGTTAATGAGGTGCGACTGAATTGCTTGTGTAGGGGAAAGGTCGCGTGTGGGAGAAAATGTCGAACGAACAAAACTGGTCAGGTTTGAGATTTAGTGGGTTGGGTTTAATCCTATAACCCATTAACCCTAGATTAATTTAACCACAAGCTCCCTTCAATTAAACCCATACGATTTAAATATATGTTAGGTTTAAGTAAATCCCTAACCAGACATCACTAACCTAATTTTTGTCTAATGATAATATTATTTTTTTTTTGTGGTATTTTACAGGTAAGGTTGTTATCGGCCTTATAATCATTGTAATCGTCTTGTCTCTTACCTCCAACAAGGAAGAGACTTTTAGTGATTGCCCTTCGGAAGCGATCAAGGATTACAGGGCCTTGGATTAGCAGTCGGTGGATTGTGAACCAAGTAAAAAAGCTTTGTGTCTTTCTTGTGTTTGTCTTTTAGTTTTTCGCTGTGTACTTGGTTTTAATCGTCGAAAAAGAAAAGTTTTCACGAACGCTATTCACCCCCCCTCTAGCACTCATATCGATCCAACAATTGGTTTCAGAGCGGGGGCGCTCAGATTCGGTGCAACCACTAGTCAAGCATTTTATTTTTTTATTTATATTTATATTTTTAAATATCTCCGGCACTACTAATGCAAGACCAAGTCTTGGGTCTTTTTGGTTTGTATTTTTTTTGCGAGTTTTAGAAAATCCTTGACCGAGCCAACTATGGAAGAGTCTCCCACAAGGCATAAAGGTAACAATGTCAATTTAAATTTTAAATTGCATATTATTTGCTTCAAGTGCAGGGAGAGAGGACACTATAAAAATAATTGTCCTACTCGTAAGACTCGAACGGCGCAATCGGCAGCAAAGGAGACACCATTGCCATGAGTCCGAAAGAACAAGGAGCACATCAAGTGCTTCGGGTGCGGAAGATTCGGTCACTACAAGAATCAGTGTCCGAAAAAAAAAGTTAGTAAAGTTAATAATTTTGAAAAGTTGAGTTTTAGAATAGTTAATAATTTAGATAAATTGTGTAATTATTGTCAATTAATTAATACAATTAATAATTCAACTAATAAAAAAATTAATTAATTCATATTTAATTAGTTTAAATAATAATAATAACAATATCATGGAAGAAAATGATCAAATTAATTTAACATTTGATAACATTAACCAAGAAATTAATCAAATATTTAGTTTAATCAACATAGATCTAGATCAAGTCAAGGATAAAGCCAACCTAGGACTTAATCAGAATAATCAAAACCTTGATTAGAATAATCAAACCATAGGACAAAATCATCAAATCCTAGATCTGATTAATCTAGATAATTCCGAATTAAAAAAATTCTGTTTTGAAAAATTCAACCATAAAAATTCGAAATTTACTTTAAAAAATTCCAAAGATAATCTAAATAATTCTAATAATAATTCTACCTTTAAAAACTCTAACAATCTTATCTTAAATAATTCTAATAATAATTCTACCTTTAAAAACTCTAACAATCTTAGCTTAAATAATTCTAATAATAATTCTACCTTTAAAAACTCTAACAATCTTATCTTAAATAATTATAATAATAATTCTATCTTTAAAAACTCTAACAATCTTATCTTAAATAATTCTAATAATAATTCTACTTTTAAAAGTCTAATAATCTTATTTTAAAAAATTCTAATAATTCTACTTTTAAAAAGTCTAATAATCTTATCTTGAAAAAGTCTAATAATATTTTGAAAAATTCTAATAATCCTATTTTAAATAATTCACATTCTAGCTTAATTAAAAATTTAAAATTAGATAATCAAACCAATAAAATTAATTATAATAGAGTACCATTTGATTATACACAAATTAATAATCTAGTAATTAAACCTTCAACTTTTAAAAATTCAACTAATAAATATGTAGACTTGGGTTACAAGTCTAAGCTAACCAAAAATCAAGACACTAAAATTTGTAAACCTAATTATAATAAAGTATCTTATAACTATGGAACAAATAAAAGTCTACCCAAGAAAATAACCATTTCTTTAAATTGATTGAATGTAACTTGCTCATGCATACATATCATTATCATGATTATTTTGTCATGGCATACATACTAGTTTTAAATTAACTCTCATAGAATGGTTAGATAGGAAATAATTAATTAATCTTGACAACATAGTATCAGAACGCGATGAGATGATAGTACGTTAAGGAAACGAAGTCAAGTGTATCCGAGTTGGATAAAGAGTATCTAGCTTGGTGCATTTAACTAAGTGGAACTAACTGAAGCTACCTCACCACATCCTAAACTAGTTAGACCAGGATGTAATCCTAAGTGAATTAAGTGTGTAATTTCCTAAGTTGGCTTTGTCTAAGGAAGTGGTCATTGTTCCGATCAAAGAAAGCCCCTGTGCCTCGCCATGACCTGGAAGCCCTCTTTTGAAATGTTCACTTAACTAACTAAAGGTTAAATCTGAATCTAACTCAAGGTTAATTAATTTCTAAGGCATTAAATTAAATTCATCTCACAATACCTATAAGGATAACTTGGTTGATCATGTAGAATGGGTGAGATGGTAAGGAAAACAAATTGAAAATGGTTTTGAAAATGATTTCAAAATTTATATACACATAAATAGATTCTTAAAACTATTTTTATTGGTTGTCATGATTGTTGTGTGTAGTTATACGTAGTTTTCAAAATAACTATGCTTCTTAAAATGATGGTTAGTTGACCAATACTGAACGTCTAAATCCTTAGGTCAACTTTACACACCTAGACCCTCTGGACACTTAGGTGAGCCTTCCTTGTGGCCAACAAGGATGTCCTAAGAGTTTGTCAGACAAAAGGGGAGACCTCTAGATAAGCCTTCCTTGTGGCTAACAAGGATGTTAGGTTAAGGGGGAGGTTCTAATTGGATAAACATCATAGAAGTTGTTAAAAAAAAATTTTTAAAAAAAATCGCCAATACTTTCTAAATTTAAATCCTTCTTTTGATAATATGCCAAGGGGGAGAGAAGACTTAAGTTGGACAAACTTAGTATCTAGCTACCTCCAGTTTGGCATAAAAATCAATAGACATGAGTCTTTAAAATGTTTTTTTTTAATTCTTTCTCAAAATTTTATAACAATGTTAAAGGTTAGGGGGTCATATTCTAACCTAGGATATACATTGTTGGTGCAGAATCTAGAAACCTAAACTCCTAAACTCTTAAGTATTAAAGGGAGTTGAACATATTAAATCAACTTGATTATCATGTTTAAAAATTCTATTTCTTGGCAATGTACCCCTTATAAAGTTATTTTTTATATATGTCAAAGGGGGAGAGAGGATAAAGTTAAGAGGTTACTTACTTTTTCTTTCCCAAAAAGTAATTATTTTTCAAAACTCACCTAGGGTTAAGGGGGAGGTACCCTTAAGGGGGAGGTTTTGAAAAATGATTGTTCAATGCTTACTGCTTATTTTCTCTTAACTTTGAATTGGTTTGCCATAGATAAAAAAGGGAGAGATTGTTGGTGCAGGGGCACTAGATAATCAAACCTTGGTTTTGATGATGGCAAAGATTCAAAGTTAAGCTATTTTGTTATCTCATGTGATATGCTAAGTGTGCAGGAAGTGTTTAAGCTAAGCCAAAGGTCGAGCGACACCCGGAGAATCTCAAGTCGAGAAACCGTGGTGGTCGGACGACACCAAGAGAACCTCGGGGAGTCGAGAAACCTCGGTGGTGACAGAAAGCTAAGCGATGGGTCAAGAGGACCAAAGGTAAGCTCCGTGTGTGGAGCAGTGGTAAGGACGTATCCTCAGTTAGAGGACAATCCTAGGCGTCAATCCGACTAAGGCTTTCGGAGGAATGCCGAAGTCGAGATCGGACAGTCAAAGGACTATCACACTGCATGGCATTATGCATCTATTGTGCTAATCTTGTGTTGTAGGAATTCTCAAGTGTAGCAGTCGACTGCTAAGAGGATCAGTCTACTGATATCGACGAATCAACCCAATGCATAAGGTCAAAGAGATAGAGATTGATGTCGCCACCTCACGATAAGATAACCGTCACCTCAAGATAAGATCCACGAGTTTTGGACCTGGATTGGGACAAATTCCAAGGCACAAATCTATAAAAGGAGGGGAGGACTCAAACCCAAACTCAAGAATCACCTAAGTGCTCGTGCTCTCTACAACGCTACTCCGACCGTGCACCATCTTCTAATTAATTATTGGTATTATTATTATCTTTCTGTACTTAATTTTTATAAGGACCGGTAAGGTTGTTACCGGCCTTATAATCATTGTAATCGTCTTGTCTTTTACCTCCAATGAGGAAGAGACTTTTAGTGATTACCCTTCGGAAGCGATCAAGGATCGCAGGGCCTTGGATTAGCAGTTGGTGGGCTGTGAACTAAGTAAAAAAACTGTGTCTTTCTTGTGTTTGTCTTTTAGTTTTCCATTGTGTACTTGGTTTTAATCGTCGAAAAAGAAAAGTTTTCATGAACGCTATTCACCTTCCCCCTCTAGCGCTCATATCGATCAAACAACTTCAATGTGCTTCATGTTGGTGCAGTAGGCACCTAAGTCGAACCTGAGTTTTGATTATAGAAAATGATACAAAGTTAAGCTCATGTCGTTATCTCACGAGCTGAATCGAGTGTGCAGAAGATTGCTATAGCTGGAGCTGAAGGCTAGCGACACCCGTAGGAAGCCGCGGTGGTCGGGCGACACTCGAGTGACTTCGGAGGGAGCCGAAGGAATCGAGTGGAAGGCCGGAAGCAAAAGCAACACGTAAGTATCGAGGTAAGCTCGTGTGTGCGAGCGTAAGTGAGGTCGTATCCTCGTTACGGGGATGATCTTAAGCGTATATCCGACCAAAGACATCCTATAGATGGTCTAGGTCGAGATCGGATGGTCGACGACCGTCGAAATTATGTTTTTGTTGAGCTAACTTTGACTTACAGCAAGCATCAGTCGACTGCCAGCTTGGAGGACTCGATTGTCGTCAATCAGTCGACTGCCGGAGGTTAGCACTCGACTGATGCTGCCATCAGTCGACTGATGATGGCCATCAGTCGACTGATGGTCAATGATCATATTCGAGGAGTCAAGGCTTATCACCCCATTTCAAGAAGATTGGTGCTCAATTGTGATTGGCTAGGGTTCCTCTCGAAAAGGGGCTCAAAGGCTATAAAAGGAGGGCCAATCCTAGGGTTTCTTCATCAATTCTAAGCTTCCAAGAGCCTCCGCAAAGCTACAACTCTCCGACAACGATGTTCTTCTTCTCCGACGCTAGGTTTAATTTTCTTTCAGTTTTTGTACGTCGGTTTTAGATTTATTCGTTGTTCATTTTCTTTTTCGAAGCTCTTTTTCTATCATAACGAGGAGAGGGGGAGTGTCCCTCTACCTCAAGTTTTTGTTCTTGTATCGATTAACTCCTACCTCCAACGAGGAGGAGTTCATTTAGTGTTTTGCCCTCCGTGCGTGGTCAAGGACCACTAGGGCCTTGGAGTAGTAGCCGAAGGCTACGAACCAAGTAAAAAGAATTGTCTCTTATATTTATTGTTTATATTTCCGCTGCAATTTATCTACTCGACTTTCAAAGAACGATTTCACAAAAAGCTTTTGTTTCGCTATTCACCCCCCTCTAGCGAACCGCCTCGATCCAACAATTGGTATTAGAGCCGGGGGCGCTTAGATTTGGTGAAACCACCAATCTAACAATTTTTTTTACAGATTTGTTTTTCGTTCGTTTAAAATTTTCTCCCGCACTACTAATCCAAGACGAAGTCTTGGTACTCTTCGTTTGGTTTTGTTTTGCAAGTATTCGCTTTTGGAGTAACCGACGGTCAAACGGGCATAACTTTTCGTACAAGTTGACCCACGACACGGTCTACCTACCAAAACAAATCTCTCATAGAGATCTACACTTCTTACATGGGTAAACCCTCGTAACAAGCTGTCTTCATCCCCAAAAACCATCGTTTAGTACCATTTTCGGGACATCAAAGGTTGTAAGTGCTCATCTTTTATTTTAGTTGGTTATTTCTCATTTATTCCTTTTGTTTCTTTTCATTTCCTACATTACTAATCTAAGGTGAAGTCTTGGAACTTTTTTCGTGTTTTTTTTTTGGTATTCTTTTGTGCAAGGTTTCCCTTCCAAATGGCCCATCTCGAGGGTTTTAGCACCGTCCGACCTCCGTTTTACAACGGAGATGATTTCCGTTACTGGAAAGGTCGGATGGAGTGCTTTCTCAAAACCCAAATCGAGATGTGGATCATAATCCAAACGGGTTTCACACTTCCGACTAACGAAGTGGGTGAATCCTTGGGTTATGATCAATGGACCGTTGCAACAAAACGACAAGTCGAAGCCGATGCCAAGGCAACACAAATCCTCCAATGCGGCTTGTCCAAGGAGGAGTTAAATCGCGTCGGCCCCTTCATCAGCGCAAAGGACCTATGGACAAAGCTAGTGGAGCTACACGAAGGGACCGATGAAGCCAAGGTATGTAAGCGCGACCTTTTATTCAATAAATTATATAATCTAAAAATGCAGGAACACGAGTCTGTGACGCAACTTCACGCCCGAGTCCAGGACATCGTCAACAATCTACACGCAATCGGGCAAAAGGTCGAAAACCGCGACCTTATAAGGTATGTACTAAACTCCTTTCCGAGGACTACCTTGTGGGCATCCATGGTCGATGCCTACAAGGTCTCCAAGGATCTTTCTAAACTTAGATTAGATGAACTTTTTTCTGATTTTGAACTTCATGAGTAGTCTAACTCGGAACCCGAGAAAGGTATAGCATTATTTGCAGGTTCAAAGAAGAAAACCGCTAGCAAGCCACCTCCGAAGGAAGAAGAGGATGAGTCCGATTCGGAGGTCGACTCGGAAATGGAGGTCGAACTAGTCAACCTAGTTCGGAGGATAGTCAAGGATCGAAAATGAGCCATCACTCAACCCAACGAAGGTAAGCCTAAAAGTTCAAACATAAGATGTTATGAATGCAACAGGTTTGGACACATTAAGTCCAAATGCCCAAAACTCAAGAGCAAGGCACCAAAACACAAAAAGGCACTTAACGCCACTTGGGAAGAAGCTTCCGAGGAAGAAGATAACGATCGAGTCCTCATGGATAAACCGGTGGAATCGGAGATGGAGTCAGAACCAGAACTTGAATCAAACCAAGATGAGTCTGACGAAGCACTTATTCAAGACGAGCCACGGATACGCATCCGGTTCAAAAGATACACTCAAGGTAAGTCGGTCTCTTATTACTACACTTTATAGTGCAATTAAGTTTTTAAATAGAAAGTTAGCTAAGTCCGAGTCCAAGGTCGAGACCCTGGTTAAGGAAGTTAAACTCCTCAAACACGAGGTCTCCCTAACCTCTTCGACTAGTCGAGTTCAAGAGAAGGACTCAACTCGGGTTGAAAAACTCGAAGTTGAGAACTCACTCTTGAAGAGTCAAGTCGAAGATCTTAGGAATACGTTGGAAAGGTTTACTTTGGGATCCAAAGGACTTGACCTCCTACTTGGATCGCAAAGGGCCGTGTACAACAAGGTCGGGCTAGGGTTTAGCTCAAACACGACCAATAAGTCGTATATGTCAATCGTAAGTTGACATAAAAAATGTGTCCAAGCATGGGTCCCTAAGACCACCTTGATTTCAAACTTAGGATCAAACCAGTACTGGCTTCCCAAGGACCAAATCCACTATGTGAAGAGACCGAATCGATTCAACGGTTCAGGGGGAGCTAGTACGAAATTTGTTTGTGTTTTAACTTAGAAATTGCATGCTTAGGTTTTTATTTAGTTTGATTTTACTTCTTAGAATGGTTAGATAGGACTATAACTCATCAATACTTGAACGAGATGATAGTATGCTAGGAAAGCGGAGTCTTGTGTATTCGGGCTAGATAAGGCGTATCTAGTTCGGTGCACTTGACCGAGCGGAACTAGCTGAAGCTACCTCGTCGTATCCTAGACTAGTTATACCAGGAAGTGGTCTTAGGTGAGTCAAGTCTCTATTTTCTTGAAAATGGCATTGTCTAAGGAAGTGGTCGTTGTTCCGATCAAAGAAAGCCTCTGTGCCTCGCCACGACCTAGAAGCCATGATCTTGAAAAGGTGACTTGATGAGCCTAAGGTCAAATCCGAATCTAATGCAAGGTTGACAAGTGTTTAAGTCATTAAATTTAATTCAACTAAAATTGGAAGTCATCTCACAAGAACATATAGGATTAACATGTTTGATCATGTAGACATGGGTGAGATGATTTAGGTTAATAATTTTCAACAAATTTTTAATAAATCAAATATCCAATCCAAATACCTTGCGTGTAGGATCAATGGATGTTGGACAGTGGTTGCTCCCGACACATGACCGGGGATCAACTCAAGTTTTCTAAGCTTCGATTCAAACGACAAGGATAGGTAGCCTTCGGAAATAACGGCAAGCTCAAAATCATCGGATCAGGTGATATTGAGCTTAACTCAAATTTTGTCATTCAAAACGTTTTATTAGTAGAAAATTTTCAATATAATCTTCTCAGTGTAAGCCAATTGTGTGATAATAACTATAAGGTCATATTTCTAGAAAACGAATGCGTAATTAATACAAACGAAACCTCTAAAACAATTCTTAAGGGTACTAGAAATAACAATATTTACACTATTAACTTAACTAACTCCTCAACTAAGTGTCTTATGATACGGCAAGAGGAATCATGGTTGTGGCACCGACGACTCGATCACTCACACCCAAGACTCATCCACAAGATGAGTTAGAGTGACTTAGTTAGAGGTTTGCCTAACCTCAATAACTTGGATAATAAAATATGTAATGCTTGTCAACAAGGTAAACAATCTAGGACACAACATCAACTAACTAGTCAAGAATGAACCAAAAGTGTGCTTGAGCTCCAACACATGGATCTATTTGATTCACACGGAGCTAAGTCACTTAACGGAAGTAAATTCTACTTAGTCATAATTGATGACTATTTTAGATTTACTTGGGTTAGGTTTATCAAACACAAAAGTGATACCCTAGATCAATTAATCAATCTATTTAAGTTAATAGAAAATCAACAAAGCATTAAAATCAAAAGACTTAGGACTGGTCATGGTGGTGAATTCGAAAACCATAGGTTTACAGAATTCTGTAACCTAAATGAATACCACCACGAGTTCTCTTGCCCTAGAACTCCACAACAAAATGGCCTAGTAGAACGCAAAAATAGAACCCTACAAGAAGCCGCTAGGACAATGTTAAATGAGTATAACCTACCCGATAGGTTTTGGGCGGAAGCCGTGAGTACGACATGCTATGTCCAAAATAGAATCCTTATGGTAAAGAGGCACCTTAAGACCTCATACGAGATTTATCATGATAAAATACCTAACATCAAGTACTTTAGGGTATTTGGGTGTAAGGTATATATCCTAAACACTAAGGATTACCTAGGGAAATTTACATCCAAAACCACGACCGGAATCTTTCTAGGATACTCGACTACAAGCAGAGCTTATAGAGTATATAACCACGACACCCTTAGAGTCGAGGAGACTATCAATGTAGTATTTGATGAAGGACACGAACCTACAAAACCCCCGGCAACCCCAATTAGCAAGCCGACTCATACTAGACCTAACTCTGATCTGAAGATCAGGTCTAGTGTTAATCCTAATCTAAGTCAACCAAGTCACTCTATCGACCAAGTGATAGATGACTCCAACCAAACTAGAACTCAAACGAGTCATCCTATGGATCAAGTTGTAGACTCAAACCCAAATCCAACTAGGACTCAAACGAATCATCCTATCGACCAAGTGATAGGTGATCCAAGTCTAGGAGTTCGAACTAGAGCCTCATACAGAAACCTTAGTCAAATATCTTTGATTTCTAAAATTGAACCCAAAACTATTGACCAAGCTCTTCTTGATCCCGATTGGATTATTGCAAATCAAGAAGAGTTGGCTCAATTCACTAGGAACGAAGTATGGGAATTAGTACCACCACCTAAAGATAAAACAATCATTGGAACAAGGTGGGTGTTTAGAAATAAAATTGATGATAGAGGTGAAGTAGTTAGAAATAAAGCTAGACTAGTTGCTAAAGGGTTTAGTCAAGTCAAAGGTTTAGATTACGACGAGACCTATGCCCCAGTAGCTAGATTAGAGTCCATTCGAATTCTATTAGCATATGCAGCACATCGAGGATTTAAGTTGTTTCAAATGGATGTGAAATCTGCATTCTTAAATGGATACATTAAAGAAGAAGTTTATGTTAGTCAACCCCCCGGTTTCGAAAGTTTAGACAAATCCGATCATGTCCTTAGGTTAAAGAAAGCTCTTTATGGACTTAAACAAGCTCCTCGAGCTTGGTACGAGAGACTTTCGATTTATCTTAAGTCCAAAGGCTTTAACCAAGGTGTAGTTGACCCAACCCTTTTCGTAAAAACCTTAGGTAAAGACATATTCATAGCCCAAATCTACGTAGATGATATTATTTTTGACACCACCAACTCAATCCTACTAAATGAGTTCATTTCACTTATGGAAAGTGAATTTGAAATGAATTTAGTAGGCGAGTTAAGTTTCTTTTTAGGTCTACAAATTAAACAAACTAAAGATGGAATATACCTACATCAACGTAAATATACTAGGGAATTAATTAAACGCTTTGGAATGCAAGATGCTAAAATTATTAATACCCCAATGGCAACTAATGTTAATATAGAAGAAGTAATAGGAAACCAAATTGATTTAAAATACTATAGGAGCATAATAGCGAGTCTCCTTTACTTAACTGCAAGCCGACCTGATATCTTATTTGCAGTGAGTATGTGCGCAAGGTTTCAAACTTGTGCCAAGGAGTCTCACCAAACTCTAGTCAAGCGTATCCTTAGATATCTAAAGGGTACACTTAATGTCGGTATTTGGTATCCTAGATCTACCGAGTTCGAACTAACCGGCTACTCCGATTCGGACTATGCCGGTAGTAAGCTCGATAGAAAGAGTACGAGTGGTTGTTGTCAACTTCTCGGCTCGAGTCTAGTGAGTTGGTGCAATAGGAAGCAACACTTTGTTGCTTTATCTACCACTGAAGCCGAATACATCGCGATGGGTGAGTGTGTCACGCAGCTTCTTTGGATGAAGAACACTCTCCGCGACTTTACAAATACTAAACTTCACGTAGATAACATTAGTTCAATTAATCTTACAAAGAATCCGATATGTCACTCTAGGACCAAACATATAGAGGTCAAACACCATTTCATTCGAGAACATGTGGCCAACGGAGCCATACAACTCAAATACGTCGAATCAAAGTCTAACTTAGCAGACCTATTTACTAAACCCCTACCCGAAGCCGAATTTAGTCTATTAAGACGAAAATTGGGCATGTGCGTAGTAGAATAGGAACTTGCAAATTATATTTTCTTACTACTATTTCTTAATTTTCATTTTTTGTGGAACTAGTATAGGACATACCTTAGATATCATGCACCTATAGATTTAAGGAGCCAATACATCTCACAACACATAGGACTAATGTGTTTGTGTACTTAGCTACGTAGATGAGCGTGAGATGTTAGGACCTTACTCCTGGTTCCAGATGTAGAGCTAGTGCATCGCTATGAACCACAGAGTATAATCATACATACTAATCGAATCTGACCAGGACTGGTTGATCTTTCATATCAATCAAGCCAAATATGAGTCAAATATTTTATAGATGAACTTATTTTCAGTATATTATTTTCAAAATAATGTGGAACATGCTTGGACTTTAAATTTAACACTTATTTTTGTTTTCCACACACACCCTCACTCTTTTCGATATATGGCAAAAGGGGGAGAAAAAGGCCAAAGTTAAGGGGTCAAATTTTTTTGGATAACTTAATTCTTACTTTATATTTAAACCAAAAGTTAACTTTAAGTTTTGAAAACTTATTAAAGGCCAAGTTAAGAGAATTCTTAACTTAAACTTATTTATGCCCTTAATGTTTTACTTAAGGGGGAGTAAGGGCCAAGTTAAGAAGAACTCTTAACTTAAACGTTTTATTAAGGCCAACTTTAAGTAATGTTAATTACTTAAAGCAACGCTCAAAGGGGAGGATTAAGGTCTTTCTTCAAGACTCACCCTCAGTCAATGGGGAGGTTTCCTCAAGGGGGAGTACTTGAAGAAAATCCTTACTACTCCAACTTAATCTTCTTTATTTCTTGTTTGTTTCTAATGCACATTATTCTTCATGCTTGCTATTTACTTAACTTTGTATGTGGGTTTGCCATAAATCAAAAAGGGGGAGATTGTTGGTGCAGTAGGCACCTAAGTCGAACCTGAGTTTTGATTATAGCAAACGATACAAAGTTAAGCTCATGTCGTTATCTCACGAGATGAATCGAGTGTGCAGAAGATTGCTATAGCTGGAGTTGAAGGCTAGTGACACCCGAAGGAAGCCGCGGTGGTCGGGCGACACTCGAGTGACTTCGGAGGGAGCCAAAGGAATCGAGTGGAAGGCCGGAAGCAAAAGCAACACGTAAGTATCGAGGTAAGCTCATGTGTGCGAGTGTAAGTGAGGTCGTATCCTCGTTACGGGGATGATCTTAAGCGTATATCCAACCAAAGACATCCTATAGATGGTCTATGTCGAGATCAGGCGGTCGACGACCATCAAAATTATGTTTTTGTTGAGCTAACTTTTACTTGCAGCAAGCATCGACCGATCCCGGCTTGAGGACTCGATCGTCGCCAATCGATCGCCGGAGGTCGAAGACTGATCGATCGCCATCGCCATCGATCGATGATGGCCATCAGTCGACTGATGGTCAATGATCAGATTCGAGGAGTCAAGGCTTATCACCCCATTTCAAGGAGATTGGTGCTCAATTGTGATTGGGTAGGGTTCCTCTCGAAAAGGGGCTCAAAGGCTATAAAAGTAGGGTCAATCCTAGGGTTTCTTCATCAATTCTAAGCTTCCAAGAGCCTCCGCAAAGCTACAACTCTCCGACAACGATGTTCTTCTTCTCCGACGCTAGGTTTAATTTTCTTTTAGTTTTTGTACGTCAGTTTTAGATTTATTCGTTGTTCATTTACTTTTTCGAAGCTCTTTTTCTATCATAACGAGGAGAGGGGGAGTGTCCCTCTACCTCAAGTTTTTGTTCTTGTATCGATTAACTCCTACCTCCAACGAGGAGGAGTTCGTTTAGTGTTTTGCCCTCCGTGCATGGTCAAGGACCACTAGGGCCTTGGAGTAGTAGCCGAAGGCTACGAACCAAGTAAAAAGAATTGTCTCTTATATTTATTGTTTATATTTCCGCTGCAATTTATCTACTCGACTTTCAAAGAACGATTTCACAAAAAGCTTTTGTTTCGCTATTCACCCCCCCCCTCCCTCTAGCGAACCGCCTCGATCCAACACTTCATTCTAGAATGGTGGACAGAATTCTTTGTCAAATTAATAGTCCTCATGTTATCACAAAGCACTTGCACATTCTTGTATAATAACCCATAGTCCTCCAATGTATGTGTCATCCACAACAATTGTGACACACTTTCCCCCATGGCTATGTACTCAGCCTCGGTGGTGGAGAGAGCAACACAATGTTGCTTCCGACTCGACCAACTCACTAGTGACGAACCTAGGAACTGACATCCTCCACTCGTACTCTTCCTATCTAACATACACCCAACATAGTCAGAGTCAGTATAGCCAATCAAATCCAATGATTTAGTGTGAGGGTACCACAAGCCAACCTTAATAGTGCCTTTAAGATATCTCATTATTCTTTTCACAACACTTAAATGAGACTCCTTGGCACATGACTGATACCTAGCACACACACCCATAACATATAAAATATTAGGTCGACTTGCTGTGAGATAAAGTAGACTACCTATCACACTTCTATAATATTTTAGATCCACAGATTTTCCTCCTTCATCACTTCCTAGATTTGTGCTTTGTGCCATGGGAGTATCTATTTCCTTCGAATTCTCCATATTAAATTTCTTTAGAAGATTCATGGCGTACCTAGATTGATGAACATATATACCTTCCTTAGTTTGTTTGATATCAAGTCCAAGAAAGAATGTCAATTCTCCTACAAGACTCATCTCAAACTCACTCTCCATATGTTATATAAACTCATTCAGATAATCCTTATTATTTGAGCCACAAATTATGTCGTCAACATAAACCTGAGCCACAAAAATGTTCTTACCATCTATTTTCAGAAATAGTGTGGGATCTATCTGACCCCTTCTCAACCCCTTCTCTACAAGAAATGTGGACAACCTTTTATACCAGGCAGGAGGTGCTTGTTTCAGTCCATAAAGAGCCTTTTTCAGTTTATACACGTGGTCTGAAAACTCTACACTCTAAAATCCTGGTGGTTGTTCAACATACACCTCTTCCTTAATCACCCCATTCAAGAAGGCAGACTTCACATCCATTTGATAGAGTTTGAAGCCTTTGAATGCAGAAAAGCTAGCATCAGCCTTATGGACTCTAGTCTGGCTACTAGGGCATAGGACTCTTCATAATCTAACCCCTCAATCTATTTATATCCTTTGGCAACTAACCTTGCCTTATTTCTGATTATTTCTCCCTTATGATTCATCTTATTCTTAAACACCTATTTGGTACCAATTGTAGAAATTTTTCCCGGCCTCGGAACTAAGTCCCACACTTGGCTTCTCTCGAATTGTCCTAGTTCATCCTGCATTACCAAGACCCAATCAGGATCGAGCAAAGCCTCTTCTACTACCCTGGGTTCGATTTCTAAGATCAATGCAACCTCAACTCCTTCATTCCTAAAGGATGATCTGGTCCTCACCCTTTGTTGAAGTTCTCCAATGATCTGATCTTGGGGATGCCCACTAATTGTCCTAATGGATCTTGGTGCTTGAGATGTTTCAAGTACTTGGTCGTTTGATACATCTTCAAGCAATGACCCTTGTTGCCTAACCTTTTCTTCATCAAACTCAACCTTAGCTCCCCCTACTTTAGTGTTTTCATGTAATTTGATCTTCTCCATTCCAAACTTAATTTCTTCCTCAATTTCTCGAGTATCACCAGATTTTTCATCTTCCTAAAATACATCATTCGGTGACTCTTCTATCAATTTCGACTTCTTGTTATACACTCTATATGCTTTGCTAATAGAGGAATACCCTACAAGGATACCTTCATCAGCTTTGGCTGCAAACTTACCTAGATGATCTTTGGTATTTAGAAAGAACACATTGCAACCAAACACCCTAAGATGCTTAATTGTACGTGATTTCCCAAACATGATGTTTTTCCTAAAAGCCTATGTACCAACAACCTATTCTGAACATAACAGGCTATACTCACGGCTTTAGCCCACAAGTAGCTTGGATGAGCATACTCATGAAGCATGCTTCCTGCTACTTCTTGCAAGGCCCACTTTTTCCTTTACACAACACCATTCTATTGAGGTGTTCTTGGAATAGAAACCTCATGTCTATACCCCCTTTCTAAACAATAGTCCCTAAACTGAGTATTTTGGAACTCCCCTCCATGATCACTCCTAAGGGCTTTAATCGTTGTGTTTTTCTCATTTTCAACTCTTTTACTAAAAGAAATGAAAATATCTATTGTCTCATCCTTATGTTTTAAGAAAAACATCCAGGCATATCTTCTATCATCAATAATAACCAAACAATATCTACTACCATTCATGGATTTAACATTGCTACAATCAAACAAGTCTAGATGCAACAGATCTAAAGCAGTAGAGGTACTTACAATATTCTTGGGCTTATGTGATGCCCTCTTTTGATTACCTTTCTGATAGGCATCACATAACCTATCTTTCTGGAACTTTAGTAGTGGCAGCCCTCTCACTAGTTCCTTTCCAGCTAGTCTCTTCAAACTCTTCAGGTTGACATGTGTGAGCCTTCTATGCCACAACCAAGATTTATTTGTTCTAGACATAAGACACTTGGCAGATACATTAGTAGCATTGTCAAAATACACATGATATATGTTTTCGTTCCCAACTCCTACTAACATGGTATCACCCGAAATATTGTGTTTCACTAGACACTAAGTTGAATTGAATTCAACCCTGTATCCAACATCACACAACTGACTTACACTTAACAGATTAAAAGACATGTTTTTAACAAGCAGTACATTCCTAATCATAAAGTGTTCAGATATAAAGATATTCCCTATTCCTATAACTTTCAACCTATCACTTTTGAAACAATACCTCTGTTTTTGTTGTGCAATGTGGAAAAAAGTGATAAGTCCCGGTCATGTGCTTGGAGCATCCACTGTCTACAAACTAGGTTGATGGACACTCCCCCTTAACTGATGCCTGCTAGACACGAAAGATAGAGGACTTCAAAACCCAAATATTGGGTCCATTAGCTTCCAAAATGTATTTTCTAGGAATCCATGCCTTAGCTGTTTTAGTCTTTCTACCTAAGTTTCTAGAAAGTAAGGAAATGAAACTAAGTTCTTGTTGTTTAGGTTTATAACCTATTCCAGCTTTGTTATAAATAACCCATTGTGATTCTAAAATCATATTCAACATCTGAGAGCTGGAGGTGAATTTCTCAAGAGTACACTTGAGATCGTTCACCTGTGCTCTCAGAGAACTATTTTCATCCACAAGCTTGACAAATTCAGAAGAGTTGACACTAGCTTCTACCACATGCTCCTTATCGTTCTTTAATTGTCCTATTTTAGATTTTAACAATTTAACCTTAGCCCTGGATTTATCTAACATATTAGTTAAATAACCAATTGTCTTAAAGCAATCTACAAGTTCAGAGGTTACCTTGTCATCATCTCTTGGCTATACGAGAGTCCCTAGTACCCTCGTGCAACTCAAGTAGTTTGTTCCACATGTCTTGCGCACTACTGAAAGGACCAACTTTATTTAGTTGTTCCTTTGCCAGGCCACATTGTAAGGTTACAGTGGCTTTGGCATTAGCCTGTGCCTTGTGCTTTTGCTCATTTGTCCAAAGAGCAGACCCTAAGACCTTACCTACCTCATCCACTGGAGTGATGAAGCCCTCCATGATGGAGAACCACATCTCTATCTCAGTCATGAGATAGTACTCCATCCAACTTTTCCTATATTGGAAATTGGTTCCATCAAAAAATGGCAGTCGGTGTGTACTATAACCCTCTTGCATAGTTATGACTCTAAGATGGTTAAACCGGTAAATAGAGCTCTAGCTCTGATACCACTTGAAAGGACCGATAATAACATAAGAGGGGGGGGGGAGATTTTTTTTTAAACGATAAATTAATGCAGCGGAAGACAACACAACAAAAGAAAACAAACACAAATCAAAAACACGAAAATCATAGCTAAATTGACGCAGCCAAAAATAAAGCAAAAACACAAAAAACACGACAAGAATCACAGCACAAGAAAAGGAAAAACACTAAGACACAGTCAATATTTTTACTTGGTTCACAACTCTCTCTTAGAGCTGCTAGTCCAAGGCCTACCTCTATCTTTTCTCCCTTTTTGAAGATGAACTTCAAAGGTGGAGAAACCTCTTAACGGTTTACAGATTACAGATTCTTAATATATGAAATATGCACTAGAACCTGAATTATATGAAACAAGATAAGCAACAAAAACTTTACAGTGACACCGATGATCTTGATCTAGCCGACCTTCGTCCTTGTTGTGGTCAGGGCAGCCACACGAATCGTTGTGCTGAGAAAAAGGTGGTGTAGCTTTTCAGAGGTCAGATGGAAGCAGAGGAGCTATAATCTTTTATTGTGGTGAAAGCTTCCAAGAGCATAGCATAGGGTTCGTCAAGCACAGAGGAAGAAGAAGAGCGCAGATTTTCCAAGTGTGATCATTTGACCAACTGCAAGAGAATGGTGCAGCTTTCCTCAGGCGAGCAATCGACCACGGGCAAGAAGTGTTGTCTATCAAATTGCCAAAAAACACCAGAGCAAGACCATCGTATCCATTCATTGTGAGAGAGATGTCGCAACCAACAAAACAAAGCCAGTTTTGTTTCTGCGCAAACCCTAATCCCATGATCCTTGCTCCAATCAACTTCGTCCACATCATTATAGAAGCTTGGAAAGTGTCCACAAACCAAAGTATTTGATCATCCATTCAAGTGGAAACCTATAAAAATCAAACACGCGGAAGAACAAATAGAATTTCCTCGCTATAATTGCAAACTTGTTTCCCACCAGCCGAGGCACAAGTCGAGCACGAGCACGCCTTGCGTCTGTGCATTTATGCAAAGGGCTAGTCGAGGCATCGCCTTGACTACATAGGTCAAAACACATGTTTGATCTCCTACAGTCGAGGTGTCAGTTGAGCTGGTCTCGCTTTTGTCCACAACTACCCAGGACCAGTCGAGGCGCTGCCTCGACTGCACCAGTCGAACCTATTAAAGTGTACACATCTGTCCTGCCTCAGTCGAGGCACTGGGTGAGTGCGGCTTGTGTTGTAACCTTCATCTCAGGATCAGTTGAGGCGACGCCTCGACTACGACTTGTCCTACAGCAGTCGAGCTTCGATTCTCACCGCTGACCACTACACACAATCAGTCGAGTTGCTACCTCGAGTTTCCTGATGAATGTAGTAAGGGCAAAAATTAAGGTGTCAACTCATTGTTGTCCTTAAGACCCATTGTTTCAATCATCTCTAAGACTGAAACATGCCTAGTAAAGACTCTACCCTGAGACCCTTTACTTGCCAAGACTCTGGCCATCAGCCATTCTTGGACTTTTCATCTTTCCACTCCCGCAAGGAATTTCTCTACTGCCAAGGAATCACCCCTCTTGTACTTTTCACCTTGCACCCCTACAAGAAATTTTCAGCTACCAAGGAATTAACCATCTTGGACTTTTCACCTTGCACCCTCACAAGAAATTTCCAACTGCTAAAGAATTAACTATCTTGGACTTTTCACCAAGGTCCACCCTTTGATTTCTCACCTGCCAAGGAAATTAACCATCTTGGACTTTTCACCAAGGTCTACCCTTGGATTTGTCACACTCACTTAAACCTTTGTCAAACACCAAAACAAAACTTGAAGCTTTTAGCTCTACTTAATTCTTTGTCAAACACCAAAACATAACTTGGAGCTTTCAGCTCGAACAAACTTAACTCAAGCTGAAAAACTTGAGGAGGAGAATTCTCTCTTGAATGGACGAGTTCAAGAGCTCGAGGCTAGGTTTGAAAGGTTTACGTTGGGATCCAAGAATCTTAACTGACTTCTTGGAACTCAAAGAACCATGTTCAACAAAGCCAGACTCAGATTTAGGTCAACGACTATGAACAAATCGTACATGTCTATTGTGAATCGTAGTCATCAAAGAGTTCAAGCATGGGTCCTTAAAACTCTATTAAATTCACATATAAGGACTAATAAGTATTGGATTCCCTAGGATCAAGTCCACTATGTGGATAGATCGTATTGGTTCAATGGTCCAGGGAGAGCTAGTACTAAAATTGTGTACCTACTCTCTTAGTAAAATTTTTACATGATTAGTTTTTCTTTTGATTTCTAAAATGGCTAGATAGGACTAATAGTTAGTCAACCTTGATAACATAGTATCAAGATGCAGCGAGATGATAGTATGTTAGGGAAATGAGGTCTTGTGTATTCAAGCTAGATAAGGTGTATCTAGCTTGGTGCACTTGCCTAAGATGAACTAGTTGAAGCTACCTTTGTTGGGATGTATACTGAAAGCCTAGCCTTTGTATGAACATCTTCATTTTGAAATAAGAATCACATGATCATTATTTGCATATTTATAGTTATGCATATTATCTAATACTTTACATTGTAGATAACATGGTGTGTGGTGTCGCACAGAAGATCATGTTATCAGTTCCTTGTAGAGTATAAGTAGAGGCTCACAACCAAGATAGTTTTGGATAAACCATTGGCATGGTTGTAGTGTAATTTGGTATTGATTTATCTCGACCATAGAATTACACTAGTACACTTTGTGTGTATTGAGCAGGACCGATTTAGAAGTGATTCAATTTATACTGACTATATAATTGAATCAGACCTCGAATATTATGGTGTAAATGCACTTAATCCCAATATAATAACAGGTACATGTACTTAATATTTATTTCTTTGATTTATCAATGGGCGAGATTTATGGGTTAAATCGATAGGCCCAGGAAGTTAGAAAATGATATTATTTACATGGTGTGTCATTGATTATAGGAGGAAACCGTGTTCTATGTATTAGGATGATGATGTCCCCTTGAGGAGCTCATAAGAATCATCATGTAAATCCTGCAGGTGGACTTGGTCCAAAATGATGATAAGGTTGAGTGGTACTACTCATGGAGTTAGATGTTAATTAATTAATTATCAGTAAATTAATTAATTAACGGACATTCGATATCTTAAACACGGAGAGATATTTGCACAATTAATGTATGGAGCTCATATTTAATTATGGGGGTTGGTGAGGTAGATTAAGGATAATCCTCTAGTGGAATGGATTATCATTAATGGATCAGTTTTTATGTGGGCCGGATCCATTGGGTGGCCAAGATCCAACTCTTCCTTATGGTCCCTATTGTAGCCTATTAAAACCCTCACGAAACCTAGATCCAATGGACACGATTAAAAGGAGGCTTGGGCGAAATCTATAAATAGGAGGCAAGGCTTGGCCGGCAAAAAGAAGTTTCTTTGGATGCTAGGGTTTGCTTCCAAGGCTTGGGCGGCAAGCAAGGAGTTGGCATGGAAGGCTTAGGGCTAGGGTTTGGCTTCTCCTTGTGGGCGGCAGCAACCTAGGGCTTTTCTTCTCCTTCCCATCTCTTTGGGTGGCGCCATCTCTTCCTTGTCTTAGGGCCGGCGGCAAGAGGTTGAGGGTTTAGCCTTTCTTCTTTCTCTCTTGGCCGGCGGCAACAACCAAGCTAGGTGGCTTGGTGGTTGGCACTAGATAGGAGAAGAAGAGTTTGGTCATCTTCCCTTGTTCGGAGCGAGCAAGGAAGGGAAGATACGAGATCTAGGAGGTTTCAATTCTTGGAGGATCATTGCCCACACAACGTTCAAGGAGAGGATAGGTCATACGATAGAAGATCAAGAGGTATAATTCTTGTTTTGGTTTCCTTTTGTTTTATGTAATTGTTTACAATTGTATGATCATGGTGTTGGTGCAGTAGGCACCTAAGTCAAACCTGAGTTTTGATTATAGAAAACGATACAAAGTTAAGCTCATGTCGTTATCTCACGAGCTGAATCGAGTATGCAGAATATTGATATAGCTGGAGCTGAAGGCTAGCGACACCCGGAGGAAGCCGCGGTGGTCGGGCGACACTCGAGTGACTTCGGAGGGAGCCGAAGGAATCGAGTGGAAGGTCGGAAGCAAAAGCATCATGTAAGTGTCTAGGTAAGCTCGTGTGTGCGAGCGTAAGTGAGGTCGTATTCTCTTTATGGGGATGATCTTAAGCGTAGATCCGACCAAAGACATCCTATAGATGGTCTAGGTCGAGATCGGACGGTCGACGACCGTCGAAATTATGTTTTTGTTGAGCTAACTTTGCCTGCGGCAATAGCATCACCAACCGCCACTTGGAGGACTTGATCACGCCAAAGCCAAATCGTCAAGACTGATCGATGTCGCTATCACGATCGATGATGGCCATATCACCCCATTTCAAGGAGATTGGTGCTCAATTTCGATTGGCTAGGGTTCCTCTCGAAAAGCGGCTCAAAGGCTATAAAAGGAGGGCTTGTCTTAGGGTTTTTCATCAATTAAAATGCTTCCAAGTGCTTCTGATACGCTCCGACTCTCCGACATCCCTACGATGAAGCGCTGCCGAGACGACGACTAGAGCTTCAACCTCCAACCTTTGAAGTCGTCGGTAACGAAAAGTTTAAATTATAATTCAGTTTATAAGTTATTCTTCTTTTCAAGATTTAAATCATATCAAGGAGAGGGGAAGTGTCCCTCTACCTTGAGATTTTTCCATTTTGTGTATCCGTCTAACTCCTACCTCCAACGAGGAGGAGTTTTTTAGTAGATTGCCCTCCGTACGTGGTCAAGGACCACTAGGGCCTTGGAGTAGTAGCCTTCGGCTACGAACCAAGTAAAACCTTTGTGTCTATTGTCTTTTATTTTTGTTTATTTTTCCGCTGCGTATATTTGTCTTGAAACGAATTCGAAAGAAAATTTTCTATCGCTATTCACCCCCCCCCTCTAGCGATCCGATCGATCCAACAATTGGTATCAGAGCCGGGGGTTGCTAAGATTTGGTGAAACCACCAATCTAGCCATTTTTACAGATTTATTTTTCTTTTAATTTTTTTTATTATTTATTTCGCTTTGTTAAGTTTTTCTCCCGCACTACTAATCCAAGACGCGAGTCTTGGTACTTGTTTTTGTGTTTTTGTCGTTGCTAGTTTCTTCGTGTCTTTCGTGTTAATGGCCCATTTCAAGGGTTTTAGCACCATCCGACCAACGTTTTACAACGGTGATGATTTCCGTTACTGGAAAGGTCGGATGGAGTGCTTCCTAAAAACCCAAATAGAGATGTTGATTGTGATCCAAACCGGGTTCACCCTTTCTACTAATGAAGAAGGTGAATCCTTGGATTACAATCAGTGGTCCATTGCCACTAAACGACAAGTCGAGGCAGATGCAAAGGCGACTCAAATCCTGCAGTGCGGGCTATCCAAGGAGGAGCTAAACCGAGTCGGACCCTTCATCAGCGCAAGAGATCTCTGGACGAGGCTGATCGAGTTACACGAAGGATCGGATCAAGCTAAGGTTTGCAAACGTGATTTGTTGTTCAATAAATTGTACACACTAAAAATGCAGGAACACGAGACGACAACACAATTGCATGCCCACGTTCAGGACATCGTCAACAACCTACACGCAATCGGACAAAAGGTCAAAAACCGCAACCTTATAAGGTATGTTCTAAACTCTTTTCCGAGGACTACCTTGTGGGCATCCATGGTCGACGCCTACAAGGTCTCCAAGGACCTTTCTAAAGTTAGAATAGATTAATTATTCTCAGATTTCGAATTACATGAGCAGTCCAACTCGGAACCCGAGAGGGGTATAGCCTTGTTTGCAGGTTCAAAGAAGAAGAAAATCGCAAGCAAGCCACCACCAACCGAGGGGGAAGACGAGTCCGAAGAAGAAGTTGACCTGGAGTTGACTGCCGAACTAATGAACCTAGCTCGAAGGATAGCCAAGGGACGAAAGCGAACCACGACTCGACCCAACCAAGGTAAGCCTAAAAGTTCTAATATTAGGTGTTATGAGTGTAACAGGTTTGGACATATCAAGTCCGAGTGCCCCAAGCTCAACCACCAAGAACCTAAGCACAAGAAGGCCCTCAACGCGACATGGGAAGAAGCGTCATCCGAAGAAGATGAAGACCACGTCTTCATGGTGAAATCGATTGAGTCAGACACGGAGACCAAACCTGAACTTGAGTCAAAACCTGAGGATGACTCGGACTACGAAGCTACCTTCAAGTCAAGCCACGAATACGCATCTGGTTCAAAAGATACCCTTAAAGTGAGTTGAACTTTATTTAATACTTTACATAATACGGTTAGGTTTTTGTCTAGGAAATTAGCTAAGTCTGAGTCCAAGGTCGAGACCCTTGTTGAGGAGGTTAAACTCCTCAAACACGAGGTCTCCCTAACCTCTTCGACTAGTCGAGTTCAAGAGAAGGACTCAACTCGAGTTGAAAAGCTCGAAGTTGAGAACTCTCTCTTGAAAAGTCAAGTTGAAGATCTTAGGAACACGTTGGAAAGGTTCACTTCGGGATCCAAAGGACTTGACCTCCTACTTGGATCTCAAAGGGCCGTGTACAACAAGGCTGGACTAGGGTTTAACTCAAACACGACTAATAGGTCGTATATGTCGATTGTAAGTCGACATAGGAAACATGTCCAAGCATGGGTCCCTAAGAACTTTTTGATTTCAACTCTAGGATCCAACCGTCTTTGGATTCCCAAGGACCAAATCCACTATGTGGATAGACCGAACCGATTCAACGGTCTAGGGGGAGCCAGTACAAAACATGTTTGTGCTTTAACTTAGAAATTGCATGCTTAGAATTTTTTTGTTTTGTTTTTGTGAACTCACTTAGAACACTACATAACCAACTAAAATCCTTCGAAAAGATTGAGCCTCAGGGAGCCACTTTTCAAAAATAACCAGTTAGACTAGGAAATAGTCTTAGGTGAGTCAAGTCATCATTTTCTTGAAAATGGCTTTGTCTAAGGAAGTGGTCGATGATCCGATAAAAGAAGGCCCCTGTGCCTCGCCACGACCTGGAAGCCATGATCTTGAAAAGGTAAACTTGACAAGCCTAGGGTCAAATCCAAATCTAACATAAAATTACTTGAACCTAAATGCACTTAATCAACTTAATTAGAAATCATCTCACAAAAAACACATAAGTATAACATGCTTGATCATATAGACACAGGTGAGATGACCTAGGTTTAACAACTTACAACCAATTTTTTTTTAAAAAAAAAATCTAACATCCAATCCAACCACCTTGTGTGTAGGATCAATGGATGTTGGATAGCGGTTGCTCCCGACACATGACCGGGGATCAACTCAAATTCACGAAGCTTCAATTCAAACGACAAGGATCGGTAGCCTTTGAGAATAACGACAAGATCAAAATCATCGGATCAGGTGATATCGAGCTTAACTCGAATTTTGTTATTAAAAATGTATTACTTGTAGAGAATTTTGAATATAACCTGCTTAGCGTAAGCCAATTATGTGACAATAACTATAAGGTCATATTTTTAGAAAATGAATGTGTAATTAAAACAAATAAAACAGCTAAAACAATACTCAAAGGAACTAGGACAAATAACATTTATACAATTAACTTAATCAAATCCTCAGCCAAATGTCTTATGACACAGGAAGAGGAATCATGGTTGTGGCACCGACGACTCGGTCACTCGCACCCAAGACTCGTCCACAAGATGAGTCAGAGTGGCTTAGTCAGAGGCTTACCCAACCTCAACAATTTGGTTAATAAAATCTGTAATGCTTGTCAACAAGGAAAACAACCTAGGACACAACACAAGTTAACTAACCCAAGAACGAACCTCAAGTGTACTTGAGCCTGTGATATGGATCTATTCGATTCACATGGAGCCAAGTCACTCAATAGAAGTCAATATTGCTTAGTCATAATTGATGACTACTCCTGTTTACTCGGGGTTAGGTTCATCAAACATAAAAATGATACCCTAGATCAATTAATCAATCTATTCAAATTAATCGAGAATCAAAAAAACCTTAAGGTTAAAATACTTAGAAGAGATCATTTTGGTGAATTAGAAAATCAAAGGTTCAGGCTTACGTAACCTAAGCGGATACCACCATGAATTCTCTTGCCTAGGACCCCTCAACAAAATGGCCTAGTGGGCGGAAAAACCGAACTCTACAAGAAGCCGCTAGGACCATGTTGAGCGAATCGACCTACGATAGGTTTTGGGCGAAGCCGTTAGCACAGCTTGCTATGTCCAGAATAGGATCCTTATGGTAAAGAGGCACCTTAAGACCTCGTACGAGATTTATCACAATAAAGTACCCAACATCAAGTACTTTAGGGTATTTGGATGTAAAGTACATATCTTAAACACTAAGAACCACCTAGGGAAATTCGAATCCAAAACCTCCACCAGAATCTTCTTAGGATACTCAACCACGAGTAGGGCCTATAGGGTATATAACCACGATACCCTTAAAGTCGAAGAGACTATTAATGTAGTGTTCGATGAAGTACCCGAACCTACAAAACCCTTAATGACCCCAAGTGTTGAGCCCACTGATACCAAACTCGTCTCCGACCCTGAGATCGAGTCTAATCCACATCAACCAACTTCTCTTGTTGACCAAGTGACAAGTGATCCGAGTCAAACTAGTGTTCAACCAAGTCATCCCATTGATCAAGCATTAGGTGACACAAACCCAACCCAATCTAGGATTCAGACTAACCACCCTATCGATCAAGTGATAGGAGATCCTAATCTAGGAGTTCGAACTAGAGCATCCTATAGGAACCTTAGTCAAATTTCCTTAATTTCAAAGATAGAACCCAAATCAATTGAGCAAGCTCTTCTTGATCCCGATTGGATTATTGCAATGCAAGAAGAGCTAGCTCAATTTACTAGGAATGAAGTGTGGGAATTAGTACCACCACCTAAAGACAAAACGATAATTGGAACAAGGTGGGTGTTTCGAAATAAGCTTGATGATAAAGGCGAAGTAGTTAGAAACAAGGCTAGGTTAGTCGCCAAAGGGTTTAGTCAAGTCGAAGGCTTAGATTACAACGAAACCTATGCCCCAGTAGCTAGACTCGAATCCATTCGAATGTTGCTAGCTTATGTCGCACATCAAGGATTTAAGCTGTTTCAAATGGATGTTAAGTCGACATTCCTAAATGGATACATTAAAGAAGAAGTTTATGTTAGCCAACCCCCTGGATTCGAAAATCTAGATAAACCCGACCATGTTCTAAAACTTAAGAAAGCTCTCTATGGACTTAAACAAGCTCCTCGAGCTTGGTACGAGAGACTTTCAATCCATCTTAAGTCAAAAGGGTTTAACCAAGGCTTAGTTGACCCAACTCTCTTCGTAAAAACCTTAGGTAAAGAAATATTCATAGCTCAAATTTACGTAGACGATATAATTTTTGGAACCTCTAACTCAGCCTTACTAAACGAGTTCGTTTCACTCATGGAAAGTGAGTTCGAAATGAACTTGGTAGGCGAGTTAAGTTTCTTTTTAGGTCTACAAATTAAACAAACTAAAGATGGTATATACCTATATCAACAAAAATACACTATTGGTAGGCGAGTTAAGTTTCTTTTTAGGTCTACAAATTAAACAAACTAAAGATGGTATATACCTATATCAACAAAAATACACTAAGGAGTTAATTAAAAGATTTGGAATGCAAGACGCTAAGGTAATAAACACCCCAATGGCGATTAATGTTAACATAGGAGAAGACCTAGAAAGTAAGTCCATTGACTTAAAGTACTATAGGAGCGCGATAGGAAGTCTCCTATACTTAACTGCGAGTCGACCCGACATCCTATTCGCAGTAAGTATGTGCGCCAGGTTTCAAACCTGTGCTAAGGAGTCTCACCTAACCCTAGTTAAGCGTATCCTTAGATATCTAAAGGGTACACTTAATGTCGGTATTTGGTATCCTAGATCTACCGAGTTCGAACTAACCGGCTACTCCAATTCGGACTATGCCGGTAGTAAGCTCGATAGAAAGAGCACGAGTGGTTGTTGTCAACCACTCGGCTCGAGTATAGTGAGTTGGTGCAGTAGGAAGCAACACTGTGTTGCTTTATCTACCACCGAAGCCGAATACATCGCGATGGGTGAGTGTGTCACGCAGCTTCTTTGGATGAAGCACACTCTCCACGACTTTAAGTTAGACTTTACGAATACTAAACTTCACGTAGATAACATTAGTTCAATTAATCTTACAAAGAATCCGATATGTCACTCTAGGACCAAACATATAGAGGTCAAACACCATTTTATTCGAGAAAATGTGGCCAACGGAGCCATACAACTCGAATACGTCGAATCGAAGTCTAACTTGGCAGACCTATTTACTAAACCCCTACCCGAAGCCGAATTTAGTCTATTAAGACGAAAATTGGGCATGTGCGTAATAGAATAGGTACTTGCAAATTATATGTTCTTACTACTATTTCTTTAATTTCATGGAACTAGCATAGGACATACCTTAGATATCATGTACCTATAGATTTAAGGAGCCAGTACATCTCACAACACATAGGACTAATGTGTTTGTGTACTTAGCCACGTAGATGGGCGTGAGATGTTAGGACCTTACTCCTGGCTCCAGATGTAGAGCTAGTGCATCGCTATGAACCACAGAGTATAATCATACATACTAACCGACTCTGACCAGGACAGGTTGATCCTTCATATCAATCAAGCCAAATATGAGTCAAACATGAAGGGGGATGCTTCGGAGGCCCATTGGCTCCCATGTCCCCGGATTAAAATTTTCACTAATGAAAGAATTAATCCGGATGGGATGAGCTTCCTTAGCACAACCTATTCGTCGTCGTGCTAACAACTTGAGTGGTCGCTTGAACAAACTAGTTGTTCAAGCAACACAACTCTTCTAGGTGGTTAGCCGCGGAAGAGACGACGGATGGAAATCCAGTTTTTGTGTTTGTCTTCGGGGTCCATGATTATACAATATATATTCATACACACACATGCATAATCAAAACAAATAAGAACATGCTCAGATCTGTACATAAAGTTAAAATAACTTTATACCTCACGATCTTCTACCGTATGTCCTATCCTTCTCGTGGACGACGTGTGGACGAAGATCCTCCACGAGTAGAAGCCTTCTAGATCGCTTTCTTCTCTACCTTGTCCGCTGCGAACAAAGAGAAGAACTCACAAATATCTTTCCTATCTAGAACCGGCCACCAAATTAGGGAATTTGGTGCAACCGCCGGCCAAGGAGCAATTGGATGAATCGCCGGCCAATTTGAAGATAAGTTGCCGCCGGCCACCAAGGAGAAAGGAAGGAGGAAGACCACCGGCCACTAATGGAAGGAGAACCGCCGGCTAAGGAAGAAGAGAAAGGCCTTAATGATGGGCGCCGGCCAAGTATTGATGGATCAAATTGGGCGCCGACAACAACTAGAAGGAAGAAGAAGTTGCCGCCCACTTTTTCTCCAAACCCTAGCCGCCCACCTCTCCAAAATCCAAACCCTAATTCTCTAATTCAAATCCTTATTCTTGCCGCCTAACCCTAAGCATCTATTTATAGAATAGGGCTTAAGCCTCCTTTAATCTCCACCGTCGGATCTAGGGATTTAACCTCCACCGTCGGATCTAGGGTTTTATCCCAACCGTCGGATCTAGGGTTTCATCTCAACCGTCGGATTTCATCCCAACCGCGGATCTAGGATTTCATCCCAACATCTAGGGCTTTATCCTCCCAACCGGGCTTGATCTAGGGATTTAATCCCAACCGCGATTCTAGGGTTTCATCCTAACCATCGGATCTAGGATTTAATCCCAACCGCTGGTTCTAGGTTTCATCCAACCATCGGATCTAGGATTTAATCCCAACCGCTGGTTCTAGGTTTTGTTTTACATTCTGGATCTAGACTTCACAAGGATTATATTAGGCTACGATAGGGACCATAAGGAGGAGTTGGGTCTTGGCCACCCGATGGATCGAACCACACAACTGATCCATCAATGATGTTCCATTCCACTAGAGGATCATCATTGAACTACCTCACCAACCCCCATAAATCAATATGGGCTCCATATATTATTTGTACATTAATCTCCTGTTTAAGATATCGAATGTCCGCCAATTAATTGATTTATCACCATCAATTAATTAACATCTAATTCTCGAGTAGTACCACTCAACCTTATCATCATGTTGACTAAGTCAACCAAATTGGTTTACATGATGAACCTTATGAGCTCCTCAAGGACATCATCAACCTAATATATAGGACACTGCTTTCTCCTATAATCACCCAAGACACCATGTAAATAATATTATTTCCCAACTTACCGCATATTGATTTAATCCATCTAAATCTCACCCTCCGTAAATCAAAGAAATAAATACTAAGTACATGTGCCCGCTATTATATCGGATTAAGAGCATGTACAACATAATATCCGAGGTCCGATTCAATTATGTAGTCAAGATTAAATCAATCACCTCTATGTCGGTCCTACTAATACACCTAAGTGTACTAGTGTAACTCTATGTTCAAGATAAAACAATACTAAGCTACACTACAACCATGCCAATGGTTTGTCCAAAACCATCTTGGTTGTGAGTTTCTACTTATATTTTACAAGGAATCGATAACATGATCTTCTGTGCTACACCAAGCACCATGTTATCTACAATGTAAAATATTAGACAATATGCACACATATATAATGAATATATAAAATGCAAATAAATGATCATGTGATTCTTATTTCAAAATAAAATGTTCATACAAAAAGAGCTAGGCTTTCAAAGATACATTCCAACAATCTCCCACTTATACTAAAAGACTATGTCACATCACTCGCCATACATCCGATCCCCATGTCCTCCACATGCCTATCAAACGCTACTGAAGGGCCTTAGTGAATGGATCCGCCAGGTTATCCTCTGATGCAATCTTGGCGACAGGAACTTCTCCTCGCTTTACGATCTCTCGTATGAGGTGGTACTTGTTCTCTATGTGTTTACTCGCCTTATGGGCTCGTGGTTCCTTCGAGTTTGCAACTGCACTACTATTATCACAATAAATTGTGATAGTTCAAAAACCAGAATCACATCCAAGTCCATCAAGAAGTTCCCGAGCCATACACTTCCTTGGTACGCCTCAGAGGTCGCCACATACTCACTTCCATGGTAGAGTCCGCCACGCATTTCGCTGACACTCCTCCATACTATGGCTCCACCTCCAAAAGTAAACACAAACCCCGAGGTAGACTTACTCTTGTCCCTATCCGATTGGAAATCCAATCCGTGTAACCCACAGGACTAATCGATCCGCCTAGAAACCATCATATAATCCCTAGTCCTTCTGTGTACTTCAATATATGCTTTACCGCACCCAATGTCCGCCCAGATTACTCGATATCGCTAACCATGCCCACGGCAAAGTAGATATCCGGTCTCGTGACATAGCATAGCATACATAAGGCTTCCATCGCACAAGCATAAGGAACCGCCTTCATGTCCTCTATCTCCTTTGATGTTTTGGGACACATCTCTTTAGATAAAGGAACTCCATGCCTAAAAGGTAGAAAACCTTTCTTGGAGTTCTGCATGCTAAAACGAGCAAGGATAGTGTCAATGTATGAAGCTTGAGACAAGCACAACATCCTTTTGCGATCCCTTATAACTTTGATCCCAAGGATGTGTCCCACTTCTCCCAAGTCCTTCATATCAAACTGCTTTGGACAACCATACTTACATCCGATAACACTTTGATATTGTTGCCAACTAACAAAATGTCATCTACGATAGTACAAGAAACACCACTACGCTTCACATCTCTTGTATACACAAGGCTCATCCGACTTTGAATAAATCCATATGACTGGATTACTCATCAAAGCGGATGTTCCAAGATCTAGAAGCTTGCTTCAATCCATAAATGGACCGATTAAGCTTACATACAAGATGCTCTTTGCCTTTAGCAATGAATCCTCCGTTGGCGCATATAGATGTTCTCCTCAAGACTTCAAAGGAAAGTCGCCTCTTGACATCCATCCGCCAAATCTCATAATCCATATGAGCAATATAGATAAGAGAATCCGGATAGACTTAAGCATAGCTACGGAAAAGGTCTCCTCATAATCGATACCCTCTTCTCGAGTATACCCTTTCGCAACAAGCCTAGCTTTGAAGGTCTCAACCTTCCCGCCTACTCCTCTTTCTCTTGTAGATCCACTTGCATCCAATGGTTTTTACACCATCTTGGCTCTACTAGCTCCTAGACTGATTAGAATCCATAGATTCTATCTTTGAATTCATCGCTCTTTGCCAAGATACCGCATCTCTATCTTGGATTGCCTCGTCATATGTCTAGGGATCAGGTTCATGTTCACCAGGGACTAAGTCCGAAGACTCTCCCAAAAACATGAATCTCGGGTTGTCTAACAACCCTCCCACTACGACGAGGTGCCTCTGTATGCTCTGTGACACGCTGCAATGACTTGTGGTGTCTCTCTTATACCGGTGGTAATCAAGTTGGGGACTTCGCTAACTTTCCTCAAGAACAATCCTACTGTGGGCTTGTGGCTCATCACATAGTCCTCCTCTAGAAATGGCATTCGTACTCACGATCACCTTGATCTCTAGGACTATAGAATAAACCACCCTTCGCTCTTAGGGTAGCCAACAAACAAGCGCACTGCATAGATTCCAACTTACCAAAGATCTCCCTTCAAAGACATGTAGCCGGACTACCCTAAACTGACATGTCTTAGACTAGGCTTTCGCCACCCACAACTCTGGGAGTAGAGGGTACTCGACTTAGATGGAACCAAGTTCAATGTGTGCACTGCTTTCCAGAGCAAACCCCAACTAATCAGTAACTCGTAATAACTCATCATCGATCCGACCATCTCCATAAGAGTCCTATTCCTTCGCCTCCGCCACACCATTCTCACTGGGTGTGCCAAAGTGACAATTGGGATTGAATCCCACCTCGATAAGTAACTCCTAAACTCTCCCAAGAGGTACTCGCCACCACGATCAGATCAGAATGTCTTGATACTTTTACCTTGACTGCGGTTCTCCACATCAGCCTTGAATTCTTTGAACTTGTCAAAGCATTCAGACTTGCGGCACATCAAGTAAATGTATCCATATCTTGAATAATCGCTCATAAAAGAGACGGCATTCAAAACCACCTCTTGCCTCGGATAGACATAGGACCAACAAATCGAATGAACCAATTCTAACACATCTTTGGCTCTATACCCTTGGCCTTGAAAGGCCTCTTGGTCATTTTACCTTCCAAGCAAGATTCGCAGTTGGGAGATCCTCCACCACTAATGAACCCAAAGGTCCATCACTATCAACCTTGAATTCTACTTAGGTTAATATGACCAAGCCTTAGATGCCAAAGATATGTTTGGTCATTCATGAAGGTTCTTTTCTCTTATTAGATTTAGAAGATGAGTTATTTACTTTCTATTTGCATCGTGGGAGTTTTTGGTTCAAGAGTATATAAATTGCCAACCAATGTACTGTATCAGATAATCTCCCTATTCCTTTTATAACCACCTTGTCATTAAAAGAAATGAATATCCATCCATAAACAATTTAGAAATCAAATTAAATTCTTTCTAAAAGTAGGTACATAAAGACAATTTTTAAAACCAAAAATTTATTCCTATCAAAAGATAAATAAACGCCTCCCACCGCAATAGCCGCCACCTTCAAGCATTGCCCATGAAGACTAGAATCTCTCCTCAAATAGTCGTCGGGTTTCGAACTCGCAAGTATTGCAGACATGATCGTGGCTCTCAGATCTACACACCGCATTGGTAGATAACACCGCTAAACATGTTTCAACAACTAAACAAGAAGATATACCTTTGTTCTTTCAATGAGGATACCGCCTTCCAATGTCTCATTGCAAGTGAAGCACTTGCCTTCGCTTCTTCACTCCTGCTGAGGTCCTCGCCACCTTCTTCGCCTCCACCTTGCTTCTTCTTCTTCTTACCTTAGAGGAAGAAACCTTCCGAGCGACCATGGCTTGAGAACTCGACGAAAAAGCCCTCTCGCCTGAGTTCTCAAGCTCCGCCAACGAATACAACCTCTTGTTCATGTTGTAGTTGAGGCGGAACCGCCAAAACTCCTAGGCAGATCGGAGAATGATATCGACCTAGGTTTCCCCATCGATCTCACCGAGGACTTCCATCTCATTAAGATGAGCCATCATCTTGAGAACATGATCCTAACGGGTGTTCCTCGACCATGGTGGTCGCCATCAAGTTTCTCATTGCCTCTCGCCTAGCCGCCTACTCGATGTCCGAAAAGTTCCTTGAGATTGAACATCATGTCATAAGCCGTGGCTATGGCTCGATGTCGATGTTGCAAAGACATTTGACATAGATGCCAAAATGTAACACCGCCATCTCATCCGCTTTAACCCATTTCTTATAACGTTCTATCTCCTTTCATCGAGTCATCCGAGGGCTTAGGAGGACAAACCTCAAGAGTACAAATTTGTACTCTTCCGCAGCTTAAGACAATATCCGTGTTTCTTTTCCAATCAATGTAGTTTGGACCAGTAAGTTTGTTTTCTTTTAAAATCACAGCAAGTGGGTTGAAAGCCATTTGAAAATCCTAAAAATCACAATGATCAAAATATTAGATTTCAAATATTATTGATTCCTCAAAACAATAAAATCTCGAAATCAACCAACACCTCAAAACACCGAGAATATCGCATGCCACGATAGTGTGGACGTATACGAATTCCACATTTGTAAGAGGAGGTTTTACCCATTAATTTTATTATCTTGTCAACCTTACTTTTTGACAAATAAAATTAATAGTTGGTTCCTCTTTAGCCCTACAAATAAAAGTAGTGACTCCGATGGGGAGGATACTTTTATTTGCATCTAAGTGTGCACCATTACACGATACTAAGGGAATTATTTCGGATTATGTGCCTTACCGATGGGGAAGTACACACGCTCCTAAATAATTTCCTATAACCATTATTTGACCTAGTGATCCGCAAACAAACCCATCCGATGGGGAGGAAGGCACTCAAAGCCAACGCGCAAGTTTGTTGCATCACACGTCAAATTGTAATGGAGGCCGCGGGAATTAATTAAAATATCCCTCTCCCACTTAGTAAATTGCAATCGAGGAATTTTAAACATACACAACATGCATATAAAACAAATAAGCAATAAATATGGAAAAATAGAATTTTTCCAACTATTATGGCATTGTCCTCCAATATGCATCCCGTCGTGTCGCCACCTCGTCCGCTCCATCTTTTCCCGTGCACAAGTCACCAAAGAGTTCCGAGCCGAGATAAATCATTTTATTTACATCCATCGATCCTATACTCCACGAAGGAGTGTACAAATAATCTAGATCGAAAGTAAACTAAAATGAGCGGCTAAACAATGCCGTATTTAATTACAAAAATTAAATACTAATCTAGCCTCGTCAACCCCGAGGATTCAAATAATAAATTTTTACACACATCCATTCACATACACACACATGGCCATAATAGTCGGATCTTATGCCTGCAACCAAAGAGTTAAACTACGCATATCCTACTATTATCCGGCACATATAATATATGAAAAATGCATAAAAATTAACCGAATCCAAAACACACAAAATCGGAAACCGTGGCTCTGATACCAATTGAAGGGGGATGCTTCGGAGGCCCATTGGCTCCCATGTCCCTGGATTAAAATTTTCACTAATGAAAGAATTAATCCGGATGGGATGAGCTTCCTTAGCACAACCTATTCGTCGTCGTGCTAACAACTTGAGTGGTCGCTTGAACAAACTAGTTGTTCAAGCAACACAACTCTTCTAGTTGGTTAGCCGCGGAAGAGACGACGGATGGATCGCCGGTTTTTGTGTTTGTCTTCGGGGTCCATGATTATACAATATATATTCATACACACACATGCATAATCAAAACAAATAAGAACATGCTCAGATCTGTACATAAAGTTAAAATAACTTTATACCTCACGATCTTCTACCGTATGTCCTATCCTTCTCGTGGACGACGTGTGGACGAAGATCCTCCACGAGTAGAAGCCTTCTAGATCGCTTTCTTCTCTACCTTGTCCGCTGCGAACAAAGAGAAGAACTCACAAATATCTTTCCTATCTAGAACCGGCCACCAAATTAGGGAATTTGGTGCAACCGCCGACCAAGGAGCAATTGGATGAATCGCCGGCCAACTTGAAGATAAGTTGCCGCCGGCCACCAAGGAGAAAGGAAGGAGGAAGACCACCGGCCACCAATGGAAGGAGAACCACCGGCTAAGGAAGAAGAGAAAGGCCTTAATGATGGGCGCCGGCCAAGTATTGATAGATCAAATTGGGTGCCGGCAACAACTAGAAGGAAGAAGTTGCCGCCCACTTTTTCTCCAAACCCTAGCCGCCCACCTCTCCAAAAGCCAAACCCTAATTCTCTAATTCAAATCCTTATTCTTGCCGCCCAACCCTAAGCATCTATTTATAGAATAGGGCTTAAGCCTCCTTTAATCTCCACCGTCGGATCTAGGGATTTAACCTCCACCGTCGGATCTAGGGTTTTATCCCAACCGTCGGATCTAGGGTTTCATCTCAACCGTCGGATCTAGGATTTCATCCCAACCGTCGGATCTAGGATTTCATCCCAACCGTCGGATCTAGGGTTTTATCCCAACCGTCGGATCTAGGGATTTAATCTCAACCGTCGATTCTAGGGTTTCATCCTAACCATCGGATCTAGGGATTTAATCCCAACCGTTGGTTCTAGTGTTTCATCCTAACCATCGGATCTAGGGATTTAATCCCAACCGTTGGTTCTAGGTTTTGTTTTACATTCTTGGATCTAGACTTCACAAGGATTATATTAGGCTACGATAGGGACCATAAGGAGGAGTTGGGTCTTGGCCACCCGATGGATCGGAACCACACAAACTTGATCCATCAATGATGTTCCATTCCACTAGAGGATCATCATTGAACTACCTCACCAACCCCCATAAATCAATATGGGCTCCATATATTATTTGTACATTAATCTCCCCGTGTTTAAGATATCGAATGTCCATCAATTAATTGATTTACTGACCATCAATTAATTAACATCTAATTCCTCGAGTAGTACCACTCAACCTTATCATCATGTTGACTAAGTCAACCAGCTGGGTTTACATGATGAACCTTATGAGCTCCTCAAGGGGACATCATCAACCTAATATATAGGACACAGTTTTCTTCTATAATCAACGGCACACCATGTAAATAATATTATTTCCCAACTTACCGGGCATATTGATTTAATCCATCTAAATCTCACCCTCTGGTAAATCAAAGAAATAAATACTAAGTACATGTGCCCGTTATTATATCGGGATTAAGAGCATGTACAACATAATATCCGAGGTCCGATTCAATTATGTAGTCAGTACTAAATTGAATCACCTCTATGTCGGTCCTACTCAATACACCAAAGTGTACTAGTGTAACTCTATGTTCAAGATAAAACAATACCAAGCTACACTACAACCATGCCAATGGTTTGTCCAAAACCATCTTGGTTGTGAGCCTTTACTTATATTTTATAAGGTACTGATAACATGATCTTCTGTGCCACACCAAGCACCATGTTATCTACAATGTAAAATATTAGACAATATGCACACATATATAATGAATATATAAAATGCAAATAATGATCATGTGATTCTTATTTCAAAATAAAATGTTCATACAAAAAGAGCTAGGCTTTCAGTATACATTCCAACAAAACATTTTATAGATGAACCTATTTTCAGTATATTATTTTCAAAATAATGTGGAACATGCTTGGACTTTAAAATTAAAACTTATTTTTTATTCCACACACATCCTCACTCTTTTCGATATATGGCAAAAGGGGGAGAAAAAGGCCAAAGTTAAGGGATCAGGCCAGGCCAAAGTTAAGGGATCAGGCCAAAGTTAAGGGATCAATTTTTTTTATGGCCAAGACTTACTTAACTTTAAGTTAACAAAATAAGTTAAGGGAACTCTTAACTTAAACACATTTAGTTAACTTGTTTTCGTTAACAATACAATAATTTACTTAACTTGTTAACAAAATAGAAGTAAAGGCCAGGGTTAAGAAATCAATTTTTTTTCTTAGCTTAAAACTTATTTTAAACACTATAGCCAATATTAAGTAATTTCGGTCACTTAATTCTTTTTTAGTAGCAAATATCAAGGGGGAGAGTTAAAACCCTTTCTCAAGTACTCACCCTCGGTCAAGGGGGAGGATTCCTCAAGGGGGAGCACTTGAAAAAGAGTTTTTACTCCTACACATTCATGCATATCTCTTGCTCATTTTACTTAATGCACTTAATTTGTTTTTTCTTAACTTTGTATGTGGGTTTGCCATAAATCAAAAAGGGGGAGATTGTTGGTGCAGTAGGCACCTAAGTCAAACCTGAGTTTTGATTATAGCAAACGATACAAAGTTAATCTCATGTCGTTATCTCACGAGCTGAATCGAGTATGCAGAAGATTGATATAGCTGGAGCTGAAGGCTAGCGACACCCGGAGGAAGCCGCGGTGGTCGGGCGACACTCGAGTGACTTCGGAGGGAGCCGAAGGAATCAAGTGGAAGGCCGGAAGCAAAAGCATCATGTAAGTGTCGAGGTAAGCTCGTGTGTGCGAGCGTAAGTGAGGTCGTATTCTCTTTATGGGGATTATCTTAAGCGTAGATCCGACCAAAGAAATCCTATAGATGGTCTAGGTCGAGATCGGACGGTCGACAACCGTCGAAATTATGTTTTTGTTGAGCTAACTTTGCCTGATTAGCTTAGCATCACGGAGGACTAACTGAGGACTCGATCGCCACAAAATGATCGCTAGTCGAAGACTGATCGACATCGATCGATCGATGATGGCCATCAGTCGACTGATGGTCAATGATCAGATTCGAGGAGTCAAGGCTTATCACCCCATTTCAAGGAGATTGGTGCTCAATTTCGATTGGCTAGGGTTCCTCTCGAAAAGCGGCTCAAAGGTTATAAAAGGAGGGGTTGTCTTAGGGTTTTTCATCAATTAAAAAGCTTCCAAGTGCTTCCGATACGCTTCGACTCTCCGACATCCCTACGACGAAGCGCTGCCGAGACGACGACTAGAGCTTCAACCTTCAACCTTTGAAGTCGTCGGTAATGAAAAGTTTGAATTATAATTCAGTTTATAAGTTGTTCTTCTTTTCAAGCTTTAAATCATATCAAGGAGAGGGGAAGTGTCCCTCTACCTTGAGCTTTTTCCATTTTGTGTATCCGTCTAACTCCTACCTCCAAGGAGGAGGAGTTTTTTAGTAGATTGCCCTCCGTACGTGGTCAAGGACCACTAGGGCCTTGGAGTAGTAGCCTTCGGCTACGAACCAAGTAAAACCTTTGTGTCTATTGTCTTTTATTTTTGTTTATTTTTCCGCTGCGTATATTTGTCTTGAAACGAATTCGAAAGAAAAATTTCTATCGCTATTCACCCCCCCCCTCTAGCGATCCGATCGATCCAACACATGGACCCCGCTGATAAATACAAAAACCGGCGATCCGTACATCATCTATTCCGTAGATAATCAAGGAAAAGAGTTAGGTTGCGTGAACAACAAGTTTGTTCAAGCGACCACTCAAATCAAATAGCACGATGATGAATCAGTTGCTTGGGTAATCCATTTTCATCCAAGTTAATTTTTTTTAATCCGGGGACGCGAGATAGGATCACCATGTACAAGCGACCGAAGCGAAGCTTCAACCTTCAACCTCGCCGTATCCTAAACTAGTTAGACAAGGAAGTCACCCTAAGTGACTTAAGTAAATATTTTCTTGAAATTGGCTTCCTTTAAGGAAGTGGTCGTTGTTCCAATAAAAGAAAGCCCCTGTGCCTCGCCGCCACCTGGAAGTCATTTTTTTGAAAAATCTACTTAACGATCTAAAGGTTAAATCTGAATCTAACCCGAGGTTGACTATCTTCAATCAAGTCAAAATTAAAACCATCTCACCAAACATATAAGGTGAACATGTTTTGAGACACATAGAATGGGTGAGATGTTAAGGATAATTGAAACACGAATAACATAACTCTTAGAAATGCTTTCAAAACTATAAGAATACTTATTTTCTTGATTGTTGCATTTAACGTATAGATATAATTTTGTTTGGCCAATACTAAGTATATAACTCTCAATGCTAAGTTTAGTGCCCTCTAAATCTTTTATACCTTATGTATTTGACTAAGGGGGAGAAAACTAACCTTCAGGGTTATATTACAAACTTTTAAAGTATTTTTGAAAATGAACTTATGGTATTTTAAAATCAAAATTATGTTTCAAAAACTTATTTTAGTAAAACTAGTCTTACAATTGTTAGTGCAGAGGGATATACCTCGAACTAATCTAATTAAGTAGAGACGCATGTTTGGATTTATATTTGATTTCGTTCTTTAATAATTCTAGACGTATGCTATACTTATATTTTTTTTAAAAAACTCCTATCTTATAAATACACCCCCAACTTTTACTTTTTTGATTTATGGCAAAAGGGGGAGAAGAGCGAAAGTTAAGGGGGAAACTTAAGGGGGAGTAACACAAATTTTTTAAATTTAAAGTATCTTTTTCAAAATTCACATAGGGTTAAGTGGGAGGTAACCTCAAGGGGGAGGATTTGAAAAAGAGTTTACTTATACTCTTACACATGCCAACTACTCATGTTGTTACAACTTTGTTTTATACCTAAATTTTCTCCTTAACTTTGTGTCGGTTTGCCATAGATCAAAAAGGGGGAGATTGTTGGTGTAGGGGCACCAGATAATCGAACCTAGGTTTTGATTATGTCAAAGGCTCAAAGTTAAGGTGTTATCATTATCTCATAAGTTACTCTTAAGTGTGCAGAAATGTTTAAGTTGAGCTGAAGGTCAGCGATACCGGTAGAATCTCGAGTTGAGAAATCATGGTGGTCGGGCGACACTGGGAGAACTTCGGATGGAGTCGAAGAACCCAAGTGAAGACCGAAAGCTAAGAGACAGGTCGGAAAGGACCGGAGGTAAGCACAAGTGCGGAGTAGTGGTGAGGTTGGGTCCTCTGTACGGGGACGACTTTAGGCGGCGATCCAACTAAAACTTTCAATGGAAGGTCTAGGTCGAGATCAGATGATAAGTAGCCATCAAATTTACCATTACTTGTGTTTTTATGCTAACTCTTTCTTGCAGTTGAGAAAGCAGTCCAACAATGGACTGATGGCTATTGGCAGTCGACTGATGCTAGAATCAGTCGACTGCTGAAGGTGATCAGTTGACTATTATTCAAACTGTCCAGCTCGATGAATGTCAAGATAAGATCCCCTTATCTTGGGGTGAGGTGTCTCTTTGACCTAGATCTAGATCTCAATGAGCTAGGGTTTGGAGGGCTATAAAAGAAGGGGGGTTTCACCCTTTGCGATCTTCCAAATTGCTCTCCAAGTGCTCCCACAACGTCGCACCGTCAATGACTACTCTATGCTGTCGAAACACTGCCGCAACCCCGATGACACGCCATCATTTTGAGACTTTGTTTTCATCGGTACCTTCATTTTTCAAGTTAATCCTTCCATTTTGCATTCGAGCTTTTTGGTTTCCAAGCTTTTCATTGTAAAGAGGAGAGGTGGTCTTGTGCCTCTACCTCGAGATTATGGTTTATTGTATTCATTGTTTTCTACCTCTAACTAGGAGGAGATCAATAGTGCATTGCCCTTCGTATGTGGTCTAGGATCGTAGGGCCTTGGTGTAGCAACCGTTAGGTTGTGAACCAAGTAAAAAATAAAGTGTCCATTTTACTATAAGCTTTAATTTCTGCTGCATTTATTACTCGAGAATTGTCAAAACTAAAAGAAATTTTCAAGCTCGCTATTCACCCCCCCCCCCCCCACCTCCTCTAGCTTGCTTCCGAACCAACACCAATTTGGCTGCATTGAAATCTTCCAATTGTATGGCAGTTTAAGGATAGCATAGTCTTTTAATATAAGTGGGAGATTGTAGAGATGTATACTGAAAAGTCTATCTTTTGTATAAACATCTTTATTTTTGAAATAAGAATCACATGATCATTTTTTGCATATTTATGCAATATTGTCTAATACATTACATTGTAGATAACATGGTGTGTGGTGTAACACGGGAGATCATGTTATCAGATCCTTGTAAAGTATAAGTAAAGGCTCACAACCGAGATGACTTTAGACAAACCATCGGAATGGTTGTAGTGTGATTTGGTATTGGTTTGTCTTGACCATAGAATCACACTAGTGCACTTTGTGTGTATTGAGCAGAACCGACATAGAGGTGATTCGATTTATTGCTGACTACATAATTAAATCGGACCTCAGATATTATTTAGTACATGCTCTTAATCCCGATATAATAACGGGCATATATACTTAGTAGTCATCTCTTTGATTTACCAATGGGCGAGATTTATAGATTAAATCGATAGGCTAGGTAAGTTGGGAGATGATATTATTTATATGGTGTGCCGTTGATTATAGGAGGAAACTGTGTCCTATATATTAGGATGATGATGTCCCCTTGAGGAGCTCATAAGGTTCATCATGTAAACCCTGCAGGTGGACTTGGTCCGGCATGATGAAAAGGTTGAGTGGTACTACTCAAGGAGTTAGATGTTGATTAATTAATGGTCAGTAAATTAATTAATCGATGGACATTCGAGATCTTAAACACGGGGAGAAAATGTACAAATAATATATGGAGCCCATATTATCATATGGGGGTTGGTGAGGTAGATCAAAGATTAACCTTTAGTGGATTGGATCATCATTAGTGGATCGGACTTTATGTGGGCTTGATCCATGGGTGGCCAAGACCCAACTCCTCCTCATGGTCCCTATTGTAGCCTATTAACACCTCATGAAGCTTAGATCCAATGGATAGAAACAAAACTCTAGATCCAAAGGTAGAGATTAAATCTCTAAGATTCGACGGTTGAGATTAAATCTCTAGATCCGACGGTTGAGATTAAATCCCTAGAACCAATGGTAGAGATTAAACCAAGGCTTATCCCTAACTCTATAAAAGGGTGGACTAGGGGTGGGTGGCAAAATAATGGAGAGGATAGGGGCTAGGGTTTGGGCGGCAAGAGCAAAGGAGGTTAGGGTTTTGGGTGGCCACAATTAAGGAAAGTTTTTTTCTTCTTCTTCCTTTGGTGGCCGAAACCCTTCCTCCTTCTCTCCTTGGTTTGGCCGGCGCCCAAGCTTCTCCCCTTGATCTATGGCTTGTGATGGATGAGTTTAGGGTTGCTTCCCATGGGCGGAAACCAATCCTAGTTGGGATAGGAATAGGAGTGGGGCTAGGGTTAGGGTTTGGGTGTTGGTGTTGGGCGGCAACAAGGGGAGGAAGCTTCTCCTTCCTCTTCATAAGGTTGGTCGGCCCCTCTTCCTTCTTCCCTCTACCTTGGACAAAGCTCAATCTATTCTTCTCCCCTTTATCCTTGGCCGGAAATTAAGAGAGCTTAGTTTAGGGTTTGGGTGGCAACAAGGAGAAGGAGTGTTTTCCTTTCTCTTCTCCAAGTGTTGGCCGGCACCCAAGCCCTTGTTGTTTCTCTTTTAGTTGGTTTCCATACTCCATGTTCTCTTCCTTGGCCAGCGGCAACATCGTGTTTATTGACTTGGTGGCCGGTTCTAGATAGGAAGATGAGTTTTGTTTAAGGATCTTCCTTTGTTCGGAGTGAACAAGGAAAGGAAGATTAGTGATCTAGGTGGCTTCAACTTTTGGTAGATCGTCGCCCACACGACGTCCGAAAGGAGGAAGGACATACAATAGAAGATCAAGAGGTATAACAAGAGGTATAATCTTGTTTATTTTGATTAGTGTTCTTTTGTATTATGTTTATAATTTCTTTTCAATTATATGCATGTTTTGTGTGGATGGTTACTTGCTTGTATTTGTTTTTCAACTATGAGCATGATATAAATCTGTATATGGCTAAATAATACTTGGATCCCGAGCATGAACACAAAAACTGGCGATCCGGACATCGTCTATTCCGCGGCTACTCGTAGAATAGAGGATGGTCGCTTGAACAACTAGTTTGTTCAAGTGACCTCTCTAAATGAATAGCACGATGATAGCTTGGTTGCTTTGGCAATCCCTTTTGTCTAGGATTAAATTTTTTAATCCGGTGACATAGAAGGGATCACCATGAAGGAAGCTACCGAGGTGAAGTGGGAAGCGAAGTTTCCCCTCACGGACTCAATAAGCAAAACCCTTCAATTGGTATCAGAGCCAAGGTTTCCGGTTTTGTGTGTTTAGGATTCGGTTAATTTTTATGCACTTTTTCATATATTATATGTGTCGGATAATAGTAGGATATGCATAGTTTAACTCTTTGGTTGCAGACATAAGATCCGACTATTATGGTCATATGTGTGTATGTGATTGTATGTGTGTAAATATTTATTTTGTTGAATCCTCGGGGTTGACGAGGCTAGTATTTAGTTTTTGGCAAATTAAATACGACATTGTTTAGCTGCTCTTTATTTTATTTTACTTTCGATCTAGATTTCATGTACACTCCCTCGTGGAGTATAGGATCGATGGATGTAAAATAAAATTGGTTTTAGTCTCGGCTCGGATCTCCGGATGGCTTGTACATGGCGTAGGAGGAGCGGACGAGAAGGCGATGCGACGGGAGACATATTGAAGACAAAAGCCATAATAGTTGGAAAATAATTTATTTTTCATATTTATTGCTTATTGTTTGATATGCATGTCGTAGCCTAGAAAATTCCTCATTTTCAAATTACTAAGTGGGAGAGGGATATTTTTATAAATTCCCACGGCCTCCATTACGATTTGACATGTGATGCAAACAAACTTGCGCGTCGGCTCTGAGTGCCTTCCTCCCCATCGGATGAGTTTGTTTGTGGATCACAGGGTCGAATATGGTTATAGGAAATTATTTAGGAGCGTGTGTACTTGCCCATCGTAAGGCACATAACCCGAGATAATTACCTTGGTACCGAGTAATGGTGAACACTTAGATACAAATATTCCTCCCCATCGGAGTCACTGCTTTTATTTGTAGGGCCGAAGAGAAACCAACTATTAATTTTACTTGTCAAAAAGTTAGGTTGACAAGATAGTAAAATTTATGGGTAAAACCTCCTTTTACAAATGTAGAATTCGTATACGTCCACACGATCGTGGCATGCGATATTCTCGGTGTTTTGAGGTGTCGGTTGATTTTAAAATTTTATTGTTTGAGGAATCAATAATTTTCTGAAATCTACAGTAATGATCTATGTGATTCTTAGGATTTTCAAGAATGAATTTCAGTCCACTTACTATGATACTAAAGGAAACAAACTTACTGTACCCAAATAATATTGATTGGAAAAGAATCTAGATATTGTCTTATCTGCTAAGGAGTACAAGTATGCACTCTTCAAAGAGTGTCCTCAAGCCATGGTTGCTCAAAAAGGTTTCTACTTCTAAGCCGAAAGGCAAGAAGAAGGAGAAACAAGGTAGAGCAAAGGTGGTGGGAGGATCTCAGGGAGGAGTGAAGAAGTCGAAAGGCAAGTACTTCACTTGCAAGCAGGATGGACATTGGAAGAAGGACTGTCCCAATCCAAAGTAGAACAAAGGTGTATCCTTTGGACTAGTTGTTGAAACATGATTAGCGGTGTTATCTACTGTCACCTGGTGTGTAGATACGAGAGCCACTAATCATGTCTGCAATACTTTGCAGGGGTTCCAGGAAACCCGACGATGAGCTAAGGGAGAGATTACCGTTTACTTGGGCAATGCCATAATGGTGGCGGCTATTGCAGTGGGAGAAGTTTTATTTATCTTTTGAGAAAAAATAAAACTTTGGTTCTGGAAAATTTCCTTTATGTACCTATATTTAAAAAGAATTTAGTTTCAGTTTCTAAATTGTTTATGGATGGATATTCTATTTCTTTTAATGACAAGTTGTTATAAAAAGGAATAGGGAGAATATCTGTTCAGGTACATTGAAAGGAAATTTGTATACAAAACCTCCCACGATGCAAATCGAAGTTAATAACTCATCTTCTAATTCCAATAAGAGAAAAGAACCTTCGAAGATGAACCAAACATATCTTTGGCATCTTAGGCTTGGTCACATTAACCTAAGCAGAATTCAAAGGTTGATAGCTGATGGACCTTTGGGTTCATTAGTGGTGGAGGATCTCCCAACCTGTGAATCTTGCTTGGAGGGTAAGATGACCAAGAGGCCTTTTAAGGCCAAGGGGTATAGAGCCAAAGATGTGTTAGAAATGGTTCATTCTGATTTGTGTGATCCTATGACTATCCAGGCAAGAGGTGGTCTTAAATATTTTGTCTATTTCATAGATGATTATTCAAGATATGGATGACACTACGATTTGATCATGGTGGAGAGTACCTCTTGGGAGAGTTTAGGAACTAATTATCAGAGAATGGGAATCAATCCCAATTGTCTGCACCTGGCACACCCCAACAGAATGGTGTAACAGAGCGAAGGAATAGGACTCTTATGGAGATGGTTAGATCGATGATGAGTTATTCTAACTTGCCAGATTCGTTCTGGGGATATGCTCTAAATACGGAGGTATACATTCTGAACTTGGTTCCATCTAAATCAGTGCCTTCTACTCCCACAGAGTTGTGGACTGGGCGAAAGCCTAGTCTAAGACATATTCGGAAATGGGGAGTCCAGCATATGTGCTGAAGGCAGATGCTGGCAAGTTGGAACCTCATACAGAAGTGCGCTTATTCGTTGGCTATCCTAGAGGAACGAAGGGTGGATTGTTTTATAGTCCTAGAGATCAGAGGGTGATCGTTAGCACGAACGTCATATTTCTAGAGGAAGACTATGTGATAAGCCACAAGCCCAAGAGTAAAATTATTCTGGAGGAGTTAAAAGGGGAAGTCACTTCTTTAATACCACCGGTACAAGAGGATATTCACTGCACCGCGTGTCACAGAGGATACACAGGTGATACATCGTCGTAGTGGGAGAGTTGTTAGACAGCCTCATAAATTCATGTTCTTGGGTAACATGAACCTAATCCCTGGACATACGACGAGGAAATCCAAGATATAGATGCAGCATCTTGGCAAAGTGCAATGAATACTAAGATTGAATCTATGGATTCAAGTCAGGTCTGGGAGCTCTTATGCATAGCAGCTCATATGGATTATGAGGTGTGGCAGATGGATGTCAAGACAGCTTTCCTTAATGGAAGTCTTGAGGAAAACATCTATATGAAGCAACCAGAGGGATTCATTGCTAAGGGCAAAGAGCATCTTGTATGTAAGCTTAATCGGTCCATTTATGGATTGAAGCAAGATTCGAGGTATTGGAACATCCGCTTTGAGGAGGTAAATTAGTCTTATGGATTTATACAAAGTTCGGATGAGTCTTGTGTATACAAGAGATGTGACGGAAACGTAGTGGTATTTTTTATACTATACGTAGATGACATTTTGGTGATTGGCAGCAATATCAAGGTGTTATCGGACGTAAGGGTATGGTTGTCCAAACAGTTTGATATGAAGGACTTGGGAGAAGTAGGACACATCCTTGGGATCAAGGTTATTGTGCTTATCCCAAGCTTCATACATAGACACGATTTTGGATCGTTTTAGCATGCAGAACTCCAAGAAGAGTTTTCTACCTTTCAGGCATGGAGTTCCTTTATCTAAGGAGATGTGTCCTAGATCATCTGAAGAGATAGAGGAGATGAAGGCAGTTCCTTATGCTTCGGCGGTAGGAAGCCTCATGTATGTGATGCTATGTACGAGATCAGATATCTGCTTTGTCATGGGCATGGTCAGCAGATATCAGAGTAACCCAGGACAGGGACATTAGACTGCGGTAAAGCATATTTGAAGTGCCTGAGAAGGACTAGGGATTATATGCTAGTTTACCGGCTAGATCAATTACTCCCTGTGGGTTACATGGATTGCGACTTCCAATCAGATAGGGATAACAGTAAATCTACCTCAGGTTTTGTGTTTACTTTGGGAGGTAGAGTCATTGTATGGAGGAGTGTCCAGTAGAAATGCGTGACGGACTCTACCACGGAAGATGAGTATGTGGCAGCCTCTGAGGCAACCAAAAAAGTTGTATGGCTCAGGAACTTCCTGATGGACTTGGATGTGATTCCTGGTTTGCCCAGAACTATCATAATTTATTGTGATAATAATGGTGCAGTTGCAAACTCGAAGGAACCACGAGCCCATAAGGCTAGTAAACACATAGAGCGCAAGTACCACCTGATACGAGAAATCGTAAAGGAGGTAGAAGTTGTTGTCGCCTAGATTGCATCAGAGGATGACCTGGTAGACCTTTTCACTAAGGCCCTTCTAGCGAGAGCTTTGATAGGCATGTGGAGGGAAGGGGAATCATATGTATGGTAGTTTAAGGACAGTATAGTCTTTTAATATAAGTGGGAGATTGTAGAGATGTATACTGAAAAGTCTATCTTTTGTATGAACATCTTTATTTTTGAAATAAGAATCACATGATCATTGTTTGCATATTTATGCAATATTGTCTAATACATTACATTGTAGATAACATGGTGTGTGGTGTCACAGGGGAGATTATGTTATCGGCTCCTTGTAAAGTATAAGTAAAGGCTCACAATCGAGATGACTTTGGACAAACTATCGGAATGGTTGTAGTGTGATTTGGTATTGGTTTGTATTGACCATAGAATCACACTAGTGCACTTTGTGTGTATTGAGCAGGACCGACATAGAGGTGATTCGATTTATTGTTGACTACATAATCGAATCGGACCTCAGATATTATTTAGTACATGCTCTTAATCCCGATATAATAACGGGCACATATACTTAGTAGTCATCTCTTTGATTTACCAATGGGTGAGATTTATAGATTAAATCGATAGGCTCGGTAAGTTGGGAGATAATATTATTTATATGGTGTGTCGTTGATTATAGGAGGAAACCGTGTCCTATATATTAGAATGATGATGTCCCCTTGAGGAGCTCATAAGGTTCATCATGTAAACCCTGCAGGTGGACTTGGTCCGGCATGATGAAAAGGTTGAGTGGTACTACTCAAGGAGTTAGATGTTGATTAATTAATGGTAAGTAAATTAATTAATCGATGGACATTCGAGATCTTAAACACGGGGAGAAAATGTACAAATAATATATGGAGCCCATATTATCATATGGGGGTTGGTGAGGTAGATCAATGATGAACCTTTAGTGGATTGGATCATCATTAGTGGATCAGACTTTATGTGGGCTTGATCCATGGGTGGACAAGACCCAACTCCTCCTCATGGTCCCTATTGTAGCCTATTAACACCTCATGAAGCTTAGATCCAATGGATAGAAATAAAACTCTAGATCCAAAGGTAGAGATTAAATCTCTAAGATTCGACGGTTGAGATTAAATCTCTAGATCCGACGGTTGAGATTAAATCCCTAGAACCAATGGTAGAGATTAAACCAAGGCTTATCCCTAACTCTATAAAAGGGTGGACTAGGGGTGGGCGGCAAAATAATGGAGAGGATAGGGGGCTAGGGTTTAGGCGGCAAGAGCAAAGGAGGTTAGGGTTTTGGGTGGCCACAATTAAGGAAAGTTTTTTTTCTTCTTCTTCCTTTGGTGGCTGAAACCCTTCCTCCTCCTTCTCTCCTTGGTTTGGCCGGTGCCCAAGCTTCTTCCCTTGATCTATGGCTTGTGATGGATGAGTTTAGGGTTGCTTCCCATGGGCGGCAACCAATCCTAGTTGGGATAGGAATAGGAGTGGGGCTAGGGTTAGGGTTTGGGTGTTGGTGTTGGGCGGCAACAAGGGGAGGAAGCTTCTCCTTCCTCTTCCTAAGGTTGGCCGGCCCCTCTTCCTTCTTCCCTCTACCTTGGACAAAGCTCAATCTTTTCTTCTCCCCTTCATCCTTGGCCGGAAATTAAGAGAGCTTAGTTTAGGGTTTGGGTGGCAACAAGGAGAAGGAGTGTTTTCCTTTCTCTTCTCCAAGTGTTGGCCGGCACCCAAGCCCTTGTTGTTTCTCTTTTGGTTGGTTTCCATACTCCATGTTCTCTTCCTTGGCCGGCGTCAACATCGAGTTTATTGACTTGGTGGCCGGTTCTAGATAGGAAGATGAGTTTTGTTTTAGGATCTTCCTTTGTTCGGAGTGAACAAGGAAAGGAAGATTAGTGATCTAGGTGGCTTCAACTTTTGGTAGATCGTCGCCCACACGACGTCCGAAAGGAGGAAGGACATACAATAGAAGATCAAGAGGTATAACAAGAGGTATAATCTTGTTTATTTTGATTAGTGTTCTTTTGTATTATGTTTATAATTTCTTTTCAATTATATGCATGTTTTGTGTGGATGGTTACTTGCTTGTATTTGTTTTTCAACTATGAGCATGATATAAATCTGTATATGGCTAAATAATACTTGGATCCCGAGCATGAACACAAAAACTGGCGATCCGGACATCGTCTATTCCGCGGCTACTCGTAGAATAGAGGATGGTCGCTTGAACAACTAGTTTGTTCAAGTGACCTCTCTAAACGAATAGCACGACGATAGCTTGGTTGCTTTGGCAATCCTTTTTGTCTAGGATTAAATTTTTTAATCCGGTGACATAGAAGGGATCGCCATGAAGGAAGCTACCGAGGTGAAGTGGGAAGCGAAGTTTCCCCTCACGGACTCGATAAGCAAAACCCTTCACCAATTGCAGCATCTCGTCTTTCCAATTTGTTTAAGATTTGATTAAATTTGATCTCCATATACTCAAAATGTTGTCTCAAAATATGTTGCTCAAGTGATTTACCTAGCCTCCACTTGTCATCATTAAAGAAATATGTTGTCACTCAAACACTCAACTCACTAAAGTTAGAATTGAGGTATGTCCCTATAAACATTCATTGACTAATGAAAAATTTTCAAGGGAATGGAGTAAGCATTAGGATAAAAGATAGAAATTGAAATGAAAAAATGCACATAGTAGAATGATAAACTTTAATTAAATGTAGAAAAGAAAAAATATTGGGAATGAATAGGCAGATGCCAGAATTGAATCTTGGTAGAACTTAAGAGAAATGCAGAAATGAAAGAAAAAATATACTTGAAATAAGTGCAACAAGAAAATATGCTAGAATTTAATCTTAGAAAAACTGAAAGGAAATACATAATTGAAAGGTAAGGATAAAATAAGTGATGAAAGGAAATTTGTCAGAATTTAATCTTGGCAAAACTTAAAGGAAATGCTGAATCAAACGGTAGGGATAATATGTGTTGAAAGAAAATATGTCAGAATTTAATCTAGGTAGTTGTCATAATTGAATCTAAGCAGAACTTAAAGAAATGCAGAATTGAAAATATAAAAGTTAGTAGAAGAAGTATTTCTACTTTTTTCTTTCTTTCTTTCTTTTTTTTTCTTTTTATTTTTATTTTGGCTTCCCCCTTTTTTTTCTTCTTCTTCTTGTTTTTTTTTTGTCGAAAGTAACAACTTTTTTTTATAGCAATAATGTGAATAAAACTTGTAGAGATTCAAATAATAAGAAAAAAATATCAAAAGATGAACAAAATAGATGAAAAGTATTGCAAAGGTTCGAGCACAAGAGAAAAGATAACCAAATCGATTTAGAAAGAACCTAGGCTTTGATACCAACTGATGTGAACTCGATGAGAAGAAAGTCTCAAGGACCCACAACAAATTGAGGAAAGAAACCAGGAAAGTCTAAATCAATAAGATGGATGGAAAGAACCTCGACCCAATGCTTAGGAAAGCACGAACCTTGGTATAGAAGATGGAAGACACCACAACCTAGGGATTGAGGTTGATAAGTCTTTGAACGCCACAAAGGATTGCCTTGATAAGTTTTAGTTAAATGAAGAACAAACAAGTGAGAGACTCACCATGCTATAGATTGAAAAAAAAACAAAGATTACATGTGTGGTCGTCACCCCCTTTATTTATAGCTATAAGATGACCTAAAAATCCTAAAAGGTCAAAAAGAAGTCCATTTAGAAAAGATCTATAGACTATATAGTTAAATTGACCTTAAATCACAATTACAAACCAAATAAGGATAGCAATTGAGCCTAAACATGAGGACTATTTCAAAATACTACTTAGAGGCTAATTAAGCTCATTTATGGCTTGAATTAGGTTGACTGAGCCACATGATTTGCTCTTTGTCAAATCTGCTTCAATTTTAACTTTGGCCTTAAAATCTTCAATTAACACATTTAGTGTTTTCATCATTCTTTTAGCATTAGCCTTGTAATTTTGGCCTCCAATGTTGTGTAATTGATCATTAAGAATATCAAGAGTGAGATGCTTCTTTTCTTTCCATGACCTTAGCTTCATCCATATCATTGCTTGTTGGGCCAAAACTTATTGTCCATCTTTGATTCCATCAAAACCTAAATCATAAAACGCATCCAACTTGATGTTGATTTTTGAATAACACTTGCTTGTAGTTTAATCGAAAAGCATGAAACTGAATTGATAGCAATAGTAGTTGAGACTAGTAGACAATAAAAACACTGCAATGTGAGTAAAACTAATTTTCTCAAGTTCAATAGTGGTGGAGAACCATAATTGGTCTATTGTCCAACTTCTAACCAACTTTTATGAGTGGCATATTTCCACACGATTTGGGAAGTCATGTTTAGACCGATCTTTAGGAAAATAGAACTCCTCCTCGTTGAGAAGACACGGAGGGCAAAACACTAAACGAACTCCTCCTCGTTGGAGGTAGGAGTTAAACGAATATAAAACTCAATAAAGACTCAAGGTAGAGGGACACTCCCCCTCTCCTTGATATGATTTAAAGCTCGAAATAAGAACAACTTATACAAATTAAATCTTATACCGACGACTTTTGAAGACTTGAATCTTGGAACTTGAGTCGTCGTCTTGGCAGTGCTTCGTCGTAGGGATGTCGAAGACTCGTAGCGTATCGGAAGCACTTGGAAGCTTTTGAATTCATGAAAAACCCTAGGACAAGCCCTCCTTTTATAGCCTTTGAGCCCCTCATCGAATGGGTCTTCAACCAATCACAAATGGGCACAAAACCTCCTTGGAATGAGGTGATAAAGCTTGACTCTTCGAAGCTGATCCTTGACCATCAGTCAACTGATGGCTATCATTAGTCGACTGATGGTAGCATCAGTCGAGTGTTGACCGCAGACAATCGACTGATGGACGATAAATGAGTCCTCTGTCGGGCAATGATCGATGGACGACAATGAGTCCTCCAAGTCGGCAAATGATCGATGCTAGCTGAAATCAAAAGTTAGCTTAACAAAAACATTATTTCAATGGTCGTCGACCATCCGATCTTGACCTAGACCATCCATGGGATGTCTTTGGTCGGATCTACGCTTAAGACCATCCCCGTAAGGAGGATACGACCTCACTTACGCTCACACACACGAGCTTACCTTGATACTTACTGTGTCGCTTTCGCTTTTGGCCTTCCACTCGATTCCTTTGGCTCCCTCCGAAGTCACTCGAGTGTCGCCCAACCACCGCGGCATCCTCCGGGTGTCGCTAGCCTTCAACTCTAGCTTTAGCACTTTTCTGCACACTCGATTCAGCTCATGAGAGAATGATATATCCTTGACTTTGCGTCTTTTGTCATAATCAAAATACAGGTTCGACTTAGGTGCCTCTGCACCAACAAAGAAAGGGAAGAACAAGAAGGCTAAGAAGGCAGAACCAGCACAAAAGGGCACTTGCCATCATTGTGGCAAGGAAGGCCACTGGCGAAGAAACTGCAAGATTTATCTTAAGTCTGTGAAGAAGAAGAAGGCATCTGATGCCCCATCCTCTTCAGATATCTTCGTTATTGATTGTCATTCTATTTCCTTAGACACTTGGGTATTGAATACTGGGTGTGGCTCACATATATGTAATGACATACAGGGGCTAAGGAATAAAAGAAGACTCCTCAGAGGGGAGTCAAATTTACGAGTTGGAAATGGAGCAAAGGTTGCTGCGGTTGCCATCAGAACTTATTTGCTGAAGCTCCCTAGTAGACTAGTCTTAGAACTGGACAATTTTTATTGTGTTCCTTCTCTAATAAAGAACATTGTTTCTATTTCCCACTTAAATAGAAATGGTTATCATTTGACGTTTAGTAACAATTCTTGTTATATAACTTTGAATGGCGTACTTTATGGGACCGGAACCTTGAGCAATGGTATTTATACGTTGGACATATCCAGTGACATTTTCAATATCGAGCGAGCAACAAGTGTGCTCGAAAGAATAATCAATTAGACTCCTACATGTGGCATTGTCGTCTTGGTCATGCAAGTAAGAAATGCATGTCTGAATTACACCGATGTGGAATTCTAGAATCGTTTGAATTGGATTCATACGATACATGTGAATCATGCTTAAAAGGCAAGATGACTAAGTTACCTTTTACAGGAAAAGGTGAAGAGTGGGAGAGTTGCTAGGTCTAATACATACTGATGTATGTGGACCTATGTCAACTCAAGCTATGGGAGGCTATAGCTACTTCATTACTTTCATCGATGATCACTCACGGTTTGAGTATGTGTTCTTGATGAAACACAAGTCTGAAGCCTTTGAAAGATTCAAAGAATTCAGAAATGAAGTAGAGAAACAACATGGCAAGAGTATTAAAATACTTCGATCGGATTGAGGTGGTGAATACTTAAGTCAAGTGTTTCTAGATTATCTAAGAGACAATGGTATATTATCTCAATAGACTCCGCCATATACACCACAGTATAATGGTGTATCTGAGAGGTGTAACCAGACCTTATTGGACATGGTCAGGTCAATGATGAATCATGCGAATCTTCCCAAGTCCTTTTGGAGCTATGCACTTCAGACAACTATTTACTTGTTAAACAGAATGCCAACTAAGGTAGTCTCTACTACTCCATATGAGATATGAAATAGTAAGAAACCTCATGTATCTTACTTGAAGATATGGGGTTGTCCTGCTTATGTGAAGTGGACTATATCAGACAAATTGTATGCTAAGTCTAATAAATATCTATTTATTGGATATCCTAAGGAAACAAGGGGTTACTAATTCTATCATCCTGTGGAACAAAAGGTGTTTGTTTCAAGGCATGTTGTATTTCTAGAGAAAGAGTTTCTCTTGCAAGAAAATAGTGGGAGTGTCATCGAGCTTGAGGAGGCTCAAGAAACTCAAATAGACATTGATGAGATACCTGGTGAAGCACAACAGCCAATAACTCATAGTGATGAGCCATCGGCTGGACCTATTGTGATACCACATCTTCGTAGATCTGGTAAAACATGCAATATTCCTGAGAGATATGAATTTCTTGTAAGTGAATCGAACGATGTATTACTCATTGATGATGAGGAGCCTACCAGTTATGAAAAAGTTCTGACAAGTTTAGAAAGGGATAAGTGGCTTGAAGCCATGAAGTCGGAAATGGATTCCATGTATGAAAACCAAGTTTGGAACTTGGTTGACCCACCTGAAGGCATAAAGCCTATAGGGTTCAAGTGGGTTTTCAAGAAGAAAATCGACATGGATGGTAATGTGATTACCTATAAGGCTAGACTGGTGGCGAAAGGATATCGTCAAAAGCAAGGTGTTGATTATGACGAAACCTATTCGCCTGTTGCTATGCTTAAATCCATTCGGATGCTCCTGGCCATAGTGGCTCATTATGATTATGAGATATGGCAGATGGATGTGAAAATAGCTTTCCTTAATGGAAATCTGCTCGATGATGTGTATATGATATAGCCTGAGGGTTTCACATCGGTTGATAAAACCAAGGTATGCAAATTGCGACGGTCCATATATGGATTGAAGCAAGCATCTAGGAGCTGGAATATCCATTTTGATGAGACAATCAAAAAGTTTGATTTCTCACAAAATCCAGACGAACCTTGTGTGTACAAGAAGGTTAGTGGGAGTGCAGTCGTGTTTCTAGTATTGTATGTCGATGACATATTACTTATAGGAAATGATGTTTCAGTCTTATAGTCAGTTAAGATTTGGTTGTCTAAGACATTCTCCATTAAAGACCTGGGAGAAGCAACCTACATCCTCGAGATTAAGATTTATAGAGATAGATCGAAACGGTTGCTTGGTCTTTCGTAGTCTATATATATAGACCAAGTGCTAAAGAGGTTTAGCATGTCAGAATCCAAGAAAGGTTTCCTACCCATTAGGCATGGGATACACCTTTCGAAGTCTATGTGTCCGTGCACAGAAGACGAGAGGATTTGCATGAGTAAGATTCCCTATGCATCCGCAATAGGGTCTATCATGTATGCTATGTTATGTACGAGGCATGATGTACCATATGCTCTAAGTGTCACGAGTAGATACCAGTCTAATCCAGGAATAGATCATTGGGCGGCTGTTAAGACAATCCTTAAGTACTTGAGAAGAACTAAGGATGTGTTCCTAATATATGGAGAAGGGGATATAGTGATACACAGGTATACGAATGCCAGCTTCCAGACAGACAAGGATGATTCCAGGTCTCAGTCTGGATACGTGTTCACCTTGAATGGGGGCGCAGTGAGTTGGAAAAGTTCCAAACAAGACACTGTAGTAGATTCTACCACTGAGGCAGAATACATTGCAGCTTCGGAAGCAGCAAAGGAAGAGATTTGGATCAAGAAGTTCATTTATGAACTTGGTGTGGTTCCAGCCATTGTTGAAGCAATATCGGTCTACTGCGACAACAATGGAGCAATTGCACAGGCGAAAGAGCCAAGGTCTCATCAATGATCCAAACATGTGCTTCGCTGCTATCATCTGATCAGAGAGATCAGTAGTAGGAAGGAAATATAAATCGAGAAAATCCCCACTGAAAGGAACTTAGCGGATCCTTTGACTAAGGCATTACCTCAAAGTAAGTTTGAGGGTCATGTTAGAGCCTATGGTATTGGATACCGTAGCGATTGGCATTAGGCCAAGTGGGAGTTTGTTAGTAATATATGAGAGATGTCCTAAGACAATTGCCTTATGTTTGAACCATTTATATAATAAATGAGGATTCACTATTTGAGTATACATGCTCACATGTATTTGATTAGATCTTAAACTCATTTATTGAATGTCCACGATATGATTCACAGCATGAGAGAATTTGTGATTGTATCACAACTAGTGAGTATCTCTACATGTATAATTGTGATGTATCGGAATTATCCCTGGTCGATGAATTGATGGATTTGGACACCATCAATTCTGTCGAGACTAGCACGAGGTATACTCCTTGGTGTATCCAAGCAGCTGATTCTCACTGGCTGGAGACATTGTGATGTCCGGAGTTAATTGTGGATGCTAGTTATGGTAACTAGTTCATTGGAGTGACCAGTCGTAAGACTTCATATGGTTCTCTGCATATATAGATATGTCAATGAAGTTCTTACTGCAGCTTAAGTTCGATGTTCCTTTGACTTGCGGTATTCAAGTCATCTTGATCATGTATGCTTTGACATCTTAAGCAAGCATCTCTAAGGAGATGTGAATTCGGGATGATTGGGCATAAGTCGAAGTGATTGAAGGTGTTTTAATAGCCTATAAGGGATTCACCACTCATTGCGAGGAGATGTATACCCATGGCCTCTCGTCGGATTGTTACTAAAGTCTTTGGCTAAAGCATTATATGTTTAGAGTAAGGTACTCTTAGATACATGTGCAGTAACTAGAATCCGTAGGATGAGAAAATGATACTTGGGCTAGGTGTGACGTAGTCAACCTAGTGGGGACTGACACTATAGACCATGTCCTGAACCAAGTGGGTATAAGATGAGTGAAGGGAATGGGGAATGAATCATTATAGCTGCTGAAGGGTTTCAGAAATAGTTCTGGATCAACCGTTGATATTTTCGGTTAATTGGGGATCATGATGTACTACTAGGTGCCACTCATTATCGTTCTATAATTAATGGTTAATTATAGACGACCAACATAAACTGAGAACCTATTTGGTCACACGCATAACAAGCATAATCCGAAGGATTTAAAATGAGCTTGAGAATGAGATTCTTAGACCGAGAGAAACTAGGTTTGGTTGGACCAAACAAGGAGCGAGCATGAAATCGTTTCAGTCGCAATGGAAGCGTGGATGGACCGTGTCTTATGAAGACATGATGGATGAACCAAATTGGTTTGGTTCTAATCCAATGGTGGAGAATAAACCAAAGGGGTTTGGTTTGTTTTAAACGAATAAACCAAAAGTTGTTTCAGTTCGTTTTAACTTAAAATAGACTAAATCAGTTTGGTTTATTTTAACTTAAATTAATGGAGCGGGTTAACAAATTTTGGTTATGAACCAATAACCATTAGGAGAATTTGTTCTCTATAAAATAGGACTCAAGGGATTAATGAGAGCCCTAATCCAAAGTTGTCGCCCCTCTCCCTCCTCTCCTCTTGTGGTCGGCGCCCAAACCCTAGCTGCCGCCCACCTCTTGTGCCGTCGTCCAAGTTGTTACCGGCATCCAAGCTTCAGTCGGCGATTCTCTGGAGACCCTCCAGTGATCTTCCTTGGCTCTGGCGACAAGATGAGCATCTAGCTTCCTTATTTGGCTGGCGCTAATCCTCCACCAAAGCTGTCCAGTTTTCTAGACAGCTTGTTTACTTCGTGTCAGAGCGTTATTTGGACGACGTTTGGAGCTCCGACAGTGGCTTCCTTGCCAGGGATTTGATCTCTGGTAATCCTCATAGGTGGAGGATGAAGGATTCGTCAAACGGTAGGCGAATACCTCTCTGGAGAAGTGAGTTTTTGAGGACTCGTTTTGAATCCGAATTTTGATTCGGATTGTGATCTTCTCTCGATCACATCGTCTTCGACACGAGGCTAGTGACTCGTACGAAGACGAAGCTTGTGATTTTGTGAAGTAATCCCGAAGATACTCGGCATGGATACGGATAGAGGCTATTCTAGCGAGGGTCGCTCCGGTTGATGTCTTTCCTGCTACACGTGATACGTAGAATAAATTTCCTTTTATTGCAAAATTTGAAACTACGGTTATGTCTACACATGTTGTACTATGCATGCGTGTGGTGTGTGCGATGTAATAAATTAGATTTATTGCTTTTTATTTCTTCCGCTGCGCACATGTTTACGAAACATATTCGAACACACACTCGCCACGGTGCCGGAAACCCAACAAGGGGGAGATTGTAAGATCTCATTAGGATATGAGACGTTGATACCCTTGGAGAGAGTCTTTTTGATATATGCCAAAAAGGGGGAGAATTTAGTGGAAAATTGATGGGAGAATTTGGAATTCCCAATTTGGACATTTGGGAGGATTGGTTTGAGTTAGTGTTCTAACTCAAAGGTATTTAGTTTTTATCAAACATTAAAAATGGGGAGATTATTGGTGCAATTGGCCCAGGTCATGATTGACCAGACTTGAGTAGTATTTTGATATTTGTGTTTTGATGTTTGACAATGAGTTGACCATTGTTTGACAATGGGTTAACATGGGATTGACCATATGATGGAGAAGTCTAAGTGGGACACTTGGCATATAAAGTTCAAGTCTTGAGTTGTCATGGAAAGTCCAAACATGGGTCTTGGCAAGGGAAAGTCCAAGCTTGAGTCTTGGCAATTGGAAAGTCCAACATCGATTGGTATGGAAAGTCTAAGGGTGTAGTCTTGGCCACATAAGTCCAAGTGTGTTGTCTTGGCAATGAAAGTCCAAGTCATAGGTACTTGACAATTGGAAAGTCCAAGGGTTGATATTGGCGGCGTAAAGTCCAAGGGTGGAGTCTTGACAGCATAAGTCCAATGGTTGGTAGTGTAAAATCCAAGTGTGTATCTTGGCAGCGTAAGCCCAAATGTGCCTTGGTGGTGTAGACCAGCTTAGCATGACAATAACCGATGGAAGCACCTGAAGGCTAGCGTATGGATGAACAAGTCATGGATGACTTGGAGGAATCCAATAGGTATGAGGCTGATGGAGGTGGCTAGAAGGCTTAGGTATAGGCTAAGGGTGGTCTAGCAAGTTTGAGGGTATCATGTAGGGGATCGATTGGACGCTAGAGGGGGGGTGAATAGCATCGTGCTATACGTCGATGAAAATTGTTCGCGTGCTTGTCTACAATTTTCGTTAGTGCAGCGGAAACAAAGATAATAAAGCAATAACGAAAACACAAACACACAAACGCAAGGATATAATGTGGTTCGGAACCGAACGGTTCCTACTCCACGGATCGAGCTCTAAAGAGCTCTAGCGATGCCACAAACACCACTAAGCAATAAACTCCTTCTCGACAATAAGTTGGAGGTGGAGAAACCTCGTACAATGAATTACAATAAGTAATACAAAGTAAACAAGCAAATACAAGTGAAAATGTAAAGAACACTTTACAAACTAGGGTTTTGAGCGCTTGCTTGTCGGTTGCTTGGATGAGCTTGAAGGACCCTGAAATGCACCTGCAAATCACCTTCAAATCGCCTCACCAAAGCTCCCAAAGAACCAATGCCGAAATCCTTCACGAGTTCCTCTTTTTAACCTGCATCGGGCTGGATTTCCGCCTATCAGTCGATTTGTTAGTTATAGCCCTAAGAACCAATCATGTGATGGTTGAATAGGGAACATTTTGTATCATATTCTATAAAGGCAAAGGATTGGTTATTATATTTAAGTCTTGCTTGTGCCAGCTAAATTAAATATAGTAATGCCCTAGAAAAGTAGGTTCTTATCTACAGCACATCAATTGGCAGAATTGATTATGAGAGGCTGTAGAGAACACTTTCTAAATGTTCCTAGTCAAGTATTAATATGCAAGGGCAATATTAATACATAAAGACTAGCATGTAGGTCAATTGATGACTTGATCTCACAAGTCATGGATATATGATATCAAGTTGACACATGGGTATATATTAGAGAATATATACTGAACTGACCCGCCATGAGAAAGTTTCATGGATCGTTATATGAGTGTCATAAACTTTCTCATGTGACTATTGGTATGAATAGTCCTCAGACCTGAAGTCACTACGGTTCCCTACATAAGGAGTTATGTACTTTGGTTTCGTCAAACGTCACCCGTAACAGGGTGGACCATAAAGGCGATTACTGGGTATATAACAAATTATGCGGAGGGATGTGAGTGATGTAGATGGCATCTATCCCTCTCATATGACGAGAGTGATATCGGTGGGCCCCTTGATTGAGTAGAACTACTAAAACGCATGGCCATGCTCGAATGAGTCAATATGAGATATTGAGCTCATTTGTTTGAGTCAGTTTACTCAGGGATCAAGAAACACATAGATTGATCGAGGATGACACGGTCTATGCCTCATTGATCAATCTGATATCAAGGATAGAAGGACACGGTCATATATTATAGTAGTCATGGAAAGGTTAGTCGGATCTTGACTTATCTCATAACTTGGGTAGCAATGATGTATTGCTAGATGCCGCTCATTGCTTGTGTATCTAAAAGAGTTTAGGTCCACTGCCAACGTTATGAGAGCCTATAGGGTCACACACAAAGAGCATGATGATTAGAGGAATTAGAGTATTCTAGTTTGACTAGAATAATTTGGGAATAAGCTTAAGTACAAAATGGTTTTTGGACTTTAAGCTTAATGAGAATTTTAGCTAATTGATTTAATGAGATTAATTCAATATGTTACCTTATTGATTTAATAAGATTAATTCAATATGATAACATAAGCTTAATTGAATTAATAAGATTAAATCAATATGATAACATAAGCTTAATTGAATTAATAAGATTAATTCAATATGATAACATAAGCTTAATTGAATTAATAAGATTAATTCAACATGCATGAATGCCACATAAGAATGCCACATAAGCATGCCACATAAGCATGCCACCTAAGCATCCACCTAAGCTAGATAAGGTGGAAGGAAACAAAATGGTTTTGTCTCCTTAAGTGGCCGGCCAAACAAGGAAGCCAAATCCTTTTTGAGTATGTCTCAATGCAATGGATTGCATTGAATGTGAAGGAGGTGGAAGGGTTTTTCCAACCCTATAAAAGGCTCCATGGAGTGGCCGGCCAAAGAAGAGTTTTTGGTGGAGTTTGGTTGTTGGGAGCTTGAGGCTTGGAGAAAGCTTGAGAGCTTATTGTTGTGTGGCTTTTGTGAGTGTAGCAAGAAGAGTAGTCTTCTTCTTCCCTTCTCCTTTTCCCTAGCTTCCTCTCCTTTAGGGACTTCTCTAGCAAGAAGTAAAGGAGAGCTCCTCTAGTTTTCTTTTGTGAGACAAGAGCTTGCTCATGTGGATACATATAGAGGCACGGACACTTGAACGTGCTAAAGATCCAACAAACAAAAGGAAGAAGCGGGATTAACAAGGGCACGCAACAAAGGTAATCCTCTCCTATAAGATAGGCTTGGTTTAGAGAAATTTATTTTATACGAGTTTGCTTTCGCATGGATCACTTGGAAGGGATCCTAATTTTTCCGTTGCGCATATGCCATTTGGCATATAGAATTCCCTACAGTGGTATCAGAGCCACTTGCGAAAGATCGTATAAAATAGGTTTTCTCTATTTTATATGTGATATAGAAGTAGGATAAATTTTATTATGAGTTGATAATTGCATTAGCAATTGTCAAACATAATAAAATATCCAATGTCTTTTAAAAGTTAAAATGACATGGTGCATGGTTATGGCCTAGTCCCAAAAGGTTTGTGAATGTGTGTGTTGTAATTCTTAAATACGGCCTGCGTGTCGTGCCTTCCTCCTAAAATTCTTGTTGTAAAATTAGTTTTAGACTCGAATGTAACTCGAGTATTTCTCCTTTTGTAATGTACAAAACAAAGATGGAGGGTCCATTGGAAGATGAGGTTACAAGGAGGAAGTCAACACACAAGACAACCAAAAGGAAGCACTTAGGAGAAGATGCTATCCCTAGGTTGACCAATCAATCTTTTCATTGGCTTGAGAAGATTGTAGAATAAGGGTCATAACCATGACACGCTTAGTTTAATATGTATGTGATGCATGTTAGTTTAGCTTGTATGTGATGCATGATTAGCTTATATGTGATGTATGCTAATATGTATATGATACATGTTTATTTCTTAATAAGTCAAAAACGATATGCCTACCAAAGCTTGGTACTCACTACTTCCTCGATCATTTGTTATTGGGTTTGCCAAAGCAAAGCAATGCATTTTATCTTGGAAGAGTGCGAGTGAACAATCGTGATGTCCCGCTATCAAACTTGGTTAAGACTTAATTAAGTTTTCTTAATTAGTTAAGAAAGTAGAGGCATATATTAGCTTTGAACATAAGTTTTAAAATTAGTTTTATGTGATTTCCGAACATCAGCTTTGTCTTAGAAGTGGTCGTTGCTTCGATATCCAAGAAGGCCCCTGTGCCTCGCCACAGCCTGGAAGCTGGTTTAGGAATGAACACTAAACTAATCTAAAACATAACCAAAGCTATTAAAGAGTTACATCAGATGTAATTGGCAAAAGATTGCCTACCTAATTATACTACGTCTTGGGCGATTAGCCAAAGCTAACTCAAGACGAATTATGATGTGGATCTTTATCCCATATAAATTTATAGCTAAATAGTAGCTATGAGAATTTAGTTGGAGCCTCATTTAATTAAAGGCCTAATTAAATGATTTAGGTATGATACTTAACTTTGCATTTTAATGTTGTAGATCACCATGACATCTAACACGACACACCCCCTCAACTTGCGATCTGTCCTTGAGAAGGACAAGCTTAATGGAGCGAACTTTCTTGACTGGTATAGGAACTTGAGGATTATCCTCAAACAAGAACGCAAACTGTATGTCCTAGAGCGCCTACCTCAAACACCCGCCATGCGCCACTCGTGCTGAAAAGGATGCTTATAAGAAGCATCAAGATGACGCATTAGATGTGTCATGTCTTATGCTTGCCACCATAAACTCTGAGCTTCAGAAGCAACATGAGAACATGGATGCCTATGATATGGTTGAGCATTTGAAACAACTATATCAAGGACAAGCTAGGCACGAGCGTTTTGAAGTGTCTAAGGCTCTTTTTGCATGCAAGATGCAAGAAGGAACACCTGTAGGAACTCACGTAGTCAAAATGATTGGGTACGTTGAGAACCTTGAAAGACTAGGTTTTCCACTGAGCCAAGAATTGGCAACCGATGTTATCCTCGCAATCGCTGTTAAGCATATAATCAATTCGTCATGAATTATAACATGAATGAAATTGATAAACCTTTGCTCGAGATTCTCAAGATGTTAAGAATCACGAACCGAATCTCAAAAAGAAAGTTAGCAACGATACTAATGGTCAAGAAGGGCAAAGGTAAAGGCAAGGGTAAGACCCAAGCCAAAGGCAAGGCCAATTCATCCACTTCAAAGGGTAAAGGTAAAGTACCTAAGGAAGGACCGCTTCCATTGCGTGAGATCGACATGAAGCGGAACTGCAAAGTCTACCTTGAGGAAGTAAAGAATAAAAGAAGTGGGACTTCTGCCTCAGGTATACATGTTATAGAAGTTAATCTATCTATTTCTTCTACATGGGTATTAGATACCGGATGTGCATCTCACATTTGTAATAATGTGCAGGACCGAGAAATAGTAGACAAATGGCAAAAGGCAAGTAGACCTACGAGTAGGCAATGGCGCAAAAGTTGTCACTGTCAGAGGAACATATTCTTTGTCTTTGCCTACCGGGCTTATCTTAGAACTAGAGGAGTGCTTATATGTACTGCATTGACAAAGAACATAATTTATGTATCTTGTTTAGACAAGAAAAACTTTTCTTTTATAATAAAGGACAAATGTTGTTCCATTTATTTGAATGAAATGTTCTATTGTAATGCACCACTTATGAATGGTCTCTATGTTCTAGATTTAGAAAACCCAATTTATAACGTAAATACCAAGCGGTTCAAATCGAATGATTGAACCAAACATATCTCATCATCGCCTAGGTCACATAAATGAAAACGATATCCCAACTCCATAAAGATGGATTATTGGACTCATTTGATTTTGAATCATATGAGGTATGCGAATCTTGCCTTTAGGAAAGATGACTAAAACTCCATTTAGTGGACATGGAGAGAGAGCGACAGACTTGTTAGGACTCATACATCTTGATGTATGGGCCTTTCAATGTCGGGCAGAGGAGGCTATAAGTACTTTATTACTTTCACCGATGATATGAGTAGATTTGGCTACTTATATTTGATGAGACATAAGTCGTAATCCTTTGAAAAGTTCAAAGCATTCAAGAATGAAGTACAAAACCAAGTAAGCGATTAAGCTACTTCGATCGATCGAGGTGGTGAATACCTTAGTCAAGAGTTTCGTGATCACTGGCCGAGTGTGGGATAATATCCCAACTCACTCCCGAACACCACAATGGAATGGTGTATCCGAGGAGAAATCGTACTCTATTAGATATGGTACGATCATGATGAGATGAGCCGATCTACCTACTTCCTTTGGGGACTAGCTCTAGAGTACCGCTTTCACACTTAATCGCGTCCCATCAAAAGCCGTAGAATAGACAACATAGACTTTATGGACTGGGTTGATTGTCAAAATGTCTTTTATAAAGATTTGGGGTTGTGATGATTCTGTTAGTCATCAAGTCTCATATAAACTAGGACCCAAATCAGATAAGTGTTATTTTGTAGGATATCCCAAGGAAACTAAGGGATATTACTTTTACAATCCCACACTTGGCAAGGTGTTTGTTGCCAGAAATGCTGTCTTTCTAGAAAGAGAATTTATTTCTAGAAAAACTAGTGGGAGTAAAATTCATCTTGAAGAAGTTCAAGATGACGATAACACTAAGGCTTCGATGGAAAATGAACAGGAACCACAAAGTGTTGTGGATGAGGAAATTGTTGCCCAAAGAGTTGTGGAACAAACACCTGTTCAAGTAGACCAACCTCTTCGTAGATTTGACAGGATCCGTCAACCCGAGAGATATTCTTTTCTCTTGATTGACAATGGTGATGTATTGCTTGTCGATCTTGACGAGCCTACATCCTATCAAGAAGCTATGATGAGCCCAGATTCCGAGAAATGGCTAGAGGCCATGAGATCCGAAATGGAATCCATGTACACTAACCAAGTATGGACCTTGGTTGATCCACCTGAAGGGGTAAAACCCATTGGGTGTAAGTGGGTCTTTAAAGTAAAGACTGACATGGATGGTAATAAGCATACCTATAAAGGTAGATTGGTGGCGAAAGGATTCAAACAAATTCATGGTATTGACTATGATGAAACCTTTTCACCAGTTGCGATGCTTAAATCCATTCGGATCATACTTGCTATTGCAGCCTACCACGATTATGAGATCTGGCAGATGGATGTCAAAACCGCTTTTCTGAATGGAAAGCTACTCGAGGATGTGTACATGACACAGCCTGAGGGTTTTGAAGATCCAAAGCATACTGGAAAGGTATGCAAACTGCAAAGGTCCATTTATGGACTAAAGCAAGCCTCTCGTCGGAATCTTCGATTCGATGATGCAATCAAAGAGTTTGGTTTCATCAAGAATGAAGATGAACCTTGTGTCTACAAGAGAAATAGTGGGAGCACAGTTGTATTTCTTGTCTTGTATGTAGATGACATACTTCTCATCGGAAATGATATTCCCTCACTCCAGTCTGTGAAGATGTGGTTAGGGAATTGTTTCTAGATGAAAGACTTAGGTGAAGCTGCCTATATTCTAGGCATCAAGATCTATAGAGATATATCTAAAAGATTACTTGGCCTAAGTCAGAGTACATACATTGATAAAGTGCTAGATCGTTTTGCTATGCAAAATTCCAAGAAAGGATTTCTGCCTTTATCACATGGTGTGAGTCCTTTCGAAGACTCAATGTCCCTCTTCTAAGGAGGAGAGAGATCGCATGGATAAGATCCCTTATGCATCTGCTATAGGGTCTATCATGTACGCCATGCTTGCTCTGACGCCTCGTATGCTTTGAGCATGACGAGTAGATATCGGATCCGGTGAAAGTCACTGGATAGCAGTCAAAAATATTCTTAAGTACTTACGAAGAACGAAAGAATATTTCCTGATATTTGGAGGCAATGAGGAGCTAACTGTAAAGGGTTACAGTGATGCAAGCTTCCAAACAGACAAGGATGACTATAGATCGCAATCGGGGTACGTGTTTTGCCTGAATGGTGGAGCTGTGAGCTGGAAGAGTTCAAAGCAGGACACAGTTGCTGATTCTACAACAGAAGCCGAGTATATTGCAGCATCTGATGCAGCAAAGGAGGCTGTTTGGCTCCGCAAGTTCATCAGTGAACTTGGGGTAGTTCCTAGCATTGCAGATCCAATAGACCTCTATTGTGACAACAATGGGGCTATTGCACAGGCTAAGGAACCTCGATCACATCAGCAGACCAAACACATACTGCGGCGCTTCCATCTCATTCGAGAGATCATCGATAGAGGAGATGTGAGGATATGCAGAGTACCGACAGAAGCTAACATTGCAGATCCATTGACCAAGGCTTTGGCACAGAGGAAGCATGATGGTCACACTAGGTCACTAGGTATTAGATATCATAGTGATTGGTACTAGTGCTAGTGGGAGATTGTTAGTTATAGCCCTAAGAACCAATCATGTGATGGTTGAATAGGGAACATTTTGTATCATATTCTATAAAGGAAAAGGATTGGTTATTATATTTAAGTCTTGCTTGTGCCAGCTAAATTAAATATAGTAATGCCCTAGAAAAGTAGGTTCTTATCTACAAAGACATCAATCGCGTAATTGATTATGAGAGGTCAGAGAGAACACTTTCTAAATGTTCCTAGTCAAGTATTAATATGCAAGGGCAATATTAATACATAAAGACTAGCATGTAGGTCAATTGATGACTTGATCTCACAAGTCATGGATATATGATATCAAGTTGACACGTGGGTATATATTAGAGAATATATACTGAACTGACCCGCCATGAGAAAGTTTCATGGATCGTTATATGAGTGTCATAAACTTTCTCATGTGACTATTGGTATGAATAGTCCTCAGACCTGAAGTCACTACGGTTCCCTACATAAGGAGTTATGTACTTTGGTTTCGTCAAACGTCACCCGTAACAGGGTGGACCATAAAGGCGATTACTGGGTATATAACAAATTATGCGGAGGGATGTGAGTGATGTAGATGGCATCTATCCCTCTCATATGACGAGAGTGATATCGGTGGGCCCCTTGATTGAGTAGAACTACTAAAACGCATGGCCATGCTCGAATGAGTCAATATGAGATATTGAGCTCATTTGTTTGAGTTAGTTTACTCAGGGATCAAGAAACACATAGATTGATCGAGGATGACACGGTCTATGCCTCATTGATCAATCTGATATCAAGGATAGAAGGACACGGTCATATATTATAGTAGTCATGGAAAGGTTAGTCGGATCTTGACTTATCTCATAACTTGGGTAGCAATGATGTATTGTTAGATGCCGCTCATTGCTTGTGTATCTAAAAGAGTTTAGGTCCACTGCCAACGTTATGAGAGCCTATAGGGTCACACACAAAGAGCATGATGATTAGAGGAATTAGAGTATTCTAGTTTGACTAGAATAATTTGGGAATAAGCTTAAGTACAAAATGGTTTTTGGACTTTAAGCTTAATGAGAATTTTAGCTAATTGATTTAATGAGATTAATTCAATATGTTACCTTATTGATTTAATAAGATTAATTCAATATGATAACATAAGCTTAATTGAATTAATAAGATTAAATCAATATGATAACATAAGCTTAATTGAATTAATAAGATTAATTCAATATGATAACATAAGCTTAATTGAATTAATAAGATTAATTCAACATGCATGAATGCCACATAAGAATGCCACATAAGCATGCCACATAAGCATGCCACCTAAGCATCCACCTAAGCTAGATAAGGTGGAAGGAAACAAAATGGTTTTGTCTCCTTAAGTGGCCGGCCAAACAAGGAAGCCAAATCCTTTTTGAGTATGTCTCAATGCAATGGATTGCATTGAATGTGAAGGAGGTGGAAGGGTTTTTCCAACCCTATAAAAGGCTCCATGGAGTGGCCGGCCAAAGAAGAGTTTTTGGTGGAGTTTGGTTGTTGGGAGCTTGAGGCTTGGAGAAAGCTTGAGAGCTTATTGTTGTGTGGCTTTTGTGAGTGTAGCAAGAAGAGTAGTCTTCTTCTTCCCTTCTCCTTTTCCCTAGCTTCCTCTCCTTTAGGGACTTCTCTAGCAAGAAGTAAAGGAGAGCTCCTCTAGTTTTCTTTTGTGAGACAAGAGCTTGCTCGTGTGGATACATATAGAGGCACGGACACTTGAACGTGCTAAAGATCCAACAAACAAAAGGAAGAAGCGGGATTAACAAGGGCACGCAACAAAGGTAATCCTCTCCTATAAGATAGGCTTGGTTTAGAGAAATTTATTTTATACGAGTTTGCTTTCGCATGGATCACTTGGAAGGGATCCTAATTTTTCCGTTGCGCATATGCCATTTGGCATATAGAATTCCCTACACGATTGTCATAAGTCACCGACCGATGTCAGTTGAGACAACTACCAATCCACTGAAAAGTTCCAATGGGACTCTCACACAAATTTCGTAGTCAATGTCGTCGGCACAGAGCATTATGTTTCAAGGATTAACCGCAATGATCGCTCAATTAGTAGCTGATCGCCACAAGAATAATCGCCAATGAGCGAGTTGATCGCCAAGGCAATTTCATTTCTAAATGGCGTAGTTCTAGTTAACTCACGGCAATGAATCGCCATAATGTCAGTCGACTGCCAACCTCAAAGATGAGGTTTTAACCCAAGTATGGTGTCCCCATACTTGCTAGACCACCCTTAGCCTAGACCTAAGCCTTCTAGCCACCTCCATCAGCCTCACACCTCTCGGATCCCTCCAAGTCATCCATGACTTATTCATCCATCGCACTAGCCTTCAGGTGCTTCCATCAGCTATGTCATGCTAACGGTGTCTACACCGCCAAGGCACATTGGACTTACGCCGCCAAGACTCCTCTTGGACTTTACACCGCCAACCATTGGACTTATGCTGCCAAGACTTCACCCTTGGACTTTACGCTGCCAATATCAAACCCCTTGGACTTCTCAAATGCCAAGACTTAAGCTTGGACTTTCCCTTACCAACCCATGTTGGACTTTCCACGCCAAGACCCATGCTTGGACTTCCCTTGTGCCAAATACTCAAGACTTAGACTTTCCCAAATGTCAAGTGTCCCACTTGGACTTTCCATGCCAAGTACCCATGACTTGGACTTTACCTTGCCAAGACTCATGCTTGGACTTTCCCATAATCACATGGTCAACCCTAGTCAACCATCAAAGTCTCCCTCGAGTCAAACTCGAGTCTGGTCAATTATAACCTGGGTCGATTGTATAAACAATCTCCCCAAAATATTAACCGACATCAATGTCAAACATCAATGTCAAACATACTATGTCAAACCACTTTGTCAAACATCACTCGAATCAAACTCGAGTCTAGTCAATCGTGACCTGGGCCGATTGCACCAACAATCTCCCCCTTTTTGATGTTTGACAAAATAAACCTTGAGTTAGGCCCCTAACTCAAATTCCCTTACCAATTTTTCAAATTGGTAATTTAACCTTCTCCCCCTTTTTGACATACATCAAAAAAGGTCTTCTCTCCAAGGAGGTCAATGTCTCATGTCCCAATGAGATCTTACAATCTCTCCCTTGATCCAAAAATACTTAGGATGCCTACCATCTTCCTAGTGATAAGTCTCATATCACCTAAGAGAGGTAATCCTATCCACTCTCCCAATTTCCAAATTGGGTCTCTCAAAATCCCATCAATTTTCCCAATTGATGACATTCTCCCCATAACTTCTCCCCTTCAAGAAGAAAAACACATCCATCATCCCATGATGGATACCTCCCCCTAAAGGCTTGCTCCCCCTTGACCATTGCACCAACAATGTCCTTGGGAAATCCCTAAGCCAATAGGAACTCTAAACCATCAAAAATAAGGTTAAAAGTTCAAACTTGAACTTTCCACACCTTAAATTTGATACATCGACCTAACACCTCTCCTAATCCATATCCAATGGATTTTCATCCTTTATAATACTTCCCAAAGCATATCCTAGGGTTATGAGTGGTTAGGGAACTTTACCATGGCTGAAAACGGGCTAAACAACCTTGTTTTTCTTGAATCCAAAATGACTACTTACGCTATTAGTCGAATCGCTTTACATCGACCGCCATTATTAGGTAGCCGATCGATAATCAAATTCTCGAATTTCAGCTATCAGAATCGAATTTTGAAAAGTCATAAGTAATTCTACGTATTTTGAAAATTCATAAAAATTCATACGTATATTACTTATAGTCAATACAATGGGTGAAAAATATTTGAAAAATATTTTACCCATAAAATATCGAAATTGATACAAAATTCAAAAGTGAAGAAAAACTTCAATGTTTTAGCTCACTTTGTATCAACTTCATCAATGGTGATTGCTATCAAAAGATAGACTTCACCAAGGTTTTCTAAATTGATTTTAAAACGATTTCAAAACCTTATTTTGGATCATATCCCTTGGGTTCTATGTACATAACTTGTACACAAGCTTTTTCAAAGATCCACTAATGAAATTAGATGAGTTATAGTCCATCTAGATGCAAAAACTATGCACCTTGAACTCAACTCATATCCTAGCATCTCACATGTATCTAGGGTGTATAAATACACATACATGTCAATGTAATATGAGATGTGAGTTTTGTTCTCCCTAATCTAGGGTTTCATACATTTTTCTAAGGCAACTCTACTTGATTCCCTTATAAATGGGACTCCAAGTCATGCCAAAGTCCTTAACTCAATTTTAATCAAATACATGAATGATTATGACATTAATGATGATATAAATAAGCATATGCTCATAATCATGATGTCATGGCATAAAATGAAATCTAAAAACACATGACCTTTAAAACCTTAATCCTAAACAAGATCATGATATATAAATGATAAAGACAAACATGATGTCATGACATGTTATATGGCAAACAAAACATGGCAAATAAAATATATAGGTATAGTAATACCTAAATTTTAATGTTAATTGTCATTTGATATAATTAAATATATTTTGTCATATTATCACTAATCTCCCAAGTGTGCCAAAAATCCAAAATGACACACTATGACCTCTAATCCTAAATTGTGTCAATTTGATTGATTTTTCATAAACTTCAAAATATATTAGCACATCCTAAAATCTTTTAGGATATAAGATCAAACATATTACCAAGGTATCCATAACCTTGAAAATGACCTAAAATGTCACTTTTATCATGGTTAGGTTAACTACCCATCCATTTAAGGTTGACACACCCTAACCCATCTAGCGTGAATCAATCACGCTCTTAGGAACCCAAAATCTATTTGAGCTCCTAGGGTTAATTAAGTATTCCTTAGGGATAACCTCCCTAGATACCCTCCTAGGCTTGTTAGCCTTGGTCATTGTGGTCTTACCATGGTTAACCTTAGGGATTGCCTCCCTAGTAACCTTCTTAGTGGCCACCCTAGGTTTCCTTGAAACCCTAGCCACTAGGCACAAACCTTGGTCAACTCTAGGGATGACTTCCCTATTGACCTTGGTGTTCCTAGACCTAGTTTGTGTTCCATAATCGAATGGAACACTATTATAAGTCACCTTAGGCTTAGGTTTGTGACCCAAATCATTCTTGCCCTTGGTTGACTTTTGTTTCTTGGGTCCTAGATGTTGACTTTGAGGTTTTGACCCTTGACTTTGACCATTAGACCCTTGCATTTGATTTTGCATAATCTTGAGGGTCTTTTCTAATTTCGCAAGTCTTGATCTCAAGGCTTGGTTCTCTAATTCTAATTTCCCAATTTTAGAATTTTGATTTGGTCTTTAGGCATGGGACTTCCTAGGCATGTGTCTAGTATATTTAGGATTAAGGTCTAAGTGTTCTCTTATTTTCCTAATAGACTCTCTAGGAAGGACGTTTCTAGGGACATTAATCCCAAATTTCTCCTTCTTTGAAAGGTAGACATTTTTGGCTCCTAAACAAAATTCTCTATTTCTAGCATGCTCTTTATGATAAATAGCAAGACTATTAAAATTATTCCTAGCATGATTTTGACTATAAGAATTAGAAAGAGCATTACTAAAATATACCTTATGGTTAGCCTTAGCTCTCCCTACATGTGATGCTCCATTTTGCCCCTTCTTTTCCCCCTTTAGGCATTGATTCTGGTAGTGTCCCGGTTGCCGGCATTTGAAGCAAATGACTTGCTCCTTGCTTTTCTTGGCGGGAACACCAGCTTCATTGCCTTTTGGAGCCGGTTGAGCCTTCTTGACCCTTTTTGGATACTTACTCTTGTAGTATCCGGATTCCCTACACTCAAAGCATATTATATGAATTTTATTATTAATTGACATGCTTGAGTTACCTAAGGTGGTGATGAGGTTCTCTTGAGCTTGCTCTTCCTCTCTACCGGATTTAGATGGTTCTTCTTGAGATTGCTCCAGTGTAGATGCTCTAATCTCCTCCCCCTCAATTCTAGAGGTGGAGGTCTCCTCTTCTTCCACCAATTTGGAAGTTGATTCCTTCTCAACTTCCGAGTCCTCACTCGCTTGTGAAGATGACGATGATTCTTCCTCGGCTTCTTCCTCTTCTTGAGTCGATGAAGATTCTTCTTATTCTACTTGTGCCAAGTGAGACTTCTCATGGAACTTGGCCAATTTGTCTCATAGCTCCTTGGCATCTTGAAATTCACCTAAACTAGACAAAATGTCATTAGGTATCAAATCTTCTAAAAGCTTTGTTACCTTGACTTCGGTCTTGAATTTGAGACGTTGCTCTTGTGTCCACTTCTTCAACTTCAAGACGTTTCCATTTTTATCCCGAGAAGGTTCAAAGCCTTCTACGAGGATGAACCAATCCTCTATATCCATCATCAAGAATGTCTCCATTCTTGCTCTCCACGCTGAAAAGTCTTCTCGATCATATGGCGGTGGAGTGTTGATGTCCCATCCAAGCTTGTATTGGAATTCCATCTTCCCTCTAGCTTCTTTAGCTCCCGACGGTTAATTCGTAGAAGAGCCCCAGGCTCTGATACCACTTGTAGGGGATCGATTGGACGCTAGAGGGGGGGGTGAATAGCGTCGTGTTATACGTCAATGAAAATCATTCGCGTGCTTGTCTATAATTTTCGTTAGCGCAGTGGAAACAAAGATAATAAAGCAATAACGAAAACACAAACACACAAACGCAAGGATATAACGTGGTTCGGAATCGAACGGTTCCTACTCCACGGATCGAGCTCTAAAGAGATCTAGCAATGCCACAAACACCACTAAGCAATAAACTCCTTCTCGACAACAAGTCGAAGGTGGAGAAACCTCGTACAATGAATTACAATAAGTAATACAAAGTAAACAAGCAAATACAAGTGAAAATGTAAAGAACACTTTACAAACTAGGGTTTTGAGCGCTTGCTTGTCGGTTGCTTTGATGAGCTTGAAGGACCCTGAAATGCACTTGCAAATCGCCTTCAAATCGCCTCACCAAAGCTCCCAAAGAACCAATGTCGAAATCCTCCACGAGCTCCTCTTTTTAACTCAGACGGCCGGATTTACGCTTATCGATCGATCGCCATAAGTCACCCGATCGATGCCATCGTTTGTTGTGAGACAACGGCTCAATCCACGCTGGAAAAGTTCCAACGTAGATTCGGAGCATTCTGTGCTCGCGACTCAACTGGCAGTCAACTGCTCCAATTAGCAATCGACTGCCAGCAGTCAACTGCTCCAATGAGCAGTTGACTGCCAAGGCAATTTCAACCCTAAATGACAGTCGAGCTCTAGTTAACTCACGGTAGTCGAACCGGCCATAATGCAGTCGACTGCCAACCTCAAAGATGAGGTTTTAACTCAAGTATGGTGTCCCCATACTTGCTAGACCACCCTTAGCCTAGACCTAATCCTTCTAGCCACCTCCATCAGCCTCACACCTCTCGGATCCCTCCAAGTCATCCATGACTTGTTCATCCATCGCGCTAGCCTTCAGGTGCTTCCATCGGCTATGTCATGCTAACTGTGTCTACACCGCCAAGGCACATTGGACTTACGCCGCCAAGACTCCGCTTGGACTTTACACCGCCAACCATTGGACTTATGCTGCCAAGACTCCACCCTTGGACTTTACGCTGCCAATATCAAATCCCTTGGACTTCTCAAATGCCAAGACTCAAGCTTGGACTTTTCCTTGCCAACCCATATTGAACTTTCCATGCCAAGACCCATGCTTGGACTTCCCTTGTGTCAAGTACTCAGGACTTGGACTTTCCCAAATGCCAAGTGTCCCACTTGGACTTTCCATGCCAAGTACCCATGACTTGGACTTTACCTTGCCAAGACCCATGCTTGGACTTTCCCATAATCACATGGTCAACCCTAGTCAACCATCAAAGTCTCCCTCGAGTCAAACTCGAGTCTGGTCAATTATAACCTGGGTCGATTATATAAACAATCTCCCCAAAATATTAACCAACATCAATGTCAAACATACTATGTCAAACCACTTTGTCAAACATCAAAACATTACTCGAGTCAAACTCGAGTCTGGTCAATCATGACCTGGGCCGATTGCACCAACATATCATACTTGGGGTTAAACCTCATAGATGAGGTTTAGAAATCGACTGGGGGTGTGGACCAGTTGACTGGTCAAGCGTTTGACACTTGGCAGCCGAGTCGACACTAAACAGTAGACTGGGATTATGAACATTCGACTACCGAGAGTCGACTAGTGTTCGATCACAAGAAGAGGCCTCGCGCCGATCGCCAACATTGGCGTGATCGGACATGAGCAGCCAATCTCGGTGTTGGTCGCAAAGGCAGAACGCTCAATAGCTAACTGAGCAGTCAGCTACGGGCTTGAGCAATCGACTGTTAGTGTATCCATTTGTTTGAATGTCAATGGAGATCAAGTCTGTTGTGAGACAATGACACTATTGGCAGTCGACTGCCATGTAGAAATCCAGGTCGTGCGGAGGCTTAAAAGGAGCTCGACGGAGAGGATTTCGACAGCGATTTCATGGGCGATTTGAGGCGATTTACTGGTGTAAATCAGGGTCTTCAAGTGCGGTCCAAAGCAATCAACAAGCAAGCATTCAAGTTCACATTTGAAAAGTTTTCTTTACTTATATTTGTGTAGTTTATTTGTATTTGCTTATATATTCTTGTATTACTTTTGTAATCGCTTGTAAGAGGTTTTCTCCACCTCCGGAGTGTTTTCTGAGAAGGAGTAGTTGATTAGTGGTGTTTGGCATCGCTAGAGCTCGTTTAAGCTCAATCCGTGGAGTAGGAACTCTAAGGTTTTGAACTATATTATATTGTTGTCTTGTGATTGTGTTTGTTGCATTTTGTATTGCATTATTATTATTTTCTCCATGCATAACAAGCTTTGTAGACAAACGCGAACGATTTCCATCATCGAGCAATGAACGCGTCATTCACCCCCCTCTAGTGCTCACCGAAGTTCTTACAGGATGGAGTATCGAATTTTAAGGGAGGTTAAAATTCAAGTTTGAACTTTTACCCTTATTTTCGATGGTTTAAGTTTCCCATTGGCTTAGGACTCTCCAAGGACATTGTTGGTGCAATGGTCAAGAGGGAGTAAGCCTTTAGAAGGAGGTTATCCATCAAGGGATTATGGATGAGTATTCCTCAAAGGGGGAGAAATGAAGGGTTTGAAACCCTCATTGTGTTCACCAAAGGGGGAGAATTGGAGAAGTGAGGATTGCCTCTCATTTAGTGATATAAGATTTATTACTATGAAGAGTGAAGGCATCCTAAATGTTTTTGGACCAAGGGGAGAATGGTGGATCTCTTTGAGAGATAAGGCATTGAAAACCTTGGTATTTTTTTTGATGTATGTCAAAGGGGGAGAAGTGAGGTTTAAGTTAGGTAAACCTTCACTATGCTTTGACACTTGAAGAGTTAAGTTGGGTTATTGTTAGTCTAACTTAAAGGTATTGTCAAAAATCAAAAAGGGAGAGATTGTTGGTGCAACAAGCTCCGGGTCAATGTTGGCCAAATTTGAGTGGGACTCAAGCAGTGTTTTGATGTTTGACAATGAGTTTGACCATTGTTTGATAATATAATTTGACCATTGTTTGATAATATGGTTTGACCATATGTTGGCTATATGACTTGTGGATGATTGGGATATCCAAAGTCATATGAGGGAGTTATTTGGGGGAGATTGTTGGAACAATCAACTTTGGAAGTCCAAATTTAGATACTTGGCATGGAAAGTCCAAGTTATAGGTACTTGACAATGGTAAAGTCCAAATGTATAATATTGGTAGCATAAGTCCAAGTGTGTAGTCTTGGCGGCGTAAAGTCCAAGTGAACTTTGGCAATTGGAAAGTCCAAGTCATAGGTACTTAGCAATGGTAATGTCCAAAGGTATAGTCTTGGCAGCATAGGTCCAAGTGTGTAGTTTTGACAATGTAAAGTCCAAGTGAACTTTGGCAATTGGAAGTCCAAATCATGGGTACTTGGCAAAGGGAAAGTCCAAAGGTAGGTTTGGCGGCGTAAAGTCCAAGCATGGGTCTATTGAGAGTATTGGAAATACGATAAAGTCCCACATTGGTAAGATATGGAAAAGATCATATGCTTATAAGATGAAAAAATATCTCCATTGGCATGAGACCTTTTGAATAAAGTCCAAAAACAAAACCATGAGGGCTTAGGCCCAAAGTGGACAATATCATGTCATTGTGGAGATATTTGAATATTATAGGCACTATCAATTGGTATCAGAGTCATGGTCCATGTTAAGTCATGCACCTCGAACGAAAGAAGTGAGCTCCTAGGTCCCAATCAAGAGAACCAAACACCAGGAAGGAAGTTTAGTTGGGTCAGGATGACCAGGCAACTGGTTAGAAGTCCAGTTGGGTCAGGAGGACCAGACAACTGGCAGGAAGTCCAACTGGGTTAGGAGGACTAGACAGTTGACAGGAAGTCCTGGTGGGTTGACGATCGGACATCAAGCAGAGGAAGTCCTCGAGGAGGGATAGGTTTGAGGGGGGGCCAATGTGATCCTTCGTTTGAGGGGGAATTGTTGAGAGTATTAGAAATACAATCAAAGTCCCATATTGGTAAGACATGGAAAAGATCATGTGCTTATAAGATGAAAAGATATCTCCATTGATGAGACCTTTTGGGTAAAGTCTAAAAATAAAACCATGAGGGTTTAGGCCCAAAGTGGACAATATCATACTATTGTGGAGATATATGAATCTTATATGCACTAATAGGGTCTTGGTGGCATATGTCCAAATGAACCTTGGCAAAAGGACCCCGTTAGCATGACATAGCTGATAGAAGCACCTGAAGGCTAACACAAATGATGAAGAGCCACAGACTCGAGGGATTTGAGAGGCATGAGACTGATGGAGGTGGCTAGAAGGCTTAGGTCTAGACTGTGGATGAGTATCAGGTATAAGGAGATCATACTTGGGTTAAATCTCATGTTTGAGGTTTGCTAGTCGACTCGGGTTATGGACCAGTCGACTGCCCAAGTGTTTGACATTCGGAAGCCTAGTTGAATCTATGCAGTTGGCTGAGATTATTACTAGTCGATTGGTCAGTAGTTGACTGGAGGCTCGACTGCTACTGTGTGCCACTGGAAGTTAATTACCATGTATGGGCAGTCCACTAGCCTTGAGCATTCGATTGCCATGGATGAGCAGTCGATTGGAATTTAAGCATAGAAAGGTTCGTAGTCTACTTCTATGTAAGAGCAGTCGACTGACGACTATGAGCAGTCAATTGATGGATCAGAGTAGTCGATTGGCGTGTCCTAATCTGATGAGGATTAGTCCGTTGTGAGACAATGGATAGGTGAGCAATCGACTGTGACCTTTTGGCAGTTGACTGTTAAAGTTCGATGAAGGACTTAAAAGGAGCTCAATGGGGAGGTTTTCCATAGCGATTTCTTGGGTGATTTTGAAGCGAAGTGTCGGTGCATTTCAGGGTCTTCAAAGACATCTTCAAGCAACCAACAAGCAAGCAAAAGTGATATTCTTTGTAAAGTTTTATTTACTTGTATTTCATTATATTTGCTTGTATTTATTTTTAATTTTTGTAAGAGTCTTTTAAAAGGTTTCTCCGCCTCCGGATTGTTCCAAGAAGGAGAAGTTTGATAGTGGTGGTGTGCATCACTAGAGTTCGCCCGTTTGAGTTGAAACTCTAGTTTCGAACCACGTTAAATTCTTTGTGTTTGTGTGTTTGTTTCTTTCGTTTATACTTTATTTCTATATTTCACTGCGCACTAATGAATTGTAGACAAGCATGAATGCAATTGAACGAAGAAATCATGAAATCACTATTCATCCCCTCCTCCCTCTCTAACGCATTCATCGATTCCTCTACGTTGACTTGCACCAGGATGACGCCTAACTCAAAGTCTATCCATGTCTTAAAAATAATAACACTCTCTAACTATCTTCGAAAATAGAAGATTTGTGTTGAGCTTACATTGCTTAAGACTTCTAAAATTTATTTTGTCTTAACCTCTAGTCTTTTATGGTCACCTGATCATCCTACTAGAATTCTCATCTCTCGGATGTTTTTAGACTTCACCTATTAGTCCCACCAGATCTTTCTTAGTCTCTCGACTATCTTATCAAAATTTATATCTTTTCAATTTCATTTACTAAATTTATGCACCTGAGCACTTAGACTGACATACCAAGTTATAACATAAAATATCTTTACTTTAAATCATATTTTATACATCATGTAGCTAGGTTCGAGCTTGCAGTACGCATTAACAAATAACACATCCGAATATCTAAATTACTACTTTTACCAAATATATAAAAATATATCAGTTGAACATGACCATTTGAGGTATTATTTTACTTAGATTAGGATCGATCTTGAAATAATAATTTTAATGCGCACTGAACGAAATAATAAAAAAAGACTCTTTTAATAATGAAAATTTATACTTTTATAAAATTTAAATTATTTTTATAAAATATTAAATTTTAAATTTTGGACGAAGACCTCAATAACCCTCCCTAAGATCGGCTCTGATTTTACTAATAGTTTTGGCTCAATAAAGCCAGTTAATCAGCGAATTTAATTCTTTTGATGCTGGTTTGGGCAAAATGGGCTGATCAAATTAAATAGGTTACTAGTTTAGGGTAGAGAAGTGAGTGAATTCTTTCACCCAATCTATGTAATCCATGTAGGCTTTTGGATAACGTTAGAGAGGATAAGTTAAGACAGACAGATGTCAGTGAAGAAAAATGGCTTCTCTTTTAAAAAAACAAAGTTATTTTCCTTAAGAATATTTACTTTTTTATTGATCAATGAACAATTTTTCATTATAATTATTGAGGATGACAACTTTACTATATTCTTATTAAGACCCATCTTTGACAATCCAATCAAGGCTATTTTGCTCTATCCATTAACATCAATAGGATGAAAAAAAAAATCCTCACATATGTATGGGATGGACATGAGATAGGATTTTTCTTTGCTCATACCATTTCACTTTCTATATTGATGCAAAATGTGATTCGTTCGTCCTCAGTATCTCCGTTAATTGATTCCACAATCAATACGAAAGAGATTAATTACGGTATATATTTATTTTTTCAACGTTTGGACATGATGGAAAGTCAACACCCCCGCACTTGACGGAGATTAATCTTTATCCATTGATATAACTCTGTACTACGACATCTAATTTTTCCGAGAGACTTTTTCACTTTCTATATATATTAGTATCATTGGGATGAGGATGAGAATTAAAAAAAAAATCCATCACTTTTGATTCAATTTTTAATTACTATTTTAAGTTGCACTTAAATTTTTTTTTTTTTAAAATAGTATACTAAGGAAACGACATATTTGAAATGCAAAAATCACTCTTTTACAAAAATCTTAATGGGTTTAGGTCAAATTTCTGCATCAATTGATCATGATTTTTAACATTTGAGAAGAAGGTTTTAGCATGATTAGGTATTGACAAGCTCGTCTCCATCCTCTGGAATTTATAAGACAAAGTGGGCATGTACGTTGGGGGTCCAACACCATTTGTTGACCTGTTCATTGTCGTATTCAGTCAATGTGGTCTCGTTCTCGTTAGGAAGACGATAACATATCGTGCACAAAATGGAGGGGCTCGACAGCTTAATGCACGGCGATAGTTGCAGTGCGCTTAGCTGCACAAAGCAACCGAAAAATTTGAATAATTTTTTCCATTTCCCTGAAAAAGAAATTAGAGATTAATCACATCAGCTGTTTTGTCTGCAAACAAACAACTACACACACAAAAAATGCAAACAAGGGCAATTTAAATACATAAATTATTATTATCAATTGCTACGGGAGGTAATCCAGCGCACTTTAGAAGGGTCAGCGCACGATAAGGTGGTTGACGACATCGGCTGTGGGTTGTCAGCCTCCGCCTCCTCCCCTGCGCCGCCGTAGCATCCACGACGGCGACCATCAAAATCGCCGATTCCATCTGCCATTGCTCGCTGCAGCTGGCTTCCTGACGGTGACACACGTTTGGTCACCTAATCACAATCTCTCTAATTTCTTCGAGCTCAAAAAAAATAAAAAAAAGAAGACATATATACTTAAAGCCATCGATTAAGCTTGTCGTTGCCGACCACGCAAGGCAAGTTTCAATTAATAAATCCTGCAAGCAAAGGGCCACAAAATCTACAAAATTGAACAAAAATTCCACAAGCGTCACGACGACAGAAATATATTAATTGCCGCTGCCATCGGAAACTAATCAATTAAATTCCTTGAAAGCGAGTTGAATTGTCAAGAAAAACATGTTTAGTGATTAGTACCACTCTATAAAGTATTTCGCCGTATTGTTATTTTTATTATTCATTATAAATTATCAACAAATGGCGTCAATAAAGATCGGACTCCTGTTCATTTTCGTGGAGTTAATAAAACATTTTTTTTTTCCCAATTCAACATCTAAAAATTTCGTTTGTATATATATTCCATTGGTTTAAGTTTAATAATTTAAAATTAACGGAAGGCAGAAAAACACAGGCAGCTGTCGTTAGCTGCCCCCGGGATCCAGCTCACAATCTGCGTATTGAAGACAACAAGTCAAATCCACTGCGTTGGAGTTGTTGTCATTTATTTAAATTACTAATTGATTAAATAATTTATCATCAACAGACGAGACAGTTAGAGGATTAATTTTAATCCGTAAATAATTAAGTTGGGATGGAACAAACAAGGAATGAATGCATGGATATATAATTCAATAATTTATATATGCATGATATATAAATTATTTATAGTTGCACAAATAATTTATATATCATGCAGATAGTGACGCTTGTAAATTAATTATTAGTGTGGGATGGGAGGGAGGGAGGGCAAGGAGCCAAATTAGATGTCAGCGTTGAAGGGCCCTCTCCGCCTCTCCCTTATAAGAACACGCCACCCGACAGAATATTGTAGCCGTTGGATGAGTTTGGATGCCATGTACGGGTCAGATTCCTCCGATCAGATCTGATGAAAAAGTTTTTCTTCTATAAAAAAACCTTGTGCCTCCCTTGCAGCAATGGGAGACTGGGGGTGCTGATTTGAACTACTTCTGCGTTCCTGCGAGAGCGTCAGATTGCCGGCTGGCGACGCCGGTGTTTAAGCAGCGGACGGGATCTCTATAAGTATTCTACCAGTATTCATCTTCTCCACTTATCTTTTTTTATGTTTATTTCTTAATCCACGAGTGGATCTTTGCACTTCAATTTCATTCTCGACTGATTGAATTCTTGCACAATATGTGTGTGTATTTCCTACTTCATTACTTAGCTTTTGTTGGATCTATGATATTCAGAACTGACTATGCAGGACAGTTATTTTAGATAGTGTCGGAAAGGGGTTTGCTCTCTGTTTGCTTCATCGTAAATTTGGTTTAATGTACTATTTGGGCTATGAATTCACTGATAGAGTAAAGATGCCAAATTTATGACAGTTTCGTTAGGGATAGTGCTTGCTGTGCTTCTTTAATACCCTGGGAGATTGTGGCGGCCATTGCGGATTCTACCGTTCCAATTCCAATATTATTTCACGGGATGGTCATGGGACGGATTTGTAAAGAAAAAAACAAAAAAAAAAAAAGAAAAAAAAAGAAAATTAGTAAAAAAATTTAAATAATCCGGTGCACGAAGTTCTCATCATGTGGGGTTTCGGAGAAGGATCTTGTTTTTTTACAAAAGGCTGTTTCCAGAATTCGAACCCGTGATCTCTTGGTCACTAGGCAGCAACCTTACCGTTGCGCCAAAGCTCGCTTTCAAAAGCAACCCGTTGCACGAATCTCTCACCATGTAGGGTCCCGGAGAAGGATCCATTGTACGCAGTCTTACTTTGCTTTTTGTAAGAGATTGTTTCCAGAATTTGAACCCATGACTTCTTGGTCACAAGACAACAACCTTACCGTTGTGCCAAGGCTCTCCTCCAGTAAAAAAATTTAAATAAATGTTTAAATTGCATTAATAATAAAATAAAATAAAATACATGAAGCCATAAAAAATAAATACATAAGTACATAATGATCATACAATAATAATATAATGAGAAAAATACAATGAAAATTACACCTTATCAAAGCTAACACTGTGAAGAGTGATGGGGAGGAACCACGATATTCTCCTTGAGTATTATATTTGATTAAATTGATCTCCATCAATGACTATTAATATAAGATAGCATTAAATTGTCTATAGGGATATTAATTTGATTGAATTGATGAAAGATATTCAAAATTAGAAGATTGACTTTGTAATAATATTTCATCGCGATGATTATAATATCCAAAACCTCGATACCTAACAGAATTGCCAGTAGCACTTGACGATTCATAATCATGACCACGATATCAATATTACTCCAAAGCGATATCGAAGGACATTACATTTTGGTCATTATCAAAATAACCCCAAATCTATGATATCTAATTTCACTTGTATAGTAAGGTGAATAATTAGACGATCTATTAAATGAATCATATGGTGAGTAATTAGATGATCTATTAAATGAATCATGTCTGGGTTGATCACTGCCATAGTATCCATATCCACCTGACTGATATCCAATTGGGACCATGCTCAATATCTTGAGATTCCTAATTATAATTTCTTAATCCATAATCATCTCTTATTGGAGTTCGTTGGTTTTTCTCAAATCCAGATATTTCATATGTTCTTTAACACCTATATATTGTCATGAAGATCCAATCGAATGTTTTTTATCATTGACATCAGGAGATTCCGATAAATTTGCTAAAAAAACAATGTTGTTCCTCAATCCCAGACTGCTACCCATAATCAGTATTTTATGTTGCATAATAATTTTCACGACCTTGTGTCCATGTCATACCCATGTCATGCTGATTATCTTGATGACTTTGATGACCATGATGTTCAACATGACTTTGTTGACTATTCCATCATTTGAATCATCATTGTCATTACTTTCATCACTATCATCTCTTGATAAAACTCCTTTTCCTTTCAATTGTGTTGACTTTTCTACATTATTCTTCTTTCTTGAATGGATTTGAAAGCTTGTAGTTGTGTTTTATTCTTCAACATCTGATGCTTGAAGTGTTTGATCTAACCATGCCAAATCATCATCGTCTAAAATTGGTTGTTCGTTATCTCTTGTCCATTCATTTAAGATGTCATCATCATGAAAAACGTGATTGAGGTTTATCAGACTATAAAAATCATCATCTTCTTTTCTACCCATCATGTTTCATGCCCTAAGCCGCATATTGTAGTGACCATAAACTAATTTATACAACTTTTCGATAGCTAAGCGATTATGAAGTTTTGTGTATATAAGAGACTATGTACTCCAATTTCTTTCACATCCTGAAGACGAGCATGTTTGACTTAAAACTTTTATTGCAGTTTTTTGAAGGTGTGGGGCATCTTCACCAAAATTGCTCCATCATTCAGTTGATACAAACAAATCAATATCGTATATATTTTTGTAATTATAAATATTTATAAAATTTAAATTCAAAACCTGGGAGACCGTTTTTAACTGTCATTTTTGTTAGTGGAGATTCAAATTCACCTATCTGGTCTGGGAAATAATTTAATCTGAAAAAGAAAAGAAAAACAAATAATTATTGTTTATGTTTGGAAAAAAATATAGGAATAAAAAAAATTATCTCACTGAATGTCGAAGCTTGTGCATTTAAGTTTAGCTACGGTCTTTTGATTATAACTTTTAATCCTCATTTAATTTCATTATTATAAACACAAGTTCTAGAATATTGAAGTAATGGATTTAGGAAATATGCTAAAATATCAATAAGATAAAAAATTAGAAATGAGGAATTTGTAAATGATTTGATAGCATACTTTATAGTCTAGAATTTAAACAAATAAATTATATTGCCACATGCAATATTTTACAATTTAATTTATATAAATTATATGGTTACTTCCGTAAAGGTTGGAACCGCCAACCTAGCGGCCCCTACTGGCCTGTCTCACGACCATTGTGAGGGAGTTAAATCACGGAGGCCTCTATGAGCCTTGACATGGTGGCTAAGATACGTGGGGGTCATCTGAATCTAGGAAAGAGCTTTAGACCTTCTCCGGAATTGATTCATGCCTTATCCGCAAGCACCACCATGCCTTAGCCACCACGCCATCCTTGTGGGGACAAATTATATGGTTACTTACAACATCTAGATGTTGATGTAATTGATTATATCATCGATTATCAATACTATCCTAATATGATTGTCAATTTTCAATATTATCATTTTTGCTCTATTCTGCTTCATAGATAATTGACATTGTTGGTTTTTGATCTTGGTCAACTAATTTCAAAACTCTTACTAATAGTTTAATCAAGGTTTAAAATTTTGATCATGTTGAGGTTTTAGTTTACAATCGGAATAATACGATTTCAGTACTGTATCATGTCCTATTGATACGGTTTCGATATATTTTCTATTTTATATAATAAATTTGAATTCAATATATATATATAATCGCCATCGCAGACGTACGAATTGCTATCGCGGATGACACCATCCGACTATCGTGGAATTGTGATTGGGAATATATGGTGGATTTGCGATAATGATTTTTCCACCATTCGCGATCGCGATTCCACGGCCAATCACGCTTGCCACCGTAAAATTTTTACATATCGATGCAGGTCTCGTGTCAGAATGGTAAAATTTGTCTGTTTTAGGGGGCATGGGTCGACATTTAAAATCTTGGGTTTAATTACAACATAAATATCACGATCCTTTTTCAAAATCTTCGACCCATTATGATGTTCGCAATTTTTTCTGTTCCTTTCCTTCTTATACTTGTGTTATTATGTGCTTCCCAAACACCAGAAGTGCATATTCTTTTTAAATCTAAAGAATGTCAAACAAGACTTTCGATTGAAATAAATTCTATCCCAAATCGGAGTATTCTTGGTTTCAATAATTCACGGTCATTTGTAAATGTTTTCATCAAATTCACAACTTTATCGCTATTATATATGAAGCTTGTTGTTTGCTTGGCTTTCTCTACACATTTTTGTTACTTTCGTCATCTTGCCAATATCTTCTAGCATGAGATCAATATAATGTGTTGCATAAAGAGACCAAAACAAATGCGATTTATCTATCATCAATTTGGCTCCAACGGCTTTATTTGCACCTTCGCCTTCTATGACCACATGCACAACATTTTCTCCTCAATTTCGTATATAATTTTATTTAACAAAAATAAAATAAAATGAGTTGTCTTTGCTTTGTTGGTGCAATAAATAGAACTATAAAATACCATGTTGTGGTTATAGTATATCATAAAATTTATAATTGGATGTTTGTTGCATGTGCTCTAACCATTGCATATTATTGTGCATCCGTACTTTGGCCATTTTAATTTTAAAGTGCTCAAATATCCATTTATTTCATCCACCTCCTCTTGTAAATAAACACCACTAATTTGGCATCTTGTGAGACCTTTTATTCTTATTCCAGCCTCAACAATGGTGTTTATCATGGATTGATAGTGTGGACTACTATCTATTACATTAAATGAAATAACATTATATATGGACCATTTTGATATTGCCTTACCAACATCTTTTACTTTTTCACCACCAAATCAATTTTTAATACTCTTATATTTCGTGGGAAACATAAAAGATGTAGAGGAATCGTTGACCGCTAGAGGGGGATAACGCTTTCATTATTTTCTCCGTTCGATCGCGTGCTTATCTACAAAAAGGTTAGTACGCAGCAGCATATACAAATAAAATGCACAATAAAGACAAACACACACAAGGTAAAAGAAAAAGCGATTTAACGTGGTTCGGAACTAGGATTCCTACTCTACGAGGCGAGCTCTAAAGTGAGCTCTAGTGATACACACCACCACTAACCAACTTCTCCTTTTTGGTATGACGCCGAAGGCGGAGAAACCTCTTACAAATGACTTACAACAGTAATACAACGAGCAAGTACAAGAATGCAAATGAAATGCAAAGAAAACTTTACAAGAGTGCTTTTGATTGCTTGCTTGTTGATTACTTTAGATTGCTCTTGAAGGTCTGGAATGCAACAACACTTCCCTTTCAAAATCCCCTTAAAAATCGCTTTGGAAAACCTCCTTCTTGAGCTCCCTTTAAAGCTTCCGTCGAGCTGGATTTCTGACATCCAGTCGACTGCTCAACTCTAGCAATTGACTGACCTAAATGTTGTTGACTCACAACGGCTCACTCTACGTCAAATTAGTGCCCATCAGTCGACTACCCTGACCTAACAATGATGATTACGAGTGACTACCGATCATGCCGTAAAACAATCGATCGTCCGATATTCTGCGGCCCTCACGACTTAATTTCACCAATCGCTTACTCTATGCCGATTGTTTGCTCGACCCTAGACGCCAGAGTCACAGACGTGATCGAGCCTCATCTTGACGTCCGATCGGGTATAACCCCAATCGACTGCTCCGAGTCAATTAGGCTTCCGAGTGTCAAACACTTGGCCAGTCGACTGGTCCATAACCCCAGTCGATTGGTAAACCTCAAATATGAGGTTTAACCTAAGTATGATCCTCTCATACTTGATAACCACCCATAGCCTAGATCTAAGCCTTATAGTCACCTCCATCAGCCTCACGCCTCTCGGATCCCTCGAGTCCGCCACTCTTCATCCTTCGCATTAGCGTTCAGGTGCTTCCATCAGTTATGTCATGCTAATCAGGTCATTTGCCAAGGTTCATTTGGACTTATGCCGCCAAAATCCATGCTTGGACTTTACGCTGCCAAACCTACATCCTTGGACTTTTACATTGGCAAGATCCATTTGGACTTACGCCGCCAAGACCCATGCTTGGAGTTTACGCTGCCAAACCTACCCTTGAACTTTCTAATTGCCAAGTACCCATGACTTCGACTTTCACATGCCAAGAATCATGCTTGGATTTTCTATACTTCGTTCAGTTACGTATTGCTATCAAGACTTGGACTTTCCGTACGAACCATGGACTTCCTGACTCCGTTGGGCTTTGATGCATTCCGGACTTTCGTATGAAATACACACTTAGACTTCTGTCAGTATTGCAGCGGACTTATGCGCGAATTATACCTTTGGACTTTACCGTTTTGCAATCTGGCGTGACTTGGGCTTTATCGAGTATAAATTTGGACTTCCAAGGTTGATTGCTCCAATAATCTCTATCAAATAACTCCCCTATATGACTTTGGATATCTTAATCATTCACTAGTCATATGATCAACATATAATTAAACCATTTAGTCGACGATGGTGAATCCGTTTGTCGAACATCAAGACTTTCTCGGAGTCCTACTCGAGTTTGGTCGATTGACTTGGGGCTGTGCGCACATGATCTCCTCCTTTTGATATTTGACTGATACCTTTAAGTTAGATTTACGATAAGCTCGAACTTAACTCTTCGATGTCGAAGCGTAGTGAAGGTTTACCAAACTTCACTTCTCACCGTTTGGCATCGTGAAAAGACTACGAGGATATCCGTATCTCGTATCGATGATTCTTTCTCTCCCTTGGTCCAAAGTCATCTAGGATGCCTTCACTCTTCATAGTGATAAGTCCTATATCACTGGATGAAAGACAATCCTCACTTCTCCAATTCTTCCCCTTTAGTGAGCATAATGAAGGTTTCCAACCCTTCATTTCTCTCCCTTTGAGGAATACTCATCCATCATCCCTTGATGGATAACTTCCCTTTAAAGGCTTATTCTCCCTCGACCATTGTACCAACAATATCCTTGGAGAGTTCCTAAGCCTATAGGAAATTTAAACCATCGAAAATAAAGATAAAAGTCCCACATCGAACTTTCACAACTCTTAAAATTTGATACTCCACCCAAAACAACTCTCCTAATCATTTTCAATGATATTTCACCCTTTCAATGTTTTCCAAAGCATATCTTAGGGTTAAAAGACGTTAGGTTAACCTAAAAGGCGTCGTGGCTAAATAAACCTTGTTGATCGAAATTAAGCTTGATGTCGACTCGATTAGTCAATGACGTCAATTGGCTCACTACCAATCGACTGTCCTTTGATAGCAATCAATTGATTTCTGCAAACGCAGAAAATAACTTTTAGAATTGAGATTTGAAAATTTATAAATAAATATACATATTTTGAAAAATCATGAAAATTTATACGTACATTACTTATTATGAATACAATGGGTGAAGAATAATTTTAAATTAAAATACTTATTAAATTGCAAGATTGATACAAAGTTCAAAATCATTATTAATTTCAATGTGTTTGGCCTAATTTGTATCAACTTATTCAATGTTGATTACTATCAAAAGATAGACTTCACTCATGTTTTCAAAAATGATTTTTAAATGATTTTAAATCCTTATTTTGAACCATGGTCTATGGGCTAGATGTATATGACTTGTACATAAGTTTTCCTCATGATTCCTCCATGGTATATTATGAGTTTGAGTTTATCTAGATGCAAGACTATGCACCTTGAACTTAATTCATTTTCTTAACATTTTACATGTATCTAGGGTGTATCAATACACCCACATGTCAATTTAATGTTTTTGTGAGATGTGAATTTTTGTTCTTCCTAATCTAAGTTCTCATGCATTTTATCTAGGCAACTCTATTTAATTCTTTTATCATGGGACTTCAAATCATGTCATTGTCCTTAATTCAATTTTATTAACCTTAATGAATGAAATATGATCATGACATATAATGATTGCATAATTTAAAAACATTTGGTAATAATCATGATGTCATGACATAAAAATGAACTAAACACAAACATGACATATATTACCCTAAGTGTTATCATGATATATATATGATTAAATGAAGCATGATGTCATGACATGACAATACAAATAAAACATGTCAAATATATAAAATACCAAGGTATAGAATACCTAATTTTTAAATCAAATTATCATTTTTTAAAGTTATATCAATTTTGCCTTAATACTAATTTTCTCTTGAGTGTGCCAAAAATCCAGAATGACACACCATTGACTCTAAACCCAATTGTGTCAATTTTGATCAATTTTTTTCAATCTTCTCAAATTTTATTGGCACATCCTAAAATCTTTTAGGATATAAATTCAAACTCATTTCCAAGGTATCACAATTTTGAAAATGTCATAAAGTGTCAACTCTACCATTGTTAGGTTAACTAACCATCTACTTAGGTTTGACACACCCTAAACTCATCTAGCATGATGGAATTACACTCTTAAGAACCCAAAACTTATTTAAGCTCATTGGGTTCACAAGGTACTCATTAGGGATAACCTCTTTTAGTACCTTCCTAATGACCCTTCTCAGATTTGAAGCTTTGGTCATTTGGGTATTATCTAGGTTAACCTTAGGGGTAACTCTCCTTGTAACCTTGTTAGTAGCTTTCCTAGGTTTCTTTGAAACCTTAGCCACTAGACATCTACCATGATCAACTCTAGCGATGATCCCCCTTGTGACCTTGGTTTTTCTAGACCTAGAGATGGTTCTATAGTCAAATGGAACACTATGGTAGGTGGGCATGACTACCTTGGACTTAGGTTTGTGACCCAAACCTTTCCTATTCTTGGGTAGTTATTGCCTCCTAACACCTAAGGTTTACCTATTAGACTCTTTAATTGAATTTATCATCTTATTAAGGGTCTTTTTCAATTTCTAAAGCTTTGACCTAAAGCTTGATTTTCTACCACTAATACCTCCAATTTTGAATTTTCATTTGTTCTTTGGCTATTGTTCTTTCTTTTAGGCATATGTGTACCCTTCTTAGGGTTAATGCCTAAATTGTTTTCTATCTTCCTAATTATTTCCTTAGGTAGAATAGTTCTAGGATAGTCCTTAAGCAAATTGACATATTTGGCTCCTAAGCAAAAGTACTTATTGCTAGCATGCTTCTTATGATAAATTGCAAGAAAATTCCTAGCATGCTTCTTATCATTACTTAAAGGAGCGTTATTAAAGTATACTTTAGGGGTTGCCTTAGCTCTTCTACATTTGAGCTCTTCCTTTTGTCCTTGGTAAGGTGACTCCTCCTAGGACATGAACTTCTATATTGCCCCTTTTGTTGACATTTGAAGCACATAATGTGCTCCTTGCTCTTCCTAATTGGGGCTCCGACTTCTTAGTCTTCTCCTTAACCTTTAGTGCCGATTGAGTCTTCTTGACTTTTTTTGGGCACTTACTTTTGTAATGCCCTACTTCCCTACACTTAAAGCACATTATTTGATTTTTATTTTTATGAAAAGTGCTTAAGTTACCTTCCTGAATGGTAGGAGAATTGTGGTCTAGTTCTTCATGGTTCCCGAATGTAGAAGGTTCTTCTTGATTTTGCTCCGGTGCCAATGGTCTCTCCTCCCCCTCAATTCTAGAGGTGGAGGTTTCTTCAACCTCTTTTACCTCGGATGTTGAGCACCTCTCAACCTCCGATTCTTCAAGCTCCAGAGAGAATGATGATGATTCTTCCTCTTCGGATGTTGAGCATCTCTCTGTAGGGGGTTGCTTCGGAGGCTCATTGGCTCCCATGTCCCCGGATTAAAATTTTCACTAATGAAAGAATTAATCCGGATGGGATGAGTTTCCTTAGCACAATCTATTCGTCGTCGTGCTAACAACTTGAGTGGTCGCTTGAACAAACTAGTTGTTCAAGCAACACAACTCTTCTAGTTGATTAGCCGCGGAAGAGACGACGGACGGATCGCCGATTTTTGTATTTGTCTTCGGGGTCCATGATTATACAATATATATACATACACACACATGTATAATCAACACTAAAAGGAACATGCTCAGATCTGAAAATAAAGTTATAAAACTTTATACCTTACGATCTTCTACCGTATATCCTATCCTTCTCGTGGACGACGTGTGAACGAAGATCCTCCACGAGTAGAAGCCTTCTAGATCGCGTTCTTCCCTTCCTTGTCCGCTGCGAACAAAGAGAAAAACCAACAAATACCTATCCTTTCTAGAACCGGCCACCAAATTAGAGAATTTAATGCAACCGCCGACCAAGGAACAAGTGGATGAGGCGCCGGCCACCAATGGAAGGAGAACCGCCGGCCACTTTGGAGAGTATGGAGGAGTGAACGCCGACCACCCGATGGAAGAGAACCGGCGAAATAAGAGAGAGGCACAGAGGATGGGCGGCGAGTCTTGATGGAGGAAGATGGGCGCCGTGTGAGGAGAAGGAAGATGGTTGCCAAGCTGACTTTGCTCAAACCCTAGCCGCCACATTGAGAAGAATCGAGCCCTAACTCCAATTCAATTATCCTTGCATGACTTAAGCCTTCTATTTATAGAATTGGGCTTAAGCCTCCTTTAATCTCCACCGTCGGATCTAAGGATTTAATCTCCACCGTCGGATCTAGGGTTTTATCCCACTCGGATCTAGGGTTTCATCCCAAATCGGATCTAGGATTTTCATCCCGGCCGTCGGATCTAGGGTTTCGTCCCATCCTTCGTCGGATCTAGGGTTTTATCTGACGTCGGATCTAGGGATTTAATCCCAACCGTCGATTCTAGGGTTTCATCCTAACCATCGGATCTAGGGATTTAATCCCAACCGTTGGTTCTAGGTTTTGTTTTACATTCTTGGATCTAGACTTCACAAGGATTACATTAGACTACGATAGGGACCATAAGGAGGAGTTGGATCTTGGCCACCCGATGGATCGGAACCACACAAACTTGATCCATCAATGATGTTCCATTCCACTAGAGGATCATCATTGAACTACCTCACCAACCCCCGTAAATTAATATGGGCTCCATATATTATTAAATGCATTAATCTCCCGTGTTTAAGATATCGAATGTTAAATCGATTAATTGATTCTTGACCATCAATTAATTAACATCTAATTTCTCGAGTAGTACCACTCAACCTTATCATCATGTTGACTAAGTCAACCTAAATTTGGTTCATGATGAACCTTATGAGCTCCTCGAGGGGACATCATCAACCTAATATATAGAGCGGTTTCCTCCTATAATCAACGGCGCACCATGTAAATAATATCATTTCCCAACTTAAGGCGTATTGATTTAATCCATCTAAATCTCACCCTCTGTAAATCGAAGAAATAAATACTAAGATGCGTGTGCATTATTATATCGGGATTAAGGCGTACATGACGTAATATCAGGTCAGGTTGATTATGTAGTCGATCTTAAATTGAATCACCTCTATGTCGATCTGCTCGATACACTAAGTGTCTTAGTGGAACTTTATGTTGACAAAACAATACAGCTATACTACTACGATGGTTTGTCTAAACCATCTTGGTCGTGAGCCTCTACTTATATTTTTTCGATCGATAATACTTGTGATCTTACATGCCAAGCACCGTATTATCTACTGATGTAAAATATTAGACGATATCTTAATATAATAAATATATAAAGTCTGAAACAATGATCATGTGATTCTTATTCCAAAATAAAATGTTCATACAAAAGAGCTAGACTTTCGATACATTCCAACAATCTCCCACTTATACTAAAAGAAGTATCGTCGTCACATCACGCCATACATTTGATCCCATGTCCTCCACGTACTATCGGCGCTTTTTAGTGAATGGATCCGCCAGTTATCCTCGATCACGATCTTGGCGGCAATGACTTCTCCTCGCTACGATCTCGTATAAGGTGGTACTTGCGCTCTGTGTGTTTACTGGCCTTATGGGCTCGTGGTTCCTTGAGTTTGCATTGCACCACTATTATCACAATAAATTGTGATAGTTAAATGACCAGAATCACATCCAAGTCCATCAAGTTCTGAGCCATACTGACTTCTTTGGGCGCCTCGGAGGTGCGCCACGTACTCAACTTCCTGGTAGAGTCCGCGCGCATTTACGCGACACTCCTCCATACTATGGCTCCGCCTCAAGTAAACCTGAGCCAGGTAGACTTACTCTTGTCTCTATCGAATGGAAATCGAATCAGTGTAACCGGGGACTAATTGATTGCGGTAAAGATATAATCCTAGTCCTTCTCGGTACTTGATATATGCTTCACAGTAGTCGATGTCACTGTCGGGATTACTCGATATCTGCTAACCATGTCGCGTGAAGCGGATATCCGGTCTCATGTAGCGTAGCATGCATAAAGGCTTCCCTCTGCATAAGAACCCCCTTCGTATCCTCTATCTCCTTTGATGTTTTGGGACACATCTCTTTAGATAAAGGAACTCCGCCTAAAAGGTGAAAACCTTTCTTGGAGTTCTGCGTCTAAAAGCAAGCGAGGATAGTGTCGATGTATGAAGCTTGAGATAAACCTGACATCCTTTTCTTGCGATCCCTTATAACTTTGATCCCGAGGATGTGTTCCACTTCTCCCAAGTCCTTCATATCAAATGTTTGACAACCGTACCCTTACGTCGATAACACTTTGATATTGTTGCCAACTAACAAAATGTAAATCTGCGTAGTGATAAGAAACACACTACGTTTCCGTCATCTCTTGTATACACAAGGCTCATCCGGACTTTGAATAAATCCATATGGATTACCTCATCAGCGGATGTTCCAAGATCTGAAGCTTGCTTTAATCCCATAAATGGACCGATTAAGCTTACATACAAGATGCTCTTTGCCTTTAGCAATGAATCCCTCCGTCAGCGTATAGATGTTCTCCTCAAGACTTCAGTTAAGGAAAGGTCTTGACATCCATCTGCGCCAAATCTCATAATCCATATGAGTATAGATAAGAGAATCCGGATAGACTTAAGCGTAGCTACGTGAAAAGGTCTCCTCATAATCGATACCCTCTTTCCGAGTATACCCTTCCTTGTGAAGCCTAGCTTTGAAGGTCTCAACATTCCCGTCTACTCCTCTCTTTCTCTTGTAGATCCACTTGCATCCAATGGCTTTTACACCATGGGTGGTTCTACTAGCTCCCAGACTGATTAGAATCCATAGATTCTATCTCTCTTCATCGCACTTTGCGAGATCTGCGTCTCTATCTTGGAGTGCCTCGTCGTATGTCGATCAGGTTTATGCTCACTGAGGACTAAGTCCAAGACTCTTCCAAAACATGAATCTCTCGGGTTGTCTAACAACCCTCCCACTCTGACGAGGTGTCTCTTGTGTATACTCTGTGACACGGTCGATGACTTGTGGTGTCTCCTCTTGTACGGTGATGCTGAAGTCGGGACTTCCTGTTAACTCCTCGAGAACAATCCTACTCGTGGGCTTGTGGTTCATCACATAGTCCTCCTTTAAATCGACATTTGTACTCACGATCACCTTCGATCTCTAGACTATAGAATAAACCACCCTTCGTTCCCTTAGGGTAGCCAACAAACAAGCGTATTACATGCGAGATTCGACTTACCGTCTCCCTTCGTATGTGTGTGGACTACCTCAAATCCGAATATGTCTTAGACTAGGCTTTCGCCCGATCCACAACTGTGGGAGTAGAGTCTTGACTTAGATGAAACCAAGTTCGATTATGTCTTCTTGTTTCGGAAGCGAGAACCAGAGCGAATCGGGTAACTCGAATAACTCATCATCGATCGACCGTCTCCATAAGAGTCCTATTCCTTCGCTCCGCCGCACACCATTCTGGGGTGTGCGAGACAATGGGATTGAATCGACCTCGATAAGTAACTCCTAAACTCTCCCAAGAGGTACTCGCCACCACGATCGGATCATAATGTCTTGATACTTTTACCTTGGCGGTTCTCATCACCTTGAATTTTTGAACTGTCAAAACATTGAGACTTCTGGCGTCAGTAAATGTATCCATATCTTGAATAATCGTCATAAAAGAGGCGAAATATTCAAAACCACCTCTTGCTGGATAGGCATAGGACCCATGTGAATCAGAATGAACCAATTCTAACACGTCTTTGGCTCTATACCCCTTGGCCTTGAAAGGCCTCTTGGTCATTTACCTTCGAGCAAGATTCGCGAGGTTGGGAGATCCTCCACCACTAATGAACCCAAGGTCCATCATTTATCGACCTTTGAATTCTACTTAGGTTAATATGACCGAGCCTTAGATGCGAGATATGTTTGGTTCATTTGCGAAGGTTCTTTTCTCTTATTAGATGTAGAAGATGAGTTATTTACTTACATATGTGCATCGTGGGAGTTTTTGGTTCAAGAGTATATAAATTGCGACCAATGTACGAGCAGATAATCTCCTATTCCTTTTTATAACCACTTTGTCATTAAAAGCGAATATCCATCCATAAACAATTTAAGCGAAATTAAATTCTTTACAAAAGTAGGTACGTAAAGACAATTTCTCGAAACCAAAACTTTATTCTATCGAAAGATAAATAAGCGTCTCCCCTGCGATAGCGCCGCCTTTGAAGCATTGCCCGTGAAGGCGGTAATCTCTCCCTTAGCTAGTCGTCGGGTTTCACTGGAACCCTGAAGTATTGCGAGACATGATTAGTGGCTCTGTATCTACGCACGAGCCTTTGGTAGATAACAGCTAAACATGTTTTAACTAACGAAGATATACCTTTGTTCTTTGGCGAGGGCGATCAGCCTTCGATGTCGATCTGCTTGCAAGTGAAGCACTTGCCTTTTCGGCTTCTTCACTCTGCTGAGGTCCCCTGCCACTTTCTTCGCTCCACCTTGCTTCTTCTTCTTCTTACCTTTGGTTTAGAGGAAGAAACCTTACAGCGACCGTGGCTTGAGCACTTTGTGAAAAACCCCTCATGCTTTGGAGTTACATCGGAAGCTCCGCCCAGCGAATCTGACCTCTTGTTCGTATTTGTAGATGGCGGGCTGCTCGAAACTCTGGCGGCGGAGAATGATATCGACACAGGTTTCCCATCGATCTCGACTCAGGGACTTCCGTCTCATTAAGATGAGCCGTCGTCTTGAGAACATGATCCAGCGGGTGTTCCCTCGATCGTGGTGGTCGTCGTGAGTTTCTCATTGCCTCTGCCTGGTAGCCCTACTCGATGTCAGAAAAGTTCCTTGAGATTGAACATCGTATGTAAGTAATGGTATGGCACGATGTTGATATTGCGCACATTTGACATAGATGTCGAAATGTAACACCAGCGCCGTCTAAATACGCCTTGACCCATTTCTTATAACGTTCTTTCTCCTTTTCGTAGTCGTGGAGGCTTAGGAGGGCGGACCTCGAAGAGTATAAATTTGTACTCCTCATGATTAAGAATGATATCGAGTTTCTTTTCAATCGATGTAGTTTGGTCGATAAGTTTGTTTTCTTTTAAAATCACGATGCAAGTGGGTTGAAAGCCATTTGAAAATCCTAAAAATCTGATGATCGAAATATTAGATTTGAATATTATTGATTCCTCAAAAACAATAAAATTTGAAATCGACTGACACCTCGAAACAGAATATCGCATGCCCGCGATAGTATGGATGTATCTGAATTCTACGTTTGTAAGAGGAGGTTTTACCCATTAATTTTATTATCTTGTCAACCTTACTTTTTGACAAATAAAATTAATAGTTGGTTCCTCTTTGGCCCTACAAATAAAAGCAGTGACTCCGATGGGGAGGATACTTTTTATTTGCATCTAAGTGTCATCGTTACGATCTTAAGAGAATTATTTTGGATTATGTGCCTTCTGAAAGGGAAAGTACAGCTCCTTAATAATTTCCTATAACCATTATTTGACTTAGTGATCCATGAACAAACCCGTAGATGGGGAGGAAGGCACTCGAGCCAGCCTTGAGTTTATTGCATCGTGCGTCAGTGTAATGGAAGCGCGGGAATTAATTAAAATGTCCCTCTCCCGCAGTAAATTGAAAATGAGAATTTTAAAACATATCTGTGTCGTATAAAACAAATAAGCAATAAATATGGAAAAAGCAGAATTTTCCAACTATTATGGCATTGTCCTCGATATCGTCCGTCGTGTATCGCCACCTTGTCAGCTCCGTCTTTTCCGTCTGTGAGTCACGAAGAGATCAGAGAGATTAAATATTTTAATTTACATCCATCGATCCTATACTCACGAAGGAGTGTCTGAATAATCTAGATCAGTAAACTAAAATGAAGCGGTAAACAATCTTGTATTTAATTACAAAATTAAATACTAATTTAGCCTCGTCGACCCAGGATTGAATAATAAATATTTATACACATCCGATCACATACGTATATAGCCGTAATAGTCGGATCTTATGCTGACGAAGAGTTAAACTACGCGTATCCTACTATTATCGCGCATATAATATATGAAAAAGTGCGTAAAAATTAGCAGAATCCCGAACACACAAAACCGGAAGCAGTGGCTCTGATACCACTTGTAGGGGTTGCTTGGAGGCTCGTTGGCTCTATGTCCCGGATTAAAATTTTCACTAAATGAAAAATTAATCAGGATGGGATGAATTTCCTTAGCCTGACTTATTGTCGTCGTGCTATGACTTGAGTGGTCGGCGAGCAAACTAGTTGTTCGACAGCGATGACTCTTAGTTGATTAGCCGCGGAAGAAGAGGCGACAGACGGATCGCCGGTTTTGTATTTGTCTTGAGGTCGTGATTATACAATATATATACATACACACACATGTATAATCAACACTAAAAGGAACATGCTCAGATCTGAAAATAAAGTTATAAAACTTTATACCTTACGATCTTCTACCGTATGTCCTATCCTTCTCGTGGACGACGTGTGGACGAAGATCCTCCACGAGTAGAAGCCTTTTAGATCGCGTTCTTCCCTTCCTTGTCCGCTGCGAACAAAGAGAAGAACCTTATCATCATGTTGACTAAGTCAACCAGCTGGGTTTACATGATGAACCTTATGAGCTCCTCAAGGGGACATCATCAACCTAATATATAGGACACGGTTTCCTCCTATAATCAACGGCACACCATGTAAATAATATCATTTCCCAACTTACCGGGCATATTGATTTAATCCATCTAAATCTCACCCTCTGGTAAATCAAAGAAATAAATACTAAGTATATGTGCCCGTTATTATATCGGGATTAAGGCGTACCTGACGTAATATCAGAGAGGTGATTATGTAGTCGATACTAAATTGAATCACCTCATGTCGGTCTGCTCGATACACAAGTGTCTTAGTGTAACTTTATGTTGAGACAAAACAATGCGAGTTACACTCTGACCAATGCGATGGTTTGTCGAAACCATCTTGGTCGTGAGCCTCTGCTTATATTTTACAAGGTGATAACATGATCTTACGTGCGTGAGCCCGTGTTATCTGATGTAAAATATTAGACAATATGCACACATATATAATAAATATATAAAGTGCAAACAATGATCATGTGATTCTTATTCCAAAATAAAATGTTCATACAAAAAGAGCTAGACTTTCAGTATACATTCCAACACTCTCAACTTCCGAGTCTTCTTGAGCTTGAGATGAAGAGCACTCCTCCTTGGACTCTTTCTCAACTTCTTGGACCGGTGAGGGTTTCTTGTGAAATTTTGCCAATTCGCTCCAAAACACCTTGGCATCCTTATAGTCACCTAATTTAGACAAGACAACATTAAGAATTAAATTACTTGGCATTTGGATTACCTTAAGGTTTGTTTTGAATTCCTTAAGTTATTCCTTGGTCCATTTTTCAACCTTGAGGATTCCACCCTTCTTGTCTCTTGGAATATCAAAGTCGTCCATCAAGGCACTCCAATTCTTAATGTCCATCGTAAGGAAGTTCTCAATCTTTGTCTTCCATTGATCGAAGCCCCTAAATCCGTAGACTTTATAGGACGGTGGTATGTTGACGTTGTGACCCAATCCAATGTTTGGCAACTCCATCTTCTCTTTTAATCCTCTAGCGCTTGTACTCTCTTGGTTGTTAATCCTTGAAGAGCATCCTCTCTCTAATACCAATTGTAGGGTATCAGAGCGATTTGTTCTTCTGAGAGCCCCTGACTCTAATACCAATTGTAGAGGAATCGTTGACTGCTAGAGGGGGGTGAATAGCGCTTTCGTTATTTTCGTCGTTCGATTGCGTGCTCATCTACAACAAAGTTAGTGCGCAGCGGAATATACAAATAAAATGCACAATAAAGACAAACACACACAAGACAAAAGACAAAGCGATTTAACGTGCTTCGGAACTAGAGTTCCTACTCCACTGGGCGAGCTCTAAAGTGAGCTCTAGTGATGCACACCACCACTAACCAACTTCTTCTCGGTATGACACCGAAGGCGGAGAAACCTTTTACAAATGACTTGCAATAGTAATATAACGAGCAAGTACAAGAATACAAATGAAAAGCAAAGAAAACTTTACAAGAGTGTTTTTGATTGCTTGTTTATTGATTGTTTTGGATTGCTCTTGAAGATCTGGAATGCAATAACACTTCCCCCAAAAATCGCTTTGGAAAACCTCCTCCTCGAGCTCCCTTTAAAGCTTTAAATCGATTTGGATGTCCGTCTTCATTGCTCGACCCTAGCGGATTGGTAGCGAAATGTCGTTGCCTCGCGGCAGCTCCTCACGTCAGTTAGTGCCCGTGATCATTGCTCGACCTAGCGATCGGCTTCGAAAGTCCGCCGGTCATTGCCGTGGGCAAGCGATCGGTACCCGTACTTGCCACGACCGTAATTCTAGTCATTGCTCTCTTAATATTGCTCAACTCATGCGATCGACTTTGAGCCACGGATCAGCGATCGTGCCTCGATTGACTACTTGACCCGATCGGTAGGCGTAACCCGTCGGTATCGGCGATCGTGCCACGACCACTTAATTCTAGTCATTGCTCTCTTATAGCGGTATTTGCTCAAATGTGATCGACTTTCGAGCGGATCAGCGATCGAGCCTCGATCGACTACTTGACCCGGTCGGTAGGCGTAACCCGATCGCTCGGCCACGGCGTCGAACACTCGATCGGTCGGTGGTCCATAACCCGATCGACTAGTAAACCTCGAGCGAGGTTTAACTGAAAATATGATCTACTTGATAATCACCTATAGCCTAGATCTAAGCCTTCTAGCTACTTCAATCAGCCTCACGCCCCTTGGAATCTCTCGCGTCTGCCACTCTTCATCCTTCACGTTAGTGTTCAGGTGCTTTTATCGTCTATGTCATGCTAATCGAGTCCTTTGCCAAGGTTTATTTGGACTTGTGTCGCCAAGACACATGCTTGGATTTTACACCGCCAATTCTACAGCCTTGGACTTCCATATTGCTAAGATCCATTTGGACTTACTCCGCCAAGACCTACCCTTGGACTTTCCAATTGTCAAGTACGCCCCTGACTTGGACTTTCACATGCCAAAACCCATGCTTGGATTTTCCAAGCCAAGTACCCAAGACTTGGACTTTCCATGTCAAGACCACGCTTGGACTTCCCTTGGCAACTCCATGTTGGACTTTCCAATTGCCAAAGTTCACTTGGATTTTATGCCGCAAAGATTACACACTTGGACTTATGCTGCCAAGACTATACCTTTGGACTTTGCCATTGCCAAATATCCATGATTTGGACTTTCCATGTCAAGTATCCAAACTTGGATTTTCGAGGTTTATTGCTTTAACAATCTTCCCCAAATTAACTCTCCAATATAACTTTGGATATATCAATCATCCACTAGTCATATGGTCAACATATGGTCAAACCCATTGTCAAACATCAAAACACTATTCGAGTCTCAGTCGAATTTGGTCAATATTAATCCGAGATCTATTGCACCAACAAAAGAGTCAATTTTTTTTTTATCATAATCAAGAACCCTCTCTTACACTAAAGCTTTAAGACATCCTTTTTCTCAAATCAAGATATAAGTCAGACGAAGTACCAATACTAGAAAATCCTACGATTATAAAATTTAGAATAGATAAGTCCATTAAATTGATAGGATATATACACACGAATTTAAAATATTATTTATATACTGTTTACCTTAACCATAGCGATTATGCACCTTTTCTTCAATGATTCTTGTTTTACAACTTTCTTTGATGTTTTTTTGAAATTCTCGATTTTCTATATCTTCGATATCGTCTTCACCACTACTAAACGTATGTTTTGTGTAATTGACTCTTTGATAGTTTTTTCTTTGCATTAAACTTCTACTTGCCTTAGAGTCTTGAAGATGTTTTCATAACATTAATGATATTTTCTTAGGAGCTTTGTAACATGCTTTGATATTTCCAGTAACATACACAATATGTTATTTTAATCTCGTAATTCCTTCAATTATAACTTTTCCATAAAATTTATATCGTATTGTTTTACAGTTATCACCCATCATTTGACTAAGTTATCAATCAATATCATGATTTGGTGTCATTCCAAACAAATAAATAATGATACATAATTTTGATTCATTAACTTTTTAAAAACTCACATAATAAACTATTATTTATTCATAATTAGATGTTTAAACTTATACTTTAGAGTACCTGTAATTCAAGAATCATGATAATGAGAGCACATATTGAACATTTAAGACTCTTATTGTTCTATATAGGATAGACATAAATTATAGAAAAAATAAAAGATAGTAGGTATTTATAATTTTTATTTAGAATCTAAGTTAATTAATTCTAACTTAAGTTATCGAAAGACACATTTTCTTTATCTAAAGTGTGGATGTGGGTTTGGATTTTTTAAAATTCAATTTAAGTACAAAATTATATATATATTTTTTAATTTTTTTTTCTTGTATATTTACAAAATTATGAGTCACATAAATACAAAAAAGAAAATATTCAAATTTTTAGAATTTTGAAAGGGTATAAATTTAAATTATGTGTGTAATAAATATAAAATCTAATAAATTATTTCTGCTCATCAAGCATGGTGCCTTATTACTCTTTGATTAGTTTAATGAGTTAATCACAAAGAACTATAATTTCTTAGCAATTATGAGTATAATTACAATCATTTTAATATTCAATTTCTTTTTAATACATTTTCAAAAAAATAATTAATGATGTCCTAACCGTTTGAGAATGTGCCTAAAACACTAAACAAGATAATAAGAATAAATGATAAATAATCACATCCTACTTGTTCGCATAAAAAACTACATTACATTTTTATTTAACTAACAACTGGGTTACAATCATGCTTATATGATAAATAACCACATAAAAATAAAGATCCTTAAAAGCTTAGCAGATTAAATAAAAAAATTTGAAAACTTACCTTAAACAAGATTGTTTACCGAATATGTTGGAATAAGATTGTTTATCCTACGATCCAATCGTAGGATAAAGGCAGCAAGCCACCTAGAAGTGCTAGTGTTAGTTGACAAGCCCAGAATCTATTCCTGATTCAATGGTAGCTGCAAGAAAGGAGAAGCTAGCCTGAGGAATTGATCTTCCATCAACAACTGGAGGGAGCCAGGCCAGTAGATGAGACGGCCAATCGACTGTAGGGAGAGAAATTAAGGACAAGGGTCGTAGGGCTCGACCGTTAGGGAGAGGGCCAACTATAAGAGTAGTTGAGGGATCGACCGATAAGGAAATGTTAGAACAAAGCAATGTCAAGACATGTAAACAAAAGATGAGAACTCTTTAAATGTCACCATCCGATCAAGAGCCCATTGAGCTTTGGTCATCCGAATAAGTTGAACGAACAGACCAATCGGAGGCAACAAACGAAGAGGACCAATGGTAGTTTGAACTCGGCAAAATCAAACGGAGGAGCTCAATTGAAGTTGATGATCGTAAGCTCAATATGTTTATGTATGGTAGTCTGTCATAATTGCATTATTTGCAAAATATTTAAAAAAAATGATAGTGATATGATGCCATCTAATGTCTTCTTTTTTTTAATACAAACAAAACATAAAGAATCAAAGCAAAGTCTGCAAACAAAACGGTAAAAAAAGAATCCAAAATCCGCCATTCCGTTCCATTCCTTTCCTAATCTTTTTTTTTTTTTGCCATTATTATGCCCAAAAATGTTTTCCCATAGCAACCAACATTATTTATTGGAAATTTGACGCAGCGTGAGGTGTTCATTTGTTGGAACACTTGTTTCAGCTGTTCTGTGTCCATTCCGACGAATCCTAGTGTTATCCATCTCGTCTTCAATGATTAATAACTCGTTCTTTGTTGCTATTTGGTTAACTCTATTTTACCTCTTTGTTCGTAAATTCATGAGGTGTCTGTCTTGTTCTTGTTAAAAGGAATGGATGTGAGAGTAGAGGATAAACTCCATCACTTGGTCTCACATCTCTACCTTATGGATTTTAAAATATGGTTAGATAACAAGAGGTTGGATTGATCTTTCTTTGGGCATTCACATGGTATTCCCTCACCTCTTGGAAAACAATATTTGGATGGGTATGTTAAAAAGAGTGGATGTAAGAGTAGAGCATAAAGTCCACTCCTTAGTCCCACATAGTGAATTTAAAATACCAAAAGATCTCTCACCTTAGTGCCTTATATTTTTGTTTGGTTGAATTGAATTCTTTTCTCTCTTGGGATTTTGCAGTTTTAGATCATTTTTTGCAAAGAATCTTGTTGATGTTTCCCGAGTCATTTGAATTAGTTTTTGATTCTCAAGTACTTTTAAGTTGATTTATGAAAATTCATTGAATTGAATAGCCAATCACCTTTAAGTATAACAAACCCAAAGTTATTTGTCAGTGATCTACTTAGTGAAACAAGTACTCTAATTGTCTACATATTTTCTTTTTTTATCACTGATTTTTTCCCCTGAAATATTTGTGTTAATATCAAGCATTATAAAGACTGCATAAAACTAAAATATTTGGTATGCATTACTTGTAGTCATTACCAAGTTATCCAGTGGGGCTGAAGATTATTTTGCTTGCTACTAGTTTTGCTTGCAACATTCAAGTTTTGAAACTCAAGTAATTGTCATCCAATATCATTAACAATTGAAATTCTTAGACAATTACAACCTCTCATAGCAATTTTTTTCTTGGTCATATAATTAATTTTGTTAGGTGATGATGTTTGTCTTCTTTCTCAATTTAAGACCAATATTTTGCTTCTGTTCACAGAGACTTTGAAGGTGAAATCAGATTATTATTGCTCATTTTTCCCATCAAAGAATTCATGAAAGAGCCATCAATGAAGGAAAAAGACAAGTGTGTCGACTCCAAGCTCTGGCATGCTTGCGCTGGTGGTATGGTTAAAATGCCGACTGTGAACTCCGTGATCTATTACTTCCCCCAAGGTCATGCTGAACATGCTCAAGGGGTTGTGGACTTTGGCACATTGCGACCCATGCCACCATTCATACCTTGTCGAGTCACTGCAGTCAAGTTCATGGCTGATCATGTGAATGACGAAGTCTTTGCTAAGATCCAGATAGCCCCCATTAGGATAAATGATCCAGACAATAGCGAAGATGATGGACTGCATCTAGGTATGAAAGACACTGTTACACAAGAAAAGCCTGTATCTTTTGCCAAGACATTGACTCAATCAGATGCCAATAATGGTGGTGGATTTTCCATCCCTCGGTATTGTGCTGAGACAATCTTTCCCAGGTTGGACTACTCTGCTGATCCTCCTGTGCAGACTGTGATTGCAAAGGATGTGCATGGTGAAGCATGGAAGTTTAGGCACATATACAGGGGAACACCTCGGCGGCATCTACTAACCACAGGATGGAGCAACTTTGTAAATCAGAAGAAGCTTATTGCAGGGGATTCAATTGTTTTTCTTAGAGCAGAAAGGGATCTCTGTATTGGCATTCGACGTGCTAAAACAGCTGGGGTCGGTGACGGCCCAGAAGCTAGGTCAGGATGGAATTTGCCTTGTGGAAGTGGTAGGTCCAGCTATGGCAGTTTTTCTGTCTTTCTGAGGGAGGGAGAGAGCAAATTGATGAGAGTTAATTTTGGCTCTGATGGCAGTATGAGGGGAAGGAGTAGGGTAAGGGCAGATTCTGTCATTGAGGCAGCAAATCATGCAGCAAATTGTCAGCCATTTGAGATCGTGTACTACCCAAGAGCTGGAACACCAGAGTTTTTTGTAAACATTAGAGAAGTAAAAGCGGCAATAAGGATCCAATGGTGCCCTGGGATGAGATATAAGATGGCATTTGAAACTGAGGATTCATCAAGGATCAGTTGGTTCATGGGAACAATATCTTCAGTTCAAGTCGCAGATCCTGTAAGATGGCCTAGTTCACCATGGAGACTTCTTCAGGTATCCTTTTATGGATTTTGTATGTTTCTATTAGATCTAATAAAGCAATTTTTTGGTTTTACATTAGTATTTGTGTTCGTATATTGCCTTTCTAATGCATACTGAGTAAAAATTTGTCTTAAAACCTTTGGTTAAAACTTAACAATGTCCTCCTACATCAGAAATTCAACTTAAAACTTTTTCTTCTTTCTTCTTTTCATTTTCACATCCATTTTGCATTTGCATATTAGATGCCTAAAAAAAAAATGGACTAGTGTAATCGGATGCCAACTTTTCATTGTTTCATAAAGTTTTCTTTAGGTTAACTTAATAATTCTTGGTTTCCTAACTATGTGGACATGGAAAATTTAGCAACCTTGAGGGTTAAATGATATTTCCGTTTTTGCAACTTTAGCAACCATTCAAATTATAAATAAACTCGCATAGTTTCTACATTTTCTGGTTTATCTTCAGTTGAGAATATTTCTAAAAACCTAAGAACACTTGCTTTATTTCTGTGAAATTCTGAAGCTTCTTAATTTTGACTTTACATCACACAAGAAGCGACTTGGTAATGAAGAACTTTCCCAGTTCTCTTTGTTACTCTCTCAACCATTATACTCTTTCCCATCTTTGGTTTTGTACAAGTTGATTTTTCTTATGAATGGTTTTCAGGTGACATGGGATGAACCAGACATTTTACAGAATGTGAAACGTGTCAACCCTTGGCTAGTTGAAATAGTTTCTAGCATGCCAACAATACATCTTGCACATCTCTCACCTCCGAGGAAAAGGCCACGGTTTTCCCAGAACCCTGATTTTCCATTTGAAGCCCAATTTCAGAGTTCAGTGGTCACCAGAAACCACCTCTTCCCTAGGGACAGCCTCTTTAGCTGTTTCTCTGATAGCCCTTCTGCAGGCATACAGGGAGCCAGGCATACTCAGTTCGGTGTATCTTTACCAAATATCCAGTTTAACAAAATGCAGACGGGTCTGTTCCATCCAGGGATTCACCAGCTTGATCATGCTACTCCATCCTCGAGAATTTCTGCTGGTGTTAGTGCTGGCAATCCAATTATTCAAGATAGTCGATCTTGTTTTGGTCATCCTTCCGAGAGCCTCACAAAACCATGTGATGATAAGTCACCGCAACTGATGCTCTTTGGGCAGCCAATACTCACTGAGCAACAGGTATTTTTGAGCAAATTGGAGAATAAGATATGCCATGATGCTACTGTTAACAATTCATCTGAAGGGAATTTCAAGAAGCAAGTGAACAAATTTGATGGTTTGGTATCTGCAGTAATTCAGAGGGCGTCTCTTGTGGCATTCCCATTTCACAATGATCACCAAACTTTGGAGCTTGATATTGGGGCTGGCCACTGTAAGGTTTTTATGGAATCAGATGATGTCGGTCGCTCCCTCAACCTTTCAAACTTTGGTTCATATGAGGAACTTTATCTAAAACTAGCCGACATGTTTGGGATAAAAGAATTGAGGATGATGAGCCATGTACTTTACAAGGATGCAGCTGGTGCAATTAAACACACTGGAGATGAACCTTTCAGGTTAGAATCTCCGATTACTGTTTTAAAACCATTCTATTCTTGTTTGCATGAATTTTTGCTAATCCTTTTCCTAATACTTCAAGTTGCAAGTTCATTTTCTTCCTTGATCACTCCAACTTTACCCTGCCAATTGACTTTTTTTTAATCCAAAACAGTAGGAGGGTATTCTATCGTATAGCTTGTACCAATCGTTGTAAAGACGGTTTATGTTTTCACTTTCATCTTTTGCAGTGATTTCATGAAAACAGCCAGGAGACTGACAATATTAACTGATTCGAGTGACAACTTGGCAAGGTAGCTGAAGTATCTTGCTAACCGTATAGTTGAGTTTCTTCATTCGTGGATGCTGAATTCATGTTCAGAAGTCCGTGGGAAACCAGCAACTAGAGGGGAAGCTATCAACTTTGTTAAGCAAGTGGATTTTGTGGCTTTATTAATTTCTTCATTCGTGGATGCTGAATTCATGTTCCAGAAGTCCGCGGGAGATCTACAACTAGAGGGAAGCTATCAACTTTGTTAAGCAAGTGGATTTTGTGCCCTTATTAATTTCTAACAAGTGTAGAAAGATGACGGTTCTCACATGGAGGCGGGGCTTGGTGCATATTTAATGAGCCTAAATCCATTGGACAGATAACTGAGTTGAGCACGAATGATTGTTTGATGTTGCATTCACGTGTGCTTTTCCAATATGTTATTTAAATGAGTTTTTGAAGCGGATATTATATGGAAATAAAATTTGATTCATTAGTCAAATAAAATCACTATAAAAAGCCTGAAGAATCGCAGAAAAACAAAGATTTGCAAACAAATCCATCAACTGCTAGACTAAAGACTGCTTTTATTGAGGAAAGCAAGGTGGTTTAACTAGTTAAATTGTCTCATATTTTTCAAATATTTTTTTTCTGGATTGAATAATTTATGGAGACTCTAGGTCAAAAGGAGTCATTTTAATAAAATAATAAAATGATGGTTTCTAATTGATTATCAAAATGATATTCTAATTATATTTACTTTTCTAAAAAAATATAGTATTGCTACGTTAACTGTTCTAATTGTTCCATATTTTTAAGAGAGATAAATTAGAAATTCACATTGAAAAGTGCATGAGCAAAGGGCGCTCTGTTTGGCGATCAAACCTTGGACATTTACGGTCCATTTCTATGCACTTATCAACTTTCTAAAGGTTGGGATAAACATGACTCTCTAAGTCGTGCTCAAATTTGCTACTCATAAAAGTTGAGAAGTTAGACAATAGACCCGTTTTGATTTTTTGTAAGGTACAAAATCTGTGTTATTTGGTCCGACTTAATTTTGATAGATCAATATCGTGTTTGATGTTTGAGCAATATACTATTGTAAATATTTGACAGTAGATGAAGTTCAAATATGTTAAAGTTGATAAGATATTTAGTAGTAACAAGAAATCCAAATAAGTCATGAAGACTCGAATGCTTGACAAGTAATAAAGGCTCATAGAAATAGAAAAGTGATAAAGTCATAAAAGTCATAGTCTCGATAGGACAAGAGTGACTAGGTGTTATACAAATTTGAAGTCCTAGAGATGTGAACTTTAGGCATCCTAAGTCTGACTTGAGGTTAGGCAAGAAAGTTCTAATAGATCGAGATCATATTTAATTTACGAGCCTAAATCTATTGGACAGTGATGACTGAATTGAGCACAAATGGTTGTTTAATGTTGTATTTATGTGTATTTTCTCAATTATTATTTAGATGAGTTTTTGAAGTTGAAGTTATACGAAAATAGAATTTGATTCAGTAGTCAACTAAAGTCACTATAAAAAGTATGAAGTATCACAAGGAAAATAGGAATTTTAGTTAAATCCACCAACTGCTAGAAAGGCAACAACTTTTATTGAGGAAAGCAAGCTTGTTCAACTAGTTAAATTGTCTCATCTTTCTCAAATATTCTTTTTCTAGATTCCATAATTTATGGAGACTCTAGCTAGGTCAAAAAGTGTCATTTTTAATAAACTAATAAAAAATGGTGTTTTCTAATTGATTATCAAATGATATTCTAACTATTTTTTTTTTATTTTCCTAAAAGTCAGTCTAAACATGACTCTCTAAGTCGTGCTGCAATCTACCACTCATATAAGTTGATTAGAAGTTGGACAATAGACTAGTTTTGGTTCTCCACCACTCTTCGATTTCAAGAAAATTAGTTTCGCTCACATTGCAATGTTTATGATGTTTGCTAATATCAATGACCATTGCTATCAATCTATTTTCATGCTTTCCGATTAAACTATAAGGAACTTTGTAAAGAGTTATTCAAAAGTTAGCATCAAGTTTGATAAATTTTATAATTTAGGTTTTATATAATTCTAAGAATTCTTAGATTTAGAGTTATTCAAATGTTAGCATCAAGTTTGACGCATTATAATTTAAGTTTTATATTGTTCTAAGGATTCTTAGATTCCATGCTTTGTTTATTTTTAGGGTTTATACCATTTAAAGTTTATGTAGTCATTCTTGTTAGGTACAAAATCTATGTGTAATTAGGTCTGGCTTAGTTTTAATAGACTGAGATTGTGTTTGATGTTTGAGTAATATACTATTGTTGAGAAATTGTTATTTGGATGACTCAAGTAGGTCAAAATTGGTTGAATATTGGATAGTAGATGAAGTTCAAATGGGTTAAAATTGACAAGATATTTAGTAGTGATGAGAAATCCAAACAAGTCATGGAGGCCTAGATACTTGATAAGTAATAAAGTCTTAGAGGAGTAGACTTGATAAAGTTCAAGTAGATATAGGGAATCAAATGTTTGACAAGTGATGAAAACATAGAGGAGTGAATTCTAGACATGTCATAGTCTCGACATGACAAGAGTGACTAGGTGTGATAAAAAGTTGAAGTCTTAGAGGTGTAAACTTTAGGCATCCAAAGTCTTGGTATGTCAAAGTCTGACTTAAGATTAGGCAAGAAAGTCCTAATAGATTGAGGTCATATTTAATGATCCTAAATCCATTGTACAATGATGATTGAGTTGAGCATGAATGATTGTTTAATGCTGCATTCATGCGTGCTTTCCCAATATGTTATTTAGATGAGTTTTGAAGCAGAAGTTATATGGAAATAAAATTTGATTCAATAGTCAAACAAAATCACTATAAAAAAGTATCGTGAGAAAAATAAGATTTGTAAACAAACCCACTAACTTAAAGAAAAATTTACTATTATTAAGGAGAGCAAGGTGGTTCAACTAGTTAAACTATCTCATCTTTCTCAAACATTTTTTTTAGATTGGATAATTTATGGAGACTCAAGGTCAAACGGTGTCATTTTTAATAAAATAATAAAAAGGTGTTTTCTAATTGATTATCAAAATGATATTCCAACTATTTTTAATTTTCCTAAAGGTCGGTCTAAATATGACTCCCCAAATCGTGCCGAAATATGCCACTCATAAAAGTTGATTGGAATTTGGACAATATATCTGTTCTAGTTTTTAACCACTCTTGGACTTTGAGAAAAATAGTTTCTCTCACATTGCAGTTTTTTTGCTGTCTCCTCGTTTCAATGACCATTGCTATCAATCCATTTTCATGCTTTCCGATTAAACTACAAGTAATGTTGCAAAGAGTTATTCAAAAGTTACCAACAAGTTTGATACATTTTTATGATTTAGGTTTTATATTGTTCTAAGGAGGATTCTTAAATTCCATGCTTTGTTTAGTATTAGGTTTTATGCCATTTAAAGTTTATGTAGCCATTCTTGTTAGGTACAAAATCTATTTGTGTAAGTAGGTCTTGCTTTAAATAGATCGAGATTGTGTTCGATGTTTGAGTAACATACTATTGTTGAGAAATATGTTATTTGAATGAGTCAAGTAGGTCAAAAATGGTTGAATTGTTGGTGCAATCGGCCCAGTTCACGATTGACCAGGACTCGAGTTTGACTTGAGTGATGTTTTGATGTTTCGACAAAAACATATGATAATGTAATTGTCATGGTAAAGTCCAAGCATGGGTAAAGTCCAAGTCATGAGTACTTGGCATGGTAAGTCCAAGTGGGACACTTGGAATTTGGGAAAGTCCAAGTCTTGAGTACTTGACATGGAAAGTCCAACATGGATTGGCAAGGGAAAGTCCAAGCTTGAGTCTTGGCTTTTGAGAAGTCCAAGGGGTTTGATATTGATGGCGTAAAGTCCAAGGGTGGAGTCTTGGCAGCATAAGTCCAATGGTTGGCGGCGTAAAGTCCAAGCGGAGTCTTAGCGGCGTAATTCCAATGTGTCTTGGCAGTGTAGACACCGTTAGCATGACATAGCCGATGGAAACACCTGAAGGCTAGCGCGATGGATGAACAAGTCATGGATGACTTGGAGGGATCCGAGAGGCGTGAGGCTGATGGAGGTGGCTAGAATGCTTAGGTCTAGGCTAAAGGTGGTCTAGCAAGTATGGGGAACCATATTTGGGCTAAAACCTCATGTTTGAGGTGTGCCAGTCGACTGGTGCCATGTGGCAGTCGACTGGACTGAGTGAACTAGGGTTTGACTGTGAGAATTTCTCTGTCTCTGCCGCCATAGGTGGGCGGCCGATCGATGGCTTAGCGATCTGCGATCTTGAGAATGGAGTCGAGACTCGACTGGTCGAGTGAGGCTCCATCAGTCGACTGATGGGTATCATCAGTCGACTGATGATGGATCCGTTGGACTTATCCAGCGTGGATCTAGCCGTTGTCTCATGACAACAGTGGCATCAGTCAACTGATGGTCCCGAGCAATCGACTGATCGACTTTTTCCAGCACAGGTTAAAGCTTTAAATGGAGCTCGTGATGGAGGAAAAAATAAGCGATTTCTTGGACGTTTTTGAGGCGATTTGCTGCTGCAAATCAGAGTCTTCAACCACGGTTCAAGCAATCAACAAGCAACCGATCTAAAGGCATTTGTAAAGCATTTTCTTTACTTGTAGTGCATTGTATTTCATCTTATTTGCTTGTTGCTATTAGTTTATTATTGTAAACTATTGTACGAGGTTTATCCGCCCCCGGATTGTTCCGAGAAGGAGTGTTTATTAGTGGTGTGTGATTGGCATCGCTAGGGGTCGTTTGAGCCCGATCCGTGGAGTAGGAACCATTCGGTTTCGAACCACGTTATATGACCGTGTTGTGATTGTGTATCTTGTTATATTTATTTGTTATTACTATTCCGCTGTGCTAACAAGATTGTAGACGATCAAATGCAAAATAATTCCATCATCGTACGAGCACGATGCTATTCACCCCCCCTTCTAGCGGCCTCAAATCTCCTACAATTGGTATCAGAGCCCGGGGCTTTTCTACGGATTAACAACCCGGAGTCAAGACGCTAGAGGAACAAGATGGAATTCAAGGAGAGATTGGGTGACGACATCAACGTTCCGCCTTCCTTTGACCGCGAAGATTTCACGTATTGGAAAGGTAGAATGATGCATTTTCTAATGTGTGACTTTGATAATTGGATTAGTATCTTAGTAGGTTTTGACACTCCAAAAGACGAAGAAGGAAGAAAATTCAAGAAGAAGAATTGGAGTCAAGAACAACTCCGATACTATAACATCAACAATAAGATAATGGGTATTTTGCTTAATATAATCCCTAATGATATTTTGATCAAGATAGGATATTGTAAAGATGCCAAGGAGGTATGGAACAAATTGGAAAAATTCCATGAAGAGTCTCACTCAATCCAAGAAGATGAGGAGGATGAGGAAGAGAGATCATCCTCACAAGAAAGTGAGGATTCGGAGTTTGAACAGTGTTCGACATCCGAGGAGGAAGAAGTGGTGGAAGAGGTAGAATTAGAAGAAACCTCAACCTCTAGGATTGTGGGGGAGGGGATTAGAACATCTACACCGGAGCAACCCCAAGAAGAGCCTTCCACATCCGGTCAAGATGAAGAAGCTCCAACTCCGGCACCTACCACCACAAATACCCTAGGTAACTCAAGCAATGTAGGTTCAAATAAAAATCACATAATTTGTTTTGAGTGTAGGGAGGTAGGACATTACAAGAGTAAATATCCTAAAAGAATCAAGAAGAGTCCACCGGTGCCAAAAGTCAATGAAGCCGGTGTTCCCACTAAGAAAAGCAAGGAACAAATCACTTGCTTCAAGTGCCGACTATCGGGACATTACCGGAGTCAATGCCCAAAGGGGGAAAAGAAGGGGCAAAGGGGAGCATCACAAGTAGGGGGAGCCTCTAAGGCAAACCCTAAGGTATATTTTAATAATGTACCTTCTAAATTTAAAAGTCAAAAGCATGCTAGGAATTTTAATTCTCTTGCAATTCATCATGAAAAGCATGCTAAAAATAAATATTTGTGTTTAGGTGCTAAAAGTGTCCACTTAGGAGATAAGGAGAAATTTGAGACTAATGCCCCTAGAAAAACCATACATAGGGAATCTATTAGGAAAATATAAGAGCACCTAGGTTTTAATCCTAAATGGACTAGGCATATGGCTAGAAAGGATAATGCCCAAAGACCAAATCAAAATTCTAAAATTGGGCAATTAGAATTAGAAAACCAAGCCTTGAGATCAAGGCTTGAGAAATTGGAAAAGACCCTAAATAAGATACAAAATCAATTTCAAGGGTCTAATGGACAAAGTCAAGGGTTAAAATCTCAAAGTCAACACTTAGGACCTAAAAGACAAAAGTCAACCAAGGGCAAGAAAGGTTTGGGTCACAAACCTAAGCCTAAGGTGACTTATCATAGTGTTCCATTAGATTATGGAACACTAATTAGGTCCAGGAAGACCAAGGTTACTAGGGAAGTTATCCCTAAGAGTAACCATGGTAAGTGCCTAGTGGCTAGGGTTTCTAGGAAACCTAGGGTGGCCACTAAGAAGGTTATTAGGGAGGCAATCCCTAAGGCTAACCATGGCAAGACCATAATGACCAAGGCTTCTAAGCCTAAGAGGGTCGTTAGGAAGGTATCTAGGGAGGTTATCCCTAAGGAATACCTAATTAACCCTAGGATCTTAAATAGATTTTGGGTTCCTAAGAGCGTGATTGATTAACGCTAGGTGGATTTAGGGTGTGCCAACCTTGATTGGATGGGTAGTTAACTCAACCATGATAAAGGTGACATTTTAGGTCATTTTCAAGGTTACGGTTACCTTGGAAATACATTTGAGCTTTAATCCTAAAAGATTTTAGGATGTGCCAATATTATTTGAGAAGTTTGATAAATTGATCAAATTGACACAATTTAGAATTAGAGGTCTTAGTGTGCCATTTTGGGTTTTTGACACACTAGGGAGAAAAGTGAATATATAGAAAAATATATTTAATTATGTCAAATGGTAATTAATATTAAAATTTAGGTATTCTTATACATATACTTTTCATTTGCCATGATTTGTTTGCCATATGCCATGACATGATATCATGTTTATTTTCATCACTTATATGTCATGATCATGTTTAGAAATTAGGATTAAATGTCATGTGCTTTAGTTTTATATCATATGCCATGACATCATGATCATTGGCCATGATTTATTTTGCTATCATTATGCCATGATCATTTCATGCATCTAAATTGATTAAAATTAAGTTAAGGACAATGACATGACTTGAAGTCCCATTTATAAGGGAATCAAGTAGGGTTGCCTTAGAAAATGCATAAAATCCTAGATTAAATGAACCAAAACCCACATCTCACATTAAATTGACATGTATATGTATGCTATACACCCTAGATACATGTGAGATGCTAGGATATGAGTTAAGTTCAAGGTGCATAGTTTTTGCATCTAGGTGAACTCAAACTCATCTTATATGAGTGGTGGATCATTGAGAAAGCTTGTGTGCAAGTCATGTGCATAGAGCTCAAGGAATATGATCCAAAATAAGGTTTTGAAAATATTTTAAAATGATTTTGAAAAACCTTGGTGAAGTCTATCTTTTGATAGCAATCACCATTGATGAGATTGATACAAAGTGAGCCGAAACTTAGAAGTTTTCTTCACTTTTGAATTTTGTATCAATTTCAGTATTTTATGGGTAAAATAATTTTCAAATATTTTTCACCCATTGTATTAACTATAAGTAATATACATATCAAATTTCGTGATTTTTCGATATACGTAGAATTACTTATGATTTTCTGAAATTCGATTCTGATAACTGAAATTCAGAAATTTCAATTATCAGTTGACTGCCCTTGGTGGTAGTCGACTGATGTGATCGGTAGTCGACTGGTAACTGACGGAGTCGACTGTTAATGCTGATTTCGAGAAAAACAAGTTTGTTTAGCCCGTGTTCAGCTGCGGTTAAGGTCCCTAACCACTCCTAACCCTAGGATATGCTTTAGGAAGCATTATAAAGGGTGAAAATCCATTGGATATGGATTAAGAGAGGTGTTAGGATAATGTATCAAATTTAAGGCGGGGAGAGTTCATGTTTGAACTTATAACCTTTAATTTTGATGGTTTAGAATTCCTATTGGCTTAGGGACTTCCCAAGGACATTGTTGGTGCAATGGTCAAGGGGGAGCAAGCCTTTAGGGGGAGGTATCCATCATAGGATGATGGATGTATTTTTCTTCTTGAAGGGGAGAATGTTATCAATTTGGAAAATTGATGGGTTTTTAAGAGACCCAATTTGGAAATTGGGAGAGTGGATAGGATTGCCTCTCTTGTGTGATATGAGACTTATCACTAGGAAGATGGTAGACATCCTAGGTATTTTTGGACCAAGGGAGAGATTGTAAGATCTCATTGGTACATGAGACTTTGACCTCCTTGGAGAGATAACCTTTTTGATGTATGTCAGAAAGGGGGAGAATGTTTGGGGGAAAATGTTTGGGATTACCAATTTTGAATAATTGGTAAGAGTTTTGAGTTAGTGGTCTAACTCAATGGTTTATTTGGTTTTTTGTCAAACATAAAAAAGGGGGAGATTGTTGGTGCAATCGGCCCAGGTCACGATTGACTAGGACTCGAGTTTGACTCGAGTGATTTTTGATTTTTCGACAAAAACATATGACAATGTAATTGTCATGGTAAAGTCCAAGCATGGGTAAAGTCCAAGTCATGAGTACTTAGCATGGTAAGTCCAAGTGGGACACTTGGCATTTGGGAAAGTCCAAGTCTTGAGTACTTGAAATGGAAAGTCCAACATGGGTCAGCAAGGGAAAGTCCAAGCTTAAGTCTTGGCATTTGAGAAGTCCAAGGGGTTTGATATTGACGACGTAAAGTCCAAGGTTGGAGTCTTGGCAGCATAAGTCCAATAGTTGGCGGCGTAAAGTCTAAGTGGAGTCTTGGCGGCGTAAAGTCCAAGCGGAGTCTTGGCGGCGTAAGTCCAATGTGCCTTGGCGGTGTAGACACCGTTAGAATGACATAGCCGATAGAAGCACCTGAAGGCTAGCACGATGGATGAACAAGTCATGGATGACTTGGAGGGATCCGAGAGGCATGAGGCTGATGGAGGTGGCTAGAAGGCTTAGGTCTAGGCTAAGGGTGGTCTAGTAAGTATGGGGAACCATATTTGGGCCAAAACCTCATGTTTGAGGTGTACCAGTCGACTGGTGCATGTGACAGTCGACTGGACTGAGTCAACTAGGGTTTGACTGTGAGAATTGCTCTAGCAGTCGACTGCCATAGGTGGGCATTCGACTGATGGGCTCAGCAGTCGACTAATCTTGTGATCAGTCGACTGGTGCTCATGAAATCGGGCACAGAATGGAGTCAAGATTCGACTGGTCGAGTGAGACTCCATCAGTCGACTGATGGGTATCATCAGTCGACTGATGATGGATCCGTTGGACTTATCCAGCGTGGATCTAGCCGTTGTCTCACGACAACAGTGACATCAGTCGACTGATGATCCCGAGCAGTCGACTGATCGACTTTTTCTAGCACAGGTTGAAGCTTTAAATGGAACTCATGATGGAGGAAAAACTAAGCGATTTTTTGGACGTTTTTGAGGCGATTTGCTGCTGTAAATCAGGGTCTTCAACCACGGTTCAAGCAATCAACAAGCAAGCGATCTAAAGGCATTTGTAAAGCATTTTCTTTACTTGTAGTGCATTGTATTTCATCTTATTTGCTTGTTGCTATTAATTTATTGTTGTAAACTATTGTACGAGGTTTCTCCGCCTCCGGATTGTTCTGAGAAGGAGTGTTTATTAGTGGTGTGTGATTGACATTGCTAGGGCTCGTTTGAGCCCGATCCGTGGAGTAGGAACCATTCGGTTCCGAACCACGTTATATAACCGTGTTGTGATTGTGTATCTTGTTATATTTATTTGTTATTACTATTCCACTGTGCTAACAAGATTGTAGATGATCAAACGCGAAAAAATTCCATCATCGTACGAGCACGACGCTATTCACCCCCCTTCTAGCGGTCTCAAATCTCCTACATGAATATTTGATAGTAGATGAAGTTCAAATGGGTTAATGTTGACTGATGTAATTGAAAGGTGTCCTAAGACAATCATCTTAAAAGTTATTAATAAAATTCACTATTTGAATGTACATTTTTTATGTACGTAATTGGATCTTAAACTCATCTACTAAAGTCCACAATATGATACATAGCATTATAGAAATTGTGATTGGATCACAATTAGTGGGTATCTCATCATGTGTAAATATGTAAGTATTGAAACTATCTCTAATCGATGAATTGATGAGATTGAGCATCATCAATTTGTAAGACTATCACATGTTATTCTGTACTCACTATTAGTGCAATAGGCTCTGGGTCAATGTTGACCAAACTCGAGTTGGGCTCGAGTAGTATTTTAATGTTTGACAATGAGTTTGACCATTGGTTGACTATATGGGTTTGACCATATGTTGATCATATGACTAGTGGATGTTTGAGATATCCAAAGTCATATGGGAGAGATTATTTGGGAGAGATTATTGGATTAATCAACCTCGGAAGTCCAAGAATGTTCTTGGCAATTGAGAAGTTCAAGTTTGGATACTTGGCAAGAAAAGTCCAAGTTATGGGTACTTGGCAATTGAAAAGTCCAAGTATGGTCTTGGCATGTGAAAGTCCAAGTATGGTCTTGGCAATTGGAAAGTCCAAGAATGATCTTGGTAGCATAAGTCCAAGTGTGTAGTTTTAGTGGCGTAAAATCCAAGTGAACTTTAGCAATAGGAAAGTCCAAGGGTGAGGTTTTGACAATGAAAGTCCAAGCATATAGTCTTGGCGGCATAAGTCCAAATGAATCTTGGAAAAGTCGATGGAAGCACCTGAAGGCTAGCACGAAGGATGAACGAGTCATGAAGGATTCGGATGGATCCTGAGGGCGTGAGGTTAATGGAGGTGGCTAGAAGGTTTAGGTATAGGTTAAGGGCGGTCAATCAAGTATGGGTTGACTGTATAGTTGACATGGGGTTGACCATATGATGGAGAAGTCTAAGTGGGACACTTGACATTGAAAATTCCAAGTCTTGTGTATTGTTGGTGCAATCGGCCCAGGTCATGATTGACCAGACTTGAGTTGGACTCGAGTAGTATTTTAATGTTTGACAATGGTTTGGGGAGATTGTTGGTGCAATCGACCCGGGTCATGATTGACCAGACTCGAGTGGTATTTTGAATGTTTGACAATGGTTTGACCATTGTTTGACTATATGATTGACATGGGGTTGACCATATGATGGGAAAGTCTAACATGGGTTGGCATGGAAAGTCCAAGCATGGGTCTTCGCAAGGGAAAGTCCAAGCTTGAGTCTTGGCAAATGGAAAGTCCAAGCATGGGTCTTGGCAAGGGAAAGTCCAAGCTTGAGCCTTGGCAAATGGAAAGTCCAAGCATGAGTCTTGGCAAGGGAATGTCCAAGCTTGAGTCTTGGAAAATGGAAAGTCCAACATGGGTTGGCAAGGGAAGTCCAAGGGGTGATATTGGCAGCGTAAAGTCCAAGGGTGGAGTCTTGGCAGTATAAGTCCAATGGTTGGCGACATAAAGTCCAAGCGGGAGTCTTGACAGTGTAAGCCCAATGTGCCTTGGTGGTGTAGACCACATTAGCATGACAATAGCTGATGGAAGCACCTGAAGGCTAGCATATGGATGAACAAGTCATGGCTTGGAGGGATTTGATAGGCGTGAGACTGACGGAGGTGACTAGAAGGCTTAGGTCTAGGCTAAGGGTGGTCTAGCAAGTATGAGGACATCATACTTGGTGTTAAAACCTCATGGATGAGGTTATCAGTCGACTGATATTATGGGCAGTTGACTGATGTGAGTCGACTGGTGTTCGACTACAGGAAATGGCCTAGCAGTCGATTGCCAACATTGGGCGATCAAGCTGTTGGCAATTCGAGATCGATATGGTGATCACGATTAATGGTCGAGTTTTGGGGATGTAAAGTTTTGAGTCTGTTAGAGTTTCGACAATGAAAGATGATATCGATCGATCGGTGATGGTCATGATCACGGTCCGATGGCTTATCCATTGGAACTTATCCAACGTGGCTCGGGCCACTGTGAGACAACGATTACAGAAGCAATCGACTGATGGTCTCGATAAGTCGACTGCTAGGTGAAATCTAGCCCGAATGCAGGTTATAAAAGCAGCTCGTGGAGAAGGTTTTTGCCATCGATTTCTTGGGCGATTTGCTAGTGTAAATCAGAGTCTTCAAGGCTAGTCCAAAGCAATCAACAAGTAAGCTTCTAAAAGATCTTTTGTAAAGTGTTCTTTACACTCTTTTGTTGTATTTACTTGTATACTCTTGTTGTTTATTTGTATTGTTGTTGCAATCTCTTGTACGAGGTTTCTCCGCCTCCGACTTGTTATCGAGAAGGAGTATTTTGTTTAGTGGTGTTGGTTGCATCGCTAGAGATCATTTGAGCTCAATCCATGGAGTAGGAACCTTGAGGTTCCAAACCACGTTACATTCTTGTGTATTTGTATTTGTCGTCATTTTTGTTATTGCTATTATATATATTCCACTGCGCATAATAAGCTTTGTAGAGACAAACATGAACGAATTCCATTGACATACGAAACGCTATTCACCCCCTTTTAGCAGTTACCAACGTTCCAACAATTGGTATCAGAGCCATAGTCCATGTCAAACCATGAACCTCGAATGAAGGAAGTGGAGCTCCCATGACCAGATCAAGAGAACCAAACACCAGGCAGGAAGTCTAGTTGGGTCAGGAGGACTGAACAATTGGCAGGAAGTCCAGTTGGGCCAGAAGGGTTGAACAATTGGCAAGAAGTCCAATTGGTTCAGGAGGATCAGACAGTTGGCAGGAAGTCCTGGTGGATTAAGGATCAGACATCAAGCAGAGAAAGTCCTTTAAGGATGGATAGGTTTGAGGGGGCCCAATATAGTCTTTCATTTAAGGGGAGATTGTTGGGAGTATTGGGAATATAATCAAGTCTCATATTAGTAATACATGAAAAAAATCATGTATTTATAAGATAAAAAGATATCTCCATTGGTATAAGGCCTTTTGGGTAAAGCCCAAAAATAAAACCATGAGGGCTTAGGCATAAAGTGAACAATATCATACCATTGTGGAGATATGTGAATCTTATAGACACTAACAATTGGTATCAGAGCTAGGAGCTCTTCACCGACTTCACATCCGAGGGAGCACGCTAGAGGAAAGATGGAATTTGAAGAAAAAGTTGGATGGCATATCAACACGCCGGTCCCATATGCACTTTATGGATGAGAAGACTTCAATCAGTGGAAGGCAAGGATTGAAGACTTCATCATGATGAGGGATCTTGAAGAATGGTCTGCCTTGTTGGAAGGATTCAAGTATTCGAGAGGGCCAAAGGATGGTTTTCTCAAAATGAAGAAGTGGACCGAGGAACAAATCCAAGAATTTGAGAAAAATAAGAATGTAATAAAATTCTTGGTTGAATTGATTCCTAATGACATTTTGTGTAGTTTAGGTGATTACATAGATGCCAAAGAGCTATGGAGCCAAGTGGCAAGATTCCATGAGAACCCACAACCGATCCAAGAAGAAAAGGAAGAGGAGGAGTGCTCATCCTCTCAAACTCAAGAAGAAGCAAACACATCTTCATCCTAAGAGCTTGAGGATTCGGAGGTTGATAAGGAATCAACGTCCAGATCGGAAGAGGTGGAAGAGGCCTCCACCTCTAGGATTAAGGGGGAGGAGAGACCATCCACTCCGGAGCATCAAGAAGAAGCTTCTACTTCCGGTCAAGAAGAAGAGCAAGCCCAAACTTCCATCATTAACCTAGGTAACTCAAACACATTAATTCAAAATAAAATCACATTATGTGTTTTAAGTGTAAGGAATATGAGCACTATAAAAGCAAGTGCCCCAAAAAAGTCAATAAAAGTCAACCAACACCAAATTCTCAAGAAAAGGCCAAGGATGCCGGCCCCCCAACCATTAAGAGCAAGGAGCATGTGGTGTGCTTCAAGTGCCACCAAAGAGGGCATTATAGGAGTCAATGCCCTAGGGGAAAGAAGAAGACTCAAGAGGGAGCATCACATGTAGGGGGAGCTAAGGCAAACCCCAAGGTAACATTTAAGTATACTTCTACTTCAATTAATAGTTAAGAGCATGCTAGAAGTAATCTTGATATTTATCATAAAGAGCATGCTAGAATAGTAAACTTTATTGCTTTTGTGCAAAGTCTTGTCATTTTAGGAATAAGGAGAAATTTGGGACTAATGTCCCTAAAACAATTTTACCTAAGGCAAGTATTAGGAAAATATAAGACCATCTAGGTTTTAATCTAAAGAATTCTAGACATATGCCTAGGAAGGGTAAAAATGATCAAATAAACAATGGACCCACTAAATTAGAGAAATTAGAGTTAGAAAATCAAGTCTTGAGGTCAAGGCTTGAGAAAATGGAAAAGACCCTTGAAAAGATGCAACATCAAAATAAAGGGTCAAATTGCCAAAATCTAGAGTCTACGGTCAAAATCAAAGGCCTAGAAAACAAGAATCATCCAAGGGCAAGCAAGGTTTGGGTCACAAACCTAAGCATAAGGAGACTTATCACAATGTTCCATTTGATTATGAAACTAGTACTAGGTCTAGGAAAACCAAGGTCACAAGGGAAGTCATCCCTAGAGTTGACCATGGTAGGTGCCTAGTGGCTAGGGGTTCGAAGAAACCTAGGGAGGCCACTAAGAAGGTTACAAGGGGAGTCACTCCTAGACCTAACCTAGGCAAGACCATAATGACCAAGGCTACCAAGCCTAGAAGGGTCATTAGGAGGGTATCTAGGGAGGTCATCCCTAAGGAATACTTAGTAAACCCAAGGAGCTCAAATAAGTTTTGGGTTCCTAGGAGCGTGATTGATTCACGCTAAATGGGTTAGGGTGTGCCAACTTTAATTGGATGGGTAGTTAACCTAACCATGGTAAAGGTGACACCTTAGGTCATTTTTAAGGTTATGGATACCTTGGAAATTGATTTGAATTAATATTCTAAAGGATTTTAAGATGTGCCAATATTATCCTGAGAATTATGAAAAACTAATCAAATTGGCACAAACTAGGTCTAGAGGTCATGGTGTGTCATTTTGGGTTTTTGGCACACTTTGAGGATAAGTGATAATATGGAAAAATAGATTTAACCTTAACAAATGATAATTAATATTAAAATTTAGGTATTATATATCTTTATATTTTATTTGCCATGATTGATTTGCCATATAACATGTCATAACATCATGTTTCTTTTAATCATATAAAATGCCATGATTATGCTTAGAACTTTTTATGTTATGTATGCTTAGGTTATATCATATGTCATGACATTATGATCATTGACCATGCTTATTTATGTCATCATTTATGCCATGATCATTCATGCATTTAAAGTAATTAAAATTAATATAAGGACTATGACATGTGTAACAACCCAAATTTTAGTTCCTATACTTTTATTTATTTATTTAGAAAAAAAAATATAGAAATAAGAATAGGAAGAAAAAAAAAGGAAAAAAAATTCAAATAAATGGTTCGTTAGCCGAGGCTCGAACCATGAACCGTTGGTTTGGGGGAATAGACTTCCTACCACTAAGTCATAAGATTACCAATGAGTAGGGTATAACAGAATATATCTATAGGCGAAAAAAAGAGAGAAGTTTGTTAATTTAGCTAAGCATTTAAAGGGGTAATTAAATTAGAGAAACCCTAATTTATATATAGTTTTTGTTTTTCTCTCTCTCCCTCTCGTTTTTTTCCAGCCGCTTCTCTCTCTCTCCATCTCGTTTTTCCAGCCGCCTCTCTCTCTCTCCCTCTCATTTTTTTTCCAGCCGCCTCTCTCTCTCTCCCTCTCATTTTTCCAGCCGCTGAAGCGAGGAAGAAGCTTATCTACTCTTTGGATAATTCAAAAGGGGATTTTTCAAGAGGGATCTCCTCAAGGACTTGGTAGAGGATCACGCTAAAGCCAAGAAACAAGTAGGAGGTTTTCTCTTTATGAAATCTAGCGGTATAAATTGGTGAAAAGCGTAGGAAGTAAGTATTGCTCACCTACAGTATAAGTAGTTATCGTATGTCATTGATATGTTTTTATGTATATGTTATTTCCAGTTACATGATTTTTACCCGTATGTCATGTTTGATTCAGTATCATGTTTAGATCCATGATAAGAATGTGATTTATGATCATGCATGTTGTAGATAAGTTGTAGCTTACAATTATATGCATGATGTAGAGTAAGATGTAAAAATATTTCCTTTATAAGGAAAATTTAAAGACGAACTGGAGATTAAGAGCACAACGATCTTCAGTATGCTCTCCATTTCAGTTTTAGGGGTCAAGAGCATAATGATCTTTAGGGTGCTCCCCATTCGTGATTTAGGGGATTAAGAGCATGCTTTTAGTATGTATAAGAATATAAGTATAAATAAAGTATTTTATTTTTGAGATGACATGTACCGGGCATCAGTTTCGCCCACGGGCCAAGGCCCTCAGTCTCAGTTACCCTAGTAGGTTCGGTGGTTGGCCACTCCGACCTATTAGGAAAGCGCGCATTGGTGCTATGCTGGGCCCATATCCAGAATGATTATTAATTTGAAGTATCAGTATAAGTATAAGTAAAATTTTCAAAGTTAATTATTCCAGTTCAGATACACTGTTTACAAGTTTTAAAATACTTAAGAGCATAGTTTATACAAGAGACATGTATTCAGAATTATGATTTCCAGTTATGCTTGCATGTGTATCAATGTATCAAGGGTAAGAGAACTAGTTGCATGATTTCATACGTTGCATATTTTTGTGAGCATAGAAAGTACTTACTAAGCGTTATTGCTTATAGTTTGCATTTCCTTATACTGCAGATAAAGGTAAAGAAAAGCTTCAGTAAGGTGGCATGACGGATGAAGTGCTGGGTGTGTGTGGTGATGGAACAGTGGAAGTAAAAGATCCTAAGTACAGATGTCTAAATCAGATTTTTAGTTTCTAATTATTTTCTTTTGATATTGTTGAAGTTCAACTGGATTACTTATGGTTGAGACCAAAGAATGTTAGAGTCATATTGGGTTAGTCTTAATACTTGCATGTTAGGTGAAGATCTTGAAATGGTTATTGTTTAAGTGATGTCAAGGTCCTTATGATTATTTTAGTTGTTAGCATATTGTGTTAGTACATTGCATGAATTTAAGAATAAGACAGTAAAGTAGTGACATCTCCCCTAGTAGAGAGTGGAAAGACTAGGGGGGGGGGTGTTACAAGATGGTATCAGAGCGGATTCCGCCCTTCCGTCACACACACATCGAGCATCAGTCCTGCCGCCTCCAAGTAAGCAAGTATTTATTTGCTTTATTTACTTTATGAGTAGTAAGGAATTCTTCTTTTAAGTTAAACATGCTCACCTGGAATGTTCTCTTTGAGTTAAACATGCTTGCATATATATATATGAAGATGATAGACAGTAAGTAATAGAGCATATCATGATATGTATGTGAAGATGATAAAAAGTAGTGATAATAGCCTTATAGTGGTTTCACTTTATCATCTTATGAAGAACAAGAAATGCCTCGAGGAAGACCCCATAGAGGACAAGGAATGAATGAAAAAGTACCACCACCTGCCTGGATGCAGATAGTCACTCAGCTCCAACAGCAAGTGGTAGAGCAGTAGCAGGTCATCAATACCTTGATGACGAATCAGCGAGAAAATCCTATTACTCAGCCAGGGACTCAGAATGTCATTCCAACTACATCTTCCGCCCCACCAGTCCCACCAACAGCTCCAGTGGGAGGGGTGAGGCAAGAGGCCTATCTGATTCAATGGCAAAAGCTGAAGCCAGAGAGTTTTGCCGGTGCCAGTGAACCATGGGATGCTCAGGCATGGTTCAAGACAGTAGAGAGCATAGTGGAACTGCTGGACTGGCCTGAGAATGAGAAAGTCAAGTGCGCCTCGTTCTGTCTGACCGGAGATGCCAGAATGTGGTGGGAGCGAGTAAAGGCCAAGAGGGTGGTGAACCAAATGTTATGGATGGACTTTGAGACGAAGTTCTTCCATATGTGAGTCACCAATAAGCATTATGATGAGTTCACGGAGTTCCGACAAGGGGATTTATCAATAGATGAAGCGGTGAAGAAGTTCAATAGGTTGGCTCATCTATGCCCGGAACTGGTCAGTACTGAGAAGGAAAGAGTTAGGTTGATGCTAAAGATGTTGAGACCGGAGAGAGCTCTGAATGTGTCTGGTGGAATTAATAGACCACAGACTACTGAAGAGCTAATCAGTAGTGCGCTAATCACGGAGCATTACATGAATAGTATCAAGCACCAGAAGCTAGCCTCGATAAAAAGCAAAAGCCAGGGAAGTTCAGGAGATCAGAAACCTCAGAGCTGTAATTCGAACTGGAAGTGAAACAACAATGGCAAGAGGAAACAATGGAATAATGCAAAGGGAGGTTCAACCAGTAAGCAGCCTACGTATCCTACATGTTCTAAGTGTGGGAGGAAGCATCCAGGAGTTTACCGCCAGGGCATGAGCGGGTGTTATATATGTGGTGTTGAGGGACACTTCGCCAAATAATGCCCCACCAAGACCAATTTGCCTCCGCCATAGTCTATTTAGTATGGAGGTAGACCAGCCCAGCTACATCAGATGCAGGGGGCACTGGAGGGTCCTTACATCAGCCAAGGAAGATTGGAGGCCCCATCAGTTACACCTAATGCCCAGATCTTCTCCCTCACCAAGGAAGAGGTAGCAAATGCTTCTACGGTGGTCACAAGTCAGATACCTATCCTTAGTCAGCATGCTACCGTACTATTTGATACTGGAGCAACCCATTCTTTCATGTCTATGGCATTTGCTAAGAAGATAGATATAACTCCGGATATCTTAGATATTCAGTTTTTAACGACCCTACCTTTGGGTGAAATAATGACATCTACACACTGGTTACGTGACGTGCCGGTCAGAATTTCAGATAGAGAGCTTTATAGTGATCTGATCTTGCTAGACCTACATGACTATGATGTCATCTTTGGAATGGACTTTCTTAGCGAGTACGGTGCTTCTATTGAGTGCCGTAAGCGAAGAGTAGTATTCCAACCCAAGACCGAGGCCAAATTTGAGTTTATTGGAGAACCAAGGAAGAAGACTAAGAAGTTCTTGTTTGCCATGGAAGCTCAGAAGATGCTAGCTAGTGGATGCATTGGGTATTTAGCACATATAGTTGATACTAAGCAAGAAAGAAGCCAAAAGCTGAAAGAAGTCCCAATTGTATGTGACTACCCGGAAGTATTTCCTGACGAGCTACCAGGACTAGCACCTATAAGGAAAGTTGAGTTTGAGATTGAGCTTATTCCTGGTACCAACCCAATCTCAAAAGCACCCTATCGTATGACTCCAGCTGAATTGAAAGAGCTTCAGGAACAATTAAGGGAGTTATTAGACAAGGGATTCATCCACCCTAGTCATTCCCTGTGGGGAGCTCCAGTGTTGTTCGTGAAAAAGAAAGATGAGTCTATGAGGATGTGCATAGACTACCGAGCCTTGAATCAAGTGACAATCAAGAATAGATATCCTCTGCCAAGGATAGAGGATTTATTTGATCAATTGAGGGGAGCCACAGTCTTCTCCAAGATTGATTTGCGGTCCGATTATCATTAGGTAAGAGTTAAAGAGGATGATATACCGAAAATAGCCTTCCGAATGAGGTATGAACACTATGAGTTCGTGGTCATGCCCTTTGGAGTGACAAATGCACCCGCTATGTGGACTTGATGAATCGGGTATTTAAGGAGTTCCTTGACAAGTTTGTGGTCGTCTTCATTGACGACATCCTTATCTTCTCGAGAACCCAGGAGGAACATGCCGAACACTTGAAGACAGTCTTACAGACCCTTCAGCAAAGACAGTTATATGCAAAGTTCTCCGAGTGTGAGTTTTGGCTTGATCAAATGTCATTTTTGGGATATGTTATTTCAAAAGATGGAGTTATGGTAGACCCGACAAAGATAGAAGCGGTCAGTAATTGGAGTCAACCAAAGAATGCCAGTGAAGTCAGAAGTTTCCTCGGATTAGCAGGGTACTACCGAAAGTTTGTGGAAAACTTCTCAAGGATAGCTTCACCGTTGATGGTTCTTACCAGAAAGAACAAGAAGTTCGAATGGACCAAAGATTGTGAAAAGAGCTTCCTTGAATTAAAGAGGAGACTCACAAGTGCTCCAGTGCTTACCCTTCCAGAAAGTAATGAGGGATTTGACCTGTATAGTGATACATCAAAGATGGGACTCGGAGTAGTACTTATGCAGAAGGGTAAAGTCATTGCTTATGCATCTAGACAACTCAAGGACTACGAAAAGAATTACCCCACTCATGACCTTGAGTTGGCAGCAGTGGTCTTTGCTCTGAAAGTTTGGAGACATTACTTATATGGAGTTCAATGCAAGATTTACACAGATCACCAGAGTCTGAAGTATTTCTTCACTCAGAAGGATCTAAATATGCGATAGCACAGATGGCTTAAGCTAGTAAAGGACTATGACTGTGAAATCCACTACCATCCTGGAAAGGCAAACAAAGTAGCAGATGCGCTGAGTAGAAAATCATGTGCCACTTTGATGTCCCTAGAAACACTATCCCAACCACTGGAGAAAGAGATAATGAATTTTGGGGTTGAGATTATTTCTGGACAGCTCTCCGCCTTGACCATAGTACCTACATTGTTCGAGGATATATTACCGAGACAGGACAAAGATCCTAACATCTAAAGGATCAAGCAAGAGATCCAAGAAGGAAAGGATGAAGGATTCCGTGTCTCTTCTAGTGGGGTATTATATCTGGGTGAATGCTTATGTGTCCCCAAGGACCTAGACTTAAGAAAGAAGATCCTAGAAGAAGCTCATGGGATCCCATATTCGATGCATCCTGGATCGACCAAGATGTATCAAGATATGAAAGAGAAATTCTAGTGGCTTGGTATGAAGAGGGACGTGGCTAAGTATGTTAGCACTTGTCTGACATGTCAGAGAATGAAAATCGAACACCAGAGACTAGGAGGAGTTCTACAGCCTATTCATATTACAGAATGGAAGTGGGAGGAGCTAGCCATGGATTTCATAGTAGGACTGCCCAAAACAACCAATAGCTACGATTCTATTTGTGTAGTTGTTGATAGATTGAAAAGTATGCTCACTTCATGCCTATCAGAATATCATACTTCATGGAACAGTTAGCCCAGTTATACGTCAAGAAAGTGATTAGACTGCATGGAGTACCTAAGATCATTATCTCTGATAGAGACAGTCGCTTCACTTCACACTTCTGGGAGTGTGTTTAGATAGCCCTCATCACTAAGCTACGATTCAGCACTGCATTTTATCCTCAGACAGATGGGTAAATAGAAAGAGTGAATCAGATTCTGAAGGATATGCTAAGAGCTTGTGCCTTAGATTTTAAAGGAAGATGGTGCAAATATTTGTGTTTGGCAGAGTTTGCCTATAATAATAGTTATCAAACCACAATTGGGATGGCACCTTATGAAGCCTTGTATGGAAGGAGATGCAGATCACCTATCTGTTGGTATGAGGGCGACGAGAAGAAAGAAATGGGACTCAAGACTAATTTTATAGATGACGCCACCAAAGCTATAAAGAACATATGCCAAAGGATAGAGATTGCCCAGATTCGATAGAAGAGTTACGCCGATGTCCGACGCAGACCCCTAGAGTTCCAAGTCGAAGATTCAGTGTTCATTAAGGTAGCTCCTATGAAAGGGGTAATGAGGTTTGGGAAGAAAGGCAAGTTAAGTCCCAGATATGTAGGCCCCTACCTAATCACCAAGAGAGTTGGGAAGGTAGCTTATGAGCTAGAGCTACCACAGGAAATGTCAGCTATCCATAATGTATTTCATGTTTCAATGCTTAAGAAGCACGTCTTAGACACCAACCAAGTGATTGAGTCACAGACAGTACAGATTCAGACAGATCTAAGTTATGAAAGTCGACCTATTCAGATAATAGATCTATGAGTTAGGAAACTAAGAAATAAAGAAATACTGTTAGTAAAAGTCTTATGATAAAGTCAAAGGTTTGAAGAAGCAACCTGGGAACGTGAGGATGACATGAAGCAAAAGTACCCCGAGTTGTTCTAAGTTTCGAGGACGAAACTTTTATAAGGTATAAGGGATTGTAACAACCCAAATTTTAGTTCCTATACTTTTATTTATTTATTTAGAAAAAAAATATAGAAATAAGAATAGGAAGAAAAAAAAAGGAAAAAAAATTCGAATAAATGATTCGTTAGCCGATGCTCGAACCATGAACCGTTGGTTTGGAGGAATAGGCTTCCTACCACTAAGTCATAAGATTACCAATGAGTAGGTTATAACAGAATATATTTATAGGCAAAAAAAAGGGAGAAGTTAGTTAATTTAGCTAAGCATTTAAAGGGGTAATTAAATTAGAGAAACCCTAGTTTATATATAGTTTTTATTTTTCTCTCTCTCCCCCTCTCGTTTTTTTTCCAGCCACCTCTCTCTCTCTCCCTCTCATTTTTCCAACTGCCTGTCTCTCTCCCTCTCATTTTTTTCCAGCTGCCTCTCTCTCTCTCCCTCTCAATTTTCCAGCTGCCGAAGCAAGGAAGAAGCTTGTCTGCTATTTGGATAATTCAAAAAGGGGGTTTTTCAAGAGGGATCTCCTCAAGGACTTGGTAGAGGATCACGCTAAAGCCAAGAAACACGTAGGAGGTTTTCTCTTTATGAAATCTAGCGGTATAAATTGGTGAAAAGCGTAGGAAGTAAGTATTGCTCACTTGCAGTATAAGTAGTTATCGTATGTCATTGATATGTTTTTATGTATATGTTATTTCCAGTTACATGATTTTTACCCGTATGTCATGTTTGATTTAGTATCATGTTTAGATCCATGATAAGAATGTGATTTATGATCATGCATGTTGTAGATAAGTTGTAGCTTACAATTATATGCATGATGTAGAGTAAGATGTAAAAATATTTTCTTTATAAGGAAAATTTAAAGATGCTCCCCGTTCGAATTTGGGATTAAGAGCACAACGATCTTCAGTATGCTCCCCATTTCAGTTTTGGAGGTCAAGAGCATAATGATCTTTAGGGTGCTCCCCATTCGTGATTTAGGGGATTAAGAGCATTCTTTTAGTATGTATAAGAATATAAGTATAAAGAAAGTATTTTACTTTTGAGATGACATGTACCGGGCATCAGTTTTTCTCACGGGCCAAGGCCCTCAGTCTCAGTTACCCTAGTAGGTTCGGTGGTTGGCCACCCCGGCCTATTAGGAAAGCACGCATTAGTACTATGCCGGGCCCATATCCAGGATGATTATTAATTTGAAGTATCAGTATAAGTATAAGTAAAAGTTTTCAAAGTTAATTATTCCAGTTCAGATACACTGTTTATAAGTTTTAAAATACTTAAGAGCATGATTTATATAAAATACATGCATTCAAAATTATGATTTCTAGTTATGCTTGCATGTGTATCAATGTATCAAGGGTAAGAGAACTAGTTTCATGATTTCATACGTTGGGTATTTTTGTGAGCATAGAAAGTACTTACTAAGCGTTATTGCTTACAATTTGCATTTCCTTATACTGCAGATAAAGGTAAAGAAAAGCTTCAGTAAGGTGGCATGGCGGATGAAGTGCTGGGTGTGTGTGGCGACGGAACAATGGAAGTAAAAGATCCTAAGTGCAGATGTCTAAACCAGATTTTTAGTTTCTAATTGTTTTCTTTTGATATTGTTGAAGTTCAACTGGATTACTTATGGTTGAGACCAAAGAATGCTAGATTCATATTGGGTTAGTCTTAATACTTGCATGTTAGGTGAAGATCTTGAAATGATTATTGTTTAAGTGATGTCAAGGTCCTTATGATTATTTTAGTTGTTAGCATATTGTGTTAGTACATTGCATGAATTTAAGAATAAGACAGTAAAGTAGTGACATCTCCCCTAGTAGAGAGTGGAAAGACTAGGGGGGGGGGTGTTACAACATGACTTGAAGTCCTATGTATAAGGGAATCAAGTAGTGTTGCCCTAGAAAATGCATGAAACCCTAGTTTAGGATGAACAAAACCCATATCTCACATCACATTGACATGTGTATGTATTGATACACCCTAGACACATGTGAGATGCTAGGAAATGAGTTAAGTTCAAGGTGCATAGTTTTTGCATCTAGATGAACTTAAACTCAACTCATACCATGGATGAATCATGAGAAAAGCTTGTGTACAAGTCATGTGCATTAAGGCCATAGACCATGGTTCAATATAAGTTTTTAAAACTATTTCAAAATCATTTTGAAAAACCTTAGTGTAGTCTATCTTTTTATAGAAGTCACCATTAAAGATGTTGATACAAAGTGAGCTCAAAACAATGAAAATTTTCTCATTTTTGAACATGTATCAATTTCATTACTTTGTGGGTAAATTATTTTTCACATATTTTTTACCCATAATGTGTGCTATAAGTATTATACATATGAATTTTCGTGATTTTTCGATTTATGTATAATTACTTATGATTTTTGAAAACTCAATTTTGATTTCTGATTTCTGAATTTTACAGATATTAATCGACTGATGCTTGATGGCAGTTGACTGATGCATAGGGTAGTCGACTGATTACTGTCAGAGTCGACTGTCAATGCTGATTTCGAGTAAACAAGGATGTTTAGCCCATGTTTCAGCTATGTTAGGCTACCCTAACTGCTTCTAACCCTAGGATAAGCTTTGGAAAGCATTGGAAAGGGTGAAAATCCATTGGATATGGATTAGGAGAGTTGTTTAGGGTGTGCATCAATTTTAAGGTGTGTGAAAGTTTAAGATTGAACTTTTACCCTTAATCTTGATGGTTTAGTGTTCCTATAGGCTTAGGGACTCTCCAAGGACATTGTTGGTGCAATGGTCAAGGGGGAGCAAGCCTTTAGGGAGAGATTTCCATCATGGGATGATGGATGTGTTCTTCCTCACGAGGAGGAGAAATGGGAATGAGAGATGCCCAATTTGGAAATTGATAGAGTTTATAGGAAGCCTCTCTTAAGTGATATGAGATTTATCACTAAGAAGAGTGAAGGCATCCTAGATATTTTTAGACCAAGGGGGAGATTGTAAGATCTCATTAGGATATGAGACATTGACCTCCTTAGGGAGAACCTTTTTGATGTATGTCAAAAAAGGGGAGAATTTATAAGAGAAGTTATGAGATTACCAATTTGGGAGAATTGGTAAGGAGATTTGAGTTAGGTGACCTAACTCAATTTTTTGTTTGTGGTTTTTGTCAAACATTAAAAAGGGGGAGATTGTTGGTGCAATCGCCCCAAGTCATGATTGACCATACACGAGTTAGACTTGAGTAGTGTTTTGATGTTTGACAATGGTTTGGGGAGATTGTTGGTGCAATCATCCCAGGTTATGATTGACTGGACTCGAGTTTGACTCGAGTGGTATTTTGGATGTTTGACGATGGTGTGACCATTGTTTGACTATATGGTTGACATGAGGTTGACCATATGATGGGAAAGTCCAACATGGGTTGACATGGAAAGTCCAAGCATGGGTCTTGGCAAGGGAAAGCCTAAACTTGAGTCTTGGCAAATGGAAAGTCCAAGCATGGGTCTTGGCATGGGAAAGTTCAAGCTTGAGTCTTGGCAAATGGAAAGTCTAACATGGGTTGGCAAGGGATGTCCAAGGGGTGATATTGGCGGCTTAAAGTCCAAGAGTGGAGTCTTGGCAGCATAAATCCAATGGTTAGCGGCGTAAGGTCCAATCGGGAGTCTTGACAGCCTAAGCCCAATGTGCCTTGGTGGTGTAGACCACATTAGTATTACAATAGCTGATGGAAGCACTTGAAGGCTAGCATATGGATGAACAAGTCATGGATGACTTGGATGGATCCGATAAGCGTGAGGCTGATGAAGGTGACTAGAAGGCTTAGGTCTAGGATAAGGGCGGTCTAGCAAGTATGAGGGCATCGTACTTGGTGTTAAAATCTCATGATGAGGTTATTAGTCGACTGATATTATGAGTAGTCAACTGATATGAGTCGACTGTAGGAAATGGCCTAGCAGTCGACTGCCAGCATGGGGTAGTCGACTGTTGGACTGAGCAGTCGACTAATATGGTGATCAGTCGACTGATGGTCGAGTTTTCGAGGATAGAAAGTTTCTATGTCGACTGTTAGGGTTTGACAGTCGAGTGATAACTCGATCAGTCAACTAATGGTCATGATCAGTTGACTGATGGCTTATCCGTTGGAACTTATCCCACGTGGCTTGGGCCGTTGTGAGACAACGACTACAGGAGCAGTCGACTGATGGTCTCGATAAGTCGACTGCTAGGCGAAATCCAACCCGAATGCAGGTTATAAAAGCAGCTCATGGAGAAGGTTTTTGCCATTGATTTCTTGGGCGTTTGTGTTGGAACGTAGGTGGCCGGCTAGAGGGGGGTGAATAGCCCCAAATTATGTGTACGGTGGAAGTCGTTCGTTTGTCACATGCTTGGCTACAATATTCGTTAATATGCAGCGGAATAATAATAACGAAAAACGAATACACAAGCACACACAATATACAAAGATATACGTGGTTCGGAACCGAATGGTTCCTACTCCACGGGTGAGCTCAACGAGCTCGTGTTATGCGCACGACACTAACAACAACTCCTTCTCGACAACACATCGGAGGTGGAGAAATCTTGTACAAGCAAATACACAAATGTAATACAAGAAAATACAAATACACAAATGAAATACGTAAAGAAAACTTTACAATAATGGATTTGAACGCTTGCTTGTTTCTTGCTTTGGATTGCTCTTGAAGGACTGAAATGCAGTAACAATTCCCCTTCAAAATCACCCTTAAAGTCTTAGAGAAATCCTCCATCTCGTGCTCCATTTATAACCTGCATCAAGCTGATTCCGCGCCCATCAGTTGACTGATCGTGACCATCAGTCGACTGATCCTGTTGCCATTGTCTCACAACGAGTCGATCCACGTTGGCCAAGTTCCAACGGATCCATCATCAGTCGACTGATCATGACCATCAGTCGACTGATGATCCCATCAATCGAGTGGTCACCACGATCACTCGACTGGAAAACCTTCTGTAACTAAAAATACCCCGATCAGTCGACTGATCTTCCCATCAGTCGACTGATGGTGTCATCAGTCGACTGCCCTCCCTCGGCAGTCGACTGCCCTCCCTCGGCAGTCGACTGTTCGGCAAGACTTGGTTAGTCGAACACCGGTCGAGCCCAATCAACCTAGAGCAGTCGACTAACACTTATACCAGTCGACTGATGTCGGGTAAAACCTAAATACCAAGTTGTTTAAGCATCCGACCGTCGGGTAAACCCTCAAACACCACGTTTGAGCCTCCGACACTCAGTCTTAGCCACTTGGCCAAGTCCACCTCATCCTCTCATAGAGTTCCCTTCTGAAGCTCTCTTGCCTCGGCCTATGTCTCTCGGATGCACAGAGCGCACGACTTCACAATGCCATCCTTCGCGTCTCTTGCCCTCGAAGTATGCTTCCCTTGGCCCTCACTCCATTCGCTCCCCGTCCGGTGGTCCCTCGGATGCACCAAACACACGACTTCGCAATGCCATCCTTCACCAACTCAAGGACCCCGAGCCTAGTGAACTTGCCAAGTCCTCAAGACTTCCCACACCAAGCCTCATGCTTGGATTTTTCATGCCAAGCCCCATGCTTGGACTTTTTACCACCAAGGTTACACACTTGGATTTGCGTGTCCAACCCTATGTCAGACTTCCCATGACACTCCCATGTCATATGTTTTGTCTAACATCAAAATACAGTTCGAGTCAAACTCGAGTCCTGGGACGATTGCACCAACAATCTCTCCCTTTTTGATGTTTGACAAAACCTCAAACTCAAGTCTACCAATTATCCCCATTTGACAATTCTCACATACCAATGAGAATTCCAACTATCCCAATTGGTATCTTCTCCCCCTTTTTGACATACATAAAAAAGGTCCTCCCCAAGGGTATGAATGTCTCATATCCTAATGAGATCTTACAATCTCTCCCTTGGAGAAACACATGACTATAATCTTTCTAGTGATAAGTCCCATATCACTTAAGAGAGGCAATCCCAAACTTTCCTCCCATGAGGAAAAAGATACATCCATCTTCCCATGATGGATACCTCCCCCTAAAAGCTTGCTCCCCCTTGACCATTGCACCAACAATGTCCTTGGAGAGTCCCTAAGCCAATAGGAACATTTAAACAATCAAAATTAAGGTACAAGTTCAACATTGAACCTCCATGCACCTTAAATTGATACTCACCCTAAACACTTCTCCTAATCCATATCCAATGGATTTCCACCCTTTCTAATGCTCTCCATAGCATGTCCTAGGGTTAGGAGTGGTTAGGAGACCAAAACATAGTTGAACATGGGCCTAACTACCATGGTTTACTTGAAATCAACTTGAGCAGTTGTCTGTATCAAATATCAGTCGATTGCCACCCTCATCAGTCGACTGACATCCATGGCAGTCGACTAATAACTGCAAAATGTAGTTTTCAGGTTTTCAGAAATGAATTTCCGAAAATCATAAGTAAATATACATACATTGAAAAATCATAAAATTTTGTACGTACATTACTTATTACAATCATTATGAGTGAAAAATATTAGAAAATTATTTTACCCACAAAATAGTGAGATTGACACAAAGTTTAAAAGTTGATAAAAGCTTCAATATTGAGCCCTCTTTGTATCAACTCATTCAATGGTGATTACTATCAAAAGATAGACTTCACCAAGGTTTTTTAAAATAATTTTGAAATGTTTTTAAAACCTTCAATTTCATTTTTCTAAACATCTCACTTGTATCTAAATGTGTAAAACACATACAAGTCAAGTATTGGTGAGATGTGGAGTCTTTGTTATTTAGGGTTTCATTCATATCTCTAGGCAACAATATTTGATTCCCTTCAAATCATGCCTTAGTCCTTAAATTCATTTTATTTATGCATGAATGATGATTATGACATAAATGATACAAAGACAAGAGCATATGCCAAAATCATGATGTCATGACATTGTTGGTGCAGTGGGCACCAAAGTCGAACCGGTATTTTGATTATGGCAAAAGGCTCAATAGTTAAGGGTATATTTGTTATCTTACGAGCTCAATTAAGTGTGCAGAAATGCTAAAGTTGAGCGGAAGGTCTGCGACACCCGGTGGGAACCGAGGTGGTCGGGCAACGCCAGAGGGACTTCGGAGGAAGCCGAGGTACTCGGGTGAAGACCGGAAGCGAGACTACAAGGTAAGCTCGTGTGAAAGCGAAGCAAGGTCGTTAAGCGTAGATCCGACCCAATACCTCCAATGGAAGGTCTAGGTCGAGATCAGATGGTTAGAACCATCGTACTTTATATTTTAAGCTAACTTGTACTGCAGTCCAAAACCCTTTGACTACAGTCAACTGCTAGTCAAGTTCCAGCCTCGAGAAGAGCTCGAATTTCAAGGGGGTGAATTTGGACTTGACTCGTGTTTTGGTACAAAGGGTGATGTGGCATCAAGGTGGACATCCAAACCATCACCAAGCTTCCTTGTGGTGGACGCCCAAGATAAGGTGAGTTGGCACAAGATGGTTGGCTCCCATGATGTGGCACAAGTTGAATGGCTCCAACAAGTTGGCGCCCAAGGAGATTGGAGGTGGCACAAGGTGGTTGGATGAAACACCTCATCCTTGAGTTGGCGCCCAAGGAGGTTGGAGGTGGCACAAGGTGGTTGGATGAAACACCTCATCCTTGAGTTGGCGCCCAAGGAGGTTGGAGGTGGCACAAGGTGGTTGGATGAAACACCTCATCCTTGAGTTGGCGCACAAGAAGGTTGGAGGTGGCACAAGGTGGTTGGATGAAACACCTCATCCTTGAGTTGGGATAAGAACCTCACCTTGGACACTACCTATGTCTAAATTCATAGATCAATATCCATAAATAGACATGTTCACGCCAAGCAAAAAATACAAGACATCAAGAGCTCTCAACACGCCGTCGTAACGTCGCTACTACTACTCACATTTGCTACGACGAAGTGCCGCCGACAACGAAAGCTACATCTTCTACTTATAAGAGTTGTCGGTATATTTATTTAAGTTCTACTTCTTTAAATTGTCTTTGTGCTTTAATCGTAACAAGGAAAGGGGGAGTGTCCCTTTGCCTTGATTTCTTTTTGTAATCGTTGCTCCTACCTCCAACGAGGAGGAGTGGTTTTAGTGAATTGCCCTCCGTACGTGATCAAGGATCACTAGGGCCGTGGATTAGCAATCGAAAGATTGTGAACCACGTAAAAATATCTTGTCTACTTTATATTTCCATTGTGCACTCTCTACTTGCTTTTTACTTATTGCAAAAGTTTTTAACGACAGTATCGCTATTCACCCCTCTAGCGACACTTTCGATCCAACAATTGGTATCGAGTCGGGCGCTAAGATTCGTGAAACCACCAATCTAGCTTTGTTTTTCTTTTTTACAGATTTTTATTTATTTATTTCTGTTTTTGATAATTATTTCACTTGCTTATCTTCTCCTACATATAGAATTGCATTAGAGGCTTTAGGATCCGGATAAGGTTGTCCTTCGGGTTAGATCCCGAGTAAGGTTGTCCTCCGGAACTTCAACGACATTATTTGATTGTTTATTTCTTTTGCAAGTTACATTTTATATATCTTTTTTACTTCCCAAGATTACTAATCCAAGACGAAAGTCTTGGAATATTCTTTCCGTGTGTGTTTTGCAAGATTCTTTTAAATCGTTCTTCTTCTTGTTTTTAAATGGCCCATCTCGAAGGGTTTAGCACTTGACCCCGCTTTACAACGGTAATGACTTTCGTTATTGGAAGGGTCGGATGGAATGCTTTCTTAAAACCCAAATCGAGATGTGGATCGTAATCCAAACCGGTTTCACACTTCCTATTAATGAAGATGGTGAATCTTTGGGTTACGATCAATGGTCAAATTCCATGAAAAACAAGTAGAAGCCGATGCCAAGGCAACTCAAATCTTGCAATGTGGGTTGTCCAAGGAAGAGCTCAACCGCTGGCGTCGGCCCCTTCATTAGTGCAAAGGACTTATGGACCAAGCTAGTGGAACTACGAAGGCAAGCGACACGAAGGTATGTAAAAGAGATTTACTTTTAAATAAATTGTATAACTTGAAAATGCAGGAAAACGAGACCGCAACTCAACTACATGCTCAGTATTCAAGACATCATCGTCAACCAACTCCATGCCATCGGACAAAAGGTCGAGAATCGCGACCTTATCGTATTCTCTTAACTCGTTTCCTAGGACCACCTTGTGGCATCCATGGTCGATGCCTACAAGGTCTCCAAGGACCTTTCTAAGATTAGGTTAGGCGAATTGTTTTTGAACTTGAATTACATGAGCAAACTAACGTGGTCCGTGCCGAGAAGAGTATTGCGTTAGTTGCGGTGTTCCAAGAAGAAGAAGCCCCAAGCAAGCCACCCTCGGAGGAAGAAGACGATATCCAAGCTCTAATGGCCAAGCCGACGAGCACGACTCAAACCAAGAAGAGTCCGAGTCCGAATCGATGATGAGCTTCCATTCAAGACAAGCCACGGATCCGTATCCGGTTCAAAAGAATCATTAAGGGTAAGTCGGTCGTTACTTAATACTTTGTATGGTGCAATTAAATTTTAAATAAGAAACTAGCTAAGTCCGAGTCCAAGGTCGAGACCCTAATTGAGGAGGTTAACCTCCTCAAACATGAGGTCTCCCTAACCTCTTCGACTACTCGTATTCAAGAGGAGGACTCAACTCAAGTTGAAAAGCTTGAAGTTGAGGACTCGCTTTTGAAAACACAAGTCGAAGACCTTAGGAACACGTTGGAAAGGTTCACTTTGGGATCCAAGGGACTTGACCTCTTACTTGGATCACAAAGGGCCGTGTACAACAAGGCCGGACTCGGGTTTAACTCAAATACAACCAATAAGTCATATATGTCTATAGTAAACCAACATAAGAAAAATGTCCAAGCATGGGTCCCTAAGATCACTTTGATTTCAACTTTAGGATCTAACATGTATTGGGTTCCCAAGGACCAAATTCACTATGTGAATAGACCCACTCGATTCAATGGTCCAGGGGGAGCCAATACAAAATGTATTTTTGTTAAGTCTTAGAAATTGCATGCTTAGTTTTTCCTTTATTTTTAGAATGGTTAGATAGGACTCATAACCAACTAAAATCCTGCGGAAAGATTGAGCCTCGGGGAGCCTCTTTTCAAAAATAAATCAACTAAAATCCTACGAAAGATTGAGCCTCGGGCCTCTTTTCAAAAATAACTAGTTAGACCAAGATCTAGTCTCAAGTAAGTCGAGTTATCAATTTCTTGAAATTAGCTTTGTCTAAGGAAGTGGTCGTTGTTCCGATCAAAGAAGGCCTCAGGCCTCGCCACGACACGAAGCTAATCTCTTGAAAAGATTACTTGATGAGCTTAGACTAAATCGAATCTAACCTAATGTTGGTTAATTTAAATTCATTAAAATTAATCAAGTAAAATTGAAAGTCATCTCACAATAATAACACATAGGAATAACATGTTTTGATCATGTAGATATTGGTGAGATGATTTAGGTTTAAAACTTACAAACAACCCTTTAGTAATTCCATTGATCCTACACATAAGAGTCGAAGAAACCATTAATATAGTTTTCGAGAAGGACACGAACCGTTCAATCCTTAACAAAACCAACTAACAAATCAACTTATAGCGAACCCGACTCGATCTTGAACTTGAATCTCGTCTAACCCAAGTCATCCTATCGACCAAGTGATAGATGACTCTAACCCAAGTCAAACTAGAACTCACCCAAGTCATCCTATCGACCAAGTGATAGATGACCCTAACCCGAGTCACACTAAGACTCAAACAAATCATCCTATCAATCAAGTTATAGGTGATCCAAATTTAGGGTTCGAACTAGAGCTTCATACGAAACCTTAATCAAATCTCGTTAATTTCCAAAATCGAACCCAAAACTATTGAACAAGCACTTCTTGATCCCGATCGATTATTGCTATGCAAGAAGAGCTAGCTCAATTCACTAGAAATGAAGTCCGAATTAGTACCACCACCTAAAGAAAAATCAATTATTGGAACAAGGTGGGTATTTGAAATAAACTTGATGATAAAGGTGAAGTAGTTAGAAATAAAGCTAGGTTAGTCGCAAAGGGTTTAGTCAAGTCGAAGGTTTAGATTACGATGAGACCTACGCCTCGTAGCTGCACTAGAGTCCATCCGAATGTTGTTAGCATATGCTGCACATCGAGGTTTTAAATTGTTTCAAATGGATGTCAAGTCAGCATTTTTGAATGGATACATTAAGGAAGAAGTTCACGCTACCAACCTCCGGATTCGAAAATCTAGATAAACTGACCATGTCCTTAGACTTAAGAAAGCCCTATATGGACTCAAACAAGCCCCAAGAGCTTGGTACGAAGGCTTTCGATCTATCTTAAGTCCAAAGGATTCAACCAAGGTTTAGTCGACCCAACCTTATTCGTTAAAACCGTAGGAAAAGAAATCTTTATAGCCCAAATCTATGTAGATGATATAATTTTTGGAACTACCAACTCGATCCTACTAAACGAATTCATCTCACTTATGGAAAGTGAATTTGAAATGAATTTAGTGGGAGAGTTAAGTTTCTTCTTAGGTTTACAAATTAAACAAACTAAAGATGGAATATATTTACATCAACAAAAATATACTAAGGACTTAATAAATCGATTTGGAATGCAAGATGCTAAAATAATCAATACACCTATGGCAACTAATGTTAATATAAACGAAGATGTAGAAGGAAAACCCGTTGACCTAAAATACTATAGGAGCGCAATAGGAAGTCTCCTATACTTAACCGCGAGCCGACCCGACATTTTATTCGCGGTAAGTATGTGCGCAAGGTTACAAACCTGTGCCAAGGAGTCTCACCTAACCCTAGTCAAGCGTATCCTTAGATATCTAAAGGGCACGCTAAACGTAGGTATTTGGTACCCTAGATCTACCGAGTTTAATCTAATCGGCTACTCCGACTCCGACTATGCCGGTAGTAAACTCGATAGAAAGAGCACGAGTGGTTGTTGTCAAATCCTCGGCTCGAGTCTAGTAAGTTGGTGCAGTAGGAAGCAGCATTGCGTTGCCTTATCTACCACCACCGAGGCGATAGGTGAGTGTGTCTCTCAGCTCCTGTGGATGAAGCACACTCTCCAAGACTTTAGCTTAATCTTTAACAACATTAAAAGTTAGGTATGTGTGTAATAGAGTAGGATTTAAATTTTTCTATATATGTACTCTATTTTTGCTTCTTTTTATGAAATTAGCCTAAATCTTACCTTAGAAATCATATTGGGAACTTGCTTGGACTTACAAACCCTAAAATATATTTACAAACTTTTTGAGTTAAGGCAAAAGGGGGAGAAAGTCACAAAAGTAACCAAAATTAACCAAAATTAAAGGGGAAGAAAGTAAACAAAATTATTACCTTTTATATTAAGTAATTCCGATTACTTAAGCAACTATTAAGGGGGAGTAAAAATTATTTTTCAAGAACTCACCTTCGGTCAAGGGGGAGGTTACCTCAAAGGGGAGAACTTGAAACAATAATATTTCTCACTCATGCTTAATCTTTATGCTAGCTCACTCATGCTTAATCTTTATGCTAGCTCATTCATGCTTAATCATTATGCTAGCTCATTCATATTTAATCTTTATGCTAGCTCATTCATATTTAATCTTTATGCTAGCTCATTCATGCTTAATCATTATGCTAGCTCATTCATATTTAATCTTTATGCTAGCTCATTCATGCTTAATCATTATGCTAGCTTACTGTTATGCTTAATTTTTCCTTAACTTTTGTGTCGGTTTGCCATGAATCAAAAGGGGAGATTGTTGGTGCAAGGGCACCAAAGTCGAACCGTATTTTGATTATGGCAAAAGGCTCAATAGTTAAGGGTATATTTGTTATCTTACGAGCTCGATTAAGTGTGCGTAAATGCTAAAGTTGAGCGGAAGGTTCTGCGACACCGGTGGGAACCGAGGTGGTCGGGCAACGCCAGAGGGACTTCGAGGAAGCCGAGGTACTCGGGTGAAGACCGGAAGCGAGACTATCTGGTAAGCTCGTGTGGCGAAGCAAGGTCGTTAGCGTAGATCCGACCCAATACCTCCAATGGAAGGTCTAGGTCGAGATCGGATGGTTAGAACCATCGTACTTTATATTTTAAGCTAACATGCTGCGGTCAAAACCCTTTGACTACTGATCAGTTCGACCTCGAGAAGGCTCGAATTTCAAGGGGTGAATTTGGACTTGACTCGTGTTTTGGTACAAAGGGTGATGTGGCATCAAGGTGGACATCAAACCATCACCAAGCTTCCTTGTGGTGGGCGCCCAAGATAAGGTGAGTTGGCACAAGATGGTTGGCTCCCATGATGTGGCACAAGTTGAATGGCTCCAACAAGTTGGCGCCCAAGGAGGTTGGAGGTGGCACAAGGTGGTTGGATGAAACACCTCATCCTTGAGTTAGCCCAAGGAGGTTGGAGGTGGCACAAGGTGGTTGGATGAAACACCTCATCCTTGAGTTGGCGCCCAAGGAGGTTGGAGGTGGCACAAGGTGGTTGGATGAAACACCTCATCCTTGAGTTGGCGCACAAGGAGGTTGGAGGTGGCACAAGGTGGTTGGATGAAACACCTCATCCTTGAGTTGGGATAAGAACCTCACCTTGGACACTACCTATGTCTAAATTCATAGATCAATATCCATAAATAGACATGTTCACGCCAAGCAAAAAATACAAGACATCAAGAGCTCTCAACACGCCGTCGTAACGTCGCTACTACTACTCACATTTGCTACGACGAAGTGCCGCCGACAACGAAAGCTACATCTTCTACTTATAAGAGTTGTCGGTATATTTATTTAAGTTCTACTTCTTTAAATTGTCTTTGTGCTTTAATCGTAACAAGGAAAGGGGGAGTGTCCCTTTGCCTTGATTTCTTTTTGTAATCGTTGCTCCTACCTCCAACGAGGAGGAGTGGTTTTAGTGAATTGCCCTCCGTACGTGATCAAGGATCACTAGGGCCGTGGATTAGCAATCGAAAGATTGTGAACCACGTAAAAATATCTTGTCTACTTTATATTTCCGCTGTGCACTCTCTACTTGCTTTTTACTTATTGCAAAAGTTTTTAACGACACCGTATCGCTATTCACCCCCCCCTCTAGCGACACTTTCGATCCAACAATTTATTGTTAGTGCCTATAAGATTCATATATCTCCACAATGATATGATATTGTCCACTTTGGGCCCAAGCCCTCATGGTTTTGTTTTTGGGCTTTACCCAAAAGGCCTCATGCCAATGGAGATATCTTTTTTCTTATAAGCACATGATCTTTTCCATGTCTTACCAATATGGGACTTTGATTGTATTCCCCATACTCCCAACAATCCCCCCCTCAAACGAAGGACCACATTGGGCCCCCCCTCAAGCCTATCCCTCCTCGAAGGATTTTCTCTGCTTGATGTCCGATCTTCAACCCACCAGGACTTCCTGCCAGTTGTTCGGTCCCCCCGACCCAACTAGACTTCCTTCCTGATGTCTGGTTCTCTTGATCCGGACGTGGGAGCTCAACTTCCTTCGTTCGAGGTTCATGGCTTGACATGGACCATGGCTCTGATACCAATTGTTAGTGCATATAAGATCCACATATCTCCACAATGGTATGATATTGTCCACTTTGGGCCCAAGCCCTCATGGTTTTGTTTTTGGGCTTTACCCAAAAGGCCTCATGCCAATGGAGATATCTTTTTTCTTATAAGCACATGATCTTTTCCATGTCTTACCAATGTGGGACTTTGATTGTATTCCTCATACTCCCAACAGACATGTGAATGAATTATAAGCATACATGACATATAAAAATAACCCTTAAAAATGATCATGATATTTTATATGGTAAAAATAAATATGATGTCATGTCATGGCAAGGAAAACAAAGCATGACAATTATAAAATGCTAAGGTATAGAATACCATAGTGTTAAGCCCAAATTGCCATTTCTAAAATTAAATCCATTTTTTCCTTAATGCCAATTATCCCCCTAATGTGCCAAAAACCCAAAATGGCACACCATTACTCCTAAAACCTAATTGTTCCAATTTAATCATTTTCATCTTCTCAAAACACATTGGCATATCCTAATGTGTCAACTCTTCCATGGCTAGGTTAACTACCCATCCACTTAGGGTTGAAACACCCTAACCCATCTAGCGTGAATCGATCACGCTCCTAGGAACCTAATACCTATTGGAGCTCCTTGGGTTAACAAGGTATTCACTAGGGATAACTTCCCTAGATACCTTTCTAATGACCCTTTTAGGTTTTGACACCTTAGTCATTTGGGTCTTTCCTAAGTCAAACCTAGAGGTGACTCCCCCTTTGACCTTTTTAGTGACTTTCTTGGTTTTTCTTAAGTCCTTAGCCACTAAACACTTACCGTGGCTAGTCTTAGAGATAACTTCCCTATTAGCCTTGGTTTTCCTAGACCTAGAGATTGTTCTATAATTGAATGTAACATTATGGTAGGACATAGGTTTGTGACCCAAAACTTTCTTGCCCTTGGACATTTCTTGTTTCCTAAGCCTTAAATTTTGACCCTTTGACATTTTAAAAGATTTTGTCATGATTTTAAGGGTCTTTTCCAATTTTTCTAGCCTTGACCTCAAAGCTCGGTTCTCCTCCTCTAATCTTCCCAATTTTGATCTATCATTAGATTTTTGGGAATTGTTTTTCTTTTTAGGCATATACCTAGATTTCTTGGGGTTAATGCCCAAGTTTTCTTCTATTCTCCTTATAGACTCCCTAGGTAGGATTTGTCTAATGTCATTGATCCTAGATTTGTCCTTAGGTAAACTAACATGCTTGGCACCTAAACAAACATCTTTATTTCTATTAGCATGCTTTCATTAATGATAGCAAGTGAACTAAAATGATTAGCATGCTTCTTGTTCTTAGAAATTGAAGGTGCATTAAAATTTACCTTAGGGTTAGTTTTAGAAGCTCCCCCTACATGAGATGCCCCTTCTTGCCCTTTCTTCCTCTTCCTAGGGCATTGACTTCTATAATGTCCCCTTTGGTTGTATTTGAAGCACATAATGTGCTCCTTGCTTCTAGTTGAGGGAACTCCGGCATCATTTGACTTTTGATTGACTTTTGGTGTCGGTGCCTTTTCCTCAGCCAATTTTGGGCATTTACTCTTGTAATACCCTTTCTCCCTACACTCAAAACATATTATATGATTTTTGTCTTTGATTATGATGCATGAGTTACCTAGGGAGGTGGTGGAAGCCTCTTGATCACTTCTTCCGGAGGTAGATGCTTCGTCTTGACCTTGCTCTGGAATGGGAGTCCTCTCCTCCCCCTCAATGTTAGAGGTGGAGGTCTCCACCAAGTCATCAACATCATCGAAGGTGGATGGCGATTCCTCAACATCCTTGAATCCGGATGTTGATGGGCATTCTTCCTCAATGTGGGCTCTTCATGAAATTTGATCACCTTGTCCCATAGGTCCTTAGCATCCCTATATTCTCCTAGCCAAGACCAAATATTGTTAGGAATAAAATCACTAAGCAATGTAATTAACTTGAGATTTGTCTTGAAATCCTTCATTTGGTCCTTGGTGTTGGAATGTATACTGAAAGCCTAGCTCTTTTTGTATGAACATTTTTATTTTGAAATAATAATCACATGATCATTGTTTGCACTTTATATTTATTATATGTGTGCATATTGTCTAATATTTTACATTGTAGATAACATGGTGCTTGGTGTGGCACAGAAGATCATGTTATCAGTCCCTTGTAGAATATAAGTAGAGGCTCATAACCAAGATGGTTTTGGACAAACCATTGGCATGGTTGTAGTGTAGCTTGGTATTGTTTTGTCTTGAACATAGAGTTACACTAGTACACTTAGGTGTATTGAGCAAGACCGACATAGAGGTGATTCAATTTATTGCTGACTACATAATTGAATCGGACCTCGGATATTATGTTGTACATGCTCTTAATCCCGATATAATAACGGGCACATGTACTTAATATTTATTTCTTTGATTTACCAAAGGGTGAGATTTAGATGGATTAAATCAATATGCCCGGTAAGTTGGGAAATGATATTATTTACATGGTGTGCCGTTGATTATAGGAGGAAACCGTGTCCTATATATAGGTTGATGATGTCCCCTTGAGGAGCTCATAAAGTTCATCATGTAAACCCTGCAGGTTGACTTAGTCAACATGATGATAAGGTTGGGTGGTACTACTCGAGGAGTTAGATGTTAATTAATTAATGGTCAGTAAATCAATTAATTGACGGACATTCGATATCTTAAACACGGGGAGATGGATGTACAAATAATATATGGAGCCCATATTATCATATGGGGGTTGGTGAGGTAATTCAATGATGATCCTCTAGTGGAATGGAACATCATTGATGGATCAAGTTTGTGTGGTTCCGATCCATCGGGTGGCCAAGATCCAACTCCTCCTCATGGTCCCTATTGTAGCCTATTAACACCTCATGAAGCCTAGATCCAATGATGGAAAACAAAACTCTAGATCCGACGGTGGAGATTAAATCCCTAGATCCGACGGTGGAGATTAAATCCCTAGATCCGACAGTTGGGATGAAACCCTAGATCCGACGGTTGGGATGAAACCCTAGATCCGACGGTTGGGATGAAATCCTAGATCCGACGGTTGGGATGAAACCCTAGATCCGACGGTTGAGATTAAATCCCTAGAAAAAATGGAGGAGATTAAACCAAGGCCTAAACCTAACTCTATATATATGGGCTTAGGCTTGGGCGGCAAAGAGGATGAGAAAAAAGAGAAAAACCTAATTGAGATAAGGTGGCTTGGGCGGCAAGAAATAGGAGGAGGCTAGGGTTAGGGTTTGGTTCATGGTGTTGGGCGGCAACAAGGAGAAGGGAGCTTCTTCTTCTTGTTCCCAATGATGGCCGACACCCTTCTTCCTCCTTCCTCCTTCCTCTTTGGTTTGGCCAGCGCCCAAGCTTCTCCCCTTGATCTATGGCTTGTGGTGGATGAGATGAGGGTTGCTTCCCATGGGCGGAAAGAAATAGGAGGAGGCTAGGGTTAGGGTTTGGTTGTTGGTGTTGGGCGGCAACAAGGAGAGGGAGATTCTTCTTCATTTTCCTTTGATGGCCGGACCCTCTACCTTCTTCCCTCTACCTTGGCCAAAGCTCAATCTATTCTACTTCCCTTCATCCTTAGCCGGAAATTAAGGAGAGCCTAGTTTAGGGTTTGGGCGGCAACAAGGAGAAGGGGTGTTTTCTTTCTTCTTCTCCAAGTGTTGGCTGGCGCCCATGCCCTTGTTGTTTCTCTTTTGGTTGGTTTCCATACTCCATTTTATCTTCCTTGGCCGGTGGCAACATCGAGTTTATTGACTTGGTGGCCGGTTCCAGAAAGGAAGATGAGTTTTGTTTTAGGATCTTCCTTTGTTCCTAGTGAACAAGGAAAGAAAGATCGGTGATCTAGGAGGCTTCAACTTTTGGTAGATCGTCGCCCACACGACGTCCAAAAGGAGGGAGGACATACAATAGAAGATCAAGAGGTATAACAAGAGGTATAATCTTGTTTATTTTGATTAATGTTCTTTTGTATTATGTTTATAATTTCTTTTCAATTATATGTATGTATTATGTGGATGTTTACTTTATGTATGTGTTGATTATACATGTCTATATTCATATGTATTTGTATAATCATGGACCCCGAAGATAAACACAAAAATCGGCGATCCGTGCGTCGTCTCTTCCGCGGCTAACTGACTAGAAGAGCTTGGTTGCTTGAACAACTAGTTTGTTCAAGCGATCGCTCGAGTCGTTAGCACGACGACGAATTGGTTGATCTTAGGAAACTCATCCCATCCGGATTAGTTTTCATTAGTGAAAATTTTAATCCGGGGATATGGGAGCTGATGAGTCTCCTAGGAGCATGTTGCCAACACTTGGTCCACCTTGACTTCTCAATTTGCCTATTTTCTTCAGCCCTAGGTATTTTGAAACCGTTTTCTAGAATTAACATAATATCAAAATCGATTTCTAGATATACCTTCATTTTTCTTCTCTACCATTGAAAATCTCCTTCGAATTTTGGTGGTTGAAGGTTGTAGGCGGCTATCTTGTCGTGCTTGTGTTGGCAGTTAGTCCTCGATAAGCTCCTAGCTCTGATACCACTTATTGGAATGTAGGTGGTCAGCTAGAGGGGGTGAATAGACCCAAATTGTGTATACGGTGGAAGTCGTTCGTTTGTCGCGTGCTTGGCTACAATATTCGTTAATACGCAGCGGAATAATAATAATGAAAAATGAATACACAAGCGCACACAATACACAAAGATATACGTGGTTCGGAACTGAATGGTTCCTACTCCACGGGTGAGCTCAATGACCTTGTGTTATGTGCACAACACTAACAACAACTCCTTCTCGACAACACGTCGGAGGTGGAGAAACCTCGTACAAGCAAATACACAAATGTAAAACAAGAAAATACAAATACATAAATGAAATACGTAAAGAAAACTTTACAACAATGGATTTGAACGCTTGCTTGTTGCTTGCTTTGGATTGCTCTTGAAGGACTGGAATGCAGTAGCAATTCCCTTTCAAAATCACCCTTAAAGTCTTGGCGAAATCCTCCATCTCGTGCTCCATTTATAACCTGCATCAAGCTGATTCCGTGCCCATCAGTCGACTGATCATGACCATCAGTCGACTGGTCCTGTTGCCATTGTCTCACAATGAGTCGATCCATGCTGGCCAAGTTCCAACGGATCCATCATCAGTCGACTGATCATGACCATCAGTCGACTGATGATCCCATCAGTCGAGTGGTTACTGTGATCACTCGACAAGAAAACCTTCTGTAACTGAAAACACCCCGATTAGTGGACTGATGGTGTCATCAGTCGACTGTCCTCCCTCGGCAGTCGACTGTTCAGCCAGACTTGGTTAGTCAAACATCGGTCGAGCCCAATCGACCTAGAGCAGTCGACTGGCACTTATGCCAGTCGATTGATGTCGGGTAAAACCTCAAACACCAAGTTGTTTGAGCATCCAACCGTCGGGTAAACCCTCAAAGACCACGTTTGAGCCTCCGACACTCAGTCTTAGCCACTTGGCCAAGTCCACCTCATCCTCTCATAGAGTTCCCCTCCGAAGCTCTCTTCCCTTGGCCTACGTCCCTCGGATGCACCAAGCTCACGGCTTCGCAATGCCATCCTTTGCATCTCTTGCCCTCGAAGTATGCTTCCCTTGGGCCTCACTCCATTCACTCCCCATCCGACGATCCCTCGGATGCACCAAGTGCACGGCTTCGCAATGCCATCCTTCACCGACTCAAGGACCCCGAGCCTAGTGAACTTGCCAAGTCCTTAAGACTTCCCACACCAAGCCTCATGCTTGGATTTTCCATGCCAAGCCCCATGCTTGGACTTTTCACCACCAAGGCTACACACTTGGATTTACGTGGCCAACTCTATGTCGGACTTCCCATGACACTCCCATGTCATGTATTTTGTCTAACATCAAAATACAGTTCGAGTCAAACTTGAGTCCTGGGCCGATTGCACCAACAATTTGGAGCGATTTGCTGGTGCAAATCAAAGTCTTCAAGGCTAGTCCAAGGCAATCAACAAGCAAGCTTCCAAAAGATCTTTTGTAAAGTGTTCTTTACATTCTTTTGTTGTATTTACTTGTATACACTTATTGTTTATTTGTATTGTTGTTGTAATCTCTTGTACGAGGTTTCTCCGCCTCCGACTTATTGTCGAGAAGGAGTATTTTGTTTAGTGGTGTTGGTTGCATCGCTAGAGCTCATTTGAGCTCAATCCGTGGAGTAGGAACCTTGAGGTTCCGAACAACGTTACATCTTTGTGTATTTGTGTTTGTCATCATTTTTGTTATTGCTATTATATATATCCCTCCGCGCATAACAAGCTTTGTAGAGATGAACACGAACGAATTCCATCGACGTACGAAATGCTATTCACCCCTCTAGCGGTCACCAACGTTCCAACATTGTGTACTTGGCATGGAAAGTCCAAGTCTTGTGTACTTGGCATGGGAAGTTCAAGTCTTGTGTACTTGGCATGGAAAGTCTAAGCATGGGTCTTGGCAATGGTAAAGTCTAAGTTATGGGTACTTGACAATTGGAAAGTCCAAGCAAGGTTCTTGGCAATTGGAAAGGCCAAGCATGAGTCTTGGCAATTGGAAAGTCCAACATGTAGTTGGTAAGGGAAGTCCAAGGGTGTGATATTGGTGGCATAAAGTCCAAGCTATAGTCTTGGCACCATAAGTCCAATGTTTGGTGGTGTAAAATCTAAGTGTGTGTCTTGGCAGCGTAAGCCCAAATGTACCTTGGCAATGTAGACCCAATTAGAGTGACAATAGCCGATGGAAGCACCTGAAGGCTAACGTATGGATGAACAAGTTGTGGATGACTTGGAGGGATCCGATAGGCGTGAGGCTGATGGAGGTGGCTAGAAGGCTTAGGTCTAGGCTAAGGGTGGTCTAGCAAGTATGAGAGGATCATACTTGAGATAAATCTCATTGTTGAGGTTCAACAGTCGACTGGGGTTATGGACCAGTCGACTGATCAAGTGTTTAACACTTGGCAGCTGAGTCAACTCTGAGCACTCGACTGGGGTTATGACCAGTCAACTAGTCGGGAGTCGACTAGAGCTCGATTGTGATCGCATGGCCTTGGCAGTCGACTGCCAACTTTGGGCAGTCGATTAGCCTTGAGGGTAGTAGACTGCTGTTTACGGCCACGAGCATAGAAAGTTTCATAGTCAACTAGGCAGTCGACTGACAGTGAAATAGTCGAATGACAGTAAAACAGTCGACTTCTAGGGTTTGGCAGTCGACTGATCGATTATCCATTGGAGTTTTTTCAGCGTGGATCAAGTCGTTGTGAGACAATGACTATAGGAGCAGTCGACTACTAGGTATGGGCAATCGACTGCTAGGCGAAAATCAGTCCAAGTTGTAGGTTTATAAGGAGCACGAAAGGGAGGATTTCGACAGTGGTTCTATGGGAGATTTGAGGCGAAGTGCTGGTGCATTTCAGGGTCCTTCAAGCTCATCCAAGCAACCAACTAGCAAAGCATTCAAAGTAATCTTATGTAAAGTTTTCTTTGTGTTATTGTTGTATTTTATTTGTATTTGCTTGTATTTCTTTCTTATTATTGTAAGAACTATTGTAAGAGATTTTCTCCACCTCCGGAGTGTTTTTTGAGAAGGAGAGGTTGATTAGTGGTGGTTGTTGGGAGTATGAGGAATACAATCAAAGTCCCACATTGGTAAGACATGGAAAAGATCATGTGCTTATAAGAAAAAAGATATCTCCATTGGTTTGAGGCCTTTTGGGTAAAAGCCCAAAAATAAAACCATGAGGGCTTAGACCCAAAGTGGACAATATCATGCCATTGTGGAGATATGTGGAGCTTATAAGCACTAACAATTGGTATCAGAGCCATGGTCCATGTCAAGCCATGAACCTCGAACGAAGGAAGTTGAGCTCCCACGTCCGGATCAAGAGAACCAGACATCAGGAAGGAAGTCTAGTTGGGTCGGGGGGACCGAACAACTGGCAGGAAGTCCTGGTGGGTTGAAGATCGGACATCAAGCAGAGAAAATCCTTCGAGGAGGGATAGGCTTGAGGGGGGGCCCAATGTGGTCCTTCGTTTGAGGGGGGGATTGTTGGGAGTATGAGGAATACAATCAAAGTCCCACATTGGTAAGACATGGAAAAGATCATGTGCTTATAAGAAAAAAGATATCTCCATTGGTTTGAGGCCTTTTGGGCAAAAGCCCAAAAATAAAACCATGAGGGCTTAGACCCAAAGTGGACAATATCATGCCATTGTGGAGATATGTGGAGCTTATAAGCACTAACAGTGGTTTGCATCACTAGAGCTCATTTGAGCTCAACCCGTAGAGTAGGAACCCTAGGTTTTGAACCACGTTACATCTTGTGTTTGTGGGTGTGTTTTGTGTGTTTGTCTTTATTTTAGTTTATGCTTTATTATTTCCGCTGTGCATACTAACGAATTATAGAGACGAACACGATCACATTCTGAGCGACAATGCAAAATGCTATTCACCCCTCTCTAGCACGACCATCGATTCTCAACAGGTGAGGATGGAACACTTTATAGTGTGTGAAATAGAAAATTTGTTTGTTTTGAAGCAAGGATTTGAAGCTCCCATGGACAAGAAGAGTAAAATTCTTAAGAAGAAGAAATGGACGGAGGAGCAACTAGAAAAATTCGAAAGCAACTACAAGGTAACAAAAATGCTATTAAATTTGATTCCTAATGATATCTTGTCTAGGTTAGGAGAATTTAGGGATGCAAGGGAGTTGTGGAACAATCTAGTCAAGTTCCATGAAAATTCCTCACCAACACAAGTAAAGAAGAAGCCTGAAGAAGAGGAATGCTCATCCTCCAAAGAGCTTGAGGATTTAGAGGTTGAGAGGGAATTAACATCCGGAGAAGAAGAGGTGGAAGCTATGGAAACCTCCACTTCAAGGATTGAGGGAGAGGAGAGGCAATTGACATTGAAGCAAGAGGAAGCCTTTACCTCCTGAAGAGAAGAAGAATCCGACCAAGAGTTTCCTACCACCATCCAAGAAGGTAATTCTAGCATGGTAAATAAAAATAAAAATCATATAACATGCTTTGAGTATAGGGAAGTAGGACATTATAAGAGCAAATACCCAAAAAGAGTCAAGAAGATGACTCAAGTGCCCAAAGGGAAGGAGAAGGTCAAGGAAGCTAGAGTCCCAACATGCAAAGGCAAGGACCATATTGTATGCTTCAAGTGCTAGCAAGGGGGGGCATTATAGAAGTCAATGTCTGAAGGGGAGTCACCCTAGGAAGGACATGAGAGGAGCATCACATGTAGGGGGAGTTAAGGCAAACCCTAAGGTATATTTTAATAATGATCATAATTCACGTAATGATAGAAAGCGTGCTATGAATGATTTTAATTTACTTGCAATTGTTCATGATCATAAGAAGCATGCTAGAAATAAATATTTTTTTTAGATGATAAACATGTTAATTTGCCTACGAACGATTCTAGAACCATTCCACCTAAGAATGACAAGAAACTAGACATTAATCTGAAAAAACTAGACATATGCCTAGGAAGAAGAATTCCCAAAAATTTAATGAAAATTTGAAAATTGGGGAATTGAAGAGTGAAAATCAAGCCTTGAGGTCAAGGCTTAAGAAATTGGAGAAGACCCTTAGGAAAATTGAAAATTCAACTAGTGGGTCTAGTGGACAAAACTTAAGTGTTGGTAGAAAAGATTTAGTTAAGGGAAAAGAAGGTTTGGGTCACAAGACGAAGCCCAAGAAGACCATACAAACCTATCACAATGTTCCATTTAATTATGGAACTACTCCTAGGTCTAAGAAAGTTAAGGTTACTAGGGAAGTCATCCCTAAGGCTAACCTCGACAAGTGTCAAGTGACTAAGGCTTCGAAAAAGTCTAGGAAAGTCATTAGCAAGGTTACAAGGGAGGTAATTCCTAGAGTTGACCTTGAGAAGACCACAATGACCAAGGCTTCTAAGCCTAGAACGGTACCGAGGGAAGTTACTCCTCGTGAGTACCTAGTTAACCCAAGGAGATCAAATAGGTTTTGGGTTCCTAGGAGCGTGATTTCATTACGTTAAATGGGTTTAGAGTGTGTCAACCTTAAATAGATGGGTAGTTAACCTAACTATAGTAGAATTGACACTTTAGGACACTTTCAAGGTTATGTGATACCTTGAAAATGAATTTAGATTTTAATCCTAAAGGGATTTAGGATGTGTCAATAAAATTTGAGAAGTTTGAAAAGTCAATCAAAAATGACACAAGATAAGTTAGAGTCAATGGGGTGACATTTTGGGGTTTTAGTGTTGGAGGATCGTGTGGCCTGGCTAGAAGGGGGATTGAATAGCCTCGAATGTCGTAGATAAAAATCGCTCATCTTAATTGTCTACACGAGTCGTTAGTGCAGCGAAAATACTAAATACAAGATAATTAAAACTAAAGCAAAAGTAAAGAGAAAGAAGCAATCACAAATACAATGATGTAACATGGTTCACACCCCTTGCCACTAATCCACGAACGATTCGTATGGTGAATCACTCCCTCAACCAAATACACTAATCTCTCCTTTAGCTCAACAAGGTGGAGGTAACCTCTTTACACAAACTCTCCCTCTTACAATAAGATTGAGTTAGAAACAAGAGAAGAGTAAACATGTTTAGGGCACTTGGGAGTATGAATAGGAATGAAACATTAACCTCCCAAAGGCACCCAAGCCCTCTTTTTATAGAGAAGAGGGCTTTTCTTCCCATTGGGCATGCAACAGTCGACTGCTGCATGCCATCAGTTGACTGACGCTCTAACGATCAACTCCCGACTTGTCATTATCATCACCCAGAGCCTTGGCAATGATCATCCAATAGTCGATCGGCTGCGTGAGCCGATCGATCAATCATCTACGAGCGCATTCGGCCCATGTTCACCCATACCCGTCGACTGCCATCCTCGGATCGATGGTGCAATAGCTGATCGCCAAACCCTAGCAATGATCATTGGGCCAAAAATCTTCAATAACACCGTCGATAATCAGTCAACTCAGAGTAGTCGACTGCTATCTATAGCAGTCGACTGGTGTCGGGTAAAATCTCAAACAAACACTTGTTTGAGCATCCGACGGTCGGGTAAATCTCAAACCACCTGTTTGAGCATCCGACACTTCCATTCGTCGGGTAGAAACCTCAAACTCATGTTTGAGCATCCGACTTATCCAATTATCAGATAAAACCTCAAACACAAGTTTGAGCGTCCAACTTATCGGGTAAAACCTCAAATATAAGTTTGAGCGTTCGACACTTGACTTAGCCATTCGGCCAAGTTCACCTATGAGCTACCCCGTCCTGGGTTACAATTGCTCAATCTCTCATCTTCCCATGGAGTCCCTCACCGAAGCTCTATTCATTCTGCCACGTCCCTCGGATGCACTAAGTGTTAGTGTCAGCCCTTAGTGTCAATCATGAGATGATTGATTAGGGATCATATGTATCATATTTCATTAATAGCAGGTAAAGATTGATTATTATATTTACTTTATGCGTGTGCCAACTAAATAAATATAATAATGCCCTTGAATAGTAAATTCTAATCTACAGTATATCAATTGATATAATTTATTATGAGAAGCTATAGAGAACACTATACTTAAACATTTCTAGTCAAGTATTGTATTAATAGACAAAGGGATATATTGATACATTGAGACTAGCATGTAGTTCAATGGATGACTTGATCTCACAAGTCATGGATACGATATCACATTGACACATGGGTATATATATTGGAGAATATATGTACTGAATTGACCTGCCATGAGAAAGTGTCATGGATCGTTATATGGGTGTCATATACTTTCTCATGTGACTATTGGTATGAATAGTCTTTAGACCTGAAGTCACTACGGTTCCCTACATAAGGAGTTATGCACTTTGGTATCGTCTAACGTCACCCGTAACAGGGTGCACTATAACGACGATTATTGGGTATGTAACGAATTATGCAAGGGGATGTGAGTGATGTAGATGAGATCTATCCCTCCCATATGACGGGAGTGATATCTTTGGCCTCTTGATAGAGTATGACCACGAAATGCACGACCATGCTCAAATGAGTTAATATGAGATATTGAGCTCATTTTTTTGAGTGAGTCTACTTGGGGATCAAGAAACACAAAGATCGATAAGGGGATGACATGGTCTATACCTCATTGATCGATCTAAGATATCAAGGATAGAAGGACACCGTCATACATGATAATAGTCATGGAAAAGTTATCGGATTTAGACTTTCTTGTAACTTGGGTAGCAATGATGTATTGCTAGATGTCGCTCATTGCTTATGCGTCTAAAAGGGATTTTAGACACATTGCCAACGTTACAAGAGCCTATTGGGTCACACACAAATGACATTCTATTTTGGAGATGGTTTCTTTTAGTTTAACTAAAAGAACAATTGAGAAAATGGCCAAGACTTGAGTTAGACTCAAGCTGGTTGAACTTGAGTCAGACTCAAGTTAAACCATGGAAGATGATTCATCATGTAGAAAATCCAAGGGTCATCTATCACTTTGCATGATTAATGTGATTAATCATGCAAGGGAATACCAAAGGTCTTGGTATTCATGATGAGGAGATGAGAGGTTTTATGCATTGATGAAAGGGAATACCAAGGGTCATGGTATTCATTAGGAGATAAGTAAGTTGATGACTGGTGGGGTTTTGATAGGCTTTCAACATGAAAGCTAGGTGTGCTTTTTGGTTTTGGGTATGTAAGCCAAGGTGCAAGCCAAGAGCTCCTCTCCTTCTTCTCCTTCTTTTCTTCCAAGTGTTCTTGATGGTTTGCTAGGGTTGCTAGCATAACGTGACTCTAAAATTGCTGTGTCAGTGTGGATACCATGGAGATATGATTGTCCTTACCGTATTGAGATCCGGGAGCGCTTGGATTAGTGGGATTGTGAAGGGCTCGCATCGAAGGTATACTTCTTCTTCTAGATAAGATCTAAATAAAGCAGGATAATCGAAACGACTTATATGTTTTGCATGGATCTTTGGAGGGATCCGGTTTATATTTTATTTCCGCTGTGGTTGTGTGAAGTATTCGCCCGCGATATTATGAATGTCACGATCCGATTTTTCCCTACACTAAGCTCGCGACTCCTCTAGTGCCATCCTTTGCGTCTTGCCCTAAAGTCTGCTTCCTTTGGCTTCACTCCAATGCTCCTCGTCCGACGGTCCCTCGGATGCACCAAGTGCACAACTTCCACAATGCCATCCGTCACCGACTCAAGGACCCGAGCCATGAGATGGTGAACTCGCCAATGCTTTATCAAGCTAACACATGTGTGATTCACTTAAGTCCTGCACAACTTAAGCACACACATCAAATCACATAAACAACCTAACTTAAATCCTTTGCCACACACATCAAAACCAAACCATACTTGGGTTGATTGCCCTAACAATCTCCCCTTTTTTGATGTGTGGCAACATGTTTAAGTTAGGGAAAACATTAATAAAACACTAAGGCAAGGAAAGCATGTAAACATAACATGAGTATCAAAACACTCCCCCTTAATACATGCAACTCTCCCTTAACACATGCTAATTCTCTCCCTAGCATGATTAACTTAAACTCTCACATTTCTTCCCCTTTTACACCATCAAAAACATTATACAAATGTTATACAACATGACATCAATATCTAAGGGAATAAAACTATCAAAAATGAGATTTGAAAACCCAAAAACCCAATTTTTGCACGTAGCAGTCGACTGACATTCTTCATCAGTCGACTAGTAGCTGAAAGTTTCGAATTCTGATTTCTGAAGCCAACTTTAGAAATGCATTAAAAAAATAAAAAAAATTTGAAAAATCATGAAATTTGGGGAACACATTTCTTATGAGTCCATTTATCAAGGAAAAATAATTTTTCTGAAAATTCATTCAATTTTTGAAAATTAGGTAAAAACTTAAAAGCTTTAAAAACTTCAAATTTTGTATCAACTTGAAAGTCTAGTTTTGCCTTAGAGCATTTCAAAACATGAACTCTTAGTTTTCAAAACATGAAATGGTTTTAAAATATTAAAAATATCCAACTATGATCTTTGGGCAATATGTCCATAAATTAAACATATGCTTTTCCCATAGTTGGTCTATGATTACTCTATCATGATACATATAATGATTCGTCAAAATGCCATAAGCATTAGTGAAACACTTGTATCAACCTAACATCTCACCCATGCTATGTTTTCAATCAAGTTAGTCTTATGGTAAATGTGATATGTAACTAAAGGTAATTATACTTAACCAAAATTCCATGCAATTCTACCCAAGGTTAAACACCATTACTCATCAAGTATCACCCCCGTCATCATAAGTCAACCAAATAATATGATATGAAATAAGTCCACTTATGGTTGACTGTCCTAGGTTTTTCTAACCCTTGAGGATTGAATTGGGAACCCAATATAGATTTTTTCCAATAGGGTTCACCAAGTACTCCTTTGCGATCCATTTCCTAGCTGCTACCATGTTTGTTTTAGCTTGTCCTCTAGCAATTAAACAATGGTAGACTTTTTCATTTTTGGATCCTTTATAACCTAGGCCCTTCTTGTTAAAACTTTCTCTTTGGCTCCCAATGATCATATTTAAAGTGTTTGAGCCAATGATAAATTTCTCAAGGGTCTTAGTGAGAAATTATACCTTTTTCCTTAAAGCCTTATTCTTTTCTAAACATGCATCATTTGTCATAGAAGAAGAAGCATTATCATTTAAACATGCATTTTCTAGCTTTTCTTTTAATTTCTTAATTTCATCAAGCATGAATTTATTTTTATTTTTCATTCTAAACAAGTCCTTAGTTAAACTAGTAATCATTGAAATGACATCATAGGAGGGTAGTTTATTTACCTCACTTACCCAATCCCCTTCTTCCGAATCCGATGAGGATGATGCTCCCCTTACACTTGAGCTCTCCTCCTCACTTGAGCTTGCTTCTTCTCTTTCGGATGAGGTAGAGGCTATGTTGTCAATTCCCATAAGTGCAAGGTGGGTGAAGATTTCTTCTTCTTCGAATGATGATGGATCATCCCATGTGGCTTTCAAATTGTGGGATTTTGACTTCCCTTTTTCTTTCTCCTTTGACTTCTTCTCTTCCTTCTTCTTACTTTCTTTCTTCTTATCATGGCTCTTCTTTTCTTCCTTGCTTTTGTTCAATTGTGGACACTCATCCCTCATGTGTCCCTCTCCTTGGCAATTGTAGCAAATAACCTTCCTAGTCCTCCTTCTCCTATCATGAGACTTGTTAAATTTAAAATTCTTTAAAGCACGTCTCACCTTTCTTACCATATATGCTTCTTCATTGCTATTCATTGAGGAGGATGATTCGTCATCGGTTGAGGAGGGTGTAGTCTCCTTCTTCTTCTTTCCTTTATCGACCACTAATGCTACTCCCCTTGATTGCTTGATTGGATCTTCAACTATTCCTTCAAGCCTAGTTTCATGAAGTTCCATGGTAGAAAAGAATTCTTCTAGAGTACTTACCTCTAGATTCTTTGAGATGTAGAATGAATCTACCATGGAGCTCCACTTAGATGACCGGGGAAATGCATTTATTGCTTTCATCATCATATCCCGGTTTGAAAGCTTCTCCCCTACACTAGATAAATAGGTGATTATTTCCTTAAACCTAGAATGCAAAGATAGTATCTTTTCTTCTTTTTCTAGCATGATGTTGCTTAATTGCGATCGGAGAAGGTCCCGTCTTGCAAGCTTGGCTTCGGAGGTGCCTTCATGAAGCTCCACTAGATTCTCCCACATTTCTTTAGTGCTTGAGCACTCTCTAATCCGATTGATTTCTTGCTGAGGGAGCACATTGTAGAGATGGTGCTTGGCTTTCGAATTTGCAAGGTACTCCTCTCTTTGCTTCTTAGTCCATCTTGATTTCTCTAGTATTCTCCCTTCTTCATCCCTAGAAACTTCGAAACCGTTTTCCATAATAAGCATGATATCAAAATTAGTTTCAAAGAATACTTTCATTCTCTTCTTCCATCAAGAGAAGTCGCCTTCGAATTTGGGTGGATGAATGTTTGAGCCGACCATTTCGTTGTCGTGCTTGTTTTGGCGATGAGTCCGTCGACAAGCTCCTCGCTTTGATACCACTTGTTGGAGGATCGTGGCTTGGCTAGAAGGTGTTGGTGCAATCGGCCCAGGTCATGATTGACCCGACTCGAGTAGTGTTTTGATTTTTAATAATGGTTTGGGAAGATTATTGGTGCAATCAACCCGGGTCATGATTGACCAGACTCGAATTTGACTCGAGTGGTATTTTGGATGTTTGACGATGGTTTGACCATTGTTTGACTATATGCTTGACATGGGATTGACCATATGCATGGAAATTCCAAGCATGGGTCTTGGCAAGGGAAAAGTCCAAGCTTGAGTTTTGGCAATTGGAAAATCCAACATGGGTTGGCAAGGGAAATCCAAGGGGTTATATTGGCGGCGTAAAGTCCAAGCGGGAGTCTTGGCAGCATAAGTCCAATGGTTGGCAGCGTAAAGTCCAAGCGAGAGTTTTGACAGCGTAAACCCAATGTGCCTTGGTGGTGTAGATCACATTAGCATGACAATAGCTGATGAAAGCACCTAAATGCTAGCGTATGGATGAACAAGTCATGGATGACATGGAGGGATCCGATAGGCGTGAGGATGACGGAGGTGGCTAGAAGGCTTAGGTTTAGGCTAAGGGTGGTCTAGCTATTGGGATGTATACTGAAAGCCTAGCTTTTTGTATGAACATTTTATTTTGAAATAAGAATCACATGATCATTGCTTGCACTTTATATTTATTATATGTGTGCATATTGTCTAATACTTTACATTGTAGATAACATGGTGCTTGGTGTGGCACAGAAGATCATGTTATCAGTCCCTTATAGAGTATAAGTAGAGGCTCACAACCAAGATGGTTTTGGACAAACCATTGGCATGGTTGTAGTGTAGCTTGGTATTGTTTTGTCTTGAACATAGAGTTACACTAGTACACTTAGGTGTATTGAGCAGGACCGACATAGAGGTGATTCAATTTATTGCTGACTACATAATTGAATCGGACCTCGGATATTATGTTGTACATGCTCTTAATCCCGATATAATAATGGGCACATGTACTTAGTATTTATTTCTTTGATTTACCAAAGGGTGAGATTTATATGGATTAAATCAATATGCCCGGTAAGTTGGGATTTATTTCAGTATACATCCCAATAATCTCCCACTTATACTAAAAGACTATGTTGTCATCACACTGCCATACATCTGATCCCCATGTCCTCCACATGCCTATCAAACGCTTTCACTGGAAGGGCCTTAGTGAATGGATCCGCCAGGTTATCCTCTGATGCAATCTTGGCGACAGCAACTTCTCCTCGCTTTACGATCTCTCATATCAGGTGGTACTTGCGCTCTATGTGTTTACTCGCCTTATGGGCTCGTGGTTCCTTCGAGTTTGCAACTGCACCACTATTATCACAATAAATTTTGATAGTTCTGGGCAAACCAGGAATCACATCCAAGTCCATCAAGAAGTTCCTGAGCCATACAACTTCCTTGGCTGCCTCAGAGGCTGCCACATACTCAGCTTCCATGGTAGAGTCCGCCACGCATTTCTGCCTAACACTCCTCTATACTTTGGCTCCACCTCCAAAAGTAAACACAAACCCCGAGGTAGACTTACTGTTGTCCCTATCTGATTGGAAATCAGAATCCGTGTAACCCACAGGGACTAATTGATCTGCCCGGTAAACCAGCATATAATCCCTAGTCCTTCTCAGGTACTTCAATATATGCTTTACCGCAGTCCAATGCCCCTGTCCAGGATTACTCTGATATCTTCTAACCATGCCCACGGCAAAGTAGATATCTGGTCTCGTACATAGCATAACATACATGAGGCTTCCTACTGCCGAAGCATAAGGAACCGCCTTCATCTCCTCTATCTCCTTTGATGTTTTGGGACACATCTCTTTAGATAAAGGTACTCCATGCCTAAAAGGTAGAAAACCTTTCTTGGAGTTCTGCATGCTAAAACGATCAAGGATAGTGTCAATGTATGAAGCTTGAGATAAGCACAACATCCTTTTCTTGCGATCCCTTATTACCTTGATCCCAAGGATGTGTCCCACTTCTCCCAAGTCCTTCATATCAAACTGTTTGGACAACCATACCCTTACGTCTGATAACACTCTGATATTATTGTCAACTAACAAAATGTCATCTACGTATAGTACAAGAAATACCACTACGTTTCCATCACATCTCTTGTATACACAAGACTCATCCGAACTTTGAATAAATCCATATGACTGGATTACCTCATCAAAGCGGATGTTCCAAGATCTAGAAGCTTGCTTCAATCTATAAATGGACCGATTAAGCTTGCACACAAGATGCTCTTTTCCCTTTGCAATGAATCCCTCTGGTTGCTTCATATAGATGTTTTCCTCAAGACTTCCGTTAAGGAAAGCTGTCTTGACATCCATCTACCAAATCTCATAATCCTCATGAGCAGCAATAGATAAGAGAATCCGGACAGACTTAAGCATAGCTACCGGTGAAAAGGTCTCCTCATAATCGATACCCTCTTTCTGAGTATACCCTTTCGCAACAAGCCTAGCTTTGAAGGTCTCAACCTTCCCGTCTACTCCTCTCTTTCTCTTGTAGATCCACTTGCATCCAATGACTTTCACACCATCGGGTGGTTCTACTAGCTCCCAGACATGATTAGAATCCATAGATTCTATCTCTGAATTCATCGCTGTTTGCCAAGATACCGCATCTCTATCTTGGAGTGCCTCGTCATATGTCCAAGGATCAGGTTCATGTTTACCAGGGACTAAGTCCGAAGACTCTCCCAAGAACATGAATCTCGCGGGTTGTCTAACAACCCTCCCACTACGATGAGGTGCCTCCTGTGTATCCTCTGTGACACGCGGTGCAGTGACTTGTGGTATTTCCTCTTGTACCGGTGGTACTGAAGTCGGGAATTTCCCTGTCAACTCCTCAAGAACAATCCTACTCGTGGGCTTGTGGTTTATCACATAGTCCTCCTCTAGAAATCTGGCATTTGTACTCACGATCACCTTCTGATCTCTAGGACTATAGAACAAACCACCCTTCGTTCCCTTAGGGTGGCCAACAAACAAGCATACTTCTGTACGAGATTCCAACTTACCAGCATCTCCCTTCAGTACATGTGCTGGACTACCCCAAATCCGAATATGTCTTAGACTAGGCTTTCGCCCAGTCCACAATTCTGTGGGAGTAGAGGGTACTGACTTAGATGGAACCAAGTTCAGAATGTGTGCTGCTGTTTCCAGAGCAAACCCTTAGAACAAATCAGGTAACTCAGAATAACTCATCATCGATCTGACCATCTCCATAAGAGTCCTATTCCTTTGCTCCGCCACACCATTCTGCCAGGGTGTGCCATGTGCGGACAATTGGGATTGAATCCCAGCCTCTGATAAGTAACTCCTAATACTCTTCCAAGAGGTACTCGCCACAACGATCAGATCGTAGTGTCTTGATACTTTTACCTTGATGGTTCTCCACATCATCCTTGAATTCTTTGGACCTGTCAAAGCATTCAGACTTGCGGCGCATCAAGTAAATGTATCCATACCTTGAATAATCATCTATAAAAGAGACAAAGTATTCAAAGCCACCTCTAGCCTGGATAGACATAGGACCGCACAAATCAGAATGAACCAATTCCAATACATCTTTGGCTCTATACCCCTTAGCCTTAAAAGGCCTCTTGGTCATCTTACCTTCCAAGCAAGACTCGCAGGTTGGGAGATCTTCCACCACTAATGAACCCAAGGGTCCATCAGCTATCAACCTTTGAATTCTACTCAGGTTAATATGACCAAGTCTTAGGTGCAAAAGATATGTCTGGTTCATTTTCGAAGGTTCTTTTCTCTTATTAGACTTACAAGATGAGTTATTCACTTCTATATGCATCGTGGGAGTTTTTGGTTCAAGAGTGTACAAATTGCCAACCAATGTACCAGAACAGATAATCTCCCTATTCCTTTTTATAACCACTTTGTCATTAAAAGAAACAAAATATCCATCCAGAAACAATTTAGAAACTGAAATTAGATTCTTTCTAAAAGTAGGTACATAAAGACAATTTCTTAAGACCAAAACTTTATTCCTATCAAAAGATAAATAAATGTCTCCCACTGCAATAGCCGCCACCTTTGAAGCATTGCCCATGAAGACGGTAATCTCTCCCTCAGCTAGTCGTCGGGTTTCCTGGAACCCCTGCAAAGTATTGCAGATATGATCAGTGACTCCTATATCTACACACCAGGTACTGGTAGATAACACCGCTAAACATGTTTCAACAACTAAACAAGAAGATATACCTTTGTTCTTTCGGCGAGGACAGTCCGCCTTCCAATGTCCAGTCTGCTTGCAAGTGAAGCACTTGCCTTTTGGCTTCTTCACTCCTGCCTGAGGTCCTACTGCCACTTTCTTTGCTCCACCTTGCTTCTTCTTCTTCTTCCCTTTCAGTTTAGAAGAAGAAACCTTCTGAACAACCATTGCTTGAGCGCTTTGACGAAAAAGCCTCTCTGCCGCCTGGAGTTCTGTCAGAAGCTCTGCCAATGAATACAACCTCTTGTTCATGTTGTAGTTGAGGCGGAACTGCTCAAAACTCCTATGCAGAGACTGGAGAATGATATCGACTTGGGTTTCCCCATCGATATCAGCTCCGAGGACTTCCATCTCATTTAGATGAACCATCATCTTGAGCACATGGTCCCTGATGGGTGTTCCCTCGATCATGGTGGTTGTCATCAAGTTCCTCATAGCCTCCTGTCTGGCCGCCCTACTCTGATGTCCGAAAAGTTCCTTGAGATTGAGCATCATGTCATAAGCCTTGTCCATGTCCTGATGCTGATGTTGCAGCACATTTGACATAGATGCCAAAATGTAACACCGCGCCATCTCATCAGATAGGACACGGTTTCCTCCTATAATTAACGACACACCTTGTAAATAATATCATTTCCCAACTTACCGGGCATATTGATTTAATCCATATAAATCTCACCCTTTGGTAAATCAAAGAAATAAATACTAAGTACATGTGCCCGTTATTATAGGACGAAACCGTGTCCTATATATTAGGTTGATGATGTCCCCTTGAGGAGCTCATAAGGTTCATCATGTAAACCCTGCAGGTTGACTTAGTCAACATGATGATAAGGTTGAGTGGTACTACTCGAGGAGTTAGATGTTAATTGACTGATGGTCAGTAAATCAATTAATTGATGGACATTCGATATCTTAAACATGGGGAGATGGATGTACAAATAATATATGGAGCCCATATTAATTTATGGGGGTTGGTGAGGTAATTCAATGATGATCCTCTAGTGGAATGGAACATCATTGATGGATCAAGTTTGTGTGGTTCCGATCCATCGGGTGGCCAAGATCCAACTCCTCCTCATGGTCCCTATCGTAGCCTAATATAATCCTCATGAAGCCTAGATCCAATGATGGAAAACAAAACTCTAGATCCGATGGTGGAGATTAAATCTCTAGATCCGACGGTTGAGATTAAATCTCTAGATCCGACGGTTGAGATTAAATCCCTAGAACCGACGGTGGAGATTAAATCTCTAGATCCGACGGTTGAGATTAAATCTCTAGATCCGACGGTTGAGATTAAATCCCTAGAACCAATGGGGGAGATTAAAACAAGGCTTAAGCCTAACTCTATAAGAAGGGGCTTAAGGTGGGCGGCAAGATGGTGGTTGAAGGTTGGATGTTTTTGGAGATTAGGGTTTTGCCTTTCATTGGCTTGGGCGGCAAGAAACCCTAGGGAGGTTAGGGTTTGGTTGGGCGGCTAGGGTTTGGAAGGTGAAGTGGGCGGCAACTATAGGAGAGGTTCTCTTCTTCTTCCTAGGGTGTTGCCAGCACCTATCTCTTTTCCCTCTACCTTGGTCGGCGCTCAACCTATTCCTCTTCTCCTCTTCTTTTCCTCTTGGCCGGCGGCACAAAGGAGCTAGGGATTGTTCCCTTGTTCGGTTCCTTGGTTGGCCATCTTGTTCTCTCTATTCTTGGGGCCGGCGGCATCAAGCCTTTGTGGCTTGGTGGTTGGCTCAAGCAAGAAGGGAAGGAGAGTTCTTCTTTCTTTCGATTGAAGAAGATCTAGGAAGCTTCAACTTATGGAGGATCTTCGCCCACACGAAGTCTACAAGGAGGTTGGGACATACGATAGAAGATCGAGAGGTATAAAAGTTTTACTAGTTTTATTATTGATCTTTGCATGTTCTTATTATTATGTTTGTATGTGTTGATTATACATGTCTACATCCATATGTATTTGTATAATCATGGGCCCCGAAGATAAACACAAAAACCGGCGATCCGTCCGTCGTCTCTTCTGCGGCTAACCGACTAGAAGAGTTTAGTTGCTTGAACAACTAGTTTGTTCAAGCGATTGCTCAAGTTGTTAGCACGACGACGAAATGGTTGAGCTTAGGAAACTCATCCCATCCGGATTAGTTTTCATTAGTGAAAATTTTAATCCGGGGACATGGGAGCCAATGAGTCTCCGAGCATGCCATCACTAGCCAGTATGAGGGCATCATACTTGATGTTAAAACCTCATGGATGAGGTTATCAATTGATTGATATTATGGGTAGTTGACTAATGTGAGTCGATTGGTGTTCGACTGCAGGAAATGGCTTAGCAGTCGACTTCCAGCATTGGGCAGTCGACTGATGGCCTGATCAGTCAACTGATATGTAGGGCAGTCGACTGATGGTTGAGTTTTTGGGAACAAAATATTTTCGAGTCGACTGCTAGGGTTTGATAGTCGAGTGGAGGCATGATCAGTCGACTGATAGGTATGATCAGTTGACTGATGATCTATCCGTTGGAACTTATCCAACATGGCTCGAGCCAATGTGAGACAACGACTACAGGAATAGTCGACTGATGGTCTCGATCAGTCGACTGATAGGCAAAATCCAGCCCTAATGCAGGTTATAAAAGTAGCTCGTGGAGAAGGATTTGTGATAACTCACATTTTGACATGGTATTTTATATTCATTCCTCGATGTTTTGATCCATTCATATGTGTAATTCGACATATTTACCATATTTTACGTATATGGATCATTTTAGAGCTTTAATGCAAATACATGCTATGATGTCCTTAGCACTAATTATTGTATACTTTATTTTTATAGGGGATGTCAAATGAAAATTGTGAAATCACTGTAGCAGCACGGGGAAAATTAGAATCAAGCATGGCCTGGCCGTGTCTTTTGGCATGGTCGTGTCTTTTGACACGGCCTGGCCGTGTCTTTTGGCATGCCCGTGTCTTTTGACACGGGCGTGTTGTAGTGAAACCCTCTCATTTAGGCAGATATAAAATGGATTTTTAGGGGTTTTGGAGGGCATCTCTTCTTCCCTTGAGCTCTAGTAGCCTCCTCCACCTCCCTTTCATCCATTTCCCTTTTTGGATTCGAGGAGGAACCACTTTATCGAGGGATTTTGGTGGCGTCTTCCATCTCCATAGCTCATCCACCTTCTCCTTCAGATTCGAGGAGGAGTTCCGCCCCAACGACACTTCTTCGAGCTCAACCGGATCCGTGAGAGTTCGGAGCATCCATCAAGCTACTGAATTCAGAAGTTTGCACCTTCCCACATCCACTGTCGTTTGCAGAGTCTCAATCGAGCTCCGTTGGACTTAGCCGGAGGAACTTGTTCATTCATCGGGCCTATCTTGGGTTGATTTGATCATTTATTTTCTTGTTTTAGAATAGAGGACTTTAATTTGTATGCAAGTCAACTATTTGTTAAATTTCTCCTTACACTTATGGTAGTTTTACATTTGTGCACATTAAGTGTTTGATTTAATGCTTCTTATAGTTTTGTTCTTTTAAATCCTACATTGCTTTAATTACTTGCATTGTTAGATTAGCATTTTAATTACTTGCAATCGTAGGTTAGAATTCAAATCACAAACCCCTCGATTTACATTAGAAAACCCCAAGGAATAATGGAAACGATCCTAAGAAAACCATTCTACCAATTGCATTCGTTGGGAGACGACCCGAGTCATCTCTATGCTACATTAGTGTATAGGGGGTTCAGTTTAATTATAAATTTTGTTTTGATACATTGTAGTGGTGCGACACGTTACGAGTTAGCTATAAAAAATGGCATCGTTGCCGGGGAGTGTAATGGTGCTTAGTAGACTTAGGATTGTTTACCTATTTTTTTGAAAAAAAAATCAAAAATCCAAAAATTTTGTTTAGGGCTTCATTCTTTTATTCTCTTATATATCCATGTATTTTATCATGTATACTTCATGTGTCTTTTGATTTGTTTGTTAACATTTCAGGAAAGAACAGGAAAATTTCTTTAAACATGGATCCTTATTATCAATGATTTTGAGATTTCAATCAGGCTTATTATTCAGACCAAAGTGAGCAACAAAGTGTATTTTCTATTAAGCCTCAGAGTTACCCACGAGAATATCAAGACATATATGATCTAGCTCCTAGTTCTTATGGTTATGATTGGGGAGATCCTTCAATTCATTATTATCAGTCCCAACAAATTTCAGAGTAGCATGAGTACTTCCAGCCTCAACAACAAGATAGGTATGAATCATTTTCAAATACCTATAATTTTGGTTGGATGGATCATTCAGGGTTCGAGTATGGAAATATACCACAAAACATTCCTCAACCTCAGTTCAACAATTCAAAACATACACTAGAAAAACTTTTGCAGCTAACATCATTGCTACAACAACACCAACAACAAATCAGTGATAATCATTAGCGACAACAAGAAAGGATAACAAATTTACAAATCTAGCTAGATCAAATTGCATCATCCATCAGTCAGACACAAGCATAGGATTCCTTTTAGCCTCTGTCAGAGACCATTTCTATGGATATCGACGAGCTTAGGGAGATGGATTGTGAAGTGAGTGATAAGCGTGTCTATGATTCAGCCGCTCCATAGGACTCCTATGAATTTTGGTGCTGTGATGTTATTGCAGATACTGATGGATGTGAATTTGTAGATGAAGTTGCTGTTGTAGCAGATGAAGTGGATGATGATACTAGTGGCTTGGATTAACTTTGTGATATTATTTGTGCCACTGATACTGGGATATCTGCAGTGGAAGCAGGGTCAGAAAAATTGGTTGAGGATGATGTTAGTGAGTTGCCAGCTACTCCTATTTGTAGTTTTATTGCAGATGATATTGCAAAGGAGACAGTGCCTACAAATTTTTTATGTTTAGCTGTGCAACCACTTGATAATCCTGACCAGAATTATCTAGAAGATATCGAGCTAATTTCCATGGAAGTGGTGGATAGTTGGAGGCACCCAGACTGGACACTTCCATCTCAGCCAGAGTCTCCAACAAATCTACTGATGAAGGCCCTGACATCCCATGCAATAATCCAGCCCCCATGCTGGAAATTTTTTTTGAATCACCTCCGATCACCTGAGATTACATATGATGAGGCGATGCTATTAGAGGGAGCAACATGGAGTTATCATGATAACACGATGAAGGCGCTCACCCCTATTCTATCCATCTCAATCCCAGCGTGGATGTTAAAGTTGAATCTTCTTCAACCACCGGGATGAGATTTCTTTCGGAGCACTCCACAACCTGCGTGGCTTCTCTTACTGAACCTTCTCTAACCACCAGGACCTCAACGAGTTTGCTCCATCTCATCTTCTTTTCTTGTTCTTTGTATATACATTTTTTTTACTTCATTTGTTTTTATTTTAGTTGTTATGTTTTGTTTGTTGAGTTTTTGTGTTGTCGGGTTTTTCAGATAAATTTCCTATGCATTCCTTTATATCTTCTTAGAAGTCGTGAAAGCTAGTTAAATTTAACTATCAAATTTTGGGATTTATTATCATGAATGGATTATTTGATTTCATGTGGTTACTACTTGGTGATGGATTCTGTGTTGATAGACTGAGTTGATTATTTTTGTTTACCTAGTGTGGATTGAGCCTATTTTTATTGCTTGTGTGTGGTGCACTTGTGGTTATTGTAACTCTAGAACTTTCTTTGATTCTTTCGAGACCACACAACAATAGGTTTGCATGATTATTATGAAGGCAATCTCATTTGTTTTTCTTTACTTCTTTTATCGCCACATGCTTATTGAATAACATTCTAGTCATTCATCATTTCTATTTTTCTTTCCTTCCATTACTTTCTTCTCCATTTCTATTACTGGATGTGGAATACTTGGATGTTCCATGATGAGTGTTTTGCCTAGGATGGACTAGAGTTTAAGTGTGTGTGTGTGTGTGGGGGGGGGGGGGGGGCGGAGTAGCTCAAGGAAATTTAGTGTAAGCATAAGCAAGTCATGCTTAATCACCATGAGCTAGCATGCTCTTTATCTTTTTAACTAAGCTTGATGTTGGAGCATAGGAAAGTGCACTACATGTCGGGAAAAAAAAGAAAGAAAAAAAAGAATAAACATTTAGGTGCCCATGAAATAAAAAAAAGTATTGTGAAAATTTTGACATGTTGTGCCATTTTTTATTTATGTGTGATAGTATTTTTGTGATGGGCATCCCTTGTTGCAACCATTGAGAGATTTATTGTATATCATGAGTGGATTTGTATTGAAGAATATGATAAGCGTTGTTTACATGTTTATTGAGTTGGAAAATTTTTTAGGGCAATGCTTTCTTGTACTCATCTATATAGCATTCCATTATTTCCATATCTTCCACTATTTTGTTTGTCTCTTTCATTTCTTTTTCTTGCATACACACCATCATTACTTTTATTTCATGTTTCCCTTACATTCCTAATAAGCCTTCAAAGATTGTGCATTCTTATGTATATAATAGTGGTGAAGAGTAGAAGAGAAGCAAGCATATGGTAGTGCATAAACCATGAATAGCTTGAGTGAACTCCACTATTACATGCTTATGTGAGCGAGAAAAACCACCACTTATCTTGTGAGGCTTAGTCATTCTCAGTCTATTCATAATGGATTGAAGTTACCTTGTTTGTTAACCTATGTAAGATTTGAGTCCATGATTGCTTGAGTATTTGAGAATTGACGATCCTAGGTAACTTTCTTTCACAATTTTCTATGTGTGATTGGGAATTGCTAGGGGAATGCATCTTTAGTCATTTTTTTAGTTTTGTTTACTTGCACGAGACGTCAAGAATAAGTGTGGGGGAATTGATAACTCATATTTTTACATGATATTTTATATTCATTCCTCGATGTTTTGATCCATTCGTATGCGTAATTTGACATATTTATCATATTTTATGAATATGGATCATTTTAGAGCTTTAATGCAAATACATGCTAATTTGATGTCCTTAGAACTAATTGTTGTATACTTTATTTTTATAGGGGATGTCAAATGAAAATTATGGAATCACTGTAGCAGTGCAGGGAAAATCAGAATCAAGCACGACTTGGTCGTGTCTTTTGGCATGGCCGTGTCTTTTGACACGGCCGTGTCACGGTGAAACCCTCTCATTTGGGCAGATATAAAATGGATTTTTAGGGGTTTTGGAGGGCATCTCTTCTTCCCTTGAGCCCTAGCAGCTGCCTCCACCTCCCTTCCATCAATTTTCCTCTTCGGATTGAAGGAGGAATCACTTCATCGAGGGATTTCGGCAACATCTTCCATCTCCACAGCTCATCCACCTTCTCCTTCGGATTCGAAGAGGAGTTCCACCCCGAAGACACTTCTTCAAGCTCAACCGAATCTGTGAGAGCTTGGAGCATCCATCAAGCTACTGGATTCAAAAGTTTGCGCCATCCCACATCCACCGCCGTTTGCGGAGTCTCGATCGAGCTCCGTTGGACTTAGTCAGAGGAACTTGTTCATTCACCCGACCTATCTTGGGTTGATTTGATCATTTATTTTCTTGTTTTAGCATAGAGGACTTTAATTTGTATGCATGTCAACTATTTGTTAAATTTCTCCTTACACTTATGGTAGTTTTACATTTGTGCACATTAGGTGTTTGATTTAATGCTTCTTATAGTTTTGTTCTTTTAAATCCTGCATTGCTTTAATTACTTGCATTGTTAGATTAGCATTTTAATTACCTTGCAATGTAGGTTAGAATTCAAATCACAAACCCCCCGATTTACATTTGAAAACCCCAAACAATAATGGAAACGATCCTAAGAAATCCATTCTACCGATATTATTCGTCGGGAGACGACCTGAGTCATCTCTATGCTACATTAGTGTAGAGGGGGTTCGATTTAATTGTAAATTTTGTTTTGATACATTGTAGCGGTGCGACACATTATGAGTTATCTATCAATTTGGCTAAGGTTTCTTGAGGCGATTTGGAGGGGATTTGCTACTGCAATCCAGACCTTCAAGGCTATTCTCAAGCAACCAAAAGCAAGCAATCAAAGATCTCTTGTAAAGTGTTTTTCTTTACTTGTATTGTATTTCATACTTATATTTTCTTGCATTTGTTGTATTACTTTGTGTAATCTCTTGTACGAGGTTTCTCCACCTCTGACGTGTTGTCGAGAAGGAGTATTACTTATTAGTGGTATTGGTTGCATTGCTAGAGCTCATTTGAGCTCACCCCTTGGAGTAGGAACCTTAAGGTTCCAAACCATGTTATATCTCATGTACTTGTGATTGTGCTGTATATTTGTTTGTATCATTTATATATTCCACTGCGTACTAATGATCATATGCAAGCACACGAACGAATTCCATCAATGTCTACAAAAATGCTATTCACCCCCCCTCTAGAGGTCATCAACGTTCCAACAATTGATATCAGAGCGAGGCCACTCTTCAAGGTTTAACAACTAAGGGAGTCACCCCTAGAGCTAACTTAGGCAAGACCATAATGACCAAGGCTACCAAGCCTAGGAGGGTCATTAGGAGAGTATCTAGGGAGGTCATCTCTAAGGAATACCTAGTAAACCCAAGGAGCTCAAATAAGTTTTGGGTTCCTAGTAGCGTGATCGACTCACGCTAAATGGGTTAGGTTGTGCCAACTTTAAATGGATGGGTAGTTAACCTAACCATGGTAAAGGTGACATTTTAGGTAATTTTCAAGGTTATAGTTACCTTAGAAATGTGGTTTGATCATAATCCTAAAGGCTTTTAGGATGTGCCAATATATTTTTGAAGATTATGAAAAATCAATCAAATTGGCACATATTAGGTTTAGAGGTCATAGTGTGCTATTTTGGGTTTTTGGCACACTTGGGAGAAAAGTGATAATATGGCAAAATAGATTTAACTTTAACAAATGACAATTAATATTAAAATTTAGGTATTATATACCTTTATATTTTATTTTTCATGACATCATATTTATTTTTATCATTTATATGTCATGATCATGCTTAGTTTTTAGTTTTAATGTCATGTATGCTTAGGTTATATCATATGTCATGATATCATGATCATTGGTCATGCTTATTTATGTTATCATTTATGCCATGATCATTCATGCATTAATTAAAATTGATTTAAGGACAATGGCATGACATGAAGTCCTATGTATAAGGGAATCAAGTAGCGTTGCTTTAGAAAAATACATGAAACCTTAGTTTAAGATAAACAAAACCCACATTTCACATCAAATTGACATGTGTGTGTTTTCAAACACCCTAGACACATGTGAGATGCTAGGAAATGAGTTAAGTTCAAGATGCATAGTTTTGCATCTAGATGAACTTAAAATCATCTTATACCATGAATGAATCATGAGGAAAGCTTATGTACAAGTCATGTGCATTAAGCCCATAGACCATGGTTCAATATAAGGTTTTTAAAACTATTTCAAAATCATTTTGAAAAACCTTGATGTAGTCTATCTTTTGATAGAAGTCACCATTGATGATGTTGATACAAAGTGAGCTCAAAATAATGAAGTTTTTCTCATTTTTGAACTTTGTATCAATTTCACTATTTTGTGGGTAAATTATTTTTCACCAATTGTATTTGACATAAGTATTATATGTACGAAGTTTCAAGATTTTTCAAAATATGTACATTTACTTATGAATTTTTGAAATTCATTTTCTGTTTCTGATTTCTACAATTTTTCAGATATCAGTCGACTACTGCTTGATGGCAGTCGACTGATGTATAGGGTAGTCGACTGATTACTGTCAGAGTCGACTGCCAACATTGATTTCGGGTAAACAAGGATGTTTAGCCCATGTTTCAGCTATGTTAGGCTACCTTAATTGCTCATAACCCTAGGATATGCTTTGGAAAGGATTGAAAAGGGTGAAAATCCATTGGATATAGATTAGGAGAGTTGTTTAGGGTGTGTATCAATTTTAAGGTGTGTGAAAGTTCAAGTTTAAACTTTTGACCTTAATTTTGATGGTTTAGTGTTCCTATAGGCCTAGGGACTCTCCAAGGACATTGTTGGTGCAATGGTTAAGGGGGAACAAGCCTTTAGGGTGATGTATCCATCATGGGATGATGGATGTGTTCTTCCTCATGAAAGGGGAGAAATGGGAATGTGAGATGCCCAATTTGGAAATTGGAAGAGTTTATAGGAAGCCTCTCTTAAGTGATATGGGACTTATCACTAGGAAGAGTGAAGGCATCCTAGATGTTTTTATACCAAGGGGGAGATTGTAAGATCTCATTGGGATATGAGACATTGACCTTCTTGGGAAGAACCTTTTTGATGTATGTCAAAAAGGGGGTGAATTTATAAGAGAAGTTATGGGAGAATTTGGGATTACCAATTTGGGAGAATTGATAAGAAGATTTGAGTTAGGTGGCCTAACTCAATGTTTTGTTTGTGGTTTTTGTCAAACATCAAAAAGGGGGAGATTGTTGGTACAATCGGCCTAGGTCATGATTGACCAGTTTCGAGTTGGACTCGAGTAGTGTTTTGTTGTTTGACAATGGTTTGGGGAGATTGTTGGTGCAATCGACCTAGGTCATGATTGACCGGACTCGAGTTTGACTCGAGTGGTATTTTGGATGTTTGACGATGGTTTGACCATTGTTTGACTATATGGTTGACATGGGATTGACTATATGCATGGAAAGTCCAAGCATGAGTCTTGGCAAGGGAAAAGTCCAAGCTTGAGTCTTGGTAATTAGAAAATCCAACATGGGTTGACAAGGGAAGTCCAAGGGGTGATATTGGCGGCATAAAGTCCAAGCAGGAGTCTTAGCAGCATAAAGTCCAAGCGGGAGTCTTGGCAGCGTAAGCCCAATGTACCTTGGCGGTGTATACCACATTAGCATGACAATAGCTGATGGAAGCACATGAAGACTAGTGTATGAATGAACAAGTCATGGATGACATGGAGGGATCTGATAGGCGTGAGGCTGACGGCGAAGGGTGGTCTAGCAAGTATGAGGGCATCATACTTGGTGTTAAAACCTCATGGATGAGGTTGTCGGTCGACTGATATTATGGAGAGTCGACTGATGTGACTCGACAGGTATTCAACTACAGAAAATGGCCTAGCAGTCGATTGCCAGCATTGGGCAGTCGACTGATGGCCTGATCAGTCGACTAATTTGTAGGGCAGTCAAATGATGGTCGAGTTTTCAGGAATAGAATATTTCCGAGTCGACTGCTAGGGTTTGATAGTCGAGTGGAGGCATGATCAGTTGACTGATGGTCTATCCATTAGAACTTATCCAACGTGGCTCGGGCCGATGTGAGACAACGACTACAGGAGAAATCAACTGATAGGCAAAATCCAGCCCGAATGTAGGTTATAAAAGTAGCTCATGGAGAAGGATTTGGCTAAGGTTTCTTGAGGCAATTTGGAGGGGATTTGCTGCTGTAATCCAGACCTTCAAGGCTATTCTCAAGCAACCAAAAGCAAGCAATCAAAGATCTCTTGTAAAGTGTTTTTCTTTACTTGTATTATATTTCATACTTGTATTTGCTTGCATTTGTTGTATTACTTTGTGTAATCGCTTGTAAGGTTTCTCCACCTCCGACTTGTTGTCGAGAAGGAGTATTATTGATTAGTGGCGTTGGTTGCATCGCTAGAGCTCATTTGAGCTCACCTCGTGGAGTAGGAACCTTGAAGTTCCGAACCACATTATATCTCGTGTACTTGTGATTGTGCTGTATATTTGTTTGTATCATTTCTATATTCCATTGCATATTAAACATCATAGGCAAGCACACGAATGAATTCCATCAACGTCTACGAAAACGCTATTCACCCCCCCTCTAGTGGTCATAAACCTTCCAACAGAAGGGGGGTTGAATAGCCTCAAATGTCGTACATGGAAATCACTCATCTTAATTGTCTACACATGTCGTTAGCATAGCGGAAATACAAAGAACAAGACAATTAAAACTAAAGCAAAAGTAAAGAGAAAGAAGCAATCGGAAACACAATAATGTAATGTGGTTCACGACCCTTGCTGCTAATCCACAGACGATTTGTATGACGAATCACTCCCTTAACCAAATCCACTAATCTCTCCTTTAGCTCAACAAGGTGGAGGTAACCTCTTTACACAAACTCTCCCTCTTACAATAATATTGAGTTAGAAACAAGTAAGAGAAGAGTAAACACGTTTAGGGCACTTGGGAGTATGAATAGGAATGAAGCATTAACCTCCGAAAGGCACTCAAGCCCTCTTTTTATAGAGAAGAGGGCTTTCTTCCCATTGGGAATGCAGCAGTCGAATGCTACATGCCATCAGTCGACCTCTTGCTCTAACGATACTCGATGGCATCGACTTATCGCCGCCACCGTCAGCGGTAGCCTTGGCATTCTCTGCTATCTATGATCGTTATTCTGCGTGGTGGATCGATGAGTCAGCTACGAGCGATTCTGTGCCCATGTTTACCTATAGCAGTCGACTATCGTTCCTTGGCAGTCAACTGATGTTGTAGCAATCGACTGCCAAATCCTAGCAGTCGACTGCTAGGCTAGAAACCCTTCAGTCGAATACTAGTCGACAATCAGTCGACTTAGAGCAATTGACTGTTGCATGCCATCAGTCGGCTGCTGCTATAACGACCGACTCCCAATGGCTTCTGACTTGCCGTCATCACCGTCCAACGGTAGCCTTGGCAGTCTACTGCTGCTTTCAGCAGTCGACTGTTGCTTGCGTAGCCGACTGATGAGTCGACTACGAGCGATTTTGTGCCTGTGTTTACCTATAGCAGTCGACTATCATTCCTTGGCAGTCGACTGATGTTGTAGCAATCGACTGCCAAATCCTAGCAGTCGACTGCTAGACCAGAAACCCTTCAGTCGAACACCAATCGACTTAGAGCAGTCGACTGCTATCTATACCAGTCGACTGATGTTGGATAAAACCTCAAACAAACACTTGTTTGAGCATCTAACAGTCGGGTAAACCTCAAACCATCTGTTTGAGCATCCGATACTTCCATTCGTCGGGTAGAAACCTCAAACTCATGTTTGAGCATCCGACTTATCCAATTGTTGGGTAAAACCTCAAACACAAGTTTGAGCATTTGATTTATCGGGTAAAACCTCAAACCTAAGTTTGAGCATCCGACACTTGACTTAGCCATTCGGCCAAGTTCACCTATGAGCTACCCCATCCCAGGTTACAATCGCTCAATCTCTCATCTTTCCATCGAGTCCCTCACCGAATCTCTCTTTGTCCGGCCATGTCCCTCGGATGCACTAAGCCCGTGGCTCCTCCAGTGCCATCCTTCGCGTCTTGCCCTGAAGTCTTCTTCCTTTGGCTTCACTCCAATTCTCCTTGTCCGGCGGTCCCTCGGATGCACCAAGCGCATGACTTCCGCAATGCCATCATTCACCGACTTAAGGACCCGAGCCATGAGATGGTGAACTCGCCAATGCTTTATCAAACTAACACATGTGTGATTCACTTAAGTTCTGTACAACTTAAACACACACATCAAATCACATAAAACAACCTAACTTAAACCCTTTGCCACACACATCAAAACCAAACCATACTTGGGTTGATTGCCCTAACATTTAGCACACTTGGGAAATTGAGTTATTATGGAAAATTGGGGTTTAATCCTTGTAAATGACAATTAGGCTTGAAATCTAGGTATTCTTTTACCTTTATATCTTATTTGTCATATGCCATGTCATGACATCATACTTCATATTAATCATTTACAATGTCATGATAATTTTTAGGTCAATTATTGTTGGTGCAATTGGCCCAGGTCATGATTGACCAGACTCGAGTTTGACTCGAGTCGTATTTTGATGTTAGACAAAACATATGACATGTGATTGTCATGGGAAGACCAAGTGTGTAGTCTTGGCCATGTAAGTCCAAGTGTGTAGCTTTGGCAGTGAAAGTCCAAGCATGGGGCTTGGCATTGGAAGTCTAACATGCAGTGTTTCGCTTCGCTTCAGTCTCTTGTGTATGACGATCTTATCTCACATCCCCGAATTAAAATTTTATTAATTAAAACTAATCTGGACGGAGATGGATTACCCAAGCAACCGATTCATCATCGTGCTATTCGATTTGAGTGGTTGCTTGAACAAACTTATTGTTCAAGAAACCTAACCCTTTTCCTTGATTAGCCGTGGAATAGATGATGAACGGATCACCAATTTTTGTATTTATAATCGGGGTCCATGTCAATCAACAACATACAAAATACAAAAGAACAAGATTATACCACTTGTTTTACCTCTTGATATTCTATTGTATTCCTATCCTCTTCTTGGACGTCGTGTGGGCGACAATCTTCCAAGAATTGAAGCCTCCTAGACCACGTATCTTCCCTTTTTTGCTTGCTCCGAACAATGGAAGAAAACCCTCCCTTCTTCTCCTTTCTTGTGCTGAACACAAAGCCTTCTCCTCTTCTCCTTGCTTGTACCAACCACCAAACTCCAAGTGTGGTGTCTGCTGGCCCTAAGGAGAGGAGAGGAGATTGAGGAAGAGAGAACCTTCTTCCTCCTTTCTTGTTGTCGCTAGCCCTAGGAGAGGGAGAGGAGGTGCCAACCCTTGGAAAGGGAGAAGGAGGCACCAGCCCTAGGAGATGGAGAGGAGGCGCCGACCAAGAGAAGGAATAGAAGGAAAAACCCTAAACCCCTTGCTTGCCGCCGACCTTCAAGAAGAAAAACCCTAGCACACACCCCTTTCGCCCAAGCCTCTCCACAAGCTTATATAGATCTTGGCTTCATGAGGTATTTATAATAGACTACAATAGGGACCATGAGAAGGAGTTGGATCTTGGCCACCCAATGGATCCAAACCACATATAATCCGATCCATTAATGATGATCCATTCCATTAGAGGATCATTATTGATCTACCTCACCAACCCCCATAATTAAATATAGGCTCCACATATTATTTGTACAAAATATCTCTCCGTGTTTAAGATATCGAATGTCCATTAATTAATTAAATTACTAACAATTTAATTAATCAATATCTAACTCCATGAGTAGTACCACTCATCCTTATCATCATATTGGACCAAGTCCACCTGCAGGATTTACATGATGAACTTTATGAGCTCCTCAAGGGGACATCATCATCCTAGTGTATAGGACACGGTTTTTATATTATAATCAACGACACACCATGTAAATAATATTATTTTCCAACTTACCAGGCCTATCAACTTAACACATAAATCTCCCCCATTGGTAAATCAAAGAAATAAATACTAAGTACATGTGCCCGTTATTATATCGGGATTAAAAGTATGTACACCATAATATCTGAGGTCTGATTCAATTATATAGTCAGTATAAATTGAATCACCTCTAAATCAGTCCTGCTCAATACACACAAAGTGTACTAGTGTAATCTATGGTCAAGATAAACCAATACCAAATTGTTAGGGCAATCTCTTGCCGTGATATGGTTTTGATGGTGTGGCAAAGGGTTTAAGTTAGTTTGATATGTTGATTTGATATGTGCGTTGAAGTCGTGCAGGACTTAGTAATTCGCACATGGAGCCGTGGCGAGTTTCACATCTCATGACTCGTGCCTTGAGTCGGTGAAGGATAGCTTTGCGGAAGCCGTGCGCTTGGAGCATCCGAGGGACCGCCGGACGAGAAGCTTGGAGTGAAGCCGGAGGAAGTAGACTTCGAGGCAAGAGACGCGAAGGAGCATTGCAGAGCCGTGCGCCTGATGCTGCCGAGGGACGTGGCCGAGAACGAAGAGAACTTCGAAGGCGAGGGACTCCGAGAAATGAGAGTGAGCGATTGTAACCCGGGGAAGGGTAGCTCTTAGGTGAAACTTGGCCATTTGGCCAAGTGTCGGATGGGTTTCGACACGCGATCATGCCATGTCATGGCGGTCGCCGCTCGAAATCAGTGTAGCTCGGCGGTATCTGGCCCGGTTTGTGGCGTGATGAGCGCCATCGTTAGCGATCGGCCGCCAAGACAACGATCGGCTAGCGGCGGCGGTGAGTCAATAGGGTTTTGCCCGCAGAACGCTCGTAGCCGATCAGGCGATCGACTACGGGGTCGTGATCGGCCGTGAGGTCCATCGATCGCTAAGAGTTCCGTTGGACAACAACGGTCGGCATCCGGCGTGTTCGGAGTCGTTGTAGTAATGATCGCCATGGCGGCGATGGCGCTGAAGAAAACAGCCCTCTCTATAAAAAGAGAGGGTGTGAGCCTTTGAGAGGCTAATGCTTAAGTTCCAAACAATCTTCCTAGTGCCCCCACAAGCTCTAAACTCTTCTTACTCGCTTTTACTCCATTCCATTTGTAAGAAGAGTGATCTTGGTTGTAAAGGTTACCTCCACCTAGCTTTGTGCAAAGGAGAGACCGATAGTGATTGGTTTTGGCGGAGTGATTCACCGTGGACGAATCGGACCGTGGATTAGCGGCGTAGCCGTGAACCACGTTATATCTTGGTGTTTGTATTGCTTGTTTCTATTTTGCTTGTCTCTATTCATATTTGTATATTCCGCTTGCGCTAACGTTTTGTAGGCAGGCAAAATACCGCCATCAACGAAAAGGGCTATTCACCCCCTCTAGCCGCCATCCGATCCCTTACAAGTGGTATCAGAGCCGAGGTTGCTTGTCACCGGACTAACCGCCGCAACAAGCCCTACATCAAAAATGGCCGGCTCCAACATCCACCCACCGAAGTTCGACGGTGAATTCTCTTGGTGGAAAAGGAGAATGGAGGTATTCTTCGAAACCGATTTCGATATTATGCTTATAATGGAAAATGGTTTCGAGTTGCCTAGGGATGAAAGGGGTGAGCAAATAGAGAAGTCAAGGTGGAATAAGAAGCAACGAGAGGAGCACCTTGCAAACTCAAAGGCAAAACATCATCTTCTCAATGTGCTCCCTCAACAAGAGATCAACCGGATCGGAGAATGCACTAGCGCCAAAGAGATGTGGGAGAAGCTTGTAGAGCTTCATGAAGGCACCTCGGAGGCCAAGCTTGCAAGAAGAGACCTCCTCCGCTCCCAACTATCCAATATAAAACTAGAAAAGGGAGAAAAGGTAACCTCACTACACTCTAGGTTTAAAGAAATTTTAATTGGGCTAACAAGTGTAGGTGAGAAGCTATCGAACGGGACATGCTCATGAAGGCTATAGATGCCTTTCCCGGTCCTCAAAGTGGAGTTCCATGGTGGACTCCTTCTACATGTCCAAGAACCTAGAAGTGAGTACCTTGGAGGAGTTCTTCTCAGATGGAACTCCACGAAACTAGGCTTGAGGAATTCAAGAAGAGCCAAGAATTCAACCTCAAGAGGAGTAGCATTGTTGGCAAACAAGGGAAGAAGAAGATGGAAGTCCCTCCTCCTCCGATGATGAAGCCTCCTCCTCCTCCATGGATAGCACCGAGGAAGCCTACATGGTAAGGAAGGTGAGGCGTGTATTTAAGAATTTTAGATTTGATAAATCAAATGATAGGAATAGAAGACCGAGGGGAAGGTGATATGCTACAATTGCCAAGGAGAGGGACACATAAGGGACAATTGTCCTCTCCTAAACAAAAGCAAGGAAGAGAGGAAAAAGAAAGAAGAAAAGAAGAAGAAAAAAGGGAGCAAGAAAAGAAGGAAGAGGAGAAGAAGACAAAAGAAAGGGGAAGGCCAAAGCATTCAAGGCCAAGACATGGGATGATCCTTCCTCATCCTCCTCCTCATCATCGGATGAGGAGAATGCCTTTTGCCAATTTGGCCTTGATGGCCTTTGTGATTTGGATTGCTCCTCCTCAGAAAATGAAGGATCAAGCACAAGAGGAGAGAGCTCAAGTGAAGGGGAGCCTCCTCCACATCATCATCCTCCTCATCATCCAAGAAGAAGAAGAGGACATGGAAACTATGGTAACCAATCTCTCACCTAGTAAAATAGTTTCTATGATTTCTAGTTTAACTAGGGATTTGTTTAGAGCAAAGAAGAAAAATAAATGCATGCTTGAACAAATTAAGGCATTAGAAAATAAGCTAGAAAATGCATGCTTAAATAATAATGATACTTCTTCTTGCCATGATGATGCATGCTCACATGATAATTATGTGCCTTTAGATGTTAGTGATGCATGCATAGAAGAAAATAGGGCATTAAGGGAAAAGGTAGATTATTTAACCAAAGCCCTAGGAAAATTCTAATTGGCTCCAATACCCTTAATATGATCATTGGGAGCCAAAGGGCTAGCTTCAACAAGAAGGGCCTAGGATATAAAGAGAAGAAAAATGAGAAGGCCTATAGATGCCTAATAGCTAGGGGACAAGACAAAAACAAAGTAATAGCTAAGAAATGGATCCCCAAGGAATTTCTAGTGAACCCCATAGGTAAAAATCTATTTTGGGTTCCAAAATCCATCCTTAAGGGTTAGAAAACCCCTAGGGTAGTCAACCATATGAACCTAATCTATATCATATTTTGGTTGACTTAGGATGACGGGACAACATTTTTAGATAGTGTTGGGTGATGATAACGTGCCCATAAATAGGTAATAATGCTTAAATCATGATGATTAATGTAATTTCTATGCATATGTGTAATTATGATTTTGATTTTGGGCACATCATCATGAGAAATAGGTTTAAATCATGCTTTAGGTGATAACTTATTTATTATCATCATATAATGCCTAATGCATGGTTATAATTTAATGAAAACATGTATTTCATGGTCATAATGTGAAGTTAAATCATATATATCATTATGATCATGTAGGTTGTTAGATTGATACTTAACCATGATAGAATTGCATGAATATATTGGTTAAGTATATACAAATACCCCCTAGGATGCATCTCACACTCACTATAGGCTAACTTGATTGCAAACTTAGCATGGGTGAGATGTTAGGATGATACAAATGTCCACTAATGCCTATGGCATTTAGATGGTCATTTAAAGTATCAAAATATCAATAATAGACCAATCATGGGAAGGCTTATGTTTAATTAATAGACATATTGCCCAAAGATCATGGTTGGATATTTCTAATGTTTTCAAAACAATTTCTTACCTTAAAATACATGTATTCATGTTTTGAAACAATTGGATGCAAAACTAGGTAGCTAACTTGATACTAACATGCTCAAAAACTAGTGGTTTTTCAAGTGTTTGGATTTTTAGCAAATCTTGTAAAATATAATGATTTTTCATGAAAAACTATTTTTCCTTGATAGATATACTTAAGAGAAATATGTTCCTCGAATTTCATGATTTTTAGAATTTTCTGGAATTTTTAATGCATTTCAATTTCATCCTCGAAAAAATCAGAATCGGCTTCCTTTGTGCTACCGACCGCCATACTGATAGCAATGATCGGTGGCCGTGAATCAGAATATTGAAGGCCGAATTCAGTTTATAAAACCTCCTACAAGTGGTAGAAATATACTTGATGCCTCCTACAGTTTTTAAATCAACTTGACATATTTTTCCTCCATTATAATTGATGCCATGAGCTTTTAACTTAGTGTTAATCTTTTTGATGGTGTCAAAGGGGGAGAAATAAGTATGTTTAAGTTAATCACATTAGGGGGAGAAATATATGTAGGGGGAGAAATATATGATAGGGGGAGAAATTGCATAGAGAATTTCATGGATTAAGGGGGAATTGCATGTTGTTATATCATGTTTATCTTTACATGCTTTTCTTACCTTAGAAATTATATCAAATGTTTTTACCTAACTTAAACGGATTGCCACACATCAAAAAGGGGGAGATTGTTAGGGCAATCTCTTGCCGTGATATGGTTTTGATGGTGTGGCAAAGGGTTTAAGTTAGTTTGATATGTTGATTTGATATGTGCGTTGAAGTCGTGCAGGACTTAGTAATTCGCACATGGAGCCGTGGCGAGTTTCACATCTCATGACTCGTGCCTTGAGTCGGTGAAGGATAGCTTTGCGGAAGCCGTGCGCTTGGAGCATCCGAGGGACCGCCGGACGAGAAGCTTGGAGTGAAGTCGGAGGAAGTAGACTTCGAGGCAAGAGACGCGAAGGAGCATTCGAGCCGCGGCGCTGATCGCCGAGGACGTGGCGAGAACGAAGAGAACTTCAAGGCGAGGACTCCGAAAATGAGAGTGAGCGATTCCCGGGAAGGGTAGCTCTTAGGTGAAACTTGCCTTTTGGCCAAGTGTCGGATGGGTTTCGACACGATCCGCCATGTCATGGCGATCGCTTCGAGTCGAGTGTAGCTCGTAGGTATCGATCGGTTTGTGGCGTGATCGGCCATCGTTAGCGATCGTATAAGACAACCGATCGGCTGCGCGGCAATGATCGGTAGTCAATAGGGTTTTCGCCATGAGAACCGCTCGAGCCGTGAAGCGGTCGACTACGGTCGTGATCGTGGTGAGGTCCATCGATCGCTAAGAGTTCCGTTGGACAACAACGGTCGGCATCCGACGTGTTCGGAGGCCGTTATGAGCGATCGGCCATGGGCGTGATCGTGATGGCGGCTAACGAAGAAAAACAGCCCTCTCTATAAAAAGAGAGGGTGTGAGCCTTTGAGAGGCTAATGCTTAAGTTCCAAACAATCTTCCTAGTGCCCCACAAGCTCTAAACTCTTCTTACTCGCTTTTACTCCATTCCATTTGTAAGAAGAGTGATCTTGGTTGTAAAGGTTACCTCCACCTAGCTTTGTGCAAAGGAGAGACCGATAGTGATTGGTTTTGGCGGAGTGATTCACCGTGGACGAATCGGACCGTGGATTAGCGGCGTAGCCGTGAACCACGTTATATCTTGGTGTTTGTATTGCTTGTTTCTATTTTGCTTGTCTCTATTCATATTTGTATATTCCGCTTGCGCTAACGTTTTGTAGACGAGCAAAATACCGCCATCCAAACGAAAAGGGCTATTCACCCCCCCTCTAGCCGGCCATCCGATCCCTTACACAAATTACACTACAACCATGCCAATGGTTTGTCCAAAACTATCTTAGTTGTGAGCCTCTACTTATACTCTACAAGGAACTGATAGTATGATCTTCTGTGCGACACCACACACCATGTTATCTACAATGTACACACCATATTATCTACAATGTAAAGTATCAGACAATATGCATAAATATAAAATGCAAACAATGATCATGTGATTCTTATTTCAAAATGAAGATGTTCATACAAAAGCTATGCTTTTAGTATACATCCTAACATAACATGGAGTTGGAAAGGGAAGTCCAAGTGTATAGCCTTGGCCACGTAAGTCCTGTTGGATCGAAGCGGATCGCTAGAGGGGGGGGGGTTGAATAGCAATAAACCCTTTTTTTTCGAGTTCGTTTCAAGACAATTAAATGCAGCGGAAAGTAAAATCAAATACAAAGAAGACAAATGGTTTTTTTACTTGGTTCGTAGCCTTCGGCTACTACTCCAAGGCCCTAGTGATCCTTGATCACGCACGGAGGGCAAATCACTAAAGAACTCCTCCTCGTTGGAGGTAGGAGTTAATCGAGTACAAGAAAAATCACAAAACTTTGAGGTAGAGGGACACTCCCCCTCTCCTCGTAATGATAAAAACTCTGAGACAATTGATATGAAAAATATAAACTGAAATGGAGATTATATCGATGAAAAAAAATATAAACAATTAAACCTAGACGTCGGAGAAGTAGAACTTCCTTGTCGGAGAGTCGTAGCATTACGGAGGCTTTTTGGAAGCTTAGGATTGATGAAGAAACCCTAGGATAGGCCCTCCTTTTATAGCCTTTGAGCCCCTTTTCGAGAAGAACCCTAGCCAATCACATTTGAGCACCACTCCCCTTGAAATGAGGTGATAAGCCTTGACTCCTCGAAGCTGATCCTTGACCATCAGTCGACTGATAGCCATCATCGGATCTGATGACATCATCGATCGCGCCGTAAAACGCGTGATTGATAGCGATCGAGTCCTTGGTGCGATCGGTGATGCTAGCTGAAATGATAAGTTAGCTGAACAATAACATTATTTCGACGGCCTCCGACCATCCGATCTCGACCTAGACCACCGATGAGATGTCTTGGGTCGGATCTACACTTAAGTCTATCCTCGTAAAGAGGATACGACCTCACTTACACTCGCACTCACACGAGCTTACTTACTATTTCGCTTTTGCTTCCGACCTTCCACTCAATTCCTTCGGCTCCCTCCGAAGTCACTCGAGTGTCGCCCGACCACCGTGGCTTCCTCCGGGTGTCGCTAGCCTTCAGCTCTAGCTATAACACTTTTTTGCATACTCGATTCAACTTGTGAGATAACGATATGAGCTTAACTTTGTATCGTTTGCTATAATCAAAACTCAGGTTCGACTTAGATGCCTACTGCACCAACAATCTCTCCCTTTTTGATCTATGGCAAACCACATACAAAGTTAAGAAAATAGCATGCATGAAAAATAATAAAGTGCATGAGAAACAAATAATAATAATAAAGATTAGTAGGAGTAGTAAGGATTTTCTTCAAGTACTCCCCCTTGAGGAAACCTCCCCCTTGACCGAGGGTGAGTCCTGAAAGAAGACCTTATGTAACGCCCGTAAAATTTCTAGCAATTTTACAAAATTTTTTGGCTTAATGATAATGGGCTTTATTGTTAGGGCAATCTCTTGCCATGATAAGGTTTTGATGTGTGTGGCAAAGGGTTTAAGTTAGGTTGGTATTGTTATTTGATATGTGCGTTGGAGTCTTGCAGGACTTAGTAATTCACACATGGAGCCTTGGCGGGTTCACCCTCACAACCTCGTGCCTGAGTCGGAGAAGGAGCATTGCAGAGCCGTGCGCTTGATGCTGCCGAGGGACCGCCGGACGAGATGACTTGAAGTGAAGCCAAGGAAGCAGACTTCGGAGGCAAGAGATGCGAAGGAGCATTGCAGAGCCGTGCGCCTGATGCTGCCGAGGGACGTGGCCGCGAACGAAGAGAGCTTCGGCAAGGGACTTCGAGTGAGATGAGAGAATGAGTGAAATATAAGTAGCTCATTAGGTGAACTTGGCCAAATGGCTGAGTGTCAGAGACTTGACTGCAAGGGTTAAGGTTTACCCGACCGCCGGAAGCTCAAACTTATGTTAAGTTTGAGTTTCACACGGCACCAGTCGACTGCTCTGAGTCGAATATAGTTCGACTAGTATTCGACTGGCTATTTTGAGGCGATGATCTGTGTGGGCAATGATCAAGAAGATTATCACCGGCAAGGCCGATCGAATGGTCGAAAAGGGTTTTGGCCATTAAACCGGCCAGTAGCTCGATCGGGCCGATTACGGAGGCAACAGCCTGATCCGATGAGGTCCATCACCGACCGCCAAGTGTTCGCTGGATCCGACGCGGTTCGAGGTCTAGAGAGGCGTGATCCGCCAAGGGCAAGAATGACCGTGGCGCCAACGGAAGAAACAGCCTCTCTATAAAAAGAGAGGGTGTGGAGCTTTGGGGGGCTAATGCTCTTACTCCAAATGACCATCCAAGTCTCCCACAAGCTCTAAACTCTTCTTACTTTCTTTTACTCCATTCTTATTGTAAGAAGAGTGATCTTGATTGTAAAGGTTACCTCCACCTAGCTTGGTGCAAATGGAGAGACCAATAGTGATTGGCTTTGAAGGAGTGATTCACCTCGGACGAATTGGGATCGTGGATTAGCGGCGTAGCTGTGAACCACGTTACATCTTGCGTTAGCATTTTGATTCTTTTCTTGTATATTTACTTGTCTTGTCTTATTATATTCCGCTTGCGCTAACCTTTTGTAGACGAGTAAATTACAACATCCAACGTTTGAGGGCTATTCACCCCCCTCTAGCCGGCCGTCCCGATCTCTCAACAAGTGGTATCAGAGCAAGGAAAGCTTGTCGAGGACTAACCGCCACAACAAGCAACATTCAAAATGGCCGACTCCAACATCCATCCACGGAAGTTTGAAAGAGAATTCGCTTAGTGGAAGAAGCGAATGGAGGTATTTTTCGAAACGGATTTTGATATCATGATTACAATGGAATCCGGTTTCATTTTGCCTAGGGATGAAGAGGGGAAGCCAATAGAGAAGTCAAGGTGGACCAAGAGGCAAAGAGAGGAGCACCTTGCAAACTCAAAAGCCAAGCACCATCTATACAATGTGCTTCCTCAACAAGAAATAAATAGAATTGGAGATTGCCTAAGTGCCAAGGAAATGTGGGAGAAGCTAGTAGAGCTTCATGAAGGTACCTCGGAGGCTAAACTTGCAAGAAGAGATCTCCTCCGTTCCCAATTATCCAACATAAAATTAGAAAAGGGAGAAAAGGTAACTTCATTGCATTCTAGGTTTAAAGAGATTTTAATTGGGCTAACAAGTGTAGGTGAAAATCTCTCCAACCGGGATATGATAATGAAAGCCATAGATGCTTTTCCCCGATCATCCAAGTGGAGATCAATGGTGGACTCATTTTATATTTCAAAGAATCTAGAGGTAAGTACTCTAGATGAATTTTTCTTTACTATGGAATTACATGAATCTAGGCTTGAAGGAGTAGTAGAAGAGCCAAGAATTCAACCATCAAGAGGAGTAGGACTTTTGGCCAACAAGGGGAAGAAGAAGATAGAGATCCCCTCCTCCTCCGATGATGAAGCATCCTCCTCCTCCTCCATGGATAGCATGGAAGAAGCCTATATGGTAAGGAGGGTAAGGCGTGCATTAAAAGGTTTTAGATTTAATAAATCTAATGATAGGAATAGAAGACCAAGGGGGAAAATTATTTGCTACAATTGCCAAGGAGAGGGACACATAAGAGACAATTGTCCTCTCCTAAACAAGAGCAAAGAAGAGAGGAAGAAGAAAGAAGAAAAGAAGAAGAAAAAGGGGAGCAAGAAGAAAGAGGAAAAGAAGGCAAAGGAAAAGGGGAAGGCCAAAGCATTCAAGGCCAAGACATGGGATGACCCTTCTTCCTCTTCCTCATCCGATGAAGAAGAGCATGTCTACTCCAACCTTGCATTGATGGCTTTCGATGACTTGGATTGCTCCTCCACCGAAAATGAAGAATCAAGCTCAAGTGGAGAGAGCTCAAGTGAAGGGGGAGCCTCTACATCCTCCTCATCCGAAGAAGAAGAAGAGGACATGGAAACTATGGTAACAAATCTAACTCCTAAGAAAATAGTTTCCATGGTTTCTAGCTTAACTAGGGATTTATTTAGAGCTAAGAAGAAGAACAAAAGCATGCTAGATCAAATTAAGGACTTAGAAAATAAACTAGAAAAAGCATGCTTAAATGATGATAATATTTCTTCAAGCTTAAATGATGCATGCTCACATGATAACTATATGCCTTTGGATGTTAGTGATGCATGTATAGAAGAAAATAGGGCTTTAAGGGAAAAGGTAGATTATTTGACAAAAGCCCTAGAAAAATTCACTATAGGCTCCAACACCTTGAACATGATCATAGGGAGCCAAAGAGCTAGCTTCAACAAAAAGGGCCTAGGTTATAAAGAAAAGAAAAATGGAAAGGCCTACAAATGCCTAATTGCTAGGGGACAAGATAAGAAGAAAGTAATAGCTAGGAAATGGATTCCTAAGGAGTATCTAGTGAACCCCATAGGCAAGACTTATTTTGGGTTCCAAAATCCATCCTTAAGGGTTAGAAAAACCCTAGGATAGTCAACCAAATGGAATTCACCTATATCTTATTTTTGGTTGACTTAGGATAGAGGGACAACATTTTTGAAATAGTGTTGGGTGATGATAATGTGCCCATAAATAGATAATAATGCTTAAATCATGATAATTAATGAAATTGCTATGAATATTTGCAATCATGATTTATGATATTGATATTTGGCACATAATCATGAGAAATAGGTTTAAATCATGCTTTAGATAATATTTGCTTATTATCATGATATAATACCTAATGCATGATAACAATTCGATGAATACATGTGTTTCATGATCATAATGTAAAATTAAGTCATATATGTCTTTATGATCATGTGGATTGTTAGGGTGATACTTAACCTTGATAAAATTGTATGAATATAATGGTTAAGTATATATAAATACCCTCTAGGATGCATCTCACACTCACCATAGGCTACCTTGGTTGAAAACTTAGAATGGGTGAGATGTTAGGATGATACAAATGTCCACTAATGCCTATGGCATTTAGATGGTCATTTGATGTATCAAAATAGCAATAATAGACCAATCATGGGGAAGACTTATGTTTAATTGATAGACATATTGCCCAAAGATCATGGTTGGATATTTTATATGTTTTCAAAACAATTTCATAATCTAAAATCTGTGTATTCATGTTTTGAAACAATTGGAATCAAAACTAGGTGTTAAACTTGATACTCACATGATCAAAACCCTAGTGGTTTTTAAACCTTTTGGATTTTTGGCAAATACGTGAAAATATAATGATTTTTCATGAAAAACTATTTTTCATTGATAGATATACTTAAAAGAAATATGTTCCCCAAATTTCATGATTTTTCAAATTTTCTGGAATTTTTAATGCATTTAAAATCTAAAAATCGAATTTGAATCCATTGTGCGCGATCATATATCGATAGCGATCATCGCTCACCAAAATAGCCAAATATTTTCTGAATTCAGATTTTAAACATGTTTTGGTATTTTCCTTCTATTATACTTGATGCCATGAGTTTATAACTTAGTGTTAATCTTTTTGATGGTGTCAAAGGGGGAGAAATAATTGTGTTTAAGTAAATTATGATAGGGGGAGAATTTGTAGAGAGAGTTTCATGGATTAAGGGGGAGTTGCATGTTGTTATATCATGTTTATGTTTACATGCTTTCTTACCTTAGAAATTTCTATCAAATTTTTTTTACCTAACTTAAACGGATTGCCACACATCAAAAAGGGGGAGATTGTTAGGGCAATCTCTTGCCATGATAAGGTTTTGATGTGTGTGGCAAAGGGTTTAAGTTAGGTTGGTATTGTTATTTGATATGTGCGTTGGAGTCTTGCAGGACTTAGTAATTCACACATGGAGCCTTGGTGGGTTCACCCTCACAACCTCGTGTCTGAGTCGGAGAAGGAGCATTGCAGAGCCGTGCGCTTGATGCTGCCGAGGGACTGCCGGACGAGATGACTTGAAGTGAAGCCAAGGAAGCAGACTTCGGAGGCAAGAGACGCGAAGGAGCATTACAGAGCCGTGCGCCTGATGCTGTCGAGGGATGTGACCGCGAACGAAGAGAGCTTCGGCGAGGGACTTCGAGTGAGATGAGAGAATGAGTGAAATGTAAGTAGCTCATTAGGTGAACTTGGCCAAATGGCTGAGTGTCGGAGACTTGACCGCAAGGGTTAAGGTTTACCGATCATAGGAGCTCAAACTTATGTTAAGTTTGAGTTTCATGGCACACCGATCGACTACCATGTAATGGCATTGCCCGAGTCGAATATAGTTCGATTGGTATTCGATCGTTTGAGGCCGGTGATCATGACCGCCATATGTGGGCGATCATGCCAAGACTCATCGATCGGCTTGAAGGCGGCTGATCGGTAGTCGAAAGGTTTGGCCAGCCGAGAACGCTGTAGCCGTGAGCGATCGACTACGGAGGTGATCGATGATGAGGTCCATCACCGATCGCCAAGTGTTCCGTTGGACTACAACGGTCGGGATCCGACGTGTTCGAAGACCATTATAGTGGCGGCAGTCGATTGCCAAGGGCAGCAGTCGTCTGGTGGCGGCCAACGGGAAGAAAAGCCTCCTCTCTATAAAAAGAGAGGGTGTGGAGCTTTGGGGGGCTAATGCTCTTACTCCAAACGACCATCCAAGTTCCCCACAAGCTCTAAACTCTTCTTACTTCCTTTTACTCCATTCTTATTGTAAGAAGAGTGATCTTGATTGTAAAGGTTACCTCCACCTAGCTTGGTGCAAAGGAGAGACCAATAGTGATTGGCTTTGAAGGAGTGATTCACCTCGGACGAATCGGGATCGTGGATTAGCGGCGTAGCCGTGAACCACGTTACATCTTGCGTTAGCATTTTGATTCTTGGCTTGTATATTTACTTGTCTTGTCTTATTATATTCTGCTTGCGCTAATCTTTTGTAGACGAGTAAATTACAACATCCAACGTTTGAGGGCTATTCACCCCCCTCCAGCCGGCCGTCCCGATCTCCCAACATTTATGTGGGCTCTTTCAAAAATAAAAGAAAATAAGCCAAAAAGGATGCAAGGCCTAGGAATTGAACCCCAAACCTCTAGAGATAGCCAAGCCCTATAGATGCATCCATTAACCAGAAGCCCAACAAGAATGTATTATTAGAAGAACATGAGAAATTATAGTTAGAGGGAAGGGAGACTAAGGGACTCTTCAAGTGAATAAATAACGGGGAATGAGGGGGCATGAGTTATCAAACTTGTTTTCTCCTCCTCTTCTTCTTCCTCACCGAACCCTAGAGCTCCCCCTCTCCATTCTTTGGCCGAACCTCATCCAAGCAAGAAGCAAGGCTAGGTTTCTTCCCTTAGGTCATTTTCCAACCAAAAAGAAAAGTGAAGGATGTAAGTATCCCCTCACCTGCATACGAGTAGCTTTTCGGTTGATGTTTTGGGTAAAAGTCTTCATGATACATTTGGCCAAGCTTAGTTTTGATGTTCCAAGGAAGTTCTATATCATGTTTTGTAAGAATAAGATGATGTTAGGATGTAAACTGAATTAGGTTAAAAGTTAACCCTAAAAACCTCTATGAACTATTCGGCCAACATGTGTTTTTGGTGTTTCATTGAAGTTTTATACCATGTTTTGTATGCATATGATGATGTTAGTATGTTAGAGGGATTAGGTTAAAAGTCTAACCCTAAAAGCCTACATGGACCATTCGGCCACCCCTTTGTTTTAATGTTTCAATGAAGTTTTTGTTGGTGCAGTGAGGCACCGAAATCGAACCTGTGTTTTGATTATAGCAAAGACACAAAAGTTAAGTCTATTTTGTTTTCTCACGAGCTGAATCAAGTGTGCAGAAGATTGATATAGCTGGAGCTGAAGGCTAGCGACACCCGGAGGAAGCCGCGGTGGTCGGGCGATACTCGAGTTACTTCGGAGGGAGCCGAAGGAATCGAGTGGAAGGCCGGAAGCAAAAGCGACACGTAAGTATCGAGGTAAGCTCGTGTGTGCGAGAGTAAGTAAGGTCGTATCCTCTTTACGGGGATGATCTTAAGCGTAGATCCGACCAAAGACTTCTTATAGATGGTCTAGGTCGAGATCGGATGGTCGACGACCATCGAAATTATGTTTTTGTTGTGCTAACTTTGACTTGCAGCAAGCATCGATCAGCGACTTGGAGGACTCATCGTAAAGCGATTGGCCGAAGGTGTCGATTGATCTTGCCATCGATCGTGATGATGGCCATCGATCGATGATGTCAATGATCGATTCGAGTCAAGGATTATCACCAAATTTCAAGGGAAGATGTGCTCAAATTTGATTGGCTAGGGTTCCTCTCGAAAAGGGGCTCAAAGGCTATAAAAGGAGGGCCAAACCTAGGGTTTCATCAACATTTCTAAGCCTCCAAAAAGTCTCCGCAAAGCTACAATTCTCCGACAACGAAGTCCTTCCTTCCGACGTCTAGGTTTAATTTTTCTTATTTGTCTTTTTACGTCGGTATTATTTTGTTATCAGTTGTTCATCTACTTTTCGGAGCTTTTATCGTATACGAGGAGAGGGGGAGTGTCCCTCTACCTTAAAGTTTTTTTTTTTGTATCGATTAACTCCTACCTCCAACGAGGAGGAGTTCCTTTAGTGCTTCTGCCCTCCGTACGTGGTCAAGGACCACTAGGGCCTTGGAGTAGTAGCCTTCGGCTACGAACCAAGTAAAACCCTTGTGTCGATTGTCTCTTTTATTTTATATTTACATTTCCGCTGCAATTAATTTATTATCTCTCGAGTTTTAATGAACGAAAGAAAAAGAAAAGGTTTTTCGCTATTCACCCCCCCCTCTAGCGAACCGCATCGATCCAACAGTTTTATACCATGTTTTGTATGCATATGATGATGTTAGTATGTTAGAGGGATTAGGTTAAAAGTCTAACCCTAAAAGCCTACATGGACCATTCGGCCACCCCTTTGTTTTGATGTTCCAATGAAGTTTTATACCATGTTTTGTATGCATATGATGATGTTAGTATGTTAGAGGGATTAGGTTAAAAGTCTAATCCTAAAAGCCTACATGGACCATTCGGCCACCCCTTTGTTTTAATGTTTCAATGAAGTTTTATACCATGTTTTGTATATGATGATGTTAGTATGTTAGATGGCTTTGGACAAACCATTGGTATGGTTGTAGTGTGATTTGGTATTGGTTGTAGTGTGATTTGGACACTAGTGCACTTTGTGTGTATTGAGCAGGATCGACTTAGAGGTGATTTGATTTATTGCTGACTACATAATCGAATCGGACCTCAGATATTATATTGTACATGCTCTTAATCCCGATATAATAACGGGCACATATACTTAGTATTCATTTATTTGATTTACCAATGGGCGAGATTTATAGATTAAATCGATAGGCTCGGTAAGTTGGGAAATGATATTATTTATATGGTGTGCCGTTGATTATAGGAGGAAACCGTGTCCTATATATTAGGATGATGATGTCCCCTTGAGGAGCTCATAAGGTTCATCATGTAAACCCTGCAGGTAGACTTGGTCCGACATGATGAAAAGGTTGAGTGGTACTACTCATGGAGTTATATGTTGATTAATTAATGGTCAGTAAATTAATTAATCGATGGACATTTGAGATCTTAAACACGGGGAGAAAATGTACATATAATATATGGAGCCCATATTAACTTATGGGGGTTGGTGAGGTAGATCAATGATAATCCTTTAGTGGATTAGATTATCTTATGGGGGTTGGTGAGGTAGATCAATGATAATCCTTTAGTGGATTAGATTATCATTAATGGATCGGACTTTATGTGGGCTTGATACATTGGGTGGCCAAGATCCAACTCCTCCTCATGGTCCCTATTGTAGCCTATTAATACCTCATGAAGCTTAGATCCAATGGATAGAAACAAAACTCGAGATCTAAAGGTAGAGATTAAATCTCTAGATCCAACGGTTGAGATTAAATCTCTAGATCCGACGGTTGAGATTAAATCCCTAGAACCAATGGTGGAGATTAAAATAAGGCTTATCCCTAACTCTATAAAAGGAGGGCAAGGGGTGGGTGGCAACTATGAATCCAATTAGAGATAGGATTAGGGTTTTGGGCAGCAAGGCTTGGAGGCTAGGGTTTGGAGTTGGCGGCACCTATTAAGGAAATTTTTTCCTTATTTCCTTCTTCTTCTTTTGGTGGCTGACGTCCATACAACCCCTTCCTCACCTTGGCCGGCATCCATATCAGCTCTTCTCCTTCTCCTTTACCGGTGGAACCAAGGCTTAGGGTCCTCCCTTGAAGCTCTTGGCCGGCAATCATCACTTCCCCCTTCTCCTTGTTGGCCGGCGGCAAGCAACTTGCTTGTTGCTTGTTGGTTGGCTAAAGGAAAGAGAAAAGTCTTGTTTGTATTCTTCCTCTTGCTCGTAATGATCAAGGAAGGAAGATTGGTGATCTAGGAGCTTCAACTTTTTGTAGATCGTCACCCACACGACGTCCGAAAGGATGATGGTCATACAATAGAAGATTGAGAGGTATATCGATTCTCTATTTTCATTTGTTACATGTTTATATTTGTTTTTCAATTATATGCATGATATATATTCTGTTTTGTGGCTAAATATACTTGGACCCCGAACATAAACACAAAAACCGGTGATCCGTTCATCGTCTATTCCCTGACTATTCATGGAATAGAGGTTGGTCGCTTGAACAACAAGTTTGTTCAAGTGACTACTCTAAACGAATAGCACGACGATGACAAGGTTGCTTGGGCAATCCCTCTTGTCAAGGATAAATTTTTTTTATCCGGGGACGTAGAAGGGATCACCATGAACAAGCGACTAAGTCGAAAGGGGAAGCGAAGTTTCCCCTCCCAACAACTGGTATCAGAGCAACGGTTTCCGATTTTGTGTGTTTAAGATTCGGTTACTCTTATGCATTTTTCATATATTATGTGTGTCGGATAATAGTAGGATATGCGTAGATTAACTCTTTGGTTGCAGGCATAAAATCTGACTATTATGGCCATATGTGTGTATGTGATTGTATGTGTGTAATAGTATATTTTGTTGAATCCTCGGGGTTGACGAGGCTAGTATTTAATTTTTTATAAATTAGATACGACATTGTTTAGCCACTCTTTTTATTTTAGTTTACTTTCAATCTAGATTTCATGTACACTCCCTCGTGGAGTATAGGATCAATGGATGTAAATTAAAATAGTTTTTAGTCTCGGCTTGGATCTCCGGATGGCTCGTACATGGCGTAGGAGGAGCGGACGAGATGGCGATGCGATGGGAGACATATTGAAGACAAAAGCCATAATAGTTGGAAAATAATTTATTTTTCATATTTATTGCTTATTGTTTGATATGCATGTCGTAGGCTAGAAAATTCCTCAATTTCAAATTACTAAGTGGGAGAGGGATATTTTTATAAATTCCCACGACCTCCATTACAATTTGACAAGTGATGCAAACAAACTTGCGCGTCGGCTCTGAGTTCCTTCCTCCCCATCGGATGAGTTTGTTTACGGATCACAAGGTCAAATATGGTTATAGGGAATTATTAAGGAGCGTGTGTACTTCCCCATCGGAAGACACATAACCCGAGAAAATTACCTTGGTACCGAGTAATGGTGAACACTTAGATACAAATATAAGTATCCTCCCCATCGGAGTCACTGCTTTTATTTGTAGGGCCAAAGAGGAACCAACTATTAATTTTACTTGTCAAAAAGTTAGGTTGACAAGATAGTAAAATTAATGGGTAAAACCTCCTCTTACAAATGTAGAATTCGTATACGTCCACACTATTGTGGCATACGATATTCTCGGTGTTTTGAGATGTTGGTTGATTTTAAAATTTTATTGTTTGAGGAATCAATATTTTTTTGAAATCTAATGTTTTCATCTATGTGATTCTTAGGTTTTCTTTCAAAATGACTTTCTACCCGCTTGCTGTGATACTGAAATAGAATAAACTTACTGGACCCAACTATGTTGATTGGAAGAGGAATCTTGACATTGTCTTGACTGCTGAGGAATATAAATATGTACTCCTTGAAGAGTGCCCTCCTAAGCCTGCAGATGATTCTGGGGAAAAGGAGAAAGAGAGTTATAAGAAATGGATAAAGGCCGATGAGATGGCGCGGTGTTACATTTTGGTATCTATGTCAAATGTACTACAACATTAGCATCAAGCCATGCCCACTGCTTATGACATGATGCTCAATCTCAAAGAGCTTTTCGGACACCAGAATCGGGCTGCAAGGCAGGAAGCCATGAGGAACTTGATGACGACCACCATGATCGAGGGAACACCCATGAGGGATCATGTTCTCAAGATGATGGCTCATTTGAATGAGTTGGAAGTCCTTGGAGCTGAGATCGATGGGGAAACCCAGGTCGATATCATTCTCCAGTCTCTACCTAGGAGTTTTGAGCAGTTTTGCCTCAACTACAACATGAACAAGAGGTTGTATTCGTTGGCGGAACTTTTGACAGAACTCCAGGCGGCAGAGGAGCTATTTCGTCAAAGTGCTTAGGCACATGCCATGGTGACCCAAAAGGTTTCTACTTCTAAGCCGAAAGTCAAGAAGAAGAAGAAACAAACTGGGGCGAAGGCCATGGGAGGAACTCAGGGAGGAGTGAAGAAGCTGAAAGGCAAGTGCTTCACTTGTAAGTAGACTGGACACTGGAAGAAGGACTGCCCCAATCGCAAGCAGAACAAAGGTATATCTTTTGGTCTAGTCATTGAAATATGTTTAGCGGTGTTATCTATCGACACCTGGTGTGTAGATACGGGAGCCACTGATCATGTCTGCAATACTTTACAGGGGTTCCAGGAAACCAGACGACTGGCTGAGGGAAGATTACCGTGTACTTGGACGATGCCAGGAAAGTGGTGACTGTTGCAGTGGGAGACATTCATTTATCTTTTGAGAAAAATAAAGTTTTGGTTCTTAAGAATTGCCTTTATGTACTTTTGTTTAGAAAGAATTTAATTTCGATTTCTAAATTGTTTATGGATGGATATTCTCTTTCTTTTAATGACAGATTTGTTATAAAAAGGAATAGGGACATTATATGTTCGGGTGCATTGATAGGAAATTTATACACACTTGAACCAAAAGCTCCCACGATGCAAATTGAAGTTAATAACTCATCTTTTAATTCCAATAAGAGAAAAGAACCTTCGAAGATGAACCAAACATATCTTTGGCATATTAGGCTTGGTCATATTAACCTAAGCATAATACAAAGGTTGATAGCTGATGGACCTCTGGGTTCATTAGTGGTGGAGGATTTCCCAACCTGTGTATCTTGCTTGGAGGGTAAAATGACCAAGAGGCCTTTTAAGGACAAGGGGTATAGAGCCAAAGATGTGTTGGAGTTGGTTCATTTTGATTTGTGTGGTCCTATGTCTATCCAGGTTAGAGGTGGTTTTGAGTATTTCGTCTCTTTTATAGATGATTATTCGAGATATGGATACATTTACTTGATGCGCTACAAGTCTGAATGCTTTGACAAGTTCAAAGAATTCAAGGCTGATGTGGAGAAACGTTAAGGTAAAAGTATCAAGACACTACGATCTGATCGTGGTGGTGAGTACCTCTTGGGAGAGTTTAGGAATTACTTATCAGAGGCTGAGATTCAATCCCAATTGTCTGCACCTGACACACCCTAGCAGAATGGTGTAGCAGAGCGAAGGAATAGGACTCTTATGGAGATGGTTAGATCTATAATGAGTTATTCTGAGTTGCCAGATTCGTTCTGGGGATATGCTCTAGATACGATGGTGTACATTCTGAACTTGGTTCCCTCTAAATCAGTGTCTTCTACTCCCACAGAATTGTGGACTGGGCAAAAACCTAGTCTAAGACATATTCAGATTTGGGGGAGTCCAGCACAAGTCCTGAAGGCAGATGATGGTAAGTTGGAACCTCATACAGAAGTACGCATGTTCGTTGGCTATCCTAGAGGAACTAAGGGTAGTTTATTTTATAGTCCTAGAGATCAGAGGATGATCATTAGCACGAATGCCAAATTTCTAGAGGAAGACTATGTGATGAGCCACAAGCCCAAGAGTAAAATTATTCTGGAGGAATTAAAAGGGGAAGTCACTTCTTCAGTACCACCGGTATAAGAGGATATACCACAAGTCACTGCACTGCTTGTCACAGAGGATACACAGGTGATACCTCGTCGTAGTGGGAGGGTTGTTAGACAGCCTGATAGATTCATGTTCTTGGGAGAATCTTCTGATTTGGTCCCTGACGAACATGAACCTGATCCTTGGACATATGACGAGGCAATCCAAGATAAAGATGCAGTATCTTGGCAAAGTGCAATGAATACTGAGATTGAATCTATGGATTCGAATCAGGTCTGGGAGCTAGTAGAACCACCCGATGGTGTAAAAACCATTGGATGTAAGTGGATCTACAAAAGAAAGAGAGGAATAGATGGGAAGGTTGAGACCTTCAAAGCGAGGCTTGTTGCGAAGGGGTATACTCAGAAAGAGGGTATCGATTATGAGGAGACCTTTTCGTCGGTAGCCATGCTTAAGTCTATCCAGATTCTCTTATGCATTGTAGCTCATATGGATTATGAGGTGTGGCAGATGGATGTTGAGACAACTTTCCTTAATGGAAGTCTTGAGAAAAACATCTATATAAAGCAACCAGAGGGATTCATTGCGAAGGGCAAAGAACATCTTGTATGTAAGCTTAATCGGTCCATTTATGGATTGAAGCAAGCTTTGAGGTCTTGGAACATCCAATTTGATGAGGTAATACAGTCTTATGAATTTATTCAATGTCCGGATGAGTCTTGTGTATACAAGAGTTGTGACGGAAACGTAGTGGTATTTCTTGTACTATACATAGATGACATTTTGTTAATTGGCAACAATGTCAAGGTGTTATCGGACGTTAGGGTATGGTTGTCCAAACAGTTTGATATGAAGGACTTGGGAGAAGTGTGACACATCCTTGGGATCAAGGTTATAAGGGATCGAAGGAAAAGGATGTGATGCTTATCTCAAGCTTCATACATAGACACGATTATGGAGCTTTTAAGCATTCAGAACTCCAAAAAGGGTTTTCTACCTTTCAGGAATGGAGTTCCTTTATCTAAGGAGATGTGTCCTAGAACATTTGAGGAGATAGAGGAGATGAAGGTTGTTCCTTATTCCTCGGCAGTAGGAAGCCTCATGTATGCGATGCTATGTACGAGACCAGATATCTGCTTTTCCGTGGGCATGGTCAGCAGATATCAGAGTAATCCAGGACAGGGACATTGGACTGTGGTAAAGCATATATTGAAGTACCTGAGAAGGACTAGGGATTATATGCTGGTTTACCAGGCAGACCAATTACTCCCTGTGGGTTACACAGATTCTGACTTCCAATCAGATAGGGATAATAGTAAGTCTACCTCAGGTTTTGTGTTTACTTTGGAAGGTGGAGCCATTGTATGGAGGAGTATCAAGAAGAAATGCGTGGCAGACTCTACCGTGGAAGCTGAGTATGTGGTAGCCTTTGAGGCGGCCAAAGAAGCTGTGTGGCTCAGGAACTTCCTGAAGGACTTGGATGTGATTTCTGGTTTGCCTAGAACTATCACAATTTATTGTGATAATAGTGGTGTAGTTGCAAACTCGAAGGAACCACTAGTCCTTAAGGCAAGTAAATACATAGAGTGCAAGTACCACCTGATATGAGAAATCGTAAAGGAGGTAGAAGGTGCTGTCGCATAGATTGCATCAGAGGATACCCTAGTAGATCCTTTCACTAAGGCCCTTCTAGCGAGAGCTTTGATAGGCATGTGGAGGGAAGGGGAATCAGATGTATGACAGTATGAGGACAACATAGCCTTCTAGTATAAGTGGGAGATTGTTTGGATTTATACTGAAAATGTTAGTAATATATGAGAGATGTCCTAAGGCAATCGCCTTATGTACGAACCATTTATATGATAAATGAAGATTCACTATTTGAGTAAACATGTTTCATGTATTGATTGGATCTTAAACTCATCTACTGAATGTCCACGATACGATTCACAGCATGAGAGAATTTGTGATTGGATCACAACTAGTGAGTATCTCTACATGTGTAATTGTGATGTATCGGAATTATCCCTAGTCGATGAATTGATGGATTTGGACACCATCAATTCTGTCGAGACTAGCACGAGGTATACTCCTTGGTGTATCCAAGCAGCTGATTCTCACTGGCTGGAGACATTGTGATGTCCAGAGTTAATCGTGGATGCTAGTTATGGTAACTAGTTCATTGGAGTGACCAACCGTAAGATTTCATATGGTTCTCTGCATATATAGATATGTCAATGAAGTTCTTACTGTGGCTTAAGTGCGATGTTCCTTTGACTTGCAGTATTCAAGTCATCTTGATCATGGAGACTTATGCTTTGACATCTTAAGCAAACATCTTTAAGGAGATGTGGACCCGGGATGATTGGGTATAAGTCGAAGTGATCGAAGGTGTTTGAATAGCCTATAAAGGATTCACCACTCCTTGCAAGGAGATGTATACCCATGGCCTCTCGTCGGATTGTTACTAAAGTCTTTGGCCAAAGCATTACAAGTTTAGAGTAAGGTACTCTTTGATACATGTGTAGTAACTAGAATCCGTAGGACGAGGAAATGAAATTTGGGCTAGGTGTGACGTAGTCAGCCTAGTGGGGACTGACACTATAGACCATGTCCTGAACCAAGTGGGTATAAGATGAGTGAAGGGAATGAGGCACGATTCATTCGAGCTGCTGAAAGGTTTTAGAAATAGTTCTGGATCAACCGTTGATCTTTTCGGTTAATTGGGGATCATGATGTACTACTAGGTGCCACTCATGATCGTTCTATAATTAATGGTTAATTATAGACGGCCAACATAAATCGAGAACCTATTTGGTCACACGCACAACGAGCGTAATCCAAAGGATTTAAAACGAGCTTGAGAATGGGATTCTCAGACCGAGAGAAACTAGGTTTGGTTGGACCAAACATAGAGCGAGCATGAAATCATTTCAGTCGCAATGGAAGCGTGGATGGGCCGTGTCTTATGAAGACATAATGGACGAACCAAAATGGTTTGGTTCTAATCCAATGGAGGAGAATAAACCAAAGGGTTTGGTTTACTTTAAACGAATGAACCAAAAGTTGGTTCGGTTCGTTTTAACTTAAAATAAACCATCATGGTTTGGTTTATTTTAACTTATCTTAATGGAGCAGATTAACGGGCCTAATGGTTATGATCCAATAACCATTAAGAGAATTAGTTCTCTATAAAAGAGGGCTTAAGGGATAATTAAGCCCTAATCCAAGAGCCCTAAACCTAGTTGCCGCCCACCTCCTCTCCTTGGAGTTTTCGGCGCCAACTCCATTGCCGCCCAGCCCTTGTGCCGCCGTCCAGCTCCTTGCCGGTGTCCAAGCTTCAGCCGGTGATCCTCCGGCGACCCTCCGGTGATCTTCCTAGGCTTCGGTGAAAAGGTGAGCACTTGGCTTCCTTTGTTGGCCGGCGCCTATCTCCTCCACCATAGCTGTCCAGTTTTCTGGACAGCTTGTTCTCCTCTCGTCGGAGTGTCATTTGGATGACGGTTAGAGCTCCGACAGCGGCTAACTTACCGGGGATTCGATCTCCGGTAATCCTCTGAGGTGGAGGACGAAGGATTCGTCAATCGGTTGACGAATACCTCTCCGGAGAAGCGAGTCTTGAGGACTTGTCTTAGGATCCGAATTTGGATTCGGATCGTGATCATCTCTCGATCATGTCGTCTTCAACACGAGGCTAGTAATCAGTACGAAGAAGAAGCTCGTGGCTTAGCGAAGTCATCTCGAGGATACTCGGCGTTGATACGGATAGAGACGATTCTAGCGAGGATCGTTCCGGTTGATGCCGTTCCCGCTACACGTCATACGAAAGGTTTAACGTAGTTAAATTTCCTTTTATTGCAAAATTAAATTTATGGTTATGTCTACACTTGTTGTACTATGCATTCGTGTGTTGTGTGTGTTGTAATAAATGTAGATTTATTATTTTTATTGCTTCCGTTATGCTCATGTTTACGAAACGTAATCGAACACACACACGCCGCGGTGCCGGAAACCCAACAGTGGTATCAGAGCCCAGGTTGTGTTTCGACATAATCGTAAACATGGTTTTGCGATAGTCATAATGTATTTCTGGAAATTTTCTAATTTTTGAAATTTAGAAGAATTTATGGAAATTTTTCAATTTTGGAAAGTCTAGAAGTATTTATGGAAATCTTCCACTTTTGGAAAGTTGGAAGTAATTATGGAAATTGATATTTTCCATAAATAAAATATTTGATTAGATTCTGGAAATTTGTTTCCTAATTTAATCATGATTTGATTTGGGAAATCAAATCTTAAAATATTTTATTTCCATAAGTAGTTTTAATGATTTAGGAAATTGGTTTCCTAAATAGATTTTCCTTAATCAAATAATTCCATGAATAAAATTTGTGATTAGATTTGAAAATTTGTTTCCTAATTTAATTATGATTTGATTTGGAGAATCAAATCTTAAACATATTTTATTTCCATAAATAGTTATGACATATAAGGAAATAAATACATGACATAATTGTATGTCATGTAATTGCATTAGATGCATAACATTATGCCATGCGTGTCGTGACATGTAGATGTATGCCATGTATGTCATGCCATGTAGATAATAGTTGTTTGCATGCAAAGAGGATGAGACATAAAACCCTTAAACAATATTAAAGCCTACACCTTCCATTAATATGGTTAGAACCAGAGTTCCGTTTCTTGTTTGGGTTGTTGGACTCTCTCCAAGCCCGGCTCGAACCCGAACATGTTCAAACCATGGAATAGTTTAATACTAATATGGTAAGAGTCAGAGGTCAATCGTTAGCTTTGGTTGTTGGACTCTCTCCAAGCTGGGCTAATTGGTTGAATGCGCTCTAACCATATTAAAACTATTTCTCGATTAATGGGTTGACTTTAACCTGGAGCATCGGCTTGTTGGACTCTCTCCAAGGTCGATGTAAAGGGAGGTGAAGTTGGGTGCTATGCATATGATGCATACTTGTTAATGTGTTAACAACCCGATGTATGTGTGAACATTCAATTAGTTGATAGCACATTGTGATAGTTGCATATACATGATATGCAATCGGTATAGATGATACCTACCGTCGTAGTTATGAATGGCTTGTTGGACTCTCTCCAAGGTTGTTCATAACTATGATGGATATCACCATCGGGATATGGAACTCGATCTCGAAAGTGATTTTGGGGTTTTGAAATTCGAAAAATGAATGGGATTTATAAATGTATATTGATGCATTTTAAAATCATTTTCTCATATATGCTCGTTTTGTATTTCTAGGTCAATAAATTGATCATGACGTCTTTGAATTTGCGCACTATTTTGGATTCGAACAAATTAGGCCTAACTTCTGGGTGGCTTAGAAACCTGAGAATTGTTCTCAAGGCGGAAAAGCTAGCATATGTCCTTGAAGAGCCTCTTCCCAACCGTCCTAAGGTCGATGCAACTCCAGACCAAATGTTGGTCTATCAGAAGCATGTGGCAGATTCTGAGGTGGCGAGTTGCATCATGCTGGCGGCGATGGTACTGAGCTGGATGCTAATACTATGGTCTTCCATCTTCATGAGTTGTTCGATGAGCAAGCGAGATCCGAAAGGTTCGAGGTCTCTAGGCTCCTCTTCACCACGAAGATGCAAGAAGGTTTAATCATGTGCGTTTGTGCTAAAGATGAATGGGTACATCGAGCGGCTAGCCACCCTCGGGTTTGTGATGGATCATGAATTAAGTATTGACTTAATTCTGCATTGTTTGCCCAAGAGTTTCTCATAATTTGTGATGAACTATCGGATGAACAAATTGGAATCCACCATTCAGAGCTCCTCAATATCTTTGAAGGCGTGGAGCCTTACGTGAAGCATGAGGAGAAAGCGGTTACATTAGTTGATTCCTCAGAAAGGTTCTAAGAGGAACACAAAAGAAGAGAAGAAAGGAAAGAACAAAAAGGCAAAGAAAGCGAGAACCCGGTGCAAAGGGCACTTGCCATCATTTGTGGAGGAAGGCCTTTGGCGAAGACTTGAGTCCATGAAGAAGAAGAAGGCATCGATGCCCCATCCTCTTGAGTATCTTAGTTATTGATTGTCATTCTATTTCCTTAGACACTTGGGTATTGGATCTGGTGTGGCTCACATATATGTAATGACATACTGGGGCTAAGGAATAGAAGAAGACTTGTCAGAGGGGAGTCAAATTTGCGAGTTGGCTATGGATCAAAGGTTGCTGCGGTCGCCATCGGAACTTATTTGCTGAAGCTCCCTAGTGGACTAGTCTTGGAACTGGACAATTGCTATTATGTTCCTTCTCTAATAAAGATCATTGTTTCTATTTCTGTTTAAATAGAAATGGTTTCCATTTGACGTTTAGTAACAATTGTTGTTATATAACTTTGAATGGCGTGCTTTATGGGCTGGAACTTTGAGTAATGGCATTTATCGTTGGGCGTATCCGGTGACATTTTCAATATCGAAGCGAGCAACAGCGTGCTCGAAAGGATAATCAAATAGACTCCTATATGTGGCATTGTCGTCTTGGCCATATATGCAAAAGCGCATGTCCGAATTACCGATGTGGAATTACGAATCGTTTGAATTGGATTCATACGATACATGCGAATCATGCTTAAAGGCAAGATGACTAAGTTACCTTTCTTGGAAAAGGTGAATGAGTGGGAGAGTTACTAGGTCTAATACATACTGATGTATGTGGACCTATGTCAACTCAAGCATTAGGAGGCTATAGCTACTTCATTACCTTCACCGATGATCACTCACGGTTTGGGTATGTGTTCTTGATGAAACACAAGTCTGAAAGCCTTTGAAAGGTTCAAGAATTCAGAAATGAAGTAGAGAAACAACATGACAAGAGTATTAAAATACTTGATCGGATCGAGGTGGTGAATACTTAAGTCGAGTTTCTTGATTACCTAAGAGACAATGGTATATTGTCTCAATGGACTCAGCCTATACACCACACATAATGGTGTATCGAGAAGCGTAGCTTAGGACCTTGTTGGACATGGTCAGTCAATGATGAATCATCGACTCTTCCCAAGTCCTTTTGGGGCTATGCACTTGAGACAATTTACTTGTTAAGCAAAATGCCTACAGGTAGTCTCAACTACTCCATATGAGATATGGAATAGTAAGAAACCTCATGTATCTTACTTGAAGATATGGGGTTGTCACCTTATGTGAAGCTTTGACAAATTGGATGCTAAGTCGATAAATGTCTATTTATTGGATACCCTAAGGAAACAAGGGGTTACCAATTCTATCATCATGTGGAACAAAGGTGTTTGTTTCAAGGCATCTTTGTGTTTCTAGAGAAAGAGTTTCTCTTGCAAGAAAGCGTGGGAGTGTCGTCGAGCTTGAGGAGGCTCGAGAGACTCAAATAGACATTAATGAGATACGGTGAAGCACAGCGGTAGAACTCATAGTGATGAGCAATCAATTTGGACCTGTATTAACACCACATCTTCGTAGATCTAGTAGAACACAATATTCACGAGAGATATGGATTTCTCGTAAGTGAATCGAGCGGCGTGTTACTCATTGATGATGAGAGCCTACAGTTATGAAGAAGTCTTGACAAGTTGAGAAAGGGATAAGTGGCTTGGTGCCATGAAGTGGAAATGGATTCCATGTATGAAAACCAAGTTTGGAACTTGGTTGACCCACTGAAGGGATAAAGCCTATAGGGTGCAAGTGGGTTTTCAAGAAGAAAACCGACATGGATAATGTGATTACCTATAAGGCTAGATTGGTGGCGAAAGGATATCGTCAAAAGCAAGGTGTTGATTATGGCCGAAACCTATTCTGTAGCTATGCTTAAATCCATTCGGATGCTCGGCCATAGCGGCTCATTATGATTATGAGATATGGCGGATGGATGTGAAAACAACTTTCCTTAATGGAAACACCTTAGGGGCGTGTATATGATAGAGCACGAGGTTTCACATCGATTGATAAAACCAAGGTATGCAAATTGCGGCGGTCCATTTATGGATTGAAGCAAGCATCCGATGGAATATCCGTTTTGATGAGACAATCAAAAGTTTGATTTCTCACAAAATCGAAGAACCTTGTGTGTACAAGAAGGTTAGTGGGAGTGCGATCGTGTTCCTAGTATTGTATGTCGATGACATATTACTTATAGGAAGCGATGTTTCAATCTTACGATCGATTAAGGTTTGGTTATCCAAGACATTCTCCATGAAAGACACAGGAGAAGCAACCTACATCCTCGGGATTAAGATCTATAGAGATAGATCGAAGCGGTTGCTTGGTCTTTCACGTCTACATATATAGGCCGAGTGCTAAGAGAGGTTTAGCATGTGGAATCCAAGAAAGGTTTCTACCCATCGGGCATGTGATACATCTTTGAAGTCTATGTGTCGCGCCGAAGGCGAGAGGATTTGCATGAGTAAGATTCCCAATGCATCAAATAGGATCTATCATGTATGCTATGTTATGTACGAGGCCCGATGTATCGTATGCTCTGAGTGTCACGGCGGATACCGGATCGATCCGAGGAATGGATCATTGGGTGGTATTAAGGCGATCCTTAAGTACTTGAGAAGAACTAAGGATGTGTTCCTAATATATGGAGAAGGGTACATGGTGATACGTGGGTATACGGATGCGACTCGAGCGCATGACAAGGATGATTCCATGTCTCGATGCAGGTATGTATTCACCTAGAATGGAGGCGCAATAAGTTGGAAAGGTTCCAAGCTTGATATTATAGCGGATTACGCCACTAAGCGAGAATACATTGCGACTTTGGAAGAAGCAAAGGCGGTTTGGATCAAGATGTTCATCTCTAAACTTGATGTGGTCTCATCAATGATCCAAACATGTGCTTCGCCGCTATCATCTTATCAGAGAGATCATCAGTAGGAACGAAATACAAATCGAGAAAATTCCCACTGAAAGGAACTTAGCGGATCCTTTGACTAAAGCATTACCTCAAAGTAAGTTTGAGGGTCATGTTAGAGCTTATGGTATTGGATCTGTAGCGATTGACATTAGGCCAGTGAAGTCTGTTAGTAATATATGAGAGATGTCCTAAGGCAATCGCCTTATGTATGAACCATTTATATGATAAATGAAGATTCACTATTTGAGTATACATGTTTCATGTATTTGATTGGATCTTAAACTCATTTACTGAATGTCCACGATGCGATTCACAGCATGAGAGAATTTGTGATTGGATCACAACTAGTAAGTATCTCTACATGTGTAATTGTGATGTATCGGAATTATCCCTAGTCGATGAATTGATGGATTTGGACACCATCAATTCTGTCGAGACTAGCACGAGGTATACTCCTTGGTGTATCCAAGCGGTGATTCTCCTTTGTTGGAGACATAGTGATGTCCGGAGTTAATCGTGGATGCTAGTTATGGTAACTAGTTCATTGGAGTGACCAGCCGTAAGACTTCATATGGTTCTCTGCATATATAGATATGTCGATGAAGTTCTTACTGTGGCTTAAGTGCGATGTTCCTTTGACTTGCGGTATTCAAGTCATCTTGATCATGGAGACTTATGCTTTGACATCTTAAGCAAACATCTCTAAGGAGATGTGGACTCGGGATGATTGGGTATAAGTCGAAGTGATCAAAGGTGTTTGAATAGCCTATAAATGATTCACCACTCCTTGCGAGGAGATGTATACCCATGGCCTCTCGTCGGATTTTTACTAAAGTCTTTGGCCAAAGCATTACATGTTTAGAGTAAGGTACTCTTCGATACATGTGCAGTAACTAGAATCCGTAGGACGAGGAAATGAAACTTGGGCTAGGTGTGACATAGTCAGCCTAGTGGGGACTGACACTATAGACCATGTCCTGAACCAAGTGGGTATAAGATGAGTGAAGGGAATGGGGCACGATTCATTCGAGCTGCTGAAGGGTTTTAGAAATAGTTCTGGATCAACCGTTGATCTTTTCGGTTAATTGGGGATCATGATGTACTACTAGGTGCCACTCATGATCGTTCTATAATTAATGGTTAATTATAGACGGCCAACATAAACCGAGAACCTATTTGGTCACACGCACAACGAGCGTAATCCAAAGGATTTAAAACGAGCTTGAGAATGGGATTCTCGGACCAAGAGAAACTAGGTTTAGTTGGACCAAATATAGCGAGCATGAAATCGTTTGATCGCAATGGAAGCGTGTATGGGCCGTGTCTTATGAAGACATATTGGACGAACCAAAATGGTTTGGTTCTAATCCAATGGAGGAGACTAAACCAAAGGGTTTGGTTTACTTTAAACGAATGAACCAAAAGTTGGTTCGGTTCGTTTTAACTTAAAATAAACCATCATGGTTTGGTTTATTTTAACTTATCTTAATGGAGGCGGGTTAACGGGCCTAATGGTTATGATCCAATAACCATTAAGAGAATTAGTTCTCTATAAAAGAGGGCTTAAGGGATAATTAAGCCCTAATCCAAGAGCCCTAAACCTAGTTGCCGCCCACCTCCTCTCCTTGGAGTTTTCGGCGCCAACTCCATTGCCGCCCAGCCCTTGTACCACCATCCAGCTCCTTGCCGGCGTCCAAGCTTCAGCCGGTGATCCTCCGGCGACCCTCCGGTGATCTTCCTAGGCTTCGGTGAAAAGGTGAGCACTTGGCTTCCTTTGTTGGCCAGCGCCTATCTCCTCCACCAAAGCTGTCCAGTTTTCTGGACAGCTTGTTCTCCTCTCGTCGGAGCGTCGTTTGGACGACGGTTAGAGCTCCGACAATGGCTAACTTACCGGGGATTCGATCTCCAGTAATCCTCTGAGGTGGAGGACGAAGGATTCGTCAATCGGTTGACGAATACCTCTCCGGAGAAGCGAGTCTTGGGGACTTGCCTTAGGATCCGAATTTGGATTCGGATCGTGATCATCTCTCGATCACGTCGTCTTCAACACGAGGCTAGTAACCAGTACGAAGACGAAGTTCGTGGCTTAGTGAAGTCATCCCGAGGATACTCGGCGTGGATACGGATAGAGACGATTCTAGCGAGGATCGTTCGGTTGATGCCGTTCCCGCTACACGTCATACGAAAGGTATAACGTAGTTAAATTTTCTTTTATTGCAAATTTAAATTTATGGTTATGTCTACACTTGTTGTACTATGAATGCGTGTGTTAGGTGTGTTGTAATAAATGTAGATTTATTATTTTTATTGCTTCCGCTGTGCTCATGTTTACGAAACGTGATCGAACACACACACGCCGCGGTGCCAGAAACCCAACAGTGGTATCAGAGCCCAGGTTGTGTTTCGACATAATCGTAAAAATGGTTTTGCGATAGTCATAATGTATTTCTGGAAATTTTCTAATTTTGGAAATTTAGAAGTATTTATTAAAATTTTTCAATTTTGGAAAGTCTAGAAGTATTTATGGAAATCTTCCACTTTTGGAAAGTTGGAAGTATTTATGGAAATTGATATTTTCCATAAATAAAATATTTGATTAGATTCTGGAAATTTGTTTCCTAATTTAGTCATGATTTGATTTGGGAAATCAAATCTTAAAATATTTTATTTCCATAAGTAGTTTTAATGATTTAGGAAATTGGTTTCCTAAATAGATTTTCCTTAATCAAATAATTCCATGAATAAAATATGTGATTAGATTTGGAAATTTGTTTCCTAATTTAATTATGATTTGATTTGGAGAATCAAATATTAAACATATTTTATTTCCATAAATAGTTATGACATATAAGGAAATAAATACATGACATAATTGTATTTCATGTAATTGCATTAGATGCATAACATTATGCCATGCGTGTCGTGACATGTAGATGTATGCCATGTATGTCATGCCATGTAGATAATAGTTGTTTGCATGCAAAGAGGATGAGACATAAAACCCTTAAACAATATTAAAGCCTACACCTTCCATTAATATGGTTAGAACCAGAGTTCCGTTTCTTGTTTGGGTTGTTGGACTCTCTCCAAGCCCGGCTCGAACCCGAACATGTTCAAACCATGGAATAGTTTAATACTAATATGGTAAGAGTCAGAGGTCAATCGTTAGCTTTGGTTGTTGGACTCTCTCTAAGATGGGCTAATTGGTTGAATGCGCTCTAACCATATTAAAACTATTTCTCGATTAATGGGTTGACTTTAACCTGGAGCATCGGCTTGTTGGACTCTCTCCAAGGTCGATGTAAAGGGAGGTGAAGTTGGGTGCTATGCATATGATGCATACTTGTTAATGTGTTAACAACCCGATGTATGTGTGAACATTCAATTAGTTGATAGCACATTGTGATAGTTGCATATACGTGATATGCAATCGGTATAGATGATACCTACCGTCGTAGTTATGAATGGCTTGTTGGACTCTCTCCAAGGTTGTTCATATCTATGATGGATATCAGCCCATTCGGAGATGGAGCTACGATCTCCCGAAGTGATTTTGGGGTTTTTGAAATTCGAAAAATGAATGAGATTTATAAATGTATATTGATGCATTTTAAAATCATTTTCTCATATATGCTCATTTTGTATTTCTAGGTAAATAAATTGATCATGACGTCTTTGAATTTGCGCACTATTTTGGATTCGAACAAACTGACTGGGCCTAACTTCCTGGACTGGCTTAGAAACCTGAGAATTGTTCTCAAGGCGAAAAAGCTTGCATATGTCCTTGAAGAGCCTCTTCCTGACCGTCCTAAGGACGATGCAACTCCAGACCAAATGTTGGTCTATCAGAAGCATGTGGCAGATTCTGAGCTGGCGAGTTGCATCATGCTTGCGGCGATGGTACCTGAGCTACAAAAGCAGCATGAGCATATGGATGCTAATACTATGGTCTTCCATCTTCATGAGTTGTTCGATGAGCAAGCGAGATCCGAAAGGTTCGAGGTCTCTAGGCTCCTCTTAACCACGAAGATGTAAGAAGGTTCGTCTGTAGTACAGTTTGTGCTAAAGATGAACGGGTACATCGAGCGGCTAGCTACCCTCGGTTTTGTGATGGATCATGAGTTAAGTATTGACTTAATTCTGCATTGTTTGCCCAAGAGTTTCTCACAATTTGTGATGAACTACCGGATGAACAAATTAGAATCCACCATTCCCGAGCTCCTCAATATGTTGAAGACTGTGGAGCCTTCTATAAAGCATGAGGAGAAGGCAGTTCTGTTAGTTGATTCCTCAAAGAAAGGTTCTAAGAGGAAGGCAAAAGAACAGAAGAAAGGAAAGAACAAAAAGGCAAAGAAGGAAGAACCCGGTATGAAAGGGCACTTGCCATCATTGTGGCAAGGAAGGCCCAGCGAAGAAAGAAGATGATTTATCTTGGTGTGAAGAAGAAGAAGGCATCAGATGCCCCATCCTCTTGATATCTTATTGATTGTCATTCTATTTCCTTAGACACTTGGGTATTGGATCTGTGGCTCACATATATGTAATGACATACGAGGGGCTAAGGAATGAAGAAGACTTGTCGGAGAAGTCAAATTTGCGAGTTGGCAATGGAGCAAAGGTTCTTTGCGGTCGCCATCGAACTTATTTCTTTGAAGCTCCTAGTGGACTAGTTTTGGAACTGGACAATTGCTATTATGTTCCTTCTCTAATAAAGAACATTGTTTCTATTTCCTGTTTAAATAGAAATGGTTTCCATTTGACGTTTAGTAACAATTATTGTTATATAACTTTGAATGGCGTGCTTATGGAACTAGAACTTTGAGTAATGACATTTATACGTTGGACGTATCCAGTGACATTTTCAATATTGAAGCGAGCAACACGCGTGCTCGAAAGGATAATCAAATAGACTCCTATATGTGGCATTGTCGTCTTTGCCATATAAGCAAGAAACGCATGTCCGAATTACACCGATGTGGAATTCTGGAATCGTTTGAATTGGATTCATACGATACATGCGAATCATGCTTAAAAGGCAAGATGACTAAGTTACCTTTTACTGGAAAAGGTGAATGAGTGGGAGAGTTACTAGGTCTAATACATACTGATGTATGTGGACCTATGTCAACTCAAGCATTAGGAGGCTATAGCTACTTCATTACCTTCACCGATGATCACTCACGGTTTGGGTATGTGTTCTTGATGAAACACAAGTCTGAAGCCTTTGAAAGGTTCAAAGAATTCAGAAATGAAGTAGAGAAACAACATGACAAGAGTATTAAAATACTTCGATCGGATCGAGGTGGTGAATACTTGAGTTAGGAGTTTCTTGATTACCTAAGAGACAATGGTATATTGTCTCAATGGACTCCGCCCTACACACCACATCATAATGGTGTATCTGAGAGGCGTAACCGGACCTTGTTGGACATGGTCAGGTCAATGATGAATCATGCGACTCTTCCCAAGTCCTTTTGGGGCTATGCACTTGAACTGACTATTTACTTGTTAAATAGAATGCCTACCAAGGTAGTCTCAACTACTCCATATGAGATATGGAATAGTAAGAAACCTCATGTATCTTACTTGAAGATATGGGGTTGTCCTGCTTATGTGAAGCGGACAGTATCAGACAAATTGGATGCTAAGTCTGATAAATGTCTATTTATTGGATACCCTAAGGAAACAAGGGGTTACCAATTCTATCATCCTGTGGAACAAAAGGTGTTTGTTTCAAGGCATGCTGTGTTTCTAGAGAAAGAGTTTCTCTTGCAAGAAAACAGTGGGAGTGTCATCGAGCTTGAGGAGGCTCGAGAGACTCAAATAGACATTGATGAGATACTTGGTGAAGCACAACAGCCGACAACTCATAGTGATGAGCAATCGGCTGGACCTATTGTAACACCACATCTTCGTAGATCTGGTAGAACACGCAATATTCCTGAGAAATATGGATTTCTCGTAAGTGAATCGAACGACGTGTTACTCATTGATGATGAGGAGCCTACCAGTTATGAAGAAGTGCTGACAAGTTCAGAAAGGGATAAGTGGCTTGGTGCCATGAAGTCGGAAATGGATTCCATGTATGAAAACTAAGTTTGGAACTTGGTTGACCCACCTGAAGGCATAAAGCCTATAGGGTACAAGTGGGTTTTCAAGAAGAAAACCGACATGGATGGTAATGTGATTACCTATAAGGCTAGATTGGTGGCGAAAGGATATCATCAAAAGCAAGGTGTTGATTATGACGAAACCTATTCGCCTGTAGCTATGCTTAAATCCATTCGGATGCTCCTGGCCATAGCGGCTCATTATGATTATGAGATATGGCAGATGGATGTGAAAACAACTTTCCTTAATGGAAACCTGCTCGAGGACGTGTATATGATACAGCTTGAGGGTTTCACATCGGTTGATAAAACCAAGGTATGCAAATTGTGATGGTCCATTTATGGATTGAAGCAAGCATCCAGGAGCTGGAATATCCGTTTTGATGAGACAATCAAAAAGTTTGATTTCTCACAAAATCCAGACGAACCTTGTGTGTACAAGAAGGTTAGTGGGAGTGCAGTCGTGTTCCTAGTATTGTATGTCGATGACATATTACTTATAGGAAACGATGTTTCAATCTTACAGTCAGTTAAGGTTTGGTTATCCAAGACGTTCTCCATGAAAGACCTGGGAGAAGCAACCTACATCCTCGGGATTAAGATCTATAGAGATAGATTGAAACGGTTGCTTGGTCTTTCACAGTCTACATATATAGACCGAGTGCTAAAGAGGTTTAGCATGTCGGAATCCAAGAAAGGATTCCTACCCATCAGGCATGGGATACACCTTTCGAAGTCTATGTGTCCACGCATAGAAGACGAGAGGATTTGCATGAGTAAGATTCCCTATGCATCCGCAATAGGATCTATCATGTATGCTATGTTATGTACGAGGCCCGATGTATCGTATGCTCTGAGTGTCACGAGCAGATACCAGTTTGATCCAGGAATGGATTATTGGGTGACTGTTAAGATGATCCTTAAGTACTGAGAAGAACTAAGGATGTGTTCCTAATATATGGAGAAGGGTACATGGTGATACGTGGGTATACGGATGCCTGCTCCAGACAGACAAGGATGATTCCATGTCTCAGTCTGGGTATGTATTCACCTAGAATGGAGGCGCAATAAGTTGGAAAGGTTCCAAGCTTGATATTATAGCGGATTCTGCCACTAAGGCAGAATACATTGCAGCTTTGGAAGAAGCAAAGGAAGCGGTTTGGATCAAGAAGTTCATCTCTAAACTTGATGTGGTCTCATCAATGATCCAAACATGTGCTTCGCCGCTATCATCTTATCAGAGAGATCATCAGTAGGAATGAAATACAAATCGAGAAAATTCCCACTGAAAGGAACTTAGCGGATCCTTTGACTAAAGCATTACCTCAAAGTAAGTTTGAGGGTCATGTTAGAGCTTATGGTATTGGATACTGTAGCGATTGGTATTAGGCCAAGTGGGAGTCTGTTAGTAATATATGAGAGATGTCCTAAGGCAATCGCCTTATGTACGAACCATTTATATGATAAATGAAGATTCACTATTTGAGTATACATGTTTCATGTATTGATTGGATCTTAAACTCATCTACTGAATGTCCAAGATACGATTCACAGCATGAGAGAATTTGTGATTGGATCACAACTAGTGAGTATCTCTACATGTGTAATTGTGATGTATCGGAATTATCCCTAGTCGATGAATTGATGGATTTGGACACCATCAATTCTGTCGAGACTAGCACAAGGTATACTCCTTGGTGTATCCAAGCAGCTGATTCTCACTGGTTGGAGACATTGTGATATCCGGAGTTAATCGTGGATGCTAGTTATGGTAACTAGTTCATTGGAGTGACCAACCGTAAGACTTCATATGGTTCTCTGGATATATAGATATGTCAATGAAGTTCTTACTGTGGCTTAAGTGCGATGTTCCTTTGACTTGCGGTATTCAAGTCATCTTGATCATGGAGACTTATGCTTTGACATCTTAAGCAAACATCTCTAAGGAGATGTGGACTCGGGATGATTGGGTATAAGTCGAAGTGATCGAAGGTGTTTGAATAGCCTATAAAGGATTCACCACTCCTTGCGAGGAGATGTATACCCATGACCTCTCGTCGGATTGTTACTAAAGTCTTTGGCCAAAGCATTACATGTTTAGAGTAAGGTACTCTTCGATACATGTGTAGTAACTAGAATCTGTAGAACGAGGAAATGAAACTTGGGCTAGGTGTGACGTAGTCAGCCTAGTGGGGATTGACACTATAGACCATGTCCTGAACCAAGTGGGTATAAGATGAGTGAAGGGAATGGGGCACGATTCATTCGAGCTGCTGAAGGGTTTTAGAAATAGTTCTGGATCAACCGTTGATCTTTTCGGTTAATTGGGGATCATGATGTACTACTAGGTGCCACTCATGATCGTTCTATAATTAATGGTTAATTATAGATGGCCAACATAAACCGAGAACCTATTTGGTCACACGCACAATGAGCGTAATCCGAAGGATTTAAAACGAGCTTTAGAATGGGATTCTCAGACCGAGAGAAACTAGGTTTGGTTGGACCAAACATAGAGCGAGCATGAAATCGTTTCAGTCGCAATGGAAGCGTGGATGGGCCGTGTCTTATGAAGACATAATGGACGAACCAAAATGGTTTGGTTCTAATCCAATGGAGGAGAATAAACCAAAGGGTTTGGTTTACTTTAAACGAATGAACCAAAAGTTGGTTCGGTTCGTTTTAACTTAAAATAAATCATCATGGTTTGGTTTATTTTAACTTATCTTAATGGAGCAGGTTAACGGACCTAATGGTTATGATCCAATAACCATTAAGAGAATTAGTTCTCTATAAAAGAGGGCTTAAGGGATAATTAAGCCCTAATCCAAGAGCCCTAAACCTAGTTGCCGCCCACCTCCTCTCCTTGGAGTTTTCGGCGCCAACTCCATTGCCGCCCAGCCCTTGTTCCGTCGTCCAGCTCCTTGTCGGCGTCCAAGCTTCAGCCGGTGATCCTCTGGAGACCCTCCATTGATCTTCCTAGGCTTCGGTGAAAAGGTGAGCACTTGGATTCCTTTGTTGGCCGGCGCCTATCTCCTCCACCAAAGCTGTCCAGTTTTCTGGACAGCTTGTTCTCCTCTCGTCGGAGCGTCGTTTGGACGACGGTTAGAGCTCCGACAGCGGCTAACTTACCGGGGATTCGATCTCCGGTAATCTTCTGAGGTGGAGGACGAAGGATTCGTCAATAGGTTGACGAATACCTCTCCGGAGAAGCGAGTCTTGAGGACTTGTCTTAGGATCCGAATTTGGATTCGGATCGTGATCATCTCTCGATCACGTCGTCTTCAACACGAGGCTAGTAACCCGTACGAAGACGAAGCTCGTGGCTTAGCGAAGTCATCCCGAGGATACTCGGTGTGGATACGGATGGAGACGATTCTAGCGAGGATCGTTCCGGTTGATGCCGTTCCCGCTACACATCATACGAAAGGTATAACATAGTTAAATTTCCTTTTATTGCAAATTTAAATTTATGGTTATGTCTACACTTGTTGTACTATGCATGCGTGTGTTGTGTGTGTTGTAATAAATGTAGATTTATTATTTTTATTGCTTCCGCTGTGCTCATGTTTATGAAACGTGATCGAACACACACACGCCGCAGTGCCGGAAACCCAACAGAAAAGTCTATCTTTTGTGTATGAACATCTTTATTTTTGAAATTAGAATCACATAATCATTGTTTGCATATTTATGATTATGCATATTGTCTAATACATTACATTATAGATAACATGGTGTGTGGTGTCACACGGGAGATCATGTTATCGGCTCCTTGTAAAGTATAAGCAAATGCTCACAATCGAGATGACTTTAGACAAACCATTGGTATGGTTGTAGTGTGATTTCGTATTGGTTTGTCTTGACCATAGAATCACACTTGTGCACTTTGTGTGTATTGAGCAGGACCGACTTAGAGGTGATTCGATTTATTACTGACTACATAATCGAATCGGACCTCAGATATTATATTACACATGCTCTTAATCCCGATATAATAACGGGCACATATACTTAGTATTCATTTCTTTGATTTATCAATGGGCGAGATTTATAGATTAAATCGATAGGCTCGGTAAGTTGGGAAATGGTATTATTTATATGGTGTGCCGTTGATTATAGGAGGAAACCGTGTCCTATATCTTAGGATGATGATGTCCCCTTGAGGAGCTCATAAGGTTCATCATGTAAACCCTGCAGGTGGACTTGGTCCGGCATGATGAAAAGGTTGAGTTGTACTACTCATGGAGTTAGATGTTGATTAATTAATGGTCAGTAAATTAATTAATCAATGGACATTCGAGATCTTAAACACGGGGAGAAAATGTACATATAATATATGGAGCCCATATTAACTTATGGGGGTTGGTGAGGTAGATCAATGATAATCCTTTAGTGGATTAGATTATCATTAATGGATCGGACTTTATGTGGGCTTGATCCATTGGGTGGCCAAGATCCAACTCCTCCTCATGGTCCCTATTGTAGCCTATTAATACCTCATGAAGCTTAGATCCAATGGATAGAAACAAAATTCTAGATCCAAAGGTAGAGATTAAATCTCTAGATCCAACGGTTGAGATTAAATCTCTAGATCCGAAGGTTGAGATTAAATCCCTAGAACCAATGGTGGAGATTAAAACAAGGCTTATCCCTAACTCTATAAAAGGAGGGAAAGGGGTGGGCAGCAACTATGAATCCAATTAGAGATAGGATTAGGGTTTTGTGCGGCAAGGCTTGGAGGCTAGGGTTTGGAGTTGGCAGCACCTATTAAGGAAATTTTTTCCTTATCTCCTTCTTCTTTTGGTGGCCGGTGTCCATACAACCCCTTCCTCACCTTGGCCGGTGTCCATAGCAGCTCTTCTCCTTCTCCTTTGCCGGTGGAACCAAGGCTTAGGGTACTCCCTTGAAGCTCTTGGCCAACAATCATCTCTTCTCCCTTCTCCTTATTGGTCGACAGCAAGCAACTTGCTTGTTGCTTGTTGGTTGGCTAAAGGAAGGAGAAAAATCTTGTTTCTATTCTTCCTCTTGCTCAGAACGATCAAGGAAGGAAGATTGGTGATCTAGGAGCTTCAACTTTTGGTAAATCATCGCCCACACGACATCCGAAAGGAGGAAGGTCATACAATAGAAGATCGAGAGGTATATCGATTCTCTATTTTCATTTGTTACATGTTTATATTTGTTTTTCAATTATATGCATGATATATATTCTGTTTTGTGGTTAAATATACTTGGACCCCAAACATAAACACAAAAGCCGACGATCCGTGCATTGTCTATTCCGCGGCTATTCGTGGAATAGAGGTTGGTCACTTAAACAACAAGTTTGTTTAAGTGACTACTCTAAACGAATAGCACGATGATGACAAGGTTGCTTGGGCAATCCCTCTTGTCAAGGATAAATTTTTTTATCCAGGGACGTAGAAGAGATCGCAATGAACAAGCGACTAAGTCAAAAGGGGAAGCGAAGTTTCCCCTCCCAACATCCATGACAATCATATTGTCATATGTTTTTGTCGAACATCAAAACATCACTCGAGTAAAACTCAAGTCCTGGTCAATCGTGACCTGGGCCGATTACACCAACAGGGACTCTATTTAACAAGTAAACAGCAGACTGAAGTGCGTATCCCCAAAAGGACTTGGGAAGATTTGCTTGATTCATCATCAACCTAACCATGTCCAACAAGGTTCGATTTCGCCTCTCAGATACACCATTATGTTGTGGTGTATATGGCGGAGTCTATTGAGACAATATACCATTGCTCCTTAGATAATCTAGAAACTCTTGACTCAAGTATTCACCACCTCAATCCGATCAAAGTATTTTAATACTCTTGCCAAGTTGTTTCTCTACTTAATTCTGAATTCTTTGAACCTTTCAAAGGATTCAAACTTGTGTTTCATTAAGAACACATACCCAAACCGTGAGTGATCATCGGTGAAGGTAATGAAGTAGCTATAGCCTCCTAGAACTTGAGTTGACATAGGTCCGCATACATCAGTATGTATTAGACCAAGCAACTCTCCCACCGGTTCACCTTTTCCCATAAAAGGTAATTTAGTCATCTTGCCTTTTAAGCATGATTCACATGTATCATATGAATCTAATGTAAACGATTCCAGAATTCTACATCGGTGTAATTCGGACATGCGTTTCTTGCTCACATGGCCAAGATGACAATGCCACATGTAGGAGTCAAATTCATTATCTTTTCGAGCATGCTTGTTGCTCGCTTCGATATTGAGAATGTCACTGGATACGTCTAACATATATATACCATTGCACAATGTTCCAGTCCCATAAAGTACGTCATTCAAAGTTATGTAACAACAATTGTTACTAAAAGTCAAATGGTACCCATTTCTATTTAAACAAGAAATAGAAATGATGTTCTTTATCAACGAAGGAAAATAAAAGCAATTGTCCAGTTCTAAGACAAGTCCTGTAGGGAGTCTCAACAAATATGTTCCAATGGCGAGTGCAACAACTTTTGCTCCATTCCAAACACGTAAATTTGACTTTCTCTTAACGAGTCTTCTTCTATTCCTTAGCCCATGTATGTCATTACATATATGTGAGTTACACCTAGTATCCAATACCCAAGTATTTGAGGAAATAGAATGACAATCAATAACGAAGATATCTGAAGAAGATGGGGCATCTGATGCCTTATTCTTCTTCACAGACTCAAGATAAATCTTGCAGTTTCTTCGCCAATGACCCTCCTTGCCACAATGATGACAAGTGTTCTTTTGAGCTGGTTCTACCTTTTTAGCCTTTTTCTTCTTCCCCTTCTGTTGTTTCTTTGACTTCCTCTTAGAACCTTTCTTTAAGGAATCAACTAACAACACCGTCCCCTGCTCATGCTTCACAGAAGGCTCTATAGTATTCAGCATGTTGAGCAGTACCACAGATGAACCTTCTTGCATCTCAGAGGTGAAGAGGAGCTTGGAGACTTCGAACCTTTCAGATCTCACTTGCTCATCAAACAACTCATAAAGATGAAAGACTATGGTATGAGCACTGCTTTCGTAACTCGGGTACCATCGCGGCTAGCATGATGCAACTCACTAGTTTAGAATCACTCACATGTTTCTGATATGCCAACAATTGGTCCAGAGTTGCTTCATCACTAGGACGGGTGGGAAGAGGCTCTTCAAGGACATATGCAAGCTTTTCTGCCTTGAGAACAATTCTCAAGTTTCTAAGTCAGTCCAAGAAGTTCGGCCCAGTCAATTTATTCGAATTCAAAATAGAGCACAAATTCAAAGACATCATGATCAAGCGATTAACTTAGAAATACAAATCAAGCATATATGAGAAAATGATTTTAAAATGCATCAACATACATTTACAAAATCCCATTCATTTTTCAAATTTCAAAAACCCTCAAAATTAATTTGGGAGATCATAGGTCCATGTCCGAATGGGTTGATATCCAACATAGATAAGAACAACCTTGGAGAGAGTCCAAAACGCCATTCTTAGCTACGATGGTAGGTATCAAGTATACCAATTGCATATCACATATATGCAACTGTCACAATGTGCTATCAACTAATTGAATGTTCACACATACATCGGGTTGTTAACTCATTAACAAGTATGCATCATATGCATAATACCCAACTTCACCTCCCTTCACATCGACCTTGGAGAGAGTCAACAAGCCGATGCTCTAGGTTAAAGCCAACCCATTAATCGAGAAATAGATTTAATATAGTTAGAGTGTATTTAACCAATTAGCCAGGCTTGGAGAGAGTCCAACAACCCAAACTAACGATTGACCTCTGACTCTTACCATATTAATAATAAACTATTCCAATGGTTTGAACATGTTCAGGTTCGAGCCAGGCTTGGAGAGAGTCCAACAACCTAAACAAGAAACGAAACTCTAGTTCTAACCATATTAATGGAATGTGTAGGCTTTAATATTGTGTAAGGAATTTAATGTCTCATCCTCTTTGCATGAAAATAACTATTATCTACATGGCATGACACACATGACATACATCTACATGTCACGACACACATGACATAATGATATGCATCTAATGCAATTACATGACATACAATTATGGCATGTACAAATAGTTTCCTTATTTATCATAATTATTTTGGAAATAAAATATGTTTTAGATTTGATTTCCAAAATAAAATCATGAATAAATTAGGAAATAAATTTCCAAATCTAATCACATATTTTATTTATGGAAAGTGTTAATTAAGGAAACAAATTTCCTAAATTGTAATTTCCTAATCATATTAGGAAATTTCCAATTTGAATTTCTTTATTTGTCATAACTATTTATGGAAATAAAATATTTTTGAGGTTTGATTTCCCAAATCAAATCATGATTAAATTAGGAAACAAATTTCCAAATCTAATCACATATTTTATTTATGGAAAGTGTTAATTTCCATAAATACTTCTAAATTTTCCAAAAGTAGAAAATTTCCATAAATACTTCTAAACTTTTCAAAAGTAGAAAATTTCAATAAATACAACTATGACTATCGCAAAACAATTTTACGATTATGTCGGAACACAGCATGACTCTGATACCACTGTTGGGTTTCCCTGGCATCGCGGCGAGTGTATGTTCGAACACGTTTCGTAAACATGCACACAACAGAAGCAATAAAAGAAATAAATCTAATTTATTATAACACACAAATTACACGCATGTAGGATACAACATGTGTAGACATAATTGCTATTTAAAATTTTGCAATAAAAGGAAACTTATACTAGGTACACCTGACGGATCACGTGTAGCAGGAATGACATCAACCGTAGTGACCCTTGCTAGAATCACCTCTATCCATATCCACGCCGAGTATCGTCGGGATAGCTTCACAAAGCCATGAGCCTCGTCTTCGAAAAAGTCACTAGCCTCGAGTCAAAGACTATGTGATCCGAGAGACGATCACAATCCGAAATAAATTCGAATCCCAAAATGAGTTTCACAAACTCGCTTGTCGGAAGCGATTTTCGTTAACCATTTGATGAAAACTTAACCCTCCACCTATGAGGATTGTCGGAGATCCAATCCCCGACAAGTAGACCACTGTCGGAGCACAAAACACTGACTAAACGGCCTCTCCACGTGAAGGACATCAAGCTGTCCAAAACTGGATAGCTTGTTGTGGAGGAAGAAGGGGCCGACAAGACCCTTAAGTCGTGTTTTTATAGAGAACACATTCTCCTAGCTGTCTAAAACCCTTAAACCAACTAATTCTCCACGAAAAATCCTTAAGCCGTGTTTTTATAGAGAACACATTCTCCTAACGGTTATTGGTTCAAAACCAAAACCCGTTAACCCGCTCCAATAACTTAAGTTAAAATAAACCAAACCGCGTTGGTCTATTTTAAGTTAAAACGAACCGAACCAACTTTGGTTCATTCGTTTAAAACAAACCAAACCACTTTGGTTTATTTTCCACCATTAGATTAGAACCAAACTAATTTGGTTCATCCATCATGTCTTCAAAAGACACGGCCTATCCATGCTTCCAATGCAACTGAAACTATTTCATACTCGCTCTTTGTTTGGTCCAACCAAACCTAGTCTCTCTCAATCTGAGAATTCTATTCTCAAACTCGTTTTAAATCCTTCGGATTACGCATGTTGTGCATATGACCAAATAGGTTCCCGATTTATGTTGGCCGTCTATAATTAACCATTAATTATAGAACGATCATGAGTGACACCTAGTAGTACATCATGATCCCCAATTAATCAGAAAATCAACGGTTGATCCCAGAACCTTTTCTGAAACCCTTCAGCAGCTACAATGAATTGTGCTCCATTCCTTTCACTCATCTTATATCCACTTGGTTCAGAACATGGTCTATTGTGTCAGTCCCCACTAGGTTGACTAAGTCACACCTATCCCAAGTATTACTTCCTCGTCCTCCAGATTCTAGTTACTGCACATGTATCCAAGAGTACCATACTCTAAACATGTAATGCTTTGGCCAAAGACTTTAGTAACAATCTGACGAGAGGCCATAGGGTATACATCTCCTCGCAAGGAGCGGTGAATCCTATGTAGGCTATTCAAACACCTTGGCCACTTCGACTTATACCCAATCATCCCGGATCCACATATCCTCGGAGATGCTTGCTTAAGATGTCAAAGCATAAGTCTTCATGACCAAGATGACTTGAATATCGTAAGTCTGAGGAACATCACACTTAAGCTACTATAATAACTTCCTTGACATATCCATATATGTAGATAACCATATGAAGTCTTACAGCTGGTCACTCTAATGAACTAGTTACCATAACTAGCATCCACGATCAACTCCGGATATCCCAATGTCTCCAGCCAGTGAGAAACATCTACTTGGATAAACCAAAAAGTACACCTCGTGCTAGTCTCAACAGAATCTATGGCATCTGAATGCATCAATTCATCGACTAGGGATAATTCCAATACATCACAATTACACATGTAGAGATACTCACTAGTTGTGATCCAATCACAAATTCTCTCATGCTGTGAATCATATTGCAGACATTCAGTAAATGAGTTTAAGATCAAATCAAATACATAAAAAACATGTATACTCAAATAGTGAATCTTCATTTATCAAATAAATGGTACAACCATAAGATGATTGCCTTAGGACACCTCTCATATATTACTAACAGGCATAACGCCTATAGGGTGCAAATGGGTTTTCAAGAAGAAAACTGACATGGATGGTAATGTTATTACCTATAAAGCTAGATTAGTGGCAAAAGGCTATCGTCAAAGACAAGTTGTTGACTATGAAGAAACCTTTTCACTAGTAGCTATGCTTAAATCTATTCAAATTCTCCTAGCCACAGCGGCTCATTTTGATTATGAGATATGACAAATGGATGTGAAAATATCTTTTCTTAACGGAAACCTATCTGAGGATGTATATATGATACAGCTTAAGGGTTTCACAACTATTGACAAGAACAAAGTATGCAAGCTTCAATGATCCATTTATGAATTGAAGCAAGCATCAAGGAGTTGGAATATCCATTTTGATGAAGCAATCAAACAGTTTGATTTCTCATAAAATCCAGAGGAGCCCTGTCTGTATAAGAAGGTTAGTGGGAGTGCGATCGTGTTCTTAGTATTGTATGTCGATGACATATTAATTATAGGAAATGATATTCCTATTTTGTAAACAGTCAAAGTCTGGTTGTCTAAAATATTCTCCATTAAAGACATGTGAGAAGCAACTTATATTTTGGGGATTAAGATCTATAGAGATAGATCGAATCGGTTGTTTGGTCTTTCATAGTCTATATACATAGACAAAGTGCTAAAACTGTTTGGCATGGAAGAATCTAAGAAAGGTTTTATTCCCATGAGGCATGGGATTCACCTTTCGAAGTCTATGTTCCCACACATTGAAGATGAGAGGATTCGCATGAGTCAGATCCCATATGCATCAACTATAGGATCGATCATGTATGCTATGTTATGTACGAGGCTCGATGTATCGTACGCTTTGAGCGTTACAAGTAGATACCAATCAGATCCTAGTATGGACCATTGGGTTGTTGTCAAGACAATCCTTAAGTACTTGAGAAGGACTAAGGATTTATTCTTGGTATATGGAGGAGGTGATATGGTAGTAAGCGGGTATACTGATGCCAGCTTCTAGACAGATAAGGATGATTCCAAATCTCAGTCTGGATACATATTCATCTTGAATGGAGGTGCGGTGAGTTGGAAAAGTTCTAAATAAGACACCGTTGTTGATTCTACTACGGAGGCAGAGTACATTACAACTTCTGAAGCAGCAAAGGAGGCGGTCTAGATCAAGAAGTTCATTACTAAACTTGGAGTATTTCTGAGCATTGCTGAAGCATTGTTAATTTACTATGACAACAATGGCACCATTGCACAAGCAAAAGAACCACGTTCTCATCAATGATCCAAGCACATACTATGTCGTTACCATCTGATCAGAGAGATCATAGGTAGAAGAGACGTATAAATAGAGAAAGTTCCCACTCATAGGAATCTAGCAGATCCGTTGACAAAGCCTCTTCCCCAAGAAAAGTTCGAGAGGCATATAGATGCCTTTGGTATTAGATACCAAAGCGATTGGCTGTAGGCCAAGTGGGAGTTTGATGTAATTGAGAGGTGTCCTAAGTCAATCGCCTTAGAAGTTATTAATAAAATTCACTATTTGAGCATACATTATCTATGTATTTGATTGGATCATGGCATGAAAGAAATTGTGATTGGATAACAATTAGTGGGTATCTTATCATGTTTAATCATGTAAGTATTGAAACTATCCCTAGTCGATGAATTGATGAGATTGGACATCATCAATTCTGTGAGACTAGTATATGTTATGCTCCTTAGTTTTTTCAAGCATTCGGTACTCACTGAATGGAAACATAGAGATGCTAAGAGTGAACATGTGGATGCTAGTTATGGTGACTAGTGCATTGGAGTGACCTGCTATGAGACTTCATATAGTTCTATATGTCGTTGAAGATCTCATTACAGCTCGAGTGCAAGAGCTTCCTTAGACTTGAGGTATTCAAGTAACCTTGATCATGACACTTTATACTTTGACTTCTTCACATCCATCTCTATAGGAGGTGTAACTCCGAGATGATTGGGTATAAGCCAAAGGCATCGAAGATGTTTGAATAGCCCATTGAGAATTCACCATTCATAATAAAGGAGATGTATACCCTAGGCCTTTTGTTAGAATTGTTACTCAGAAGTCTCTGACCAGAGAAAACATGTTAAGAAGATGGTCTTCTTGGGAACATGGAAGATTAACTTGAATCCACAGGACAAGGAAACTAACTTGGGCTAGGTGTGACGTAGTCAGCCTAGTGGAGACGAACACATAGACCCTGTCCTGAACCAAGTGGGTATAGGATGAGTGAAAGGAACAAGGCACAAACAACTGAAGTTGCTGAAGGGTTCAAAAATGTTCTAGAATCGATTTAGACTTTCCAGTCAATTGAGGGTCATGATGTACTGCTAGGTGCCACTCATGATCTATTCATAATCAAGGAGTTAATTATGATTAGACAACATAACCGGGAACCTATTGGGTCACACACACTACGGGTGATCTCGAGATGTAAAACAAGTTTGAGAATGAGATTCTCGATGAGAGAGAGGATATATTTGGTTGGACTAGACCAAGGGGGTGCGAAACAGAGGCTATGGAACCTCCTATGACCTTGTCAGACTTAGCACGACTATATCACACCTAAACGAAGTCAAACGGATTATACAAAGCCTCACACGACCGTGCCTAACTAGGCACGGGCTATGCCTGTCTCTGGACAAAAATGACCAAAGCCTAGGTTATGCCAAGAAGGACATATGGCTGGTCGTGTGTCATGACACGACCGTGCCCTTTTGGCACCATCGACCATGTGTAAGACACACAACCATGTCACGTCTCCATAGTTTTTGGAGATTTCTCTTATGGAAATTTCTTGGGTTATTCTTACCTTAATTATGGGATAATTATGCTCAGATAGGTTCCGTTTAAGCCTCCTAAATGCCCTAATCAAGAGATCTATAAATAGATCATTTGATAATCTTTGGAGGAGAGTTTTTTCTTTTAGGCTTTCCTTGGTAGTCGTCTCTCCCTCTCTTCTTCTCTTGTCTTCACCGGTTGGCTAGCATTAATCGGAGAAAAAGGCTTGTTGCTCTAGGAGTTGTCTCAGATGATCCTGACGTGGATACTGATAGAGGCAAGGCTTGTTGGTCTTGCTTGTGGTTTCGATGGGTTCAAAAGAATCTCAAAGATATAACTTCTCCTCCTTTTTGTGTTTTTTCATGTGATTATGCCAAAGCAAGTTTTCCTGGCCCCCTGGGGATGTCTGGGATGTAATAAAAATTATTTTATTCGCTTTATTCCGCTGCTCATGATCTCAGATTTATCCAACAGTCATGACATCATGATTATTGGAAAATGTTTTAAATTATGCACATCTATTATGCCATGATCATATTCATGCATTTAGGATAATTAAAATTAAATTAAGGACAATGACATGATTTGAAGTCACATGATAAGGAAATCAAGTAGAGTTGCCTAGATAAAATGCATGGACCCTTAGATGAGGAAGAACAAAAACCCACATATCACAAAAATATTAAATTGACATGTGTGTGTATTGATACACCCTAGACACATGTGAGATGTTAGGAAAATGAGCTAAGTTTAAGGTGCATAGATGTTACATCTAGATGAACTTAAACTCATAATATGACATTAAAGAATCATGGGGAAAGCTAATATACAAGTCATGTGCATTGAGCCCATAGAACATAATTTAATATAAGGTTTTAAAATTATTTTGAAAAACTTTGGTAAAGTCTATATTTTGATAGCAATCACCATTGAGAAAATTGGCACAAAGTTAGGCAAAAACATTGAAGTTTTCAATGCTTTTGAACTTTGTATCAATACTTCAATTTAATGGATATTTTATTATAAAATTATTTTTCACCCATTATATTTCATGCAAGTAATGTACGTATGAATTTTTAATATTTTTTACTTATGTATTTTTCAATTTCAAATTCTGAAACTGATTTTTGCATTTGCAGAAACCAGTCGACTGTCACTTTGGCCAGTCGACTGATGGTAGTTTAGTCAATTGGTAGCTAAAACCAATCGACTATTGTGTATGATATTGGCTGAATAAGGGTTGTTTAGTCATTTATCAACACCCCAATGTACCCTAACGCCTCCTAACCCTAGGATATGCTTTGGAAAGCATTGAAAGAGTGAAATTATATTTGAAAAATGATTAGGAGAGTTATTTAGGGTGGAGTATCGAATTTTAAGGGAGGTTAAAGTTCAAGTTTGAAATTTTACCCTTACTTTCGATGGTCTAAGTTTCCTATAGGCTTAGGAACTCTCCAAGGATATTGTTGGTGCAATGGTCAAGGGGGAACAATCCTTTAGGGCGAATGTGTCCATCAAGGGATGATGGATGCAATTTTGACCAAAGGGGGAGAAGTGAGGGTTAGGTAAAGCTTCATTATGGATTGACTCTCATTTAGTGATAAGGGTTGTATCACTATAAAGAGTGAAGACATCCTAGATGATTTTGAACCAAGGGGGAGAATATTGGATCTCGTGAGAGATGAAACATTGAAAACCTTGGTAGGCTTTTTGATGTATGCCAAAAGGGGAGAAGTGAGGTTTAAGTTAGATAGACCTTCAATATGCTTTGGTATTGGAAGAGTTAAGTTTGGGTTATTATTAGCCTAACTTAAAGGTATTGTCAAACATAAAAAAGGAGGAGATTGTTGGTGCAATAGGCCCGGGGTCAATGTTGACTAAACTCGAGTAGTGTTTTGATATTTGACAATGGATTCGACCATTGGTTGACTATATGGGTTTGATCATATGTTGACAATATGACTAGTGGATGATTGGGATATCCAAAGTTATATGAGGGAGATTATTTGGGGGAGATTGTTGGATCAATCAACCTCAAAAGTCCAAGAATATTCTTGGCAATTGATAAGTCCAAGTTTGGATACTTGGCAAGGAAAGTCCAAGTCATGGGTACTTGGCAATTGAAAAGTCCAAGCATGGTCTGTTGGTGCAATAGGTCCCGGGTTAATGTTGACCAAACTCGAGTGGGACTCGAGTAGGATTTTGATGTTTGACAATGGGTTGACATTGAGTTTGACATTGTTTGATAATATGGTTTGACTATATGTTGATCATATGACTAGTAGATGATTGGGATATCCAAAGTCATATGGGAAAAATTATTTGGGGGAGATTGTTGGAGCAATCAACCTCGAAAGTTCAAGTTTGGATACTTGGTAAGGAAAGTCCAAATATGGATATTTGATAAGGAAAGTCCAAAGGTAAAGGCTTGGCAACATAAGTTCAAGTGTGTAGTCTTGACAGCGTAAAGTCCATGTGAACTTTGGCAATTAGAAAGTCCAACATGGAGTTGGCAAGGAAAGTCCAAGAATGGTCTTGGCAAGGGAAAGTCCAAGCATTGTCTTGGCATGGAAAGTCCAAGCATGGTCTTAGAAATAGAAAGTCCATGGGTCTAGTTTTGGCAGCATAAAGTACAAGCATGCAGTCTTGGCGGCGCAAGCCCAAATGGATCTTAGCAAGAAAGTCCAAGCATTGAGGCTTGGCAATTGGAAAGTCCAAGGGTGAGGTTTTGGTAGCGTAAAGTCCAAGCATGTAGTCTTGGTATCATAAGTCCAAATGAACCTTAGAAAAGGACCTGGTTAGCATGACATAGATGATGGAAGCACTTGAAAGCTAGCGTGAAGGATGAACGAGTCGTGAAGGACTCGGATGGATCCTGAGGGCGTGAGGCTAAAGGAGGTGGCTAGAAGGCTTAGGTCTAGGCTAAGGGTGGTTGATCAAGTATGAGAGGATCATACTTCGGTTAAACCTCATTTTTGAGGTTTACCAGTCGACTAGGATTATGGACCAGTTGACTGATCAAGTGTTTGACACTCAGGAGCCTAGTTGACTCGGAGCAGCCGACTAGGGTTATGTTTCAGTCGATTGGTCGAGGAGTCAATCGCGAGGCTCAACCGCTTGGCTGAGGCCGGGCGATCAATCGCCGCAATGTAGTAGTCCTGATTATTATGTAGTCAATTGGCGATCATTTACAGTAGATTGATGTGGCGGCAATCAACTGCTATGGTATATGTTGGACAAATTCAAGTATGGATTAAGTTGTTGTGAGACAACTGATAGGGAGAGCAGTCGGCTGGTGCCTTTTGGCAGTCAACTTCTAGGTGTGAAATTAGCCCAATGTAGGTTATAAAAGGAGTAGCTTACAGAGGATTTTGCAAGCAATTTTTGGGGCAATTTTGAAGGGGAAGTACTGTTGCATTCTAGACCTTCAAGAGCAATCCAAAGGAACCAACTAGCAAACAATCAAAAGCTCTTTGTGTAAAGTTTTCTTTACTTGTATTTGCTTATTTCTTAGTATACTTGTTGTATTTGGTTGTATTTCGTGTATTACTATTGTAATCTTGTTGTAAGAGGTTTCTCCACCTTCAGTGTCATACTGAGAAGGAGAAATTTGATAGTGGTGGTGTGCATTACTAGAGCTCAATTAGAGCTCGTCCCATGGAGTAGGAACCCTAATTTTGAACCATATTAAATCTCTTGTGTTGTTCTTGTGTGTACTTTATTTATGCTTTATTTTATTTCCACTGCGTATTACTAACAATTATAGACAAGCACGAGAACGAACGAATCGAAATGATGAAAATCACTATTCACCCCCCTTTAGCATGATATCATAGACCCTACATGGTCTTGGCATGTGAAAGTCTAAGCATGGTCTTGTGAATAGGAAAGTCCAAGAATGGTCTTGGCAGCATAAGTCCAAGTGTGTAGTCTTGGCAGCTTAAAGTCCAAGTGAACCTTGGTAATGGGAAAGTCAAAGGGTGAGGTTTTGGTAGCATAAAGTCCAAACATATAGTCTTAGTGGCATAAGTCCAAATGAACCTTGGTAAAGGACTCGGTTAGCATGATATAGCCGATGGAAGCACCTGAATGCTATCATGAAGGATGAATGAGTCTTGAAGGACTCGGATGGATCTTGAGGGTGTGACACTGATGGAGGTGGCTAGAAGCCTTAGGTTTAGGCTAAGGGTGGTCGATCAAGTATAAGGAGTGTTAGTGAAAGCCCTAGAGTCAATCATGTGATGATTGTTGTATGGACTTTGTTGTATCATATTCCTATTTATAAAGGCATGATTATTATATTTACTTGTATTGGTGCCAAATAACTAAGTATAATAACGTCCTTGAGTAGTAGGTTCTTATCTATATCAATCGATTAGTTGAATCGATAAATGAGATGATATAGAGGACACTACTCTTAATCATTCCTAGTCAAGTATTAACATTCAGGGACAATGTTAATGCATAGAGACTAGCATGTAGGTCAACACGATGACTTGATCTCACAAGTCATGGATATGATATATCAAGTTGACACATGGGTATGCATTAGAGAATGTATACTGAATGACCCGCCATGAGAAAGTATCATGGATCGTTATATGAGTGTAATATACTTTCTCATGTGGCTATTAGTATGACTATTAGTCCTTAGACCTGAAGTCACCATGGTTCCCTACATAAGGAGTTGCATACTTTGGCTTCGTCAAACGTCACCCGTAAATGGGTGGACTATAAAGGCGATTACTGGGTATGTGACAAATTATGCGGAGGGATGTGAGTGATGTAGATGAGATCTATCCCTCCTATATGACGGGAGAGACATCGTTATTCTTGATAGAGTGAGACCACAAAGTGCATGGCCATGCCCAAATGAGTCAATATGAGATATTGAGCTCATTTGATTAGAGTGAGTCTACTTGGAGTTCAAGATATAGATTGTACCGAGGATGACACGATCTATGCCTCAATTGGTCAATCTAGATGTTAAGGATAGGGGGACATTGTCACATATTGTGAGAGTCACAATTAGTAGTCATAAAGGTGATGTTGGAGCTCAACATTCTTGTAACTTGGGTAGCAATGATGTGTTGCTAGATATCACTCATTGCTTATGTTCCTAAATCGGTTTAGGGACATTGCCAACATTTCAAGAACCTATAGGGTCACACACAAAGGGAAATTAGATGGAGATTAGGTTCATATGATGAACCATGAGGATTAGGTTCATGTGATGAACCAAATTGGATTAAGAGTAATCCAAATTAGACTAATTGAGTTAGACTCAAGTTGATTCAAGTGTTGAATGAGTCTAATTTTGATTTGATTCATTTAGTCAATTTAAATTAATGAATAGAGATTCATTAAATCAAATTGACTTGAATCAAATGGTTGGATTTGATCAACCATGGGAGATAAGAGGTCAAGTTTAACTTGACTTGAGAGGGAAGATGAAAGGTCAAGTTTGACTTGACCAAATATCATGTCATGATGATGACTTGGCATGGCCGGCCAATGATGATGCTCCACATCATCATGGACCTATCATGTGGTGCCACCTCATGAGGGAGACCAAGAGCCATTGGCTCTTGGAGTTACATGCATGCATGTAACCCCCCAAGAATGTAGTGGCCGACCACTTCATTTTTGCATTAGATGTAAAATTCATTTTTGTGAGTTACTCGAACTTGATCTTCTTCCTTGGATCATCCTCTCAAGCTCCCCTCTCCTCCTTGGCCGAAATTCCTAAAGAGTGCTAGCACACTCTAAGGTATTTTCTCCACCAATTTGTCCGTGTGGATACCAATAGAGGAGTATTCACTTGACACTCTTGAGTTCCGGCGAAACGTTTGGACGAGTGGGATAAGCGAAGGGCGTCGCTACGAGGGTAATACTCTCAACTTCTAGATCTAAGGTAGATCTAGGTTTACTTAGCACATACATGTTTTTATTTTAATATATCTTCGCACGGATCCGTGGCTGGACTTCCGGGGTTTCCACAATGCAAAAAGCGGTTTTTGCGGCTCGGAAAGTCCAACAGTAGTATCAGAGCCACGTTCGAAGCATGTATGTGTTTTGTTTTTGTAGTTTTTATATTATATATAAAAATTACAGATTTTTATGTTTCTGTAAATTTCCTATTTTTATAGAACTTTTGGGTATTTTTCTCGAAGAGTCGAAGCAATGAGTGTTGGGACACTTGTAGGCTTCAACCATCGAGATAATCTCTCTGAAACGGCGAGTTCTCACTTTTGGTTTTTGGGACAGCAACTTAAGTCACTGTAAGATCGTAGTAGGGACACTCACAAAGTTTATTTTTTTTTGATGAAGGGTAAATAGATATTATCAAGAAAAAGCACAAACATAGAGTAGGCAAGGGTTCATTCTCATGTCATGTCTGACGAAGTGTCAGATCTGAGATGCACCCCGGCGCAGCGTACAAGTGCTGTCATGAGTACTAAACCTCTCATACAATACCTTCCCTCATGTGTACCATCCTTGTTTTTATGTGCTCCCAGTTAGTAATATATGAGAGATGTCCTAAGGCAATCGCCTTATGTATGAACCATTTATATGATAAATGAAGATTCACTATTTGAGTATACATGTTTAATGTATTTGATTGGATCTTAAACTCATTTACTGAATGTCCACGATACGATTCACGATGAGAGAATTTGTGATTGGATCACAACTAGTGAGTATCTCTACATGTGTAATTGTGATGTATCGAATTATCCTAGTCGATGAATTGATGGATTTGACACCATCAATTCGAGACTAGCACGAGGTATACTCCTTGGTGTATCCAAGCAAATGATTCTCACCGGAGACATTGTGATGTCCGGAGTTAATCGTGGATGCTAGTTATGGTAACTAGTTCATTGGAGTGACCAGTAAGACTTCATATGGTTCTCTGCATATATAGATATGTCAATGAAGTTCTTACCGCGGGCTTAAGTGCGATGTTCCTTTGACTTGCGGTATTCAAGTCATCTTGATCATGGAGACTTATGCTTTGACATCTTAAGCAAACATCTCCGAGGAGATGTGGACCCGGGATGATTGGGTATAAGTCGAAGTGATCGAAGGTGTTTGAATAGCCTATAAAGGATTCACCACTCCTTGCGAGGAGATGTATACCCATGGCTTCTCGTCGGATTGTTACTAAAGTCTTTGGCCAAAGCATTACATGTTTAGAGTAAAGTACTCTTCGATACATGTGGAGTAACTAGAATCCGTAGGACGAGAAAATGATACTTGGGCTAGGTGTGACGTAGTCAGCCTAGTGGGGACTGACACAATAGACCATGTCCTGAACCAAGTGGGTATAAGATGAGTGAAGGGAATGGGGCACGATTCATTCGAGCATCAAGGGTTTCGTAAATAGTTCGGATCAACCGTTGATCTTTTGGTTAATTGGGGATCATGATGTACTACTAGGTGCCACTCATGATCGTTCTATAATTAATGGTTAATTATAGACGGCCAACATAAACCGAGAACCTATTTGGTCACACGCACAACGAGTGTAATCCAAAGGATTTAAAACGAGCTTGAGAATGGGATTCTCAGACCGAGAGAAACTATGTTTGGTTGGACCAAATATAAAGCGAGCATGAAATTGTTTCAGTCGCAATGGAAGCGTGGATGGGCAGTGTCTTATGAAGACATAATGGATGGACCAAAATGGTTTGGTTCTAATCCAATGGATGAGAATAAACCAAAGGGTTTGGTTTATTTTAAACGAATGAACCAAAAGTTGGTTCGTTTTAACTTAAAATAAACCATCATGGTTTGGTTTATTTTAACTTATCTTAATGGAGCGGGTTAACGGGCTTTATGGATATGATCCATTAACCATTAAGAGAATTAGTTCTCTATAAAAGTGGGCTTAAGGGATTGTTAAACCCTAACTAATCATCCAAAACCCTAGCCTCTTAGAGTTGCCGCCCACTCCAATTGTTGGAGTTTTCGGCGCCAACCCTAAGGCTGCTGCCGCCCAGCTTGTGGTGGCACCGTCCAGCTCCTTGCCGGCGTCCAAGCTCCAGCCGGTGAACCTCCGGCGACCCTCCGGTGATCCCCTATAGGTTTGGCATCAAGGTGAGGTTTTTCTCTCCTTGTTTTGGCCGGCGCCTACTCCTCCACCAAGCTGTCCAGTTTTCTGGACAGCTTCTCCTCCTCTCGTCGGAGCGTCGTTTGGACGACGGTTAGTGCTCCGACAGTGGCTAACTTACCGGGGATTTGATCTCCGGTAATCCTCTGAGGTGGAGGACGAAGGATTCATCAAACGGTTGACGAACACCTCTCCGGAGAAGCGAGTTTTGAGAACTCGTTTTAGGATCCGAATTTGGATTCGGATCGTGATCATCTCTCGATCACGTCGTCTTCAACACGAGGCTAGTAACCCGTACGAAGACGAAGCTCGTGACTTAGCGAAGTCATCCCAAGGAGCTCGGCGTGGATACGGATAGAGACGATTCTTACGAGGATCGTTCCGGTTGATGCCGTTCCCGCTACATGTCATACGGAAGGTATAACGTAGTTTAATTTCCTTTTATTGCAATTTTAATTTACGGTTATGTCTACACTTGTTGTAATAGCATGCGTGTGTTGTGTGTGTTGTAATAAATAGGAGTATTTATTATTTTTATTGCTTCCGCTGTGCTCATGTTTACGAAACATGATCGAACACACACACGCCGCGGTGCCGGAAGCCCAACACTCCCATGCACCGTTCAACTGTACTTAGCTTCTCTTGCATACCTTCTTGTGTCTTCCTATCTCTTGAGGCGCCTAATAGGAATCATGTGAGGCCAAGGCAGTTCCCCCCACACATATACTTCCACATCAGCAGCAGGCCCACTGCATTCCGAGCCGGGTGACAGCCAGGTGACAGTAACTCTGGTCTCCAGGCCTGCCATCCAAGCGTCCAGCTGGCAGCTGACGTAGCTGAGGCAGGCTCCAGTTGATGCTCCCGATGTTGTTTGACGCACGAATACACGCCCTGCAGCTTCCATGTTTCCTTTGCCCATGCATCCGTGTCCCTCTTTCCATCAAGCCTGTGTGGTGCCAATCCAATGTTTATCACTTTTGGCAAGTGACCAGCCATCAACGGATTTGTCGTGTCTTTACCGTAGTCGTTCTCTACGGACTAAATAGGCCATTCAGGCTGGCCTATTCACCTTTATTAGGCTTATTGGCCAAGCCTCAGCCTTAAACAAATTTAGGGTGTCTTTACCGTAGCCGTTTTCTATGGACTAGATAGGCCATTGGGTGGGCCTATTCACTTTTTTTTTTTTTTTTGGCAAAAAATGCCCTGATCTGAGGATTTCCAGGGCAAGAAGTGCCCTGATATGAGGAATCCCAGGCCAAGAAGTGGCCTGGTACAAGGATTTCCAGGGCAAAGAAGTGCCCTGATACAAGGATTTCCAGGGCAAAGAAGTGCCCTGACAAAGATTTCCACGGCAGGAAGGTTCAGGGCCCTTCTTGCCCTTATCCCAGGGCAAAGAAGTGCCCTAATATAAGGATTTGCAGGGCAAGAAGTGGCATGATATAATAATTTCCAGGGCAAGAGTACCCTGATATATGGATTTCCAGGAAAAGGAAGTGCCCTGGCACAAGGATTTCCAGGGCAAGAAAGATCAGGGCAAGAAATGCCCTGATATATGATCCCATTGCCCCAAACCTCCCTGGCAATCCACTCTTCTCGCAAAAGCGCCGCCTGGACTCCTGGACCACTCGACGATCAAAGCGCCTGTCATGACCATTGTGCGATTAGGCCCTGGTCTTGAAGGGAAACTGCTCTGCCCACTATGTAAAAACCACCCTGGACTTGGAAGCATAAAACTGTCCTGGCATTGAGGGAGCGAGAGAGCCGCATTCGTTGTGCAAAACCGCCGAGGCTTTGAGACAAAACCACCCTAGAATACCGTCCTGCCTTGCTGCTTTGGTTGTGAAACCACCCTGGCAGACTTCTTTGTGATTGGCATTGAAACTTCTCTGAAAAACCACCCTGGAAGTGCTCCTTGTACAAAAACCCCTTCTGGTAAAACCGCTCTGAAAAACCACCCTGGGACCGCTCTTGTTCGAAACCACTCTGGATCAAAACCGCCTTGGAAAACTGCCCTAGGCGTCGCTCCTTTGCACAAAAAACCCCCCTGATAAACCCCCCTGGAAAACACACTCGAAAACCACCCTGGACTAAAAACCACCCTGGAACCCCTTCCTTGTACAAAACTGCCCTGGAAAAACTGCCTTGGAAACGCTCCTTGTATGAAACCGCCCTGAAAAAACCACCCTGAGAAAATATGCTACTTGTACAAAACCACTCTGGACACCCACTACTTGTACAAAACCACTCTGAAATGAAAACCACCCTGGAAAACCACCCTGATTTTTTTTTTGGGTTTCCAAGGCAAGAACTGTCCTGGCATAAGGATTTTCAGGGCAAGAAATGCCCTGATATAATGATTTCCATGCCAAGAAATGCCTTGATCAATGAAATGAAAAAACAACGGAAAGAGCCAAAACAGAAAAAAACAACGAAAAAGAAATAGAAAACCATTTTCCTTTCATGTTATACCAGGTGGGAATTGGATCCTTTTGTTTCCCGCTACTATGAAGACATGTATTTGGATCTTCCTGAAGATCAAGTCTTCATCGAATCTTTCTCCTTCAAATCTGCATGTATTTCGAGTTCTCCATATTAGGTGGATCATCCCTGCCATGCCAATGTGCCGAAATCGATTCATATCAGTGGCCCCTTTGTATCTCGTTCTGAAAATTCTGAGCATGTGGCGGTATGTGCTCATTTCTGCCCTCATCTTCAGCCATCCTCGCACTCGCCCCCATAATTGCTTGGTCGGTCTACATTGGAAGAACATATGTTCCATTGTCTCTTCCTCTTGGCCACAGAAAATACATTGCCTGTCCTCCAAAAAGTCCTGTCTTGCTCGCACAGGGAGTTTACCCTTGGCCAACATCCATAGGGTGAAAGCATGACTTGGTTGTATGTCCTTATGCCATACCGTTACAACCCATGGCTTCTTCTCCCCTCTTTCCCGGAAAAAATCATATGCACTTCGCATTCCCTTTTTGTTTTGCCTGAACCAGGATGTAAGTAGCTGCTCTGCTTGTTCCACATTTCCCACCGAACTTAGTATTTTGTTCTTGATGTAGATTAGCGTTTTAATGAGGGGTGAGTCCTTGTGTTTGCTTCACCATTCCCATATTCCCCCATCCCGTATGTACGTGTGATGCACCCATCTAATCCATAATGTGTCCTCCTTGTGTTGTATCCGCCACAGTACCTTTGCTAGGAGTGCTAAGTTCCAGGCTTTCATCTCTCGCAACCCCATGCCTCCTTCCTTCTTCGGTTTGCACATTTCTGCCCATGCTATTGGAGGGTTCTTGGTCGTCCACATGAATGCTCTGTAGGTGCTATATATTTTCTCTATGACTCCTATCGACAGCGGTAGTATTGACATCCAGTAGCATTCCACACCCTGAAGGACCGAGGAAATGAGTTGACTTTTCCCTGCATATGAGGGACCGTTACGGAGAGGGTCGCTGCCCCTATCCCTGAAAGGGGCCTTGTCCCGCAATCGCGCCCGGAAACCGCTTAGCGGGACCGTTACGGAGAGGTGACTCATAAAATTAAAAAAAAGGAAAAATTATAGAAATTTTCTGTAAAAATACATAATTTAGAATTATGTATAATTCTGTGATTGTCGTGTCCCAAGAACCCCAATTTGATTGGACGTTAATGTGTTGTAATTCATAATACGGCCTACGTGCCATTTTTGTGGTTGTGCGTGTTGTATAGTGTATGCGACCTGCGCGTCGTGCCTCTTCTTTTGAAATTCTAGTTGTAAATAGTATTAGACTCGAATGTAACTCGAGTTTCATATTTGTAATGTACAAAATGGAGCGGTGGAAAGTCCACTTGTAGACGAAGTTACGAGAAGGGTGCCGACAACACATGGCGGTCAAAGGAAGCACTTGGAGAAGTCGCTAGCCCTAGGTTGACCGTTCGATCTTCTCATTGGCTTGAGAAGATCGTAGTAGGGCCATGACCACATCACAGTTAATTATATATATATATATATTTTATTATGCTTGTATGTATGTGATGCATGCTAGTAGAATAATGATTGTATGTATATGATACATGCTAGGATATTTTTCTTGTATGTATATGATGCATGCTAGAATAATACTTGTATGTATGTGATGCATGCTAATATAGCATAATAAAGGCCTCAATGTGTATATGAAACACATTATGATTAGATTAGATCTTAATCGAATCAACTCGTAAATGCCTACCAAGTCCTTGATACCCATCACTACCTCGATCATTTGTAGTTGCTGAATCTGCCAAAGCAGAGCAATGCATATTATCTTGGTAGGGTGCGGAGGGACAATCTTGGTCCCGCCTATCACGGCTTGGGTTAGAGTAAGCTCAATTAGATTGAGTAAAACTAGTTAACTCAATTGGATCGAGTAGAACTATAGGCATATTCCAACCGTTGGAAAGATAGGATAAGATTGCATTTACACTAAATCTTGGGCGATTTAGCCAAAGCTAACTCAAGGTCTTTTGTAAATGTGGGTCTTAATCCTATAAACTGTTGGCAATGTGCTATTCCTCGGAGGCTCATCGGCTCCCATGTCCCCGGATTAAAATTTTCACTAATGAAAAATAATCCGGATGGGATGAGTTTCCTTAGCACAACCAATTCGTCGTCATGCCAACGACTTGAGCGATCGCTTGAACAAACTTGTTGTTCAAGCAATCAACTCTTCTAGTCGGTTAGCCGCGGAAGAGACGACGGATGGATCGACGGTTTTTGTGTTTATCTTCGGGGTCCATGATTATACAAATACATATAAATGTAAACTAGTATAATCAACACATACTAACATAAAGGACATAAGCTAGCATATCAATAAGAACATGTAAAGAACAATAATAAAAGTTTTAAAACTTTTATACCTCTTGATCTTCTATCGTATGTCCTAACCTCCTTGTAGACTTCGTGTGGGTGAAGATCCTCCACAAGTTAAAGCTTCCTAGATTCCTAGATCTTCTTCAATCCAAAGAAAGAAGAACTCTCTTTCCCTTCTTGCTTGAGCCAACCACCAATCCACAAAGGATTGATGCCGCCGGCCCCAAGAATAGAGAGAACATAATGCAAACCACCAAGGAACCAAACTAGGGACAAACCCTAGCTTCTAGTGCCACCGGCCAAGATGAAATAAAGAGGAGAAGAGGAATGAATTGAGCGCCGACCAAGGTAGAGGGAATAGAGATAGGTCCCGGCAACACCATAGGAAGAAGAAGAGAACCTCTCCTATAGTTGCCGCCCACTCCAACTTCCAAACCCTAGCCACCCAACCAAACCCTAACCTAGGATTTCTTGCCGCCCAACCAAAGGAAAGGCAAAACCCTAATCTCTTTGAAAACCATCTTCTATGTGCCGGCCATGGAAGAGGGGAAGAAGGATAGAGTGTGGACCGACCAAGGTAGAGGGTAGAAGGAAGGGCCCATGCCTTAGGAAGAAGAAGAAACTCATCTTCCACTTGTTCCCATCCTTGCTCCCAAACCCTAGCCGCCCAAAAATTCTAAACAAACTAGGGTTTCTTGCCTCCAAAGGAAGCAAACCCTAATCCCCTAAACCATCCATCATCCTTGCCGCCCAACCCAATAAGCCTTATATATAGAGTTGGGTTTTTGCCTTGGATTAATCTCCTCCATTAGTTCTATAGATTTAATCTCAACCGTCGGATCTAGAGATTTAATCTCAACCGTTGGTTCTAGAGATTTTAATCTCCACCATCGGTTCTAGAGATTTAATCCCAACCGGATCTAGAGAATTAATCTCAACCATCGGTTCTAGTTCTAGAGAATTAATCTCAACCGTCGGATCTAGAGAATTAATCTCAACCGTCGGATCTAGAGATTTGTTTTCCATCATTTGATCTAGACTTCATGAGGTTTATATTAGGCTACGATAGGGACCATGAGGAGGAGTTGGGTCTTGGCCACCCGATGGATCGGAACCACACAAACTTGATCCATCAATGATGTTCCATTCCACTAGAGGATCATCATCGAACTACCTCACCAACCCCCATAAATTAATATGGGCTCCATATATTATTTGTACATCCATCTCCCCGTGTTTAAGATATCGAATGTCCGTCAATTAATTGATTTACTGACCATCAATTAATTAACATCTAATTTCTCGAGTAGTACCACTCAACGTTATCATCATGTTGACTAAGTCAACCTGCAAGGTTTACATGATGAACCTTATGAGCTCCTCAAGGGGACATCATTAACCTAATATATAGGACACAATTTTCTCCTATAATCAACGGCACACCATGTAAATAATATTATTTCCCAACCTACCGGGCATATTGATTTAATCCATAGAAATCTCACCCTTTGGTAAATCAAAGAAATAAATACTAAGTACATGTGCCTGTTATTATATTGGGATTAAGAGCATGTACAACATAATATCCGAGGTCCAATTCAATTATGTAGTCAACAATAAATTGAATCACCTCTATGTCGGTCCTGCTCAATACACCGAGGTGTACTAGTGTAACTCTATGTTCAAGATAAAACAATACCAAGCTACACTACAACCATGCCAATGGTTTGTCCAAAACCATCTTGGTTGTGAGCCTCTACTTATATTCTACTGAGGGTGATAACATGATCTTCTATGCCACACCAAGCACCATGTTATCTACAATGTAAAATATTAGACAATATGCACACATATAATAAATATAAAGTGCAAACAATGATCATGTGATTCTTATTTCAAAATAAAGATGTTCATCTGACAAAGAGCTAGGCTTTGTATACATCCCAACAATCTCCACTTATACTAAAAGACTATCTTTGTCATCATCTTGCCATACATCGATTCCCCTTCCCTCCACATGCCTATCAAAGCTCTCGCTAGAAAGGCCTTAGTGAAAGGGTCTACGAGGTCATCCTCGATGCAATCTAGGCGTGACAACAACTTCTACCTCCTTTGATTTCTCGTATCGGGTGGTACTTGCACTCTATGTGTTTACTAGTCTTATGGGCTCGTGGTTCCTTGAGTTTGCATTTGCACCATTATTATCACAATAAATTGTGATATTTACAGGCAAACCGGGAATCACATCCAACTCCATCGAAGTTCTGAACCACCCGGCTTCTTTGGCCGCCACAGGTGCCACATACTCGACTTCCATGGTGGAGTCCGCCACGCATTTACCTTGGACACTCCTCCATACTATGGCTCCACCTCCAGTAAACACAAACCACGAGGTAGACTTATATTATCCCTATCGATTGGAAATCGTAATCCATGTAACCCACGGGAGTAATTAGTCCAGATAAACTTGCATATAATCCCTAGTCCTTCTCGGGCACTACAATATATGCTTTCAGCGATCCAATGTCCTGTCTGGATTACTCGATGTCTGCTAACCATGCCCATGGCAAGCGGATATCTTGTCTCTCTACATAGCATACATGAGGCTTCCCTCAGAAGCATAAGGAACCACCTTCACTCCTTTATCACCTCGGATGATCTAGGACACATCTCCTTAGATAAAGTAACTCCATGACGAAGGTAGAAAACCCTTCTTAGAGTTGCATGCTAAAAGCGATCCAAAATCATGTCTATGTATGAAGCTTGGGATAAGCACAACAACCTTGATCCCAAGGTTGTGACCCACTTCTCTCAAGACCTTCAAAACTGTTTGGTCAACCATACCCTTACGTCTGATAACACTCTGATATTATTGCCAACTACCAAAAAATTATCTACGTATAGTACAAGAAATACCACTACGTTTCCGTCACATCTCTTGTATACACATGACTCATCCGGTCTTTGAATAAATCCTTAAGTCTGGATTTACCTCATCAAAGTGGATGTTCCAAGACCTCGAAGCTTGCTTGATCCATAAATGGACGATTAAGCTTACATACAAGATGCTCTTTGTCCTTAGCAATGAATCCCTCTGGTTGCTTCATATAGATGGATCTCAAGACTTCCACTAAGGAAAGGCTCTTGACATCCATCTATCACACCTCATAATCCATATGAGATGCTATGCATGAGAGCTTTGACGACTTGAATCTATAGATTCAATCTCGTATTCATTGCACTTTGCCAAGATCTTTGCATCTTTATCTTGGATTGCCTCGTCGTATGTCCAGGATCAGTTCATGTTGCGAGGACCAAATCAGAAGATTCTTTCAAGAACATGAATCTCTCAGGCTGTCTAACAACCCTCCCACTACGACGAGGTATCACCTGTGTATCTTCTGTGACACGCGGTGCAGTAACATGTGGTATGTCCTCTTGTACCGGTGGTACTGAAGTCGGGACTTCCCCTGTCAACTCCTCAAGAACAATCCTACTCGTGGGCTTGTGGTTCATCACATAGTCCTCCTCTAGAAATCTGGCATTCGTACTAACGATCACCCTCTGATCTCTAGGACTATAAAACAAACCACCTTCGTTCCCCTAGGATAGCCAACAAACAAGCGCACTTCTGTACGAGGTTCCAACTTACCAGCATCAGCCTTCAGCACATGTGCTGGACTCCCTCATATCTGAAGATGTCTTAGACTAGGCTTCCGCCCAGTCCACAACTCTGTGGGAGTAGAAGACACTGATTTAGATGGAACCAGGTTCAGAATGTATACCATCGTATCTATAGCATATCCCCAGAACGAATCTGGCAAGTCAAAATAAGTCATCATCAATCTAACCATCTCCATAAGAGTCCTATTCCTTCGCTCTGCTACACCGTTCTGCCGGGGTGTCCCAAGTGCAGTCAATTGGGATTGAATCCCAGCCTCTGATAAGTAGTTCCTAAACTCTCCCAAGAGGTACTCACCACCACGATCAGATCATAGTGTCATCCGTATCTTGAACAAATCACCTATGAAAAAGATGAAATGTTCAAAACTACCTCTTGTCTGGATAGACATAGGACCATACGAATCAGAATGAACCAATTCCAACACATCTTTGTATCTATACCCCTTGGCCTTGAGAGGCCTCTTGGTCATCTTACCCTCCAAGCAAGATTCACAGGTTAGGAGATCCTCCACCACTAATGAACACAAAGGTCCATCAGCTATCAACCTATTGAATTCTGCTTAGGTTAATGTGACCAAACTTAAGATGCCAAAAGATATGTTTGGTTCATTTTCGAGGGTTCTTTTCTCTTATCAGAATTAGAAGATGAGTTAATAACTTCTATTTGCACCCTGGGAGCTTGTGGTTCAAGTTATAAATTTTCTATCTATGTACCTGAATAGATAATGTCCCTATTCCTTTTATAACAAATCTGTCATAAAAAGAAATAGATTATCCATCCATAAACAATTTAGAAACCGAAATCAATTCTTTCTAAATAATGGTACATAAAGGAAATTCTTAAGAACCAAAACCTTTATTTTTCTCAAAAGATAAATAAAACATCTCCCACTGCAATAGCGTCATCTTCATGGCATTGCCCAAGTAAATGGTAATATCCCCTTTAGCTAGTTGCTTTCCCTCGAACTCGCAAAGTGTTTGCGGACATGATTAGTGGCTCTCGTATCTACACACCAGTGCCAGAGATAATGCCTCTAACCATGTTTCAACGACCGACCAAAGGATATATCTTTGTTCTTCTTGGGACAGTCTTTCTTCCAATGTCCATCCTGCTAGTAAGTGAAGTACTTGCCTTTCGGCTTCTTCACTCCTCCCTGAGATCCTCCCACCACATTTGCTCCACCTTGTTTCTCCTTCTTCTTGCCTTTCGGCTTAGAAGTAGAAACCTTTTTGAGCAACCATGGCTTGAGGATACTCTTCGAAGAGTGCATACATGTACTTCCTAGCAGATAAGACAATATTTGGATTCTTTTCCAATCAATATTATTAGGGTACAGTAAGTTTATTTCCTTTAGTATCACAATAAGTGGACTGAAAGTCATTTTGAAAATCCTAAGAATCACATAGATCATTACTTTAGATTTCAAATATTATTGATTCCTCAAAACAATAAAATTCCGAAATCAACCAACACCTCAAAACACCGAGAATATCGCATGCCACGCAGTGTGGACGTATACGAATTCTACATTTGTAAGAGGAGGTTTTACCCATTAATTTTATTATCTTGTCAACCTTACTTTTTGACAAATAAAATTAATAGTTGGTTCCTCTTTGGCCCTACAAATAAAAGCAGTGACTCCGATGGGGAGGATACTTTATATTTGCATCTAAGTGTGCACCATTACACGATACTAAGGGAATTATTTCGGATTATGTGCCTTACCGCTGTGGAAGTACACACGCTCCTAGATAATTTCCTATAACCATTATTTGACCTAGTGATCCGCAAACAAACTCATCCGCAGGGAGGAAGGCACTCAGAGCCGACACGCAAGTTTGTTGCATCACACGTCAAATTGTAATGGAGGCCGCGGGAATTAATTAAAATATCCCTCTCCCACTTAGTAAATTAAAAATGAGGAATTTTCAAGCACACACAACATGCATATAAAACAAATCAGCAATAAATATGGAAAAAATAGAATTTTTTCAACTATTATGGCATTGTTCTCCAATATGCGTCCCATCGTGTCGCCACCTCGTCTGCTCCTCCTACACCATGTACGAGCCATCCGGAGATCCGAGCCGAGAATAAAACCTATTTTATTTTACATCCATCGATCCTATACTCCACGAGGGAGTGTACATGAAATCTAGATCGAAAGTAAAATAAAATAAAGAGTGGATAAATAATGCCGTATTTAATTACAAAAATTAAACACTAATCTAGCCTCGTCAACCCCGAGGATTCAAATAATATACATACAATCACACACAAACAACCACATACACACATATAGCCATAATAGTCGGATCTTATGCCTGCAACCAAAAAGTTAGCCTACGCACATCCTACTATTATCCGGCATACTCAATATATGATATGTGCATGAAAGTAACCGAATCCTAAACACACAAAACCGGAAACCGTGGCTCTGATACCAATTGTTGGCAATGTGCTATTCCGCGGAGGCTTATCGGCTCCCATGTCCCTGGATTAAAATTTTCACTAATGAAAACTAATCCGGATGGGATGAGTTTCCTTAGCACAACCAATTCATCGTCGTGCCAACGACTCGAGCGATCACTTGAACAAACTTGTTGTTCAAGCAATCAACTCTTCTAGTCGGTTAGCCGTGGAAGAGACGACGGACGGATCGCCGGTTTTTGTGTTTATCTTCGGGGTCCATGATTATACAAATACATACAAATGTAAACTAGTATAATCAACACATACTAACATAAAGGACATAAGCTAGCATATCAATAAGAACATGTAAAGAACAATAATAAAAGTTGTAAAACTTTTATACCTCTTGATCTTCTATCGTATGTCCTAACCTCCTTGTAGACTTCGTGTGGGCGAAGATCCTCCACAAGTTGAAGTTTCCTAGATCTTCTTCAATCCAAAGAAAGAAGATCTCTCTTTCCCTTCTTGCTTGAGCCAACCACCAATCCACAAAGGATTGATGCCGCCGGCCCCAAGAATAGAGAGAACATAATGGAAACCACCAAGGAACCAAACTAGGGACAAACCCTAGCTTCTAGTGCCGCTGGCCAAGATGAAATAAAGAGGAGAAGAGGAATGAATTGAGCACTGGTAGAGGGAATAGAGATAGGTCCCGGCAACACCTTAGGAAGAAGAAGAGAACCTCTCCTATAGTTGCCGCCCACTCAAACTTCCAAACCCTAGCCGCCCAACCAAAGGAAAGGCAAAACCCTAATCTCTTTGAAAACCATCTTCTATGTGCCGGCCATGGAAGAGGGGAAGAAGGATAGAGTGTGGACCGACCAAGGTAGAGGGTAGAAGGAAGGGGCCGGCCATGCCTTAGGAAGAAGAAGAAACTCATCTTCCACTTGTTGCCGCCCATCCTTGCTCCCAAACCCTAGCCGCCCAAAAATTCTAAACAAACTAGGGTTTCTTGCCTCCAAAGGAAGCAAACCCTAATCCCCTAAACCATCCATCATCCTTGCCGCCCAACCCAATAAGCCTTATATATAGAGTTGGGTTTTTGCCTTGGATTAATCTCCTCCATTGGTTCTATAGATTTAATCTCAACCGTCGGATCTAGAGATTTAATCTCAACCGTTGGTTCTAGAGATTTTAATCTCCACCATCGGTTCTAGAGATTTAATCCCAACCGTTGGATCTAGAGAATTAATATCAACCATCGATTCTAGAGAATTAATCTCAACCGTCGGTTCTAGAAAATTAATCTCAACCGTCGGATCTAGAGAATTAATCTCAACCGTCGGATCTAGAGATTTGTTTTCCATCATTTGATCTAGACTTCATGAGGTTTATATTAGTCTACGATAGTGACCATGAGGAGGAGTTGGGTCTTGGCCACCCGATGGATCGGAACCACACAAACTTGATCCATCAATGATGTTTCATTCCACTAGAGGATCATCATCGAACTACCTCACCAACCCCCATAAATTAATATGGGCTCCATATATTATTTGTACATCCATCTCCCCGTGTTTAAGATATCGAATGTCCGTCAATTAATTGATTTACTGACCATCAATTAATTAACATCTAATTCCTCGAGTAGTACCACTCAACCTTATCATCATGTTGACTAAGTCAACCTACAGGGTTTACATGATGAACCTTATGAGATCCTCAAGGGGACATCATCAACCTAATATATAGGACACAGTTTCCTCCTATAATCAATGGCACACCATGTAAATAATATTATTTCCCAACCTACCGGGTGTTGGTGCAATCGGCCCAGGTTGACTCGAGTTTGACTCGAGCAATACCTTGATAGTATTTTGATGATAGACAAAACTCATGACATGAGATTGTCATGGGAAAGTCCAACATGGGGTTGGCATGGAAAATCCAAGCATGGAGCTTGGTGTGGAAGTCCAAGGGGGAAGCCTTAGCATGGGAAAGTCCAAAGCATTGCGAAGCCGTGCGCTTGGTGCTTGGCATGGGAAAGTCCAAAGTATTGCGAAGTCGTGCGCTTGGTGCTTGGTGAAAAATGCATTGCGAAGCCGTGCGCTTGGTGCAACCGAGGGACCGCCGGACGAGGAGCGAATTGAGTGAGCCCAAGGGGAAGCATACTTCTAGGGTATGAGACGCAAAGGATGGCATTGCGAAGCCGTGCGCTTGGCGCATCCAAGGAACATAGGCCGAGGGAAGAGTGCTTCGGTGGGGAACTCCATGAGGGATAAGGTGGACTTGGCCAAGTGGCTAAGACTGAGTGTCGGAGGCTCAAACTTGATGTTTGAGGGTTTACCCGACGGTCGGATGCTCAAACAAATTGGTGTTTGAGGTTTTGCTCGATGTCAGTCAACTGGCATAGGTTTCGGTTCGACTGGTCCAAGTCGACTAGGGTTCGACTGGTGTAAGGCTAGGGTTTTGTGCTTGGCGCCGATCGCCATGGATCGGTGATCGATGTTGATCAGAGGATCACGAGGGATGATAATGATCGATGGGGAGTGTCGGCGAGCGCTCCGTAGCTGGAAGTCGATTACTACTAGGTCACCGATCGATGGGCATCATCGATCGGGTAGGTGATCCGCTGGAACTTGTCTCGACGTGGATCCGCTGTTGAGAGACAACGCCACTGAGCCGATCGCTAGGCGCAAAAACCGATCGCAGGTTATAAAAGGAGCTCGAGATGGAGATTTTTGCAATGGTTTTTGTGGAGCTATTGGAGGGGAATTGCTGCTGCATTCCAGTCCTTCAAGAGCCAATCAAAGCAAGCAACAAGCAAAGCGATCAAAGCAATCGGTGAAAGTTTTCTTGTGTATTGTATTTGTGTATTTGCTTGTATTTCTATATTACATTGTAATTGCTTGTGAGAGGTTTCTCCACCTCCGATGTGTTGTCGAAAAGGAGTGTTATAGTTAGTGCCGTGCGCATAACTTGAGCTCGGTGAGCTCGCCCGTGGAGTAGGAACCATTCGGTTCCGAACCACGTATATGCTTGTGTATTGATTGTGCTTGTATTGTTGTTATTTCTATTGTTATTCTGCTGCGTATATTAACGACAATTGTAGACAAGCACACGAGAATGAACGAATTATGACATCCATCGTAAGAGGGCTATTCACCCCCCTCTAGTCGGCCGTTTGATCCCCTACAAGTGGTATCAGAGCAAGGTTACTCTTCAAGGACTAACCGCCGCGAGAGCACTACAAATGGCCGACTTCATCCATCCACCGAAATTCGATGGAGATTTTACTTGGTGGAGGAAACGGATGGAGGTATATCTTGAAACCGATTTTGATTCTATGTTAATTATAGAAAACGGTTTTGAAATGCCTAGGGATAAAAACAACAAGCCAATTGAGAAGTCAAAATGGACCCAAGACCAAATCAAAGACTTCAAGGCAAATCTCGAGGTAATTAAATTGATTAGTGATTTGTTACCTAACACTATTTGGTCTAGATTGGGTGATTATAGGGATGCAAGGGAATTATGGAATAAGGTAATGAAATTCCAAGAAAATTCTCAATCGGCAGAAGTAGAGGAGAATGCCGAAGAAGAATCATCATCCAACTTTGAAGATGTGGATGATTTGGTGGAGACCTCCACCTCTAACGTTGAAGGGGAGGAAAGGATTTCAATTCCGGAGCAAGATCAAAATGAAGCTTCTACCTCCGGAAGAAGTGAAGAGGCCTCCACCACCTCCCTAGGTAACTCAAGTGTTGTTATTTTAAATAAAAAATACATAATATGCTTTGAGTGTAGGGAGAAAGGGCATTACAAAAGCAAATGCCCAAAATTGGCTAAGAAGAAGGCATCGATACCAAAAGTCAAACGATGCCAGTGTTCCCAAAATCAAGAGCAAAGAGCACATTGTGTGCTTCAAATGTAATCAAAAGGGACACTACCGAAGCCAATGCCCTAGGGGGAGGAAGAAAGGGCAAGAAGGTGAAATTCATGTAGGGGGAGCTTTCCAAGCTAACCCTAAGGTATATTTAAATAATGCACCTTTAATTCCTAAAGTCAAAAAACATGCTAAGAATTATTTTAGTTCTCTTGCAATTATAAATGAAAAGCATGCTAAGAGAAATAATAAGGTTTATTTCTTAGGTGCCAAGCATGTTCATACAACTAAGGATAAACCTAGGAATCATAATTCTAGACCTATTCTACCTAGGGAGTCAATTAGGAGAATTGAAGAAAACTTGGGTGTTAATCCCAAGAAATCTAGGCATATGCCTAAAAAGAAAAACATTTCCCAAAAGACAAATGAAAATTCAAAATTGAGAAAATTAGAGTTAGAAAACCAAGCCTGGAGGTCAAGGCTAGAAAAATTGAAGAAGACCCTAGCAATAATATCAAATTTGGTTAAGGGGTCTAATGTACAAAAGTCAAGACCTAGAAAACAAGAAATGTCTAAGGGCAAGAAGGGTTTGGGTCACAAACCTATGTCCTACCATAATGTTCCATTTAATTATGGGACAACATCTAGGTCTAGAAAAACCAAGGCTAATAGGGAAGCTATCCCTAAGTCTAGCCATGGTGTTTGCTTAGTGGCTAAGGACCTAAGGAAAACCAAGAAGGCCACTAAGAAGGTCATTAGGGGAGTTACCTCTAGAGTTGACCTAGGAAAGACCCAAAAGACTATAGCTTCAAAGCCTAAAAGGGTCATTAGGAAGGTATCTAGGGAAGTTATCCCTAGGGAATACCTTGTTAACCCAAGGAGCTCCAATAGGTATTGGGTTCCTAGAAGTGTGATCGATTCACGCTAAATAGGTTAGGGTGTGTCAACCCTAAGTGGATGGGTAGTTAACCTAGCCATTGTGAGTTGACACATTAGGATGTGCCAATATGCTTTGAGAAGTTGCAAAATGATTAAATTGGCACAATTAGGTCATAGAGGTCATTGGTGTGTCATTTTGGGTTTATGACACACTAGGGAAATAATGACTTTAAGGCAAAATGGACTTAACCCTAGAAATGGCAATTTGGATTCAACACTTAGGTATTTTATACCTTAGTATATTTTACTTGTCATGCTTTATTTGCCTTGCCATGTCATGACATCATTCTCATTTGTACCTCTAAATATGTCATGATAATGTTTAGATTTATTTTTGTATGTCATGAATGCTTAAATGTTATTTACATGCCATGACATCATGATTTTGGCATATGCCTTTATCTATATCATATTTATGCCATAATCATTATCATGCATAAAATAAAATGAAATTAATGACTATGGCATGATTTGAAAGGGAATCAAATTAATGTTGCCTAGAAATATGCATGAAAATATAAACAAAACAAAACCCACATCTCACAAAAATTGGCTTGTATGTGTTTTACACATCTAGATATTGGTGAGATGTTTAGGAAAAAGAAAATAAAGGTTTGAAAAATATTTTGAAAACATTTTGAAAAACCTTGGTGAAGCCTATCTTTTGATAGCTATCACCATTGAATGGGATGATACAAAGAGGGCTCTTTATTGAAGCTTTTCTAAACTTTTGAACTTTGTATCAATCTCCTAATTTAGTGGGTAAAATAATTTTCCAATATTTTTCACCCATAGTGTTTAGGATAAGTATTATACGTATGCATTTTCAAGATTTTTAAAATTACGTATATTTACTTATGGATTTCGGAAATCCATTTCTGAAATCTTAATCAAATCGATTATGGTCGGCCATGGATGGCGATCGGTGGCAAATGATGTATCGTGATTTCGATTTGATCATTGCCCAGTGATTCTAACCCTAGGATATGCTTGGGAGAGCATTAGAGAGGGTGGAAATCCATTGGACATGGATTAGGAGTTGGGTTGAGGGTGAGTATCAATTTTAAGGTGGAAGAGAGTTCATTGTTGAACTTTGCCTTAATTTTGTTTTGGTTTAATGTTCCTATTGGCTTAGGGACTCTCCAAGGACATTGTTGGGGCAATGATCAAGGGTGAGCAAGCCTCTAGGGGGAGGTATCCATCATGGGAAGATGGATGTGTATTTCCTCATGGGAGGAAAATTGGGTTGCCTCTCTTTAAGTAATATGGGATCACTAGAAAGATTGTAGGCATGTGTTCCTCCAAGGGAGAGATTGTAAGATCTCATTGGGATATGAGACATTCATACCCTTGGGGAGGACCTTTTTGATGTAATGTCAAAAAGGGGGAGAAGTTACCAAGTTACCAATTAGGTTTGGAATTCTCATTGGGATATAAGAATTGCCAATATGGGAGAATTGGTAGACTTGAGATGGTAGTTTTGTCAATCATCAAAAAGGGGGAGATTGTTGGTGCAATCGGCCCAGGTTGACTCGAGTTTGACTCGAGCAGTACCTTGATAGTATTTTGATGATAGACAAAACTCATGACATGGGATTGTCATGGGAAAGTCCAACATGGGGTTGGCATGGAAAATCCAAGCATGGAGCTTGGTGTGGAAGTCCAAGGGGGAAGCCTTGGCATGGGAAAGTCCAAAGCATTGCGAAACCGTGCGCTTGGTGCTTGGCATGGGAAAGTCCAAAGCATCGCGAAGCCGTGCGCTTGGTGCTTGGTGAGAAATGCATTGCGAAGCCATACGCTTGGTGCATTTGGGAAGTCTTGAGGACTTGGTAAGTTCACTAGGCTCGGGGTCCTTGAGTCGGTGAAGGATGACATTGCGAAGCTGTGCGCTTGGTGCATCTGAGGGATCGCCGGACGGGGAGCGAATGGAGTGAGCCCAAGGGGAAGCATACTTCTAGGGTATGAGACGCGAAGGATGACATTGCGAAGCTGTGCGCTTGACACATCCGAGGGACGTAGGCCGAGGGAAGATAGCTTCGGTGGGGAACTCCATGAGGGATAAGGTGGACTTGGCCAAGTGGCTAAGACTGAGTGTCGGAGGCTCAAACTAGATGTTTGAGGGTTTACCCGACGGTCGGATGCTCAAACAACTTGGTGTTTGAGGTTTTGCCCGACGTCAGTCGACTGGCATAGGTGTCGGTTCGACTGGTCCAAGTCGACTAGGGTTCGACTGGTGTAAGGCTAGGGTTTTGTGCTTGATGACGATCGCTATGGATCGGGCAATGATCGATGCGTCGCAAATGATCGCCGAGGGATGACAATGATCGATGGGAGTGTCGCGAGTACGCGCCCATAGCCGATCAACTATTAGGTCACCATGGACATCATCACGATCGTAGGTGATCCGTTGGAACTTGTCGACGTGGATCTCGCCATTGTGAGACAACGCGAGCAATGATCGGGCCTTTTGGCATCGCTAGGCGCAGGAGCTCGAGATGGAGGTTTTTGCAATGGTTTTTGTGGAGCTATTGGAGGGGAATTGCTGCTGCATTCCAGTCCTTCAAGAGCCAATCAAAGCAAGCAACAAGCAAAGCGATCAAAGCAATCGGTGAAAGTTTTCTTGTGTATTGTATTTGTGTATTTGCTTGTATTTCTATATTACATTGTAATTGCTTATGAGAGGTTTCTCCACCTCCGACGTGTTGTCGAGAAGGAGTGTTATAGTTAGTGTCGTGCGCATAAATAGAGCTCGGTGAGCTCGCCCGTGGAGTAGGAACCATTCGGTTCCGAACCACGTATATGCTTGTGTATTGATTGTGCTTGTATTGTTGTTATTTCTATTGTTATTCCGCTGCGTATATTAACGACAATTGTAGACAAGCACACGAGAATGAATGAATTACGACATCCATCGTAAGAGGGCTATTCACCCCCCTCTAGCCGGCCATTCGATCCCCTACACCAGGCATATTGATTTAATCCATAGAAATCTCACCCTTTGGTAAATCAAAGAAATAAATACTAAGTACATGTGCCCGTTATTATATCGGGATTAAGAGCATGTACAATATAATATCCGAGGTCGTTTCGGTTACGTATTGCTATGCAAGGTTCTAGTAACTCTATGTTCAAGATAAAACAATACCAAGCTACACTACAACCATGCCAATGGTTTGTCTAAAACCATCTTGGTTGTGAGCCTCTACTTATATTCTACAAAGTACTGATAACATGATCTTCTGTGCCACACCAAGCACCATGTTATCTACAATGTAAAATATTAGACAATTTTGCATAACTATAAAAATATGCAAACAATGATCATGTGATTCTTATTTCAAAATAAAGATGTTCATAAACAAGAGTTGCATAGAGATGTAATCGGAAATGTGTTACCCACCGATCGTACTAAGTCTTGGGCGATTTAGCCAAAGCTAACTCAAGGCTTAGTATGATGTGGATCTTGTCCCGCAAGAATTATAGCTAGTTTGTATGAATCTAGTAATGTGGTTTGACCACATCCATAACTCGATTCTATAAAATTCCTATAATTCAGTGGGAGCATCATTTGATTAAAGGCCTAATTCAGTGGGAGCATTATTTGATTAAAGGCCTAATTAAATGGTAAAAGGAATATAATATTAATTCTCTGCATTGTATATTGTAGATTACTATGTTGACAAACACGAACACTCTCTCTCTGTGTTTTGTCCTTGAGAAGGACAAGCTCAATGGAGTAAATTTTCTGGACTGGTACAGGAACCTGAGAATTGTTCTCACCCAAGAAAGGAAATGCGTACATCTGGGCGGCCCATTCGGAGGCACCTTACGCCTTGCCTCGCTGGTGACAAAGATTCTTACAAGAAGCATCAAGATGATGCATTAGATGTGTCATGTCTAATGCTCGCGACCATGAACTTTGAGCTTCAGAAGCAACACGAGTTCATGAATGCTTATGATATGGTTAAACATCTTCGTCAACTATATCAAGGACAAGCAAGGCACAAGAGATATGAAATCTCTAAGGCATTGTTTGGTTCCAAAATGCAAGATGGGACTCCCGTAGGTCCATATGTACTCAAGATGATTAGGTACGTAGAAAACCTACAGAGATTGGGATTCCCCCTTGGCCAAGAGCTTGCCACAGACTTGATCTTGCAGTCTTTGCCGCAAAGCTACAATCAATTTGTCATGAATTACAACATGAATGAAATTGATAAGCCACTGCCTGAGATGCTCAGCATGTTGAGAACTGTTGAGCTCAACCTTAAGAAAGGAAAATATAACTCCATTATGATGGTGTAAAAGAAGAAAGGCAAGGGCAAGCCTAAAGGTAAGGGAAAGTCCCAAGCCAAGGGAAAAGGCAAAGAACTTAAACCCAAAGGAGGGGTGGCCAAGGAAGAGGCTTGCTTCCACTGCAAGGAAGTTGGACATTGGAAGCGTAACTGCAAGGCATACCTGGAAGATCTTAAGAAGAAGAGAAGTGAGACTTCTACTTCAGGTATAAATGTTATAGAAGTCAATCTATCTATTTCTTCATCATGGGTATTAGATACCGGATGTGCATCTCACATTTGTACCAATGTGCAGGTGCTGAGAAATAGCAAGGCATTGACAAAGGGCGAGGTGGACCTACGAGTAGGCAATGGAGCAAGAGTTGCTGCTATTACTGTAGGAACTTATGATCTATCTCTGCCCACTGGGCTTGTACTAGAATTAGATGAATGTTGTTATGTGCCTGCTTTAACTAAGAACATTATTTCAGTTTCTTGTTTGGACAAGAAAGGATTTACATTTATAATAAAGAACAAATATTGATCAGTTTATTTAAATGATATGTTCTATTGTAGTGCACCTCTAATGAACGGACTCTACTTTCTAGACTTAGAGAGCCCTATCTATAATATAAGTACCAAAAGGTTCAAGTCAAATGAGTTGAACCAAACCTATCTCTAGCATTGTCGCTTAGGTCACATAAATGAGAGTCGCTTATCTCAGCTCCATAAGGATGGGCTGCTAGACTCATTTGATTTTGAATCATATGAGACATGCGAGTCTTACCTTTTAGGCAAGATGACCAAGACTCCCTTTAGTGGACACAGCGAAAGAGCAATGGACTTGTTAGGACTTATACATAGTGATATATGTGACCCTTTCAATGTTGCAGCTAGAGGTGGTTATAGGTACTTCATTAAATTTACTGATGACTTCAGTAGATATGGTTATGTGTATCTTATGACACATAAATCAGAATCCTTTGAAAAGTTCAAAGAATTCAAGAATAAAGTACAAAACCAACTTGGCAAGAGTATTAAGATACTTCGATCAGATCGAGGTGGTGAATACCTTAGCCATGAGTTTTGTGACTATCTAGCTGAGTGTGGGATTCTATCCTAACTCACTCCTCCTGGAACACCACAGTGGAATGGTGTATCCGAAAGGAGGAATCGTACCCTATTAGATATGGTGCGATCTATGATGAGTCACACAGATCTTCCTATATCCTTTTGGGGATATGCTCTAGACACAGCAACCTTTACCCTTAATCGTGTACCATCCAAGGCTGTGATAAAGACACCATATACGATATGGACAGGGAGAAATCCCAAGATGTCTTTTATGAGGATTTGGGGTTGTGAGGCTTACGTTCGACGTCAAGTCTCATACAAACTGAGACCCAAATCCGATAAGTGCTATTTTTTGGATATCCCAAGGATACAAAGGGATATTACTTCTACATTCCCAGTCAGCACAAAGTGTTTGTGGCAAAGACTGGGGTTTTTCTAGAAAGGGATTTTGTTTCTAGAAAAACTAGAGGGAGTACGTTCAATCTTGAAGAAATTCAAGATAAGGACCATAGCACTGAGGCCTTGATGGAGGTTGAATAGGAACCACAAAGTATTGTGGGTGATGAGGTTATTGCACAAAGAGTTCTTGAACAACCACCTGTTCAGGTAGACCTACCTCTTCGCAGGTCTGATAGGGTACGTCGTCAGCCTGAGAGATATTCATTTCTCTTGTCTGACCATGATGACGTTATGCTCATTGATAATGAGCCTACCTCCTATCAGGAAGCTTTGATGAGTCCAGATTCTGAGAAATGGCTAGAGGCCATGAGATCCGAGATGGAATCCATGTACACCAACCAAGTATGGACTTTGGTTGATCCACCTGAAGGGGTCAAACCCATTGGGTGTAAGTGGGTCTTTAGGAGAAAGACTGACATGGATGGACTTACGCATACCTATAAGGGCCGATTGGTGGCTAAAGGTTTCAAGCAAATTCATGGTATTGACTATGATGAAACCTTTTCTCTAGTGGCGATGTTTAAGTCCATTCGGATCTTGCTTTCTATTGCAGCATACCACGATTGTGAGATCTGGCAGATGGATGTCAAAACCGTGTTTCTGAATGGAAACTTACTCAAGGATGTGTACATGACACAACCTGAGGGTTTTGAAGATCCACAACATACTGGGAAAGTATGCAAGCTGCAAAGGTCCATTTATGGGCTAAAGCAAGCCTCTCAGAGCTGGAATCTTCGATTCGATGATGCAATCAAACAGTTTGGTTTCATCAAGAATGAAGATGAACCCTGTGTCTACAAGAGGGTTAATGGAAACACAGTTATCTTTCTTATATTGTATGTGAATGACATACTACTCATTGGGAATGACATCCCTTCGCTACAGTCTGTGAAGACTTGGCTGGGGACATGCTTCTCAATGAAGGACTTAGGTGAAGCAGCCTGTATTCTAGGCATCAAGATCTATAGAGATAGATCTAAGAGATTGCTTGGCCTAAGTCAGAGTAGATACATTGACACGGTATTACTACGGTTTGCCATGCAGAATTCCAAGAAGGGACTTCTGCCGATGTCACATGGTGTGAGTCTTTCGAAGACTCAAAGTCCCTCTTCTAGAGAGGAGAGAGACCGCATGGATAAGATCCCTTACGCATCTGCTATAGGATCTATCATGTACGCCATGCTGTGTACTCGTCCTGATATCTCGTATGCTTTGAGCATGACGAGTAAGTACCAGTCAGATCCAGGTGAGCGTCACTGGATAGCAGTCAAGAATATTCTTAAGTACTTGAGAAGTACTAAAGAATATTTCTTGATATTTGGAGGCAATGAGGAGCTAGCTGTAAAGGGTTACAGCGATGTCAGCTTCCAAACTGACCAGGATGATTATAGATCGCAGTCAGGGTTCGTGTTTTGCTTGAATGGTAGCGCTATGAGTACCCACATAGGCTAACATCGTAGATCCCTTAACCAAGGCTTTGGCACAGAAAAAGCATGATGGTCACACTAGGTCATTGGGTATTAGATACTACGGTGATTGGCACTAGTGCTAGTGGGAGATTGTTAGTGAAAGCCCTAGAGCCAATCATGTGATGATTGTTGTATGGACTTTGTTGAACACTAGACCTATTTTACCTAGGGAGTCAATTAGGAGAATTGAAGAAAACTTGGGTGTTAATCCCAAGAAATCTAGGCATATGCCTAGAAAGAAAAACATTTCCCAAAAGATAAATGAAAATTCAAAATTGGGAAAATTAGAGTTAGAAAACCAAGCCTTGAAGTCAAGGCTAGAAAAACTGAAGAAGACCCTAGCAATAATCAAAAATTCGGTTCAAGGGTCAAATACACAAAAATCAAGGCCTAGGAAACAAGAACTATCTAAGGGCAAGAAGGGTTTGGGTCACAAACCTATGTCCTACAATAATGTTCCATTTAATTATGGGACAATATCTAGGTCTAGAAAAACTAAGGCTAATAGGGAAGCCATCCCTAAGTCTAGCCATGGTGTGTGTTTAGTGGCTAAGGACTTAAGAAAAATCAAGAAAGCCACTAAGAAGGTCAATGGAGGAGTCACCTCTAGAGTTGACCCAAGTAAGACCCATTTGACTAAGGCTTCAAAGCCAAAAAGGGTCATTAGGAAGGTATCTAGGGAAGTTATCCCTAGGGAATACCTTGTTAACCCAAGGAGTTCCAATAGATATTGGGTTCCTAAGAGCGTGATCGATTCACGCTAAATGGGTTAGGGTGTGTCAACCCTAAGTGGATGGGTAGTTAACCTAACCATAGTAGAGTTGACACATTAGGATGTGCCAATATGCTTGAAAAGTCAAAAATGATTTAAATTGGCACAATTAGGTCATAGAGGTCATGGAGTGCCATTTTGGGTTTTTGGCACACTAGGGAAATGAATGGCAATAAGGCAAAATAGAATTAATCCCTAGAAATGGCAAATTGATTTTAACACTTAGGTATTCCATACCTTAGTATATTTTACTTGCCATGATTTGTTTGCCTTGCCATGTCATGACATCATTTTCATTTTCATCTATAAAAATGTCATGATCATGTTTAGATTTATGTTTAGATGTCATGTATGTTTAAGTTTCATTCACATGCCATGACATCATGATATTGGCATATGGTTTTATCTATATCATATCTATGCCATAATCATATCATGCATGAATTAAAATGGAGTTAAGGACTATGACATAATTTGATGGGAATCAAAGAATATTGCCTTAGAAATATGCATGAGAACATAAACAAAATAAAACCCACATCTCACTAGATTAATTGCCTTGAATGTGTTTTTACACATCTAGATTTAAGTGAGATGTTTAAGGAAAAGAAAATAAAGGTTCTAAAAACATTTTGAAAACATTGTGAAAAACCTTGGTGAAGCCTATCTTTTGATAGCTATCACCATTGAATGGGATGATACAAAGAGGGCTCTTTATTGAAGCTTTTCTTGAATTTTGGACTTTGTATCAATCTCCTAATTTAATGGGTAAAGTAATTTTCCAATATTTTTCACCCATAATGTTTGTGGTAACTAATATACATACCAAATTTCAAGATTTATCAACCTATGTATATTTACTTATGGATTTCGAAAATCCATTTTCTGAAATTGAAAATCAGAATATTATCGATCGACTATAATGACAATGATCGATGGTAAGTCCACGATAGTATCTGACGGAGTCGACTGGCACAGGCTGATTTCGGGTAAACTTGATAGTTAGGCCCATGTTTAGCCATGTTTTGGTCCCCTAACCACTCCTAACCCTAGGATATGCTTGGGAGAGCATTAGAGAGGGTGGAAATCCATTGGATATGGATTAGGAGTTGGGTTGAGGGTGAGTATCAATTTTAAGGTGGATGAGAGTTCATTGTTGAATTTTGCCTTAATTTTTATTTGGTTAATGTTCCTATTGGCTTAGGGACTCTCCAAGGACATTGTTGGTGCAATGGTCAAGGGGGAGCAAGCCTCTAGGGGGAGGTATCCATCTTGGGAAGATGGATGTGTATTTCCTCATGGGAGGAAAATTGGGTTGCCTCTCTTTAAGTGATATGGGATCACTAGAAAGATTGTAGGCATGTGTTCCTCCAAGGGAGAGATTGTAAGATCTCATTGGGATATGAGACATTCATACCCTTGGGGAGGACCTTTTTGATGTAATGTCAAAAAGGGAGAGAAGTTACCAAGTTACCAATTAGGGTTCGTTGGAATTCTCATTGGGATATGAGAATTGCCAATATGGGAGAATTGGTAGACTTGAGATGGTAGTTTTGTCAATCATCAAAAAGGGGGAGATTGTTGGTGCAATCGGCCCAGGTTGACTCGAGTTTGGCTCGAGCAGTACCTTGATAGTATTTTGATGATAGACAAAACTCATGACATGGGATTGTCATGGGAAAGTCCAACATGGGGTTGGCATGGAAAATCCAAGCATGGAGCTTGGTGTGGAAGTCCAAGGGGGAAGCCTTGGCATGGGAAAGTTCAAAGCATTGCGAAGCCGTGCACTTGGTTCTTGGCATGGGAAATCCAAAGCATTGCGAAGCCGTGCGCTTGGTGCTTGGTGAGAAATGCATTGCGAAGCCGTACGCTTGGTGCATTTGGGAAGTCTTGAGAACTTGGCAAGTTCACTAGGCTCGGGTCCTTGAGTCGGTGAAGGATGACATTGCGAAGCCATGCGCTTGGTGCATCCGAGGGACCGCCGGACGGGGAGCGAATGGAGTGAGCCCAAAGGGAAGCATACTTCTAGGGCATGAGACGCGAAGGATGGCGTGTTGGGTTTCCGGCACAGCGGCGTGTGTGTGTTCGATCACGTTTCGTAAACATGAACACAGCGGAAGCAATAAAAATAATAAATCTACATTTATTACAACACACACAATACACGCATGCATATTACAACAAGTGTAGACATAACCGTAAATTTAAATTTGCAATAAAAGGAAATTTATCTACGTTATACCTTTCGTATGACGTGTAGCGGGAACGACATCAACCGGAATGATCCTCGCTAGAATCGTCTCTATCCGTATCTACGCCGAGTTCCTCGGGATGACTTCGCTAATCCACGAGCTTCGTCTTCGTACGGGTTACTAGCCTCGTGTTGAAGACGACGTGATCGAGAGATGATCACGATACGAATCCAAATTCAGATCCTAATACGAGTTCTCAAAACTCGCTTCTCCGGAGAGGTATTCGTCAACCAATTGACAAATCCTTCATCCTCCACCTCAGAGGATTACCGGAGATCGAATCCCCGGTAAGTTAGCCGCTGTCGGAGCTCTAACCGTCGTCCAAATGACGCTTCGACGAGAGGAGAACAAGCTGTCCAAAAAACTGGACAGCTTTGGTGGAGGTGATAGGTGCCGGCCAACCAAGGAAGATAGAGCTCACCTTGATGCCAAACCAGAAGGAGATCTCCGGAGCACTAACCGGCAGCAGCTCGACGCCGGCGAGGGGGAAGGAAGCAGCCTTCTTGACGCCGATTGGAGGAGCTTTGGGCTGCGACAATAGGTTGGCGCCGAGAGCTCCAAGGAGGAGGTGGGCGGCAACCTTAGGGCTAGGGGTTTTTGGATTAGGGCTTAATTATCCCTTAAGCCCTCTTTTATAGAGAACTAATTCTCTTAACGGTTATTGGATCATAACCATTACGCCCGTTAACCCGCTCCATTAAGATAAGTTAAAATAAACCAAACCATGATGGTTTATTTTAAGTTAAAATGAACCGAACCAACTTTTGGTTCATTCATTTAAAATAAACCAAACCCTTTGGTTTATTCTCCTCCATTGGATTAGAACCAAACCATTTTGGTTCATCCATTATGTCTTCATAAGACATGACCCATCCACGCTTCCATTGCGACTGAAATAATTTCATGCTCGCTTCTTGTTTGGTCCAACCAAACCTAGTTTCTGTCGGTCTGAGAATCCCATTCTCAAGCTCGTTTTAAATCCTTCGGATTACGCTCGTTGTGCGTGTGACCAAATAGGTTCTCGGTTTATGTTGGCTGTCTATAATTAACCATTAATTATAGAATGATCATGAGTGGCAACTAGTACTACATCATGATCCCCAATTAACCGAAAAGATCAATGGTTGATCCAGAACTATTTCTGAAACCCTTGATTCGAATGATGTGTGCCCCATTCCTTCACTCATCTTATACCCACTTGGTTGGGACATGGTCTATAGTGTCGTCCCCACTAGGTGACTCGTCACACATAGCCAAGTATCATTTCCTCGTCCTACGGATTCTAGTTACTCCACATGTATCGAAGAGTACCTTACTCTAAACATGTAATGCTTTGGCCAAAGACTTTAGTAACAATCCGACGAGAGGCCATGGGTATACATCTCCTCGCAAGGAGTGGTGAATCCTTTATAGGCTATTCAAACACCTTGATCACTTACTTATACCCAATCATCCGGGTCCACATCTCCTTAGAGATGTTTGCTTAAGATGTCAAAGCATAAGTCTCCATGATCAAGATGACTTGAATACCGCAAGTCAAAGGAACATCGCACTTAAGCCACAGTAAGAACTTCATTGACATATCTATAAATGCAGAGAACCATATGAAGTCTTACGGCTGGTCACTCCAATGAACTAGTTACCATAACTAGCATCCACGATTAACTCCGGACATCACTATGTCTCCAGCCAGTGAGAATCAGCTGCTTGGATACACCAAGGAGTATACCTCGTGCTAGTCTCGACAGAATTGATGGTGTCCAAATCCATCAATTCATCGACTAGTGATAATTCCGATACATCACAATTACACATGTAGAGATACTCACTAGTTGTGATCCAATCACAAATTCTCTCATGCTGTGAATCGTATCGTGGACATTCAGTAAATGAGTTTAAGATCCAATGAAATACATAAAACATGTATACTCAAATAGTGAATCTTCATTTATCATATAAATGGTTCATACATAAGGCGATTGCCTTAGGACATCTCTCATATATTACTAACAGACTCCCACTTGGCCTAATGCCAATCACTACTGTATCCAATACCATAAGCTCGAACAAGACCCTCAAACTTATTTTGAGGTAATGCCTTAGTCAAGGGATGCACTAAGTTCCTTTCAGTGGGAATTTTCTCGATTTGTATTTCGTTCCTACTGATGATCTCTCTGAGAAGATGATAGCGGCGAAGCACATGTTTGGATCATTGATGAGACCACATCAAGTTCAAAGATGAACTTCTTGATCCAAACCGCTTCCTTTGCTGCTTCCAAAGCTGCAATGTATTCTGCCTTAGTGGCAGAATCCGCTATAGTGTCAAGCTTGAAACCTTTCCAACTTATTGCACCTCCATTTCTGGTGAATACATACCGAGACAAAGACATGGAATCATCCTTGTCTGTCTGGAGCTGGCATCCGTATACCCACGTATCACCATGTACCCTTCTCCATATATTAGGAACGCATCCTTAGTTCTTCTTAAGTACTTAAGGATCGTCTTAACAGTCACCCAATGATCCATTCCTGGATCAGACTAGTATCTGCTCGTGACACTCAGAGCATACGATACATCGGGCCTCGTACATAACATAGCATACATGATAGATCCTATTGCGGATGCATAGAGAATCTTATTTATGCAAATCCTCTCGTCTTCTGTGCGCGGACACATAGACTTCGAAAGGTGTACCCCATGCCTGATGGGTAGGAAACCTTTCTTGGATTCCGACATGCTAAACCTCTTTAGCACTCGGTCTATATATGTAGACTGTGAAAGACCAAGCAACCGTTTCGATCTATCTCTATAGATCTTAATCCCGAGGATATAGGTTTCTTCTCCCAGGTCTTTCATGGAGAATGTCTTGGATAACCAAACCTTAACTGACTGTAAGATTAAACATCATTTCCTATAAGTAATATGTCATCGACATATAATACTAGGAACACGACTGCACTCCCACTAACCTTCTTGTACACACAAGGTTCGTCTGGATTTTGTGAGAAATCAAACTTTTTGATGGTCTCATCAAAACGGATATTCCAGCTCCTAGATGCTTGCTTCAATCCATAAATGGACCATCGCAATTTGCATACCTTGGTTTTATCAACCGATGTGAAACCCTCAGGCTGTATCATATACACGTCCTCGAGCAGGTTTCCATTAAGGAAAGCTGTTTTCACATCCATCTGCCATATCTCATAATCATAATGAGCCGCTATGGCCAAGAGCATCCGAATGGATTTAAGCATAGCTACAGGCGAATAGGTTTCGTCATAATCAACGCCTTTTTTTTGACGATATCCTTTCGCCACCAATCTAGCCTTATAGGTAATCACATTACCATCCATGTCGGTTTTCTTCTTGAAAACCCACTTGCACCCTATAGGCTTTATGCCTTCAGGTGGGTCAACCAAGTTCCAAACTTGGTTTTCGTACATGGAATCCATTTCCGACTTCATGGCACCAAGCCACTTATCCCTTTCTGAACTTGTCAGCACTTCTTCATAACTGGTAGGCTCCTCATCATCAATGAGTAATACGTCGTTCGATTCACTTACGAGAAATCCATATCTCTCAGGAATATTGCGTGTTCTACCAGATCTACGAAGATGTGGTGTTACAACAGTCCAAATCGATTGCTCATCACTATGAGTTGTCACCGTTGTACTTCACCCGTATCTCATCAATGTCTATTTGAGTCTTCGAGCCTCCTCAAGCTCGGCGACACTCCCACTATTTTCTTGCGAGAAACTCTTTCTCTAGAAACACAACATGCCTTGAAACAAACACCTTTTGTTCCACGGGATGATAGAATTGGTAACCCCTTGTTTCCTTAGGGTATCCAATAAATAGACATTTTATCGGACTTAGCATCCAATTTGTACGTCTGATCGCTTCACATAAGCGAGACAACCCCATATCTTCAAGTAAGATACATGAGGTTTCTTACCATTCCATATCTCATATGGAGTAGTTGAGACTACCGTTGGTAGGCATTACATTTAACAAAGTAAACAGTATGCAGGTGCATAGCCCCAAAAGGACTTGGGAAGAGTCGCATGATTCATCATTGACCTGACCATGTCCAACAAGGTCCGGTTACGCCTCTCAGATACACCATTATACTGTGGTGTATATGGCGGAGTCCATTGAGACAATATACCATTGTCTCTTAGATAATCAAGAAACTCTTGACTTAAGTATTCACCACCTCGATCTGATCGAAGTATTTTAATACTCTTATCATGTTGTTTCTCTACTTCATTTCTGAATTCTTTGAACCTTTCAAAGGCTTCAGACTTGTGTTTCATCAAGAACACATACCCAAACCGTGAGTGATCATTGGTGAAGGTAATGAAGTAGCTATAGCCTCCTAAAGCTTGAGTTGACATAGGTTCACATACATCAGTATGTATTAGACCTAGTAACTCTCCCACTCGTTCACCTTTTCCAGTAAAAGGTAACTTAGTCATCTTGCCTTTTAAGCATGATTCACATGTATCGTATGAATCTAATTCAAACGATTCCAGAATTCCACATTTGTGTAATTCGGACATGCGTTTCTTGCTTACATGGCCAAGACGACAATGCCATATATAGGAGTCTATTTGATTTTCCTTTTGAGCACGCGTGTTGCTCTCTTCGATATTGAAGATGTCACTGGATACGTCCAACATATAAACACCATTGCTTAAAGTTCCAGTCCCATAAAGAACTCCATTCAAAGTTATGTAACAACAATTGTTACTAAAAGTCAAATGGTACCCATTTCTATTTAAACAAGAAATAGAAATGATGTTCTTTATCAACGAAGGAACATAAAAGCAATTGTCCAGTTCTAAGACAAGTCCTGTAGGGAGTTTCAACAAATGCGTTCCAATGGCGACTACAACAACCTTTGCTCCATTCCCAACACGCAAATTTGACTCTCCCTTGACGAGTCTTCTTCTATTCCTTAGCCCATGTATGTCATTACATATATGTGAGCCACACCCAGTATCCAATACCCAAGTGTTTGAGGAAATAGAATGACAATCAATAACGAAGATATCTGAAGAAGATGGGGCATCCGATGCCTTATTCTTCTTCACAGACTCAAGATAAATCTTGCACTTTCTTCGCAAATGGCTCTCCTTGCCATAATGATGGCAAGTTTCCTTTTGTGCTAGTTCTACCTTCTTAGCCTTTCTCTTTTTTCCCTTCTGCTATTCCTTTGACTTCCTCTTAGAACCTTTCTTCAAGGAATCAACTAATAGCACCGTCCCCTGCTCATGCTTCTCAGAAGACTCCACAGTCTTCAGCATATTGAGCAGTACCACAGATGAACCTTCTATCATCTCAGAGGTGAAGAGGAGCTTTGAGACTTCGAACCTTTCGAATCTCACTTGCTCATCAACCAACTCACAAAGATGAAGGACTACGATATGAGCATCCATATGCTCATGCTACTTTCGTAGCTTGGGTTCCATCGCTGCTAGCATGATGCAACTTGTCAGTTCAGAATTAGTCACATGTTTCTGATAGACCAACAATTGGTCTGGAGTTACATCATCACTAGGATGGGTGGGAAGAGGCGCTTCGAGGACATACGCAAGCTTTTCACCTTGAGAACAATTCTCAAGTTTCTAAGCCAGTCCAAGAAGTTCAGCCCAGTCAATTTATTCGAATCCAAAATGGAACGCAAATTAAAAGACAACATGATCAATTTTAGAAATACAAAACGAGCATATATGAGAAAGATGATTTTTAAAATGCATCAATATACATTTATAAATCCCATTCATTTTTCGAATTTCAAAAACCCCAAAATCACTTCGGGAGATCGTAGGTCCATCTCCGAATGGGCTGATATCCATCATAGTTATGAACAACCTTGGAGAGGGTCCAACAAGCCATTCATAACTACGACGGTAGGTATCAACTATATCGATTGCATATCACGTATATGCAACTATCACAATGTGCTATCAACTAATTGAATGTTCACACATACATCGGGTTGTTAACACATTAACAAGTATGCATCATATGCATAGCACCCAACTTCACCTCCCTTTACATCGACCTTGGAGAGAGTCCAACAAGCTGATGCTTTAGGTTAAAGCCAACCCATTAATCGAGAAATAGTTTTAATATGGTTAGAGCACATTCAACCAATTAGACCGGCTTGGAGAGAGTCCAACAACCAAAGCTAATGATTGACCTCTGACTCTTACCATATTAGTATTAAACTATTCCATGGTTTGAACATGTTCGGGTTCGAGCCGTGCTTGGAGAGAGTCTAACAACCCAAACAAGAAACGGAACTCTGGTTCTAACCATATTAATGGAAGGTGTAGGCTTTAATATTGAGTAAGGGTTTTTATGTCTCATCCTCTTTGCATGCAAATAACTATTATCTACATGGCATGACATATATGACATACATCTACATGTCACGACACGCATGGCATAATGATATGCATCTAATGCAATTACAAGGCATACAATTGTCATGTAAATAATTTCCTTATATGTCATAACTATTTATGGAAATAAAATATGTTTAAGATTTGATTCTCCAAATCAAATCATGATTAGATTAGGAAACAAATTTCCAAATCTAATCACATATTTTACTTATGGAAATAGTTGATTAAGGAAAATCTATTTAGGAAACCAATTTCCTAAATCATTAAAACTACATATGGAAATAAAATATTTTAAGATTTGATTTCCCAAATCAAATCAAGATTAATTTAGGAAACAAATTTCCAAAATCTAATCAAATATTTTATTTATGGAAAAAATCAATTTCAATAAAATACTTCCAACTTTCCAAAAGTGGAAGATTTCCATAAATACTTCTATACTTTCCAAAATTGAAAATTTTCCATAAATACTTCTAAATTTCCAAAATTAGAAAATTTATAGAAATAACATTATGACTATCGCAAAACCATTTTACGATTATGTCGAAACACAACTTGGGCTCTGATACCACTGTTGGATTTCCGACACCGCGGCGTGTGTGTGTTCGATCACGTTTCGTAAACATGAACACAGCGGAAGCAATAAAAATAATAAATCTACATTTATTACAAAACACACAACACACGCATGCATATTACAACAAGTGTAGACATAACCGTAAATTTAAATTTGCAATAAAAGGAAATTTATCTACGTTATACCTTTCGTATGACGTGTAGCGGGAACGACATCAACCGGAACGATCCTCGCTAGAATCATCTCTATCCGTATCCACGCCGAGTTCCTCGGGATGACTTCGCTAAGCCACGAGCTTCATCTTCGTACGGGTTACTAGCCTCGTGTTGAAGACGACGTGATCGAGAGATGATCACGATCCGAATCCAAATTCGGATCCTAATACGAGTTCTCAAAACTCGCTTCTTCGGAGAGGTATTCGTCAACCAATTAACGAATCCTTCGTCCTCCACCTCAGAGGATTACCGGAGATCGAATCCCCAGTAAGTTAGCCACTGTCGGAGCTCTAACCGTCATCCAAACGATGCTCCGACGAGAGGAGAACAAGCTGTCCAGAAAACTGGACAGCTTTGGTGGAGGTGATAGGCACCGGCCAACCAAGGAAGATAGAGCTCACCTTGATGCCAAACCTGAAGGAGATCTCCGGAGCAATAACCGGCATCAGCTCAACACCGGCGAGGGGGAAGGAAGCAGCCTTCTGAACGCCGGTTGGAGGAGCTTTGGGCGGCGGCAACAGGTTGGCGCCGAGAGCTCCAAGGAGGAGGTGGGCGGCAACCTTAGGGCTAGGGGTTTTTGGATTAGGGCTTAATTATCCCTTAAGCCCTCTTTTATAGAGAACTAATTCTCTTAACGGTTATTGGATCATAACCATTACGCCCGTTAACCCGCTCCATTAAGATAAGTTAAAATAAACCAAACCATGATGGTTTATTTTAAGTTAAAATGAACCGAACCAACTTTTGGTTCATTCGTTTAAAATAAACCAAACCCTTTGGTTTATTCTCCTCCATTGGATTAGAACCAAACTATTTTGGTTCATCCATTATGTCTTCATAAGACATGGCCCATCCATGCTTCCATTGCGACTGAAACGATTTCATGCTCGCTTCTTGTTTGGTCCAACCAAACCTAGTTTCTCTCGGTCTGAGAATCCCATTCTCAAGCTCATTTTAAATCCTTCGGATTACGCTCGTTGTGCGTGTGACCAAATAGGTTCTCGGTTTATATTGGCCGTCTATAATTAACCATTAATTATAGAACGATCATGAGTGACACCTAGTAGTACATCATGATCCCTAATTAATCGAAAAGATCAACGGTTGATCCAGAACTATTTCTGAAACCCTTCAGCAGCTCGAATGAATCGTGCCCCATTCCCTTCACTCATCTTATACCCACTTGGTTCAGGACATGGTCTAATAGTGTCAGTCCCCACTAGGCTGACTACGTCACACCTAGCCCAAGTATCATTTCCTCGTCCTACGGATTCTAGTTACTCCACATGTATCGAAGAGTACCTTACTCTAAATATGTAATGCTTTGGCCAAAGACTTTAGTAACAATCCGACGAGAGGCCATGGGTATACATCTCCTCGCAAGGTGTGGTGAATCCTTTATAGGCTATTCAAACACCTTCGATTACTTCAACTTATACCCAATCATCCCGGGTCCACATCTCCTTAGAGATGCTTGCTTAAGATGTCAAAGCATAAGTCTCTATGATCAAGATGACTTGAATACCGCAAGTCAAAGGAACATCGCACTTAAGCCACAGTAAGAACTTCATTGACATATCTATATATGCAGAGAACCATATGAAGTCTTACGGCTGGTCACTCCAATGAAGTAGTTACCATAACTAGCATCCACGATTAACTCCGGACATCACTATGTCTTCAGCCAGTGAGAATCAGCTGCTTGGATACACCAAGGAGTATACCTCGTGCTAGTCTCGACAGAATTGATGGTGTCCAAATCCATCAATTCATCGACTAGGGATAATTCCGATACATCACAATTACACATGTAGATATACTCACTAGTTGTGATCCAATCACAAATTCTCTCATGCTGTGAATCGTATCATGGACATTCAGTAAATGAGTTTAAGATCCAATCAAATACATAAAACATGTATACTCAAATAGTGAATCTTCATTTATCATATAAATGGTTCATATATAAGGCGATTGCCTTAGGACATCTCTCATATATTACTAACATGGCGTTGCGAAGCCGTGCGCTTGGCGCATCCGAGGGACGTAGGCCGAGGGAAGAGAGCTTCAGTGGGGAACTCCTTGAGGGATAATGTGGACTTGGCCAAGTGGCTAAGACTGAGTGTCGGAGGCTCAAACATCGTTATGTTTGAGGTTTTAGCCGACATCAGTCGACTGGCATAGGTGCTAGTCGACTACTCTAGGTCGTATGGGTTCGACCAGTGTTTTGTTGGAAATTTGAGGCCGCTAGAGGGGGGGGTGAATAGCGTAGATGACCGTACGTAGATGGAAATCGTTCGCGTGCTTGTCTACAATTCGTGTTAGCGCAGCGGAATAATAATAATAAAAGCAATACACAAAATACAATCACACACGAACACGATGATATAACGTGGTTCGGAACCGTAACGGTTCCTACTCCACGGATCGGGCTCAAACGAGCCCTAGCGATGTCAAACACACACCACTATCAAATAACTCCTTCTCGACACAAGTCGGAGGTGGAGAAACCTCTTACAATGAGATTACAACAATAATCTAAATACAACAAGCAAATATAATAGGAAATACAATAAGAGAAGTAAAGAACACTTTACAAAAACTCTTTAGATCGCTTGCTTGTTGATCGCTTGAATCGTGGTTGAAGACCCTGATTTGCAGCAGCAAATCGCCTCAAAAACGTCCAAGAAATCGCTTGCAAAAACCCTCCTTCCGAGCTGCCTTTATAACCTGCGTCTTTGGATTTCCGCTTTATCGATCATTGCCATAAGTCACGATCGGTGATGCCACGCTGTTGTCTTGAGACAACGGGTCTATCCAAAATGGAAAAACTCCAACGGATCTCTTTGAAGTCGACTGCCAACATTGGCAGTCGATCGCTAACGCTCGTAAGTCGACCGCCCGATCGGCTCTACGGAGCGTCTGCTCGACACTCGGTGACGATCATTGCCATCCCTTAGCGGCGATTGCAGCTATCGTCATTGCTCCCATGAGCGGTCATTCGTCGAATCCAGCGCTAACGCGGTCGAACTCAAGTCGACTCACGGCGGTCGAACCGACCATAATGCGGTCATGAGGTTTTAACCCAAGTATGGTGCCCCATACTTGCTAGACCACCCCTTAGCCTAGACCTAAGCCTTCTAGCCACCTCCATCACCTCACGCCTCTCGGATCCCTCCAAGTCATCCATGACTTGTTCATCCATCGCGCTAGCTTCCGTGTGCTTCCATCGGCTATGTCATGCTAACGGTGTCTACACCGCCAAGGCACATTGGACTTACGCCGCCAAGACTCCGCTTGGACTTTACGCCGCCAACCATTGGACTTATGCTGCCAAGACTCCCGCTTGGACTTTACGCTGCCAATATCGAACCCTTGGACTTCTCAAATGCCAAGACTCAAGCTTGGACTTTCCCTTGCCAACCCATGTTGGACTTTTCATGCCAAGACCATGCTTGGACTTTCCTTGCCAACCAATGTTGGACTTTACATTGCCAAGACCCATGCTTGGACTTTTACATTGCCAAGACCCAAGCTTGGACTTTTCCTTGCCAACCCATGTTGGACTTTTCCTTTGCCAAACCATGTTGGACTTTCCATTTGCCAAGACCCATGCTTGGACTTTCCCATAATCACATGGTCAACCCTAGTCAACCATCAAAGTCAATTATAACCTGGGTCGATTGTATAAACAATCTCCCCAACATATTAACCGACATTAATGTCCAACATCAATGTCAATCCATTTTGTTAAATCCCTTTGTCAAACATCAAAACATCACTCGAGTCAAACTCGAGTCTGGTCAATCGTGACCTGGGCCGATTGCACCAACAATCTCCCCCTTTTTGATGTTTGACGAAAACCAAATCAAATCATGAGTTAGAACACTAACTCAAATCCCTTACCAATTATCCCAAATTGGTAATCACATGTTCTCCCCCAAACATTCAAGTGAAAATGTAAACAAAATGTTCTCCCAAACATTCTCCCCCTTTTTGACTAACATCAAAAAGGTTATCTCTCCAAGGAGGTCAATGTCTCATGTCCCAATGAGATCTTACAATCTCTTCCTTGATTTAAAAATATCTAGGATGCCTATCATCTTCCTAGTGATAAGTCTCATATCACTCAAGAGAGGCAATCCTATTCACTCTCCCAATTTCCAAATTGGGTATCAAAAAACATCAATTGTCCCAATTGATGATACTTTCCCAATAACTTCTCCTTTTCAAGGAGAAAAACACATCCATCATCCCAAGATGGATACCTCCCCCTAAAGGCTTGCTCCCCCTTGACCATTGCACCAACAATGTCCTTGGGGAGTCCCTAAGCCAATAGGAACTCTAAACCATCAAAATTAAGGTTCTAAGTTCAACATAGAACTTTCACTCACCCTAAATTTGATACTCTGACCTAACACATCTCCTAATCCATATCCAATGGATTTTCACCCTTTATAATGCTTCCTAAAGCATATCCTAGGGTTAGGAGTGATTAGGAACCTTTTCCATAGCTGAACACGGGCTAAACAAACCTTGTTAACCCGAAATCAGACTGCAATGACTCGACAAGAATCACGATCGATTACCACATACATCGATCATTGCCACCAATGGCGATCATCGTAGTGAATTTTCCAAATTCATTTAGTAATCAATTTCAAAAAATCATAACTAATTATACGTATATCGAAAAATCACAAAATTCGATACGTATAATACTTATGACCAAAACAATGAGTGAAAAATATTTGAAAATTATTTTACCCATAAAATTGTGAGTTTGATACAAAACTCAAAACCATTGAAATTTTCAATGTTTTGGCCTTATTTTGTATCAACTCTATCAATGGTGATTGCTATCAAAAGATAGACTTCACCAAGGTTTTTCAAAATGATTTTAAAATGTTTTCAAAACCTTATTCTGGATCATATTCCTTGGGCTCTAAGTACATGACTTGTACACAAGCTTTCCCAATGATCCACCAATAAAATTAGATGAGTTTTGGTTCAACTAGATGCAAAAACTATGCACCTTGAACTCAACTCATATCCTAGCATCTCACATGTATCTAGGGTGTATAAATACACATACATATCAATTGGATGTGAGATGTGGGTTTTGTTCTCCCTAAACTAGGGTTTCATGCATTTTTCTAAGGCAACCCTACTTGATTCCCTTATAAATGGGACTCTAAGTCATGCCATTGTCCTTAAATCAATTTCAATCAAATTATCTTAAATGCATGAGTGATTATGGCATTAGAGATGATATAGATAAACACATGCTCATAATCATGATGTCATGGCATAATATGAAGTCTAAAAACACATGACATTTAATCCTTAATCCTAAACATGAACATGACATATAAAATCATAGAAATAGGCATGATGTCATGACATGGCATATGACAATCAAAACATGGCATATAAAATATATAGGTATAGTAATACCAAAATTTTAATATTAATTGCCATTTGATATAGTTAGATATATTTTGCCATATTATCATTAATCTCCCTAGTGTGCCAACAACCCAAAATGACACACTAACACTCTAAACCTAAATTGTGCCAATTTGACCATTTTATCAAGCTTCTCAAATAATATTGGCACACCCTAAAATCTTTTAGGATGATAATTCAAATCTATTTCCAAGGTATCCATAACCTTGAAAACATCCTAAAGTGGCACCTTTACCATGATTGAGTTAACTACCCATCCAATCAAGGTTGGCACACCCTAAACCCATCTAGCATGAATCAATCACGCTCTTAGGAACCCAAAACCGATTTGAGCTCCTAGGGTTAATTAGGTATTCCTTAGGGATAACCTCCCTAGATACCTTTCTAATGACCCTCCTAGGCTTGTCAGCCTTGGTCATTTGGGTCTTACCTAGGTTGACTCTAGGGATGACTCCCCTTGCAACCTTCTTAGTGGCCACCCTAGGTTTCCTAGAAACCCTAGCCACTAGACACACCCTTTGGTCAACTCTAGGGATGACTTCCCTATTGACCTTGGTCTTCCTAGACCTAGTTAGTGTTCCATAATCTAATGAAACACTATGATAAGCTACCTTAGGCTTAGGTTTGTGACCCAAACCTTGCTTGCCCTTGGTTGACTTTTGACTCTTAGGTCCTTGGTGTTTACTTTGACTTTTGGACCTTGACTTTTGATCATTTGACCCTTTAAATTGATTTTGCATAACTTTAAGGGTCTTCTCCAATTTCTCAAGCCTTGACCTCAAGGCTTGGTTCTCTAATTCTAATTGCCCGATTTTAGAATTTTGATTTAGACCATGGGCATGGGACTTTCTAGGCATATGCCTAGTCCATTTAGGGTTAATACCTAGGTGCTCTTGCACCTTTCTAATGGTCTCCCTAGGTAAAATTGGTCTAGTGTTATTTGACCTAGGTTTATCCTTAGATGAATTATTTTTAGGGACATTAGTCCCAAATTTCTTCCTATTATCTAAGTGAATATTTTTAGCTCCTAAGCAATATTCATTCCTATTAGCATGCTTTTCATAAATTGCAAGAGAATTAAAATTATTTCTAGCATGCTTTTGCCTATTAAATCTAGAAGGTGCATTATTGAAATATACCTTAGGGTTTGCCTTGGAGGCTCCCCCTACATATGATGCTCCTTCTTGCCCCTTCTTCTTCCCCCTAGGGCATTGACTCCGATAATGCCCCTTCGAATTACACTTGAAGCATATGATGTGCTCCTTGCCTTTAGGTGTTGGGGAACCGGCATCCTTGACTTTTGGAGCCGGTGGAGCTTTCCTAATCTTCTTTGGACACTTGCTCTTGTAGTGCCCGGTTTCCCTACACTCAAAGCAAATTATATGTTTTTTATTTAAAACCAAATTGCTTGAGTTACCTAGTTGGTGGACTTTGGGCTTCTTCATCTTGACCGGATGTCGAAGCTTCTTCTTGATGTTCCGGTATGGAGGTTCTCTCCTCCCCCTCAATCCTTGAGGTGGATGCTTCTTCCACTTCTACCTCCTCCTTGGAGATTGATGGCCTCTCAACTTCCAATTCTTCACACTCTTCTCTTGGCCCGGATGTTGACTCTTCTTCAACTTCCGAATCCTCACTTGCTTGTGAGGAGGAGCTTGCTTCTTCGGCCTCTTCCGATTGGACCGATGAGCATTCTACATCTTCTTCTTCTTCTTGGACCGATGATGAGTTTTCATGGAGCTTTGCCACTTGGCTCCATAACTCTTTAGCATCTACATAATTACCTAACATACACAAGATATTGTTAGGTATTAAATCAATTAAAAATTTTATCACCTTATCATTTTTCTCGGATGCTTGAACTTGCTCTTCGGTCCACCTCTTCTTTTTGAGGAATCCACCTCTTGGTCCTCTTGGATATTCAAATCCATCCATCAAAATGGACCATTCCTCAAAGTCTCTCATCATAATAAAATCCTCAATTCTTCCCTTCCAAGAATTGAATCCTTCTCGTCCGTATAGGGTGTAGGGCACCGGTGTGTTGATGTCCCAACCTAATTGATCTTGGACTTCCATCTTTTACCCTCTAGCGTATTGCTCCCAGTTGTTAATCCGTTGAAGAGCCACCAGGCTCTGATACCACTTGTTGGAAATTTGAGGCTGCTAGATGGGGGGGGTGAATAGCGTAGATGACCGTACGTAGATGGAAATCGTTCGCGTGCTTGTCTACAATTCGTGTTAGCGCAGCGGAATAATAATAATAAAAACAATACACAAAATACAATCACACACGAACACGATGATATAACGTGGTTCGGAACCGTAACGGTTCCTACTCCACGGATCGGGCTCAAACGAGCCCTAGCGATGCCAAACACACACCACTATCAAATAACTCCTTCTCGACACAAGTCGGAGGTGGAGAAACCTCTTACAATAAGATTACAACAATAATCTAAATACAACAAGCAAATATAATAGGAAATACAATAAGAGAAGTAAAGAACACTTTACAAAAACTCTTTAGATCGCTTGCTTGTTGATCGCTTGAATCGTGGTTGAAGACCCTGATTTGCAGCAGCAAATCGCCTCAAAAACGTCCAAGAAATCGCTTGCAAAAACCCTCCTTCCGAGCTGCCTTTATAACCTGCGTCGGGCTGGATTTCCGCCTATCAGTCGACTGCCATAAGTCACCAGTCGACTGATGCCACTGTTGTCGTGAGACAACGGATCGATCCACGCTGGAAAAACTCCAACGGATCTCTTGGCGATCGGCGCCAACATTGCGCCGACTACTAACGCCGTAGTCGACGCCGATCGGCTACGGAGCGTTCGTGCTCGACACTCGACCGACAATGATCCTGAGCCATCGACCGCTCCCATGAGCTGATCGGCCGTGAGCAATCCGGCTCTAACCCGGTCGAACTCAAGTCGACTCACGGCAGTCGAACCGGCCATAATGCCAGTCGACTGCCAACCTCAAGAATGAGGTTTTAACCCAAGTATGGTGCCCCCATACTTGCTAGACCACCCTTAGCCTAGACCTAAGCCTTCTAGCCACCTCCATCAGCCTCATGCCTCTCGGATCCCTCCAAGTCATCCATGACTTGTTCATCCATCGTGCTAGCTTCCAGGTGCTTCCATCGTCTATGTCATGCTAACGGTGTCTACACCGCCAAGGCACATTGGACTTACGCCGCCAAGACTCCGCTTGGACTTTACGCCGCCAACCATTGGACTTATGCTGCCAAGACTCCCACTTGGACTTTACGCTGCCAATATCGAACCCTTGGACTTCTCAAATGCCAAGACTCAAGCTTGGACTTTCCCTTGCCAACCCATGTTGGACTTTTCATGCCAAGACCATGCTTGGACTTTCCTTGCCAACCAATGTTGGACTTTACATTGCCAAGACCCATGCTTGGACTTTTACATTGCCAAGACCCAAGCTTGGACTTTTCCTTGCCAACCCATGTTGGACTTTTCCTTTGCCAAACCATGTTGGACTTTCCATTTGCCAAGACCCATGCTTGGACTTTCCCATAATCACATGGTCAACCCTAGTCAACCATCAAAGTCAATTATAACCTGGGTCGATTGTATAAACAATCTCCCCAACATATTAACCGACATTAATGTCCAACATCAATGTCAATCCATTTTGTTAAATCCCTTTGTCAAACATCAAAACATCACTCGAGTCAAACTCGAGTCTGGTCAATCGTGACCTGGGCCGATTGCACCAACATGTTTGACTGAATCAAGTCTGGCCGACGCTTGATCGCCATGGAGGGCAATGATCGTTAGCATCATCATCGCCAGTGACGACGCCGATCGATGACACTATGCACAGTACCTGAAATGGAGTCGAGCTCACAAAGACTCGATCGATGGATGATCGATCGATGGGTGCCATCAGTCGACTGATGTGTGATCTGTTGGAACTTAACCAACTTGGATCTGGCCGTTGTGAGACAATGGCTACGGGACCAGTCGACTGATGGGCGCGAAAATAGCTTGATGCAGGTTGTAAAAGGAGCACAAGTTGGAGGATTCGCCATGGTTTTTGTGGAGCTATTGGAGGGGAATTGCTGCTGCATTCCAGTCCTTTAAGAGCCAAACAAAGCAAGCAACAAACAAGTGATCAAAAGCAATCGGTGAAAAGTGTTTCTTTTGTATTGTATTTGTATTCTTGTTTGTATTTGTATATTACTGTTGTAATTGTTTGTGAGAGGTTTCTCCACCTCCGACATGTAGTCGAGAAGGAGTTTGAGTATTGCCGTGTGCATCTCTAGAGCTCGAGGAGCTCGCCCGTGGAGTAGGAACCATTCGGTTCCAAACCACGTATATGCTTGCGTATTTGGTGTGCTTGTATTGTTGTTAGTATTATTGTTATTTCTATTGTTATTCTGCTGCGTATATTAACGACAATTGTAGATGAGCACACGAGAACGAACGAATTACGACATCCAACGAACGAGGGCTATTCACCCCCCTCTAGCCGGCCAATCGATCCCCCAATAGATTGTTGTATGGACTTTGTTGTATCATATTCCTATTTATAAAGGCATGGTTATCTAGCACGACGTCCGATCCCCAATGCTCACTGAATGGAAGCATAGAGATGCTAAGAGTGAACATGTAGATGCTAATTAGGGTAATTAGTTAATTGGAGTGACCTACTATGGAATTTCATATGGTTCTTTATATCGTTGAAGTTTCATTATGGCTCGAGTGTGAGCTTCCTTAGACTTGAGGTATTTAAGTCATCTTTATTAACTTATACTTTAACTTCTTAGCAGCCATCTCCATAGGAGGTGTAACTCCGGGTTGATTGGATATAAGTCAAAGTGATCAAAGATGTTTGAATAACCCAAAGAGGATTCACCACTTCTTATATAAAGGAGATGTATATCTTAGACCTCTTGTAAAAATTTTTACTCAGAAGTCTCTGGCCAAAGCAAGCATGTTAAGAAGACAGTCTTCTTGGGAACATGTAGGAGTAACTTGAATCTACATGACAAGAAAACTAACTTTGTCTAGGTGTGACATAGTCACCCTAGTGGGGGCGAGTACATAGACCATATCCTAAACCAAGTGGGTATACGATGAGTGAAAGGAACAAGACACAAAGTAACTGTAGCTGCTAAAATGTTTAGAAATGTTCTGAAGTCGATTTTGACTTTCTGGTCAATGGGAGTGATGATGTACTGCTAGGTGTCACTCATGATCTATTCATAATTAATGGGTTAATTGTGAATAACCAACATAGTAGGGAACCTATTGGGTCACATGCAATACGGGTGATCTAGAGATGTAAAACAAGTATGACAATGAGATTCTCAAAGAGAGAAGTTACATCTGGTTGGACCAAGCCAAAGGAGTGTAAAATGGAGGATATAGAACCTCCAATGGTCGTGTCATGACTTAACACAACCATATCACACTTAAACGAAGTTAAATGGATAATATGGAGCCTCACACGGTCGTGCCTAGCTCTAGCAAAAAATGGTCAGAGCCGAGCCCGTGCCTAGAGAAACACATGGCTGACCGTGTGTCCAAGCACGACCGTGGCCAGGACACACGACCAACCGTGTGTCCAAGCACGACCATGCCCATGACACATGGTTGGCCATGTGTCCAGGCATGACCGTGCCCAGAACATACGATCGACTGTGTGTCCCTCACACGACCTTATCGTAGGGCCTCCAGTTATTGTTAGTGTCAGCCCTTAGTGCCAATCATGAGATGAATGATTAGGGATCATATGTATCATATTTCATTAATAATAGGAAAGGTTTGCTTATTATATTATTTCGTATATGTGCTATACGAATAATATAATAGTGTCCTTGAATAGTAGGTTTAGGTTTACAACATATCAATTGGTTGAATTGATAGTGAGAGTCTGTATATATATATATATATATATATATATATATATATATATATATATATATATATATATATAGAACACTACTCTTAACTATTCCTAGTCAAGTATTAATATACAAGGATAATATTAATGTGCAGAGACTAGCATGTAGGTCAATTGATGACTTAATCTCACAAGTCATGGATATGTGATATCAAGTTGACACATGGGTACATATTAGAGACTATGTACTGAATAGATCCTCCATGAGAATGTTTCATGAATCATTATATGAGTGTCATAAACATTCTCATGTGACTATTGGTATGAATAATCCTTAGACCTGAAGTTACTATGGTTTCCTACATAATGAGTTGTATACTTTAGCTTCGTCAAACGTCACCCGTAATAGGGTGACTATAAAGGCGATCACTGGGTATGCAATAAGTTATGCGGAGGGATGTGAGTGATGTAGATGGGATCTATCCCTTCCATATATCGGAAGTGATATCTATGGGCCCCTTGATAGAGTAGGACTGCTAAAATGCATGGCCATACTCGAATAAGTCAATATGAGATATTGAGCTTATTTGGTTGAGTAGTCTACTTGGAGATCAAGAAACTCTTGATTGATAAGAGGATGACACAGTCTATGCCTCATTGATCAATCTAGATATCAAGGATAGAAAGACTGAGTCATACACGATAGTAGTCACAGAAAGGTTATGTTGGATCTCGACTTTCTCGTCACTTGGGTAGCAATAATGTATTGTTAGATGCCGCTCATTGCTTATGTCTCTAAAAGGGTTTTAGAAACATTGCCAATGTTACGAGAACCTATTAGGTCACACACTTAGGACATGTGAGTTGGAGATGGCTCATGTGATGAGCCATTGGGCCATCAGGTTGAGTCTAATGTAGATTAGACTCAATGAGTGGGGCTCAAGGTATACCCAATGAATCTGACTCGAGTTAGACTCAAGTAAAATTCGGATTGAGTAGGACTCAAGGTATACCCAATGAATCTAACTCGAGTTAGACTCAAGTCAGATTCAGATTGAGTGAGACTCACCATTAAGAGGGGTTGCATGATCATTAAGATGGAATTAATGAGTTATTAATTCAATGGAAACCAAGAGTTACAAACCTTTCATATTCAATGGTTGAATATAAAAGAGGAAATTCGTGGGTGTTGATGGTGGGCTTGATTGTGATAATCTTCTCCTTCTTCTTCTACTTTCTTGGCCGAACCAACCTTGTGGCTAGCACCACAGCTTGGTTCCTCTTCATCTCACGGTTCGTGTGGATACCGTAGAGGCACGGACATCCTAACCACACTGAGATCTGAACACCTTGAACGCAAGTGTTGCTGACAGGACTGCGAAGGGCACACATCGAAGGTAACTACGATTCTCATAGGATAGAATCGATCAAACGAGTATGGTTTTCGCATGGATCTCTGGAGGGATCTTATTTTTCCGCTGCTTAGTGCTTGTAAAATGTTTTCGAACGTGCTTAGATTCCCTATAGTTTTGGTGCATTCTCGTATAGAAATTTTTTGGGTTTTCTTACCTTAATTATGAGATAATTATGGTAAAATAGGTTCCGTTTAAGCCTCCAAAGATTCCCTAATTAAGAGATCTATAAATTGATCATTGATAATCTTTAGAAGAGAGCTTTTAGAACTATTCTTTGTAGCTATTTTTTCCTCTCTCTCCCTCTCTTGTCTCTGCAGATTAGCTAGCACCAATCGGAGATGAAGACATACTGCTCGTGGAGTTGTCTCAGGTGATTCCAACGTGGATACCAATAGAGGCAAGGTTTGTGAGCCTTGCTCGTGGTTTTGATAGATTCGATAAGAATCTCAAAAGTATAACTTCTCTTTTCCTTTCTTTTATTATGATTATGTCAAAAGCAAGAGATCCTGGCTCCCTGGGGATGCATGGGAGGAAATAAAAAATATTTTATTTACTCTTTTCTGCTTCCCATGCTCCCAAAAAAAAATCCAACAAGTGGTATCAGAGACACCTTATTGTTGACATAGATCACATGCATGTAGGAGAATTTCGAAAGCATGTTTGATATTTTAAATGCGTGTGTGCTGGTTTTTCTATAGGATAGATAAAACTATGCATGATAGTATATATTGTTAGAGATTTGACGCTGCTAGAGGGGGGTGAATAGCGTCAATGTTCGTACGATGTAATTCGATCGCGTTCGTGTCTACAAGTTTAGTTAGCACAGCGGAATATATATATGATAACAATAACGAAACACAATCACAAACACAATAACACGAAGATTTAACGTGGTTCGGAACTGCACGGTTCCTACTCCACGGATCGAGCTCTACGAGCTCTAGTGATGCACACGCACTCACTAATGACAAATACTCCTTTTCGACACAAGTCGGAGGTGGAGAAACCCCTTACAAGTAATCTTACAACAATAAGATATAAATACAAGCAATATACAATAATACAATGCAAAACTAGTAAAGAAAACAACTTTACAAATGCCTTTGGATTGCTTGCTTATTGATCGCTTGAATCGTGGTTGAAGACCCTGATTTGCAACAGCAAATCGCCTCAAGACGTCCAAGAAATCGATGCAAATTTCCTCCATCATGAGCTCCTTTTATTAGAAAAGTCGATCGATCGGGACCATCGATCGTGATGCCATCGGTTGTCGTGAGACAACCAGATCCACGCTTGGATAAGTCCAACGGATCTACCATCGATCCGACCGATTGTGACCATCGATCGTGATGGAGTCCTCACTCGACCGATCGAGTCTCGACTCCATTCGGGCCGATTTCGAGAACTAGTCGACCGATCACATGATCGATCGGCCGATCGCCGAGCCATTAGTCGACGCCACCTTCTGGCGATCGCTAGGCTATAACCCGCAATAAACCCTAGTTGACTCACCGATCCATCGCCACATGACACCAGTTGACTGGCACACCTCAAACATGAGGTTTTAACCCAAGTATGGTTCCCCCATACTCGCTAGACCACCCTTAGCCTAGACCTAAGCCTTCTAGCCACCTCCATCAGCCTCACGCCTCTCGGATCCGTCCAAGTCATCCATGACTTGTTCATCCATCGTGCTAGCCTTCAGGTGCTTCCATCGGCTATGTCATGCTAACGGTGTCTACACCGCCAAGGCACATGGGACTTACGCTGCCAAGACTCCGATTGGGCTTTACGCCGCCAACCATTGGACTTATTGTTGGGTTTCCGGCACCACGGCGTGAGTGTGTTCGATCATGTTTCGTAAACATGAACACAGCGGAAGCAATAAAAATAATAAATACTCCTATTTATTACAACACACACAACACACGCATGCTATTACAACAAGTGTAGACATAACCGTAAATTAAAATTTACAATAAAAGGAAATTAAACTACGTTATACCTTCCGTATGACATGTAGCGGGAACGGCATCAACCGGAACGATCCTCGTAAGAATCGTCTCTATCCGTATCCACGCCGAGCTCCTCGGGATGACTTCGCTAAGTCACGAGCTTCATCTTTGTACGGGTTACTAGCCTCGTGTTGAAGACGACGTGATCGAGAGATGATCACGATCCGAATCCAAATTCGGATCCAAAACGAGTTCTCAAAACTCGCTTCTCCGGAGAGGTGTTCGTCAACCGTTTGACGAATCCTTCGTCCTCCACCTCAGAGGATTACCGGAGATCAAATCCCCGGTAAGTTAGCCGCTGTCGGAGCACTAACCGTCGTCCAAACGACGCTCCGACGAGAGGAGGAGAAGCTGTCCAGAAAACTGGACAGCTTGGTGGAGGAGTAGGCGCCGGCCAAAACAAGGAGAGAAAAGCCTCACCTTGATGCCAAACCTATAGGAGATCACCGGAGGGTCGCCGGAGGTTCACCGGCTGAAGCTTGGTCGCCGGCAACAAGTTGGACGGCGGCACAAGTGGTTGGGCGGCGGCACAAGGCTGTTGGCGCCGAATTCACCAAGGAGGTGGGCGGCAACTATGTGTTGGGCGGCCAAAATAGATTAGGTTTTGGATGATTAGGGTTTAACAATCCCTTAAGCCCACTTTTATAGAGAACTAATTCTCTTAATGGTTAATGGATCATATCCATAAAGCCCGTTAACCCGCTCCATTAAGATAAGTTAAAATAAATCAAACCATGATGGTTTATTTTAAGTTAAAACGAACCGAACCAACTTTTGGTTCATTCGTTTAAAATAAACCAAACCCTTTGGTTTATTCTTATCCATTGGATTAGAACCAAACCATTTTGGTCCATCCATTACATCTTCATAAGACGCAGCCCATCCACGCTTCCATTGCGACTGAAACGATTTCATGCTCGCTTTATGTTTGGTCCAACCAAACCTAGTTTCTCTCGGTCTGAGAATCCAATTCTCAAGCTCATTTTAAATCCTTTGGATTACACTCGTTGTGCGTGTGACCAAATAGGTTCTCGGTTTATGTTGGTCGTCTATAATTAACCATTAATTATAGAACGATCATGAGTGGCACCTAGTAGTACATCATGATCCCCAATTAACCGAAAAGATCAACGGTTGATCCAGAACTATTTCTGAAACCCTTCAAGATGCTTCGAATGAATCGTGCCCCATTCCCTTCACTCATCTTATACCCACTTGGTTCAGACATGGTTATTGTGTTCCCCACTAGGTACTACGTCACGCCACACCTAGCCCAAGTATCATTTCCTCGTCCCACAGGATTCTAGTTACTCCACATGTATCGAAGAGTACCTTACTCTAAACATGTAATGCTTTGGCCAAAGACTTTAGTAACAATCCGACGAGAGGCCATGGGTATACACTCCGCAAGGAGTGGTGAATCCTTTATAGGCTATTCAAACACCTTCGATCACTTGACTTATACCCAATCATCCGGGTCCACATCTCCTTAGAGATGTTTGCTTAAGATGTCAAAGCATAAGTCTCCATGATCAAGATGACTTGAATACCGCAAGTCAAAGGAACATCGCACTTAAGCCACAAGAAGAACTTCATTGACATATCTATATATGCAGAGAACCATATGAAGTCTTACGGCTGGTCACTCCAATGAACTAGTTACCATAACTAGCATCCACGATTAACTCCGGACATCACAATGTCTCCAGCCAGTGAGAATCAGCTGCTTGGATACACCAAGGAGTATACCTCGTGCTAGTCTCAACAGAATTGATGGTGTCCAAATCCATCAATTCATCGACTAGGGATAATTCCGATACATCACAATTACACATGTAGAGATACTCACTAGTTGTGATCCAATCACAAATTCTCTCATGCTGTGAATCGTATCGTGGACATTCAGTAAATGAGTTTAAGATCCAATCAAATACATAAAACATGTACACTCAAATAGTGAATCTTCATTTATCATATAAATGGTTCATACATAAGGCGATTGCCTTAGGACATCTCTCATATATTACTAACAGACTCCCACTTGGCCTAATACCAATCGCTACGGTATCCAATACCATAAGCACCAACATGACCCTCAAACTTACTTTGAGGTAATGCTTTAGTCAAAGGATCCGCTAAGTTCCTTTCAGTGGGAATTTTCTCGATTTGTATTTCGTTCCTACTGATGATCTCTCTGATAAGATGATAGCGGCGAAGCACATGTTTGGATCATTGATGAGACCACATCAAGTTCATAGATGAACTACTTGATCCAAACCGCTTCCTTCAAAGTCGCTAGCAACGATTCTCGCCTTAGTGGCGTAATCCGCTATAGTGTCAAGCTTGGAACCTTTCCAACTTATTGCGCCCATTCTAGGTGAATACATACCTGCACAAGACATGGAATCATCCTTGTCCTGCTTGGATCTGGCATCCGTATACCCACGTATCACCATGTACCCTTCTCCATATATTAGGAACACATCCTTAGTTCTTCTCAAGTACTTAAGGATCGCCTTAACAGCCGCCCAATGATCCATTCCTGGATCGGATTGGTATCTGCTCGTGACACTCAGAGCGTACGATACATCGGGCCTCGTACATAACATAGCATACATGATAGATCCTATTGCGGATGCATAGGGAATCTCACTCATGCAAATCCTCTCGTCTTCTGTGCGCGGACACATAGACTTCGAAAGGTGTACCCCATGCCTGATGGGCAGATAACCTTTCTTGGATTCCGACATGCTAAACCTCTTTAGCACTCGGCCTATATATGTAGACTGCGAAAGACCAAGCAACCGTTTCGATCTATCTCTATAGATCTTAATCCCAAGGATGTAGGTTGCTTCTCCCAGGTCTTTCATGGAGAATGTCTTGGATAACCAAACCTTAACTGACTGTACGATTGACACATCGTTTCCTATAAGTAATATGTCATCGACATACAATACTAGGAACACAACTGCACTCCCACTAACCTTCTTGTACACACAAGGTTCGTCTGAATTTTGTGAGAAATCAAACTTTTTGATCGTCTCATCAAAACGGATATTCCAGCTCCTGGATGCTTGCTTCAATCCATAAATGGATCGTCGCAATTTGCATACCTTGGTTTTATCAACCGATGTGAAACCCTCAGGCTGTATCATATACACGTCCTCGAGCAGGTTTCCATTAAGGAAAGCTGTTTGTTGGATCGAGAAGCATCGCTAGAGGGGGGGGGGGTGAATAGCGATCGTAAAACTTTCGTTTTCGTTCGTTCGATACGCAAAGTAAACGAGTAAACACAGCGGAAAATAAAATGACACGTTTATTTTACTTGGTTCACAACCCAGTGGTTGCTACTCCAAGGCCCTATCGGTCCTTGACCGCGTACGGAGGGCAAAGCACTATAACGTCTCCTCCTCGTTGGAGGTAGGAGACAACGATCACAAAATCCGGAAGTACGAGGATGAGGCAACAAGCCTACCTCACCTCGTTACAAAAAAAACAACGAATACAATAATAAAAAGTATTACTAGATGCTGCTGCCGACGAAGAAGATCTGAGGTTGTCGTCGCGTCGGCGTTATGACGGTGTTGAAGCGTTGGCGTTGTAGGAGCACTTGATGAATAATTGATGTGATTTGGAGTGGAATCCTCCCCTCCTTTTATAGACTTTGGCCTCTGAAATTGTCTCCTATTTCTTTGGAACGGATCATGGATTTTTCCAAATTTTATCGCTGGCGCGTCAACATTATCCGCTTTTGACATAGCGCAAAAGTCGAAGCCGTCGCCATCATCGACCGATGACTCCCATCGATCGACTAATGGGCATCATCGATCGCTATGTGTCCGAATTGCCGCCACCTTGGCCACTTCCCTCGCAGTAAGAGATTAGCCTTTAAATGATAAATACGACGTTTCTAACCATCCGATTCGACCTAGACCTTCCACAGAAGTCTTAGTCGAATCACCGCTACGGTCGTCCCTTCGTAAAGAGGACACGACCTTACAATCTCTCACTCACACGAGCTTACCTCGATAGTAGCTCCGCCCGCCTTCCACTGATTCCTTCGGCTCCCTCCGAATTCACTCAAGTGTCGCCCGACCACCACGGCTTCCTCCGGGTGTCGCTAGCCTTCAGCTCCAGCTTTAGTACTTTTCTGCACACTTGATTTAGCTCGTGAGATAACAATATAAACTTAACTTTGTGTCTTTGCCATAATCAAAACACAGGTTCGATTATCTAGTGCCCCTGCACCAACAATCTCCCCCTTTTTGATCTATGGCAAACCAACACAAAGTTAAGGGAAATTAAAGCTTAAAACACATATAGTAGATGATGAATGCCATTCCCAAAAACTCTCCCTTAACCAAAACTCCCCCTTAACCCTAGGTGAGTTTTGAAAGAGATACTTTAGTTTTCAAAAACAAATTTTGTGTTACTCCCCCTTAACTTTCGCTCTTCTCCCCCTTTTGCCATAAATCAAAAAAGAGTGTTGGGGTTTTTGTATAAAATAGGGGTTTAAAACAATGTCGTTTATGAATGCATCTAGATAAATCAAATATAAGTCCAAGCATGCGTCTAGCAATAGTTAGATGGATTGGTTCGAGGTGTGTCCTCTGCACCAATAATCTAAAGATTTATAATATAACCCTTAAGATTAGTTTGATCTCCCCCTTAGTCAAATATATGAAGTATAAGAGATGTAGGGGGCGCTAAACTTTGGCCTCAGAGTTGTTAAGTACAATAGTTGAGAAAATAAGTAGTATTTTGAAGGGATTGTTTCAAGTATATTTCAATTATCCTTAACATCTCACCCATTCTATGTGTCTCATAATTTGTTCACCTTATATGTTTTGTGAGATGATTTTAAATTGATTAAAGATAGTCAACCTTGGGTTAGATTCAGATTTAACCTTTAGATCGTTAAGTAACTTTTCGAGAAATTGGCTTCCAGGTCGTGGCGAGGCACAGGGGCCTTCTTTGATCTAACAACGACCACTTCCTTTAGACAAAGCCAAATTCAAGAAAATATCACTTAAGTCACTTGGTTACTTCCTGGTCTAACTAGTTTAGGATACTGGCGAGGTAGCTTGACTAGTTCCACTCGGTCAAGTGCACCAAGCTAGATCGCCTTATCTAGCTCGAATACACGAGACTTTGTCTCCCTAACGCATTACTATCATCTCACGCGCCCCGATACTATATTATCAAGAGTTGACTAACTAGTTATTTATGAAAAGAGGCTCCCGAGGCTCAATCTTTTCAAGGATTTTAGTTGGTTATGTACGTATTCTAAGTAAGTTCACAAGTTAATGAAATTCTAAGCATGCAATGGTTTTGCTAAGCGGGTATACTATTTTAGTGTTAGCTCCCCCTAGACCATTGAACCAATAAGGTCTATTCAAATAATGAACTTGATCCTGAGGAATCCAATACTTATTAGTCCTAATATGTGAATTTAATAAAACCTTTGGGACCCATGCTTGGACTCTTTGATGACTACGATTTATGATAGACATATAAGACCTATTCGTAGTCTTTGACTTAAATCCGAGTCCGGCTTTGTTGTACATGGCTCTTTGGGTTCCAAGTAGTCCTAAGGTTCTTAGATCCCAACGTGAACTTTTCCAACCTAGCCTCGACCTCTTGAACTTGGTCTTTCAAGAGAGAATTCTCCTTCTCAAGTTTTTCAATTTGGGTTGAGTTTCTCTGAACTTGACTAGTTGAAGAGATTAGAGTAGCCTCTTGCTTGAGGGTTTCAACCTCCTCAAGTAACGACTCAACCCTAGACTCGGACTTAGTTAATTTCCTATTGCAGTTTAATTGTACTGTAAAGTGTACTAATTAAAGAGAAATCAACCTTAACTTTCCCTTTTGGTCCGGCTTTGAGTTTTCTCTCGAAATAATCTTCGGGGTCGGAGTCGGAGTTGTAGTTGGACTCGGCCGATTCGATTCTCGACTCCTCCGGTCTTGCCATGTAAGCTATGTCTTCTCTGTTGTCCCAAGTTGCATGGAAGGCTTTCCTTGCTCCCTTTTTCTTTTGGTTCTCATTCTTCAATTTCCTTCTTTCTTGTCGAACTATTCTCCGCACAATATTGACTATTATGGCCTCCTCTTCGGATTCGGATTCGTCTTCGGGTTCGAGTTCATCTACTTGCCTAGTAGGTGGCTTGCTTCTTTGTCCTGCAAGTAGAGCAATACCTCTCTCAGCCCGGATCACGTTAGTTTGCTCATGAAGTTCAAACTCGGAAAATAATTCATCTAACCTAAGCTTCGATAGGTCCTTAGAGACCTTGTAGGCATCGACCATGGATGCCCACAAGGTAGTCCTAGGAAATGAATTAAGAACGTACCTTAGTAGGTCACGGTTTTCGACCTTGTGTCCGATGGTGTGTAGGCCGTTGACAATGTCCTGGACGCGGGCGTGTAGTTGCGTTGCCGTCTCGTGTTCCTGCATCTTGAGGTTATACAACTTATTGAAAAGAAGGTCACGTTTACATACCTTAGCATCGGACGCCTTCGTAGCTCGATTAATTTAGTCCATAGGTCCTTGGCACTAATGAATGGTCCGATGCGGTTGAGTTCCTCCTTGGACAAGCCACATTGCAATATTTGGGTTGCTCTTGCATCGGCTTCGATTTGCCTCTTGGTTGCATTTGTCCACTTGTTGAAATCCAAGGGTTCTCCTTGATCATTGGTGGGTAAAGCAAAGCCGGTTTGGATTATTATCCAAGTCTCGACTTGTGTTTTCAAGAAACACTCCATCCGACCTTTCCAATAACGGAAATCATCTCCGTTAAAGAACGGAGGTCGGGTGGTGCTATATCCCTCAATGTGAGCCATTAAGTATCTTGCAAAACACAAATAAAAACCAAAGAGAATTCCAAGACTTGGTCTTGGATTAGTAATGCGGGAAATAATAGAAAAAAAACAGAAATAAATAAGGAGGATAAGAATCTAACAAAAATTTGAAACTTACGACCTTCGATGTCCCCAAAAGGGTACTAAACGTTGGATTTTGGGGCTGAAATAGCTTGTTACGGGGTAAACCCCAGTAAGAAGTGTAGATCTTTCAGAGAGCTTCGATTTGGTGGGTAGATCGCTTTGTGAGTCCACTTGTAGCAAAAGTTATGCTCGCTTGATCGTGAGGTACTCCAAGGAGATTAGTACTTGCAAAAACACAAAAAAACTATGTACCAAGACTTGGTCTTGGATTAGTAAAGGGAAACAAAAACCTAAGAAATATACGAATCGAAAAATACGAAAATAAAACCAAAACGTGCTAGATTGGTGGTTTCAATTAAATCTTAGCGCCCGCCTGATACCAATTGTTGGATCGAGAAGGCCGCTAGAGGGGGTGAATAGCGATCGTAAAACTTTCGTTTCGTTCTCTCCATAAAAGTAAACGAGTAAACACAGCGGAAAATAAAATGACACGTTTATTTTACTTGGTTCACAACCCAGTGGTTGCTACTCCAAGGCCCTATCGGTCCTTGACCGCGTACGGAGGGCAAAGCACTATAACGTCTCCTCCTCGTTGGAGGTAGGAGACAACGATCACAAAATCCGGAAGTACGAGGATGAGGCAACAAGCCTACCTCACCTCGTTACAAAAAAAACAACGAATACAATAATAAAAAGTATTACTAGATGTCGCCGCACGAAGAAGATCTGAGGTTGCCGTCGTCGGGCGTTATGACGGTGTTGAAGCGATGGCTTTGTAGGAGCACTTGATGAATAATTGATGTCTTTTGGAGTGGAATCCTCCCCTCCTTTTATAGACTTTGGCCTCTGAAATTGTCTCCTATTTCTTTGGAACGGATCATGGATTTTTCCAAATTTTATCGTGAAGTGGCCGCGTCAAACGTTATCCGCTTTAAGTCGCCGCCATCACGACCGATGACTCCCATCACCGATCGATGGGCATCGGGCCGATCGCTATGTGTCCAGCAATGATCGCACCTGGCCACTTCCCTGCAGTAAGAGATTAGCTCGGAAAATGATAAATACGACGGTTTCTAACCGTCCGATGTCGACCTAGACCTTCCACAGGAAGTCTTAGTCGAATCGTCGCCTACGGTCGTCCCCGTAAAGAGGACACGACCTTACAATCTCTCACTCACACGAGCTTACCTCGATAGTAGCTCTCGCTTCCGGCCTTCCACTCGATTCCTTCGGCTCCCTCCGAATTCACTCAAGTGTCGCCCGACCACCACGGCTTCCTCCGGGTGTCGCTAGCCTTCAGCTCCAGCTTTAGTACTTTTCTGCACACTTGATTTAGCTCGTGAGATAACAATATAAACTTAACTTTGTGTCTTTGCCATAATCAAAACACAGGTTCGATTATCTAGTGCCCCTGCACCAACACTGTTTTCACATCCATCTGCCATATCTCATAATCATAATGAGCCGCTATGGCCAGGAGCATCCGAATGGATTTAAGCATAGCTACAGGCGAATAGGTTTCGTCATAATCAACACCTTGTTTTTGACGATATCCTTTCACCACCAATCTAGCCTTATAGGTAATCACATTACCATCCATGTCGGTTTTCTTCTTGAAAACCCACTTGCACCCTATAGGCTTTATGCCTTCAGGTGGGTCAACCAAGTTCCAAACTTGGTTTTCATACATGGAATCCATTTCCGACATCATGGCACCAAGCCACTTATCCCTTTCTGAACTTGTCAGCACTTCTTCATAACTGGTAGGCTCCTCATCATCAATGAGTAACACGTCGTTCGATTCACTTACGAGAAATCCATATCTCTCAGGAATATTGCGTGTTCTACTGTGATCTACGAAGATGTGGTGTTACAATAGGTCCACCGATTGCTCATCACTATGAGTTGTTGTTGTGCTTCACTGTATCTCATCAATGTCTATTTGAGTCTCTCGAGCCTCCTCAAGCTCGACGACACTCCCATCGCTTTTCTTGCAAGAGAAACTCTTTCTCTAGAAACACAGATGCCTTGAAACAAACACCTTTGTTCCATGGATGATAGAATTGGTAACCCCTTGTTTCCTTAGGGTATCCAATAAATAGACATTTATCAGACTTAGCATCCAATTTGTCTGATACAGTCCGCTTCACATAAGCAGGACAACCCCATATCTTCAAGTAAGATACATGAGGTTTCTTACTATTCCATATCTCATATGGAGTAGTTGAGACTACCTTGGCAGGCATTCTGTTTAACAAGTAAACAACTGTTTGAAGTGCATAGCCCCAAAACGACTTGGGAAGAGTCGCATGATTCATCATTGACCTGACCATGTCCAACAAGGTCCGGTTACGCCTCTCAGATACACCATTATGCTGTGGTGTATATGGCGGAGTCCATTGAGACAATATACCATTGTCTCTTAGATAATCAAGAAACTCTTGACTTAAGTATTCACCACCTCGATCCGATCGAAGTATTTTAATACTCTTGTCATGTTGTTTCTCTACTTCATTTCTGAATTCTTTGAACCTTTCAAAGGCTTCAGACTTGTGTATCATCAAGAACACATACCCAAACCGTGAGTGATCATCGGTGAAGGTAATGAAGTAGCTATAGCCTCCTAATGCTTGAGTTGACATAGGTCCACATACATCAGTATGTATTAGACCTAGTAACTCTCCCACTCGTTCACCTTTTCCCGTAAAAGGTAACTTAGTCATCTTACCTTTTAAGCATGATTCACATGTATCGTATGAATCCAATTCAAACGATTCTAGAATTCTACATCAGTGTAATTCGGACATGCGTTTCTTGCTTACATGGCCAAGACGACAATGCCACATGTAGGAGTCTATTTGATTATCCTTTCGAGCACTCTTGTTGCTCGCTTCGATATTGCAAATGTCACTGGATACGTCCAACGTATAAATACCATTGCTTAAAGTTCCAGTCCCATAAAGAACTCCATTCAAAGTTATGTAACAACAATTGTTACTAAAAGTCAAATGGTACCCATTTCTATTTAGACAAGAAATAGAAATGATGTTCTTTATCAACGAAGGAACATAAAAGCAATTGTCCAGTTCTAAGACAAGTCCTACAGGGAGTTCCAACAAATACGTTCCGATGGCGAGTGCAGCAACCGTTGCTCCATTCCCAACACGTAAATTTGACTCTCCCCTTGATGAGTCTTCTTCTATTCCTTATCCCATGTATGTCATTACATATATGTGAGCCACACCCAGTATCAAATACCCAAGTGTCTGAGGAAATAGAATGACAATCAATAAAGAAGATTTCTGAAGAAGATGGGGCATCCGATGCCTTATCCTTCTTCATGGACTCAAGATAAATCTTGCACTTTCTTCGCAAATGGCTCTCCTTGCCATAATGATGGCAAGTTTCCTTTTGTGCTAGTTCTACCTTCTTAGCCCTTCTCTTCTTTCCCTTCTGCTGTTCTTTTGACCTCCTCTTAGAACCTTTCTTCGAGGAATCAACTAACAGCACCGTCCCCTGCTCATGCTTCTCAGAAGACTCCACAGTCTTCAGCATATTGAGCAGTACCACAGATGAACCTCCTAGCATCTCAGAGGTGAAGAGGAGCTTTGAGATTTCGAACCTTTCGAATCTCACTTGCTCATCAACCAACTCACAAAGATGAAGGACTACGATATGAGCATCCATATGCTCATGCTGCTTTCATAGCTTGGGTTCCATCGTGGCTAGCATGATGCAACTCATTTGTTCAGAATCACTCACATGTTTCTGATAGGCCAACAATTGGTCCAGAGTTGCATTGTCACTAGGATGGTCGGGAAGAGGCGCTTCGAGGACATACACAAGCTTTTCCACCTTGAAAACAATTCTCAAGTTTCTAAGCTAGTCCAAGAAGTTCGGCCCAGTCAATTTATTTGAATCCAAAATGGAACGCAAATTCAAACACATCATGATCAATATATTAACTTAGAAATACAAAACGAGCATATATGAGAAAGATGATTTTAAAATGCATCAATATACATTTATAAATCCCATTCATTTTTCGAATTTCAAAAACCCCAAAATCACTTCGGGAGATCGTAGGTCCATCTCCGAATGGGCTGATATCCATCATAGTTATGAACAACCTTGAAGAGAGTCCAACAAGCCATTCATAACTACGACGGTAGGTATCAACTATATCGATTGCATATCACGTATATGCAACTATCACAATGTGCTATCAACTAATTGAATGTTCACACATACATCGGGTTGTTAACACATTAACAAGTATGCATCATATGCATAGCACCCAACTTCACCTCCCTTTACATCGACCTTGGAGAGAGTCCAACAAGCCGATGCTCCAGGTTAAAGCCAACCCATTAATCAGGACATAGTTTTAATATGGTTAGAGCGCATTCAACCAATTAGTCCAGCTTGGAGAGAGTCCAACAACCAAAGCTAACGATTGACCTCTGACTCTTACCATATTAGTATTAAACTATTCCATGGTTTGAACATATTCAGGTTCGAGCCGGGCTTGGAGAGAGTCCAACAACCCAAACAAGAAAGAACTCTGGTTCTAACCATATTAATGGAAGGTGTAGGCTTTAATATTGATTAAGGGTTTTATGTCTCATCCTCTTTGCATGCAAATAACTATTATCTACATGGCATGGCATACATGGCATACATCTACATGTCACGACACGCATGGCATAATGTTATGCATCTAATGCAATTACATGGCATACAATTATGTCATGTATATAATTTCCTTATATGTCATAACTATTTATGGAAATAAAATATGTTTAAGATTTGATTCTCCAAATCAAATCATAATTAAATTAGGAAACAAATTTCCAAATCTAATCACATATTTTATTCATGGAATTATTTGATTAAGGAAAATCTATTTAGGAAACCAATTTCCTAAATCATTAAAACTACTTATGGAAATTAAATATTTTAAGATTTGATTTCCCAAATCAAATCATGATTAAATTAGAAAACAAATTTTCAGAATCTAATCAAATATTTTATTTATGGAAAATATCAATTTCCATAAATACTTCCAACTTTCCAAAAGTGGAAGATTTCCATAAATACTTCTAGACTTTCCAAAATTGAAAAATTTCCATAAATACTTTTAAATTTCCAAAATTAGAAAATTTCCAGAAATACATTATGACTATCGCAAAACCATTTTACGATTATGTCGAAACACAACCTGGGCTCTGATACCACTGTTGGGTTTCCGGCACCGCGGCGTGTGTGTGTTCGATCATGTTTCGTAAACATGAACACAGCGGAAGCAATAAAAATAATAAATACTCCTATTTATTACAACACACACAACACACGCATGCTATTACAACAAGTGTAGACATAACCGTAAATTAAAATTTGCAATAAAAGGAAATTAAACTACGTTATACCTTCCGTATGACGTGTAGCGGGAACGGCATCAACCGGAACGATCCTCGTAAGAATCGTCTCTATCCGTATCCACGCCGAGCTCCTCGGGATGACTTTGCTAAGTCACGAGCTTTGTCTTCGTACGGGTTACTAGCCTCGTGTTGAAGACGACGTGATCGAGAGATGATCACGATCCGAATCCAAATTCGGATCCAAAACGAGTTCTCAAAACTCGCTTCTCCGGAGAGGTATTCGTCAACCGTTTGACGAATCCTTCGTCCTCCACCTCAGAGGATTACCGGAGATCAAATCTCGGTAAGTTAGCCGCTGTCGGAGCACTAACAACTGCGCCCAAACGACGCCCGACGAGGAGAAGCTGTCCAGAAAACTGGACAGCTTGGTGGAGGAGTAGGCGCCGGCCAAAACAAGGAGAGAAAAGCCTCACCTTGATGCCAAACCTATAGGAGATCACCGGAGGGTCGTCGGAGGTTCACCGGCTGAAGCTTGGTCGCCGGCAACAAGTTGGACGGCGGCACAAGTGGTTGGGCGGCGGCACAAGGCTGTTGGCGCCGAATTCACCAAGGAGGTGGGCGGCAACTATGTGTTGGGCGGCCAAAATAGATTAGGTTTTGGATGATTAGGGTTTAACAATTCCTTAAGCCCACTTTTATAGAGAACTAATTCTCTTAATGGTTAATGGATCATATCCATAAAGCCCGTTAACCCGCTCCATTAAGATAAGTTAAAATAAACCAAACCATGATGGTTTATTTTAAGTTAAAACGAACCGAACCAACTTTTGGTTCATTCGTTTAAAATAAACCAAACCCTTTGGTTTATTCTTATCCATTGGATTAGAACCAAACCATTTTGGTCCATCCATTACGTCTTCATAAGACGCAGCCCATCCACGCTTCCATTGCGACTGAAACGATTTCATGCTCGCTTTATGTTTGGTCCAACCAAACCTAGTTTCTCTCGGTCTGAGAATCCAATTCTCAAGCTTGTTTTAAATCCTTTGGATTACATTCGTTGTGCGTGTGACCAAATAGGTTCTCGGTTTATGTTGGCCGTCTATAATTAACCATTAATTATAGAACGATCATGAGTGGCACCTAGTAGTACATCATGATCCCCAATTAACCGAAAAGATCAACGCTGATCCGTAACTATTTCAAAACCCTTCAAGAGCTCGAATGAATCGTGTGCCCCATTCCCTTCACTCATCTTATACCCACTTGGTCTGTGACATGGTCTATTGTGTCAGCCCCACTAGGTCGACTCACGCCACACCTAGCCCAAGTATCATTTCCTCGTCCCCACGGATTCTAGTTACTCCACATGTATCAAGAGTACCTTACTCTAAACATGTAATGCTTTGGCCAAAGACTTTAGTAACAATCCGACGAGGCCATGGGTATACATCTCCTCGCAAGGAGTGGTGAATCCTTTATAGGCTATTCAAACACCTTCGATCACTCGACTTATACCCAATCATCCTGGTCCACATCTCTGTAGATGTTTGCTTAAGATGTCGAGCATAAGTCTCCATGATCAAGATGACTTGAATACCGCAAGTCAAAGGAACATCGACTTAAGCCACAGTAAGAACTTCATCGACATATCTATATATGCAGAGAACCATATGAAGTCTTACGGCTGGTCACTCCAATGAACTAGTTACCATAACTAGCATCCACGATTAACTCCGGACATCACAATGTCTCCAGCCAGTGAGAATCAGCAGCTTGGATACACCAAGGAGTATACCTCGTGCTAGTCTCGACAGAATTGATGGTGTCCAAATCCATCAATTCATCGACTAGGGATAATTCCGATACATCACAATTACACATGTAGAGATACTCACTAGTTGTGATCCAATCACAAATTCTCTCATGCTGTGAATCGTATCGTGGACATTCAGTAAATGAGTTTAAGATCCAATCAAATACATAAAACATGTACACTCAAATAGTGAATCTTCATTTATCATATAAATGGTTCATACATAAGGCGATTGCCTTAGGACATCTCTCATATATTACTAACACTTATGCTGCCAAGACTCCCGCTTGGACTTTACGCCGCCAATATCAATCCCCTTGGACTTTCTCTTGCCAACCCATGTTGGAGTTTCCATGCCAAGACCATGCTTGGACTTTCCTTGCCAACCCATGTTGGACTTTCCATGCCAAGTACTCAAGACTTGGACTTTACCTTGCCAAGATCCATGCTTGGACTTTCCCAAATGCCAAGTGTCCCACTTGGACTTTCCATGCCAAGTACTCAAGACTTGGACTTCCCTATGACAATTACATTGTCATATGTTTTTGTCGAACATCAAAACATCACTCGAGTCAAACTCGAGTCCTGGTCAATCGTGACCTGGGCCGATTGCACCAACAATCTCCCCCTTTTTGATGTTTGACAAAAACCAAACAAATTATTGAGTTAGAACACTAACTCAAATCCCTTACCAATTATCCCAAATTGGTAAACACTCTCCAAATGTTCTCCCCCAAACATTCTCCCCCTTTTTGACATACATCAAAAGGTTATCTCTCCAAGGAGGTCAATGTCTCATGTCCCATTGAGATCTTACAATCTCCCCCTTGGTCTTAAAAATACCTAGGATGCCTACCATCTTCCTAGTGATAAGTCCCATATCACTCAAGAGAGGCAATCCTATTCACTCTCCCAATTTCCAAATTGGGTATCAAAAACTCATCAATTTTCCCAATTGATGATACTCTCGCAAAACTTCTCTTCCTCAAGAAGAGAAAAACACATCCATCATCCCATGATGGATAACTCCCCCTAAAGGCTTGCTCCCCCTTGACCATTGCACCAACAATGTCCTTGGGAAGTCCCTAAGCCAATAGGAACTCTATGCCATCAAAATTAAGGTTAGAAATTCAACATTGAACTTTCCAACACCTTAAAATTGATACAAACCCTAAACACCTCTCCTAATCCATATCCAATGGATTTTCACCCTTCATCATGCTTCCCAAAGCATATCCTAGGGTTAGGAGTAGTTAGGGACCTTATCTGCAGCTGAAATCGGGTTAAACAACCTAGGTTACCCGAATCAGCTATCAATGAAAGTGATTCAGAAATCACGATCATATACATCACCGATCGCCACCAGTAGGCCGATCGATAATCAAAATCCCGATTTTCAATTATTAGAAATGAGTTTTGAAAAATAATAACTAATTATACGTATATCGAAAAATCACGAAATTTGATACGTATAATACTTATGACTAATACAATGGGTGAAAAATGTTTGAAAATTATTTTACCCATAAAATAGTGAAATTGGCACAAAGTTCAAAACCATTGAAATTTTCAATGTTTTGGTCCTACTTTGTATCAACTTCATCAATGGTGATTGCTATCAAAAGATAGGCTTCACCAAGGTTTTCTAAAATGATTTTAAAATGTTTTCAAAACCTTATCTTGGATCATATTACTTGGGCACTATGTACATGACTTGTACACATGCTCTCCCAATGATCCACAAATAGAATTAGATGAGTTTTAGTTCATCTAGATGCAAAAACTATGCACCTTGAACTTAACTCATATCCTAGCATCTCACATGTATCTATGGTGTATAAATATACATACATGTCAATTAGATGTGAGATGTGGGTTTTGTTCTCCCTAAACTAGGGTTTCATGCATCTTCTAAAGCAACTCTACTTGATTCCCTTATAAATGGGACTTCAAGTCATGCCATAGTCCTTAAATCAATTTTAATAAGTTAATGCATGAATGTATGATCATGGCAGAAATAATAGCATTATTAAAACATGGCCAATGGTCATGATGTCATGGCATATGATAAAATTTAAAAACACATGACATTTAAAACCTTAAACCTAAGCATAATCATGACATATAAAAATGATTAAAAAAAATGATGTCATGGCATATGGCAATCAAGGCATGGCAAATAAAATATATAGGTATGGTAATACCTAAATTTTAATATTAATTGCCATTTGATATAATTAAGTATATTTTGCCATATTAACCTAAATTTTCCCAAGTGTGCCAAAAACCCAAAATGGCACACTACGACCTCTAAACCTAAATTGTGCCAATTCGACCTTTTTATCAAGCTTCTCAAATAATATTGGCACACCCTAAAATCTTTTAGGATGATAATTCAAATCTATTTACAAGGTATCCATAACCTTGAAAATAACCTAAAGTGTCACCTTTGCCATGGTTGAGTTAACTACCCATCCATTTAAGGTTGGCACACCCTAACCCATCTAGCGTGCATCAATCACGCTCTTAGGAACCCAAAACCGATTTGAGCTCCTAGGGTTAATTAGGTACTCCTTAGGGATAACATCCCTAGATACCTTCCTAATGACCCTCCTAGGCTTATTAGCCTTGGTCATTTGGGTCTTACCTAGGTTGACTCTAGGGGTAACTCCCCTTTCAACCTTATTAGTGGCCACCCTAGGTTTCATAGAAACCCTAGCCACTAGGCACAAACCTTGGTCAACTCTAGGGATGACTTCCCTATTGACCTTGGTCTTCCTAGACCTAGTTAGTGTTCCATAGTCAAATGGAACACTATGATAAGTCATCTTGGACTTAGGTTTGTGACCCAAACCATTCTTGCCCTTGGTTGACTTTTGACTCTTAGGTCCTAGATGTTGACTTTGACTTCTTGACCTAGGAGTTTGACCATTAGACCCTTTAGATTGATTTTGTATCTTATTTAGGGTCTTTTCAAGTTTCTCAAGCCTTGACCTTAAGGCTTGGTTCTCTAATTCTAATTGCCCAATTTTAGAATTTTGATTTAAACCATGGGCATTGGACTTCCTAGGCATATGCCTAGTCCATTTAGGGTTAAGGCCTAGATGTTCTCCTATTTTCCTAATTGATTCCCTAGGTAAGATATTTTTAGGGACATTAGTCCCAAATTTCTCCTTATTCCTAAGGGGAACCTTCTTAGCTCCTAAACAAATATGTTTGTTATTTCTAGCATGCTCTTTATGATAAATAGCAAGAGAATTGAAACCCTTAGCATGCTTTTGCCTATTAACTAAAGAGGATGCATTATTAAAATGTACCTTAGGGTTAGCCTTAGCTTCCCCTACTTGTGATGCTTCTTCTTGGGTCTTTTTCCTCCCCCTAGAGCATTGGCTTCTATAATGCCCCTTTTGATGGCACTTGAAGCATATAATATGCTCCTTGCTCTTTTGACTTGGGGAACCGGCATCCTTGACTTTGTTGACTTTTGGGCGCGGAGAAGCTTTCCTAACCTTCTTTGGGCATTTGCTCTTGTAATGCCCATACTACACTCAAAGCACATTATATGATTTTTATTTGAAAATAAAGTGTTTGAGTTACCTAGGGTGGTGGTAGGTGCCGGAGTTGAATTTTGAGCTTCCTCATCTTGATCAGATGTTGAAGGCTCTTCTTGAGGTTGCTCCGGTGTAGAGGATGGTCTCTCCTCCTTAATCCTAGAAGTAGATGCTTCTTCCACCTCTTCTACTTCTTCTTTCTCCGATCTGGAAGTTGACTCCATCTCAACTTCCGATTCCTCACTTTCACTTGAGGATGAACTCTCCTCATGGAGTCTTGCCAACTTTCTCCATAGCTCCTTTGCATACATGTAATCCCCTAGCTTGCACAAAACATCATTAGGGATTAAATCTTCCAAAAGTTTCGTTACCTTAACTTCGGTCTTGAGCTTCTGGCGTTGCTCTTGGGTCCACTTTTTCAATTTTAGGATATTCCCCTTCTTATGCCTAGGGGGTTCAAGGCCTTCAACGAGGATGAACCAATCCTCTATGTTCATCATCAAGAATGTTTCCATTCTTGCTCTCCACGTCGAAAAATCTTCTGGATCATATGGAGGTGGAGTATTGATATCCCATCCAAGATTGTCTTGGAATTCCATCTTCACCCTCTAGCCTTTTGTCTTAGCTCCCGGCGGTTAGTCCGTAGAAGAGCCCCGGGCTATGATACCACTTGTTAGAGATTTGACGCCGCTAGAGGGGGGTGAATAGCGTCAATGTCCGTACGATGTAATTCGATCACGTTCGTGTCTACAAGTTTAGTTAGCACAGCGGAATATATATACGATAACAATAACGAAACACAATCACAAACACAATAACACGAAGATTTAACGTGGTTCGGAACTGCACGGTTCCTACTCCACGGATCGAGCTGTACGAGCTCTAGTGATGCACACGCACTCACTAATGACAAATACTCCTTTTCGACACAAGTCGGAGGTGGAGAAACCCCTTACAAGTAATCTTACAACAATAAGATATAAATACAAGCAATATACAATAATACAATGCAAAACTAGTAAAGAAAATAACTTTACAAATGCATTTGGATTACTTGCTTGTTGATCGCTTGAATCGTGGTTGAAGACCCAGATTTGCAACAGCAAATCGCTTCAAGACGTCCAAGAAATCGATGCAAATTTCCTCCATCACGAGCTCCTTTTATAGCTTCAACCTGTGCTGGAAAAAGTCGATCAGTCGACTGATCGGGACCATCAGTCGACTGATGCTACTGTTGTCGTGAGACAATGGCTAGATCCACGTTGGATAAGTCCAACGGATCTACCATCAGTCGACTGATTGTGACCATCAGTCGACTGATGGAGTCCTCACTCGACCAGTCGAGTCTCGACTCCATTCTGTGGCTGATTTCTCGAGCACCAGTCGACTGATCACACGATCAGTCGACTGCTCGAGCCATCAGTCGACTGCCCACCTCTGGCAGTCGACTGCTAGGCCATAACCCGCAGTCAAACCCTAGTTGACTCGGTCCAGTCGACTGCCACATGGCACCAGTCGACTGGCACACCTCAAACATGAGGTTTTAACCCAAATATGGTTCCCCCATACTTGCTAGACCACCCTTAGCCTAGACCTAAGCCTTCTAGCCACCTCCATCAGCCTCACGCCTCTCGGATCCCTCCAAGTCATCCATGACTTGTTCATCCATCGCGCTAGCCTTCAGGTGCTTCCATCGGCTATGTCATGCTAACGGTGTCTACACCGCCAAGGCACATTGGACTTACGCTGCCAAGACTCCGCTTGGGCTTTACGCCGCCAACCATTGGACTTATGCTGCCAAGACTCCCGCTTGGACTTTCCGTCGCCAATATCAATCCCCTTGGACTTTCTCTTGCCAACCCATGTTGGAGTTTCCATGCCAAGACCATGCTTGGACTTTCCTTGCCAACCAATGTTGGACTTTCCATGCCAAGTACTCAAGACTTGGACTTTACCTTGCCAAGACCCATGCTTGGACTTTCCCAAATGCCAAGTGTCCCACTTGGACTTTCCATGCCAAGTACTCAAGACTTGGACTTCCCTATGACAATTACATTGTCATATGTTTTTGTCGAACATCAAAACATCACTCGAGTCAAACTCGAGTCTTGGTCAATCGTGACCTGGGCCGATTGCACCAACATATATAATGTTTTGTTAATTATATATACATGGATGAATTTGTAACCGAAAAGGAAAATACAGAGGATGCGCCTAGAAACACTGAGGTTGTTGACCACATCATTAGAACCGTAGCATAGGCTATCCATGCATTGGGGAATAGGTTGCGCATTTCGCGTATCTAATTCCTAATAACTACATGTGCATCAAGTGCTCGACTCACATTCGCATCGGAAAAATTATTTTTTAATGTGACCTTGGTTTTTCCATTTAGGTTTAATTTTTGTTATAGATGAGACCTAGAATAATTTGAAATCTCTCATGCAAATATTAGGGCTAACACCTGTTGGATCGAGAAGCGTCGCTAGAGCGGGGGCGGGGGGGGGGGGTGAATAGAGAGCGTAAATCATTTCGTTCGATACACTAGTAAGCACAGCGGAAAATAAAGAGACACGTTTATTTTACTTGGTTCACAACCCAGCGGTTGCTACTCCAAGGCCCTATCAGTTCTAGACCGTGTACGGAGGGCAAAGCACTATAACATCTCCTCCTTGTTGGAGGTAGGAGACAACGATCACAAAACCGAAATTACGAGGATGAGGCAACAAGCCTACCTCACCTCGTTATGAATAAAAACAAAGAATACAATATCAAAATATATTACTTGATTCTGCTACCGATGAAGAAGATCAGAACTTGTCGTCGTGTCGACGTTATGACGGTGTTGAAGCGTTGGCATTGTAGGAGCACTTGAGAATAAACTTGATGATCTTTAAAGTTGGAATCCTCCCCTCCTTTTATAGAGTTTGGTGCTTGAATATGTCTCCTCAGAATTTAGAACAGATCATGAAGTTGTACAAATTTTATCGCGAAGTGGCCACGTCAAACCTTATCCGTTTTGGCCTAGTGCAAAGGTTGATTCGTCGCCATCGATCGATGCCTCCCATCGATTGGTGATGAGCATCACGATCGGCCAATGTCCAACAACGATCATTGCCACCGCCACTTCCTGCGATGAAGAGGTTAGCTCAGAAAATGATAAATGCGACGGTTTCTAACCATTCGATCTTGACCTAGACCTTCCATAGGAAGTCTTAGTCGGATCACCGCCTACGGTCGTCCCCGTACAGAGGACACGACCTTACCATCTCTCACTCACACGAGCTTACCTCGATACTTACTGTGTCACTTTCGCTTCTGGCCTTCCACTCGATTCCTTCGGCTCCCTCCGAAGTCACTCGAGTGTCGCCCGACCACCGCGGCTTCCTCCGGGTGTCACTAGCCTTCAACTCTAGCTTTAGTACTTTTTTGCACACTCGATTTAGCTCATGAGATAACGATGTAAACTTAACTTTGTGTCTTTGCCATAATCAAAACACAAGTTCGATTATCTAGTGCCCCTGCACCAATAACACCTTCCATTAATATGGTTGAATCAGAGTTCTTTTTCGTGTTCCAATTATTTGACTCCCTCTAAGCCTAGCATGACATCAAGCATGTTCAATTCATTTGAGATACGATATTCACTTTAGATGGTAAGGATCAGTCAAGTTTTAAGTTTGGGTTGTTGGACTCCTTCTAAGCATGGATTGAAAATTTGATGTGTTCGAACCATTTAAATTTGATCTCACGATTAATGGGTCGACACTAATTGAAAGTATTGATTTGATGGACTCATTCCATGGTCAATGTGGACAGAGGTGCAATTAGGTGATATGCATAAGATGCATATATGTTAATGAGTTAGCAACCTAATGAATATATGAACATTCAATTAGTTGATAGCATAAAGTAATAGTTATATATTTGATATATAATGGGTATTGTTGATACCTAACATTAGGACTAATAATAGCTTGTTGAACTCCCTCCAAGGTTGTTCTTAGTCATAGTGGATATCAACCCACTAAGAGATAAATTTCCATCTCTCGAATTCAAAGTGAGGGCTCTTGAATTTGACAAAATAGCGGGAGTTTCTTGTTAATGTAAATTGTTTGCATTACTATAAATTCATCTCTCTTACACACCTTTTCGTATGTCTAGGTACTGATTAGAACAACATGTCAATCTCTATTAATTTACATTCAATTTTGGATAACAACAAACTGACTGAGCCAAACTTCTTGGGTTGGCTTCTCAACCTGAGAATTGTTCTCAAGGCTGAAAAGTTAGCTTATGTCCTTGAAGAGGTTCTTCCCCAACCTTTTCGAGACAATGCATCTGATGATTAAAAGTTGGCTTATCATAAACATGTTGTTGACTCTGACATAGTGAGTTACATTATGCTAGCGTCGATGTCTCCTGAGTTGCAAAAGCAACATGAGCATATGGTTGCTAATACAATTGTCTTCCATCTTTGTAAGTTGTTCGATGAGCAGGTGAGATCTAAAAGGTTCAAGATCACTCAGCTCCTCTTTAGCTCAAAGATGCAGGAGGGTTCATCTGCAGTGCAGTATGCACTAAAGATGAATGGCTATATTGAACGATTTGGATCACTAGAATTAAGTATTGACTTAATTCTACATAGTTTGACTAATAGATAATCACAATTTGTGATGAACTATTAGATGAACAAGATAGAGTCCACGATACCATAATTGATCAATATGCTTAAAACAGTGGAGCCATCTATTGCTAAAGAACAGAAGGCGATGATGCTGGTTGACTCCTCAAAGAAAGGGTCTAAGAGGAAGTCAAAATATACAACCAAAGGGAAGAAAAGGCAAAGAAGGAAGAATGAACTCCCAAGGGTACTTGACACCATTGTGGCAAGGATGGGCAATGGAAGAGAAACTGTAGGCAATATTTGAAGTCACTGAAGCAGAAGAGGGCATCTGATGCCCAACCTACTTCAAATATATACATTATTGAATGTCATACTATTTCTTCGAATACTTGGGTATTAGATACTGGGTGTGGCTCACATATATGTAATGACATACAGGGACTAAGGAATAGAAGAAAACAGGTTAAGGGAGAAGTAGATCTAAAGTTTGGCAATGGAGCAAATGTTACAACTGTAGCCAAAGGAACTTATATGTTGCAACTCCCTACAGGACTAGTTTTAGAAATGGATGATTAGTTTTACATTTTTGCATTAATAAAGAACATTATTTCTATTTCTTGTTTGAATAAGAAAGGTTATCATTTGACATTTAGTGATAATAATTATTACATTACGTTAATGTTGGGATGTATACTGAAAGCCTAGCCTTTGTATGAACAACTTCATTTTGAAATAAGAATCACATGATCATTGTTTGTATTTATGCATATTGTCTGATACATTACATTATAGATAACATGGTGTGTGGTGTCGTACAGAAGATTATGTTATCAGTTCCTTGTAGAGTATAAGTAGAGGCTCACAACCAAGATGGTTTTGGACAAACCATTGGCATTGTTGTAGTGTAATTTGGTATTGGCTTATCTTGATCATAGAATTACACTAGTACACTTTGTGTGTATTGAGCAGGACCGATTTAGATGTGATTCAATTTATTATTGACTACATAATTAAATCAGACCTCGGATATTATGGTGTACATACTGTTAATCCCAATATAATAATGGGAACATGTACTTAATATTTATTTCTTTGATTTACCAATGGGCGAGATTTATGGGTTAAATCGATAGGCCCGGTAAGTTGAGAAATAATATTATTTACATGGTGTGTCATTGATTATAGGAGAAAACCGTGTCCTATGTATTAGGATAATGATGTCCCCTTGAGGAGCTCATAAGGATCATCATGTAAATCCTACAGGTGGACTTGGTCCAGCATGATGATGAGGTTGAGTGGTACAACTCATAGAGTTAGATGTTAATTAATTAATTATCAGTAAATTAATTAATTAGCGAACATTCAATATCTTAAACATGGGGAGATATTTGCACAAATAATATGTGGAGCCCATATTTATTTATGGGGGTTGGAGAGGTAGATCAATGATAATCCTGTAGTGGAATGGATCATCATTAATGGATCGGGTTTGTATGGTTTGGATCCATTGGGTGGCCAAGATCAAACTCCTCCTCATGGTCCCTATTGTAGCCTATTATAAATACCTCATAAATCTTGGATCTATATAAGGATGTGGAGAGCCTTGGGCGAGATACGAGTTTTGGCTAGGGTTTGGAGTTGGCATTGGAAAGGCTTGGGCGGCAAGGAGATAGGAGGTGTGCTAGGGTTTTGTCCCTTTGGTCGGCGGCACAAGAGGGTCTAGGGTTTCCTTTACCTTCCTTCTCTCTTGGTTGGCGCACCATCATCTTCTCCTAGGGCCGACGACGCCACCTTCTCCATCTCCTTTGGCCAGCGGCGCCATCCTTCCCTCTCCTTGGCCGGCGGCAACAACCAAGTAAGGAGGCTTGGTGATCGGCGCTAGATCGAAGAGATCAAGGAAAGGAAGATACGTGATCTAGGAGGCTTTAACTCTTGGAATATCGTTGCCCACACAACGTCCAAGAAGAGGATAGGTCATACAATAGAATATCAAGAGGTATAATTCTTGTTTAGTTTTCTTTCTTGTTCTATGTAATTGGATTATAATTGTATAATCATGGACCCCAAAGATAAATGCAAAAACCGGTGATCCATACATCATCTATTCCGTGGCTAATCGAGGAAAAGAGTTAGGTTGCTTGAACAACAAGTTTGTTCAAGCGACCACTCAAATCGAATAGCACGATGATGGATCGGTTGCTTGGGTAATCCATCTTCGTTTGGATTAATTTTTTAATCCGAGGACATGTGATAGGATCGCCATGCACAAGCAACTGAAACAAAGGAATCAATTTTCCCTTCAATTGGTATCAGAGCCATGATTTCCGATTTTGTGTGTTTTAGATTCGGTTACTTTTATACACTTATCATATATTATATGTGTCGGATAATAATTGGATGTGCGTAGGCTAAGTTTTTGCTTGTAGGCATAAGATCCAACTATTATAGCCATATGTGATTGTATGTGATTGTGTGTGTATAATTGTAATATTATTTGAATCCTCGGGGTTGACGAGGCTAGTATTTAATTTTTGTTATTAAGTACGGCATTGTTTAATCACTCTTTTTTTTAGTTTACTTTCGATCTAGATTTCATGTACACTCCTTTGTGGAGTATATAATCAATGGATGTAAATTAAAATAATTTTTCTCGGCTTGGATCCCCTTCGAGAGGATGGCTTGTACATGGTGTAGGGAGGAGCGGACAAGGTGCCAACACGACTGGAGGCATATTGGAGAACAAAAGCCATAATAGTTGAAAAATTTGTTATTTTTTATATTTATTGCTTTTTATTTATATGCTTGTTGTGGTTGCATAGTTAAAATTCCTCAATTTTAAATTACTAAGTGGGAGAGGGATATTTTTAATTCCCGCGACCTCCATTACAATTTGACATGTGATGCGAACAAACTTAAGCGTTGGCTCTGAGTGCCTTCCTCCATATTGGATGAGTTTGTTTTGCGGATCACTAGGTCAAATATGGTTATAGGAAATTATTTAGGAGCGTGTGTACTTCCCCATTGGAAGACACTTAATCCGAGATAATTGCCTTAGTATCAGGTAATGGTGAACACTTAGATGCAAATAAGAGTATCCTCCCCATCGGAGTCACTGCTTTTATTTGTAGGGTCGAAGAGGAACCAACTATTAATTTTATTTGTCAAAAAGTAAGGTTGACATGATAACAAAATTAATGGGTAAAACCTCCTCTTACAAATGTGGAATTCGTATACGTCCACACTATCGTGACATACGATATTCTCGGTGTTTTTAGGTGTTGGTTGATTTTAAAATTTTATTGTTTGAGGAATCAATAAATTTTTGAAATCTAATGTTTTTGATCTATGTGATTCTTAGGTTTTTCGAAATGACTTTCAACCCACTTGTTGTGATTCTAAAAGGAAAAAAACTTATTGGAACTAACTATGTTGATTGGAAAAGAAATCTGGACATTATCTTGACTGCTGAGGAGTACAAATATGTACTCTTCAAAGAGTGTCCTCCTAAGCCTACGGATGATTCTGGTGAAAAGGAGAAAGAGATTGAGTTATAAGAAGTGGATCAAGGCTGATGAGATGGCGCGGTGTTACATTTTGGCTTCTATGTCAAATGTATTGCAACATCATCATCAAGCCATGAATACTGCCTATGACATGATGCTCAATCTCAAGGAACTTTTCGGACACCAGAATCGGGATGCTAGGTAGGAAGGTATGAGGAACTTGATGACGACCACCATGGTTGAGGGAACACCCGTGAGGGATCATGTTCTTAAGATGATGGCTCATTTAAATAAGCTGGAAGTCCTTGGAGCGGAGATCGATGGGGAAACCTAGGTCGATATCATTCTCCAATCTCTACCTATAAGTTTTGAGTAGTTTCACCTGAACTACAATATGAATAAGAGATTGTATTCGTTGGCGGAGCTTTTGACAGAACTCCAGGCGACAGAGGGGTTTTTTTGTCAGAGTTCTCAGGCTTTGGTTGCTCAGAAGGTTTCTACTTCTAAGCCAAAAGGCAAGAAGAAGAAACAAGGTGCAACAAAGGTGGTGGGAGGATCTCAGGGAGGAGTGAAGAAGCCGAAAGGCAAGTGCTTCACTTACAAGCAGACTGGACATTGGAAGGCGGACTGTCTCAAGCGCAAATAGAACAAAGGTATATCTTTTAGTCTAGTCGTTAAAACATGTTTAGCGGTGTTATCTACCAATACCTGGTGTATAGATACGGGAGCCACTGATCATGTCTGCAACTCTTTGTAGGGGTTCCAGGAAACCAGATGACTAGGTGACAGGGAGATTACCACCTGACACGAGAGATCGTAAAGCGAGGAGTAGTTGGTGTCGCCAAGATTGCATCAGAGGAAAACCTTGCAGATCCTTTCATTAAGGTCCTTCCAGCGAGAGCTTTTGATAGGCATGTGGAGGGAATGAGAATCAGATGTATGACAGTTTGATGGCAGCATAGTCTTTTAGTATAAGTGGGAGATTGTTGTGATGTATACTAAAAGCCTAGCCTTTGTATGAACATCTTCATTTTGAAATAAGAATCACATGATCATTGTTTGCATTTATGCATATTGTCTGATACATTACATTATAGATAACATGGTGTGTGGTGTCGCACAGAAGATCATGTTATCAGTTCCTTGTAGAGTATAAGTAAAGGCTCACAACCAAGATGGTTTTGGACAAACCATTGGCATGATTGTAGTGTAATTTGGTATTAGTTTATCTTGACCATAGAATTACACTAGTACACTTTGTGTGTATTGAGTAGGACCGATATAGGGGTGATTCAATTTATTACTGACTACAAAATTGAATCAGACCTCGGATATTATGGTGTACATGCTCTTAATCCCGATATAATAATGGGCACATGTACTTAATATTTATTTCTTTGATTTATCATTGGGCGAGATTTATGGGTTAAATCGATAGGCCCGGTAAGTTGGGAAATAATATTATTTACATAGTGTGCCGTTGATTATAGGAGCAAATCGTGTCCTATGTATTAGGATGATGATGTCCCCTTGAGGAGCTCATAAGGATCATCATGTAAATCCTGCAGGTGGACTTGGTCCAGCATGATGATGAGGTTGAGTGGTACTACTCATAGAGTTAGATGTTAATTAATTAATTATCAGTAAATTAATTAATTAATGAACATTCAATATCTTAAACACGGGGAGATATTTGTACAAATAATATGTGGAGCCCATATTTATTTGTGGGGGTTGGTGAGGTAGATCAATGATAATCCTCTAGTGAAATGGATCATCATTAATGGATCGGGTTTGTATGGTTTGGATCCATTGGGTGGACAAGATTCAACTCCTCCTCATGGTCCCTATTGTAGCCTATTATAAATACCTCATGAAGCCTGGATCTATATAAGGATGTCGAGAGCCTTAGCCGAGATACGAGTTTTGGCTAGGGTTTGGAGTTGGCGTTGGAAATGCTTGGGGTGGCAAGGAGATAGGAGGTGTGCTAGGGTTTTGTCCCTTTGGCCGGCGACACTGGAGGGTCTAGGGTTTCCTTTACCTTCCTTCTCTCTTGGCCGGTGCACCATCATCTTCTCCTAGGGCCGGCGGCGCCACCTTCTCCATCTCCTTTGGCCGACGGCGCCATCCTTCCCTCTCCTTGGCCGCGGAAACAACCAAGCAAAGAGGCTTGGTGGTCGGTGCTAGATAGGAGAAGAAGGGAGCTTGTATCTTCCTTTGTTCGGAGAGAGCAAGGAAAGGAAGATATGTGATCTAGGAAGCTTCAACTCTTGGAAGATCGTTGCCCACACAACGTCCAAGAAGAGGATAGGTCATATAATAGAAGATCAAGAGGTAAACAAAAGGTATAATTCTTGTTTAGTTTTCTTTCTTGTTCTATGTAATTGGATTATAATTGTATGATCATGGACCCCGAAGATAAACACAAAAATTGGCGATCCATACATCATCTATTCCGTGGCTAATCGAGGAAAAGAGTTAGGTTGCTTGAACAATAAGTTTGTTCAAGTGACCACTCAAATCGAATAACACAATGATGGATCGGTTGCTTGGGTAATCTATCTTCATCTGGATTAATTTTTTAATCCGGGGACGCGTGATAGGATCGTCATGCACAAGCGACTGAAGTGGGGGAATCAATTTTCCCTTTAGTTAAATGGTGTTCTTTTTTCTACTAGAATGTTGAATAATGGAATCTACATGTTAGACACATCCAACGAGATATTCAATATTGAATCGAATAGCAAACACGATAAGTTAGTGATGCACATGAACGTGACCTCATATCTTACGATGGGAACCGTCGAGGACTCGAAGTGTGTGCTCACGCTAAATGCTCGCAAGTGCACAGATGTCGTCAAGTAATAAATAGATTATCGATCCCACAGAGACTGAGATTCAAGTACCGATTGATCAGTGGAAGTTGTTGTTTAGAGTTAAGTTCTAAGGGTTGTGGTTGCAAGGTTGACGGTGGTCCTAACTCAAATACGGTGTCACAAGGAGGAAGTGAAGGTTGGTTCGAGGTTCAAAAAGGGATTCTAGGACTTAAATTTCACTTGTGCATCATGGAACATACTATCAGTTAAATGTTGACTGGTTCTCTAATTATGGTCTTGTGGAAGGAACATCATACCCTTTTCCGATTAGCTTTCGCTTCTACCGGGAACTATCTATGCCTAACTAGGCCGCCCCTTTCATTAGGATAGGATAGATGGTACGAGGATGCCAAATCAATCCCTATAAAGAGTTGGAACGTGTCCCGTTCCCTCATCCTTCATACCCTTCTACCAATGGTTACTAGAGATGAGGACAACCACTTGGTTCCTCCTTAGTTCATCTAGATTTTTGATACAAGGACTGTCAACCCTTGTATCGACCATGCACAATAGATAGAAAACTAAAACACAATCTTCATCAAATAAAACCAACATAAATTGGGAATAAAAATCCATAAACAAAATTAACATTCGACTAGCATGTTCTACGTTACACAAGTTACTCCCTAATCCTAGAATCAAAGATTCTACTCCATAGACGGAAAAGAAAAGGCACAAAGCATAATAGAATTAATCATTACAATGCAAAATATGAATTGAATTATAGTGCTCTTGGTCCTTCTCTTCGATGTCGGAGCGTGGGTTATGATCCTATCGCCATCTCCTTCCTCCTCGTTGTGAGTTTCCGATGCTTTTTAGGTCACCGGTATGCCATCCCAGCCATCTTGCCTCTCCCGAGGGTTTTGGCGTGGCTTTCCTTTTATAGACTTGAAGCCGACACTGTCTGAAGCCACGAAAGGACCCTAGTCGTGTCGAAATAAGCCAGCGCCACATGACTATGTGGATCCACATTGCCAGGTTGTGTGTGGTGCTGGGGTGGCCAAATCCATGGTTTGGACACGACCGTGTGGATTCACACGGCTAGGTCGTGCCTCCTTCTATTCTTCCTGCCAAATGTCTTCCTTTTTCTCAAAGAATGTGTCATTTTCCTTGTAAAATGTTGTCCTGCACACAAAAATACAATGAGCAGATATCTAAACTAGAAAATAGGAAATGCATGCAAAACAAAGTGAAATATGCATGAAACAAGTATGAAATGTAACGAGATGTGAGCAATAATTACTCCTAAAACCCTATATGTTTTGCTCACATCAATTCTCCCAGATTTAAATCTTTGCTTATCCTCAACCAAACCTCAGTCCAATGGAATTTTTAAAAGCATTGTTCCATACTCAGCATGTTAACTAGATTTATCAACTGGTATTTTCCATCAAAGAAAAATAAATATGTTCTAAAGGTTCACTAAGTTAGCTTCTCGTGCACATGCTAAGCGAATCTTCTTAAGGGATACATCGTTCCACGGTAAGTTAAGTCGTCATCTTATAGCTTTCCTAAGATTTTTAGCTTTTAGGCACTAGTCTGCCCTAAGCGAGGGTCATTCCCTAGATCTAGCATAAAGTCTCAAAGGTGTGCTCGGTATTGAAAGAAATTGGTAGGTGTTTCCCTAGTAACTTAACTCGGTCTCAAAGGGCCACCTAGTCATTTCCACCCACAACAAACTTTTTTTTTTTTTTTTGCGAATAGAACTTTCGTTCTTCTCACACTCACGGGTGATTTTGATTTTTCCAAACTTGCTTACTTAATCCGAGCATCTCCAATAACTAAAATGCTAAATCTAGAGTCACTTATGGATTCCAAAGGTACTAGATTATTGGGATGAATCATAACAAGGTATGTAAGATTCTCCCTTTCAGAATATTCGTCGAGAGTAAGTGTTAAAATAAAAGCTAACCAGTTCAAGTCTAGAACATTCATTAGAGCAATAAAATACCACGAGATAAATGAAGTTAGGCTACTTGCGGAGACAATTCGTGAAGAAATCTTAAAAATATTACTGAGGTAGCTTAAAAATAGCAAAAACTAAGTGCCAAAAGAAACTAGACACTCTATGCATGAAACGATGAATGCCAACTAAGACTAAAATGCAAATATTAAGAAAGAAAGTACTGTTAGAAACAAAACATATCAAAACTTGGGGTCCCCCTTAGACTTGTATGAAACAATACCTCTAATACGGTGGCCGAGGTGGGAAGTCTGACAGTCTCGGCATGTCAGGCTCCTGAGAAAACCTAGTGCTCAGCCATTGATGCCACATGTGCATGTGGTCAATTTGAGAGCTGGTGGATGCAGTGGCTGCTCTGTGCTCCTCCTCCTGGGCCCACTTTGCCTACTAGGCACGCATGTGATGTCGAACCTCCTGGTGATATGCAGCCTCCTCCTGGAAATAGATATGAGCCTCGTCGTAGAACACCTCGGCCAGCTAGAAGTGCTCCTGTAAGCCCTGAAACTCTGCCTATGCATAAGTTCTCTGCTCCTCCCATTGCTGCCTTAGTGTCTGCTGCTCGGTGTATATGTCATCGAGGTGCGATCGTAACTCAGAAAAATCATAGGCAGATGTACCTGCATCCTGCTGAAAAGTAGAAAAAAAAGGTGGTGCAGGTGTAGGCTCTCGATGTGGACTAGGTGGGCTCCCATACCTCTGTGGACTTGAGGAAGAGTGATGGGTACGGGATGAGAGGGGTGCCTCAGTAGAAGGCCCCGCATGTGGTGGGGAGTCCACTACCCGGTCCAAGCACAAGTTGGCGCTATTGGTCATGGTGGTACGATCAATGTCGGGGAGCCTAAGGGATGGTAGGTTTTTTCTTACAAAGCACAAAGAGTGCCCTTCTCTTACTATCATCTTCATCGCCATGCACACCCCTAGGTCGATCCTAGGACTCCCCTCTACTCTATCTAGTGCTGTGTAGTTGTACCCCATCCTATGTCAAATATGGGTAAGTAGCGCCCCCCCCTCCCAAATAATTTCTCCCTCACCGCTTTGCCCATTTTCACTATGTGTCTAATGAAATGGTACCCTACATCGATGCTACTCTTCTCTTGAAGCATGTCCCATAGGCAAAGCAGCTCACTTGCTCTCACTACACCGTCACTCTCTCCTCTCCCAAAAATAGTGATTGCCATAACTCGGTGAAGGTACCAGAAGATAGGGTTCTAGAGCTGGGAGGCTTTTTCTCTAGAAGGGTCATAATTATATTCTCCTATCAATTCGGTCCAAAAGGTCCGTGCATTAAACCCGACAGGAGTCCTCCGCTCTCCTCCACTAGGCAATCCAAAACAGTTATTCCATTGGTGCAAGGTCCACTCGTGCTCAATGTTGAATATGTTGGACTATTCTAGCCGCAAAAACTGCTTTTTGCATTGTGAAAACCCTGAAAGTCGGCCACAAATCCGTGTGAAGATAAACAAAAATTACATGTATGTGTTTAAAAACCTTAGATCCACTCTAGATCTACATGTTAAGAGTTTTACCCTTGATGCAACGCCTTTCGCTTATCCCGCTCGTCCAAATGGCTTGCCGGAACTCGAGAGTGTCAAGTGTACACTCCTCTATCGGTATCCACACGAGCAATAGGTGGAGAAAAGCAACCTAGAGTGTGCTAGCACCCTTAAAAGCTCACGGCAAAGGAGGGGGAGAAAGCTTGAGGGAAGAGAGGAGGAAGAAGATGAAGTTACACAACTTAACTTCACACGCTTACACCCATTCAATAGTGGTCGGCCACTATAAGGGGATTACATGCATGCATGTAATTCCAAGAGGCAATGGCTCTTGGTCTCCCTCATGAGGTGGCACCCCATGATGTGTCCATGATGATGTGGAACATCATCATTTGCCAGCCCCATGCCCAGTCACCATGACATTGCAATTGGTCAAGTCAAAATTGACCATTCATCTTCCCTCTCAAGTCAAGTTAAACATGACCTCTTATCTTCCATGGTTGATAAAATCCAACCATTTGATTCAAGTCAATTTGATTTAATGAATCTCAATTCTTTAGTTTAAATTGACTCGATGAATAAAATCTAAATTAGACTCATTCAACACTTGAATCAACTTGAGTCTGACTCAATTAGTCTAATTTGGATTATTCTTAATCCAATTTGGTTCATTCCTTGAATCTAATCCTCATGGTTCGTCATATGAACCTAATCTCTATCTAATTGCCCTTTGTGTGTGACCCTATAGGTTCTTGTAATGTTGGCAATGCTCCTAAACCGATTTAGGAACATAAGTAATGAGCGGTATCTAGCAACACATCATTGCTATCTAAGTTAAAAGAATGTTGAGATCCAACATCACCTTTGTTACTACTAATTGTGACTCTCACAATATGTGACATTGTCCCTCTATCCTTGACATTTAGATTGACCAATTGAGGCATAGACCATGTCATCCTTGGTACAATCTATATCTTGAACTCCAAGTAGACTCACTCTAATCAAATAAGCTCAATATCTCATATTGACTCATTTGGGCATGGCCATGCACTTAGTGGTCTCACTCTATCAAGAATAATGATGTCACTCCCGTCATATAGGAGGGATAGATCCCATCTACATCACTCACATCCCTCCGCATAATTTGTTACATACCCAGTAATCACCTTTATAGTCCACCCATTTACGGGTTACGTTTGACGAAGCCAACGTATGCAACTCCTTATGTAGGGAACCATGGTGACTTAAGATCCAAGAACTAATAGTCATACTAATAGTCACATGAGAAAGTATATGACACTCATATAACGATCCATGATACTTTCTCATGGCGAGTCATTCAGTATACATTCTCCAATGCATACCCATGTGTCAACTTGATATCACATATCCATGACTTGTGAGATCAAGTCATTGAGTTGACCTACATGCTAGTCTCTTTGCATTAACATTGTCCCTGAATGTTAATACTTGACTAGGAATGATTAAGAGTAGTGTTCTCTATATCATCTCATTAACGATTCAACCAATCGATTGATATAGATAAGAACCTTCTACTCAAGGACGTTATTATACTTAGTTATTTGGCACCAATACAAGTAAGTATAATAACCATAAAGGAATGCCTTTATAAATAGGAATATGATACAACAAAGTCCAAACAACAATCATCACATGATTGGCTCTAGGGCTTTCACTAATAATCTCCTACTAGCACTAGTGTCAATCATCATAGTATTTAATACCCAATGACCTAGTGTGACCATCATACTTTTTCTGTGCCAAAGCCTTGGTCAAGGGATCTGCGACGTTAGCCTCTGTGGGTACTCTACAAATCTTCACATCTCCTTTATCGATAATCTCTCGAATGAGATGGAAGCACCATAGTATGTGTTTGATCCGCAGGTGTGAGTGAGATTCCTTAGCCTACGCAATCACTCCATTGTTGTCACAATAGAGCTCTATAGGATCTGCTATGCTAGGAACCACTCCAAGCTCAGTAATGAACTTGCAGATCCAAACTTTCTCCTTTATTTCCTCTGATGCAGCGATATACTCAGCCTCTGTTGTAGAATTAGCAATTGTGTCCTGCTTCGAACTCTTCTAGCTCACAGCGCCACCATTCAAGAAAAACACAAACCCTGATTGTGATCTATAATCATCCTGGTCAGTTTGGAAGCTGGCATCACTGTAACCCTTTACAGCTAGCTCCTCATCGCCTCCAAATATCAAAAAATATTCTTTAGTCCTTCTCAAGTACTTAAGAATATTCTTGACTACTATCTAGTGATGCTCACCTGGATCTGACTGGTATCTACTCGTCATGCTCAAAGCATATGAGACATCAAGACGAGTACATAGCATGGCGTACATGATAGATCTTATGGCCGATGCATAAGGGATCTTATTCATGCGGTCTCTTTCCTCTCTAGAAGAGGGACTTTGAGTCTTCAAAAGACTCACACCATGTGACATTGGCAGAAGTCCCTTCTTGGAATTCTGCATGGTAAACTGTAGTAATACCGTGTTAATATATGTACTCTGACTTAGGCCAAGAAATCTCTTAGATCTATCTCTATAGATCTTGATGCCTAGAATACAGGTTGCTTCACCTAAGTCCTTCATTGAGAAGCACGCCCCCAGCTAAGTCTTCACAGACTGTATTGAAGGGATGTCATTCCCAATGAGTAGTATGTCATCCACATATAATACTAGGAAGACAACTCTGTTCCCATTAACCCTCTTGTAGACACAGGGTTCATCTTCATTCTTGATGAAACCAAACTGTTTGATCACATCATCGAATCGAAGATTCCAGCTCCGAGAAGCTTGCTTTAGCCCATAAAAGGACCTTTGCAGCTTGCATACTTTGCCAGTATGCTGTGGATCTACAAAACCCTCAGGTTGTGTCATGTACACATCCTCGAGCAAGTTTCCATTCAGAAACGTGATCTTGACATCCATTTGCCAGATCTCATAATCGTGGTATGCTGCAATAGCAAGTATGATCCGAATGAACTTAAACATCGCCACTAGAGAAAAGGTTTCATCATAGTCAATACCATGAATTTGCTTGAAACCTTTAGCCACCAATCAACCCTTATAGGTATGCGTAAGTCCATCCATGTCAGTATTTCTCTTAAAGACCCACTTACACCCAATGGGTTTGATGCCTTCAGGTGGATCAACCAAAGTTAATACTTGGTTGGTGTACATGGATTCCATCTTGGATCTCATGGCCTCTAGCCATTTCTTAGAATCTGGGCACATCACAACTTCCTGATAGGAGGTAGGTTCATTATTGTTGGATCGATGCGGTTCGCTAGAGGGGGGGGGTGAATAGCGATAAAAACTTTTTCTCGTTTCTTTCGTTAAAACTCGAGAGAAGATTAATTGCAGCGGAAATGTAAAGTAAATAGAGACAAATAGGTTTTACTTGGTTCGTAGCCTTCGGCTACTACTCCAAGGCCCTAATGGTCCTTGACCACGCACGGAGGGCAAATACTAAACGAACTCCCTCTCGATGGAGATAGGAGTTAAACGAATACAAAAACTCGAGAAAGACTCAAGGTAGAGGGACACTCCCCCTCTCCTTGATATGATTTAAAGCTTGAAATAAAAACAACTTATACAAATTTAAAGATTATACCGATGACTTCAAAGATTGGAGGTTGAAGCTCTAGTCGTCATCTCGGCAGCGCTTCATCGTAGGGATGTCGGAGAGTCGGAGCGTATCGGAAGCACTTGGAAGCTTTTGAAAATTGATGAAAAACCCTAGGTTTGGCCCTCCTTTTATAGCCTTTAACCCCCTCATCGAATGGGTCTTTAGCCAATCACAAATGGGCACAAATCCCCTTGAAAAATGGTGATAACTCTTGACTGCTCGAGGCTGATCCTTTGACGATGGCGATCGGTGATAGCCATCACCCGATCGGTGATGGCGGACATCGGTCGAGTGCTAGCCACGTAATCACTCGGCGATGGGCGACGATCGAGTAGTAAGGAAAACATTATTTCGACGGTCGTCGACCGTCCGATCTCGACCTAGACCATCTATAAGAAGTCTTTGGTCGGATCTACGCTTAAGATCATCCCCATAAAGAGGATACGACCTTACTTACGCTCGCACACATGAGCTTACCTCAGTACTTACGTGTTGCTTCCGGCCTTCCACTCAATTCCTTCGGCTCCCTCCGAAGTCTCTTGAGTGTCGCCCGACCACCGCGGCTTCCTCCGGGTGTTGCTAGCCTTCAGCTCCAGCGTTGAGACTTTTCTGCACACTTGATTTAGCTCATGAGATAACAATATATGCTTAACTTTGTATCGTTTGCTATAATCAAAACATAGGTTCAACTTAGGTGCCTACTGCACCAACAATCTCCCCCTTTTTGATTTATGGCAAACCCACATACAAAGTTAAGTAAATAGCAAGCATGAAGAGTAATAATGTGCATGAGAAACAAAAAAATATGAAGATTAAGTTGGAGCAGTAAGGATTTTCTTCAAGTACTCCCCCTTGAGGAAACCTCCCCCTTGACCGAGGGTGAGTCTTGAAGAAAGACCTTAATCCTCCCCCTTGAGGGTTGCTTTAAGTAATTAACATTACTTAAAGTTGGCCTTAGTAAAATGTTTTAGTTAAGCCCTTTCTCCCCCTTAAGTGTTGGCCTTAGTAAAACGTTTTAGTTAAGCCCTTTCTCCCCCTTAAGTAAAACATTAACGACATAAAGTTTTAAAAAAATAAGTTTAAGTAAAACTTAGACAACACAAATAAGTTTAAGAATTCTTTGGACTTTTGGTAAAAGTTAACTAAGTTTTAACTTTTGGTTTAAATATGAAGTAAGAGTTCTTAACTTTGGCCTTTTTCTCCCACTTTTGTCATATATCGAAAAGAGTAAGGGGTGTGTGGAAAACAAAAAGTGTTAAATTTAAAGTCCAAGCATGTTCCCCATTTTTTATATAAAAAAATAATATACTAAAAATAAGCTCATCTATAAAATGTTCGACTCATATTTGGCTTGATTGATATGTAAGATCAACCAGTCCTGGTCAGAGTCAGTTAGTATGTATGATTATACTCCATGGTTCATAGCGATGCACTAGCTCTACATCTGGAACCAGGAGTAAGGTCCTAACATCTCACGCCCATCTACATGGCTAAGTACACAAACACATTAGTCTTATGTGTTGTGAGATGTATTGGCTCCTTAAATCTATAGGTGCATGATATCTAAGGTATGTCCTATGCTAGTTCCATAAAAATGAAATAGTAGTAAGAACATATAATTTGCATGTACCTATTCTATTATGCACATGCCCAATTTTCGTCTTAATAGACTAAATTCGGCTTCGGGTAGGGGTTTAGTAAATAGATCTGCCAAGTTAGACTTCGATTCGACGTATTCGAGGTGTATGGCTCCGTTGGCCACATGTTCTCGAATGAAATGGTGTTTGACCTCTATATGTTTGGTCCTAGAGTGACATATCGGATTCTTTGTAAGATTAATTGAACTAAGGTTATCTACGTGAAGTTTAGTATTTGTAAAGTCTAACTTAAAGTCGCGGAGAGTGTGCTTCATCCAAAGAAGCTGCGTGACACACTCACCCATCGCGATGTATTCGGCTTCGGTGGTAGATAAAGCAACACAATGTTGTTTCCTACTGCACCAACTCACTAGACTCGAGCCGAGAAGTTGACAACAACCACTCGTGCTCTTTCTATCGAGCTTGCTACCGGCATAATCCGAATCGGAGTAGCCGATTAGTTCGAACTCCGTAGATCTAGGGTACCAAATACCAACGTTAAGTGTGCCCTTAAGATATCTAAGGATACGCTTAACTAGGGTTAGGTGTGACTCCTTAGCACAGGTTTGAAACCTGGCGCACATACTTACTACGAATAGGATGTCGGGTCGACTCGCAGTTAAGTATAGGAGACTCCCTATTACGCTCCTATAGTATTTTAAGTCAATGGACTTACTTTCTAGGTCTTCTCCTATGTTAACATTTATCGCCATTGGGGTGTTTATTACCTTAGCGTCTTGCATTCCAAATCTTTTAATTAACTCCTTAGTGTATTTTTGTTGATATAGATATATACCATCCTTAGTTTGTTTAATTTGTAGACCTAAAAAGAAACTTAACTCGCCTACCAAGTTCATTTCGAACTCACTTTCCATGAGCGAAACGAACTCGTTTAGTAAGGCTGAGTTAGAGGTTCCAAAAATTATATCGTCTACGTAAATTTGAGCTATGAATATTTCTTTACCTAAGGTTTTTACAAAGAGAGTTGGGTCAACTAAGCCTTGGTTAAACCCTTTTGACTTAAGATGGATTGAAAGTCTCTCGTACCAAGCTCGAGGAGCTTGTTTAAGTCCATAGAGAGCTTTCTTAAGTTTTAGAACATGGTCGGGTTTATCTAGATTTTCGAATCCGGGGGGTTGGCTGACATAAACTTCTTCTTTAATGTAACCATTTAGGAATGCCGACTTAACATCCATTTGAAACAGCTTAAATCCTCGATGTGTAGCATAAGCTAGCAACATTCGAATGGATTCGAGTCTAGCTACTGGGGCATAGGTTCGTCGTAATCTAAGCCTTCCACTTGGCTAAACCCTTTGGCGACTAACCTAGCCTTGTTTCTAACTACTTCACCTTTATCATCAAGCTTATTTCGAAACACCCACTTTGTTCCAATTATCGTTTTGTCTTTAGGTGGTGGTACTAACTCCCACACTTCATTCCTAGTAAATTGAGCTAGCTCTTCTTGCATTGCAATAATCCAATCGGGATCAAGAAGAGCTTGTTCAATTGATTTGGGTTCTATCTTTGAAATTAAGGAAATTTGACTAAGGTTCCTATAGGATGCTCTAGTTCGAACTCCTAGATTAGGATCTCCTATCACTTGATCGATAGGGTGGTTAGTTTGAATCCCAGATTGGGTTGGATTTGTGTCACCTAATGCTTGATCAATGGGGTGACTTGGTTGAACACTAGTTTGGTTGGAGTCATCTATCACTTGATCAATAGAGTGACTTGGTTGACTTAGGTTAGGATTAACACTAGACCTGATCTCGGAATCAAAGTTAGGTCTAGTATGAATCGGCTCGCTAATTGGGGTTGCCGAGGGTTTTGTAGGTTCGTGTCCTTCATCGAACACTACATTAATGGTTTCCTCGACTCTAAGGATGTCGTGGTTATATACTTTATAAGCTCTACTTGTAGTCGAGTATCCTAGAAAGATTCCGGTCGTGGTTTTGGATGTAAATTTCCCTAGGTAATCCTTAGTGTTTAGGATATGTACCTTACACCCAAATACCCTAAAGTACTTGATGTTGGGTACTTTATCGTGATAAATCTCGTATGAGGTCTTAAGGTGCCTTTTTACCATAAGGATCCTATTTTGGACATAGCATGTCGTACTCACGGCTTCTGCCCAAAACCTATCGGGTAGGTCGTATTCGTTCAACATGGTCCTAGCGGCTTCTTCTAGAGTTCGATTTTTCCATTCCACTAGGCCATTTTGCTGAGGGGTCCTAGGGCAAGAGAATTCATGGTGGTATCCGTTTAGGTTACAGAAGTCGGTGAACCTTTGATTTTCGAATTCACCACCATGATCGCTTCTAAGTCTTTTAACCTTAAGGTCTTTTTGATTCTCGATTAATTTGAATAGATTGATTAATTGATCTAGGGTATCATTTTTATGTTTGATGAACCTAACCCAGGTAAACCTGGAGTAGTCGTCAATTATGACTAAGCAATATTGACTTCTATTGAGTGACTTGGCTCCATGTGAATAGAATAGATCCATATGCAGGAGCTCAAGTACATTTGAGGTTCGTTCTTGGTTAGTTAACTTGTGTTGTGTCCTAGGTTGTTTTCCTTATTGACAAGCATTACAGATTTTATTAACCAAGTTGTTGAGGTTGGGTAAGCCTCTGACTAAGCCACTCTGACTCATCTTGTGGACGAGTCTTGGGTGCGAGTGACCGAGTCGTCGGTGTCACAACCATGATTCATCTTCCTGTGTCATAAGACATTTGGCTGAGGAATTGATTAAGTTAATTGTATAAATTTTATTTGTCCTAGTTCCTTTGAGTATTGTTTTAGCTGTTTTATTTGTTTTAATTACACATTCATTTTCTAAAAATATGACCTTATAGTTATTGTCACATAATTGGCTTACGCTAAGCAGGTTATATTCAAAATTTTCTACAAGTAATACATTTTTAATAACAAAATTCGAGTTAAGCTCGATATCACCTGATCCAATGATTTTGAGCTTGCCGTTATTCCCAAAGGCTACCGATCCTTGTCGTTTGAATCGAAGCTTTGTGAATTTGAGTTGATCCCCGGTCATGTGTCGGGAGCAACCGCTGTCCAACATCCATTGATCCTACACACAAGTTGGTTGGATTGGATGTTAGATTTGTTTTTTTTAAATTGGTTGTAAGTTGTTAAACCTAGGTCATCTCACCTGTGTCTATATGATCAATCATGTTATACTTATGTGTTTTGTGCGAGATGATTTCCAATTAAGTTGATTAAGTGTATTTAGGTTCAAGTAATTTTATGTTAGATTTGGATTTAAACCTAGGCTTGTCAAGTTTACCTTTTCAAGATCATGGCTTCCAGGTTGTGGCGAGGCACAGGGGCCTTCTTTTATCGGATCATCGACCACTTCCTTAGACAAAGCCATTTTCAAGAAAATGATGACTTGACTAACCTAAGACTATCTCCTAGTCTAACTGGTTATTTTTGAAAAGAGGCTCCCCGAGGCTCAATCTTTTCGAAGAATTTTAGTTGGTTATGTTTTTGAAAAGAGGCTCCTCGAGGCTCAATCTTTTTGAAGAATTTTAGTTGGTTATGTTTTTGAAAAGAGGCTCCCCGAGGCTCAATCTTTTCGAAGTTGATTATGTTCATGTTTTAAGTGAGTTCACAAGTTTTAAAGTACAAATTTTCTAAGTTAAAGCATGCAATTTCTAAGTTAAAGCACAAACATTCTAAGTTAAAACATGCAATTTCTAAGTTAAAGCACAAACATGTTTTGTACTGGCTCCCCCTAGACCGTTGAATCGGTTCGGTCTATCCACATAGTGGATTTGGTCCTTGGGAACCCAGTACGGGTTGGATCCTAGAGTTGAAATCAAAAAGTTCTTAGGGACCCATGCTTGGACATGTTTCTTATGTCAACTTACAATCGACATATACGACCTATTAGTCGTGTTTGAGTTAAACCCTAGTCCAGCCTTGTTGTACACGACCCTTTGAGATCCAAGTAGGAGGTCAAGTCCTTTGGATCCCGAAGTGAACCTTTCCAACGTGTTCCTAAGATCTTCGACTTGACTTTTCAAGAGAGAGTTCTCAACTTCGAGCTTTTCAACTCGAGTTGAGTCCTTCTCTTGAACTCGACTAGTCGAAGAGGTTAGGGAGACCTCATGTTTGAGGAGTTTAACCTCCTCAACAAGGGTCTCGACCTTGGACTCGGACTTAGCTAACTTCCTAGACAAAAACCTAACCGTATTATGTAAAGTATTAAATAAAGTTCGACTTACTTTAAGGGTATCTTTTGAACCGGATGCGTATCCGTGGCTTGACTTGAAGGTAGCTTCGTAGTCCGAGTCATCCTCAGGTTTTGACTCATGTTCAGGCTCGATCTCCGTATCCGACTCAATTGATTTCGCCATGAAGACGTGGTCTTCGTCTTCTTCGGATGACGCTTCTTCCCATGTCGCGTTGAGGGCCTTCTTGTGCTTAGGTGCTTGGTGGTTGAGCTTGGGGCACTCGGACTTGATATGTCCAAACCTATTGCACTCATAACACCTAATATTGGAACTTTTAGGCTTACCTTGGTTGGGTCGAGTCGTGGTTCGCTTTCGTCCCTTGGCTATCCTTTGAGCTAGGTTCATTATTTCGGCAGTCAACTCCGGGTCAACTTCTTCTTCGGACTCGTCTTCCTCCTCGGTTGGTGGTGGCTTGCTTGCGGTTTTCTTCTTCTTTGAACCTGCAAACAAGGCTATACCCCTCTCGGGCTCCGAGTTAGACTGCTCATGAAGTTCAAAATCCGAAAAGAGTTCATCTAACCTAATTTTAGAAAGGTCCTTGGAGACCTTATAGGCATCGACCATGGATGCCCATAAGGTAGTCCTCGGAAAAGAGTTTAGGACATACCTTATAAGGTCGCGGTTTTTGACCTTTTGCTCGATTGCGTGTAGATTGTTGACTATGTCCTGGACTCGGGCGTGAAGTTGTGTCGCGGACTCGTGTTCCTGCATTTTTAGATTATACAATTTATTGAACAAAAGGTCGCGCTTACATACCTTGGCTTCATCGGTCCCTTCGTGTAGCTCCACTAGTTTTGTCCAAAGATCTTTTGCGCTTATGAAGGGGCCGACGCGATTTAGCTCCTCCTTGGATAGGCCGCATTGAAGGATTTGTGTTGCCTTAGCGTCGGCTTTGACTTGTTTTTTTGTCGCAATGGTCCATTGGTCATAATCCAAGGAGTCACCCACTTCATTAGTCGGAAGTGTGAAACCCGTTTGGATTATGATCCACATCTCGATTTGAGTTTTAAGAAAGCATTCCATCCGACCCTTCCAATAACGGAAGTCATCTCCGTTGTAAAATGGAGGTCGGACGGTGCTAAACCCTTCGAGATGGGCCATTAGAACAAAGAACACAAGGAGACGAAGAAAAAAAACTAGCAACGAAAAAAACACACAAAAGTACCAAGACTCGCGTCTTGGATTAGTAGTGCGGGAGTAAATTTAACAAAGCGAAATAAATCTGAAATAAACAGAAATAAAAGAAAAATAAATCTGTGAAAAATGGCTAGATTGGTGGTTTCACCAAATCTTAGCAACCCCCGGCTCTGATACCAATTGTTGGATCGATGCGGTTCGCTAGAGGGGGGGGTGAATAGCAATAAAAACTTTTTCTCGTTTCTTTCGTTAAAACTCGAGAGAAGATTAATTGCAGCGGAAATGTAAAGTAAATAGAGACAAATAGGTTTTACTTGGTTCGTAGCCTTCGGCTACTACTCCAAGGCTCTAATGGTCCTTGACCACGCACGGAGGGCAAATACTAAACGAACTCCCTCTCGATGGAGATAGGAGTTAAACGAATACAAAAACTCGAGAAAGACTCAAGGTAGAGGGACATTCCCCCTCTCCTTGATATGATTTAAAGCTTGAAATAAAAACAACTTATACAAATTTAAAGATTATACCGACGACTTCAAAGATTGGAGGTTGAAGCTCTAGTCGTCGTCTCGGCAGCGCTTCATCGTAGGGATGTCGGAGAGTCGGAGCGTATCGGAAGCACTTGGAAGATTTTTAAAATTAATGAAAAACCCTAGGTTTGGCCATCCTTTTATAGCCTTTAAGCCCCTCATCGAATGGGTCTTTATCCATTCACAAATGGGCACAAATCCCCTTGAAAAATGGTGATAACTCTTGACTGCTCGAGGCTGATCCTTTGACGATCGGTGATGGCCATCACGATCGTGATGCGACATCGGTCAGTGCTAGCCATAGTCACTCGGTGATGGACGGCGAATCGAGTCCTTCAGTTAGCGATCGTGATCTTGTTTGCAAGGCAAAGTTAGCTTAAGGAAAACATTATTTTGACGGTCGTCGACCGTCCGATCTCGACCTAGACCATCTATAAGAAGTCTTTGGTCGGATCTATGCTTAAGATCATCCCCGTAAAGAGGATACGACCTTACTTACGCTCGCACACACGATCTTACCTCAGTACTTACGTGTTGCTTCCGGCCTTCCACTCAATTCCTTCGGCTCCCTCCGAAGTCTCTTGAGTGTTGCCCGACCACCGCGGCTTCCTCCGGGTGTCGCTAGCCTTCAGCTCCAGCATTGAGACTTTTCTGCACACTTGATTTAGCTCATGAGATAACAATATATGCTTAACTTTGTATCGTTTGCTATAATCAAAACTTAGGTTCGACTTAGGTGCCTACTGCACCAACAATTCTCAATGAGCATAATGTCATCATGGTCAGATAAGAGAAATGAGTATCTCTCAGGCTAATGACGTACCCTATCAGACCTGCGAAGAGGTAGGTCTACCTGAACAAGTTGTTGTTCCACAACTCTTTGTGCAACAATCTCATCACCCGTAACACTTGTGGTTCCTGTTCAACCTCCATCAAGGCCTCAGTGCTATGGTCCTTATCTTGAATTTCTTGAAGATCGAACGTACTCCCACTAGTTTTTCTAGAAACAAAATCCCTTTCTAGAAATACCCCAGTCTTTGCCACAAACACTTTGTGCTGATTGGGAATGTAGAAGTAATATCCCTTCATTTCGTTGGGGTATCCAATAAAATAGCACTTATCGGATTTGGGTCCCAGTTTGTCTGAGACTTGACGTCGAACGTAAGCCTCACAACCCCAAATCCTCATGAAAGATATCTTGGGAATTTTCCCTGTCCATATCATATATGATGTCTTTAACATAGCCTTGGATGACACACGATTAAGTGTGAAGGCTGCTATGTCTAGAGCATATCCTCAAAAGGATATAGGAAGATCTGTGTGACTCATTATAGATCGTACCATATCTAATAGGGTACAATTCCTCCTTTCGGATACACCATTCCACTGTGGTGTTCCAGGAGGAGTGAGTTGGGATAAAATCCCACACTTAGCTAGATAGTCACGAAACTCATGGCTAAGGTATTCACCACCTCAATCTGATCGAAGTATCTTAATACTCTTGCCAAGTTGGTTTTGTACTTCATTCTTGAATTCTCAAAGGATTCAGACTTATGTGTCATTAGATACACATAACCATACCTACTGAAGTCATCAGTAAATGTAATGAAGTATCTATAACCACCTCTAGCAGCAACATTGAAAGGGCCACATACATCACTATGTATAAGTCCTAACAAGTCTGTTGCTCTTTCGCTGTGTCCACTAAAGGGAGTCTTGGTCATCTTGCCTAGAAGGCAAGACTCGCATGTCTCATATGATTCAAAATCAAATGAGTCCAGCAACCCATCCTTATGGAGTTGGGATAAGCGACTCTCATTTATGTGACCTAAGCGATAATGCCAGAGATAGGTTTGGTTCAACTCATTTGACTTGAACCTTTTGATACTTATGTTATAGATGGGGCTCTCTAAGTCTAGAATGTAGAGTTCGTTCATTAGAGGTGTACTACAATATAACATATCATTTAAATAAACTGAACAACATTTGTTCTTTATTATAAATGAAAAGCCTTTCTTTTCTAAACAAGAAACTGAAATTATGTTCTTAGCCAAAGCAGGCACATAACAACATTCATCTAGTTCTAGTACAAGAACAGAGGGCAGAGATAGAAAATAAGTTCCTACAGCAACAGCAGCAACCCTTGCTCCATTGCCTACTCGTAAGTCCATCTCGCCCTTCGTCAATGCCCTACTATTTCTTAGCGCCTGCACATTGGTACAAATGTGAGATGCACATCCGGTATCTAATACCCATGATGAAGAAATAGATAGATTGACTTCTATAACATTTATACCTGAAGTAAAACTCTCACTTCTCTTCTTCTTAAGATCTTCCAGGTATGCTTTGCAGTTATGCTTCCAGTGTCCAGCTTCCTTACAGTGGAAGCAAGTCCCTTCCTTGGCCACCCCTCCTTTCGGTTTCAGTGTCTTGCCTTTTCCCTTGGCTTGGGACTTTCCCTTACCTTTAGGCTTGCCCTTGCCTTTCTTCTTTTGCACCATCAAAATGGAGTCAGGTTTTTCCTTCTTAAGGTTGAGCTCAGCAGTTCTCAACATGCTAAGCATCTCAGGCAGTGACTTATCAATTTCATTCATGTTGTAATTCATGAAAAATTTATTGTAGCTTTGTGGCAAAGATTGCAAGATCAAGTCAGTGGCCAGTTCTTTGCCAAGTGGGAATCCCAACCTCTGTAGGTTTTCTATGTACCCAATTATCTTGAGTACATATGGACCTACGGGAGTCCCATCTTGCATTTTGGACTGAAATAGTGCCTTAGAGACCTCGCATCTCTCGTGCCTAGCTTGTCCTTGATAGAGTTGACGAAGATGTTCAACCATATCAAAAGCATTCATGAACTCAAGTTGCTTCTGAAGCTCATAGTCCATGGTCGCGAGCATGAGGCATGACATCTAATGCATCATCTTGATGCTTCTTGTAAGCATCTCGGTCAGCTCGCGAGGCAGTGGCAGGAGGTGCCTCCGGAATGGGCTGCTCTAGGACATACAATTTTCTTTCTTGGGTGAGAACGATTCTCAAATTCCTGTACTAGTCCAGGAAATTTGCTCCATTGAGCTTGTCCTTCTGAAGGATAGAACGCAGGGAGAGAGTGTTCGTGTTTGTCAACATAGTAATCTACAACATACACAATGCATAAAATTAATATCATATTCCATTTATCATTTAATTAGGCCTTTAATCAAATAATGCTCCCACTGAATTATAGAACTTTTGTAGAATCAAGTCATGGATGTGGTCAAACCATATTACTAGATTCATACAAACTAGCTATAATTCTCGCGGGACAAGATCCACATCATACTACGTCTTGAGTTAGCTTTGGCTAAATCACCCAAGACTCAGTATGATCGGTAGGTAACAAATTACCAATTACATCTCTATGCAACTCTTGTTTGTAGGATCAAGATCCACATTTACAAAAGACCTTGAGTTAGCTTTGGCTAAATCGCCTAAGATTTAGTGTAAATGCGATCTTATCTTATCTTTCCAATGGTTGGAATATGCCTATAGTTTTACTCGATCCAATTGAGTTAACTAGTTTTACTCAATCTAATTTAGCTTATTCTCACCCAAGCTATGATAGGCGGGACCAAGATTGTCCCTCTGCACCCTACCAAGATAATATACGTTGCTCTGCTTTGGCAGATTCAACAACAACAAATGATAGAGGTAGTGATGGGTATCAAAACTTGGTAGGCATTTTCGAGTTGATTCGATTAAGATATAATCTAATCGTGAATGTGTATCATATATGCATTAAGGCCTTTATTATCCTACACTAGCATGCATCACATACATACAAAAAATATGTTGGCATGCATCATATACATACAAGCAAAATATCCTAGCATGCATCATATACATACAAGCAAAATTTACTAGCATGCATCACATACATACAAGCAAAAACATATATATATATATATATATATATATATATATATATATATATATATATATATATATATATATATATATCAACATATATACATATATAAATAAATTGTGATGAGGTCATGGCCCTACTACGATCTTCTCAAGCCAATGAGAAGATCGGACAGTCAACCTAGGGTTAGCGACTTCTCCAATCGCCTCCTTTGACCGTCATGTGTCGTCGGCACCCTCCTCGTAACTCCGTCTACTAGTGGACCTTCCACCACTCAATTTTTGTACATTACAAACATGAAACTCGAGTTATATTTGAGTCTAAAACTATTTACAACTAGAATATTAAAAGAAGAGGCACGTCGCGCAGGTCGCATACCATATACAACATGCACAACCAAAAAAACGGCGCACAAGCCGTATTATGAATTACAACACATTTATCCAATCACATTGGGGTTCTTGGGCCATGACCATCACAGTATTATAAATAATTCTAAATTATGTATTTTATAGAAATTTCTATAATTTTTTTTTTAATTTTTTATGAGTCACATCTCTGTAACGGTCCGCTAAGTGATTTTCGGGCGCGATCGCGGGACAATGCCCTTTTCGGGGTTAGGGGCAGTGCCCCTACTCGTAAAATTAACCTTGCGAGTGTGATATATTGATCTTACAGTGACTTAAGCCGCTTTCCCAAAAACCTAAAGCGAGAATTCGCCATTCCGGAGAGTTTTTCTCGATGGTTGAAGCCAACAAGTGTCCCAACACTTGTTGTTTCGACTCTTCGAGAAAAATACTCAAAAAATCTATAAAAATAGGAAATTACAGAAACTTACAGATCTGTAATTTTTATATCTAATACAAAAACAACAAAACTAAAACACATAGATGCTTCGCACGTGACTATGATACCATTGTTGGACTATCCGAGCCGCAAAAATAGCTTTTTGCATTGCAGAAACCCTGAAAGTCGGCCACGGATCCGTGCGAAGATAAAAAAAAATTACATGTATGTGTTTAAAAACCTTAGATATACTCTAGATCTACATGTTAAGAGCTTTACCCTTGATGCGACGCCCTTCGCTTATCACGCTCGTCCAAACGGCTTACCGGAACTCGAGAGTGTCAAGTGTACACTCCTCTATCGGTATCCACAAGAGCAATAGGTGGAGAAAAGCAACCTAGAGTGTTCTAGCACCCTTAGAAGCTCATGACAAAGGAGGGGGAGAAAGCTTGAGGGAAGAGAGGAGGAAGAAGATGATGTTACACAACTTAACTTCACACACTTACACCCATTCAATAGTGGCCGACCACTATAAGGGGGGTTACAGGCATGCATGTAATTCCAAGAGCCAATGGCTCTTGGTATCCCTCATGAGGTGACACCCCATGATGTATCCATGATGATGTGGAACATCATCATTGGCCAGCCCCATGCCAAGTCACTATGACATGGCAATTGGTCAAATCATAATTGACCATTCATCTTCCCTCTCAAGTCAAGTCAAACTTGACCTCTTATCTCCCATGGTTGATCAAATCCAACCATTTGATTCAAGTCAATTTGATTTAATGAATCTCAGTTCATTCATTTAAATTGAATTGATGAATCAAATCTAAATTAGACTCATTCAACACTTGAATCAACTTGAGTCCAACTCAATTAGTCTAATTTTGATTACTCTTAATCCAATTTGGTTCATCCCATGAACCTAATCCTCATGGTTCATCATATGAATCTAATCTCCATCTAATTTTCCTTTGTGTGTGACCCTATAGGTTCTTGTAACGTTGGCAATGCTCCTAAACCGATTTAGCAAAATAAGCAATGAGCGGTATCTAGCAACACATCATTGCTACCCAAGTTACAAGAATGTTGAGATCCAACATCACCTTTGTGACTACTAATTGTGACTCTCACAATATGTGACAATGTCCCTCTATCCTTGATATTTAGATTGACCAATTGAGGCATAGACCGTGCATCCTTGGTACAATCTATATCTTGAACTCCAAGTAGACTCACTCTAATAAAATGAGCTCAATATCTCATATTGACTCATTTGGGCATGGTCATGCACTTAGTGGTCTCACTCTATCAAGAATAACGATGTCACTCCCGTCATATAGGAGGGATAGATCTCATCTACATCACTCACATTCCTCCGTATAATTTGTTACATACCCAGTAATCGCTTTTATTGTCCACCCATTTACGGGTGACGTTTGACGAAGCCAAAGTATGCAACTCCTTATGTAGGGAATCATGGTGACTTCAGGTCCAAGGACTAATAGTCATACTAATAGTCACATGAGAAAGTATATGACACTCATATAACGATCCATGATACTTTCTCATGGCGGGTCATTCAGTATACATTCTCCAATGCATATCCATGTGTCAACTTGATATCACATATCCATGACTTGTGAGATCAAGTCATTGAGTTGACCTACATGCTAGTCTCTTCGCATTAACATTGTCCCTGAATGTTAATACTTGACTAGGAATGATTAAGAGTAGTGTTCTCTATATCATCTCATTAACGATTCAACCAATCGATTGATATAGATAAGAACCTTCTACTCAAGGATGTTGTTATACATAGTTATTTGGCACCAATACAAGTAAGTATAATAACCATAAAAATGTCTTTATAAATAGGAATATGATACAACAAAGTCCAAACAACAATCATCACATGATTGGCTCTAGGGCTTTCACTAATAGAATAGCCTAAATGTAATCCTTCCCTCATCGCTTTCTCTTCCCATCAAAATCTCTGCTTCAATTGAACTCAAAAATTCTAAGACTATCTTAGGGTAGCTTGAGTGTCTTATCCTCATAATCTCTCCCCACACCATTTTCGCAAATAGGGTGTGAACATCACCCAACAATCCTAAGGTTTCTAAGAGTTCTTCGTCTAAAAACCTAGTTGCAATGATTTTTCGAGTAGAAAGCACATTATATCTATCTCTATACTCATTATTGAGAAATACAAGGGATGGATGAGCGTCACCTCCCTCCGAAGCTTGTGGAGCATCCCTTCTCCTTAATCTTCGCTCTGAGGTAGTGGATCGCGGTGCCACTTGCTTTGTCCTTCTCATCTTTGCTTTTTTTGGGCTTCCTTGAAGGTTAGAGAGGCTCATAGGAGGTGGGGAAGGCGATTTCACACTGCTAGGGCAAGAAAAATTAAAGCGCATAGCAGGATTGGGGTGAAACAAATGATGTGGTCCTTTTATCCCTTGCACGATACGACTGTGTGTAAACATAGGGCCTGGTCGTGTGCACCGCTGGGAGAAGAATCGAACAAGGCATGACTGTGTGTAAACACACGGCCTGGCCGTGTGCCCCGTAGTTTCTCTCCCAGAGTGCACCACGACTGATGGTGGAGCAGTCGACTGTTGGGCCACAAAGCCTAGTTGACATCGGTCAACTACTAGTCAACTCGGACAAGTCGACTGCAATTACTTGACAATCGACTATTGTCTGGTAAAATCTCAAACATCAAGATGTTTGAGCATTCGACCATCAGGTAAAACCTCAAACCACATGTTTGAGCATCCGACACTTGAGTTTAGCCACTTGGAAAAGTTCACCTACTTGAGCTACCCCGTCTTGGGTTACAATCGATCAATCTCTCATCTCCCATGGAGTCCCTCACCAAATCTCTCTTCCTCAGGCAACGTCTCTCGGATCCACTAAGCCCACGGCTTCTCCCGTGCTATCCTTCGTGTCTTTTCCTGAAGTCTGCTTCCTTTGGCTTCACTCCATCTGCTCCTCATCCAACGGTCCCTCGAATGCACCAAGCTCACGGCTTCTCCCCGTGCCATCCTTCACCGACTCAAGGACCCGAATCATGAGATGATGAACTCGCCAATGCTTCATCAAGTAAACCATGTGTGATTTACTAAGTCCTACACAACTTAAACACACACATCAAACCACATAAACAATCTAACTTAAACCCTTTGCCACACACATCAAAACAAAACACATACTTGGGTTGATTGCCCTAATAATCTCCCAATTTTTAATGTGTGGCAACATGTTTAAGTTAGGTAAAACATTATCAAAACACTTAAGGAAAGTAAGCACGTAAATCAAACACTCCCCCTAAACACATGCAAACTCCCCCTTTAATACATGCTAATTTCCCCCTAGCAAGGTTAACTTAAACTTCACACTTCTCCCCCTTTGACACCATCAAAAAATATCATACTTTTTTTATACAATGAGGTATCACTATCTAAGGAGATAAAATCACCAAAATCAGGCTAAACAACACCCAAAATAGGTTACTGTGCTCGTGCACAGTCAATTAGTTGATTGCGTTAGAACGCCAGTCGACTGGCACATGAAAATCAACATTTTCTAATTTTTGAAGCCAACTTCAGAAATGCATTAAAAATTCACAAAAATTCGAAAAATCATTTTTAATGAGTTCCTATATCAAGGAAAAATAATTTTTCATGAAAATTCATTCAATTTTCAAAAATTAAGCAAAAACTCAAAAGTTGTAAAAGTGCTCAATTATGTATCAACTTTGAAAACATGAACTCTCAGTTTTTGAAACATGAAATGGTTTTAAATGATTAAAAATATCCAACTATGATCTTTGGGCAATATGTCCATGAATTAAACATATGCTTTCCCCCATAGTTGGTCTATGATTACTCTATCATAATACATATAATGATTCATCAAAATGCCATAAGCATTAGTGAATCACTTGTATCAACTTAACATCTCACCCATTGCTATGTTTTTAATCAAGTTAGCCTTATAGTGAATGTGAGATGTAACTAAGGTATTTATACTTAACCATAAATTTTATGCAATTTCTACTCAAGGTTAATATCATCCAAACTCTCCAATCATGATCATAAGTCAAACATCATCACCCAACATGCTCATAAGTCAACCAAATAATATGATATGAAATAAAATCAAGTATGGTTGACTATCCTAGGTTTCTCTAACCCTTAAGGATTGACTTGGGAATCCAATATAAGTTCTTTCCAATAGGGTTCACTAATTACTCCTTAGGAATCCATTTCCTAGCTACCATGGTTGTTTTAGATTGTCCTCTAGCAATTAAGCAATGGTAAGCTTTCTTATTTTTTTGATCTCTTATATCCTAAGCCCTTCTTGTTAAAGCTTGCCCTTTGGCTTCCAATAATCATATTCAAGGTATTTGAGCCAATAGTGAATTTTTCAAGGGCATTAGTGAGATAGTCTACATTTTCCCTTAAAACCTTATTCTCTTCTAAGCGTGCATAATTTAAAACAGCAGAAGAGGCATTATCATGTGAACATGCATTTTTGATATTTTCTTCTAGAGCCTTAATTTCATTTTTCATGCATTTATTTTTCTTTTTAGTCCTAAATAAATCTCTAGTCAAATTTGAAATCATAGAAATAACTTCTTGAGAGGGAAGTTTCTTTACCTCACTTACCCAATCTTCTTCTTCCAATTCCGAGGTTGATGCTCCTCCTACACTTGAGCTTTCCTCCTCACATGAGCTTCCTTCTTCTTATTCAGATGAGGTGGAGGCTATGTCATCTATCCCTATTAATGCAAAATGGGAGACTATTTCTTCTTCCTCCGATGAAGATGGATCATCCCATGTGTCTTTTAGGTTCCAGGTTTTTGACTTCCCTTCCTTCTCCTTTGCTTTCCTCTCTTCCTTCTTCTTGCTTTCTTTCTTCTTGTCATTCTTCTTCCTTTCTTCTTTGCTCTTGTTCAACAAGGGGCATTCATCCCTCATGTGTCCCTCTCCTTGACAATTATAGCAAATGACCTTCCTTGGCCTTCTCCTATCATGAGATTTGTTAAATTTAAAACTTTTTAAAACACACCTTAACTTTCTTACCATGTATGCCTCTTCAAAGCTATCCATGGAAGAAGATGATTCGTCGTCGTATGAGGAGGGTGTGCTCTTCTTCTTCTTCCCCTTATTGGCTACTAGTGCTACTCTCCTTGAATTTTTGCTTGGTTCTTCTATTACTTCTTCAAGACGAGTTTCATGAAGATCCATGGTAGAGAAAAATTCTTTTAGAGTACTCACCTCTAGATTCCTCGAGATGTAGAATGAGTCCACCATTGAGCTCCATTTTGATGACCGTGGGAATGCGTCGATGGCTTTCATTATCATATCCCTATTTGAGAGCTTCTCCCCTACACTGAAGGGAGTCGAAAAGCTTTGCTTCTCGCTTCTGTTTGCTTTGGTCACTTGTACATGGTGATCCTCTCAAGCATCCCTGGATAAAAAAATTGATCCCGGACGATGATGGATTACCCAAGCAACTGATCCATTATCGTGCTATTCGATTAGAGTGGTCGCTTGAACAAACTTATTGTTCAAGTAACCTTTCTCTTTTCCTCGATTAGCCGTGGAATAGATGATGTACAGATCGCCGGTTTTTGCATTTATCTTCGGGGTCCATGATCATACAATTACAAATAAATTGCATAGAACAAGAAAGAAACATAAACAAGAATTATACCTCTTGTTTACCTCTTGATCTTCTATCATATGACCTATCCTCTTCTTGGGCGTTATGTGGGCAACGATCCTCCAAGAATTGAAGCCTTCTAGATCTCGTTCTTCCCTTCCTTGCTCGCTCCAAACAAAGGGAAGAATACTTCTCCCTTCTTCTCCTTACTTGCGCCAACCACCAAATGCCAAACCCTTGGTGTCCACTAGCCCTAAGGAGAGGGTGAAGAAGAACCGGCCAAGGCAATGGAAGAAAGGACCCTCTCCTCCTTGCTTTGCCGCCGGCCCTTGAAGAGGAAGAAGAAAGGGGCGTCGGCCTTGGTGATGAAGAAGAGGAGGGGTGTCGGCTATACCTTAGGAAGAGAGGAAAACAAAACCCTAGCCCTTCCACTTGTTGCCGCCCAAACCTTTTCCAAACCCTAGCACAACCCCAATCTTTGCTTGCCGCCCAAGCCTTGAACTCAAAACACTAGAATTCAATTCTCTTCATTTGCTGCCCAATACTTGGGGCCTTATTTATAGATCTTGCCTAAGCCTCCTTTTAATCGTGTCTATTGGATCTAGGCTTCATGAGGGTTTTAATAGGCTACAATAGGGACCATGTTGCCAAGATTTCACTAAGGCCCTTCCAGCGAGAGCTTTTGATAGACATGTGGAGGGAATGGGAATCAGATGTATGGCAATTTGATGGCAACATAGTCTTTTAGTATAAGTGAGACATTGTTGGGATGTATACTGAAAGCCTAGCCTTTGTATGAACATCTTCATTTTGAAATAAGAATCATATGATCATTATTTGCATTTTATATTTATGCATATTGTCTGATACTTTACATTGTAGATAACATGGTGTGTGGTGTCGCACAGAAGATCATGTTATCAGTTCCTTATAGAGTATAAGTAGAGGCTCACAAGCATGATGGTTTTAGATAAACCATTGGCATGGTTGTAGTATAATCTGGTATTGGTTTATCTTGACCATAGAATTACACTAGTACACTTTGTGTGTATTTAGCTGGACCGATTTAGAGGTGATTCAATTTATACTAACTATATAATTGAATCATACCTCAAATATTATGGTGTACATGCTCTTAATCCTGATATAATAACGAGCACATGTACTTAGTATGTATTTCTTTGATTTACCAATGGGCGAGATTTATGTGTTAAATCGATAGGCCTGGTAAGTTGGGAAATAATATTATTTAAATGTTGTGCTGTTGATTATAGGAGGAAACTGTGGCCTATGCATTAGGATGATGATGTCCCCTTGAGGAGCTCATAAAGTTCATCATATAAATTTTGTTGGTGGACTTGGTCCAACATGATGATAAGGATGAGTGGTACTACTCATGGAGTTAGATATTAATTAATTAAATTATCATTAATTTAATTAATTAATGGACATTCGATATCTTAAACACGGGAAGATATTTTGTACAAATAATATGTGGAGCCCATATTTAATTATGGGGGTTGGTGAGGTAGATCAATGATGATCCTCTAGTGGAATGGATCATCATTAATGGATCCGTTTATATGTGGTTAGGATCCATTGGGTGGCCAAGATCCAACTCCTCCTCATGGTCCCTATTGTAGCCTATTATAAATACCTCATGAAGCCTAGACCTAAGCATGATCTAAGGGTTGACATTGGAGAGGTTGGGCGGCAACAAGTTGGAGGCTAGGTTTTTGGTTTGTCCATCTCCTTAGGGCCGGTGGCAACAAGACAAGGAGTCTAGGGTTTTGTCCTTCTCCTCCCTCACTTGGCTGGCGCCTCCTCCCCATCTCATTGCCGGCGTCTTCTCTTCTTCTCCAAGGGTCGGCGGCATCAAGGGTTGAGGGTGATCCTTCTCTCTTGGCCGGCGCCATCTTCTCCCTCTTCTTAGGGCCGGCGGACACCAAGGACTCGGTGTTTGGTGGTCGGCACAAGAAAGGAGAAGAAGGGAGGGTTTTCTTCCCTTGTTTGGAGCGAGCAAGGAAGGAAAGATACGTGGTCTAGGAGGCTTCGATTCTTGGAAGATCATCGCCCACACGACGTCCAAGAAGAGGATAGGAATACAAAATAAATCAAGAGGTAAAACAAGAGGTATAATCTTGTTTAGTTTTGATTCTTATTCTTTTGTATTTGTATGTTATTGATTGACATGGACCCCGATAATAAACACAAAAATCGGCGATATGTACATCATCTATTTCGTGGCTAATCGCGGAAAAGAGTTAGGTTGCTTGGACAACAAGTTTGTTCAAGCAACCACTAAAATCGAATAGCACGATAATGAATCGGTTGCTTGGGTAATCCATCTCTGTCCAGATTTGTTTTAATTGATAAAATTTTAATCCGGGGATGTGAGATAGGATCGCCATGCACAAGCGACTGAAGCGAAGAAGCGGGAAACATGCACTTTTCCCTTCAAATCTAATGTGGATTAGTCCGTTGCGGGGCAATGACACTGTGAATAGTCGACTGGGGCCTTCGGGCAGTTGACTGATCGACAAAAATCAACCCTAGACGCAGCTATAAATGGAGCTCGAAGAGGAGGAGATGGATGCCGATTTTTGGTGATCTTGAAGGGGATAAGTTGATGCTTTCTAGACCTTTCAAGCTATCTAAAGAAACCAAAGAGTGATTATGCAATCAAAGCTCATTTGTAAAGTGTTTTTTTTACTTTGTATTCATATGCTAGTGTAATTGCTTGTATTTGGTTGAATATCTTTCTTATTATTGTAAGAATCATTGTAAGAGGTTTCTCCATCTCCGGTGTGTCACCGAGAAGGAAAGATTTGATAGTGGTTTTGTGCATCACTAGAGCTTACCTCGTGGAGTTGGAACCCTAGGTTCCGAACCACGTATATCTTGTGTTGTGCTTGAGTTTGTTATGTATTTTATTTCTATTTGTTTCCACTGCATATACTAACAAACTTGTAGACAAGCACGCGATCGAATTCCATCGAGGCGCAAAATCGCTATTCACCCCCTTCTAGCGCATCATCAACGTTTCTACAAAAAAAGTTTTCCTTAATGAAAATCTATCTGAGGATGTATATATGATACAATATGAGGGTTTCACATCTATTGACAAAAATAAAGAATGCAAGCTTCAACGATCCATTTATGGATTGGAGCAAGCATCCAGGAGTCGGAATATCCATTTTGATGAGGCAATCAAATAGTTTGATTTCTCACAAAATCCTTAGGAACCCTGTGTGTATAAAAAAGAAAGTGGGAGTGTGATTGTGTTCCTAGTATTGTATGTTGATGACATATTAATCATAGGAAATGATATTCCTATTTTACAAATAGTCAAGGTCTAGTTGTTCAAAACATTCTCCAAGAAAGACATGGAAGAAGCAACCTATATCTTGGGGTTTAAGATCTATAGAGATAGATCGAATCAGTTGCTTAGTCTTTCGCAGTCTACATACATAGACAAAGTGCTAAAATGGTTTAGCATGGAAGAATCAAAGAAAGGTTTCATTCCCATGAGGCATGAGATTCACTTTTTGAAGTCTATGTGCTCGCGCACTAAAGACGAGAGGATTCACATGAGTCAGATCCCATATGCGTCAACTATAGGATCGATCATATATGTTATGTTATGTATGAGGTCCAATGTATTGAACGTTTTAAGTGTTACAAGCAGATACTAGTCGGATCCTAGTATGGACCAATGGGTGGTTGTCAAGGAAATCCTTAAATACTTGAAAAGAACTAAGGATTTATTCTTAGTATATGGAGGAGGTAATAGGGTAGTAAGCGGGTATACTGATGTCAACTTCCAAACGGATAAGGATGACTCCATCCAAATCACATTTTGGATATATATTCACCTTGAATAGAGGTGTGGTGAGTTGGAAAAGTTCCAAATAAGATACCGTTGCTGATTCTACCACGGAACCAGAGTATATTTGTGGCTTCTGAAGCAAGAAAGGAGGCAGTATGGATCAAGAAGTTCATTACTAAACTTGGAGTTGTTTCGAGCATTGTTGAAGCATTATCAATTTACTGCGACAACAATGACACCAATGCACAGGCGATGGAACCACAGTCTCATTAGCGATCCAAGCGCATACTTCATCGTTACCATCTGATCAGAGAGATCATAGGTAGAAGAGATGTACAAATAGAGAGAGTTCCCACCGATAGGAATCTATCATATCTCTTGACAAAGCCTCTTCCCCAAGAAAAATTCAAGAGCATATATAGGCCTTGTTGGGGACCGTTTAGTGCACTAGAGAGAGGTGAATAGCATCAATTGATTTCATTGATTCCTTCGTTGTTGTAATTGTCTACAATTGTTAGTAATATGCAGGGGAAATACAATAAATCATAAATAAAATAAACACGACAATCACACACACACAACATCAGATTTTACATGGTACGAAACCTATGGTTCCTACTCCACAACTGAGATTAGTGATCCACACACACTAACTCTTCTCCTTCTCGGAAATAATTTGGAGGTGGTGAAACCTTTTGTTGGAGGATCGTGGCCCGGCTAGAAGGGGGGTTGAATAGCCCAAATCGTGCTCGATGGACTTTAATCACGTTTGTCTCTACGATTCTTCTTAGTGCAACGAAAATATGAAATACAATACAAATATGAAGATAAAAACACAATCACCAAAAATACGCAAGCATATATGTTGTTCGGAACCTTTAGGTTCCACCTCCACGGGGTGAGCTCAACGAGCTCGAGTGATGACAACACCACTACTCAAACTCCTTCTCAACAATATGTCGGAGGTGGAGAAACCTCGTACAAGCAATTACAATAGTAATATACAAGATACAAGCGAATACAAAGACAATAAGAAATACAAGTAAAGAAACACTTTACAACACTTTGCTTTGAATGCTTTCTTGTTGCTTTCTTTGGTTTTCTCATGAAGGTCTGGAATGCAGTAACAATTCCTCTTCAAAATCTCCTCAAAAATCACTGTGAAAATCCTCCCCAAGCTCCTCCTTTTATGCTTGTCTCAAGCTGATTCCGTGCCTAGCAGTCAACTGATCACACCCATTAGTTAACTGCTCCTGTAGCCATTCTGAGACAATGACCTAATCCACATTGGCATCCAGCTAATGGATATACTGGAAATCGACTGCCAACCTCATAGTCGACTGATCAGTCAGCTACCGAGCATTTTGTGCTTGCACCCTCGACCAACAGTCGACTGCCATCCATGCCAGTCGACTACTAAAGCCATCAATCGATTGTCCAATGCTGGCAGTCGGCTGCCATGACATACAACGCAGTCGAATGCCAGTCGGCTACCACTAGTCGACTGGGTCATATTACAAGTCAACTGTTGTCGGGTAAAACCTCAAACATAAGTTGTTTGAGCATCTGACCATCAGATAAAACCTCAAACAACATGTTTGAGGGTCTGACACACCCTTTGCCTAGACCTAAGCCTTCTAGCCACCTCTACTAGCTTCGTGCCTATCAGATCCCTCCAAGTTGTCCATGACTTTTTCATCCATGCGCGGATCCCTCTAAGTCATCCATGGCTTGTTCATCTATATGCTAGCCTCCAGGTGCTTCCTTCAGCTATTGTAATGCTCTCGGTGTCTTTACCGCCAAGGTACATATGGACTTACGCTCCCAAGACTACCGCTTGGCCTTACGCCACCAAACCACCCCTTGGACTTCCCAAATGCCAAGTACCCATAACTTGGACTTTCACTGCCAAGGCTACACACTTGAACTTACATGACCAAGGCTACACACTTAGACTTCCTTTGCCAACTCCATGTTGGACTTCCAATGCCAAGTCCCATGCTTGGACTTTCACCGCCAGGGCTACATGATGTGAACAAAACATATAGGGTTTTAGGAGAAGTTTTCGCTCACATCCCATTGTATTTTATATTTGATTCTTGCATATTTAACTTTAGTTTGCATGCATTTCCTATTTTCTGGCTCAGAGATCTGCTCTTTGTACTCTTCTGTGCAAGACAACATTCTACGGGGAAAATATCGCACTTTTGGAGCGAAAAGAAGACATTTGGCAACTAGAACAAAAGGACACACGCCCTGGCCCTGTGAATCCACACGGCTCGCACCCCAGCACCACACATGGTTTGGTCGTGTGAATCTACGTGGTCGTGTGGCGCTGGGCAATTTCGATGCGATTCTATTATTTTCCAGGCTTCGGGGAGATCTGGCCTATTGTCTATATAAAGGAAGCTACGCCCAAACCCTAGGGGGGTGGGGGCGCGACAAGCGGGAAGACACACTGACGCCCTAAAAAACTTTGAAAACTTGCAATGGGGAGGAAGGAAGCCTCTCGAGGATCAAATTCTACGCTCCAATGCCGGAGAGAAGAACCAAAGAGCACCGTAATTTATTTTCTATGCATCTTCTGCATTGTAATGATGAATTCAATTATGCATTGTGTTTCTTCTCTTTCGTTTATAGAGTAGATACTCCGATTATAGGATTAGGGAGTAGTTTGTGTGCGTAGAACATGTTATTTCAAATATACTTATGTTCGTGATTTCATATTTGCAATTGGAGATTGTTTAGATCGATAACTATTTGTTTTGGTCTTCTATTTACTGTGCATAGCCGATACGAGGGGTGACAACCCTCATATCAAATATTTAGGAGAATTAAGGAGGAACCTAGGGGTTGGCCTCATCTTCGGTAACCGTAGATAGAACAGTGTGATAGAGTCGAAAACGGGACACGTTTTGACTCATCATAGGGATTGATTTGGCATCCTCGTACCACCTATCCCATCCTAAAGGCAGGGGTCGACCTGGTATGGCAGAGGTAGTTCTCGATAGATGCGAAGGCTCATCGGGGAAGTGTATGATGTCCCTTCTACAAGACCATAGTTAGACGTCTAGATAATACCGAATTGATAGTATGTTCTGCGATACACAAGCGAAATCGAAATCCTAGAATTCCCTTAAAAGACTCGTAGCTACCCTTCTCTTCTTCCATGTGACACCGTACTAGAGTTAGGACCACCGACAAACCTCATAAGCCCAACCCTTAACGTTAAACTCCGAACAATAATGTCCACTGAACAATCGGTACTCGAATCTCAGTCCATGTGGGATCGATAATTTTTTTATTACTTGACGATATCCGTGCACTTGCAGGCATTGAGCACGAGTGCGTGCTTCGAGTCTTCAATGATTTCTGTCGAGAGATTTGAGATCGCATTCGCGTGCATCAAGTTTTTTGGTGCCATTGTCGGGGACTGATTGATTCGATATTGAATCAAGAGGTGGACAATTGGATCAGACTTAGGGTAGATTTATTTACTTGCATTATTTTTCACTTTTATTTGACTTACTTCAGTTTTAGATTTTTAATATCTAGAGTAAGTTTAGATTTATTTCAGTTGTTACATTGCATTAATCTTTAGTTTAAATTTTTTGCATTTGATTTAGTATTTAGACTAGTTTATTTCTTATTTTTGAGCATTAAGTATACTCCTAATTGTTAGTAATATATGAGAGATGTCCTAAGGCAATCGCCTTATGTATGAACCATTTATATGATAAATGAAGATTCACTATTTGAGTATACATGTTTTATGTATTTGATTGGATCTTAAACTCATTTACTGAATGTCCTCGATACGATTCACAGCATGAGAGAATTTGTGATTTGATCACAACTAGTGAGTATCTCTACATGTGTAATTGTGATGTATCGGAATTATCCCTAGTCGATGAATTGATGGATTTGGACACCATCAATTCTATCGAGACTAGCACGAGGTATACTCCTTGGTGTATCCAAGCAGTTGATTCTCACTGGCTGGAGACATTGTGATGTCCGGAGTTGATCGTGGATGCTAGTTATGGTAACTAGTTCATTGGAGTGACCAGTCGTAAGACTTCATATGGTTCTCTACATATATAGATATGTCAATGAAGTTCTTACTGTAGCTTAAGTGCGATGTTCCTTTGACTTGCGGTATTCAAGTCATCTTGATCATGGAGACTTATGCTTTGACATCTTAAGCAAGCATCTCTAAGGAGATGTGGACCTGGGATGATTGGGTATAAGTCGAAGTGATCGAAGGTGTTTGAATAGCTTATAAAGGATTCACCACTCCTTGCGAGGAGATGTATACCCATGGCCTCTCGTCGGATTGCTACTAAAGTCTTTGGCCAAAGAATTACATGTTTAGAGTAAGGTACTCTTCGATACATGTGGAGTAACTAGAATCCGTAGGATGAGGAAATGATACTTGGGCTAGGTGTGACGTAGTCAGCCTAGTGGGGACTGACACTATAGACCATGTCCTGAACCAAGTGGGTATAAGATGAGTGAAGGGAATGGGGCACAAATCATTCGAGCTGCTGAAGGGTTTCAGAAATAGTTCTTGATCAACCGTTGATCTTTTCGGTTAATTGGGGATCATGATGTACTACTAGGTGCCACTCATGATCGTTCTATAATTAATGGTTAATTATAGACGGCCAATATAAACCGAGAACCTATTTGGTCACACGCACAATGAGCGTAATCCGAAGGATTTAAAACGAGCTTGAGAATGGGATTCTCAGACCGAGAGAAACTAGGTTTGGTTGGACCAAACAAGAAGCGAGCATGAAATCATTTCAGTCGCAATGGAAGCGTGGAAGGGCCGTGTCTTATGAATACATAATGGATGAACCAAAATGGTTTGGTTCTAATCCAATGGAGGAGAATAAACCAAAGGGTTTGGTTTATTTTAAACGAATGAACCAAAAGTTGGTTCGGTTCGTTTTAACTTAAAATAAACCATCATGGTTTGGTTTATTTTAACTTATATTAATGGAGCTTAATGGAGCGGGTTAACGGGACTAATGGTTATGATCCAATAACCATTAAGAGAATTAGTTCTCTATAAAAGAGGGCTTAAGGGATTGTTAAGCTCTAATCCAAAAGCCCTAAACCTAGTTGCCGCCCACCTCCTCTCCTTGGAGAATTCGGTGCCAACTTCATTGCCGCCGCCCATCTCCTCCTACCGGCATCCAGAAGGAGCCTTCCTTCCCCCTTGCCGGCGTCGAGCTGCTGCCGGTTGGTGCTCCGGTGATCTCCCTTGGGTGTGGCGATAAGGTGAGCACTTGGCTTCCCTTGGTTGGCCGGCGCCTACTCCTCCACCAAAGCTGTCCAGTTTTCTGGACAGCTTGTTTTCCTCTCGTCGGAGCATCGTTTGGACGACGGTTAGAGCTCCGATAGCGCCTAACTTACCGGGGATTCGATCTCTTGTAATCCTCTGAGGTGGAGGACGAAGGATTCGTCAAACGGTTGACAAATACCTCTCCGGAGAAGCGAGTTTTGAGGACTCGTCTTTGGGTCTGAATTTGGATTCGGATCGTGATCATCTCTCGATCACGTCGTCTTCAACATGAGGCTAGTAACCCATACGAAGACGAAGCTCGTGGCTTAGCGAAGTCATCCTAAGGATACTCGGCGTGGATACGGATAGAGACGATTCTTGCGAGGATCGTTCCGGTTGATGCCGTTCCCGCTACACATGATACGGAAGGTATATGTAGTTAAATTTCCTTTATTGCAAAATTTAAATTTACGGATATGTCTACACATGTTGTACTATGCATGCGTGTATTTTGTGTGTTGTAATAAATGTAGATTTATTATTTTTTATTTCTTCCGCTGTGCACATGTTTACGAAACATGTACGAACACACACTCGCCGCGGTGCCGGAAACCCAATAGTGGTATCAGAGCCCAGGTTGTGTTTCGACATAATCGTAAAATGGTTTTGCGATAGTCATAATGTTATTTCTGGAAATTTTCTAATTTTGGAAATTTAGAAGTATTTATGGAAATTTTTCAATTTTGGAAAGTCTAGAAGTATTTATGGAAATCTTCCACTTTTAGAAAGTTGGAAGTATTTATGGAAATTGATATTTTCCATAAATAAAATATTTGATTAGATTCTAGAAATTTGTTTCCTAATTTAATCATGATTTGATTTGGAAAATCAAATCTTAAAATATTTTATTTCCATAAGTACTTTTGAAGATTTAGGAAATTGGTTTCCTAAATTGACTTTCCTTAAGCAACTATTTCCACAAATAAAATATGTGATTTGATTTGGAAATTTATTTCCTAATTTAATCATGATTTGATTTGGAGAATCAAATCTTAAACATATTTTAATTCCATAAATAGTTATGACATATAAGGAAATAATGTACATGACATAATTGTATGCCATGTAATTGCATTAGATGCATATCATTATGCCATGCGTGTCGTGACATGTAGATGTATGCCATGTATGCCATGTCATGTAGATAATAGTTATTTGCATGCAAAGAGGATGAGACATAAAAACCCTTACTCAATATTAAAGCCTACACCTTCCATTAATATGGTTAGAACCAGAGTTCCGTTTCTTGTTTGGGTTGTTGGACTCTCTCCAAGCCCGGCTCGAACCCGAACATGTTCAAACCATGGAATAGTTTAATACTAATATGGTAAGAGTCAGAGGTGAATCATTAGCTCTGGTTGTTGGACTCTCTCCAAGCCGGGCTAATTGGTTGAATGTGCTCTAACCATATTAAAACTATGTCTTGATTAATGGGTTGGCTTTAACCTAGAGCATCGGCTTGTTGGACTCTCTCCAAAGTCGATGTGAATGGAGGTGAAGTTGGGTGCTATGCATATGATGCATACTTGTTAATGTGTTAACAACCCGATGTATGTGTGAACATTCAATTAGTTGATAGCACATTGTGATAGTTGCATATACGTGATATGCAATCGGTATAATTGATACCTACCATCGTAGTTATGAATGGCTTGTTGGACTCTCTCCAAGGTTGTTCATATCTATGTTGGATATCAACCCATTCGGAGATGGACCTACGATCTCCCGAAGTGATTTTGAGGTTTTTTGAAATTCGAAAAATGAATGGGATTTATAAATGTATGTTGATGCATTTTAAATCATCTTTCTCATATATGCACGTTTTGTATTTCTAAAATTGATCATGATGTCTTTGAATTTGCGTTCCATTTTGGATTCGAATAAATTGACTGGGCCGAACTTCTTGGACTGGCTTAGAAACTTGAGAATTGTTCTCAAGGTGAAAAGCTTGTGTATGTCCTTGAAGCGCCTCTTCCCGCCTATCCTAGTGACGATGCAACTCCAGACCAATTGTTGGTCTATCAGAAACATGTGACTGATTCTGAACTGACAAGTTACATCATGCTAGCCGCGATGGAACCCAAGCTACGAAAGCAGCATGAGCATATGGATGCTCATATCGTAGTCCTTCATCTTTATGAGTTGTTTGATAAGCAAGTGAGATTCGAAAGTTTCGAAGTCTCCAAGCTCCTCTTCACCTCTGAGATGCAAGAAGGTTCATCTGTGGTACTGCTCAACATGATGAAGACTATGGAGCCTTCTGAGAAGCATGAGCAGGGGACGGTGTTGTTAGTTGATTCCTCGAAGAAAGGTTCTAAGAGGGAGTCAAAGGAACAACAGAAGGGGAAGAAGAAAAAGGCTAAAAGGCAGAACCAGCTCAAAAGGGCACTTGCCATCATTATGGCAAGTAGGGCCATAGGCGAAGAAATTGCAAGATTTATCTTGAGTCTGTGAAGAAGAATAAGGCATAAGATGCTCCATCTTTTTCATATATCTTCGTTATTGATTGTCATTCTATTTCCTCAGACACTTGGGTATTGGATACTGGGTGTGGCTCACATATATGTAATGACATACATGGGCTAAGGAATAGAAGAAGACTCGTTAAGGGAGAGTCAAATTTATGTGTTGGGAATGGAGCAAAGGTTGTTGCACTCGCCATCAGAACGTATTTGTTGAAACTCCCTGCAGGACTTGTCTTAGAACTAGACAATTGCTTTTATGTTCCTTCGTTGATAAAGAACATCATTTCTATTTCTTGTTTAAATAGAAATGGGTACCATTTGACTTTTAGTAACAATTGTTGTTACATAACTTTGAATGGAGTTCTTTATGGGACTGGAACTTTAAGCAATGGTGTTTATACATTGGACGTATCTAGTGATATTTTCAATATCGAAGCGACCAACAAGCATGCTCGAAAGGATAGTCAATTAGACTCCTACATGTGGCACTGTCATCTTGGCCATGTAAGCAAGAAACGCATGTCCGAATTACACCGATGTGGAATTCTGGAATCGTTTGAATTGGATTCATACGATACATGTGAATCATGCTTAAAAGACAAGGTGACAAAGTTACCTTTTACAGGAAAAGGTGAACGAGTGGGAGAGTTGCTAGGCCTAATACATAGTGATGTATGTGGACCTATGTCAACTCAAGCTTTAGGAGGCTATAACTACTTCATTACTTTCACCGATGATCACTCACGGTTTGGGTATGTGTTCTTGATGAAACACAAGTCTGAAGCCTTTGAAAGGTTCAAAGAATTCAGAAATAAAGTAGAGAAACAACATGACAAGAGTATTAAAATACTTCGATCGGATCGAGGTGGTGAATACTTAAGTCAGGAGTTTCTTGATTATCTAAGAGACAATGGTATATTGTCTCAATGGACTCCGCCATATACACCACAGCATAATGGTGTGTCTGAGAGGCATAACCGGACCTTGTTGGACATGGTCAGGTCAATGATGAATCATGCGAATCCTCCCAAGTCCTTTTGGGGCTATGCACTTCAGACAGCTGTTTACTTGTTAAACAGAATGCCTACCAAGGTAGTCTCTACTACTCCATATGAGATATGGAATAGTAAGAAACCTCATGTATCTTACTTGAAGATATGGGGTTGTCCTACTTATGTGAAGCGGACTGTATCAGACAAATTGGATTCTAAGTCTGATAAATGTCTATTTATTGGATTCCCTAAGGAAACAAGGGGTTACCAATTCTATCATCCTGTGGAACAAAAGGTGTTTGTTTCAAGGCATGCTGTGTTTCTAGAGAAAGAGTTTCTCTTGCAAGAAAACAGTGGGAGTGTCGTCGAGCTTGAGGAGGCTCGAGAGACTCAAATAGACATCGATGAGATACCTGGTGAAGCACAACAGTCGACAACTCATAGTGATGATCAATCGGCTGGACCTATTGTAACACCACATCTTCATAGATCTGGTAGAACACGCAATATTCCTGAGAGATATGGATTTCTCATAAGTGAATCGAACGACGTGTTACTCATTGATGATGAGGAGCCTACCAGTTATGATGAAGTGCTGACAAGTTCAGAAAGGGATAAGTGGCTTGGTTCCATGAAGTCGGAAATGGATTCCATGTATGAAAACCAAGTTTGGAACTTGGTTGACCCACCTGAAGGAATAAAGCCTATAGGGTGCAAGTGGGTTTTCAAGAAGAAAACCGACATGGATGGTAATGTGATTACCTATAAGGCTAGATTGGTGGCGAAAGGATATCGTCAAAAGCAAGGTGTTGATTATGACGAAACCTATTCGCCTATAGCTATGCTTAAATCCATTCAGATGCTCCTGGCCATAGCGGCTCATTATGATTATGAGATATGACAGATGGATGTGAAAACAGCTTTCCTTAATGGAAACCTGCTCGAGGATTCGTCAAACGGTTGACAAATACCTTTCCGGAGAAGCGAGTTTTGAGGACTCGTCTTTGGGTCCGAATTTGGATTCGGATCGTGATCATCTCTCGATCACGTCATCTTCAACACGAGGCTAGTAACCCGTACGAAGACGAAGCTCGTGGCTTAGCGAAGTCATCCTAAGGATACTCGGCGTGGATACGGATAGAGATGATTCTAGCGAGAATCATTCCGGTTGATGTCATTCCCGCTACACGTGATACGAAAGGTATACGTAGTTAAATTTCCTTTATTGCAAAATTTAAATTTACGGTTATGTCTACACATGTTGTACTATGCATGCATGTGTTGTGTGTGTTGTAATAAATGTAGATTTATTATTTTTTATTTCTTCCGCTGTGCACATGTTTACGAAACATGTACGAACACACACTCGCCGCAGTGCCGGAAACCCAACACTAATTTAGTGGCTCCGTTCTTCGTATGCATAGATGCTTAGGATCGAAAAATCTACTTCCGATAGACCTTGAAATCGAAAGAACCTATCATCGTAGAAGAGTTGGGCAGAGAAGCATGGAAGACCTCGATGCATCTATGGTAAACTTAGGGTGCCGACCTCTACGAGACTATGCAATCCCTAGTGCCAGAGGATATAGGCCGAGCATATCTGGACCATCAATTTTGGCCAACAACTTTGAGCTGAAACCTGCGCTCATACACATGGTCCAGCAAAGTCAATTCGGGAGAGCTTCAACTGAAGACCCGAACCGGCACCTGGAGACATTTTTGAAAATTTGCTCGACAATGAAGATCAATGGAGTACCATCGACGCGATCCGCTTGAGCCTATTCCCTCTCTCATTGCGGGATAAGGCTAAGGCATGGCTTCACTCCTTGCCATCGGAAAGCATTACTACATTGAAGCAGTGTGAGCAGCGATTTTTGGACAAATTTTTCCCACCAAGCAAGACTGCTCACATGTGCCATCTCATCACGAGCTTCCGTCAAAAGGAAGGGGAGTCTTTATTTGAAGCCTGGGATTGCTACAAGGGGCTACTCTATCAATGCCCCCATCATGGACTGGAAAGGTGGTTGGTGATCCACATCTTCTATAATGGGATCACATATGCCACAAAGGTGTCCCTCGATTTTGCTGCAGGAGGAGTACTGATGAACAAGATTATGGAGGAAGCGGAGGAGTTGATTGAAGAGGTGGCCTAGAACCACCATCAATGGGCTTCCGAGTGTAGTCACCTAGCTCCTGCAATGGGACGATATGTTGTCAACTCCGTAGACCACCTAGCGGAGAGAATGGACGTACATAGCAGACGGTTCGACTCTCTAAATCATATTTCTACATGTGCGGCTCATACCTTTGGAGAGGGAGCATCAGCATATCAAGAGGACTATTATGAAGGATAGGGTAGCTTAGAAGAGACAATTGAGCATGTCGACGCGGTTGGTGACTATAACCAAAGGCCCAACAACCCATATTCCAGTACCTATAATCTTAGATGGAGGAACTACCCGAACTTTTCCTATAAAAATAATTCAAAAAATTTCCAACAATCAAGAGGAGATGGGAAGCCGCAATCGCCTGACACCCGTCTGGAGAATATGATAGAAAACTTCATTTGGATGCAACGGGAAACGAATGCGGAATTTCGGCGGTGACACTCGATGACGGATTCGATAGTCGAAGAGTTAAGTTCATCTGTAAAGGATCTCGCCAACAGGCAAAAGACGCTAGAAATTCAAGTAGCTCAGATTGCCAACCAGATCTCCAGAATACCGAGGAAACTGCCATGAAAGTCAGAGGTCAAACTAGTAGAGCAGTGCAAGGCAGTGACGTTGCGGAGTGGAAGGGCGCTAAAAGAGATGCCAAGCCGGGTGGTTGCCGGACCGGAATCAGGACTCGAAATAAGGTAACCTCGAGGGAAACTAGGAAGGAAGAAGACGAAGATATAAATTGGGAGTCTGCCGTAAAAACACAACCACCCTTGACAGTGCCATTTCCCCAACGACTGATGTTAGTGAAAGCCCTAGAGACAATCATGTGATGATTGTGGTATGGACTTTGTTGTATCATATTCCTATTTACAAAGGCATTTATTTATGGTTATTATACTTAATTGTATTGGTGCCAAATAACTAAGTATAATAACGTCCTTGAGTAGAAGGTTCTTATCTATATCAATCGATTGGTTGAATCGATAATGAGATGATATAGTGAACACTACTCTTAATCATTCCTAATCAAGTATTAACATTCAGGGACAATGTTAATGCGAAGAGACTAGTATGTAGGTCAACTCGATGACTTGATCTCACAAGTCATGGATATGAGATATCAAGTTGACACATGGGTATGCATTGGAGAATGTATACTGAATGACCCGCCATGAGAAAGTATCATGGATCGTTATATGAGTGTCATATACTTTCTCATGTGACTATTAGTATGACTATTAGTCCTTGGACCTGAAGTCACCATGATTCCCTACATAAGGAGTTGCATACTTTGGCTTCGTCAAACGTCACCCGTAAATGGGTGGACTATAAAGGCGATTACTGGGTATGTAACAAATTATGCGGACGGATGTGAGTGATGTAGATGAGATTTATTTCTTCTATATGACAGGAGTGACATCGTTATTCTTGATAGAGTGAGACCACTAAGTGCATGGTCATGCCTAAATGAGTCAATATGAGATATTGAGCTCATTTGATTAGAGTGAGTCTACTTGGAGTTCAAGATATAGATTGTACCGAGGATGACACGGTCTATGCCTCAATTGGTTAATCTAAATGTCAAGGATAGAGGGACATTGTCACATATTGTGAGAGTCACAATTAGTAGTCATAAAGGTGATGTTGGATCTCAACATTCTTGTAACTTGGGTAGCATTGATGTGTTGCTAGATATCACTCATTGCTTATGTTCCTAAATCGGTTTAGGAGCATTGCCAACGTTACAAGAACCTATAGGGTCACACACAAAGGGCAATTAGATGGATATTAGGTTCATATGATGGACCATGAGGATTAGGTTCATGTGATGAACCAAATTGGATTAAGAGTAATTCAAATTAGACTAATTGAGTTAGACTCAATTTTATTCAAGTGTTGAATGAGTCTAATTTAGATTTGATTCATTGAGTCAATTTAAACTAATGAATAGAGATTCATTAAATCAAATTGACTTGAATCAAATGGTTGGATTTGATCAACCATGGGAGATAAGAGGTCAAGTTTGACTTGACTTGAGAGGGAAGATGAAAGGTCAAGTTTGACTTGACCATATGCCATGTCATGGTGACTTGGCATGGGGCCGGCCAATGATGATGATCCACATCATCATGGACACATCATGGGGAGCCACCTCATGAGGGAGACCAAGAGCCATGGCTCTTGGAATTACATGCATGCACGTAACTCCCTTATAGTGGCCGACGACTATTGAATGGGTTGATGAGTGTGAAGTTAAGAGTAGTAAGTTCATCTTCTTCCTCCTCTCTTCTCAAGCTCTCTCCCCCTCATCCTTGCCGTGAAATTCTAAGGGTGCTAGCACACTCTAGGTTGCTTTTCTCCACCTATTTCTCGTGTGGATACCGATAGAGGAGTGTACACTTGACACTCTCGAGTTCCGGCAAGCCATTTGGACGAGCGAAATAAGAGAAGGGCCTCACATCAAGGGTAACACTCCTTTCATGTATATCTAAGGTAGATCTAGGTATTCTAAACATATACATGTATTTTGTTTATTTTCGCATGGATCTGTGGCCGACTTTCGAAGTTTCTGCAACGCAAACAGTGGTTTTTGCGGCTCAGATAGTCCAACAGAGGTATCAAAGCCACGTGCGAAGCATGTATGTTGTTTAGTTTTGTAGTTTTTGTATTAGATATAAAAATTATAGATCTGTAAGTTTCTGTAAATTTCCTATTTTTATATATTTTTTGGGTATTTTTCTCGAAGAGTCGAAGCAATAAGTGTTGGGACACTTGTAGGCTTCAACCACCGAGAAAAACTCTCTGGAACGGCGAATTCTCACTTTAGATTTTTGGGACAGCAACTTAAATCGCTGTAAGATCAAGATGGGACACTCGCAAGGTTCATTTTGTGAGAAGGGGTGCTGCCCCTAACCCCGCAAGGGGCATTGTCTCGCAATCACGCCCGGAAATCGCTCAGTGGGACCGTTACGGAGATGTGACTCATAAAATTGAAAAAAATAGGAAAAATTATATAAATTTCTGTAAAATACGTAATTTAGAATTATGTATAATACTATGATGGTCATGGCCCAAGAACCCCAATGTGATTGGATAAATATGTTGTAATTCATAATATAGCTTGTGCGCCATTTTTTGTGTTGTGCATGTTGTATAATGTATGCGACCTGTGCGTCGTGCCTATCTTTTTAATATTCCAGTTATAAATAGTTTTAGACTCAAATGTAACTCGAGTTTCATATTTGTAATGTACAAAAATGGAGTGGTAGAAGGTCCACTAGTAGACGGAGTTATGAGGAGGGTGCCAACGACACATAGCGGTCAAAGGAGGCGCTAGGAGAAGCCGCTAACCCTAGGTTGACCGTCCGATCTTCTCATTGGCTTGAGAAGATCGTAGTAGGGCCATGACCTCATCACAATTTTTATATATATATATATATATATATATATATATTTATTTATTTATTGCTTGTATGTATGTGATGCATGCTAGTAAATTTTGCTTGTATGTATATGATGCATGCTAGGTTATTTTACTTGTATGTATATGATGCATGCTAGTATATTTTGCTTGTATGTATGTGATGCATGCTAGTGTAGGGTAATAAAGGTCTTAATGCGTATATGATACACATTCACGATTAGATTAGATCTTAATCGAATCAACTCGAAAATGCCTACCAAGTTTTGATACCCATCACTACCTCGATCATTTGTTGTTGTTGAATCTGCCAAAGCAGAGCAATGAATATTATCTTGGTAGGGTGCGGAGGGACAATCTTGGTCCCACCTATCACAGCTTGGGTGAGAATAAACTCAATTAGATTGAGTAAAACTAGTTAACTCAATTGGATCGAGTAAAAATATAGACATATTCCAACCATTGGAAAGGTAGGATAAGATTACATTTACACTAAATCTTGGGTGATTTAGCCAAAGCTAACTCAAGGTTTTTTGTAAATGTAGATCTTGATCCTATAAACAAGAGTTGCATAGAGATGTAATCAGTAATTAGTTACCTACCGATCATATTAAGTCTTGGGCGATTTAGCCAAAGCTAACTCAAGGCGTAGTATAATGCGGATCTTGTCCCGCAAGAATTATAGCTAGTTTGTATGAATCTAGTAATGTGGTTTGACCACATCCATGACTCAATTCTACAAAAGTCCTATAATTCAATGGGAGCATTATTTGATTAAAGGCCTAATTAAATGATAAATGGAATATGATATTAATTTTCTGCATTGTGTATGTTGTAGATTACCATGTCGATAAACACGAACACTCTCTCCCTGCGTTCTGTCCTTGAGAAGGACAAGCTCAATGGAGCTAATTTCCTAGACTGGTACAGAAATCTGAGAATCGTTTTCACCCAAGAAAGAAAAATGTACGTCCTGGAGCAGCCCATTCCAGAGGCACCTCCTGCCACTGCCTCGCGAGCTGATCGAGATGCTTACAAGAACCATTAAAATGATGCATTAGATGTGTCATGCCTCATGCTCGCGACCATGAACTCTGAGCTTCAGAAGCAACATGAGTTCATGAATGCTTTTGATATGGTTGAACATCTTCGTCAACTGTATCAAGGACAAGCAAGGCATGAGAGATATGAGATCTCTAAGGCACTATTTCAGTCCAAGGTGCAAGATGGGACTCCCGTAGGTCTATATGTACTCAAGATGATTGGGTACATAGAAAACCTACCGAGGTTGGGATTCCCACTTGGCCAAGAGATGGCCACTGACTCGATCTTGCAATCTTTGCCACAAAGCTACAATCAATTTGTCATGAATTACAATATGAAAAAAATTGATAAGCCACAGCCTGAGATGCTTAGCATGTTGAGAATTGCTAAGCTCAACCTTAAGAAAGAAAAAACCTGACTCCATTTTGATGGTGCAAAAGAAGAAAGGCAAGGGCAAGCCTAAAGGTAAGGGAAAGTCACAAGCCATGGCAAAGGCAAGGTACTGAAATCGAAAGGAGGGGTGGCCAAGGAAGGGACTTGCTTCCACTGTAAGGAAGTTGGACACTGGAAGCGTAACTGCAAAGCATACCTGGAAGATCTTAAGAAGAAGAGAACTGAGACTTCTACTTCAGGTATAAATGTTATAGAAGTCAATGTATCTATTTCTTCATCATGGGTATTAGATACCGGATGTGCATCTCACATTTGTACCAATGTGCAGGAGTTGAGAAATAATAGGACATTGACGAAGGGCGAGGTGGACCTACGAGTAGGCAATGGAGCAAGGGTTGCTGCTGTTGCTCTAGAAACTTATTTTCTATCTCTGCCCTCTGGGCTTGTACTAGAACTAGATGAATATTGTTATGTGTCTACTTTGACTAAGAACATAATTTCAGTTTCTTATTTGGACAAGAAAGGCTTTTCATTTATAATAAAGAACAAATATTATTCAGTTTATTTAAATGATATATTCTATTGTAGTGCACCTCTAATGAACGAACTCTACATTCTAGACTTAGAGAGCCCCATCTATAACATAATTACCAAAAGGTCCAAGTAAAATGAGTTGAACCAAATCTATCTCTGGCATTGTCGCTTAGGTCACATAAATGAGAGTCGCTTATCCCAGCTCCATAAGGATGGGCTGTTGGACTCATTTGATTTTGAATCATATGAGACATGCGAGTCTTGCCTTCTAGGCAAGATGACCAAGACTCCCTTTAGTGGACACAGCGAAAGAGCAATAGACTTGTTAGGACTTATACATAGTGATATATGTGGCCCTTTTAATGTTGCTGCTAGAGGTGGTTATAGGTACTTCATTAGATTTACTGATGACTTCAGTAGATATGGTTATGTGTATCTGATGACACATAAGTCGGAATACTTTGAAAAGTTCAAAGAATTCAAGAATGAAGTACAAAATCAGCTTGGCAAGAGTATTAAGATACTTTGATCAGATCGAGGTGGTGAATACCTTAGCCATGAGTTTCGTGACTATCTAGCTGAGTGTGGGATTCTATCCCAATTCACTATTCCTGGAACACAATAGTGGAATGGTGTATCCGAAAGTAGGAATCATACTCTATTAGATATGGTACGATCTATGATGAGTCACATAGATCTTCCTATATCCTTTTGGGGATATGCTCTAGACACAACAGTCTTCACACTTAACCGTGTACCATCCAAGGCTGTGATAAAGACACCATATATGATATGGACAGGGAAAAATCCCAAGATCTCTTTCATGAGGATTTGGGGTTGTGAGGCTTACGTTCGACGTCAAGACTAAGACAAACTGGGACCCAAATCTGATAAGTGCTATTTTGTTGGATATCCTAAGGAAACGAAGGGATATTACTTCTACATTCCCAGTCAACACAAAGTGTTTGTGGCAAAGACTGGGGTATTTCTAGAAAAACCAGTAGGAGTATGTTCGATCTTGAAGAAATTCAAGATAAAGACAATAACACTGAGGCCTTGATGGAGGTTGAACAGGAACTACAAAGTGTTGTGGGTGATGAGATTGTTGCACAAAGAATTATGGAACAACAACCTGTTCAGGTAGACCTACCTCTTCGCAGGTCTGATAGGATAGGTCATTAGCCTGAGAGATAATTATTTATCTTGTCTGACCATGATGACGTTATGCTCATTGAGAATGAACCTACCTCCTATCAGAAAGCTACGATGAGCACATATTCTGAGAAATGGCTAGAGGCCATGAGATCCGAGATGGAATCCATATACACCAACCAAGTATGGACTTTGGTTGATCCACCTGAAGGAGTCAAACCCATTGGGTGTAAGTGGGTCTTTAAGAGAAAGACTGACATAGATGGACTTACGCATACCTATAAGGGTCGATTGGTGGCTAAAGGTTTCAAGCAAATTCATGGTATTGACTATGATGAAACCTTTTCTCCAGTGGCGATGTTTAAGTCCATTCGGATCATGCTTGCTATTGTAGCATACCACGATTATGAGATCTGGCAGATGGATGTCAAAATCGTGTTTCTGAATGAAAACTTGCTCGAGGATGTGTACATGAGACAACCTGAGGATTTTGTAGATCCACAGCATACTGGCAAAGTATGCAAGCTGCAAAAGCCCATTTATAGGCTAAAGCAAGCTTCTCGGAGCTGGAATCTTTGATTCGATGATGCAATCAAACAGTTTGATTTCATCAAGAATGAAGATGAACCCTGTGTCTACAAGAGCGTTAATGGAAACACAGTTGTCTTCCTAGTATTGTATGTGGATGACATACTACTCATTGGGAATGGCATCCCTTTGCTACAGTCTATGAAGACTTGGCTAGGGATGTGCTTCTCAATGAAAGACTTAGGTGAAGCAGCCTGTATTCTAGGCATCAAGATTTATAGAGATAGATCTAAGAGATTGCTTAGCCTAAGTCAGAGTATATATATTGACACGGTATTACTACGGTTTACCATGCAGAATTCCAAGAAGGAGCTTCTATCGATGTCACATGGTGTGAGTCTTTCGAAGACTCAAAGTCCCACTTCTAGAGAGGAGAGAGACCACATGGATAAGATCCCTTATGCATCGGCCATAGGATCTATCATGTACGCCATGCTATGTACTCGTCTTAATGTCTCATATGCTTTGAGCATGACGAGTAGATACCAGTCAGATCCAGGTGAGCGTCATTGGATAGCAGTCAAGAATATTCTTAAGTACTTGAGAAGGACTAAAGAATATTTCTTGATATTTGGAGGCGATGAGGAGCTAGCTGTAAAGGGTTACAGCAATGCAAGCTTCCAAATTGACTAGGATGATTATAGATCGCAGTCAGGGTTCATGTTTTTCTTGAATGGTGGTAGCTGTGGTTTGGAAGAGTTGAAGCGAGACACGATTCTTGATTCTACAATGAGGTAGTATATTGTTGCATCGAGAAGCGTGAAAAGGAAGCGATTTGGATCCACAAGTTCATTACTGAGCTTGGGGTGGATCTTAGCATAGCATATCCTATAGAGCTCTATTGTAACAACAAAAAAGCGATTGCACAGGCAAAAGAACCTCGCTCACACTAGTGGACCAAACACATACTACGGTGCTAACATCTCATTCGAGAGATTATCGATAGAGGAGATGTGAAGATTTGTAGAGTACCCACAGAGGCTAACGTCGCAGATCCCTTGACCAAGGCTTTGGCACAGAAAAAGTATGATGATCACACTAGGTCATTGGGTATTAGATACTACAGTGATTGGCACTAGTGCTAGTGGGAGATTGTTAGTGAAAGCCCTAGAGTCAATCATGTGATAATTGTGGTATGGACTTTGTTTTATCATATTCCTATTTATAAAGGCATTTCTTTATGGTTATTATTCTTACTTATATTGGTGCCAAATAACTAAGTATAATAACGTCCTTAGTAGAAGGTTCTTATCTATATCAATCGATTGGTTGAATCGATAATGAGATGATATAGAGAACACTACTCTTAATCATTCCTAGTCAAGTATTAACATTCAGGGACAATGTTAATGTGAAGAGACTAGCATGTAGGTCAACTCGATGACTTGATCTCACAAGTCATGGATATGAGATATCAAGTTGATACATGGGTATGCATTGGAAAATATATACTGAATGACCCGCCATGAGAAAGTATCATGGATCGTTATATGAGTGTCATATACTTTCTCATGTGACTATTAGTATGACTATTAGTCCTTGGACCTGAAGTCACCATGGTTCCCTACATAAGGAGTTGCATACTTTGGCTTTGTCAAATATCACCTGTAAATGGGTGGACTATAAAGGCGATTACTGAGTGAGTCTTGATAGAGTGAGACCACTAAGTGCATGGCCATGCCCAAATGAGTCAATACGAGATATTGAGCTCATTTGATTAGAGTGAGTCTACTTGGAGTTCAAGATATAGATTGTACCGAGGATGACACGGTGTATGCCTTAATTGGTCAATCTAGATGTCAAGGATAGAGGGACATTGTCACATATTGTGAGAGTCACAATTAGTAGTCACAAAGGTGATGTTGGATCTCAACATTCTTGTAACTTGGGTAGCAATGATGTATTGCTAGATACCGCTCATTGCTTATGTTCCTAAATCGGTTTAGGAGCATTGCCAACGTTACAAGAACCTATAGGGTCACACACAAAGGGCAATTAGATGGAGATTAGGTTCATATGATGGACCATGAGGATTAGGTTCATGTGATGTACCAAATTGGATTAAGTGTAATCCAAATTAGACTAATTGAGTTAGACTCAATTTGATTCAAGTGTTGAATGAGTCTAATTTAGATTTGATTCATTGAGTCAATTTAAACTAATGAATAGAGATTCATTAAATCAAATTGACTTGAATCAAATGGTTGGATTTTATCAACCATGGGAGATAAGAGGTCAAGTTTGACTTGACCAAATGCCATGTCATGGTGACTTGGCATGGGGCCGGCCAATGATGATGTTCCACATCATGGGGAGCCACCTCTGATGGCATGCTCGGAGGCTCGGAGGCTCCCATGTCCCCGGATTAAAATTTTCACTAATGAAAACAAATCTAGATGGGATGAGTTTTTTAAGCTCAACCAATTCGTCGTCGTGCTAACGACTTAAGCGATCGCTTAAACAAACTAGTTGTTCAAGCAACAAAACTCTCCTAGTCGGTTAGCCACGGAAGAGACGACGAACGAATCATCGATTTTTGTGTTTATATTCGGGGTTCATGATTATACAAATACATATGGATGTAGACATGTATAATCAACACATACAAACATATTAATAAGAACATGCAAAGATCAATAATAAAACTTGTAAAACTTTTATACCTCTCGATCTTCTATCGTATGTCCTAACCTCCATGTAGACTTCGTGTGGGCGAAAATCCTCCACAAGTTGAAGCTTCCTAGATCTTCTTCAATCAAAAGAAAGAAGAACTCTCCTTCCCTTCTTGCTTGAGCCAACCACCAAGCCACAAAAGCTTGTTGCCGCCGGCCCGAAGAAAAGAGAGAACAAGATGGCCAACCAAGGAACCAAACAAGGGAACAATCCCTAGCTCCTAGTGCCGCCGGCCAAAAGAAAAAGGATGAGAGAAAGACCGGCCAAAGGGGAGCAATAGAAGACCCTACAACCCCTTTGTGCCGCCGACCCTAGAGGGAGTGAAGAGGAGAAGATCTTTAGGAAGAAAGCTTAGGATTTCTTGTATCTTTGTGCCGCCAACCACAAGGGGATAGAGCCGGCAAAGCAAAGAAACCTAAACCCTAATTCTTGATCCTTTTCGTGCCGCCCCCTTAGCCTCCCTTTTTTAGAACTTAGGAGAAAGTTGGTTATTGATGAGGTTGCCAAAAAATTAGGAACTAATTCCTAATTATTCTTTCCGCCCAAGGTAGCAAGGAATTAGTAACAAAAAATTTCTACCTCCTCTAATCTTGCCGCCCAAGGTGGCATAGAAAATAGAAATTTTTTTTTTACCAATTCTAATCTTGAAAATTTTTTTAACTGATTCAAATCTTGCCGCCTAAGGTGGCATAGAATTAGAAAATAATTTTTTTTATCAATCTTTAAACTTGCCGCCCACCTCATCCAACCTCTCCTCTCCCATTCCTTTCCTTTCCCTCCCCTTTCCTTTCCCTCCCCTTTCTTTTCCTTCTATTCTTATATATAGGCTTCATGAGGATTATATTAGGCTACGATAGGGACCATGAGGAGGAGTTGGATCTTGGCCACCCAATGGATCGGAACCACACAAACTTGATCCATCAATGATGTTCCATTCCACTAGAGGATCATCATTGAATTACCTCACCAACCCCATAAATTAATATGGGCTCCATACATTATTTGTACATCCATCTCTCCATGTTTAAGATATCGAATGTCCATCAATTAATTGATTTACTGACCATCTATCAATTAACATCTAACTCCTCGAGTAGTACCACTCAACCTTATCATCATGTCGACTAAGTCAACCTGCAGGGTTTACATGATGAACCTTATGAGCTCCTCAAGGGGACATCATCAACCTAATATATAGGACACGGTTTCTTCCTATAATTAACGACACACCATGTAAATAATATCATTTTCCAACTTACCGAGCATATTGATTTAATCCATTTAAATCTCACCCTTTGGTAAATCAAAGAAATAAATACTAAGTACATGTGCCCATTATTATATCGGGATTAAGAGCATGTACAACATAATATCCGAGGTCCTATTCAATTATGTAGTCAACAATAAATTGAATCACCTCTATGTCGATCCTGTTCAATACACTTAAGTGTGCTAGTGTAACTCTATGTTCAAGACAAATCAATACCAAGCTACACTACAACCATGACAATGGTTTATCCAAAACCATCTTGGTTGTGAGCCTCTACTTATATTCTACAAGGGACTGATAACATGATCTTCTGTGCCACACCAAGCACCATGTTATCTACAATGTAAAGTATTAGACAATATGCACACATATAATAAATATAAAGTGCAAACAATGATCATGTGATTCTTATTTCATAATAAAAATGTTCATACAAAAGAGCTAGACTTTCAGTATACATCCCAACAACCTCATGAGGGAGACCAAGAGTCATGGCTCTTGGAATTACATGCATGCATGTAACTCCCTTATAGTGGTCGACCACTATTGAATGGGTTGATGAGTGTGAAGTTAAGAGTAGTAACTTTATCTTCTTCCTCCTCTCTTCTCAAGCTCTCTCCCCCTCATCCTTGCCGTGAGCTTCTAAGGGTGCTAGCACACTCTAGGTTGCTTTTCTCCACCTATTGCTCGTGTGGATACCGATAAAGGAGTGTACACTTGACACTCTCGAGTTCTGGCAAGCCATTTGGACGAGCGGAATAAGCAAAGGGTGTCACATAAAGAGTAACACTCCTTTCATGTAGATCTAAGGTAGATTTAGGTTTTCTAAACACGTACATGTATTTTGTTTATCTTCGCACGGATTCGTGGCTGACTTCCGAGGTTTCCGCAATGCAAAAAGCTGTTTTTGTGGCTCGGATAGTCCAACAACTGACCCATGCGAAGAAAGATGCTGAGTTTGGTAAATTTCTGAACATGCTAAAATCGATCTCAGTAGAGGTGTCGATACTCGAAGCGCTGCACCAAATGCCCCAATTCGCGAGATTCATGAAATATATTTTAGCACACCGTAAGAAGGTCGAAAAGTCTGAGACAGTGGTCCTTACAGAGGAATCGAGTGCTTACCTCCGAAATGAGACCACTCAAAAACTAAAAGATCCGGGGAGTTTCTATATCCCGTGTTATATAGGGACGACCTTGATTAGAAAAGCCTTCTGTGATTTGGGCGTTTCCCTATACCCTATGCAAAAGGATGGGGTTGGGAAATTTGAAGGTCACCACCATGACATTGCAGCTGGTCGACCATTCATACCGATACCCACTGGGAATTCTAGAAGATGTGCCTATTAAGGTGGGAAATTTTACACTTTTGACCGACTTTGTCGTCATGGAAATGGAGGAAGATCCGAAGATACCCATCATCCTAGGCTGACCATTTTTAGCAACTGTCGGGATGGTCATTGACGTTAAGAATCACAAGCTGACCCTAAAAGTAGGCAACGAAAAGATGGAATTTGAGCCTGCTAGCACGACACGTCATGGACTCGTGATAGGGAAGTACATTATTCCAGCCATAGCTAAAGAGGATAGCATAGATAAAGTATTTGAGGCAGATGAATGGAGGTTTATAGAACCTCCTGAGCCAAGTTGAGATATGGAGTGTGGTCGAGCTAAAAGACCTTAAACAAAGCGCTTCTTGGGAGGCAACCCAAGTTTAATTTTACATGTTTTTAATCTTTCTACATTCATGTGTATAATTTAGACTTTGATTTATGGTCACTTATGTTTTTGCAAATAGTTTAGGATTAGAAAGAACTTGCTAGGAAGAAGCAAAAATCATTTTGAGCCCACCTAGTCCATGACGAGAGCCTGCACCCACACCACCATTTTTCTTCTACTCTTGAGCAGGATGCAGGTACAGTCATCTATGACTTCACCGAGTTTTGATCATGCCTTGAGGACATATACGCTGAGCAGTAGACACTGAGGTAGCGATGGGAGGAGCAGAGCGCTTACATGCAGGTGGAGTTTTATGGCTTACGGGAGCACTTCTAGCGGGCTGAGGAGTTCTACGATAAGGCTTGTATATACTTCAAGGAGGAGGCTGCCCATCGCAAGGAGGAGGCTGCCTACCATCGGGAGGTCAAGCAGCACATGCATGCCCAACAAGCACACTGGGCTAGGGAGGAGGAGCACCGAGTAGCTACTGCATCCACCAGCTCTCAGATCGACCACATGTACATGTGGCATCAGTGACTCAACACCAGATTCTCTCAGAATCCCGAGATGCTGAGGCTACCAGACTTTCCACCTTGTCCACCATATTAGAGGTATGCTTCGCTTAAGTCTAGGGGGGGGTACCCCAAGTTTTGATTTATTTTATTTCTAGAAGTAGTTTCTTTCCTAATATTTGCATTTTAGTTTTATTTAGCATTCATTTGTTCATGCATAGGGTGCTTAGTTTCTTTTTGCACTTAGTTTTTGCTATCTTTAAGTTACCTCAGTAGTATTTTTAAAGTTACTTTCATGAGTTGTTCCCATAGGTAGCTTAACTTCATTTATCTCGTGGCATTTTATTTTATTTGTTCTAATGAATATTCTAGACTTACACTGGTTAGCTTTTATTTTTACACCTACACATGACGAACATTCTGAAAGGGAAAATCTAGTACATACCTTATTATGATTCATCTTAGTAGTCTACTACTTTCGAATCCATAGGTGACTCTAGTTTTAGTATTTTACTTACTGGAGATGCTTGGATTGTGGAAGCTCATTTGGAAAAATCAAAATCCCAAGAGAGAGAGAAAAAGAAAAAATGGAATTAAAAAAAAGAAAGAAGAAAAAAAAAGGGGAATAAAAAAGAGAGTAAGAAAAATTGAAAAAGATTATGAGGAATAAAAAATAGTTGTCATGGGTGGAAATGGTTAGGTGCCCCTTTGAGACCAAGTTAGGTTACTGGGAAAACACCTACCAATTTCTCTCAATACCGAGCACGCCTTTGAGACTTTGTTCTAGATCTAGAGAACGACCCTCGCTTTGGGTAGGTAAGTGCCTAAGAGCCGGAGTCCTTAGGAAAGCTATAGGATGATGACTTAACATACCATGGAACAAGTATCCCCTAAGAAGATTCACTTAGCACATTCACGATGAGCTAACTTAGTGAATTTTTAGCACATATATATTTTGCTTTGATTGCAAATATCACTTGATAAATCTAGTTGACAAGCTAAGTATGGAACAATGCTTTTTAAAATTTCATGGCACTGAGATTTGCTTGAGGACAAGCAAAGATTTAAGTCTGGGGGAATTGATGTGAGCAAAACATATAGAATTTTAGAAGTAGTTTTCACTGACATCCCGTTGCATTTTATATTTGATTCTTGCATATTTCACTTTAGTTTGCATGCATTTTCTATTTTCTGGCTCAGAGATCTGCTCTTTGTACTCTTGTGTGCAAGACAACATTCTACAGGGAAAATGACACTTTTAGAGCAAAAAGAAGACATTTGGCAGCTAGAACAGAAGGACAAATGCCCTGACCCTGTGAATCCACATGACTCTCACCCTAGTGCCACACACGGCTTGGCCGTGTGAATCCACACGGCCGTGTGAATCCACACGCCCGTGTGGTGCTGGGCGATTTCGATGCGATTCTATTATTTTTCAAGTTTCGGGAAGATTCGACCTGATGTCTATATAAAGGAAGCTACACCCAAACCCTAGGGGGGGGGCACGACGACCGGGACAGCACACCGAAGCCCTAAAAAGCTTCAGAAACTCGCAACGGGGAGGAAGGAAGCCGCTTGAGGATCAAATTCTGTGCTCCAATGTCGGAGAGAAGAATCGAAAAGCACTATAATTTATTTTATATACATCTTCTGCATTGTAATGATGAATTCAATCATGCCTTGTGTTTATTCATTTTCGTTTATGGAGTAGATACTTCGATTATATGATTAGGGAGTAGTTTGTGTGCGTAGAATATGTTATTTCAAATATACTTATGTTCGTGATTTCATTTTTGCAATTGGTGATTGTTTAGTTCGATAATTGTTTGTTTTGGTCTTCTATTTACTGTGCATAGCTGATACGAGGGGTGACAACCCTCGTATCAAAGATTTAGAAGAATTAAGGAGGAACCTAGGGATTGGCCTCATCTTTGGTAACCGTAAATAGAAGGGTGTGATAGAGTCAGAAATGGGACACGTTCTGACTCGTCATAGGGATTGATTTGGCATCCTCGTACCACCTATCCTGACCTAAAGCTAGGGGTCGACCTGGTATTGCAGAGGTAGTTCCCGATAGATGCGAAAGCTCATCGGGGAAGTGTATGATGTCCCTTCCACAAGACCATAGTTAGACATCTAGATAATACCGAATTGATAGCGTGTTCTGCGACACACAAGCGAAATTGAAATCCTAGAATTCCCTTAAAAGACTCGTAGCTACCCTTCTCTTCTTCCGTGTGACACCATACTAGAGTTAGGACCGCCGAAAAACCTCATAAGCCCAACCCTTAATGTTAAACTCCGAATAATAGCGTCCACTGAACAATCAGTACTCGAATCTCAATCCCTATGGGATCGATAATCTTTTTATTACTTGACGACATCCATGCACTTGCGGGCGTTGAGTGCGAGTGTGCACTTCGAGTCCTCGACAGTTCCCATCGTGAGATTTGAGATCACGTTCGCGTGCATCACTACACACTTGGACTTACGTGGCCAAGGCTACACACTTGGTCTTCCCATGACAATCACATGCTAGTTTTATCTAACATCAAAATACTGCTCGAGTCAAACTCGAGTCCGGTCAATCGTGACCTGGGTCGATTGCACCAACAATTTCATCCTTTTTAATATTTGATAAAACCCCAAACACCTTTGAGTTAGGTGCCCTAACTCAAGTCTACCAATTATCTGTTGGATTGAGAAGCATCGCTAGAGGGGGGGGTGAATAGCGATCGTAAATCTTTTCGACGTTTCATTTGAGTAGACAATTAAACGAGTAAGAGCAGCGAAAAATAAAGGAAAACATTTATTTTTACTTGGTTCACAACCCAGCGGTTGCTACTCCAAGGCCCTATCAGTCCTAGACCGCGTACGGAGGGCAAAGCACTATAACGTCTCCTCCTCGTTGGAGGTAGGAGACAACGATCACAAAAACCGAATGTACGAGGATGAGGCAACAAGCCTACCTCACCTCGTTACGATTAAAATAAAGAATACAAAAAATAATTATTTGCTACTGTTGCCGACGAAGGAGATTTGAACTTGTCGTCGCATCGGTGTTATGACAGCGTTGGAGCATTGGCGTTGTAGGAGCACTTGATGAATAAACTTGATGATGCTTGGAGTTGGAATCCTCCCCTCCTTTTATAGATTTTGGCCTCTGAATATGTCTCCTCTTTTTTCGGAACAGATCACAAAGTTGTCCAAATTTTATCGCGAAGTGGTCGCGTCAAACCTTATCCGTTTTGACCTAGCGCAAAGGCTGATTCGTCGCCATCAGTCGACTGATGCCTCCCATCAGTCGACTGATGAGCATCAGTCGACTGCTTGATGTCCAACAATGATCACACCGCCACTTCCCCGCAAAGAAGAGGTTAGCTCGAAAAATGATAAATGCGACGGTTTCTGACCGTCCGATCTCGACCTAGACCTTCCACGGAAAGTCTTAATCAGATCGCCGCCTATGGTCGTCCCCGTAAAGAGGACACGACCTTACAATCTCTCACTCACACGAGCTTACCTCGATAGTATCTCTCGCTTCCGGCCTTCCACTCGATTCCTTCGGCTCCCTCCGAAGTCACTCGAGTGTTGCCCGACCACCGCGGCTTCCTCCGAGTGTCGCTAGCCTTCAGCTCCAGCTTTAGCACTTTTCTGCAGACTTGATTTAGCTTGTGAGATAACGATGTAAACTTAACTTTGTATCTTTGCCATAATCAAAACACATGTTCGATTATCTAGTGCCCCTGCACCAACATTATCCTCAATTGAATATTCTCACCTTTGAGAATTCCAACTAACCCCAATTGGTCCTTTTCCCCCCTTTTTGACATACATCAAAAAGGTTCTCCCCAAGGGTGTCAATGTCTCATATCCCAATGAGATCTTACAATCTCTCCCTTGGTCCAAAAACACATCCATCATCCCAAGATGGATAGCCTCCCTCTAAAGGCTTGCTCCCCCTTGACATTGCACCAACAAAGTCCTTGGAGAGTCCCTAAGCCAATAGGAACACTAAACAATCAAAACTAAGGGCAAAGATACAACATTGAACTTTCACCTCCCTTAAAATTCGATACACACCCTAAAAAATTCTCCTAATCCATTTTCAAAGGATTTCCATCCTTCCAATACTCTCCAAAGCATATCCAAGGGTTAGGAGCAGTGAGGGAACCTAAAAGTAGCTGAACATGAACCTAACAAACTTTGTTTACCCGAAATCTTCTCTGGCAATCGACTCTTACAGTCACCAGTCGACTGCCATTGAAGCCAGTCGACTTCCATACATGGCAGTCGACTAATTTTTGCATTGTGTAGAAATCAGATTTCAGAATCCAAATTCCAAAAATCATAAGTAAAAATATATATTTTGAAAAATCTTAAAAATTCATACGTACATTACTTATTACAAATATTATGGGTGAAAAATATTTGAAAAATAAAATACCTATAAACTAGTGAGATCGACACAAAGTTCAAAACGATTGAAATTTTCAATGTTTAACCCTACTTTGTATCACCTCATTCAATGGTGATTGCTATCAAAAGATAAACTTCACCAAAGTTTTTCAAAATGGTTTTGAAATGATTTTAAAACCTTTAAATTCATTTTCCTAAACATCTCACTTGTATCTAAGTGTATGAAACACATACAAGTCAAGTATTCTAGTGAGATGTGGGTTTTGGTTATTTAGGTTCTCATGCATATGCTAGGCGACTCTATTTGAGTCCCTTATGCTTGGGACTTCAAATCATGCTATAGTCCTTAACTCAATTTTATTTAATGCATGAATAATGATTATGACATAAATGATAACAAGAATAAAAGCATGCGCTAATAATCATGATGTCATAGCATGTGATATAAACTTAAGCATAACATGATATTTAGCTAACCCTAAGTATTATCATGACATTTTATATGATAAAAATAAATATGATGTCATGACATGGCAAGGCAAATAAATCATGGCAAGTACAAAATATTAAGGTATGAAATACCTAAGTGTTAAGCCCAAATTGTCATTTTTAGAATTAAATCCATTTTGCCTTAATACCAACTATCCCACTAGTGTGCCAAAAACCCAAAATGACACACCATGACTCCTAACACCTAGTTGTGTCAATTTAATCAATTTTTAACTTCTCAAAACACATTGGAACATCCTAAAGTGTCAACTCTACTATGGTTAAGTTAGCTACTTATCCATTTAGGGTTGATACACCCTAACCCATCTAGCGTGAATTGATCACGCTCCTAGGAACCCAATACCTATTTGAGTTCCTTGGTTAACAAGGTATTCACTAGGGATAAATTTCCTAGATACCTTCCTAATGACCCTTTTTGGTTTTGAAGCCTTAGTCATTTGGGTCTTTCCTAGGTTAACCTTAGGGATTGCCTCCCTAGTAACCTTCTTAGTAGTCTTCCTAGGTTTTATAGAACCCTTGGCCACTAGAGACACACCATAGTTAATCATAGGGATAATTTCCCTATTAACCTTGGTTTTTCTAGACCTAGATTTAGTTCCATACTCGAATGGAACATGGTGGTAGGACTTAGGTTTGTGACTCAAACCTTTCTTTCCCTTAAACTGTTCTTGTCTCCTAGGTCCTAAATTTTGTTCCTTTGACCCCATAATTGAGTTTGTCATAATTTTGATGGTCTTTTCTAATTTTTCAAGCCTTGACCTCAAAGCTTGATTTTCCAATTCTAGCTTTCCCAAATTTGATTTTTCATTGGTCTTTTGGGAAAGACTCTTCTTCTTAGGCATGTGTCTACCTTTCTTAGGGTTAATGCCTAAATTCTCTTCTATCCTCCTAATACTCTCCCTAAGTAAAATAGGTCTAGAATTTTTTGATATAGATTTGTCCTTTGTCGTAAGTTCATAGGATTTAACCCCTAAGCAAACATATCTATTCCTACTAGCATGCTTATGTTCATGGGCAATAGCAAGTCAGTTAACATAATTTCTAGCATGCTTCTTAATCCTAGAACTAGAAGGTGCATTAAAGTATACATTAGGGTTTGCTTTGGAAGCTCCCCTACTTGTGTAGTTCCTTCTTGCCCCTTTTTTCCCCTAGGGCATTGGCTTAAGTAGTGTCCCCTTTGGTTGCATTTGAAGCACACAATGTGCTCTTTGCTTTTCTTATCGAGGACTCTAACATCCTTTGACTTTTGGTTGACTTTTGGTGTCGATGCTTTCTCCTTGGCCAATTTTGGGCATTTACTCTTATAATACCCGACTACCCTACACTCAAAGTATATAATGTGATTTTTGTTCTTAATTACAATGTTTGAGTTACCTAGGTTGGTAGAGGTGATATGGGAGGTTTCTTCACTTCTTCCAGAGGTAGATGCTTCTTCCATTTCTTCCATTTCTTCTACCTATTTGGATGTGGATTCCCTCTCAATCTCCGAATCCTCATTGACTTGAGAGGATTGACTTGCTTCTTCTTGAGCATGAGAGGATGAGAATTCCTCTTCTTCCTCACCATGGACCGGTTTAGGATTTTCATGGAATTTTATCAATTTATTCCATAGGTTCTTGGCATCCCGGTATTCACCTAGCTTGCATAAGATATGGTTAGGTATTAATTTAATTAACATTTTCGTTACCTTAACCGTTGTCTTGAATTGTTGTCGTTGCTCCTCAATCCATTTTGATTTTTTCAATTATCTTCTTGTCTTTACCCCTAGGTACTTCAAAACCGTCTTCTATTGTTAGCATTATATATAAATTGGTTTCGAAGTATACCTCCATCCCTTTCTTCTACCAAGAAAAGTTTCCTTCGAATTTCGGTAGATGGATGTTGATGCCGGCTATTTTGGTTGCTTATCGTGGCGATGAGTCTGACGATAAGCTCCTCGCTTTGATACCACTAGTTGGAGAATCGTGGCCCGGCTAGAAGGGGAGTTGAATAGCCCAAATCGTGCTCGATGGACTTTGATCGTGTTCGTTTCTACGATTCTTGTTAGCGCAGTGGAAATATGAAATACAATATAAATATAAAGACAAAAACAGAATCACACAAAATACACAAGAATATACATGGTTCGGAACCTTAGGGTTCCTACTCCATGGGGTGAGCTCAATGAGCTCGAGTGATGACAACACCATTACTCAAATTCCTTCTCGACAACACGTCGGAGGTGGAGAAACCTCATACAAGCAATTACAAGAGTAATATACAAGATACAAGCGAATACAAAGACAATAAGAAATACAAGTAAAGAAACACTTTACAACACTTTGCTTTGAATGCTTTCTTGTTGCTTGCTTTGGTTTGCTCTTGAAGGTCTAGAATGCAGCAACAATTCCCCTCCAAAATCTCCCAAAAAATCGCCGTGGAAATCCTCCCCAAGCTTCTCCTTTTATGCTTATCTCGGGCTGATTCTGCGCCTAGCAGTCAATTGATCATACTGATCAGTCGACATCTCCTGTAGCCGTTGTGAGACAACAACCTAATCCATGTTGGCATCTAGCCAATGGATACAATGACAGTCGACTGCCAGTTACCATCAGTCGACTGCCGGCCTCGTAGTCGACTGATCAATCAGCTATCGAGCATTTTGTGCTCGCGCCCTCGACCAGCAATCGACTGCCATCCATGGTACTTGACGGCTGAAACCATCATTCGACTGCCCAATGCTGGCAGTAGATTGCCATGGCATACAATGCAGTCGATTGGGACATATCACCAGTTGACTGTTGTCAGGTAAAACCTCAGACACAAGTTGTTTGAGCATCCGACCGTCAGGTAAAACCTCAAACAACATGTTTGAGCATCCGACACACCCTTAGCCTAGACCTAAGCCTTCTAGCCACCTCTACTAGCTTCGCGCCTATCGGATCCCTCCAAGTCATCCATGACTTGTTCATCTATGCATGGATCCCTCCAAGTCATCCATTACTTGTTCATCCATACGCTAGCCTCCAGGTGCTTCCTTCGGCTATTGTCATGCTCTCGGTGTCTATACTGCCAAGGTACATATGGACTTATGGTCTCAAGACTAATGTTTGGCCTTACACTGCCAAACCACCCCTTGGACTTCCCAAATGGCAAGTACCCATAACTTGGACTTTCACTGCCAAGGCTACACACTTGGACTTACGTGGCCAAGGCTACACACTTGGACTTCCCTTGCCAACTCCATGTTGGACTTCCAATGCCAAGCCCCATGCTTGGACTTTCACCGCCAAGGCTACACACTTGGTCTTCCCATGACAATCACATGTCATATGTTTTGTCTAACATCAAAATACTGCTCAAGTCAAACTCGAGTCTGATTAATCATGACCTCGGCCGATTGCACCAACACCTCTTACAATGACATTTATACAACATTACAACCAAAAAAGAAATACAAAAGAAAATACAAGTAAAGAACACTTTACACAACAAAGCATTGCTTGAGTGCTCTTTTGGTTGCTTTGGATAGCTTTTGAAGACCTGAAATGCAGCAACACTTCACCTCAAAATCACCCAAGTACTTTTGCCAAAATCCCCCATCGCGATCTCCTTTTAAAGCCTCCGCTTGGATTGATTTTTCCCCTTCCAGTCGACTGAATTTACCCACCAGTCAACTGGGCACAGTGTTGTTATCTCACAACAAACTAATTCATATCAAAAATATGCCCGATCAATCGACTGCTCTGACCTGGCAATTAACTGTCATAGCCACAAGTCGACTACCATAAGCTAGCAGTCGACTACAAAACATTTTGTGCCCTATCCATTTAAGGCCAGTTGACTGCTCAACTATAGCAGTCAACTGCTAGTGGCCAATCGATTGGTGTAAGCTACCCGTTAATTGGCAGAACCACAGGTCAACAGTCGAGCCTCAGTTGACTATTGGACTAGTCGATTGGGTCATAACCCGAGTCAACTGCTCGAGTCAAACTGAGCTCCTGAGTGTTTTGTACTCGGCTAGTCGATAGGTTAATACACCAGTCGCCTAGTAAACCTCAAACATGAGGTTTAACCCAAATATGATCCTCTCATTCTTGATACACACCCTAGCCCTAGACCTAAGCCTTCAAGCTACCTCTATCAGCCTCATGCCTTTAGGGTCCATCCGAGTCCTCCATGACTCCTTCACCTTTCGCGCTAGCCTTCAAATGCTTCCATCAGCTTCGTCGTGACATCGGGTACCCTTAGCCTAGACCTAAACCTTCAAGCCACTTTCGTCAGCCTCAAGCCCTTGGTTCGAGTCCACGACTCCTCACCTTGGCCCTAGCCTTCAAGTGCTTCTGTCATCTTTGTCATGATAATGGGTCTCCTTGAAGGTGGGAAACTTCAACCCGATCGTTTGTTCATGGCGATCCCGTCTACATCCCCAGATAAAAAAAAAATTATCCTTGACAAAGAGGGATTACCCAAGCAACCATTCCATCGTCGTGCTATTCGATTAGAGTGGTCACTTGAACAAACTAGTTATTCAAGCAACCTACCTCTATTCTTCGATTAACCGTGGAATAGACGATGTACGGATCGCCGGTTTTTATGTTCGTAGTCGAGGTCCAAGTAAATTTTACCACATATCATACATAAAATATACAAAGAAACATAAGGAAAGCAAAACAAGATGTATACCTCTTGTTTACCTCAAGGTCTTCTATCGTATGTCCTATCCTCCTCTTGGATGTTGTGTGGGCAATGATCTTCCAAGAATTGAAGCCTCCTCGATCACGTTCTTCCCTTCCTTGCTCGCTCCGAACAAAGGGAAGAATGAAACGAAACTCTTCTCCTATCTAGGACCGACCACCAAGTCAATGGACTTGATGTTGCTGCCATCCAAGGAAGAGAAAAAGGAGTATGAGCGCTAGCCAAAAGCTCCAAGGGGAAGAGACCCTAACCCTTGCCGCCGGCCAAGGAGGAGAGAAAGAGGATTGGGACGCCGACAAAGGATGAGAGGAAGGAGGGAGGCGCTGGCCAAAACCCTAGGAAGAAGATAGAGTCTTGCCGCCCAAGCAAGAGAGCAAACCCTAGCCACCCAATGCCTCTCCAAGCCCTAGCCTCCCAAAACCCTAATCTCCCTTCAATATTCTCCACGCCCAAGCCTTGGCCTCCTTTTATAGAGCTAGGCTTAAGCCTCCTTTTAATCTCCACCATCGGATCCAAGGATTTAATCTCCACCATCGGATCCAAGGATTTAATCTCAACCGTCGGATCTTGTGATTTAATCTCAACCGTCGGATCTAGAGATTTAATCTCCACCGTCGGATCTAAAAATTTAATCTCCACCATTGGATATAGAGATTTAATCTCCATCGTCGGATCTAGAGTTTCATTTTCCATCATAGGATCTAGGCTCCTTGAGGGTTTTAATAGGCTACAATAGGGACCAAGAGGAGGAGTTGGATCTTGGCCACCCAATGGATCAAGCCCACATAAAGTCTGATCCATTAATGATAATCCATTCCACTAGAGGATTATCATTGATCTACCTCTCCAACCCCCATAAATTAATATGGGCGCCAAATATTATTTGTACATATATCTCCCCGTGTTTAATATCTCGAATGTCTGTTGATTAATTAATTTACTAATAATTAATTAATCAACATCTAACTCAATGAGTAGTACTACTCAACCTTATCATCATTCTGGACCAAATCCACCTGCAGGGTTTACATGATGAACCTTATGAGCTCCTCAAGGGGACATCATCATCCTAGTATATAGGATACGATTTTCTCCTATAATCAATGACACACCATATAAATAATATCATTTCCCAACTTACCGAGCCTATCGATTTACTCTATAAATCTCGCCCATTGGTAAATCAAAGAAATAAATACTAAGTATATGTGCCCGTTATTATATCGGGATTAAGATCATGTACAACATAATATCTAAGGTCTAATTCAATTATGTAGTGAGCAATAAATTGAATCACCTCTAAGTCGGTCCTGCTCAATACACACAAAGTGTACTAGTGTAATTCTATGGTCAAGACAAACCAATACCAAATCACACTACAATCATACCAATGGTTTGTCCAAAACCATCTCGGTTGTGATCCTTTACTTATACTTTACAAGGATCTGATAACATAATCTCCCGTGTGACACTACACACTATGATATCTACAATGTAATGTATTAGATGATATGCATAACCATAAATATGCAAATAATGATCATGTGATTATTATTTCAAAAAATAAAGATGTTCATACAAAAGATAGACTTTTCCAGTATGTATCCCAACAATCTCCTATTGGATTTTTGTCTTCGAGTCCGTGAGGGGAAACTTCGCTTCCCACTTCAACTCGGTCGCTTGTTCATGGCGATCCCATCAATGTCCCCGGATTAAAAAAATTTAGTCCTACACAAAAGGGAACACCCAAGCAACCTTGTCATCGTTGTGCTATTCGTTTAGAGTAGTCACTGTTGGAGTATTGGGAATACAATCAAAGTCCCACATTGGTAAGACATGGAAAAGATCATGTGCTTATAAGATGAAAAGATATCTCCATTGGGATGAGGCCTTTTGGGTAAAGCCCAAAAACAAAACCATGAGAGCTTGGGCCCAAAGTGGACAATATCATACCATTGTGGAGATATGTGGATCTTATATGCACTAACAATTGGTATCAGAGCCATGGTCCATGTCAAGCCATGAACCTCGAACGAAGGAAGTTGAACTCCCACGTCCGGATCAAGAGAACTAGAAATCAGGCAGGAAGTCTAGTTGGGTCGGGAGGACCGAACAACTGACAGGAAGTCCTGGTGGGTTGAAGATCGGACATCAAGCAGAGAAAATCCTCCGAGGAGGGATAGGCTTGAGGGGGGGCCCAATGTGGTCCTTCGTTTGAGGGGGGGATTGTTGGAGTATTGGGAATACAATCAAAGTCCCACATTGGTAAGACATGGAAAAGATCATGTGCTTATAAGATGAAAAGATATCTCCATTGGGATGAGGCCTTTTGGGTAAAGCCCAAAAACAAAACCATGAGAGCTTGGGCCCAAAGTGGACAATATCATACCATTGTGGAGATATGTGGATCTTATATGCACTAACAGTCACTTGAACAAACTTGTTGTTCAAGCGACCAACCTCTATTCCACGAATAGCCGTGGAATAGACAATGTATGGATCGCCGGCTTTTGTGTTTATATTCGGGGTCCAAGTATTATTTAGCCACATACATAAAGTAAACAACCACATACAACATGCATATAATTGAAAAACAATTATAAACATAATACAAAAGAACACTAATCAATATAAACAAGATTATACCTCTTGTTATACCTCTTTATCTTCTATTGTATGTCCTTCCTCCTTTTGGACGTCGTGTGAGCGACGATCTTCCAAAAGTTGAAGCTCCTAGATCGCCAATCTTCCTTCCTTGTTCACTCCGAACAAAGGAAGATCTTAAAACAAAACTCGTCTTCCTATCTAGAACCGACCACCAAGTCAATAGACTCGATGTTGCCGCCAGCCAAAGGAGAATCAATAAGGGCATGGGCGTCGGCCAACACTTGGAGAAGAGAAAGGAAAGCAATCCTTCTCTTTGTTGCTGCCCAAACCCTAAACCTAGCTCTCCTAATTTTCGGCCAAGGATGAAGGGAAGAAGAATAGGTTGAGCTTCGTCCAAGGTAGAGGGAAGAAGGATAGGTGTCGTCCAAACCTTGGAAAAAGAAGAAAAATCCTTCTCCTCATGTTGCCACCCACAACCAACACCCAAACCCTAACCCTAGCCGCCCACTCCTAATCCTAACCAAACTAGGATTACTTGCCGCCCAAGGGAAGCAAACCCTATTCTCATCCATCAAGTTTCCGCCCAAGCCATAGCCCTATATTTATAGAGTTGGGCTCAAGCCTCCTTTTAATCTCCACCATTGGTTCTAAGGATTTAATCTCAACCGTCGGATCTAGAGATTTAATCTCAACCATCGGATCTAGAGATTTAATCTCTACCTTTGGATCTAGAGTTTTGTTTTCATCCATTGGATCTAAGCTTCATGAGGTGTTAATAGGCTACAATAGGGACCATGAGGAGGAGTTGGATCTTGGCCACCCAATGGATCAAGCCCACATAAAGCCCACATCCGTCGATTAATTAATTTACTGACCATTAATTAATCAACATCTAACTCCATGAGTAGTACCACTCAACCTTTTCATCATGCCGGACCAAGTCCACCTGCAGGGTTTACATGATGAACCTTATGAGCTCCTCAAGGGGACATCATCATCCTAATATATAGGACACGGTTTCCTCCTATAATCAACGACACACAATAAAAATAATATCATCTCTCAACTTACCGAGCCTATCGATTTAATCTATAAATCTCGTCCATTGGTAAATCAAAGAGATGAATACTAAGTATATGTGCCCGTTATTATATCGGGATTAAGAGTATGTACAATATAATATCTGAGGTCTGATTCGATTATGTAGTCAACAATAAATCGAATCACCTCTAAGTCGGTCCTGCTCAATACACACAAAGTTCACTAGTGTGATTCTATGGTCAAGACAAACCAATCCCAAATCACACTACAACCATTCCAATGTTTTGTCCAAAGTCATCTCGGTTGTGAGCCTTTACTTATACTTTACAAGGAACCGATAACATGATCTCCCGTGTGACACCACACACCATGTTATCTACAATGTAATATATTAGACAATATGTATAACCATAAAAATATGCAAACAATGATCATGTGATTCTTATTTCAAAATAAAGATGTTCATACAAAAGATAGACTTTTCAGTATACATCCCAACATCTCCCACTTATACTAAAAGACTATGTTGTTCTCATACTGCCATACATCTAATTCCCATTCCCTCCACATGTCTATCAAAAGCTCTCGTTGGAAGGGCCTTAGTGAAAGGATCTGCCAGGTTATCCTTTGATGCAATCTTGGCCACAGTAACTTCTCCTCGCTTTATGATTTCTCGTATCAAGTGGTACTTGCACTCTATGTGTTTACTTTCCTTGTGGGCTTGTGGATCCTTCGAGTTTGCAATTGCACCACTATTATCACAATATATTGTGATAGTTCTGGGCAAACCAGGAATCACATCCAAGTCCATCAAGAAGATCCTGAGCCACACAGCTTCTTTGGCCGCCTCAGAGACTGCCATATACTCAACTTCCACGGTAGAGTCTGCCACGCATTTTTGCTTGACACTCCTCCATACAATGGCTCCACCTCCCAAAGTAACCACAAAACCTGAGGTAGACTTACTGTTATCCCTATCTGATTGGAAGTCGGAATCTATGTAACTCACAGGGAGTAATTAATCTGCCTGGTAAACTAACATATAATCCCTAATCCTTCTCAGGTACTTCAATATATGCTTTACCACAGTCCAATATCCCTGCCCTGGATTACTCTGATATATGCTAACTATGCCCATGGCAAAGCAGATATCCGGTCTCGTACATAGCATGACATACATGAGGCTTCCTTTTGCCTGAGCATAAGGAACCGCCTTGATCTATTCTATCTCCTTAGATGTTCTAGGACACATCTCTTTAGATAAAGGAACTCCATGCCTAAAAGGTAGACAACCTTTCTTGGAGTTCTGCATGCTAAAACGTTCCATTATGGTGTCTATGTATGAAGCTTGAGATAAGCACAACATCCTTTTCCTACGATCCCTTATACCCTTGATCCCAAGGATGTGTCCCACTTCTCCCAAGTCCTTCATATCAAACTGTTTGGACAACCATACCCTTACGTCCGATAACACCTTAACATTGTTGCCAATTAACAAAATGTCATCTACGTATAGTACAAGAAATACCACTATGTTTCCGTCACATCTCTTGTATACACAAGACTCATCTGGACTTTGAATAAATCCATAAGACTGGATTACCTCATCAAAGTGGATGTTCCAAGACCTTGAAGCTTGCTTCAATCCATAAATGGATCGATTAAGCTTGCACACAAGATGCTCTTTGCCCTTTGCAATGAATATCTCTGGTTGCTTCATATAGATCTTCTCCTCAAGACTTACATTAAGGAAAGTTGTCTTGACATCCATCTGTCATATCTCATAATCCATATGAGCAGCAATATATAAGAGAATCCGGCGAAAAGGTCTCAACATAATCAATACCCTCTTTCTGAGTATACCCTTTCGCAACAAGCCTAGCTTTGAAGGTCTCAACCTTCCCGTTTATTCCTCTCAGCATGGCTACCGGTAAAAAGGTCTCCTCATAATCAATACCCTCTTTCTGAGTATACCCTTTCGTAACAAGCCTTGCTTTGAAGGTCTCAACCTTCCCGTTTATTCCTCTCTTTCTTTGGTAGATCCACTTGCATCCAATGACTTTTATACCATTGGGTGGTTCTACTAGCTCCCAGACCTGATTTGAATCCATAGATTCTGTAGGATATTTGAGGCCGCTAGAGGGGGGGGGGGTGAATAGCATTGTGCTCGTTCAATAATGGAATTCGTTGCGTTTGTCTCTACAATTTCGTTAGCGTAGCGGAAATAGAAAACTAATAATGATAACAAAATATACAACACGCAAACACAAATATTTAACGTGGTTTGGAACCGAATGATTCCTACTCCACGGATTGGGTTCGTACGAACCCTAGCGATGCCAATCACACACCACTATGATAAACACTCCTTCTCGACACAAGTCGGAGGCGGAGAAACCCCTTACAAGCGATCTTACAACAGTAAGAAACAAAAACAAGCAATTACAACAATTAATATGAAAGAAAAGTAAAGAAAAATTGTACAACACTTTCTTTTGATTGCTTTAATGCTTGGTTATTTGATTAGCACTTGGAGACCTGATTTGCAGCAACAAATCGCCCCTAAAGCTCTCAAAAACTGGATCCATTTTTCTCCATCACAAGCTCCTTTTATAGCTTCAACCTGTGCTAGAAAATGTCTATCAGTCGACTGCTCGGGACCATCAGTTGACTGATCACACTGTTGCTGTGAGACAACGGTGTAATCCACGCTGGAAAAATCCAACGGCTAGGACATCAGTCGACGGATCATGAGCATCAGTCGACAGATCAAGCATCACTCGACTGCTCATCCCAGCGGGTGATGGGGAGGCCGAATCTTGGCCAGACCCCGAGTCACAATCAGAAGAAAACACCCAACAATGACTTTGTAGAGTACATTGTTAGGTGAAGATAGCTCAGTAATAGGAAATAAGTTCTGATCTGGTGGGCAAGGATGGTGAAAGACATGCTTATGCATGGAATCCAAAGAGATGTGATCAAAGGGCTCAGGTAAAGGGGCATTGAAGATAGGGTAGAAAATGAAGGTGTCAGTTGATGGCTTACACTGAAGAAACTCCTGCAATATCACAGGAGTGAACTCTAAGTCGCATTTTGCAACGCTGGTAGTTTAGGTAGGGCCATCGTCTACCTTCTTTAAGTTCTGATAGAACTCCTTAAGGAGATCATCATTGATGGCATGTGTGCATAATACTATTTTCATGAGATGATAATATGAAAATATTTCCATGACGTCACTACAGTAACGTGTAAAGAAATCCCTATCAATGTACCTAACCAACATGGTTTGGTACAACCGTGATTCAACCTCGGGTGGGTCATTTCTACGGGATCGCCTATATGAATGTAATGCAATGACATGAAATGCAAAGGCACCAATGCACGATTAGATCATAATAAATTATAATGGAAAAATTAGGGTTTTAGAGGAGTAAGAAAGTTATACTTTGGCGCCATTTAGGATGATGATGAGAGAATACTCAGATACCGCTGAAAAGATCGCCGGAGCAGTGGATCGCCGTAACCCTAATTAAAGAGGAAAAAGTCGCTAGAAATGAGTGGATTAGGGTTGTGAGATGAGTAAAAACGTGAGTGGAAGAGTTTGGCTGTCAAACCTAGGATTTAGGTGGCCGGCGCGGTCGGAAAAGCTCGTTGGAGAAGGAAGCGATGACTGGAGAGAAGGAAGAAGCGAGAGATCGACGCGTGAAGACTCCGAACCCTAGCGGTTCGACGTTATAAAATTGCGCCTCCAGTCGACTGATGTGCAACATCGATCGATCTGACACTATAAGCGGTTTTACTAAACCAAGATCAACCGCACTCGCCGGCTCGATCACGATCATTCGTATCATGTTACAATAACATCGATCGATGTTGCTCATCGATCGATCGATCACCACTCGATCGGATCCTCTACCTCGATGAACAGTACCATTAGTCGACTAATGTAACCTAGCAGTCGAGTGATGTACAAAATAGTCGAGTCCAGGAAACAACACTCGACTGCTTGACGCATCGTATCGTGCTACAGTATGATCAGTCGACTGATATCTGATTTCCAATTCTGAAATTCAGAAAATCTCGATTTCTTTATCTAACTTATTTCATTTTCTCATGTTTAATCTTGTATATCGAACATATTGATGTTATGCTTATATTCATGTATTCGTTAATGTATTTTGATATTTTATTTCATTTTAGCAAACATTAACATCCAATGGTTTCAAAATCCTAACATCTCACCCTTTCTAAGTGTTGAAATACACAATCAAGGTAAAAGACTTGTTTTGTGAGATGCAATCCACCCTAGACATTCCTTCCATGCAAACACATAGTGAAACACATGAAGCATGGTAAGTGCAAGACATCAAGGTGTGTGACACTTGAGTATCACTCTTGATGTAACTTCTACACCTTTAAAAAGAAACAATTCTCTTGATACATTAATTCCTAAAGTGTGCCAAAGATCAAAATGACACACTATGACCTCTAAATTTAGATTGTGCCAATTTTGTTGATTTTTCATGATTTCAAAAATATATTGGCACATCCTAAAATCTTTTAGGATAGAATATCAAACCTATTTCCAAGGTATCAATAACCTTGAAAATAACATAACATGTCAACTTTGCTATGGTTGAGTTACCTACCCATCCAATCAAAGTTGACACACCCTAACCCATTTAACGTGAATCAATCATGCTCTTTGGAACCCAAAATCTATTTGAGCTCATTAGATTAATTAGGTATTCCTTAGGGATGACTTTCCTAGATACCCTTTTAATGACCCTTCTAGGCTTGTTAGCCTTGGTCATTATGGTCTTGCCATGGTTAGTCTTAGGGATTGCCTCCCTAATAACCTTCTTAATGGATTCCTTAGGTTTCTTAGAAACCCTAGCCACTAAGCATACACTATGGTTGGTCTTAGGAATAATTTTCCTAGAGACCTTGGTTTTCTTAGATCTAGGTTTAGTTCCATAAACAAATGGAACATTGTGATAAGTAGGCATTACTTTCTTAGACATAGGTTTGTGATCCAAAATTTGTCTCCTAGATGATTCTTGCCTCTTACACACTTTTTGTTGACTTCTAGATCCTAGAGTTTGACACTTTGACCCTTTAAATTGATTTTGCATATTTGCAAGGGTCTTTTCCAATTTCTCAAGCCTTGACCTCAAGGCTTGATTTTCTAACTCTAATTGTCCAAATGTTTTTTGATTAGGTTTTTGGGCATTACCATTCACTTTAGGCATATGTCTACCCTTATTAGGATTGATGCCTAAATGGTTTTCGATTTTCTTAATTGTTTTCTTAGGAAGGACATTTCTAGGGACATTAGTCCCAAATTTCTCCTTCTTTGAAATAGACCTAGAGTTATCATTTTTAGCATGCTTTGATCCATGAGTAATAGCAAAATTATTTGAATTAATTCTAGCATGCTCTTGCTTAGAATTTAAAGAATGAGCATTATGAAAATATACATTAGGGTTAGTCTTAGAGACTCCCCCTACTTGTGAAGCTCCCTCCTTTCTTCTAGGACATTGGCTCCTATAGTGTCCCGGTTGTCGGCATTTGAAGCACACCATGTGCTCCTTGCTCTTCTTGGTTGGGACACCGGCATCCTTGACTTTTTCATTGACTTTTGGTGCCGGAGGAGCTTTCTTAACCCTTTTTGGACACTTACTTTTGTAGTGTCCGGATTCCCTACACTCAAAGCATATTATATGATTTTTATTTACAATTGACATGCTTGAGTTACCTATGGTGGTGGTAGGTGTTAGAATTGGAGCTTCTTCATCTTGACTAGATGTCGAAGCTTTCTCTTGTTGCTCCGGAGTGGAAATTCTTTCCTCCCCCTCAATCCTAGAGGTGGAGGTGTCTTCTACTTCTTCTTCCACCGATCTGGAAGTTGACTCCTCTTCAACTTCCGATTCCTCACTTTCTCTTGAGGATGATGAACTCTCTTCATCCTCTTCCTTATCTTCTTCTACTTGTGCCAAGTGGGGCTTCTCATTGAACTTGGCTAATTTGTCCCATAGCTCCTTGGCATCAAGATATTCACCTAGCCTAGACAAAACATCATTAGGTATCAAATCTTCTAAAAGTTTTGTTACCTTGGCTTCGGTTTTGAATTTTTGCCGTTGCTCTTGAGTCCATTTCTTCAACTTGAGGACTTGTCCATTCCTATCCCGAGGAGGTTCAAAACCTTCTACGAGGATGAACCAATCCTCTATATCCATCATCAAGAATGTCTCCATTCTTGTTCTCCACGTTGAAAAGTCTTCTCGATCATATGGAGGTGGAGTGTTGATGTCCCATCCAAGCTTATCTTGGGATTCCATCTTGTTCCTCTAGCATCTTGACTCCGGGTTGTTAATTTGTAGAAGAGCCCCGGGCTCTGATACCAATTGTAGGATATTTGAGGCTGCTAGATGTTGGGTTTTTCCGAGCCGCAAAAACTGCTTTTTGCGTTGCGGAAACCTCGGAAGCCCCGGCCACGGATCCGTGCGAAGATGTATTAAAACAAAACATGTATGTGTTTATATAAAAACCCTAGATCTACCTTAGATCTAGAAGGTGAGAGTGTTACCCTCGTAGCGACGCCCTTCGCTTATCCCGCTCGTCCAAAAGGTTCGCCGGAACTCGAGAGTGTCAAGTGTACACTCCTCTATCGGTATCCACACAAGCAATAGGTGGAGAAAAGCATCCTAGAGTGTGCTAGCACCCCTTGGACGTTCATGGCTAGATGAGGAAGAGAGAGCTTGAGGGAAGAGAGGAGGAAGAAGATGAAGTTACACAACTTAACTTCACATCATCCATAACCCACTATAAGGGGGTTACATGCATGCATGTAACTCCAAGAGCCAATGGCTCTTGGTCTCCCTTATGAGGTGGCACCCCATGATGTGTCCATGATGATGTGGAACATCATCATTGGCCGGCCATGCCAAGTCATCATCATGACATGGCATTTGGTCAAGTCAAACTTGACCTTTCATCTTCCCTCTCAAGTCAAGTCAAACTTGACCTCATATCTCCCATGGTTGATCAAATCCAACCATTTGATTCAAGTCAATTTAATTTAATGAATCTCTATTCATTTAATTTAAATTGATTTGATTAATCAAATCTAAATTAGACTCATTCAACACTTGAATCAACTTGAGTCTAACTCAATTAGTCTAATTTGGATTACTCTTAATCCAATTTGGTTCATCCCATGAACCTAATCCTCATGATTCATCATATGAACCTAATCTCCATCTAATTGCTCTTATGTGTGTGACCCTATAGGTTCTTGTAACATTGGCAATGTCCCTAAACCGATTTAGGAACATAAGCAATGAGCGGTATCTAGCAACACATCATTGCTACCCAAGTTACAAGAATGTTGAGCTCCAACATCACCTTTGTGACTACTAATTGTGACTCTCACAATATGTGACAATGTCCCTCTATCCTTGACATCTAGATTGACCAATCGAGGCATAGACCGTGTCATCCTCGGTACAATCTAAATCTTGATCTCCAAGTAGACTCACTCTAATCAAATGAGCTCAATATCTCATATTGACTCATTTGGGTATGACCATGCACTTCGTGGTCTCACTCTATCAAGAATATCGATGTCACCCGTCATATAGGAGGGATAGATCCCATCTACATCACTCACATCCTCGCATAATTTTTGTTACATACCCGAATCGACTTTAAAGTCCACCCATTTACGGGTGACGTTTCACGAAGCCAAAGTATGCAACTCCTTATGTAGGGAACCATGGTGACTTCAGGTCTAAGGACTAATAGTCATACTAATAGCCACATGAGAAAGTATATGACACTCATATAACGATCCATGATACTTTCTCATGGCGGGTCATTCAGTATACATTCTCCAATGCATACCCATGTGTCAACTTGATATCTCATATCCATGACTTGTGAGATCAAGTCATCTTGTTGACCTACATGCTAGTCTCTACGCATTAACATTGTCCCTGAATGTTAGTACTCGACTAGGAATGATTAAGAGTAGTGTTCTCTATATCATCTCATTATCGATTCAACCAATCGATTGATATAGATAAGAACCTACTACTCAAGGACATTATTATATTTAGTTATTTGGCACCAATACAAGTAAATATAATAACCATGCCTTTATAAATAGGAATATGATACAATAAAGTCCATACAACAATCAACATATGATTGACTCTAGGGCTTTCACTAACACTAGAGGGGGGTGAATAGCATTGTGCTCGTTCAATAATGGAATTCGTTGCGTTTGTCTCTACAATTTCATTAGCGCAGTGAAAATAGAAAACTAATAATGATAACGAAATATACAACACACAAACACAAATATTTAACGTGGTTCGGAATTGAACGGTTCCTACTCCACGGATTGGGTTCATACGAACCCTAGCGATGCCAATCACACACCACTATGATAAACACTCCTTCTCGACACAAGTCGGAGGCGGACAAACCCCTTACAAGCGATCTTACAATAGTAAGAAACAAAAACAAGCAATTACAACAATTAATGTGAAAGAAAAGTAAAGAAAAACTTTACAACACTTGCTTTTGATTGCTTGAATGCTTGGTTGTTTGATTAGCATTTGGAGACCTGATTTGCAGCAACAAATCGCCCCTAAAGCTCTCAAAAACCGGATCCATTTTTCTCCATCACGAGCTCCTTTTATAGCTTCAACCTGAGCTGGAAAATGTCGATCAGTCGACTGCTCGGGACCATCAGTCGACTGATCACACTGTTGCTGTAAGATAACGGTGTAATCCACGCTGGAAAAATCCAACGGCTAGGACATCAGTCGACTGATCAAGCATCACTCGACTGCTCGTCCCAGCGGTCAAGTGAGACTTCATTCTGTGCCCTAAACTCCAAGCATCAGTCGACTGATCACAAGATCAGTCGACTGCTCATCCAATCAGTCGACTGCTCATCTATGGTAGTCGACTGCTAGGGAAATTCCCACAGTCAAACCCTAGTTGACTATGCCAGTCGACTGCCACATGGCACCAGTCGACTGGCACTCCTCAAACATGAGGTTTTAGCCCAAGTATGGTGCCCTCATACTTGCTAGACCACCCTTAGCCTAGACCTAAGCCTTCTAGCCACCTCCATCAGTCTTACGCCTCTCGGATCCCTCCAAGTCATCCATGACTTGTTCATCCATCGCGCTAGCCTTCAGGTGTTTCCATCGGCTATGTCATTCTAACGGTGTCTACACCGTCAAGGCATATTGGACTTATGCCGCCAATCATTGGACTTATGCTGCCAAGACTCCCGCTTGGACTTTATGCCGCCAATCATTGGACTTATCCTGCCAAGACTCCCGCTTGGACTTTATGCCGCCAATATCAAACCCCTTGGACTTCTCATGTCAAGTGTCCCACTTGGACTTTCCATGCCAAGTACCCATGACTTGGACTTTACCTTGCCAAGACTCATGCTTGGACTTTCCCAAATGCCAAGTGTCCCACTTGGACTTTCCATGCCAAGTACCCATGACTTGGACTTTTCCATAACAATTATATTGTCATATGTTTTTATCTAACATCAAAACATCTCTCAAGCCAAGCTCGAGTCCTGGTCAATCGTGACCTGGGCCGATTGCACCAACAGATTCTATCTCAGAATTCATCGCACTTTGCCAAGATATCGCATCTTTATCTTGGATCGCCTCATCATATGTCTAGGGATCAGGTTCATATTTGCCAAAGATCAAATCAGAAGATTCCCCCAAGAACATGAATCTATCAGGCTGTCTAACAACCCTCCCTCTACGATGAGGTATCACATGTGTATCCTCTGTGACACGCGGTACAGTGACTTGTGGTATATCCTCTTGTACCGGTGGTACTGAAGTAGTGACTTCCCCTCTCAATTCCTCCAGAACAACCTTACTCATGGGCTTGTGGTTCATCACATAGTCTTCCTCTAGAAATTTAGCGTTCGTGCTAACGATCACCCTCTAATCTCTAGGACTATAAAACAAACCACCTTTCGTTCCTCTAGCATAGCCAACGAACATGCACACTTCTGTATGAGGTTCAAATTTACTAGCATCTACCTTCAGCACATATGCTAGACTCCCCTAAATTCGAATATTTCTTAGACTAGGCTTTCGTCCAATCCACAATTCTGTGGGAGTAGAAGACACTGATTTAGATGGTACCAAGTTTAGAATTTACACTATTGTATCTAGAGCATATCCCCAAAACGAATTTGACATCTCAGAATAACTCATCATCGATCTAACCATCTTCATAAGAGTCCAATTTATTCGCTCTGCTACACTATTCTGCTGGGGTGTACCAGGTGCAGACAATTGGGATTGAATCCCAGCCTATGATAAGTAATTCCTAAACTCTCCCAAGAGGTACTCATCACCACGATTAGATCGTAGTGTCTTGATACTTTTACCCTAACGTTTCTCCACATCAGCCTTGAATTCTTTGAACCTGTCAAAGCATTCAGACTTGCGGCGCATCAAGTAAATGTATCCATATCTTGAATAATCATCTACGAAAGAGACAAAATATTCAAAATCACCTCTTGCCTGGATAGACATAGGACCACACAAATCAGAATGAACCAACTCCAACAGATCTTTGGCTCTATACCCCTTGGCCTTAAAAGGCCTCTTGGTCATTTTACCTTCTAAGCAAGATTCGCAGGTTGGGAAATCTTCCCCCACTAATGAACCCAGAGGTCCATCAGCTATCAACCTTTGAATTCTGCTTAGGTTAATATGACCTAGCCTTAGATACCAAAGATATGTTTGGTTCATCTTCGAAGGTTCTTTTCTCTTATTGGAATTAGAAGATGAGTTATTTACTTCTATTTGCATCGTGGGAACTTTTGGTTCAAGTGTATATAAATTTTCTATCAATGCACTAGAACAAATAATCTCCCTATTCCTTTTTATAACAACTCTGTCATTAAAAGAAATAGAATATCCATCTATAAACAATTTATAAATCGAAATCAAATTCTTTCTAAATAAAAGTACATAAAGGCAATTTTTCAGAACCAAAACTTTATTCCTCTCAAAAGACAAATAAACATCTCCCACTGCAACAACCGCTACCTTCGTAGCATCACCCAAGTAGATAGTAATCTCCCCTTCAGCCAGTCGTCTGGTTTCCTGGAACCCCTGCAAAGTATTGCAGACATGATCAGTGGCTCCCGTATCTACACACCAGGTGCCGGTAGATAACACCGCTAAACATGTTTCAATGACTAGACCAAAAGATATACCTTTGTTCTACTTCCGGTTGGGGCAGTCCTTCTTCCAGTGTCCAGCCTACTTGCAAGTGAAGCACTTGCCTTTCGGCTTCTTCACTCCTCCCTGAGATCCTCCCGCCACCTTTACCCCAGCTTGTTTCTTCTTCTTCTTTCCTTTCGGCTTAGAAGTAGAAACCTTTTGGGCAACCATGGCCTACGCCTGAGCACTCTGATGAAATAGCCCCTCTGTCGCCTGGAGTTCTATCAGAAGCTCCGCCAACAAATACAACATTTTATTCATGTTGTAGTTCAGGTGAAACTGCTCAAAACTCCTAGGTAGAGACTGGAGAATGATATCGACCTGGGTTTTTCCATCGATCTCAACTCCGAGGACTTCCAACTCATTCAAATAAGCCATCATCTTGAGAACATGATACCTCACGGGTGTTCCCTCGATCATGGTGGTCGTCATCAAGTTCCTCATGGCTTCTTGCCTCGCAGCCCGATTCTGGTGTTCGAAAAGTTCTTTGAGACTGAGCATCATGTCATAAGAAGTGGGCATGGCTTGATGCTGATGTTGCAGTACATTTGACATAGATGCCAAAATGTAACATCGCGCCATCTCATCAGCCTTAATCCACTTCTTATAACTCTTCTTCTCCTTTTCCCCAGAATCATCCACAGGCTTAGGAGGGCACTCTTCGAGGAGTACATATTTGTACTCTTCAGCAGTAAAGACAATATCAAGATTCCTCTTCTAATCAACATAATTGGGTTCAGTAAGTTTATTTTCTTTCTATATCACAGCAAGCGGGTTGAAAGTCATTTTGAAAAACCTAAGAATAACATAGATCAAAACATTAGATTTCAAAAAATTATTGATTCCTCAAACAATAAAATTTTAAAATCAACCAACATCTCAAAACACCGAGAATATTATATGCCACGATAGTGTGGACTTATACGAATTCTACATTTGTAAGAGGAGGTTTTATCCATTAAATTTACTATCTTGTTAACCTAACTTTTTGACAAATAAAATTAATAGTTGGTTCCTCTTCAACCCTACAAATAAAAGCAGTGACTCCGATGGGGAGGATACTGCTATTTGCATCTAAGTGTTCACCATTACTTGGTACCAAGTAATTATCTCGGGTTATGTTCCTTCCGATGGGGAAGTACACACGCTCCTTAATAATTTCCTATAACCATATTCGACCCTGTGATCTGCAAACAAACTCATCCGATGGGGAGGAAGGCACTCATAGCTGACGCGCAAGTTTGTTTGCATCACATGTCAAATCGTAATGGAGGCTGTGGGAATTTATAAAAATATCCCTCTCCCACTTAGTAATTTAAAATTGAGGAATTTTCCTAGCCTACGACATGCATATCAAACAAGAAGAAATAAATATGAAAAAAAAAATTTCCAACTATTATGGCTTTTGTCTCCAATATGCCTCCCTTCGTATCGTCATCTCGTCCGCTCCTCCCTACGCCATGTATAAGCCATCCGAAGATCCGAGCTGAGAATAACTATTTTAATTTACATCCATCGATCCTATACTCCACAAAGGAGTGTACATGAAATCTATATCGAAAGTAAACTAAAATAAAAGAGTGGCTAAACAATGTCATACTTAATTACAAAAATTAAATACTAGCCTCGTCAACCCCGAGGATTCAAAAAATATACAATTACACATATACAATCACATACACACATATGACCATAATAGTTGGATCCTATGCCTGCAACAAAAAAGTTAACTTATGCACATCCTACTATTATCTGGCACATATAATATATGAAAAGTGTATAAAAGTAACTGAATCCTAAACACACAAAACCGAAAACCGTGGCTTTGATACGAATTGAAGGTGGGAAACTTTGCTTCCCACTTCAACTCGGTCGCTTGTTCATGGCAATCTCGTCTACGTCCCCATATAAAAAAAATATCCTTGACAAAAAGGGATTACCCAAGCAATAGTTCCATCGTCGTGCTATTCGATTAGAGTGGTCACTTGAACAAACTTGTTGTTCAAGCAACCTACCTCTATCTTCGATTAGCCGCGGAATAGACGATGTACGGATCGCCAGTTTTTGTGTTCGTATTCAGGGTCCAAGTAAATTTAGCGACATATCATACATACAATATACAAAGAAACATAAGGAAAGCAAAACAAGATTTATACCTCTTGTTTACCTCAAGGTCTTCTATCGTATGTCCTATCCTCCTCTTGGACGTTGTGTGGGCAACGATCTTCAAAGAGTTGAAGCCTCCTAGATCATGTTCTTTCCTTCCTTGCTCGCTCCGAACAAAAAGAAGAATGAAACGAAACTCTTCTCCTATATAGGACCGACCACCAAGTCAATGGACTTGATGTTGTCGCCGACCAAGGAGGAGAAAAAGGAGTATGGGCGCCGGCCAAAAGCTCCAAGGGAAGAGACCCTAGCCCTTGCCGCCGGCCAAGGAGGAGAGAAAGAGGATTGGGATGCCGGCCAAGGATGAGAGGAAGGAGGGAGGCGCCAACCAAAACCCTAGGAAGAAGATAGAGTCTTGCCGCCCAAGGAAGAGAGCAAACCCTAGCCGCCCAATGCCTCTCTAAGCCCTAGCCACCCAAAACCCTAATCTCCCTTCAATATTCTCCACACCCAAGCCTTGGCCTCCTTTTATAGAGCTAGGATTAAGCCTCCTTTTAATCTCCACCATCGGATCTAGGGATTTAATCTCAATCATCGGATTTTGGGATTTAATCTCAACCGTTGGATCTAGAGATTTAATCTTCACCGTTGGATTTAAAGATTTAATCTCCACCGTTGGATCTAGAGATTTAATCTCCACCGTTGGATCTAGAGTTTTATTTTCCATCATCGGATCTAGGCTCCTTGAGGGTTTTAATAGGCTACAATAGGGGCCATGAGGTGGAGTTGGATCTTGGCCACCAAATGGATCAAGCCCACATAAAGTCCGATCCATTAATGATAATCCATTCCACTAGAGGATTATCATTGATCTACCTCACCAACCCCCATAAATTAATATGGGCTCCATATATTATTTGTACATATATCTCCCCATGTTTAAGATCTTGAATGTCCATTGATTAATTAATTTACTGACAATTAATTAATCAACATCTAACTGTTAGTTATAGCCCTAGAACCAATCATGTGATGGTTGAATAAAGAACATTTTGTATCATATTCTATAAAGGCAAAGGATTGGTTATTATATTTACATCTTGCTTGTGCCAACTAAATTAAATATAATAATGCCCTAGAAAAGTAGGTTCTTATCTACAGCACATCAATTGGCAGAATTGATTGTGAGAGGCTGTAGAGAACACTTTCCTAAATGTTCATAGTCAAATATTAATATGCAAGGGCAATATTAATACATAAAGACTAGCATGTAGGTCATTTGATGACTTGATCTCACAAGTCATGGATATATGATATCAAGTTGACACATGGGTATATATTAGAGAATATATATTGAACTGACCCGCCATGAGAAAGTTTCATGGATCGTCATATGAGTGTCATAAACTTTCTCATGTGACTATTGGTATGAATAGTCCTCAAACCTGAAGTCACTACGGTTCCCTACATAAGGAGTTATGTACTTTGGTATCGTCAAACGTCACCCGTAACAGGGTGGACCATAAAGGCGATTACTGGGTATATAACAAATTATGCGGATGGATGTGAGTGATGTAGATGGGATCTATCCCTCCCATATGACGGGAGTGATATCTGTGGGCCCCTTGATTGAGTGGAACTACTAAAACGCATGGCCATGCTTGAATGAGTCAATATGAGATATTGAGCTCATTTGTTTGAGTTAGTTTACTCAGGGATCAAGAAACACATAGATTGATCGAGGATGACACGGTCTATGCCTCATTGGTCAATCTGATATCAAGGATAGAAGGACACGGTCATACATTATAGTAGTCATGGAAAGGTTAGTCGGATCTTGACTTATCTCGTAACTTGGGTAGCAATGATGTATTGCTAGATGCCGCTCATTGCTTGTGTATCTAAAAGAGTTTAGATCCACTGCCAACGTTATGAGAGCCTATAGGGTCACACACAAAGAGCATGATGATTAGAAGAATTAGTGCATTCTAGTTTGACTAGAATAATTTGGGAATAAGCTTAAGTACAAAATTGTTTTTGGACTTTAAGCTTAATGATAATTTTAGCTTATTGATTTAATGAGATTAATTCAATATGCTAAGCTTAATTGATTTAATAAGATTAATTCAATATGTTACCTTATTGATTTAATGAGATTAATTCAATATGATAACATAAGCTTATTGAATTAATAAGATTAATTCAACATCCATGAATGCCACATAAGCATGCCACCTAAGCATGCCACATAAGCATGCCACCTAAGCTTGATGAGTTGGAAGGAGACAAAGGGGTTTGACCCTTGGATTTCCTCCACATGTGGCCGGCCAAAACAAGGAGGATAACTCCTTGTTTAATTATCTTTCAATGCCATTTATTGCATTGAATGTGATAGGAGATGAAAGGTTTTTCAAATCCTATAAAACACCCCATGGGGTGGCCGGCCAAAGGAGTTGAGTGGGAGCTTAAGGCTTGGTGAGAGCTTGGTGGGAGAGGCTTTTGTTGTGTGGTTTTGTGAGTGTAAGCTAGCAAGAAGAGTAGTCTTCTTCTTCCTTTCTCTTCTTCCCTACCTTCCTCTCCTTTAGGGACTTCTCTAGTAAGAAGTAAAGGAGAGATCTTCTAGTTTTCTTTTGTGAGACAAGAGCTTGCTCGTGTGGATACATATAGAGGCACGGACATTTGAACGTGCTAAAAGATCCAACACATCCAAGGAAAAGCGGGATTGCAAAGGGCACGCAACAAAGGTAGAATTCTCCTATAAGATAGGTTTTCTTTTAGAGAAATTTATTTTGTACGAGGTTTTCTTTCGCAAGGATCACTTGGAAGGGATCCTAATTTTCCATTGCGCGTATGCTATTTTGCATACAAGATCCCTACAGTGGTATCAAAGCCACTTGCGAAAGATCGTATAAAAATAAGTTTTCTCTATTTTATATATGATATAGAAGTAGGATAAATTTTATTATGAGTTGATAATTGCATTAGCAATTTTTCAAACATAATAAAATATCCGATGTCTTTTAAAAGTTAAAATGACATGGTGCATGGTTATGGCCTAGTCCCAAAAGGTTTGTGAATGTGTGTTGTAATTCTTAATACGGCCTGCGTGTCGTGCCTTTCTCCTAACATTCTTGTTGTAAAATTAGCTTTAGACTCGAATGTAACTCGAGTATTTCTCCTTTTGTAATATACATAACAAAGATGGAGGGTCCATTGGAAGATGATGTTACAAGGAGGAAGTCAACAACACAAGACAACCAAAAGGAAGCACTTGGGAGAAGATGCTATCCCTAGGTTGACCAATCAATCTTTTCATTGGCTTGAGAAGATTGTAGAATAAGGGCCATAACCATGACACGCTTAGTTTAATATGTATGTGATGCATGTTAATTTAGCTTGTATGTGATGCATGTTAATTTATCTTATATGTGATGTATGCTAATATGTATGTGATGCATGTTTAAGTTTATTTCTTAATAAGTCTAAACGATATGCCTACCAAAGTTTGGTACTCACTACTTCCTCGATCATTTGTTATTGGGTTTACCAAAGCAAAGCAATGCATTTTATCTTGGAAGAGTGCGAGTGGACAATCGTGATGTCCCGCTATCAAACTTGGTTAAGACTTAATTAAGTTTTCTTAATTAATTAAGAAAGTAGAGGCATATATTAGCTTTGAACATAAGTTTTAAAGATTTGTTTTGTGTGATTTCCAAACATCAGCTTTATCTTAGAAAGTGGTCATTGCTCCGATATCAAAGAAGGCCTCTGTGCCTCGCCACGGCCTGGAAGCTGGTTTAGGAATAAGCACTAAACTAAACTAAACTTAACCAAAGCTATTAAAGAGTTACATCAGATGTAATTGGCAAAAGATTGTCTACCTAATCATACTACGTCTTGGGTGATTAGCCAAAGCTAACTCAAGACGAATTATGATGTGGATCTTTACCCCATATAAATTTATAGCTAAATAGAAGCTAATCATGTAAGCAAAATGTGTTTGCCTACATCAATGATTAGCTCATATCAAAGCTATGAGAATTTAGTGGGAGCCTCATTTAATTAAAGGCCTAATTAAATGACTTAGGTATGATACTAAATTTTGCATTTTAATGTTGTAGATCACCATGTCATCTAACACGACACACCCCCTCAACTTGCGATCTGTCCTTGAGAAAGACAAGCTCAATGGAGCTAACTTTCTAGACTGGTATAGGAACTTGAGGATTATCCTCAAGCAAGAACGTAAACTGTATGTCCTAGAGCAGTCTATCCCTGAAACACCCGCCCCTGCGGCCACTCGTGCTGAAAAGGATGCTTATAAGAAGCATCAAGATGACGCATTAGATGTGTCATGTCTTATGCTTGCCACCATAAACTCTGAGCTTCAGAAGCAACATGAGAACATGGATGCCTATGGTATGGTTGAACATTTGAAACAACTATATCAAGGACAAGCTAGGCACGAGCGTTTTGAAGTGTCTAAGGCTCTTTTTGCATGCAAGATGCAAGAAGGAACACCTGTAGGAACTCACGTACTTAAAATGATTGGGTACGTTGAGAACCTTAAAAGACTAGGTTTTCCATTGAGCCAAGAATTGGCATCCGATGTTATCCTACAATCGTTGCCGGAAGCATATAATCAATTCGTCATGAATTATAACATGAATGAAATTGATAAACCTTTGCCTGAGATTCTCAGCATGTTAAGAACTGCTGAACCAAATCTCAAAAAGAAAGTTAGTAACGTACTAATCGTCAAGAAGGGCAAAGGTAAGCGCAAAGGCAAGGGTAAGACCCAAGCCAAAGGCAAGGCCAATTCATCCACTTCAAAGGGTAAAGGTAAAGTACCTAAGGAAGGGGATTGTTTCCATTGCGGTGAGACTGGACACTGGAAGCGGAACTGTAAAGTCTACCTTGAGGAGTAAAGAATAAAAGAAGTGGGACTTCTACCTCAGGTATACACGTTATAGAAGTTAATCTATCTATTTCTTCAACATGGGTATTAGATACCGGATGTGCATCTCACATTTGTACTAATGTGCAGGGATTGAGAAATAGTAGACTAATGGCAAAGGGCGAAGTGGACCTACGAGTAGGCAATGGCGCAAAAGTTGTTGCTGTAGCTGTAGGAACATATTCTTTGTCTTTTCCCACTGGGCTTATCTTAGAACTAGAGGAGTGCTTTTATGTACCTGCATTAACAAAGAACATAATTTCTGTATCTTGTTTAGACAAGAAAAACTTTTCTTTTATAATAAAGGACAAATGTTGTTCCATTTATTTAAATAAAATGTTCTATTGTAATGCACCACTTATGAATGGTCTCTATGTTCTAGATTTAGAAAACCCAATTTATAACGTAAATACCAAATGGTTCAAATCGAATAATTTGAACCAAACATATCTCTGGCACTGTCGCCTAGGTCACATAAATGAAAAATGCATATCTCAACTCCATAAAGATGGATTATTGGACTCATTTGATTTTGAATCATATGAGATATGCGAATCTTGTCTTTTAGGAAAGATGACTAAAACTCCATTTAGTGGACATGGAGAGAGAGCGATGGACTTGTTAGGATTCATACATACAGATGTATGTGGCCCTTTCAATGTCGAAGCCAGAGGAGGCTATAAGTACTTTATTACATTCACTGATGATATGAGTAGATTTGGCTACTTATATTTGATGAGACATAAGTCAGAATCCTTTGAAAAGTTCAAAGAATTCAAGAATGAAGTACAAAACCAACTTGGTAAGCGTATTAAGCAACTTCAATCAGATCGAGGTGGTGAATACCTTAGTCAAGAGTTTCGTGATCACCTGGCTGAGTGTGGGATAATATCCCAACTCACTCCACCTGGAACACCACAATGGAATGGTGTATCTGAGAGGAGAAATCGTACTCTATTAGATATGGTACGATCAATGATGAGCCACACTGATCTACCTACTTCCTTTTGGGGTTTAGCTCTAGAGACAGCTGCTTTCACACTTAATCGCGTCCCATCAAAAGCCGTAGAAAAGACACCATACACGTTATGGACTGGGAAGAGTCCCAAAATGTCTTTTATAAAGATTTGGGGTTGTGAAGCTTATGTTAGACGTCAAGTCTCAGATAAACTAGGACCCAAATCAGATAAGTGTTATTTTGTAGGATATCCCAAGGAAACTAAGGGATATTACTTTTACAATCCCACACTTGGCAAGGTGTTTGTTGCCAGAAATGCTATCTTTCTAGAAAGAGAATTTATTTCTAGAAAAACTAGTGGGAGTAAAATTCATCTTGAAGAAATTCAGGATGAAGATAACACTAAGGCTTCGATGGAAAATGAACAGTCACCACAAAGTGTTGGGGATGAGGAAATTGTTGCCCAAAGAGTTGTGGAGCAAACACCTGTTCAAGTAGACCAACCTCTTCATAGATCTGATAGGATCCGTCGTCAACCCGAGAGATATTCTTTTCTCTTGACTGACAACGGTGAAGTATTGCTTGTCGATCTTGACGAGCCTACATCCTATCAAGAAGCTATGATGAGCCCAGATTCCGAGAAATGGCTAGAGGCCATGAGATCCGAAATGGAATCCATGTACACTAACCAAGTATGGACTTTGGTTGATCCACCTGAAGGGGTAAAACCCATTGGGTGTAAGTGGGTCTTTAAAGTAAAGACTGACATAGATGGTAATAAGCATACCTATAAAGGTAGATTGGTGGCTAAAGGATTCAAACAAACTCATGGTATTGACTATGATGAAACCTTTTCACCAGTTGCGATGCTTAAATCCATTCGGATCATACTTGCTATTGCAGCCTACCATGATTATGAGATCTGGCAGATGGATGTCAAAACCGCTTTTCTGAATGGAAAGCCACTCGAGGATGTGTACATGACACAGTTTGAGGGTTTTGAAGATCCAAAGCATCCTGGAAAGGTATGCAAACTGCAAAGGTCCATTTATGGACTAAAGCAAGCCTCTTGAAGCTAGAATCTTCGATTCGATGATGCAATCAAGGAGTTTGGTTTCATCAAGAATGAAGATGAACTTTGTGTCTACAAGAGAAATAGTGGGAGCACAGTTGTATTTCTTGTCTTGTATGTAGATGACATACTTCTCATCGGAAATTATATTCCCTCACTCCACTCTGTGAAGATGTGGTTAGGGAATTGTTTCTCGATGAAAGACTTAGGTGAAGCTGCCTATATTCTAGGCATCAAGATCTATAGAGATAGATCTAAAAGATTACTTGGCCTAAGTCAGAGTACATACATTGATAAAGTTCTAGATCGTTTTGCTATGCAAAATTCCAAGAAAAGATTTTTGCCTTTATCACATGGTGTGAGTCTTTCGAAGACTCAATGTCCCTCTTCTAAGGAGGAGAGAGATCACATGGATAAGATCCCTTATACATCTGCCATAGGGTCTATCATGTACGCCATGCTTTGTACTCGTCCTGACGTCTCGTATGCTTTGAGCATGACGAGTAGATACCAGTCGGATCCAGGTGAAAGTCACTGGATAGCAGTCAAAAATATTCTTAAATACTTACGAAGAACGAAAGAATATTTCTTGATATTTGGAGGCAATGAGGAGCTAACTGTAAAGGGTTACAGTGATGCAAGCTTCCAAACAGACAAGGATGACTATAGATCGCAATCGGGTACGGTTTTTGCTCGAATGGTGGAGCCGTGAGTCGGAAGAGTTCAAGCAGACACGCTTGTCGATTCTACAACAGGTTAGTATATTGTCGGCCGATGCAAAGAAAGGAGGTTGTTTGGCTCCGCAAGTTCATCAGTGAACTTGGGGTAGTTCCTAGCATTGCAGATCCAATAGACCTCTATTGTGACAACAATGGGGCTATTGCAGTGCTAAGGAACCTCGATCACATCACGACCAAACACATCGCGCGGCTCCATCTCATTCGAGAGATCATCGATAGAGGAGATGTGAGGATATGCAGAGTACCAATGTAAGCTAACATCGCAGATCCATCGACTCAAGGCTTTGGCACAGAGGAAGCATGATGGTCACACTAGGTCACTAGGTATTAGATATCATAGTGATTGGTACTAGTGCTAGTGGGAGATTGTTAGTTATAGCCCTAGAACCAATCATGTGATGGTTGAATAGGGAACATTTTGTATCATATTCTATAAAGGCAAAGGATTGGTTATTATATTTACATCTTGCTTGTGCCAGCTAAATTAAATATAATAATGCCCTAGAAAAGTAGGTTCTTATCTACAAAGACATCAATTGCGTAATTGATTATGAGAGGTCAGAGAGAACACTTTCCTAAATGTTCCTAGTCAAATATTAATATGCAAGGGCAATATTAATACATAAAGACTAGCATGTAGGTCATTTGATGACTTGATCTCACAAGTCATGGATATATGATATCAAGTTGACACATGGGTATATATTAGAGAATATATACTGAACTGACCCGCCATGAGAAAGTTTCATGGATCGTCATATGAGTGTCATAAACTTTCTCATGTGACTATTGGTATGAATAGTCCTCAAACCTGAAGTCACTACGATTCCCTACATAAGGAGTTATGTACTTTGGTATCGTCAAACATCACCCATAACAGGGTGGACCATAAAGGCGATTACTGGGTATATAACAAATTATGCGGATGGATGTGAGTGATGTAGATGGGATCTATCCCTCCCATATGACGGGAGTGATATTTGTGGGCCCCTTAATTGAGTGGAACTACTAAAACGCATGACCATGCTCGAATGAGTCAATATGAGATATTGAGCTCATTTGTTTGAGTTAGTTTACTCAGGGATCAAGAAACACATAGATTGATCGAGGATGACACGGTCTATGCCTCATTGGTCAATCTGATATCAAGGATAGAAGGACACGGTCATACATTATAGTAGTCACGGAAAGGTTAGTCGGATCTTGACTTATCTCGTAACTTGGGTAGTAATGATGTATTGCTAGATGCCGCTCATTGCTTGTGTATCTAAAAGAGTTTAGATCCACTGCCAATGTTATGAGAGCCTATAGGGTCACACACAAAGAGCATGATGATTAGAAGAATTAGTGCATTCTAGTTTGACTAGAATAATTTGGGAATAAGCTTAAGTACAAAATGGTTTTTGGACTTTAAGCTTAATGAGAATTTTAGCTTATTGATTTAATGAGATTAATTCAATATGCTAAGCTTAATTGATTTAATAAGATTAATTCAATATGTTACCTTATTGATTTAATGAGATTAATTCAATATGATAACATAAGCTTATTGAATTAATAAGATTAATTCAACATCCATGAATGCCACATAAGCATGCCACCTAAGCATGCCACATAAGCATGCCACCTAATCTTGATGAGTTGGAAGGAGACAAAGGGGTTTGACCCTTGGATTTCCTCCACATGTGGCCGGCCAAAACAAGGAGGATAACTCCTTGTTTAATTATCTTTCAATGCCATTTATTGCATTGAATGTGATAGGAGATGAAAGGTTTTTCAAATCCTATAAAACACCCCATGGGGTGGCCGGCCAAAGGAGTTGAGTGGGAGCTTAAGGCTTGGTGAGAGCTTGGTGGGAGAGGCTTTTGTTGTGTGGTTTTGTGAGTGTAAGCTAGCAAGAAGAGTAGTCTTCTTCTTCCTTTCTCATCTTCCCTACCTTCCTCTCCTTTAGGGACTTCTCTAGCAAGAAGTAAAGGAGAGATCTTCTAGTTTTCTTTTGTGAGACAAGAGCTTGCTCGTGTGGATACATATAGAGGCACGGACATTTGAACGTGCTAAAAGATCCAACACATCCAAGGAAAAGCGGGATTGCAAAGGGCACGCAACAAAGGTAGAATTCTCCTATAAGATAGGTTTTCTTTTAGAGAAATTTATTTTTGTACGAGGTTTTCTTTCACAAGGATCACTTGGAAGGGATCCTAATTTTCCGTTGCGCGTATGCTATTTTGCATACAAGATCCCTACACTAACTCCATGAGTAGTACCACTCAACCTTATCATCATGTCGGACGAAGTCCACCTGCAGGGTTTACATGATGAACCTTATGAGCTCCTCAAGGGGACATCATCATCCTAGTATATAGGACACGGTTTCCTCCTATAATCAATGGCACACTATATAAATAATATCATTTCCCAACTTACTGAGCCTATCGATTTTACTCTATAAATCTCGCCCATTGGTAAATCAAAGAAATGAATACTAAGTATATGTGTCCTATATTATATCGGGATTAAGTGCATGTACAATATAATATCTGAGGTGTGATTCAATTATGTAGTCAGCAATAAATTGAATCACCTCTAAGTCGGTCCTGCTCAATACACACAAAGTGTACTAGTGTAATTCTATGGTCAAGACAAACCAATACCAAATCACACTACAACCATACCAATAGTTTGTCCAAAACCATCTCGGTTGTGAGCCTTTACTTATACTTTTCAAGGAACTAATAACATGATCTCCCGTGTGACACTACACCCCATGATATCTACAATGTAATGTATTAGACGATATGCATAACCATAAATATGCAAACAATGATCATGTGATTCTTATTTCAAAAAATAATGATGTTCATACAAAAGATAGACTTTTTCAGTATACATCCCAACACTCCTTTGGTAAGAGGTCGCGCCTCTGAGACTTCCATTGCCAAGTCTCCATACTTAGACTTTCGATTACATCCTTGGACTTTTCCTTTGCCAAGTCTTGGACATTCGCCACCAAGATTACACACTTGGACTTACATGGCCAATACTATACCTTCAGACTTTTCCTTTGCCAAGTATCCATACTTGGACTTTGTTGGACTATCCGGGCCGCAATAACCACTTTTTGCATTGTAGAAATCTCGAAAGTCAGCCATGGATTCGTGCGAAGATAAACAAAAATACATGTACGTGTTTAAAACCTTAGATCTACTTTAGATCTACATGTGAAGAGCTTTACCCTTGATGCGACGCCCTTCGCTTATCTCGCTCGTCCAAACGGCTTGCCGGAACTCGAGAGTGTCAAGTGTACACTCCTCTACAAGTATCCACACGAGCAATAGGTGGATAAAACCAACCTAGAGTGTTCTAGCACCCTTAGAAGCTCACGACAAAGGAGGGGGAGAAAGCTTGAGGTAAGAGAGGAGGAAGAAGATGAAGTTACACAACTTAACTTCACACACTTACACCCATTCAATAGTGGCCGACCACTATAAGGGGGTTGCATGCATGCATGTAATTTCAAGAGCCAATGACTCTTAGTCTCCCTCATGAGGTGGCACCCCATGATGTGTCCATGATGATGTGGAACATCATCATTGGCCGGCCCCATGCCAAGTCACCATGACATGGCTATTGGTCAAGTCAAAATTGACCATTCATCTTCCCTCTCAAGTCAAGTCAAACTTGACCTCTTATCTCCCATGGTTGATCAAATCCAACCATATGATTCAAGTCAATTTGATTTAATGAATCTCAATTCATTAGTATAAATTGACTCGATGAATCAAATATAAATTAGACTCATTCAACACTTGAATCAACTTGAGTCCGACTCAATTAGTCTAATTTGGATTACTCTTAATCCAATTTGGTTCATCCCATGAACCTAATCCTCATGGTTCATCATATGAACCTAATCTCCATCTAATTTCCCTTTGTGTGTGACCCTATAGGTTCCTGTAATGTTGGCAATGCTCCTAAACCGATTTAGGAATATAAGCAATGAGCGGTATCTAGCAACACATCATTGCTACCCAAGTTACAAGAATGTTGAGATCCAACATCACCTTTGTGACTACTAATTGTGACTCTCACAATATGTGACAATGTCCCTCTATCCTTGACATTTAGATTGACCAATTGAGGCATAGACCGTGTCATCCTCGGTAAAATCTATATCTTGAACTCCAAGTAGACTCACTCTAATCAAATGAGCTCAATATCTCATATTGACTCATTTGGGCATGGCCATGCACTTAGTGGTCTCACTCTATCAAGAATAACGATGTCACTCCCGTCATATAGGAGGGATAGATCCCATCTACATCACTCACATCCCTCCGCATAATTTGTTACATACCCAGTAATCGCCTTTATAGTCCACCCATTTACGGGTGACGTTTGACGAAGCCAAAGTATGCAACTCCTTATGTAGGGAACCATGGTGACTTTTGATCCAAGGACTAATAGTCATACTAATAGTCACATGAGAAAGTATATGACACTCATATAACGATCCATGATACTTTCTCATGGCGGGTCATTCAGTATACATTCTCCAATGCATACCCATGTGTCAACTTGATATCTCATATCCATGACTTGTGAGATCAAGTCATCGAGTTGACCTACATGCTAGTCTCTTCGCATTAATATTGTCCCTGAATGTTAATACTTGACTAGGAATGATTAAGAGTAGTGTTCTCTATATCATCCCATTATCGATTCAACCAATCGATTGATATAGATAAGAACCTTCTACTCAAGGACGTTATTATACTTAGTTATTTAGCACCAATACAAGTAAGTATAATAACCATAAAGAAATGTCTTTATAAATAGGAATATGATACAACAAAGTCCATACAATAATCATCACATGATTGGCTCTAGGGCTTTCACTAACAGACTTCCCCTTTCCAAGACTTCACTCTTGGACTTTTCCTTGCCAAGTATCCAAACTTGGACTTTCCATTGCCAAGTATCCATACTTGGACATTCACTCGAGTCTCACTTGAGCTTAGTCAACCTTTGACCTGAGCTCGATTGCTCCAACAAACTCCCCCATATGATCTTGGATATCCTAATCATCCACTAGTCATATGATCAACATATGGTCAAACCCATATTATCAAACAATTGTCAAACATCAAAACCCTACTCGAGTCTCTGTAAGATACTGGAAAATAAAATAATACTTGTTAATTAGGAAAAATACCCTATGGAATTTTCCAAAAAATTTTAGAAATTTTTCTGGACTTAAATGGAATTTCTATGGTATTTTGTGGGGAAAGATTTAATAGTCTTTGATAAAGCATGTTGAGGAGTTAAATGGGTTTAATTAACCCAAGTTATATAAACATCTAAACCTAGGTTTCTCTCTTTTATTTTCCTAAACCCCCGATTTCCCATTTCTTCTGCCGCTTTTGTCGATTCCTTCACAAATCTCGATCGCGCTTTGTTCCTCTTTTGGATCTCTTCGTTGCGAGCCGACGATCATCACCGACCATCTCGGCCAACCATGGTGTGTCGGTAGCAACGTCGGTGTTGTTCGATCCCTACTCTAGCCATGGGAATGGATCGATCACTACCGGCATTTTCTTTCACCCGACGACCTACCTACAGTTATTCTGACCCTCGACCCCTCTATTCTGTCGACAGCTGATCTCGTCGCTCTTTTCATCTCACCACGAGGTCGGTCCAATCACCGCTCACCCCGATGCTCAGCTCGGTCGATCACCAGCTGCACCGAGCCATTTCTTCTTCGGATCTTGATCGCAGTTAGGTGTCGCTGCCTCATTTTGTTTGATTCTTTCAGTAGTGAATTTTGGTCGAGCATTATGGAGTTTGGGTTGCCCTCACTCACAGCGACAAATGGACGCTTCTGCCATCAAAGGAGATCACTAGATTTTCTTTCCCCTACTCGAATGTTGTTGATTAGGGCAATGATTTGGTGTTGACTGGTTCTTGTGATCAACTCTCCAACCTTTGGGGTAATTTCCTAAAACATATTTTATTCTTTGGATGTTAATTGCAGAGAGTGGTAGGTTGTAAGAGAGGGGTGATATGCTGTGATTTCAGGTGTTTGGGATTTGTTGGAATTGAGTGTGATTTGTAGTTCAATTGGTAGATTCAAATTTTATATATTAAGAAAATGAAGAAGCTATGCAAAAGTAGATAAGTTTGGTAAGTTCAGATCTGAATGTTTATAAATGCATATCATTTGATTGGTTGTGTTATTGGTTGGCAATTGTGAAATGTGGTGATGATTAGGTGAGGAGAGTAATTAAATTAATGATTCAGCTTATCTATTTAATTGTTATGGGTTGCTACTTAAATGTGGATCAGGAAGTTGGGGTAATTCAATTGGAATAGGTGAGTTTAGATCTAAGAAGTTTATCAATCCATATGTTTTGCAGCTAGTTTTGTGTTAAAGCTGTGATGTCCTAAGAATTGTGGGGATGTTGATTTCAGGACTTTGATTAGTGATGAAGGATCGTACGTGTGGATAGCTAATACGAGCTACATACCAGGTGGGTAATATTCTACCCTGGTCGGGTAGTTGATTATTCTTAGTGCATGAGTTCTATATATATTGATATTGTACCTTGACTCCACTCATGTTATTCTATGCTTGATACTTAAGTCTTTGCACTTTGAGATATACTGTTATTGTTGTAATATATTGTTCATCGTTGTTATAAATTACCAATGCTATGGTAGGTGGATCTTTAGATGCTTAACTATGGGTATGTAGCTGAGTCTGGTTGTTGATTTGACTCATGTCTTCAGGAACAATTATCAGGGGATGGGTGATGTCCCTAATGTAGAATTGATTGTTGTATCATCTTACCTTTCATTGTATAACTATTACAGATCATATGTTTGTACATGGTAGTGTGGATTGTTGATAGTGTGTCACTACGGACTAGAGGTCCTAGCATGGCCAATTGTTAGTTGTGTACAACTCTCTATTGGATGGAGAGTGTGTTGTGTATGTGTGATTATGTTGGTTGTGCATTCATTCCATTTGCATGCATGCTAATGACTCGGTCTCCCTTGTGGTTGAGAGGGTCGTCAGCCATCCTGCCTCCACGGTTACTCATGACAGTAGTAACTGGTGTGAGGACAGTTCATTTGTTGTGCCGCACTAGGCCACTATTGATAGTGGTAGTTAGAGTTGCGTGCAGTTGTCCTGGGTGTGTTGCACTCGACTGTTGGTGCAATAATGCCCCAAGCATTTATATGTTTTGATGTTTGGATAATCATCTATGTTAGGCAACAATTTGTGATCTAATTGTGAACATGTTCAAGTGACAGGAAAATCCAAGTATGAAGACTTGGTAAAGGCAAAGTCCAAGTATGATCTTGACAAGAGAAGTCCAAGGAAATGGTTTGGCAGCATAAGACCAAGCATGTTGTCTTAGCGGCATTAAGTCCAAACGGACCTTGGCAAAGGAAGTCCAAAGGCAAGTCTTGGCAGCGTAAGTCCAAGCATGTAGACTTGGTGGCGTAATGTCCAAGCACGCTTTGGCTAAAGGAAACCCAAGTCATGACAAACCCAAAGAAAACTCTTGGAAGCAAAGTGCAAAGGATGAACAAGTCACGGACTTGGAGGGATCCTGGAGGCGCAAGGCTTAAGGAAGAGCTAGAAGGTTGAGTCTTGGTCTAGGGGATAAAATCAAGTATGAATTATTCATACATGATGAGTATCATTCGACTGATACGATATATCAGTCAACTGGTCAGGTGCTCGACTAAGTCAGGATGAAACCCTGACGATCAGTCGACTGCTTGGTCATGGCAGTCGACTGATATTGCAATTAGTCGACTGCCAAACAGTGGTAGTCGACTGATCAAGTTAAACACGGGCACAGAATGGAGTCTCGCTCGACTGCGGCCCACGATCACTCGGCTGATCACTCCATCAGTCGACTGATGGATGGATCAGTCGACTAATGAAAATACCATTGGAGATAATGACTTTGAATCCCACGAATCCGGCTATTCAGAATCCGTTAACCACGCCGACAGTTGACTGATATTGTACATCAGTCGACTGATGGTGCTTCAACGGGAAAATCATCCCTCTCTCTATAAAAAGAGGGCTTGTGGTGGTTTTGAGGGTTAATGCTTATTCTCTGATCATACTCTCAAGCCTCCATGATTTTTCCAAGCTTTCTAGTGCTTTTAAATCCCCTCCTCCTCTCTAAGCTCCATCTTCATTCTTTGTAAGAAGAGGAGGGTTGTTGTAAAGGAAAGCTTCATAGTGATATTTATTAGGGTTGATCCACCTCAAGGATCACCATGGAGTAGGAGCGCTATCTCCGAACAATGTAAAGGAATTGTGTTAGCATTGTTTTCATTTGTGTTATTATTATTTTTTTTTGTTGTGCTTCCATTAATCATCTTTGTTGAAACGAAAACAAGCTATTCACCCCCCCTCTAGCTTTCAACGAGATCCTACAAGTGATATCAGAGCCCGGATCGCATCGGAAGATCTAACAATCAATCAGAGCAAGATGGCTTTCCAAGAGGGGTATAGCACTGCGAGGCCTTCGTTCTTCGACGATAACGACTTCAGCTACTGGAAAGGTAGGATGGAGTATTATCTTATGAATGATATTGAAAATTGGTTTAGCGTTGTAGATGGTTTCGAGAAGTCGGTCGATGAACATGGAGCACCCATACCGACCAAGGATTGGATGAGAGACATGGCCAGAAGGCTCAAGCCAACGCCAAGGCAACAACCACACTTCAATGTGGGTTGTCAAAAGAGCAACTAAGCAAGGTGGGGCCATTTGAATCGGCGAAGGAGCTTTGGGAGAAGTTGATAGAGCTCAACGAGGGATGCAAGGAAACAAGAAGAGCCAAGAGAGATCTCCTAATTGGCAAACTTCAAAGTTTCTCTATGAAGGCCAATGAGACCGTGAGCCAAATGTGTAGGGGATCGATTGGAAGCTAGAGGGGGGGGTGAATAGTACATGCTAGTATCGATGATGGAATTCGATCGTGATCGCGTCTACAAATCGTGTTAGCGCAGTAGAATAATAACAATAAAAGCAATAACATGAAACACAATCACAAACACAAGGATATAATGTGGTTCGGAACCGAATGGTTCCTAATCCACGGATCGAGCTCTAAAGAGCTCTAGTGATGCCAATGACACACCACTATGCAAACACTCCTTCTCGACACAAGTCGGAGGTGGAGAAACCTCGTACAAATGATTACAATAGTAATTCTAAGTACAACAAGAAAATACAAGTGAATACAACAAAAGAAATGCAAAGGAAACTTTACAATCGATCTTTTGAGAGCTTGCTTGTTTGGTTGGTTGAGTGGCACTTGGAGACCCTAAATTGCAGCAACAATTCGCCCCAAAATCTCCTCAAAGAACCATCCTTTTTCCTCCATCATGAGCTCCTTTTTTAACTTCAACCTATGCTGGAAAAAGTCGATCAGTCGACTGGTCAGGACCATCAGTCGACTGATGCCACTGTTGTCGTGAGACAACGGCTATATCCACGCTGGAAAAGTCCAATGGATCCATCAACAGTCGACTGATCATGACCATCAGTCGACTAGTCAAGCCTCCACTCGACTGCTGGCTGGCGCGGCGATCGAGTGAGACATCTCGTGGGCCGAAACATCGAGCATTAGTTGGTGACCATATTATCGTCGATCGATCGTCCATCGATGAACTACCAATCTCTGGCGATCAGCTAGGCCACTTCCCGCGATCAAACCCTAGTTGACTTACACGGTCACCGACCGTCACATGACACCGAACATGAGGTTTTAGCCCAAGTATGGTTCCCCCATACTTGCTAGACCACCCTTAGCCTAGACCTAAACCTTCTAGCCACCTCCATCAGCCTCATGCCTCTCGGATCCCTCCAAGTCATCCATGACTTGTTCATCCATCGTGATAGCCTTCAGATGCTTCCATCGGCTATGTCACACTAACGGTGTCTACACCGCCAAGGCACATTGGACTTATGCCGCAAAGACTCCGCTTGGACTTTACGCTGCCAGCCATTGGACTTATGCTACCAAGACTTCACCCTTGGACTTTACGTCGCCAATATCAAATCCCTTGGACTTCTCAAATGTCAAGACTCAAGCTTGGACTTTCCCTTGCCAACCCATGTTGGACTTTCCATGCCAAGACCCATGCTTGGACTTTACTTTGCCAAGACTCATGCTTGGACTTTACATTGCCAAGACCCATGCTTGGACTTTCCCAAATGCCAAGAGTCCCACTTGGACTTTCCATGCCAAGTACCTAAGACTTGGACTTTCCCATGACAATTACATTGTCATATATTTTTGTCGAACATCAAAACATCTCTCGAGCCAAGCTCGAGTCCTAGTCAATCGTGACCTGGCCAATTGCACCAATAATCTCCCCCTTTTTGATGTTTGACAAAAACCAAACAATCCATTTGAGTTAGACCATCTAACTCAAAAACTCCTTACCAATTATCCCAAATTGGTAATCTTATCTCTCTCCCCCTTTTTGACATACATCAAAAAGGTTATCTCTCCATGGAGGTCAATGTCTCATGTCCCAATGAGATCTTACAATCTCCCCCTTGATCCAAAAATACCTAGGATGCCTACCATCTTTCTAGTGATAAGTCCCATATCACTTAAGGGAGGCAATCCTATACACTCACCCAATTTCCAAATTGGGTTTCTCAAAATCCCATCAATTTTCCCAATTGATGTCCTTCTTTCAATAACTTCTTCCCTTCAAGAAGAGAAAAACACATTCATCATTCCATGATGGATACCTACCCCTAAAGGCTTGCTCCCCCTTGACCATTGCACCAACAATGTCCTTGGGAAGTCCCTAAGCCAATAGGAACTCTAAACCATCAAAATTAAGGTTCTAAGTTCAAACATGAACTCTTACACCCTTAAATTTGATACTTTGACCTAACACCTCTCCAAATCCATATCCAATGGATTTTCACCCTTTATAATGCTTTCCAAAGCATATCCTAGGGTTAGGAGTGGTTAGGGACCTTAACCGTAGCTGAACACAGGCTAAACAAACCTTGTTTTCTCGAAATCAGCATTGGCAGTCGACTCCATCAGGTACCAGTCGACTGCCACTCACATCAGTCGACTGGCACCCAAGGCAGTCGACTGATAACTGAAATTTCCGAATTTCAGTTATTAGAGTCGAATTTCAAAAAATCATAAGTAATTCTACGTATATCGAAAAATCACAAAATTTTATACGTATATTACTTATAGTCAATACAATGGGTGAAAAATATTTGAAAATTAATTTACCCATAAAATACTGAAATTGATACAAAATTCAAAAGTGAAGAAAACTTCTAAGTTTTGGCTCACTTGTATCAATCTCATCAATGGTGATTGCTATCAAAAAATAGACTTCACCAAGGTTTTCTAAAATGATTTTAAAATGTTTTCAAAACCTTATTTTGGATCATATTCCTTGGGCTCAATGTACATGACTTGTACACAAGCTTTCCCAATGATCCATCACTAATATAAGATGAGTTTTAGTTCATCTAGATGCAAAAACTATGCACCTTGAACTCAACTCATATCCTAGCATCTCACATGTATCTAGGGTGTATAAATACACATACATGTACATGTAATGTGAGATGTGGGTTTTGTTCTTCCTAAAACAGGGTTTCATGCATATTTCTAAGACAACTCTACTTGATTCCCTTATACATGGGACTTCAAGTCATGCCAATTGTCCTTAACTCAATTTTAATCAAATGCATGAATGATTATGGCATTAATGATGATATAAATAAGCATATGCTCATAATCATGATGTCATGGCATAATATGAAATCTAAAAACACATGACATTTTATTCCTAATCCTAAACATGATCATGACATATAAGTAAACATGATGTCATGTCATGGCATATGGCAAATCAAGGCATGGCAAATAAAAAGTATAGGTATAATAATACCTAAATTTTAATATTAATTGCCTTTTGAGATAATTAAGTATATTTTTGCCATATTCCTATTAATCTCCCAAGTGTGGCAAAAACCCAAAATGATACACTATGACCTCTAAACCTAAAATGTGCCAATTTGATCATTTTATCAAACTTCTCAAATAATATTGGCACATCCTAAAATCTTTTAGGATTAAAGCTCAAATGTATTTCCAAGGTAACCATAACCTTGAAAATAACCTAAAAGTGCCACCTTTATCATGGTTGAGTTAACTACCCACCCAATTAAGGTTGGCACACCCTAAACCCATCTAGCGTGAATCAATCACGCTCTTAGGAACACAATACCTACTTGAGCTCCTAGGGTTAATTAGGTATTCCTTAGGGATAACCTCCCTAGATACCTTTCTAATTACCCTTTTAGGCTTGTTAGCCTTGGTCATTATGGTCTTGCCTAGGTTGACTCTAGGGGTAACTCCCCTTGCAACTTTCTTAGTGGCCACCCTAGGTTTCCTAGAAACCCTAGCCACTAGGCACAAACCTTGGTTACTCTTAGGGATAACTTCCCTAGTAACCTTGGTCTTACTAGACCTAATTTGTGTTCTATAATCAAATGGAACACTATGATAAGCCACCTTAGGCTTATGTTTGTGACCCAAACCTTGCTTGCCCTTGGTTGACTTTTGTCTTTTAGGCCCTAGGTGTTGACTTTGAGATTTTGACCCTTGACTTTGACCATTAGACCCTTGAAATTGATTTTGCATCTTATTGAGGGTCTTTTCTAATTTCTCAAGCCTTGATCTCAAGGCTTGGTTCTCTAATTCTAATTGCCCAATTTTAGAATTTTGATTTAATCCTTGGGCATGGGACTTCCTAGGCATATGCCTAGTCCATTTAGGGTTGAGACCTAGATGCTCTCCTATTTTCCTAATAGATTCCCTAGGTAAAACTTTTCTAGGGACATTAGTCCCAAATTTCTCCTTATTTCCTAAGTGGACACTTTTAGCTCCTAAGCAAAAGTATTTATCATTCCTATCATGCTCTTTATGATAAATAGCAACATTGCTTACATTATTTCTAGCATGCTTTTTATCCCTAGAAATTGAAGGTGCATAAATAAATTTTATCTTAGGGTTAGCTTTAGAAGCTCCCCCTACTTGCGATGCTTGTTAGGGCAATCTCTTGCCATGATAAGGTTTTGATGTGTGTGGCAAAGGGTTTAAGTTAGATTAGTATTATGATTTGATATGTGCGTTGGAGTCTTGCAGGGCTTAGTAATTCGCACATGGAGCCTTGGTGAGTTTCACTTCTCATGACTCGGTCCTTGAGTCGGTGAAGGATAGCTTTGCGGAAGCCGTGTGCTTGGAGCATCCGAGATACCGCCGGACGAGGAGCTTGGAGTAAAGCTGGAGGAAGTAGACTTCAGGGCGAGATGCGAAGGATGGCGCTGCAGAGCCGTGCGCTTGGCGCATCCGAGGGACGTGGCCAGACGAAGATAACTTCAAAGGCGAGGGACTCCGAGGGATGAGAGTGAGGGAATGTAACCCGGGAAGGAGTAGTAGCTCTTAGGTGAAACTTGGCCATTTGGCTAAGTGTTGGATGGGATTTCCCGACATCAGTTGACTACCATTTTAATGGTAGTCGACTACTCTAAGTAGACAGTGACTTGACTAGTGTTCGAGTCTGGTTCAAGTACCAACAGTCAACTGCCATGGAATGACAGTCGACTGCGAGACCACCAGTCGACTGATGAAGGCATCAGTCGACTGGTCGTAAGTGTTTCGGGCACAGAATGGAGTTGAGCTCATGGAGCACTCAACTGATCGAGCATCAGTCGACTGATGGAAATATCAGTCGACTGATGCCAGTGTCGTTGGATGAAATCCAACGTTGAAAGCAACCGTTATTGGGCAACGACTACAGGACCAGTCGACTGATAGGGACATAAGTCGACTGCTCCTGTGTCAAAGGGAAGAAACCCTCTTCCTCTATAAAGAGGAATGGTGTGGGGCTTTGGGAACCTAATGCTTCAACTCATAACATCTCCCAAAGTGCTCTAAGGGTTTTTCCACTCTTCTTCTTGTGCTAATTCTCATTCAATTGTAAGAAGAGGGATTGTAAAGAGGTTACCTCCACCTAGCTTGGTGCAAAAGAGAGATTTAGTGGATTTGGCAAAGGAGTGATTCAACTTGGATGAATCGGGATCGTGGATTAGCGGCGTAGACGTGAACCACATTACGACTTTGTGTTAGCATTGTTTGTTTCCTTTGCTTTGTCTTTATTTGCTTGATTTGCTTGTCTTGTTGTTTCCGTTGCGCTAATCTTGTTTGTAGACGAGCAAATTCAATTATCCAACGAAAGAGGGCTATTCACCCCCTCTAGCTGACCGATCGATCCCCTACAAGTGGTATCAGAGCCAAGGAAAGCTTGTCGAGGACTAACCGCCACAACAAGCACATTCAAGAATGGCCGGCTCAAATATTCACCCACCGAAATTTGAAGGCGAATTCTCTTGGTGGAAAAAGAGAATGGAGGTATTTTTCGAAACCGATTTCAAAATTCTTTTGATTATGGAAAACGGTTTTGAATTGCCTAGGAATGAAGAAGGGGAGCTATTGGAAAAATCAAGATGGAGTAAAAGACAAAGAGAGGAGTACTTGGTGAATTCAAAGGCCAAACACCACCTCTACAATGTACTCCCCCAACAAGAAGTAAATAGGATAGGGGAGTGTGCTAGCGCCAAGGAAATGTGGGAGAAACTAATAGAAATTCATTAAGGCACATCCGAGACGAAACTAGCAAGGAGAGATGTCCTTCTCCCCCAATTATCCAACATCAAACTCGAAAAGGGAGAGACGGTAAAATCCCTACACTCTAGATTTAAGGAAATTCTAACCGGCTTGACAAGTGTAGGTGAAAAGCTCTCCAACTGGGATATGGTAATGAAGGTCATAGATGCCTTTCCCCGGTCCTCAAGATGGAGCTCCATGGTGGACTCGTTTTACATCTCCAAGAACTTAGAAGTGAGCACCTTGGAGGAGCTCTTCTCAACAATGGAGCTCCACGAAACGAGGCTTGAAGGAATAGAAGAAGAGCCAAAGTTTCAACCTTCAAGAGGAGTAGCCTTGATGGCACATAAGGGGAAGAAGAATATGGAGATCCCCTCCTCCTCTAATGAAGCGTCCTCCTCTTCCTCCATGGATAGCATGGAAGAAGCTTATATGGTATGGAGGGTAAGGCGTGCTTTAAAAGGTTTTAAATTTAATAAATCTAATGATAGGAGTAGAAGACCAAGGGGGGAAAATTATTTGCTACAATTTCCAAGGAGAGGGACACATAAGGGACAATTGTCCTCTCTTGAACAAAAGCAAGGAGGAGAAGAGAAAGAAGGAAGAAAAGAAGAAGAAGGGGAGCAAGAAGAAAAGAAGGCCAAAGAAAAAGGGAAGGCCAAGGCATTCAAAGCAAAGACATGGGATGATCCTTCTTCCTCATCCTCATCTGAAGAAGAAGAACATGTCTACTCCAACCTTGCTCTAATGGCTTTTGATGACTTGGATTGCTCCTCCTCCGATGTGTTAGGGCAATCTCTTGCCGTAATATGGTTTTGATGGTGTGGCAAAGGGTTTAAGTTAGTGTGTAATGTTGATTTGATATGTGCGTTGAAGTCGTGCAGGACTTAGTAATTCGCACATGGAGCCGTGGCGAGTTTCACATCTCATGACTCGTGGCTTGAGTCGGTGAAGGATAGCTTTGCGGAAGCCGTGCGCTTGGAGCATCCGAGGGATCGCCGGATGAGAAGCTTGGAGTGAAGCCGGAGGAAGTAGACTTCGAGACAAGAGACGCGAAGGAGCATTGCAGAGCCGTGTGCCTGATGCTGCCGAGGGACATGGCCGAGAACGAAGAGAACTTCGAAGGCAAGGGACTCCGAGAAATGAGAGTGAGCGATTGTAACCCAGGAAGGGGTAGCTCTTAGGTGAAACTTGGCCTTTTGGCCAAGTGTCAGATGGGTTTTCGACACGCGATCATTGCCATGACATGGCGGTCGGATCTAGTCGAATGAAGTTCGACCGTATATCTGGCCGGAATGTGGCGTGATCATCATCGTGGGCGATCATTGCCAAGATTATCACGATCGGCTGCGGCGGCCGATCGGTAGTCAATAGGGTTTAGCCCGCAGAACCGTTCGTAGTCGGATCAGGCGTCGACTACGAGGCGAATGATCGATGAGGTCCATCAGTCGACTGCCAAGAGTTCCATTGGACTACAACGGTCGGGATCCGATGTGTTCAAAGGTCGTTGTAGTGACGGTAGTCGACTGCCAAGGGCGGCAGTCGACTGATGGCGGCCAACGGGAAGAATTTAGCCCTCTCTATAAAAAGAGAGGGTGTGAGCCTTTTAGAGGCTAATGCTTATGCTCTAAGTGATCTTCCTAGTGCCCCACAAGCTCTAAACTCTTCTTACTTGTTTTTACTCCATTCTTGTTGTAAGAAGAGTGTTCTTGATTGTAAAGGTTACCTCCACCTAGCTTGGTGCAAAGGAGAGACCAATATTGATTGGCTTTGGAGGAGTGATTCACCTCGGACGAATCAGGATCGTGGATTAGCGGCGTAGCCGTGAACCACGTTACATTCTTTGTTAGCGTTTGTATTTTCATTTATTGCTTTGTCTTTATTGTTTATGCTTCCGCTTGCGCTAACGATTGTGTAGACGAGCAAACGAACGCGAGAATTCCAACATCCATTGGAAGAGGGCTATTCACCCCCCTCTAGCCGGCCGTACCGATCTCCTACAAGTGCTATCAGAGCCAGGTTAAGCTTGTCACCGGACTAACTGCCGCAACAAGCAACATTCAAAATGGCCGGCTCCAACATTCACCCACCAAAGTTCGAAGGCAAATTCGCTTGGTGGAAGAAGCGAATGGAGGTATTTTTTGAAACGGATTTTGATATTATGATTACAATGGAATCCGGTTTCGTTTTGCCTAGGGATGAAGAGGGGAAGCCAATAGAAAAGTCAAGGTGGACCAAGAGGCAAAGAGAGGAGCACCTTGCAAACTCCAAAGCCAAGCACCATCTCTACAATGTGCTCCCCCAACAAGAGATCAACCGAATAGGAGAATGCCTAAGTGCCAAGGAGATGTGGGAGAAGCTAATTGAGCTTCATGAAGGCACATCCGAGGCAAAGCTAGCAAGGAGAGACCTCCTCCGCTCCCAATTATCCAACATTAAATTAGAAAAGGGAGAAAAGGTAATTTCCTTACATTCTCGTTTCAAGGAAATTATAACCGGTTTGTCAAGTGTAGGTGAAATGCTCTCCAACCGGGATATGGTAATGAAGGCCATAGATGCTTTCCCCCGGTCCTCAAAGTGGAGCTCCATGGTGGACTCATTCTATATCTCAAAGAATTTAGAAGTGAGCACCTTGGAGGAGTTCTTCTCAACAATGGAACTTCAGCGAGGCTTGAAGGAATACAAGAAGAGCCTAGAATTCAACCTTCAAGGGGAGTAGCATTGTTGGCAAATAAGGGGAAGAAGAAGATAGAGATCCCCTCCTCCTCCGATGATGAAGCCTCCACCTCCTCCATGGATAGCACGGAAGAAGCCTACATGGTAAGGAAGGTAAGGCATGCATTTAAGAATTTTAGATTTGATAAATCTCATGATAGGAATAGAAGACCAAGGGGGAAGGTCATATGCTACAATTGCCAAGGAGAAGGGCACATAAGGGACAATTGTCCTCTCTTAAACAAGAGCAAGGAAGAGAGGAAAAAGAAAGAAGAAAAGAAGAAGAAAAAGGGGAGCAAGAAAAAGAAGGAAGAGGAGAAGAAGACAAAAGAAAAGGGGAAGACCAAAGCTCTAAAGGCAAGGACTTGGGATGACCCATCCTCATCCTCCTCATCATCATCGGATGAGGAGAATGCTTTTGTCACCAATTTGGCCTTGATAGCCTTTGATGACTTGGATTGCTCTTCATCCGAAAATGAAGAATCAAGCTCAAGTGGGGAGAGCTCAAATGAAGGGGGAGCTTCTACATCCTCTTCATCCGAAGAAGAAGAGGACATGGAAACTATGGTAACGAAAGCTTCTCCTAAGAAAATAGTTTCCATAATTTCTAGTTTAACTAAGGACTTATTTGGAATGAAAAAGAAAAATAAAAGCATGCTTAATCAAATTAAGGCATTAGAAAATAAGCTAGAAAATGCATGCTTAAATAATAATGATACTTCTTCTTGCCATGATGATGCATGCTCACATGAATACATGTCATTTAATGTTAATGATGCATGCATAGAGGAAAATAGGGCATTAAGGGAAAAGGTAGACTATTTGACAAAAGCCCTAGAGAAATTCACAATTGGCTCCAACACATTAAATATGATCTTAGGGAGCCAAAGAGCTAGCTTCAACAAAAAGGGCCTAGGCTACAAGGAAAAGAAAAATGAAAAGGCCTACAAATGCTTAATTGCTAGGGGACAAGATAAGAAGAAAGTAATAGCTAGGAAATGGATCCCCAAGGAATACTTAGTGAACCCAATAGGAAAGAACTTATTTTGGGTTCCAAAATCGATCCTTAAGGGTTAGAATAACCCTAGGGTAGTCAACCACATGGACTTAACCTATATCATATTTTGGTTGACTTAGGATGACGGGACAACATTTTTTTTTAGATAGTGTTGGGTGATGATAACGTGCCCATAAATAGATATTAATGCTTAAATCATGATGATTAATGTAATTGTTACACATATTTGCAAACATGATTTATGATTTTGATATTTGGCACGTAATCATGAGAAATAGGGTTGAATCATGCTTTAGGTGATATTTTGTTTATTATCATCATATAATACCTAATGCATGATTATAATTTGATGAAAACATGTATTTAATGATCATAATGAGAAATTAATTCATATATGTCATTATGATCATGTAGGTTGTTGGGTTGATACTTAACCTTGATAGAATTGCATTAATATATTGGTTAAGTATGCACAAATACCCCCTAGGATGCATCTCACACTCACCATAGGCTACCTTGATTGAAAACTTAGCATGAGTGAGATGTTAGGATGATACAAATGTCCACTAATGCCTATGGCATTTAGATGGTCATTTAAAGTATCAAAATAGCAATAATAGACCAATCATGGGGAAGGCTTATGTTTAATTCATAGACATATTGCCCAAAGATCATGGTTGGATATTTCATACGTTTTCAAAACAATTTCTTAATCTAAAATCTATGTATTCATGTTTTGAAACAATTCAAAGCAAGACTAGGTGTTAAAATGGATACTCTTATGATCAAAAACCTAGTAGTTTTTAAAGCTTTTGGATTTTTGGCAAATACATGGAAATATAATGATTTTTCATGAAAACCTATTTTTCCCTGATAGATATACTTAAAAGAAATGTGTTCCCAAAATTTCATGATTTTTCGAATTTTATGGAATTTTTAATGTATTTCTGAAATTACGTAAAATCAAATTCGATCATTAGCCATGATCGCCATACGATAGAAATGATCGATGACTAAAATAGCCCAATATTTTCTGATTTCAGATTTTAATCAAGTTTTTGGTATTCTCTTTCCACTATACTTGATGCCATGAGTTTATAAATTAGGATTAATCTTTTTGATGGTGTCAAATGGGGAGATATGTATGTTTAAGTAAAGAGGAATATATTTTGGGGGAGAAATGATTATGTTTATGATAGGGGGAGAACATTTTTATGGGGAGTTTCATGTATTAAGGGGGAGTTGCATGTTGCTATATCATGTTTATCTTTACATGCTTTCTTACCTTAGAATTTATTTCAAATATTTTTACCTAACTTAAACGGATTGCCACACATCAAAAAGGGAGAGATTGTTAGGGCAATCTCTTGCCGTAATATGGTTTTGATGGTGTGGCAAAGGGTTTAAGTTAGTGTGTAATGTTGATTTGATATGTGCGTTGAAGTCGTGCAGGACTTAGTAATTCGCACATGGAGCCGTGGCGAGTTTCACATCTCATGACTCGTGCCTTGAGTCGGTGAAGGATAGCTTTGCAAGGCCGCGGCGCTTGGAGCATCCGAGGGACCGCCGGACGAGAAGCTTGGAGTGAAGCCGGAGGAAGTAGACTTCGAGGCAAGAGACGCGAAGGAGCATTGCAGAGCCGTGCGCCTGATGCTGCCGAGGGACATGGCCGAGAACGAAGAGAACTTCGAAGGCAAGGGACTCCGAGAAATGAGAGTGAGCGATTGTAACCCGGGAAGGGGTAGCTCTTAGGTGAAACTTGGCCATTTGGCCAAGTGTCGGATGGGTTTTTCTGACACCAGTCGACTGTCATGACATGACAGTCGACTGATCTGAGTCGAATGAAGTTCGACCGTATACGATCGATCGGAATATGGCGCAATGATCGCTATGACCATCGGTCATCGGGGCGTGATCGGTGATCGTCAATAGGGTTTTCGCCAGTAGCCGATCGTGGATGATCGACTACGAGGAGCGGCCGATCGACTGAGGTCCATCACCGATCGCCAAGAGTTCTGTTGGACTACAATGGTCGGGATTCGACGTGTTTGAAGGCCGTTGTAGTGACGGCAGTCGACTGCCAAGGGCGGCAGTCAACTGATGGCGGCCAACGGGAAGAATTTAGCCCTCTCTATAAAAAGAGAGGGTGTGAGCCTTTTAGAGGCTAATGCTTATGCTCTAAGTGATCTTCCTAGTGCCCCACATGCTCTAAACTCTTCTTACTTGTTTTTACTCCATTCTTGTTGTAAGAAGAGTGTTCTTGATTGTAAAGGTTACCTCCACCTAGCTTGGTGCAAAGGAGAGACCAATATTGATTGGCTTTGGAGGAGTGATTCACCTCGGACGAATCGGGATCGTGGATTAGCGGCGTAGCCGTGAACCACGTTACATTCTTTGTTAGCATTTGTATTTTCATTTATTGCTTTGTCTTTATTGTTTATGCTTCCGCTTGCGCTAACAATTGTGTAGACGAGCAAACGAACGTGAGAATTCCAACATCCATTGGAAGAGGGCTATTCACCCCCCTCTAGCCGGTCGTATCGATCTCCTACACGATGGTGAAGAAGCAAGCTCAAGTGAAGGGGGAGCCTCCTCTACATCCTCATCATCGGAAGAGGATTTGGTAAGTGAGGTAACGAATCTATCCCCTAAGAAAATAATGTCCATGATTTCTAGCCTCACTAAGGATTTATTTAGGGCAAAGAAAAGGAATAAATGCATGCTTGAGCAAATTAAGGATTTAGAACAAAAATTTGAAAAAGCATGTTTTAAGGATGATAATGATGATGCATGCTCACATGATAACTATATGCCTTTGGATGTTAATGATGCATGCATAGAAGAAAATAGGGCTCTAAGGGAAAAGGTAGACTATTTGACCAAGGCCCTAGAAAAATTTACAATAGGCTCCAATACCCTTAACATGATCATTGGGAGCCAAAGGGCAAGCTTCAACAAGAAAGGCCTCGGATACAAGGAAAATAAAAATGAAAAGGCCTATAAATGTCTAATTGCTAGGGGTCATGACAAAAAGAAAGTAATTGCTAGAAAATGGATCCCTAAGGAGTATTTAGTGAACCTCATAGGAAAGAACTTATTTTGGGTTCCAAAATCCATCCTAAAGGGTTACGAAAACCCTAGGATAGTCAACCATATGGACTTCACCTATATCATATTTTTGGTTGACTTAGGATGTCGGGACAACATTTTTGAAATAGTATTAGGTGATGATAATGCACCTATAAGTAGATAAATCATGCTTTAGGTGATATTTGCTTTATTATCATCATGTAATACCTAATGCATGATAACAATTTGATGAATACATGTGTTTCATAATCATAATGTGAAATTAATTCATATACATCTTTATGATCATGTGGAATGATAGGATGATACTTAACCTTGATAGAATTGCATGAAAATAATGGTTAAGTATATACAAATACCTTTAGGATGCATCTCACACTCACCATAGGCTACCATGATTGAAAACTTAGCATGAGTGAGATGTTAGGATGATACAAATGTCCACTAATGCCTATGACATTTAGATGGTCATTTAAAGTATCAAAATAGCAATAATAGATCAATCATGGGGAAGACTTATGTTTAATTCATAGACATATTTCCCAAAGATCATGGTTGGATATTTCATATGTTTTCAAAACAATTTTTTACTTTAAAATCTGTGTGTTCATGTTTTGAAACAATCCAAAGAAAAATTAGGTGTTAAAATGGATACTAACATGATCAAAAATCTAGTGGTTTTTAAAGCTTTTGGATTTTTGGCAAATACTTGAAAATATAATAATTTTTCATGGAAAACTATTTTTCATTGATAAATATACTTACAAGAAATGTGTTCCCCAAATTTTGTGATTTTTCAAATTTTATAGAATTTTTTATGCATTTCTAAAAATTCACCCTGGAAAATCAGAATTCCTGAAATCCATGTGCCAGTCGACTAGTAGTCTGAACCAGTCGACTGGTAGCTTGATAATATGCCCAATAACCTTTTGTATCCGATTTTAAGGCATGTTTTTGTTGGAATGTATATTGAAAGCTTAGCTCTTTTTGTATGAACATTTTATTTTGGAATAAGAATCACATGATCATTGTTTGCACTTTATATATTTATTATATGTGTGTGCATATTGTCTAATATTTTACATTGTAGATAACATGGTGCTTGGTGTGGCACAGAAGATCATGTTATCAGTCCCTTGTAAAATATAAGTAGAGGCTCACAACCAAGATGGTTTTGGACAAACCATTGGCATGGTTGTAGTGTAGCTTGGTATTGTTTTGTCTTTAACATAGAGTTACACTAGTACACTTAGGTGTATTGAGCAGGACCGATATAGAGGTGATTCAATTAATTGCTGACTACATAATTGAATTGGACCTCGGATATTATGTTGTACATGCTCTTAATCCCGATATAATAACGGGCACATGTACTTAGTATTTATTTCTTTGATTTACAAGAGGGTGAGATTTAGATGGATTAAATCAATATGCCCGGTAAGTTGGGAAATAATATTATTTACATGGTGTACCGTTGTTTATAGGAAGAAACCGTGTCCTATATACTAGGTTGATGATGTCCCCTTGAGGAGCTCATAAGGTTCATCATGTAAACCCAGCTGGTTGACTTAGTCAACATGATGATAAGGTTGAATGGTACTACTCGAGGAATTAGATGTTAATTAATTGATGGTCAGTAAATCAATTAATTAACAAACATTCGATATCTTAAACACGGGGAGATGAATGTACAAATAATATATGGAGCCCATATTAATTTATGGGGGTTGGTGAGGTAGTTCAATGATGATCCTCTAGTGGAATGGAACATCATTGAGGGATCAAGTTAGTGTGGTTCTGATCCATCGGGTGGCCAAGATCCAACTCCTCCTTATGATCCCTATCGTAGCCTAATATAATCCTAAAGAAGTCTAGATCCAAGGATGTAAAACAAAACTCTAGAACCAACGGTTGGGATTAAATTCCTAGATCTGATGGTTGGGATGAAACCCTAGAACCAACGGTTGGGATTAAATCCCTAGATCCGATGGTTAGGATGAAACCCTAGAATTGACGGTTGGGATTAAATCCCTAGATACGATGGTTGGGATGAAACCCTAGATCCGACGGTTGGGATGAAACCCTAGATCCGACGGTTGGGATGAAATCCTAGATCCGACGGTTGGGATGAAACCCTAGATCCGACGGTTGGGATAAAACCCTAGATCCGACGGTGGAGATTAAATCCCTAGATCTGACGGTGGAGATTAAAGGAGGCTTAAGCCCAATTCTATAAATAGAGGGCTTAGGTTGGGCGGAGATGGGAGTTCAATTTTGGAGTTAGGGTTTTAGTTTGGGCGGCTAGGCTTTGGAAGCAAAGTTTTGGGCGGCAACTCTTGGACAAGAAGCCAGCGCCCATCTTCTTCCTTTTCTCCTTGGTGGCCGGCGCTCACTCCTTCTTTCTCTAAGCTTTGACCGGCCCTCTTCCTCCTCCTTTGATCCTTGGTGGCCGGCGGTCCTCCAACAATTGGTGGCCGGTGCTTCTCCAACCTCTAGGTGGCCGGCGGCAACCTCTCTTCAAGGTTGGCCGGCGCTCATCCATTTGTTCCTTGGCCGGCGGTTGCACCAAACTCCCTTGCTTGGTGGCCGGTTCTAGAAAGGAAAGGTTTTGTTGGTTCTTCTCTTTGTTCGCAGTGGACAAGGAAGGGAAGAACGCGATCTAGAAGGCTTCTACTCGTGGAGGATCTTCGCCCACACGTCGTCCACGAGGAGGATAGGACATACGGTAGAAGATCATAAGGTATAAAGTGGTACAACTTTATTTTCTGATCTTAGCATGTTATTTTATGTGTTGATTATACAAGTGTGCGTATGTATATATTTTGTATAATCATGGACCCCGAAGACAAACACAAAAACCGGCGATCCGTCCGTCGTCTCTTCCGCGGCTAACCAACTAGAAGAATTGTGTTGCTTGAACAACTAGTTTGTTCAAGCGATCACTCAAGTTGTTAGCACGACGACGAATAGGTTGTGCTAAGGAAACTCATTCCATCCGGATTAGTTCTTTCATTGGTGAAAATTTTAATCCGGGGACATGGGAGCCAATGAGTCTCCGAAGCAACTCCCTACAGTTTTGGTATATGTTTTTCTCTAGACATGATGCCATGATGTATAAACTTTGTTAATTATTTCTGATGGTGTCAAAGGGGGGGAAATGTATATGTTTGAGTAAGGGGGAATATATTTAGGGGGAGTTTCATGTATTAAAAGGGAGAGTTGCTAATCATGTTTATTCACATGCTTTCTTTCCTTAATAGTTTTATCAAATGTTTTACCTAACTTAAACGGATTGCCACACATCAAAAAGGGGGAGATTATTAGGGCAATCTCTTGCCATGATAAGGTTTTGATCTGTGTGGCAAAGGGTTTAAGTTAGATTGGTATTATGATTTGATATGTGCGTTGGAGTCTTGCAGGGCTTAGTAATTCGCACATGGAGCCTTGGCGAGTTTCACCTCTCATGACTCGGTCCTTGAGTTGGTGAAGGATGGCTTTGCAGAAGCCGTGTGCTTGGAGCATCCGAGGGACCGCCAGACGAGGAGCTTGGAGTGAAGCCGGAGGAAGTAGACTTCAAGGCGAGACACGAAGGATGGCGATGCAGAGTCGTGCGCTTGGCGCATCCGAGGGAAGTGGCCGGACGAAGATAACTTCAAAGGCGAGGGACTCCGAGGGATGAGAGTGAGCGAATGTAATCTGGGAAGGGGTAGTAGCTCTTAGGTGAAACTTGGCCATTTGGCTAAGTGTCGGATGGGATTTCCCAACATCAGTGGACTACCATGTTAATGGTAGTCGACTACTCTAACTCGACGGTGACTCGACTAGTGTTCGAGTCCGATTCAAGTTCCAACAGTCGACTTCCATGGAATGGCAGTCAACTGCGAGACCACCAGTCGACTGATGAAGGCATCAGTCGACTGGTCACAAGTGTTTCAAGCACAGAATGGAGTCGAGCTCGCGAAGCACTCGACTGATCGAGCATCAGTCGACTGATAGCAATATCAGTCGACTGATGCCAGTGTCGTTGGATGAAATCCAATGTGGAAAGCAGGCGTTATTGGGCAACGGCTACAGGACCAATCGACTGATAGGGACATCAGTCGACTGCTCCTGTGTCAATAAGAAGAAACCCTCTTCCTCTATAAAGAGGAATGGTGTGGGGCTTTGAGAACCTAATGCTTCAACTCATAACATCTCCCAAAGTTCTCTAAGGGTTTTTCCACTCTTCTTCTTGTGCTAATTCTCATTCAATTGTAAGAAGAGGGATTGTAAAGAGGTTACCTCCACCTAGCTTGGTGCAAAGGAGAGATTTAGTGGATTTGGCAAAGGAGTGATTCACCTTGGACGAATCGGGATCGTGGATTAGCAGTGTAGCCGTGAACCACATTACGACTTTGTGTTAGCATTGTTTGTTTCCTTTGCTTTGTCTTTATTTGCTTGATTTTCTTGTCTTGTTGTTTTCGTTGCACTAATCTTGTTTGTAGATGAGCAAATTCAATTATCCAACGAAAGAGGGCTATTCACTCCCCTCTAGTCGGTCGATCGATCCCCTACAATGCTCCCCTTTACCCCTTTTTCTCCCCCTTCGGGCATTGATTCCGGTAATGTCCCGGTAGACGGCATTTGAAGCAAATGATTTGCTCCTTGTTTTTCTTTGTTGGAACACCGATTTCATTGACTTTTGGCACCGGTGAACTCTTCTTGATTCTTTTAGGACATTTACTCTTGTAATGTCCTACTTCCCTATACTCAAAACAAGTTATGTGATTTTTATTTGAACCTACATTGCTTGAGTTACCTAGGGTGGTTGTGGTGGTTGGAAACGGATCTTGAGCTTCTTCATCTTGACCAGATGTCGAAGCTTCTTCTTGATGTTCCGATGTGGAAATTCTTTCCTCCCCCTCAATCCTTGAGGTGGAAGTCTCCTCCAATTCTACTTCCTCTTCCTCCTTGGATGTTGATGGTCTCTCAACCTCCAAGTCCTCACTTCCTTGTGAGGATGATGTATTAGCCTCTTCGGTCCCTTCCTCTTGGACCGGTGATGGGCTTTCATGGAGCTTGGCCACTTGACTCCATAGCTCCTTGGTATCTACATAATTACCTAACATACACAAGATATTGTTAGGTATTAAATCAATTAAAAACTTCATTACCTTATCATTTTTCTCGAAGGCTTGGACTTGCTCTTCGGTCCATCTCTTTTTCTTGAGGAATCCACCTTTTGGTCCTCTTGGATAGCTATATCCCTCCATTAAAATGGACCATTCTTTGAAGTCTCTCATCATTAGGAAGTCCTCAATTCTCACCTTCTATTATCTAAACCCTTCTTGTCCATAGAAGGTGTAAGGGATCGATGTGTTGATATCACATCCTAATTGTTCTTATACTTCCATCTTCACCCTCTAGCATGCTCCCTTAGTTGTTAAACCTTAAAGAGCGGCCTCGCTCAGATACCACTTGTAGGGGATCGATTGGAAGCTAAGGGGGGGGGGGGTGAATAGCGTGTGCTAGTACCGATGATGGAATTCGATCGTGATCATGTCTACAAATCGGGTTAGCGTAGCGGAATAATAACAATAAAAGCAATAACATGAAACACAATCACAAATACAAGGATTTAACGTGGTTCGGAACCGAATGGTTCCTACTCCACGGATCGGGCTCTAAAGAGCTCTAGTGATGCCAATCACACACCACTATGCAAACACTCCTTCTCGACACAAGTCGAAGGTGGAGAAACCTTGTACAAATGATTACAACAGTAATTCTAAGTACAATAAGTAAATACAAGTGAATACAATAAAAGAAATGCAAAGGAAACTTTACAATCGATCTTTTGAGAGCTTGCTTGTTTGGTTGGTTGAGTGGCACTTGGAGACCCTGAATTGCAGCAACAATTCACCCCAAAAACTTCTCAAAGAACCATCCTTTTTCCTCCATCACGAGCTCCTTTTATAGCTTCAACCTATGCTGGAAAAAGTCGATCAGTCGACTGGTCAGGACCATCAGTCGACTGATGCCACTGTTGTCGTGAGACAATGGCTAGATCCATGCTGGAAAAGTCCAACGGATCCATCATCAATCGACTGATCAAGACCATCAGTCGACTGGTCAAGCCTCCACTCGACTGCTGGCTGCAACAGTCGAGTGAGACCCCATCTGTGGTCGAAACACCGAGCATCAGTCGACTGACCATATTATCAGTCGACTGATCGTCCATCAGTCGACTTCCTATCTCTGGCAGTCGACTGCTAGGCCACTTCCCGTAGTCAAACCCTAGTTGACTTACACCAGTCGACTACCACATGGCACCAGTCGACTGGCACACCTCAAACATGAGGTTTTAGCCCAAGTATGGTTCCCCCATAATTGCTAGACTACCCTTAGCCTAGACCTAAACTTTCTAGCCACCTCAATCAGCCTCATGCCTCTCGGATCCCTCCAAGTCATCCATGACTTGTTCATCCATAACACTAGCCTTCAGGTGCTTCCATCGGCTATGTCACGCTAACGGTGTCTACACCGCCAAGGCACATTGGACTTACACCACCAAGACTCCGCTTGGACTTTACGCCACCAACTATTAAACTTATGCTACCAAGACTTCACCCTTGGACATTACGCTGCCAATATCAAACCCCTTGGACTTCTTAAATGCCAAGACTCAAGCTTGGACTTTCCCTTGCCAACCCATGTTGGACTTTCCATGCCAAGACCCATGCTTGGACTTTACTTTGCCAAGACCCATGCTTGGACTTTACATTGCCAAGACTCATGCTTGGACTTTCCCAAATGCCAAGTGTCCAACTTGGACTTTCCAGGCCAAGTACCTAAGATTTGGACTTTCCCATGACAATTACATTGTCATATGTTTTTGTCGAACATCAAAACATCTCTCGAGCCAAGCTCGAGTCCTGGTCAATCGTGACCTGGCCGATTGCACCAACAAAATGCACGGTCGCTTCAAAGAAGTAGTCAACGGACTACATGTAATAGGTGAGAAGGTTGACAACCAAGACCTTGTAAGGTATGTGCTCCAAGCCTTCCCTAGAACAACCTTATGGGCTTCAATGGTAGATGCCTATAAGGTCTCTAGGGATCTCTCTTTGGTTAAGTTAGATGAGTTATTTTGTGAATTTGAATTGCATGAACAAGCTAATACTTCATCCAAAGAGAAGGGTATAGCTCTTTTTGTAGGAAAGAAGGACAAAAAGAAGAAGGAGAAGAAAGAAGTGTCCTCCTCATCCGAATCCAAGGAAGACTCATCTAGTAGTGAAGATGAGCTATCGGCAAGCGAGGTGGCTTATTATGTCAAGAAGTTTGGTGGGAAGTCAAGGAAACTCACCAAGAAAGATGTGAGGAGGATGTTCCAATCCTCAAGAGGTAAGTCTTCAAATAGTTCAAATTCTACACCTAATGTAACTTGTTATGGTTGCAACAAGAAAGGGCATATCAAGCCAAATTGCTCGGAACTAAAGAAGAAGGAGGAGAAGGAAAAGAAAAAGAAGGAAAAGAAGGAGAAGAAGAAGGAGGCAATGGTGGCACAAACGTGGGACACACTAAGAGTGGAGGACTCCTCCAATGATGAAGAAGTGTGTCATGCCACCCGGAACCTAGCCCTCATGGCCTTGGAGGAAGAAGTCGGGAGCTCAAGTGAGGAGTCTTCATCCTCTTCCTCAAGCGACGAATCATCATCAAGTGATGATGATGAGGTAAACAACTCCCCTAGGGTAGATTTACTTTACAAGACAATTGCATGCCTTCAAAATGCATTGAATAGATCAAAAACTAGGAATAAGGACTTAAAAGTAGAAATTAAATCACTTAAGAATGTAGAACCATCTTGTGATAAATTATCTTGTGATGATGCATGTACCCTTAGAGATGAAAATGATGAATTGAGAAAAGAAATAGGTAATCTAAGAGCATGTTTAGAAAAATTTACTAATGACTCTAAATACCTAGACATGATAATTAAGGATCAAAGGACTATTTACAACAAGGCCGGACTAGGATATAGGCCTAAGGAAAAGGAGGTAGCATTTACATCTCTTGTTAGTAGAAAATCCATAATTAGAAGCAAGGGTAGAAAGGCTTGGGTCCCTAAGAAATTTCTAATTGATGCTAGTGGTCCTAAAATTTGGGTACCTAAGGCTTGTATTTTTCATGTGATATAGGTAGAAGAACCAAGCTTGTGGATTGTTGATAGTGGATGTCCAAAACACATGACCGGTGATGAGAGAAAATTCTTCACTATCAACCACACTAGCAAGGGAAAGGTATCATTTAGTAATAGTGGCAAACTTAAGATTCTAGGAAAGGGCACAATTGAGGCATCCCCTAACCTTGCCATTCATAAAGTGTTATTAGTTAAAAATATGAAATTTAATTTACTTAGTGTAAGCCAACTATGTGATGCAAATTTTGATGTTAAATTTGACTCTTCAAAATATTTTATAAAACACAAAACCTTAAATGATTGCATGCTAGTAGGTTTTAGGAAATCAAACATATACTATGTTGATCTATCCTATGCTACTAATGCCTCTACTAAGTGTCTTATTGCAAAAGAAGAGAAGAGTTGGCTTTGGCATAGGAGGCTAGGACACATAAACATGAAGAACATAGCCAAAATAGCAAAAATGAAGTTAGTCAAAGGGTTGCCTAAAGTCAAATTTCTCAAGGACAAAATGTGTGATGCATGCCAAGAAGGGAAACAATCAAAAACATCACACAAAGGTAAAACTTTACTTAGTACCGCTTTACCTTTAGAACTTTTACATATGGACTTATTTGATTGTCATAGTACCCCTTCTATGATTGGTAGTAGATATTGATTAGTAATAGTAGATGATTTCTCTAGGTTTACTTGGGTATTTTTCATGAAAAATAAAGATGAAACCCTAGGAATAATCATAGGATTTGTCAAGAGAGTAGAGAATGAAAGAAAACTCAAAATCAATCGGATCCGTAGTGATCACGGTGGAGAATTTGAGAATTCAAATTTCTCAAGTTTTTGTCTAGAACAAGGGTACAAGTATGAATTTTCTTGTCCTAGAACACCCCAACAAAATGGGATTGTGGAAAGGAAGAATCGTGCCCTACAAGAAGCAACTAGGAAAATGTTTAATGCATACTCCTTATCTAGCTACTCGTGGGTGGAAGCGGTTAACACCGCTTGCTATATCCAAAATAGGGTGTTAATTCATAGGTTTTTAGGAAAAACCCCATTTGAATTGTGGAATGGTACAATTCCAATAATTCATTATTTTAAAGTCTTTGGATGCAAAGTCTATATTTTAAATACCAAAGACAACCTAGGTAAGTTTGAGTCTAAAGCGGATGAGGGAATCCTAGTTGGATACTCATCCACTAGTGTAGGGTATAGAATTTACAATAAAAAGACTCAAAAGATTGAGGAATCTTCAAATGTCCAATTTGATGAAACTTCCAATACATACCCTAGGAAATCCCCTATTGATGATGATATTAATAATGAACATCAAGAAATTACCCAACAATTCCAAGATTTAACTTTAGGGGGTAATGATCAAGGGGGAGGATTGAATCAAGGGGGAGTAAAAGGTGATTCCGATGATGAGCAAAGGATTGAGATTAATTATGATCAAACTCAAATTAATACACCTCCTAGAACCATAAGAGTTCATCAAAATCACCCCTTGGATCAAATTGTGGGTGAATTATCTCAAGTTGTTAGGACTAGGTCATTTCATAGGGATCTCACTAGTCATATAGCTCTAATTTCTCAAATTGAGTCCAAAACAATCAAAGATGCATTACTTGATCCAGATTGGATCTTAGCAATGCAAGATGAATTGGCTCAATTTGAAAGGAGTCAAGTATGGGAGTTAGTTCCTAGACCAAATGAAAACACCATTTTTACTACAAGATGGGTCTTTAGGAACAAACTAAATGACCAAGGGAATATTACTAGGAATAAAGCAAGATTAGTTGCAAGGGGCTTTAATCAAGTTGAAGGATTTGACTATGATGAAACATATGCTCCGGTTGCTAGATTAGAGTCTATTAGGATACTATTAGGGTATGCCTCCTATATGGGTTTCAAACTCCATCAAATGGATGTTAAATCGGCATTCCTAAATGGGTTTATTAAGGAAGAGGTATATGTAGAATAACCTCCCGGATTTGAGAATATGGACTATCCAAACCATGTATACAAGCTTAGGAAAGCTTTGTATGGTTTGAAACAAGCTCCCCGGGCTTGGTATGAAAGATTATCATCTTTCTTAATTTCTAAGGACTTTAAAAGGGGTAGTGTAGATCAAACTCTATTTATAAAGTCAACATCAAAGAACATCTTTGTAGCCCAAGTATATGTTGATGACATTATCTTTGGGTCAACAAATGATGAACTTCTTCAAGACTTTATTAAGAATATGGAAAAAGAGTTTGAAATGAGTTTAGTTGGGGAATTAAATTTCTTCCTAGGATTACAAGTCAAACAAACAAGTGAAGGAATTTATATTTACCAAACCAAATATGCTAAGGAAATGATTAAGAAATTTGGTTTGGAAAATGCTAAGGTAGTTTCAACTCCAATGGCAACCAATACAAAAATAGATAGTGATAATGAAGGAAAAGAAATTGATCTTACACTCTATAGGAGCATGATTGGTAGCCTTTTGTACCTAACCGCTAGTAGACCCGACATATTATTTGCAGTTGGTATGTGTGCTAGGTATCAATCATGTGCAAAAGAATCTCATTTAGTTGTCGTTAAGAGAATCTTAAGATATATTAAAGGCACACTAAATGTAGGACTATGGTACCCTAGGACTAGGTCTTTTGATTTGGTTGGGTACACCGATTCCGATTATGCTGGTTGTAAATTGGATCGGAAGAGTACTAGTGGTGGATGCCAATTCCTTGGGTCCTCCCTAGTTAGTTGGAGTAGTAGGAAGCAACCTTGTGTTGCCCTATCCACCACCGAGGCCGAGTATGTGGCTATGGGTGGTTGTGTAGCTCAACTACTATGGATGAAACATACCTTAGAGGATTATGAGCTATCTTACTTTAACGTGAAAGTATTTTGTGATAATGTGAGCACCATAAATTTGACCAAAAATTCGGTGCATCACTCTAGAACCAAGCACATTGAAGTGAAACATCACTTTATTAGAGATCATGTGGCTAAAGGGGACATTGAGCTTAATTACATTGAATCCAAGTCCAACCTAGCCAACATATTTACCAAGGCTCTCCCCGAAGTAGAATTTTCATCACTTAGGAGAGAACTTGGGATGTGCTTAGTTGAATAAAGATGTAGATTTGCATGATCCTATAGAAATCCTAGGATTTATACCTTTAAGCATCTCACAAAATACCTAAGAAACCATGATTTTTGTATTGAGCCACTTAGACAACATGTGAGATGTTAGGAAGATGCACTTGGTTCATCATGCTTGTTATGATGCATTACTATGGATCAAAGTGTTATCTAGAGACATTAATCCTTCATTGGACCAATCATTGGGAAGGCTTATACTCAATTAATGTGTATATAGCTCCAATAATATGATTGGAAATGTCAAATAAAACATGATTTAAACTATGTGTATCATATTTTAAAAAAAAGTTTTCAAGTGGAACACAAAAGTGATACAAAGTTTGCAAAAATATTAGAACTTTTGTTAGTTTCCAAGTTTGTATCAATATTCAAATCTGGAAAACATATATTTTTCAAATTATTTTTCCTTAATAAACAATTATTTCAGAAATGTGTACACAAAATTTCATGATTTTTTCGAGATTTTTAGAATTTCTAACGCATTTCTAAAGTTGGGATGAAAAGGCTGAAATTTGGATTTCAGGCGTAGCAGTCGACTGCGTCAGAAACCAGTTGACGGATACACTGTTTTTTCTGATAAAAAACTCTATTACTTGGATTTGAATGTATCTGTGTATGTCCTAATGTTATGGTATGATAATATTCATTATAATGAAGTTTGTAGGACTGATCTATGCGATGTTTTAGGGGGAGTTTCATAAAATATATCGTTTTCATCCCCAAACTTACATTATTGGTGCAAAGTTCGGATTTAACCTTCAATTGTTTGTTAGGTTTTTGCTCCACATGTCTTTTACTCATCATGAACTATATCTTGGATTAAGGGGGAGCTAAATTTCAATTCTATACCTTAGTTCAAGATTACAACACATTCAATTCTTTTATGAAATATATGACTTCTTCTCTTTTTTGATGTATGTAAAAGGAGAAGAAGAAATGTTTAAGTTAGAATTGGAAATATGATTATGTGATTTGGAAATATGGTTATGTGTGTAATTTAAAAGACCTAACTTAAATGATTACCAAACATCAAAAAGGGGGAGATTGTTGGTGCAACAATGCCCTAAGCATTTATATGTTTTGATGTTTGGATACTCATCTAAGTTAGGCAATAATTTGTGATCTAATTGTGAACGTGTTCAAGTGACAGAAAAATCCAAGTATGAAGACTTGGTAAAGGCAAAGTCAAAGTATGATCTTGGCAAGAGAAGTCCAAGGAAAAGGTTTGGCAGCATAAGACCAAGCATATTGTCTGGCGGTATTAAGTCCAAACGGACCTTGGCAAAGGAAGTCCAAAGGCAAGTCTTGGCAGCGTAAGTCCAAGCATGTAGACTTGGCGATGTAAAGTCCAAGCACGCTTTGGCAAAGGGAAACCCAAGACATGACAAAACTGAAGGAAGCTCTTGGAATCAAAGCGCAAAGGATGAACAAGTCGCGGATTCAGAGGGATCCTGGAGGCGCAAGGCTTAAGGAAGAGCTAGAAGGTTGAGTCTAGGTCTAGGGGTAAAATCAAGTATGAATTATTCATATTTAATGAGTATCAGTCGACTGATACGATGTATCAGTCGATTGGTCAGGTGCTCGACTGAGTCAGGATGAAACCCTGACGATCGATCATTGCTGGTCGTGGCGGTCGATCGATATTGCGATTAGTCGATCGCCAAACGATGGCGGTCGGTGATAAAGATAAACATGGGGCATGAGAATGGAGTCTCGCTCATTGCGGCCCACGATCACTCATCGCTACTCACTCCATCGATCGGTGATGAAATCTAGTTGGAAATGCGACTGCGAATCACGATGGCTATTGAAGCCGTTAAAAAGAGGGCTTATGGTGGTTTTGAGGGCTAATACTTATTCTCTGATCATACTCTCAAGCCTCCACGATTTTTCCATGCTTTCTAGTGCTTTTAAATCCCCTCCTCCTCTCTAAGCTCCATCTTCATTCTTTGTAAGAAGAAGAGGGTTGTTGTAAAGGAAAGCTTCATAGTGATATTGATTAGGGTTGATCCACCTCAAGGATCACCATGGAGTAGGAGCTCTATCTCCGAACCACGTAAAGGAATTGTGTTAGCATTGTTTTCATTTGTGTTATTATTATTATTTTTGTTGTGCTTCCGCTAATCATTTTTGTAGAAACGAAAACAAGCTATTCACCCCCCTCTAGCTTCCAACGAGATCCTACATCGACCACTCATTGGTAGTGTCAGTCGGAGTGGCCAGCAGCAGAGACTCCTGTTGTGTAGCTTACAACTCTTTAGCTTATCACTACTTATTCATACTGCCTACTATTGGATCTTTGTAATGGATAGAGGGGGGGTGATTAGCCTTTCTTTGTTTCTACAAGTACGTTAGCGGAAGCAATACAAATACAAATACAAATAAGAATGAGAAACAAGAAAACAATGCTAACACCCGATGTACGTGGTTCGGAGATGACACTCCTACTCCACGGTAATCCGTAAGGTGGATTAGCCCCAGCCAAGCTTCACTAAATACTCCTTTGAATGAACCAAGGTGGAGAAACCTTGTCTTACAATGCACTCCTCTTCTTTACAATGATGGAAAATGAAGACTAGAGAAGAGGAGGTTTAGAATCACAAAAACACTTGGAGAAAACTTGGTGAGCACGAGGGTGTAGCTAGGAATGAGAGCACTAGTTTCACCAAGCTCCCCAAGGCCTCTTCTTATAGAAGAAGGGATGTTTTTCCCGTTGAGCTTTGATCAGTCGACTGATGCTCACCATCAGTCGACTGCCATCGAAGCTAACGGCTTCTGACAGAGCGGATCCGCGAGGATTCGCAGTCGCCATTTCCAACGGGAGGCCTATCAGTCGATTGATCACTTCATTAGTCGACTGATCAATTCATCAGTCGACTGATGAAGCAATCAGTCGAGTGATCACCGCGAGGAGTCGAGTGAGACTCCATTATGTGGCCATTTTTGACTTGATCGATCATTGCTGATTGGATTGGCGATCGATTCCTCATCGATCATTCTTTGGTTCTGTCGATCGATAGTCCGAACCGGCTGACTCGATGAGCACCTTATCGATCATTGCTACATCGTATCAGTCGACTGATACTAGTCAAGTATGAATAATTCATACTTGAATTGACTCCCTAGACCTAGACTTGACCTTTTAACTCTTCCTTCAGCCTTGCGCCTTCGCTTAAAGAGTTTCCTTGTTGCCAAAAGCTTAGACTTTACGTCGCCAAGACTACAAGCTTGGACTTATGCTGCCAAGACTTTACTTTGGACTTCTTTTTCCAAGGTTCACTTGGACTTTATGCTGCCAAGACTACAAGCTTGGTCTTACGCTGCCAAGTTCATCTCTTGGACTTCCTTTGCCAAGATCATACTTAGACTTCCTTTGCCAAGGTTCACTTGGACTTTACGCTGCCATGACTACAAGCTTGGTCTTACGCTGCCAAGTCCATCCCTTGGACTTCCTTTGCCAAGATCATACTTGGACTTCCTTTGCCAAGGTTCACTTGGACTTTATGCTGCCAAGACTACAAGCTTGGTCTTATGCTGCCAAGTCCATCCCTTGGACTTCCTTTGCCAAGATCATACTTGGACTTCCTTTTACCAAGTCTTCATCCTTGGATTTCCCTGTCACTTAAACATGTTCACAATTATTTCACAAAACATTGTCTAACTTAGATGATTATCCAAACATCAAAACACATGAATGGTTGGGGCATTGTTGCACCAACAATCTCTCCCTTTTTGATGTTTGGTAATCATTTAAGTTAGGTCTTTACCATATGCATATAATCATATTTTTAATATGAATTCTAACTTAAACATTCTTTCTCCCCCTTTGACATACATCAAAAAGAGAAGGATTCATAAATTTCATGAAATAATTAAAGTTGTTGTATCTCTGACTAAGGTATAAGATTGATATTAAGCTCCCCCTTAATCCAAGATATGCTTCATGATGTGTGAATAACATTTTAAGCAAAGCATAACAATAGTTCGAAAGTTAAGTCCTAACTTTGCACCAACAATGTAAGTTTGGGGATGAAAAGATATATATTATGAAACTCCCCCTAAAACACTGCATTAAACAGTCCTAAAAATTTGTTTATACCGAATATTATCATGCTATAGTTTTATGACATCAAAGATACACTAAATATCAGAAAATGGAGCTATTTATCAGAAAACACGATTGTATCAGTCAGTTGGTTCTACTGAACGATCATTCTACACTAATCAATTTTAGCCTTTTAAAATACATTAGAAATTCTAGAAACCTCGAAAAATCACGAAATTTTGTGTACACATTTCTGAGATCATACTTTATCAAGGAAAAATAGTTTGAAAAATATATGTTTTTTAGATTTCAAGATTGATACAAACTTAGAAACTAACAAAAGTTCTAAAAATTTTGCAAACTTTGTATCACTTTTGTGTTCCACTTGAAAACTGTTTTTCAAAATATGATAATCATAGTTTAAAATATGTTTTATTTGATATTTCTAATCATGTTCTTGGATCTATGTATTCATTACTTGAATACAAGCCTTCCCAATGATTGGTCCATGAAGTATTCATGTCTCTAGGTGTATCATTGGCTCATAGTAATGCATCATAACAAGCATGATGAACCAAGTACACCTTCCCTATCATCTCACATGTTCCTAAGTGTCTTAATACAAGAATCAAGGTTTCTTAAGGCTTTTATGAGATGCATCAAGGTATAAGGCTAACATATGAATATGGGATCATGCAAACCTAGAATTTTACTCTACAAAGCACATACCAAGCTCTCTCCTTAATGATGAAAATTTGGTTTCAGGAAGAGCTTTGGTGAATATATCGGCAAGGTTGGACTTAGATTCTACATAATTAAGTTCAATGTCCCCTCTTGCCACATGATCTCTTATGAAGTGATGTACCGGATTTTTGGTCAAGTTGATGGTACTCACATTGTCACAATAAACTTTAATATTAGAGTAGTGTAGCTCATAGTCCTCAAGAGTATGTCTCATCCAAAGTAATTGAGCTACACAACCACCCATAGCCATATATTCGGCTTCGGTTATTGATAGAGCAACACAATGTTGCTTCCTACTACTCCAACTAACTAGGGAGTGTTGGTGATCGAACGGCCGGCTAGAGGGGGGTGAATAGCCCTCTTTACTTGGATGGAGGATTTTGCTCGTCTACAAAAGATTAGCGCAAGCGGAAACAACAATACAAGACAAGCAAATAAACAAAAGAGAATACAAACAATAACACCGAGATGTAACGTGGTTCACGGCTACGGCGCTAATCCACGGTCTGATTCGTCCAAGGTGAATCACTCCTCCAAATCCACTAGAACTCTCCTTTGCACCAAGCTAGGTGGAGGTAACCTCTTTACAATTTCTCTTCTTACAATAGAATGGAAATAAAGCAAGTAAGAAGAGTGGAAAAACCCTTAGAGCACTTTGGGAGAAGATTAGAGCATAAGCATTAGCCTCCCAAAGCTCCATCCCCTTCCTTTTTATAGAGGAAGAGGGTTTCTTCCCATTGACACAGGAGCAGTCGACTGATGCCCTCGATCAGTCGACTGGTCCTGTAGTCGTTGCCCAATAACGGCCGCTTTCCACGTTGGATTCCATCCAACGGTATTGGCATCAGTCGACTGATCTTACCATCAGTCGACTGATGTACTATTAGTCGAGTGCTCCGTGAGCTCGACTCCATTCTATGCCCGTGCACAGTGCCATCAGTCGACTGCTACCTATGAGCGGATCGGTGATCAACTCATCGATCGTGCCCTTATATCTAGTCGGTGATCAACTTGATTCACCAGCGATCCTATCGAACCATCGACTCGGAAGCGATCATTGCCGCGACATGGCGGTCGGTGTGTCGAGAAAAACTCATCCGACACTTGGCCAAATGGCCAAGTTTCACCTAAGAGCTACCCCTTCCCGGGTTACATCGGTCACTCTCATCCCTCAGAGTCCCTCGCCTTCGAAGTTATCTTCGTTTGCGGCCACACCCCTCGGCAGCATCAGGCGCACGACTCTGCAATGCTCCTTCGTGTCTCTTGCCTCGAAGTCTACTTTTTCCGGCTTCACTCCAAGCTGCTCGTCCGGCGGTCCCTCGGATGCTCTAAGCGCACGACTTCCGTAAAGCTATCCTTCACCGACTCAAGGCCCGAGTCATGAGATATGAAACTCGCCACAGCTCCATGTGCGAATTACTAAGTCCTACATGACTTCAACGCACATATCAAATCACAATTACAAACTAACTTAAACCCTTTGCCACACAAATCAAAACCTTATCATGGCAAGAGATTGCCCTAACAATCTCCTCCTTTTTGATGTGTGGCAATCCGTTTAAGTTAAGTAAAAACATTTGATAAAAATTTATAAGGTAAGAAAGCATGTAAACATAAACATGATATAGCAACATGCAACTCCCCCTTAATCCATGAAACTCCCCATACAAATTTTCTCCCCCTTATCATAATTTACTTAAACATAATCAATTCTCCCCCTTTGACACCATCAAAAAGATTAATACTAAGTTATAAACTTATGACATCAAGTCTAATAGAAGGAAAATACCAAAAATTGGTTTAACAACTGAAATCAGCCTTTACTATTTGGAATATCAGGCCACCAGTCGACTGGTTCAGACTACCAGTCGACTGGCACACTGTTTTCAGGAATTCTAATTTTTCAGGGTGAAATTCAGAAATGCATTAAAAATTCCAAAAAATTCAAAAAATCATGAAATTTGGGGAACATATTTCTTGTAAGGTTCTTTATCAGTGAAAAATAGTCTTTCATGAAAAATTATTTTATTTTTACGTATTTGCCAAAAATGCAAAAGCTTTAAAAACCACTAGGTTTTTGATCATGTGAGTATCAAGTTTAACACCTAGTTTTGGTTCCAATTGTTTCAAAACATGAATACATAGATTTTAAAGTAAGAAATTGTTTTGAAAACATGTGAAATATCCAACCATGATCTTTGGGCAATATGTCTATGAATTAAACATAAGTCTTTCCCATGATTGGTCTACTATTGCTATTTTGACACTTTAGATGACCATCTAATTGCCATAGGCATTTGTGGACATTTGTATCATCCTAACATCTCACCCATGCTAAGTTTTCAATCATTGTAGCCTATGATGAGTGTGAGATGCATCCTAGAGGGTATTTGTATATACTTAACCATTATATTCATGCAATTCTATCAAGGTTAAGTATCATCCTAGCAAACCTCATGATCATAAAGACAAATATGACTTAATTTCATATTATGATCATGAAACAAATGTATTCATTTAATTGTTATCATGCATTAGATATTACATGATGATAATAAGGTAAACATCATCTAAAGCATGATTTTATCTATTTATAGGCACGTTATCATCACCTAACACTATTTCAAAAATGTTGTCCCGCCATCCTAAGTCAACCAAAAATATGATATAGGTCAAGTCCATATGGTTGACTACCCTAGGGTTTTTCTAACCCTTAAGGATGGATTTTGGAATCCAAAATAAGTTCTTTCCTATGGGGTTCACTAGAAATTCCTTAGGAATCCATTTCCTAGCAATTACTTTATTCTTATCTTGTCCCCTAGCAATTAGGCATTTATAGGCCTTTTCATTTTTCTTTTCTTTGTATCTTAGGCCTTTCTTGTTAAAGCTTGCTCTTTGGCTCCCTATGATCATGTTCAATGTGTTGGAGCCAATAGTGAATTTTTCTAGGGCTTTTGTCAAATAGTCTACCTTTTCCCTTAAAGCCCTATTTTCATCCATACATGCATCACTAACATTAAATGGCATATATTCATGTGAGCATGCATCGTCATCATTATCATTAAAACATACTTTTTCTAATTTATTTTCTAAATCCTTAATTTGATCTAGCATGCTCTTATTTTTCTTTTTCATTCCAAATAAATCCTTAGTTAAGCTAGAAATTATGGAAACTATTTTTTTAGGAGAGACATTCGTTACCATAGTTTCCATGTCTTCTTCTTCTGATGAGGAGGATGTGGAAGCTCCCACTTCACTTGAGCTCTCTCCACTTGAGCTTGATCTTTCATTTTCGGAGGAAGAGCAATCCAAGTCGTCAAATGCCATTAGGGCAAGGTTGGAGTAGACATGTTCTTCTTCTTCGGATGAGGATGAAGAGGAAGGGTAATCCCATGTCTTTGCTTTGAATGCCTTGGCCTTCCCTTTTTCTTTGGCCTTCTTTTCTTCTTCCTTCTTTTTACTCTCCTTATACTTCTTCTTTTCTTCTTTCTTCTTCCTCTCTTCTTTGCTCTTGTTTAGGAGAGGACAATTGTCCCTTATGTGTCCTTCTCCTTGGCAATTGTAGCAAATGACCTTCCCCCTTGGTCTTCTCCTCCTATCATTATATTTATTAAATTGAAAACCTTTTAATGAACGCCTTACCCTCCTTACCATATAGGCTTCTTCCGTGCTATCCATGGAGGAGGAGGATGCTTCATCATCGGAGGAGGAGGGGATCTCCATTTTCTTCTTCCCCTTGTTCGCTAAAAGTGCTACTCCTCTTGAAGGTTGAATTTTTAGCTCTTCAACTATTCCTTCAAGCCTCGTTTCGTGGAGCTCCATTGTTGAGAAGAACTCCTCCAAGGTACTTACTTCCTGTTAGTAATATATGAGAGATGTCCTAAGGCAATCGCCTTATGTATGAACAATTTATATGATAAATGAAGATTCACTATTTGAGTATACATGTTTTCATGTATTTGATTGGATCTTAAACTCATTTACTGAATTGTTGGGTTTCCGGCACCGCGGCGTGTGTGTGTTCGATCATGTTTCGTAAACATGAGCACAGCGGAAGCAATAAAAATAATAAATACTCCTATTTATTACAACACACACAACACACGCATGCTATTACAACAAGTGTAGACATAACCGTAAATTAAAATTGCAATAAAGGAAATTAAACTCGTTATACCTTCCGTATGGCGTGTAAGCGAACGGCATCAACCGGAACGATCCTCGTAAGAATCGTCTCTATCCGTATCCACGCCGAGCTCCTCGGGATGACTTCGCTAAGTCACGAGCTTCGTCTTCGTATGGGTTACTAGCCTCGTGTTGAAGACGACGTGATCGAGAGATGATCACGATCCGAATCCAAATTCAGATCCAAAACGAGTTCTCAAAACTCGCTTCTCCGGAGAGGTATTCGTCAACCGTTTGACGAATCCTTCGTCCTCCACCTCAGAGGATTACCGGAGATCAAATCCCCGGTATGTTAGCCGCTGTCGGAGCACTAACCGTCGTCCAAACGACGCTCCGACGAGAGGAGGAGAAGCTGTCCAGAAAACTGGACAGCTTGGTGGAGGAGTAGGCGCCGGCCAAAACAAGGAGAGAAAAACCTCACCTTGATGCCAAACCTATAGGAGATCACCGGAGGGTCGCCGGAGGTTCACCGGCTGGAGCTTGGACGCCGGCAAGGAGCTGGACGACGCCACCATAAGCTGGGCGGCAACAATGTGTTGGGCGGCAACAACATGTTGGGCGGCTAGGGTTTGGATGATTAGTTAGGGTTTAACAATCCCTTAAGCCCACTTTTATAGAGAACTAATTCTCTTAATGGTTAATGGATCATATCCATAAAGCCCGTTAACCCGCTCCATTAAGATAAGTTAAAACAAACCAAACCATGATGGTTTATTTTAAGTTAAAACGAACCGAACCAACCTTTGGTTCATTCGTTTAATATAAACCAAACCCTTTGGTTTATTCTCATCCATTGGATTAGAACCAAACCATTTTGGTCCATCCATTATGTCTTCATAAGACACTGCCCATCCACGCTTCCATTGCGACTGAAACAATTTCATGCTCGCTTTATGTTTGGTCCAACCAAACATAGTTTCTCTCGGTCTGAGAATCCCATTCTCAAGCTCGTTTTAAATGCTTTGGATTACACTCGTTGTGCGTGTGACCAAATAGGTTCTCGGTTTATGTTGGCCGTCTATAATTAACCATTAATTATAGAACGATCATGAGTGGCACCTAGTAGTACATCATGATCCCCAATTAACCGAAAAGATCAACGGTTGATCCAGAACTATTTCTGAAACCCTTCAGTAGCTCGAATGAATCGTGCCACATTCCCTTCACTCATCTTATACCCACTTGGTTCAGGACATGGTCTATTGTGTCAGTCCCCACTAGGCTGACTACGTCACACCTAGCCCAATTATCATTTCCTCGTCCTACGGATTCTAGTTACTCCACATGTATCGAAGAGTACCTTACTCTAAACATGTAATGCTTTGGCCAAAGACTTTAGTAACAATCCAACGAGAGGCCATGGGTATACATCTCCTCGCAAGGAGTGGTGAATCCTTTATAGGCTATTCAAACACCTTCGATCACTTCGACTTATACCCAATCATCCCGGGTCCACATCTCCTTAGAGATGTTTGCTTAAGATGTCAAAGCATAAGTCTCCATGATCAAGATGACTTGAATACCGCAAGTCAAAGGAACATCGCACTTAAGCCACAATAAGAACTTCATTGACATATCTATATATGCAGAGAACCATATGAAGTCTTACGGCTGGTCACTCCAATGAACTAGTTACCATAACTAGCATCCACGATTAACTCCGGACATCACTATGTCTCCAGCCAGTGAGAATCAGCTGCTTGGATACACCAAGGAGTATACCTCGTGCTAGTCTCAACAGAATTGATGGTGTCCAAATCCATCAATTCATCGACTAGGGATAATTCCGATACATCACAATTACACATGTAGAGATACTCACTAGTTGTGATCCAATCACAAATTCTCTCATGCTGTGAATCGTATCGTGGACATTCAGTAAATGAGTTTAAGATCAAATCAAATACATAAAACATGTATACTCAAATAGTGAATCTTCATTTATCATATAAATGGTTCATACATAAGGCGATTGCCTTAGGACATCTCTCATATATTACTAACAGACTCCCACTTGGCCTAATGTCAATCGCTACGGTATCCAATACCATAAGCTCTAACATGACCCTCAAACTTACTTTGAGGTAATGCTTTAGTCAAAGGATCCGCTAAGTTCCTTTCAGTGGGAATTTTCTCGATTTGTATTTCGTTCCTACTTATGATCTCTCTGATAAGATGATAGCGGCGAAGCACATGTTTGGATCATTGATGAGACCACATCAAGTTCATAGATGAACTACTTGATCCAAACCGCTTCCTTTGCTGCTTCCAAAGCTGCAACGTATTCTGCCTTAGTGGCAAAATCCGCTATAGTGTCAAGCTTGGAACCTTTCCAACTTATTGCGCCTCCATTCCAGGTGAATACATACCCAGACAGAGACATGGAATCATCCTTGTCTGTCTGGAACTGGCATCCGTATACCCACGTATCACCATGTACCCTTCTCCATATATTAGGAACGTATCCTTAGTTCTTCTTAAGTACTTAAGGATCGTCTTAACAATCACCCAATGATCCATTCCTGGTTCAGACTGGTATCTGCTCGTGACATTCAGAGCATACGATACATCGGGCCTCGTACATAACATAGCATACATGATAGATCCTATTGCGGATGCATAGGAAATCTTACTCATGCAAATCCTCTCGTCTTCTGTGCGTGGACACATAGACTTCGAAAGGTGTACCCCATGCCTGATGGGCAGATAACCTTTCTTGGATTCCGACATGCTAAACCTCTTTAGCACTCGGTCTATATATGTAGACTGTGAAAGACCAAGCAACCATTTCGATCTATCTCTATAGATCTTAATCCCAAGGATGTAGGTTGCTTCTCCCAGGTCTTTCATGGAGAATGTCTTGGATAACCAAACCTTAACTGACTGTAAGATTGACACATCGTTTCCTATAAGTAATATGTCATCGACATACAATACTAGGAACACGACTGCACTCCCACTAACCTTCTTGTACACACAAGGTTAAATGCGGATTTTGTGAGAAATCAAACTTTTTGATCGTCTCATCAAAGCGGATATTCGACTCTGGATGCTTGCTTCAATCCATAAATGGATCGTCGCGATTTGCATACCTTGGTTTTATCAGCCAGATGTGAAACCCTCATTTGTATCATATACCGTCCTCGGCGAGTTTCCATTAAGGAAAGCTTTTCACATCCATCTGCCATATCTCATAATCATAATGAGCCGTATGGCGGGAGCATCGAATGGATTTAAGCATAGCTCTGAGCGAATAGGTTTCGTCATAATCAACACCTTGTTTTTGGCGATATCCTTTGCCACCAATCTAGCCTTATAGGTAATCACATTACCATCCATGTCGGTTTCTTCTTGAAAACCCACTTGCACCCTATAGGCTTTATGCCTTGGTGGGTCAACCAAGTTCCAAACTTGGTTTCATACATGGAATCCATTTCGACTTCATGGCACCAAGCCACTTATCCCTTTCTGAACTTGTCGGCACTTCTTCATGCGGTAGGCTCCTCATCATCAATGAGTAACACGTCGTTCGATTCACTTACGAGAAATCCATATCTCTCGGGAATATTGCGTGTTCTACGGATCTCTGAAGATGTGGTGTTACAATAGGTCGGTAGATTGCTCATCACTATGAGTTGTGTCATTGTTGTGCTTCACGGGTATCTCATTAATGTCTATTTGAGTCTCTCGAGCCTCCTCAAGCTCGGCGACACTCCCCTTGTTTTCTTGCAAGAGAAACTCTTTCTCTAGAAACACACGGCATGCCTTGAAACAAACACCTTTTGTTCCACGGGATGATAGAATTGGTAACCTTGTTTCCTTAGGGTATCAATAAATAGACATTTATCGGACTTAGCATCATTTATGCGTCTGATCCAGCTTCACATAAGCGGGACAACCCCATATCTTCAAGTAAGATACATGAGGTTTCTTACCATTCCATATCTCATATGGAGTAGTTGAGACTACCTTGGTAGGCATTACATTTAACAAGTAAGCAATTTGTATGCAGTGCATAACCCCAAAGGACTTGGGAAGAGTTGCATGATTCATCATTGACTGACCATGTCCAACAAGGTCGATTCGCCTCTCGGATACACCATTATCTTTGTGGTGTATAGGCGGAGTCCATTGAGACAATATGCCATTGTCTCTTAGATAATCAAGAAACTCTTGACTTAAGTATTCACCACCTCGTCCGATCAGTATTTTAATACTCTTGTCATGTTGTTTCTCTACTTCATTTCTGAATTCTTTGAACCTTTCAAAGGCTTGGACTTGTGTTTCATCAAGAACACATACCCAAGCGTGAGTGATCATCGGTGAAGGTAATGAAGTAGCTATAGCCTCCTAATGCTTGAGTTGACATAGGTCCACATACATCGGTATGTACTAGACCTAGTAACTCTCACTCGTTCACCTTTTCGGTAAAGGTAACTTAGTCATCTTGCCTTTTAAGCATGATTCGCATGTATCGTATGAATCCAATTCAAAGCGATTCGAATTCCACATCGGTGTAATTCGGACATGCGTTTCTTGCTTACATGGCCAAGGCGACAATGCCACATATAGAGTCTATTTGATTATCCTTTCGAGCACGCTTGTTGCTCGCCCGATATTGAAATATCCTTTGGATCGTCCAAGCGTATAAACACCATTGCTTAAAGTTCGGTCCATAAAGAACCCCATTCAAAGTTATGTAACAACAATTGTTACTAAAGCGTCAAATGGAAACCATTTCTATTTAAACAAGAAATAGAAATGATGTTCTTTATCAGCGAAGGAACATAAAAGCAATTGTCAGTTCTAAGACAAGTCTTATAGGAGTTTTGACAAATACGTTAGATGGCGAGTCGTGACCTTTGCTCCATTCCCAACGTAAATTTGACTCTCCTTGGCGAGTCTTCTTCTATTCCTTAGCCCATGTATGTCATTACATATATGTGAGCCACACCCGATATCAATACCCAAGTGTTTGAGGAAATAGAATGACAATCAATGAAGATATCGAAGAAGATGGGGCATCCGATGCCTTATCCTTCTTCACGGACTCAAGATAAATCTTGCACTTTCTTCATAAATGGCTCTCCTTGCCATAATGATGGCAAGTTTCCTTTTGTGCTAGTTCTACCTTCTTAGCCCTTCTCTTCTTTCCCTTACTGCTTTGTTCCTTTGACTTCCTCTTAGAACCTTTCTTGAGGAATCAACTAACCACCGTCCCTGCTCATGCTTCTCGAAGACTCCACGGTCTTGACATATTGGCGATACCACAGATGAACCTCCTAGCATCTCGGAGGTGAAGAGGGCTTTGAGACTTGAACCTTTGAATCTCACTTGCTCATCAACCAACTCACCAAGATGAAGGACTACGATATGAGCATCCATATGCTCATGCTGCTTTCGTAGCTTGGGTTCCATCGTGGCTAGCATGATGCAACTCATTTGTTCAGAATCACTCACATGTTTCTGATAGGCCAACAATTGGTCGAGTTGCATCGTCACTAGGAAGCGGGAAGAGGCGCCGAGGACATTTGCAAGCTTTTCAACCTTGAGAACAATTCTCAAGCTTCTAAGCGATCCATGAAGCTCGGCCCGATCAATTTATTTGAATCAAAATGGAGCATAATTCAAAGACATCATCATGATCATATCTTAGAAATACAAAACGAGCATATATGAGAAAATTATTTTAAAATGCATCAATATACATTTATAAATCTCATTCATTTTTCGAATTTCAAAAACCCCAAAATCACTTCGGGAGATCGTAGGTCCATCTACGAATGGGCTGATATCCATCATAGTTATGAACAACCTTGGAGAGAGTCCAACAAGCCATTCATAACTACAACGGTAGGTATCAACTATACCGATTGCATATCACGTATATGCAACTATCACAATGTGCTATCAACTAATTGAATGTTCACACATACATCGGGTTGTTAACACATTAACAAGTATGCATCATATGCATAACACCCAACTTCACCTCCCTTTACATCGACCTTGGAGAGAGTCCAACAAGCCGATGCTCCAGGTTAAAGCCAACCCATTAATCAGGACATAGTTTTAATATGGTTAGAGCGCATTCAACAAATTAGCCCAGCTTGGAGAGAGTCCAACAACCAAAGCTAACGATTGACCTCTGACTCTTACCATATTAGTATTAAACTATTCCATGGTTTGAACATATTCGGGTTCGAGCCGGGCTTGGAGAGAGTCCAACAACCCAAACAAGAAACAGAACTCTGGTTCTAACCATATTAATGGAAGGTGTAGGCTTTAATATTGATTAAGGGTTTTTATGTCTCATCCTCTTTGCATGCAAATAACTATTATCTACATGGCATGGCATACATGGCATACATCTACATGTCACGACACGCATGGCATAATGTTATGCATCTAATGCAATTACATGTCATACAATTATGTCATGTATATAATTTCCTTATATGTCATAACTATTTATGGAAATAAAATATGTTTAAGATTTGATTCTCCAAATCAAATCATAATTAAATTAGGAAACAAATTTCCAAATCTAATCACATATTTTATTCATGGAATTATTTGATTAAGGAAAATCTATTTAGGAAACCAATTTCCTAAATCATTAAAACTACTTATGGAAATAAAATATTTTAATATTTGATTTTCCAAATCAAATCATGATTAAATTAGGAAACAAATTTCCAGAATCTAATCAAATATTTTATTTATGGAAAATATCAATTTCCATAAATACTTCCAACTTTCCAAAAGTGGAAGATTTCCATAAATACTTCTAGACTTTCCAAAATTAAAAATTTCCATAAATACTTCTAAATTTCCAAAATTAGAAAATTTCAGAAATACATTATGACTATCATAAAATCATTTTACGATTATGTGAAACACAACCTGGGCTCGATACCTTTGTTGGGTTTCGCACACATGGCGTGTGTGTGTTCGATCATGTTTCGTAAACATGAGCACAGCGGAAGCAATAAAAATAATAAATACTCCTATTTATTACAACACACACAACACACGCATGCTATTACAACAAGTGTAGACATAATCGTAAATTAAAATTGCAATAAAAGGAAATTAAACTACGTTATACCTTCCGTATGACGTGTAGCGGGAACGGCATCAACCGGAACGATCCTCGTAAGAATTGTCTCTATCCGTATCCACGCCGAGCTCCTCGGGATGACTTCGCTAAGTCACGAGCTTCGTCTTCGTACGGGTCACTAGCCTCGTGTTGAAGACGACGTGATCGAGAGATGATCACGATCCGAATCCAAATTCGGATCCAAAACGAGTTCTCAAAACTCGCTTCTCCGGAGAGGTATTCGTCAACCGTTTGACGAATCCTTCGTCCTCCACCTCAGAGGATTACCGGAGATCAAATCCACGGTAAGTTAGGCACTGTCGGAGCTCTAACCGTCGTCCAAACGACGCTCCGACGAGAGGAAAACAAGCTGTCCAGAAAACTGGACAACTTTGGTGGAGGAGTAGGCGCCGGCCAACCAAGGGAAGCCAAGTGCTCACCTTTGGTTCATTCGTTTAATATAAACCAAACCCTTTGGTTTATTCTCATCCATTGGATTAGAACCAAACCATTTTGGTCCATCCATTATGTCTTCATAAGACACTGCCCATCCACGCTTCCATTGCGACTGAAACAATTTCATGCTCGCTTTATGTTTGGTCCAACCAAACATAGTTTCTCTCGGTCTGAGAATCCCATTCTCAAGCTCGTTTTAAATCCTTTGGATTACACTCGTTGTGCGTGTGACCAAATAGGTTCTCGGTTTATGTTGGCCGTCTATAATTAACCATTAATTATAGAACGATCATGAGTGGCACCTAGTAGTACATCATGATCCCCAATTAAGCGAAAAGATCAGCGGTTGATCGAACTATTTACGAAACCCTTGATGCTCGAATGAATCGTGCCCCATTCCCTTCACTCATCTTATACCCACTTGGTTCAGGACATGGTCTATTGTGTCATCCCCACTAGTGACTCGTCCACACCTAGCCCAAGTATCATTTCCTCGTCCTCACAGTTACTCCACATGTATCGAAGAGTACCTTACTCTAAACATGTAATGCTTTGGCCAAAGACTTTAGTAACAATCCGACGAGAGGCCATGGGTATACATCTCCTCGCAAGGAGTGGTGAATCCTTTATAGGCTATTCAAACACCTTGATCACTTGACTTATACCCAATCATCCGGGTCCACATCTCCTTAGAGATGTTTGCTTAAGATGTCAAAGCATAAGTCTCCATGATCAAGATGACTTGAATACCGCAAGTCAAAGGAACATCGCACTTAAGCCACTAAGAACTTCATTGACATATCTATATATGCGAGAGAACCATATGAAGTCTTTACGGTGGTCACTCCAATGAACTAGTTACCATAACTAGCATCCACGATTAACTCGGACATCACTATGTCTCGGCCAATGAGAATCGGTGCTTGGATACACCAAGGGTATACCTCGTGCTAGTCTCAGCGAAATTGATGGTGTCGGATCCATCAATTCATCGACTAGGGATAATTACATCACAATTACACATGTAGAGATACTCACTAGTTGTGATCCAATCACAAATTCTCTCATGCTGTGAATCGTATCGTGGACATTCAGTAAATGAGTTTAAGATCAAATCAAATACATAAAACATGTATACTCAAATAGTGAATCTTCATTTATCATATAAATGGTTCATACATAAGGCGATTGCCTTAGGACATCTCTCATATATTACTAACATGAATGTCCACGATACGATTAACATCATGAGAGAATTTGTGATTGGATCACAACTAGTGAGTATCTCTACATGTATAATTGTGATGTATCAGAATTATCCCTAGTCGATGAATTGATGGATTTGGACACCATCAATTTTGTCGAGACTATCATGAGGTATACTCCTTGGTGTATCCAAGCAGCTGATTCTCACTGGTTGGAGACATTGTTATGTTCGGAGTTGATCGTGGATGCTAGTTATGGTAACTAGTTCATTGGAGTGACCAGCCGTAAGACTTCATATGGTTCTCTGCAGATATAGATATGTCAATGAAGTTCTTACTGTAGCTTAAGTGTGATGTTCCTTTGACTTGCGGTGTTCAAGTCATCTTGATCATGGAGACTTATGCTTTGACATCTTAAGCAAGCATCTCTAAGGAGATGTGTGTTGGGGATTTGACGCCCGCTAGAGGGGGGGGGTGAATAGCGTGATACCGTACGTAGATGGAATTCTTTCGCGTTCGATCGTCTACAATCTTGTTAGCACAGCGAAATAGTAATAACAAATAAATATAACAAGACACACAATCACAACACGATCATATAATGTGGTTCGGAATCACACGGTTTCTACTCCACGGATTGAGCTCTAACGAGCTCTAGCGATGCCAATGCAATCACTAATCAATAAACTCCTTCTCGACAACAAGTCGGAGGTGGAGAAACCTCGTACACAAGATTACAACAATAATCTAAAGAAGTACAAGCAAATACAAAGGAAATGTAAAGAACACTTTACAAAACTAGGGTTTGAGCGCTTTGCTTGTTGGTTGCTTGGATGAGGTTGAAGGGCCCTGAAATGCACCTGCAAATCGCCTTCAAATCGCCTCAAGAAAGCTCTCCAAAAACTAATGCCGCAATCTCCACGAACAGCTTCCTTTTATCTCGCCGGCCGATTTACTGGCCGATCGCCATAAATCACCGTGATCCGCCAACATCAGATGTGAGACAATGGCTCAATCCACGTTGGACAAGTTCCAACGGGATTCTCACCCGATCGCTAACATTGGCGGGCCGATCGCTAACGCCCGTAGTCGATCGTCGGCCGGCTACGGAGCATTCTCAGGCCGCTGACCGGCAGCCGATCGCCATCCTTGGCGCCGATCGCTGCCGACACCCGATCGCTTCCCATGAGCGACCGCGCCAGAGCCCTTAAAGCTCTCAAACGGCAGTCGAACTCGAGTCGACTCCCGGCAGTCGAACCGGCCATAATGCCAGTCGACTGCCAACCTCAAGAATGAGGTTTTAACCCAAGTATGGTGCCCCCATACTTGCTAGACCACCCTTAGCCTAGACCTAAGCCTTCTAGCCACCTCCATCACCTCACGCCTCGGATCCTCCAAGTCATCCATGACTTCGCTAGCTTCCAGGTGCTTCCATCGGCTATGTCATGCTAACGGTGTCTACACCGCCAAGGCACATTGGACTTACACTGCCAAGACTCCGCTTGGACTTTACGCCGCCAATATCAATCCCCTTGGACTTCCAAAATGCCAAGACTCAAGCTTGGACTTTCCCTTGCCAACCCATGTTGGACTTTCCATGCCAAGACCCATGCTTGGACTTTCCATTTGCCAAGACCCATGCTTGGACTTCTCATTTGCCAAGACCCATGCTTGGACTTCTCATGCCAAGTGCTCAAGACTTGGACTTTCCCAATTGCCAAGTGTCCCACTTGGACTTTCCATGCCAAGTACCCATGACTTGGACTTTCCCTTGCCAAGACCCATGCTTGGACTTTCCCATAATCACATGGTCAACCCTGGTCAACCATCAAGTCACTTATAACCTGGGTCGATTGTATAAACAATCTCCCCAACATATTAACCGACATTAATGTCAAACATCAATGTCAATCCTATGTCTAACATACTTTGTCAAACATACTTTGTCAAACATCAAAACATCACTCGAGTCAAACTCGAGTCTGGTCAATCGTGACCTGGGCCGATTGCACCAACAATCTCCCCCTTTTTGATGTTTGACAAAAACCAAATAAAACCATGAGTTAGAACACTAACTCAAATCCCTTACCAATTATCCCAAATTGGTAAACACTCACCAAATGTTCTCCCCCAAACATTCAAGTGAAAATGTAAATCAAATGTTCTCCCCCAAACATTCTCCCCCTTTTTGACTAACATCAAAAAGATTATCTCTCCAAGGAGGTCAATGTCTCATATCCCAATGAGATCTTACAATCTCCCCCTTGATCAAAAATACCTAGGATGCCTACCATCTTCCTAGTGATAAGTCCCATATCACTCAAGAGAGGCAATCCTATCTCACTCTCCCAATTTCCAAATTGGGTATCAAACACCCATCAATTTTCAATTGATAACATTCTCCCCATAAAAAAAACATCCATCATCCCAAGATGGATACCTCCCCCTAAAGGCTTGCTCCCCCTTGACCATTGCACCAACAATGTCCTTGGGAAGTCCCTAAGCCAATAGGAACTCTAAACCATCAAAATTAAGGTTCTAAGTTCAACATAGAACTTTTACTCACCCTAAATTTGATACTTTGACCTAACTTAACTCCTAATCCATATCCAATGGATTTTCACCCTTCATAATGCTTCCCAAAGCATATCCTAGGGTTAGGAGTGGTTAGGGACCTTTACCATGGCTGAACACGGGCTAAACAAACAGACACGGCAATCGACTCCGGCGATGTCGATCGATTGCCACATACATCGATCGCCACCAAGTGGCGATCGGTAATCAAAATTCAATTTCAACTATCAGATCGAATTTCAGAAATTTATAAATAATTATACGTATATCGAAAAATCACTAAATTTGATACGTATAATACTTATGACTAAAACAATGGGTGAAAAATGTTTGAAAAATATTTTACCCATAAAATAGTGAGTTTGATACAAAACTCAAAACCATTGAAATTTTCAATGTTTTGGCCCTATTTTGTATCAACTTCATCAATGGTGATTGCTATCAAAAGATAGACTTCACCAAGGTTTTTCAAAATGTTTTTAAAATGTTTTCAAAACCTTATTTTGGATCATATTCCTTGGGCTCTATGCACATGACTTGTACACAAGCTTTCCCAATGATCCACCAGTCATATAAGATGAGTTTTAGTTCATCTAGATGCAAACACTATGCACCTTGAACTTAACTCATATCCTAGCATCTCACATGTATCTAGGGTGTATAAATACACATACATGTCAATTGGATGTGAGATGTGGGTTTTGGTTCATTTAATCTAGGGTTTCATGCATTTTTCTAAGGCAACCCTACTTGATTCCCTTATAAATGGGACTTCAAGTCATGCCATTATCCTTAAATCAATTTCAATCAAAATATCTTAAATGCATGAATGATTATGGCATTAGAGATGATATAGATAAACACATGCTCATAATCATGATGTCATGGCATAATATGAAATCTAAAAACACATGACATTTAATCCTTAATCCTAACCATGTACATGACATATAAATGATGAGAATGAACATGATGTCATGTCATGGCATATGGCAAATCAAAGCATGGCAAATAAGATATAAAGGTATGTAATACCTAAATTTTAATATTACTTGCCATTTGATATAATTAATCACATTTTGCCATATTTCTACTTTTCTCCCTAGTGTGCCAAAAACCCAAAATGGCACACTAACCTCTAAACTTAAATTGTGCCAAAATGATCATTTTATCAAACTTCATAATTAATATTGGCACATCCTAAAGTCTTTTAGGATTAAAATCAAAACATTTTTCCTTGGTAACCATAACCTTGAAAATATCCTATAGTGCCTCCTTTGCCATGGTTAGGTTAACTACCCATCCAATCAAGGTTGGCACACCTAAACCCATCTAGCGTGAATCAATCACGCTCTTAGGAACCCAAAACCTATTTGAGCTCCTAGGGTTAATTAGGTATTCCTAGGATAACCTCCTAGATACCTTCCTAATGACCCTCCTAGGTTTATTAGCCTTGGTCATTTGGGTCTCACCTAGGTTGACTCTAGGGGTAACTCCCCTTGCAACCTTCTTAGTGGCCACCCTAGGTTTCCTAGAGACCCTAGCCACTAGGCACACCCTTTGGTCAACTCTAGGGATGACTTCCCTATTGACCTTGGTCTTTCTAGACCTAGTTAGTGTTCCATAATCTAATGGAACACTATGGTAAGCCACCTTAGGCTTAGGTTTGTGACCCAAACCTTGTTTGCCCTTGGTTGACTTTTGACTCTTAGGTCCTTGGTGTTGACTTTGACTTTTGGACCTTGACTTTTGATCGTTTGACCCTTTAAATTGATTTTGTATAATTTTAAGGGTCTTCTCAAGTTTTTCAAGCCTTGACCTCAAGACTTGATTCTCTAACTCTAATTGCCCAATTTTTGAATTTTGATTTAAATCATGGGCATGGGACTTTCTAGGTATATGCCTAGTCCACTTGGGATTGAAACCTAGGTGCTCTTGCACCTTTCTAATGGTCTCCCTAGGTAAAATTGGTCTAGTATTATTTGACCTAGGTTTATCCTTAGATGAATTATTTTTAGGGACATTAGTCTCAAACTTCTCCTTATTACTAAAATGGACACTTTTAGCTCCTAAGCAAAAATATTTATTCCTATTAGCATTCTTTTCATAAATTGCAAGAGAATTTAAATTCCTAGCATGCCTTTGCCTATTAACTAATGAAGGTGCATTATTGAAATATACCTTAGGGTTTGCCCTAGAGGCTCCCCCTACATGTGTAGCTCCCTCTTTGGTCTTTTTGCTTCCCCTAGGACATTGATTCCTATAATGTCCCCTTGAGTTGCACTTGAAGCATATGATATGCTCCTTGCTCTTGATATTTGGGGAACCGGCATCCTTGACTTTTGGAGCCGGTGGAGCTTTCCTAATCTTCTTTGGGCACTTGCTCTTGTAGTGCCCAAATTCCCTACACTCAAAGCACATGATATTATTTTTATTTGAGATTGATGTGTTTGAGTTACCTAGTTCGGTGGTAGGTGCCGGAGTTGTATTTTGAGCTTCCTCATCTTGATTGGATGTTGAAGCTTCTTCTTATTACTCCGGTATGGAAGTTCTCTCCTCCCCCTCAATCCTTGAGGTGGATGCTTCTTCCACTTCCTCCACCAACCCGGAAATTGACTCCCTATCAACTTCCGATTCTACTTCCTCTTCCTCTTTGGATGTTGATGATCTCTCAACCTCCAAGTCCTCACTTCCTTGTGAAGATGATGCATTAGCCTCTTCGGTCTCTTCCTCTTGGACCATTGATGGGCTTTCATGGAGCTTTGCCAAATCGCTCCATAGCTCCTTAGCATCCATGCATTCACCTAGGCTACACAAGAATTCATTTGGAATTAAATCAAAAATGAATTTGATTACCTTCTTGTTTTTCTCGAATCTTTGGAGTTGATCTTCACTCCATCTCTTCTTCTTGAGGAAACCACCTTTTGGTCCTCTAGGATACTCAAATCCTTCCATTAATAAAGACCATTCCTCGAAGTCCCTCATCATCAAAAAATCTTCAATTCTTCTCTTCCAAGAATCGAAGCCTTCTTGTCCATATAATGAGTACGGGACCGGTGTGTTGATGTCCCAACCTAGCTTGTCTTGGAATTCCATCTTTACCCTCTAGCGTATTGCTCCCGGTTGTTAATCCGTTGAAGAGCCACCAGGCTCTGATACCACTTGTTGGGGATTTGACGCCCGCTAGAGGGGGGGTGAATAGCGTGATACCGTACGTAGATGGAATTCTTTCGCGTTCGATCGTCTACAATCTTGTTAGCACAGCGGAATAGTAATAACAAATAAATATAACAAGACACACAATCACAACACGATCATATAACGTGGTTCGGAACCACACGGTTCCTACTCCACGGATTGAGCTCTAACGAGCTCTAGCGATGCCAATGCAATCACTAATCAATAAACTCCTTCTCGACAACAAGTCGGAGGTGGAGAAACCTCGTACACAAGATTACAACAATAATCTAAAGAAATACAAGCAAATACAAAGGAAATGTAAAGAACACTTTACAAAACTAGGGTTTGAGCGCTTTGCTTGTTGGTTGCTTGGATGAGGTTGAAGGGCCCTGAAATGCACCTGCAAATCGCCTTCAAATCGCCTCAAGAAAGCTCTCCAAGAACTGATGCCGCAATCTCCACGAACAGCTTCCTTTTATCTCGTGCCGGCCGGATTACTTTGGCAATCGGCGCCATAAATCACGGTCAATCGCTAACACTGTAGATGTGAGACAACGGCTCAATCCACGTTGGACAAGTTCCAACGAGATTCTCACGATCGCCAACATTGGCGGCCGATCGTTAACGCCCGTAGTCGATGCCCGATCGACTACGCGAGCGTCTTCAGGTTCGCAACTTCGGCCGTGATCATTGCCATCCTTGGCGATCGTTGCGTCGACACCGATCGACTACTCCCATGAGCGACCAGCGAGCCTTAAAGCTCTCAAGCGGCGGTCAAATGAGTCGACTCGGCGGTCGAATGAACCGGCCATAATGTCGGTCACGCCAACCTCAAGAATGAGGTTTTAACCCAAGTATGGTGCCCCCATACTTGCTAGACCACCCTTAGCCTAGACCTAAGCCTTCTAGCCACCTCCATCAGCCTCACGCCTCTCAGATCCCTCCAAGTCATCCATGACTTGTTCATCCTTTGCGCTAGCTTCCAGGTGCTTCCATCGGCTATGTCATGCTAACGGTGTCTACACCGCCAAGGCACATTGGACTTACACTGCCAAGACTTCGCTTGGACTTTACGCCGCCAATATCAATCCCCTTGGACTTCCAAAATGCCAAGACTCAAGCTTGGACTTTCCCTTGCCAACCCATGTTGGACTTTCCATGCCAAGACTCATGCTTGGACTTTCCATTTGCCAAGACCCATGCTTGGACTTCTCATTTGCCAAGACCCATGCTTGGACTTCTCATGCCAAGTGCTCAAGACTTGGACTTTCCCAATTGCCAAGTGTCCCACTTGGACTTTCCATGCCAAGTACCCATGACTTGGACTTTCCCTTGCCAAGACCCATGCTTGGACTTTCCCATAATCACATGGTCAACCCTGGTCAACCATCAAGTCACTTATAACCTGGGTCGATTGTATAAACAATCTCCCCAACATATTAACCGACATTAATATCAAACATCAATGTCAATCCTATGTCTAACATACTTTGTCAAACATACTTTGTCAAACATCAAAACATCACTCGAGTCAAACTCGAGTCTGGTCAATCGTGACCTGGGCCGATTGCACCAACAATGTGGACTCGGGATGATTGGGTATAAGTCAAAGTGATCGAAGGTGTTTGAATAGCCTATAAAGGATTCACCACTCCTTGCGAGGAGTTGTATACCCATGGCCTCTCGTCGGATTGTTACTAAAGTCTTTGGCCAAAGCATTACATGTTTAGAGTAAGGTACTCTTCTATACATGTGGAGTAACTAGAATCCGTAGGACGAGGAAATGATACTTGGGCTAGGTGTGACGTAGTCAGCCTAGTGGGGATTGACACTATAGACCATGTCCTGAACCAAGTGGGTATAAGATGAGTGAAGGGAATGGGGCACGAATCATTCGAGCTGCTGAAGGGTTTCAGAAATAGTTCTGGATCAACCGTTGATCTTTTCGGTTAATTGGGGATCATGATGTACTCCTAGGTGCCACTCATGTTCGTTCTATAATTAATGGTTAATTATAGACGACCAATATAAACCGAGAACCTATTTGGTGACACGCACAACGAGCGTAATCCGAAGGATTTAAAACGAGCTTGAGAATGAGATTCTCAGACCGAGAGAAACTAGGTTTTGTTGGACCAAACAAGAAGCGAACATGAAATCGTTTCAGTCGCAATGGAAGCGTGGATGGGTCGTGTCTTATGAAGACATAATGGATGAACCAAAATGGTTTGGTTCTAATCCAATGGAGGAGAATAAACCAAAAGGTTTGGTTTATTTTAAACGAATGAACCAAAAGTTGGTTCGGTTCATTTTAACTTAAAATAAACCATCATGGTTTGGTTTATTTTAACTTATATTAATGGAGCGGGTTAACGGGCCTTATGGTTATGATCCAATAACCATTAAGAGAATTAGTTCTCTATAAAAGAGGGCTTAAACCCTAATCCAAAAACCCTAACCAAGTTTTGGCCGCCCACCTCTCCCTCCTCTTCATCTATTCGGCGCCAACACCCATTGTCGCCGCCCAGCTCCTTGTGCCGCTGTCCAAATTGTTGCCGGCGTCCAAGCTTTGGCCAGTGACCCTCCGGCAACTCTCCGGTGATCTCCTTTGGGTTTGGCATCAAGGTGAGCTTCATCCTACCTTTTTGGCCGGCCCTATTTCCTCCACCAAAGCTGTCCAGTTTTCTGGACAGCTTGTTCTCTTCTCGTCGGAGCGTCGTTTGGATGACGGTTAGAGCTCCGACAGCACCTAACTTACCGGGGATTTGATCTCCGGTAATCCTCTGAGGTGGAGGACGAAGGATTCGTCAAACGGTTGACGAATACCTCTCCGGAGAAGCGAGTTTTGAGGACTCGGTTTTGGATCCGAATTTGGATTCGGATCGTGATCATCTCTCAATCACATCGTCTTCAACACGAGGCTAGTAACCCGTACGAAGACGAGGCTCGTGACTTAGCGAAGTCATCCCAAGGATACTCGGCGTGGATACGGATAGAGACAATTCTAGCGAGGATCGTTCCGGTTGATGTTGTTCCCGCTACACGTGATACGAAAGGTATAACGTAGTTAAATTTCCTTTTTATTGCAAATTTAAATTTATGTTTATGTCTACACATATTGTACTATGCATGCGTGTGATGTGTGTGTTGTAATAAATATAGATTTATTATTTTTATTTCTTCCGCTGTGCACATGTTTGCGAAACATGTTCGAACACACACTCGCCGCGGTGCCGGAAACCCAACACTTCCAAGTTCTTGGAGATGTAAAATGAATCCACCATGGAGCTCCATCTTGAGGACCGGGGAAAGACATCTATGACCTTCATTACCATATCTCGGTTGGAGAGCTTTTCACCTACACTTGTCAAGCCGGTTAGAATTTCCTTAAATCTAGAGTGTAGGGATTTTACCTTCTCTCCCTTTTCGAGTTTGATATTGGACAATTGGGAGCGAAGGACATCTCTCCTTGCTAGCTTTGCCTCGGATGTGCCTTCATGAATCTCTATTAGTTTCTCCCACATTTCCTTGGTGCTAGCACACTCTCCTATCCGATTGACTTCTTGTTGGGGGAGGACATTGTATAGGTGATGCTTGGCCTTTGAATTTGCCAAGTATTCTTCTCTTTGCCTCTTTCTCCACCTTGATTTCTCCAAAGTCTCCCCATTTTCGTTCCTAGGCAACTCGAAACCATTTTCCATTATTAAGAGAATTTCAAAGTCGATTTCGAAGAATACCTCCATTCTCTTTTTCCACCAAGAGAATTCACCTTCGAATTTCAATGGGTGAATGTTCGAGCTGGCCATCTTTTGATGAAGTGCTTGTTGCGGCGGTTAGTCCTCGACAAGCGACTTGGCTCTGATACCACTTGTTGGTGATCGAACAGATGGCTAGAGGGGGGTGAATATCCCTCTTTACTTGGATGGAGAATTTTTCTCGTCTACAAAAGATTAGTGCAAGCGGAAACAACAATACAAGACAAGCAAATAAACAAAAGAGAATACAAACAATAACACCGAGATGTAACGTGGTTCATGGCTACGCTACTAATCCACAGTCCGATTCGTCCAAGGTGAATCACTCCTCCAAATCCACTAGATCTCTCCTTTGCACCAAGCTAGGTGGAGGTAACCTCTTTACAATTTCTCTTCTTACAATAGAATTGAAATAAAGCAAGTAAGAAGAGTGGAAAAACCCTTAGAGCACTTTGGGAGAAGATTAGAGCATAAGCATTAGCCTCCCAAAGCTCCATCCCCTTCCTTTTTATAGAGGAAGAGGGTTTCTTCCCATTGACACAGGAGAAGTCGACTGATGCCCTCGATCAGTCGACTGGTCCTGTAGTCGTTCCCAATAACGGTTGCTTTCCATGTTGGATTCCATCCAACGGTATTGGTATCAGTCGATTGATCTTACCATCAGTCGACTGATGTACCATCAGTCGAGTGCTCTCATGACTCGACTCCGTGCGTGCCGTGCGGTGCCATCGATCGGCTCGCTGTGAGCGGTCGGTGATCGCCATCAATCAAGCGCCCTTATGCGGTCGTGATCAACTTGATTCAGCTGACTTAAACCAGTTGATCGAACCATCGACTCAGAGCAGTCGACTGCCATGACATGGCAGTCGACTGGTGTCGGGAAAAACTCATCCGACACTTGGCCAAATGGCCAAGTTTCACCTAAGAGCTACCCCTTCCCGGGTTACATCGCTCACTCTCATCCCTCGGAGTCCCTCGCCTTCGAAGTTCTCTTCGTTTGCAGCCACGCCCCTCGGCAGCATCAGGCACACGGCTCTGCAATGCTCCTTCGTGTCTCTTGCCTCAAAGTATACTTCCTCCGGCTTCACTCCAAGCTGCTCGTCCGGAGGTCCCTCGGATGCTCCAAGCGCACGGCTTCCGCAAAGCTATCCTTCACCGACTCAAGGCCCGAGTCATGAGATGTGAAACTCGCCACGGCTCCATGTGCGAATTACTAAGTCCTACATGACTTCAACGCACATATCAAATCACAATTACAAACTAACTTAAATCCTTTGCCACACACATCAAAACCTTATCATGGCAAGAGATTGCCCTAACAGGGAGGACCCAAGAAATTGGCATCCACTACTAGTACTCTTCCTATCCAATTTGCAACCGGCATAATCAGAATCGGTATAGCCAAGCAACTCAACGGACTTAGTCCTAGGATACCAAAGTCCTACATTTAAGGTGCCTTTAATATATATTAAAATTCTCTTAACGGCTACTAAATGTGATTCTTTGGCACAGGATTGGTATCTTGCACACATACCTACCGCAAATAAGATATCGGGTCTACTAGCGGTTAGGTATAGTAGGCTACCAATCATACTCCTATAAAGTTTAAGATCAATTGATTTACCATCATGATCACTATCTATTCTAGTGCTAGTGGCCATAGGAGTGGTTACAATTTTGGCATTTTCCAAACCAAATTTCTTGATCATTTCATTTGCATATTTGGTTTGATAAATATGAATCCCTTCATTGGTTTGCTTGACTTGTAACCCTAGGAAAAAGTTAAGCTCTCCAACTAAACTCATTTCAAATTCATTCTCCATGTTTTTTATAAAGTCTTGAAGAAGATCATCATTTGTTGACCCAAAAATAATGTCATCAACATATATTTGGGCTATAAAGATATCCTTTAATGTTGACTTTATAAACAAGGTTTGATCTACTTGGCCCCTTCTAAAATCCTTAGAAATTAAGAAAGATGACAATCTTTCATACCATGCCCGGGGAGCTTGTTTTAACCCATATAATGCTTTCCTAAGCTTATATACGTGGTTTGGATAATCTATGTTCTCAAACCTGGGTGGTTGTTCTATATATACTTCTTCCTTAATATAACCATTTAGGAATGCCAATTTAACATCCATTTGATAAAGTTTAAATCCCATATAGGAAGCATACCCTAAGAGAATTCTAATAGATTCTAACCTAGCAACCGGGGCATAAGTCTCATCATAGTCAAGCCCCTCAACTTGATTGAATCCCCTAGCAACCAACCTAGCCTTATTTCTAGTGATATTTTCTTGGTCATCTAGCTTATTCCTAAATACCCATCTTGTAGTAATTATGGTGCTATCATTGGGTCTAGGAACTAACTCTCATACTTGACTCCTCTCAAATTGAGCCAATTCATCTTGCATTGCCAAAATCCAATCCGGATCATGTAATGCATCATTGATCAATTTGGGCTCAATTTGTGAAATAAGAGCAACTTGACTAGTAGGAGCTCTATGAAATGACCTAGTTCTTACTCCTTGAGATAGATCTCCTACTACTTGGTCAAGTGGATGATCTTGAATTCTTAGGGTTCTAGAAGAGGTTTCAAATTGATCATTGTTATCTTCTACCCTCCTTTCATCATCGGAATCTCCTCTTCCTCCCCCTTGATCATTACCCCTTATGGTCAAATTTTGAAGTTTTTGGGTAATGTCTTGATTATTGTCATTAATATCCTTATCAAGGAGGACTTTCTAGGGTAGGTAATAGTGGTTTCATCAAATTGAACATTAGAGGACTCCTCAATCCCTTGGGTTCTCTTATTGTAGACTCTATATCCTCTACTCGTGGATGAGTATCCAACTAGGATTCCCTCATCCGCTTTGGATTCAAATTTTTCTAAGTTATCTTTGGTGTTTAAAATATAAACTTTACATCCAAAGACTTTGAAATAATGAATTGTGGGAATAGTCCCATTCCATAATTCAAATGGTGTCTTTCCTAAAAACCTATGGATTTGAGCCCTATTTTGGATATAGCAAGCGGTATTAACCGCTTCTGCCCACAAGTAGCTAGGTAGAGAATATGCATTAAGCATAGTCCTAGGCGCCTCTTGTAGGGCACGATTTCTCCTTTCCACCACCCCATTTTGTTGGGGTGTTCTAGGACAAGAGAACTCAAGCTTGTACCCTTGCTCTAAACAAAATTGTGAAAATTTAGAATTCTCAAATTCACCGCCATGATCACTAAGGATCCGGTTGATTTTGAGACTCTTTTCATTTTCAACCCTTTTACTAAATCCTATGATTATTTTTAAATTATCATCCTTATGTTTCTCAAAATAGACCCAAGTATACCTAGAAAAATCATCTACTATAACTAAACAATATTTGCTACCATTTAAAGGAGTACTATGGCAATCAAATAAGTCAAGATGCAATAGTTCTAATGGTAAAGAGGTATTAGTTAAGGTTTTACCTTTGTGTTATGTCTTTGTTTGTTTTCCTTCTTGGCATGCATCACACATTTTGTTCTTGATATACTTGATCTTTGGTATCCCTTTGAGCAACTCCAACTTGGCTACCTTGGCTATGTTTTTCATGTTGATGTGCCCCAATCTCCTATGCCATAGCCAACTTTCTTCTTTTGCAACAAGACACTTAGTAGAAATGTTAGAAGCATATGAAAGATCAACATAATAAATATTTGATTTCCTATATCCAACTAACATACAATTATTTAATTCCTTATGTCTAATCATGCATTTAGAAGATTCAAAAGAAACATGATAGCTTGCATCACAAAGTTGACTAACACTTAATAAATTAAATTTCATATTTTCAACTAGTAAAACTTTGTGAATGACAATTTTGGGGGATACCTCAATTGTACCTCTACCTAATATCTTGAGTTTTCCATTATTTCCAAAAGACACCGCTCCCTTCTTTACATACTTAATTGTGAAGAACTTGCTCACATCCCCGGTCATGTGTGTTGAGCAACCGCTATCCACAATCCACATACCTTGCTCTCCTACCTAAATCACATGACAAACACAAGCTTTTGGTACCCAAACATTTGGACCGGTAACATTAAGTAAAAACTTCTTAGGTACCCATGCTTTCTTAACCTTACCCTTAATGGTTGCTTTTCTATTAATCAATGAGATATAAGCAACTTCTTTTTCTTTTGGCTTATATCCTACACCGGCCTTGTTGTAAACGGCTCTTTGTCGGCTAAGGATCATGTCAAGATATTTTGAGCCATTCGTAAATTTCTCTAAGCATGCCTTTAAGTCACTAACCTCATCCTTAAGTTTGTCATTCTCTTCCTTAAGTATGCAAGAATCAACATGTGAAGGTTTTTCATTCCTAATAGCCTTTAGTTCTACCTTCATGCTTCTAACCTTAGATTTAGACTTATCTAGAGCCTCTTTAAGATAAGCAATTGATTTATAAAGAAGCTTAACTTTAGGAGAGTTCATTACCTCATCGTCACTAGATGACGATTCATCACTTGAAGAGTCTTTTTCTTGGCTTGATGTACCGGAGTCATCTCCTTGGGCCATGAATGCCACATGGCGTGTGACGTGGCAAAGCTCATCATCGGAGGAGGAATCTTCAACACTTGGTGTGTCCCATGTGGTTTGAGCCATCATGGCCTCCTCCTTCTTCTTCTCCTTTCTTTTCTTCTTTTTCTTTTCTTTTTCTTCCTTCTTCTTTAGCTTCGGGCAATTTGGCTTTATGTGCCCCTTCTTATTGCAAGCATGGCAAATCACATTATTGTTAAAATTTAAATTACCACTAAACTTACCTCTTGAAGAATGAGACCCCTTCCTTTCTTCTCTATTCTTGAACTCCTTTGATTTTTTATAGAGCTTTTTGACAAAGTGGGCCATCTCACTAGACGAGTCTCCATTACTACTTGAATCATGCTCCGACTCGGATGATGATGACACTTCTTTCCTTTCTTTCTTCTTCTTTTCCTTCTTTTCAACAAATAGAGCTAGACCCTTTTCCTTAGGGGACATGTTAGTTAGCTCATGCAATTCAAACTCACAAAATAATTCATCAATTTTAATTTGAGAAAGATCCCTAGTTACCTTAATAGCATCAACTATAGAAGTCCATAGAGAAGTTCTAGGAAATGCTTGAATAATGTACTTTACCAAATCCCGGTTGTCAACTCGCTCACCTATGATGTGGAGTCCATTCACAATCTCCTTAAACCTTCCATGCATTTGGCTTACGGTTTCATGGGTCTTCATTTGGAAGGCTTGAAGTTGTCCAATTAGCAAGTCCTTCTTGTCCCTTTTTGACTCCTTGGATCCTTCATTTAGCTCAATGAGCTTTTCCCATAACTCCTTGGCGGATTCGAAAGGCCCCACCTTGTTGAGTTGCTCCATTGTAATACCGCATTGAATGGTGAGTACTGCCTTTGCATTTGATTCGAACCTCCTATTCATTTCCCTTGTCCAATCCTTGCTTGGAATAGAGTTTCTATGTTCATCCACCGGTTCCTCAAAGCCATCTACAACGCTATGCCAAATCTCAATATTACTCATTAGATAATACTTCATCTTACCTTTCCAATATGCAAAGTGACTCCCATTGAAGAGCGGTGGCTTGGCGATCCTATATCCCTCTTGAAGAGCCATTGATGCCTTGGTTGATGGTGAAATCTTCCAAGCTATCCGGGCTCTAATACCACTTGTTGAATCTTTGTAATGACTAGAGGGGGGTGATTAGCCTTTCTTTGTTTCTACAAGTACGTTAGCGGAAGCAATACAAATACAAATAAGAATGAGAAACAAGAAAACAATGCTAACACCCGATGTACGTGGTTCGGAGATGACGCTCCTACTCAATGGTAATCCGTAAGGTGGATTAGCCCCAGCCAAGCTTCACTAAATACTCCTTTGGATGAACCAAGGTGGAGAAACCTTGTCTTACAATGCACTCCTCTTCTTTACAATGATGGAAAATGAAGACTAGAGAAGAGGAGGTTTATAATCACAAAAACACTTGGAGAAAACTTGGTGAGCACGAGGGTGTAGCTAGGAATGAGAGCACTAGCTAGTTTCACCAAGCTCCCCAAGGCCTCTTATTATAGAAGAAGGGTTGTTTTTCCCATTGAGCTTTGATCAGTCCACTGATGCTCACCATCAGTCGACTGCCATCGAAGCTAACGGCTTCTGATAGAGCGGATCCGCGGGGATTCACAGCCACCATTTCCAATGGGAGGCCTATCAGTTGACTGATCACTTCATCAGTCGACTGATGAAGCGATCAGTCGAGTGATCGCCGCGAGGAGTCGAGTGAGACTCCATTCTGTGCCCATTTTCGACTTGATCAGTCGACTGCCTGGATTGGCAGTCGACTGATTGCCTCATCAGTCGACTGTCGATTCCTGTCAGTCGACTGATAGTCCGATTTTCAGCCTGACTCAGTCGAGCACCTTATCAGTCGACTGCTACATCGTATCAGTCGACTGATACTAGTCAAGTATGAATAATTCATACTTGAATTGACTCCCTAGACCTAGACTTGACCTTCTAACTCTTCCTTCAGCCTTGCGCCCACCTTAAAGAGTTTCCTTCAGCCTCCTCATGTCTTGGGTTGCCAAAAGCTTGGACTTTACGCCGCCAAGACTATAAGCTTGGACTTATGCTGCCAAGACTTTACTTTGGACTTCTTTTGCCAAGGTTCACTTGGACTTTATGCTACCAAGACTACAAGCTTTGTCTTACGCTGCCAAGTCCATCCCTTGGACTTCCTTTGCCAAGATCATACTTGGACTTCCTTTGCCAAGGTTCACTTGGACTTTACGCTGCCACGATTACAAGCTTGGTCTTACACTGCCAAGTCCATCCCTTGGACTTCCTTTGCCAAGATCATACTTGGACTTCCTTTGCCAAGGTTCACTTGGACTTTATGCTGCCAAGACTACAAGCTTGGTCTTATGCTGCCAAGTCAATCCCTTGGACTTCCCTTGCCAAGATCATACTTGGACTTCCTTTTACCGAGTCTTCATCCTTGGATTTCCCTGTCACTTAAACATGTTCATAATTAGATCACAAAGCATTGCTTAACTTAGATGATTATCCAAACATCAAAACACATGAATGCTTGGGGCATTATTGCACCAACACCTACTCTATCACTCGAGAGCAGTGGTTGTTGTAGAGTTGGGACAGTTGTCATGTCGTGCCACCTAGGCCGCACTGGGGTCGTGGTAGCGAGTGGGGTGCCCAGGCATGACCATGCATTTGCATTGCTATGTGTGAAGACATTTGTATATATATACATATACATATATTTATGTATATATATATGTTTGTGAGTGTGAGCAGTATATATAGATACGGTATATATATATATATATATATATATATATATATATATATATATATATATATATATATATATATATATATATATATGCTTGTTATATTGTTGCATTTGTTTGTGCTATGTTTGTTGTATTTGATTGTACATCATCTTGTATGTTATTTGCATGATCTATACTGTTGTGTGTGGGATACCAGTGTATGACTTGGAACGTATGGTTGTATGCATTTGACCAGTACCTTGATGTTGAGCAGGTTGGATCAGGTATGTTGTTATATTTGTTGTAGTATGTTCGCAAGATCATGTATTAAATACATAGGTAGTTTTACTCTATCCCTTCGTACGTGCTATATTGTTGTATATTTGTTCAGGTTGTTTAGGTTGTGTCATTACGGACCATTCAGGTATGTCAGTACCTTACATTACGTTATGTACGTTGATCTCCCTAGGCATACTTGTTGATCTTCATTTGTATACCTATTGCTCTACATATGTTATTTGTTCATGCACTATCTTTTATATTACCGTTGAGTTTTATACTCACCACCATATACCCTGGATTTTCTTATCTCCCAGGTAACAGGTAGAAGGTTCCTTGGATGCTCGTAGCATCGCCAGTTGATCCCATCTCACCTTGAGTATTTGGATTGAAATCCATATTAGTGTTGTTTATTTTGGATTGTATGTTTTGGATTTTTATCCTATATTGTTTCTGTTGTTTGGTAATCGGTTATGTTGTTATGTATTTGGTTTCGATCATGTTTTCTTGTTGTGTCAAAGTCGTACTGGTACACATGTATTTGAGTCTTTGTATTTTTATTATTGTTGGTGTATTCCGCTGTGACTTTTGTTATATACTTCTGTATGTTGTGTGGTTGTGGTCGGAAGGTTATGTATCAACAGGGAATTGTATCACGTACAGGGGAGATGCTGTCCGATTTTTAGGCTCGGCATACTCTCGGGGCTTGACAGTCCCACTCAAGTTTGGTCAATTGTTACCTTGGCCGATTGCACAATCATGCCTATGGTATTAGATACCAAGGCGATTGCTTGTAGGAAAAGTGGGAGTATATATGATGCAATTGATGTAGGATCCTTGAGGATTGGCTAAAGGGGGGTGAATAGCTCTTCTTCGTTTTCTACAATAATTGTTAGCGGAAGAAATATAAAAACATAATTAAGAGTGAAAACAAAGAAGACAATGCTAACATGTTGATGTAACGTGGTTCGGAGATGACACTCCTACTCCACGGCAATCCGTAAGGTGGGTCACTCCTCACAAGATTTCACTAGAATCACCTTTAGATGAGAACACCAAGGTGAAGAAGCCTTCTTTACAATCACACTCTTCTTCTTACAAGATGATAGAGTTAAGTTTGGGAAGAAGAGGTTAAGAACACTTGAAAGCTTAGAGGAAGACTTGAGGAGCTTAGGATGAACATTTCGAATGAAAGCATTAACCTCCTCCAAGCTTTCCTAGCTTATTTTTATAAAGTAGGGTTACTTTTTCCTATTGATCTCGACATTAGTCGACTGCTGCATACCAGCAGTCGACTGTTGCTACTGTTGACCGGATCTAATGGCTTCTGATGAAGCATGATTGCGATTATCACGGCTCAATGACTACCTGATCAATCGACTTCTCATATCAACAGTCGACTGCATAAGTCAACAATCAACTGCTCTAAGTGATCTGTCAACTAAAAATGTTTCTGTGCTCATGTCCACTTAAATTAGTCGACTGTGCATACATGGAAGTCGATTGATGTAGACCAGTTGACTGCTAAACCCTAGCAGTCGACTTATAAAGCCACAGATGACAGTCGACTTCAGTTGACTGCTTGACCAGTCGACTGGGTCATAACTCCAATCGACTGTTCAAGCCTTCTGGACCCTCAAGTGTTGAACACTCGAGATAATATAAGTCAACAGTCGACTGATACACTTCAAGTATGACTAATTCATACTTGAAAATATACCATAAACCTAGATTGTTGACTGGATCAAATGGCTTCTAATGAAGCCTGATTGCGATCATCACGGTTTAATGTCTACCTGATCAATCGACTGCTCATATTAGCAGTCAACTACTCAAGTCAACAGTCAACTGCTCTAAGTGATCTATCGAATAAAAATGTTTCTGTGCTTGTGTCCACTTAAATCAGTCGACTGTGCATACATTGAAGTCGACTGCTAAACCCTAGCAGTCGACTGATAGAGCCACAGATGACAATCCAGTTGACTGCTTGACCAGTTGACCGAATCATAACTCCAAATGACTATTCAAGCCTTCTAGACCCTCGAGTGTTGAACACTCGAGATAGTATAAGTCACCAGTCGACTGATACACTTCAAGTATGACTAATTCATACTTGAAAATATACCATAAACCTAGATTGTTGACTGGATCCAATGGCTTCTAATGAAGCCTGATTGCGATCATCACGGTTTAATGTCTACCTGATCAATCGATTGCTCATATCAGCAATCAACTACTCAAGTCAACAGTCAACTGCTCTAAGTGATCTGTCGAATAAAAATGTTTTTATGCTTGTGTCCAATTAAATCAGTCGACTGTGTATACATTGAAGTCGACTGCTAAACCCTAGCAATCGATTGATAGAGCCACAGACGACAATCCAGTTGACTGCTTGACCAGTTGACCAGATCATAACTCCAATCGACTATTCAAGCCTTCTAGTCCCTCGAGTGTTGAACACTCGAGATAGTATAAGTCACCAGTCGACTGATACACTTCAAGTATGACTAATTCATACTTAAAAATATACCATAAACCTAAATTTAACCTTCTAGCTTCTCCAAAATCTTTCCTTGGTTTCGTCATGCTTTGGGTTTCTCCTTTGCCAAAGTCTGCTAGGACTTTATGTCACCAAGACTATATGCTTGGACTTAGTCTGTCAAGACTTTGCCATGGGACTTCCTTTGCCAAGGTACGCTTGAACTTTATGCCGACAAGACTACATGCTTGGACTTATGCTGCCAAGACCTTCCCCTAGATTTTCCATGCCTAGATTCACACTTGGACTTTCTCTTTACCAAGTCTTTATACTTGGATTTTCCTGTCACTTAAACATTCATAGTTAGATCACAATTATTGTCTAACTTTAAATGATTATCCAAACATCAAAATACATTAATGATTGGTGCATTCTTGTGTTGATGCAGTGAGCATCACTCCTTAGTTTTGATGTATGAACCATAGTTAAAAGTTAGGATTCACTTGTGTTCTAATATCAGTGTTAAGTGTGCAGGCATAACAGGAAGTCCTAGTAGGTTGTATTGACCGGATACTAAGCAAGTATCTTGACATATCAGAAGGATCAGACACTAGGCATGAAGTCCAGATGGGTCACATGAACTGGACATTTGGCATGAAGATCGGTTGGGTGAGGAGACCGGACAATCGACAAAAAGTCCAGTTGGGTTAGGTAGACCGGACAACTGGTGGAAGCCCTGGTGGGTCAGATCGGATGTCAAGAGTGGTAGGTTTGGCAGATAGTCGGCAGGTAAGCCTTGAGTGAAGAGGTAAGGCCGAGTCCTCTATAGAGGGACAAAGCTAGGTGTCGATCCGACAAAAAGTTCGTATGGGACTTAGTAGACGAGATCGAGCAGTATTACTACTTCTATCACATTATATATTATCTATTTGTGCTAATCCTATTTTGCAGGGATCAGTTGACTGAATGAATTCGAGTTGATTGAATTCCAATCGATTGGACATGGATCAGTCGACTGGATACCTATTTGGCAGAATCAGCTAGTGATCGATCGGAGATCGAGCGATACAGATGGAAAGGGTTTCAGTCGACTGAAGGGTTTTAGTCGACTGAAGCGATAAATTTCCCGATGCGGAGCCGGGTGACATGGAGTCAACTTAAGAGGTTTTAGTTGACTAGAAAACCAGAAGTTCCATATCGACGGACTAATGGGAAGTCAACTGGAAGGCATTCCAGTCGACTGGAAAAGGTCTTTAAAACAAGTGTTCAACTGGATCCGAGTAGAATATCGAATCTATGTCGAAGTGTTGTCGAAATCTACACTCATCCACCAAAGCAAAATCTTCACAACAAGGCGATCTTCCGACACTCCGAGCAAACTTCAATCATCTACTTAGTGTCGGTATAAGCTCTTGTATTGTTCACTTTCTTTTTCGCTTATGTACTTAATTTCAAAGAGGGGGGTAGTGTGTTACCCATCTCTAACATTTGTAAAAAGTGAAACCCTCCAAAGTCAAGAGTTCTCAAGTCGGAGGGCATTTAGTGATTGTCCATTGAGATAGCTCTCGGAAGAGCTACAAGCCTTGGACTAGCAATCCAGTTAGGGTTGTGAACTAAGTAAAACAATTGTCTCATTTTCATTTCTGCTGCATACTCAATATTCTAAATTGTTTTATAAATTAAAATAAATTTTTTAAACTCCGAGATTCACCCCCCCCCTCTCTCCGAGAAACACGATCCTACAATTGGTATTAGAGCGAGGGTGCTCCGAATTGGTGCAACCACCATTGTGAACTTTAGAATAATTTATAATAATTTTTCTTACTTTACAATAATTTAGAATAATTTTTCTTGCTTTAGAATAATTTAGAATAATTTTTCTTGCTTTAGAATATTTAAAATTCATTTTCTATATTTTAGAATATTTAAAATTCATTTTCTATATTTTAGAATATTTAAAATTCATTTTCTCCATTTTAAAAAATTTAAAATTCATTTTCTATATTTTAGAATATTTAAAATTCAATTTCTGCATTTTAGAAAATTTAAAATTTATTTTTTGTATTTTAGAATATTTAAAATTCATTTTTTGCATTTTAGATAATTTAAAATTCATTTTCTATATTTTATAATATTTAAAATTTATTTTCTGCATTTTAGATAATTTAAAATTCTTTTTCTTCATTTTAGATAATTTAAAATTTATTTTCTATATTTTATTATATTTAAAATTCATTTTCTTCATTTTAGATAATTTTAAATTTATTTTCTGTATTTTAGATAATTTAAAATTCATTTGCTATATTTTTACAATATTTAAAATTTATTTTCTGTATTTTAGATAATTTAAAATTCATTTTCTGTATTTTAGATAATTTAAAATTTATTTTTCACATTTTAGATAATCTAAATTCATTTTTTGCATGTTAGAATATTTAAAATTTATTTTCTGCATTCTAGATAATTTAAAATTTATTTTATGTATTTTAAAATATTTAAAAAAAATTTCTTCATTTTATAATATTCAAAATTCATTTTTTGCATTTTAAAATAATTAAAATAAATTGTTTGTACTTTAGATTAATTTAATTTAATTTTCTTGCCTTATAAAATATTTAATTCAATTTTCTGTACTTAGAAAATATTTGATTAATAATGTCACCCTTAGTGGGTTACAATACTGTTTGCCCTCCTCTCTTCAATGATAAGACTTTTCCTACTGGAAAAAGCGAATGAAGTGCTACTTAAAGATCGACTTAGAGGTCTGGTTCTCAATTAGGAAAGGATTCGTAGCTCTGATAGACGACTCGGGTGAGTTGTTAGAACCGAAGAAATGGACCGCGAACATTAGAAAAAGAGCTCAAGTCGATTACAAGACACTTAACACCTTGCAATGCCGATTTACCAAAGAAGAGCTCAATAGGGTAGGTCGATTTGAAAATTCTAAAGAATTATGGGAGAAATTAATTGAATTCATGAGGGTGCAAATGATACTAGGATAGCTAAACAGGACATGTTATTAAATAAACTATTTAATTGTAAAATGAATGAAAATGAAAATGCTAGTCAACTTCATATTAGAATTAAATATATATTAAATGGATTAAACTTAATAGGAGACCAAATAGAAAATAAAGACATAATTAGGTATACGCTTAAGGCATTCCGGAGAAATGCCTTATGGACATCGATTGTCGATGTAAAATATCGGAAAAAAAAGGGTTGGACTATAATTAATACCTAATCTAGGTATCAATTAAAAAGGGTTAATCAAACTTAGGTTGGGTCTTATGGGGTAAGAACCCAATAAGTGTTGTTTAAGCCCAACCCGTTAAAAGGCCACCTGAACCGTTAATCTCTTAACTCCACCGTTCTTCTTTTCTATTTCTCGCTGACGAAGTCTTCGCGCGAGCGTTTCACGCACGCTGCGGCGATTTTCGTTCGTTGCCGACTCCGCCGCCAGTGCCGACTTTCCTGAGGCCCTCTCTTCTTTTGTTTCCCTCACCGAAAGAGCTACAGTTTCCATTCCCCATTTGCGCAAACTTTCTCCTTCTCATGTGTGGCTCTTCTCTTCCTCCCCGAGCAATCTTAGCGTTGCCCTCTCCGATTTCTGCCAGTCTCGGATCTCGTTGGCTCCTCACGCGAGAAGCACGACGATGTCGTCGCTATGACTGGGAAGATTCGACTGGAGGTCAGGTCGACCCCTTTTCACTGGACTCGCGTCTCGTCGACCCTCTAGAGCAAGTGATTCGATGCTGCTGCTGCCATAATTGGTAGGCTTGTCGTTGGTGAGTTCGTTTCTTTCCTCCTTGGTACTCAGGGACCTCTATGCACGAGTTGATCAGTGGTGGTAATGCAGTGATAGAGCCCTACTGCCACAGGACTCATGGTTGTTGTTTTCCCCCTAATTTGGGTTTCAATGGTTGTTTTCCCTATCAGATCAAGTGGTGGGAGAGTCGTGACTTCGATCTCGTTTTTCTCGGGTCACAATGAGTGTTTGGGAACTACTTGGTGATTTCTGCCGAAGCTAGGGCAGCGGAGGTCTTGGCCGGTGAACAGGGTAGGTTGGGGGAAATATTGTCATTGGATCCCAAGTGCAGGTATAGCTGGTTGATAATCCCTTTTCAACTGTTGTTGCTTGAATTATTGCCTTCCATGAGTTTTGAACAGTGGGAAGGCAGTTGTATTGTTGTAAGGGTTGTAAATGAATTTTGGGAGGCTATGAAAGAGGATGATCGGAGGGTTGTCGGTCGATGGATCGAGCCGGTTGTTTACGGCTATGAATTGGAGCCTTAGTTGGTTTTGGGATGTAAATGGCGGTGCAGGAGCTGTGATCGGTGGTTTATATGATTAGAGAGTTGTTCTGGGTTGTGGAATATTCGGTTAATATGGAAATTGGAGTATGGAATTGAATGTATAGATTTTTGTAGTGGTTAATTGAAATGGGGGGGGGGGTTTAATTATGATGTTAATCGTACCAGTTGAGGGTCTAATGTGAAGGTTGGTTATAGTGAATCGACCTTGGATAATTTGAGGGATTTTCCTAAGTCGTAGGCGATAAAAGGATGCGACTATAAGAACGATATAGTAATTAATTCGTATGTTGTAGTCTGCTTGCACTAAAATGTAATTGATGCTATTTGCAGGACATGGATACGAGACAGGTCCACGGCCGTGAGGACTTCATTGTTACGAGCATTTATAGCAAGTGGGTAATTTTCTACATGGTCAGGTAGATGTAATGGTTTTCAGATTTAGTCGTATATATGAACATGTTAGGTATTCATATTATCTTGACCCTGCTATAATTATCGTATGCTTGATACTTATCGTTGGATATATTTATGCTCAATTGTTGATATCACATATTCCCTGTCATGATTTAGGAATTGCAGATGTGATGTAAGTAGGTCTAAATGTTTGGTAGGGTGTAGATGTTAGAGTACGGATGATGACCTAATTTGTAAATTGAGAAAAAGGTCATCCGTGGGTAGGTAATGCCCTAAATGTAGGACTTATTCCATACCTATATGTTGCACATTTATTTACCAACCACGTGTTATGTAAATGGTCAGGGGAGTCATTGTTAGTGTGTCGCTACGGACCGGTGGTCCTAGCTTGCCATGATCATTTGAGTACGACTCTCTACACGATAGAGAGTGTATTGATCAAATGGACGTGACTCTCTCTTGAACAAAGAGTCTGTGGTAGAGGTCTGTATGTGAGACAACACCTTCATGTCATTGCATGTATACTCACGACATCGTCTTCCCTTGGGGTTGAGAGAGAGTCGTCAGTCATCCTGCCTCCCAGGTTACTCCCAGAGGAGTAACTGGTGTGAGGGCATAGCATTTGTTGTGCCGCACTCTACCATTATAGACGATGGTAGTTGGAGTTGTGTGCAGTTGTCCTGGGTGCGTGACACTCGACCACTCATTGGTAGTGTCAGTCGGAGTGGCCAACAGTAGGGACCCCCGTTGAGTAGCGAGCTCTTTACGCTCATATGCTACTTGATCATACTGCCCACTCGGCCACTCTATAGCAGTGGTTGGTGTGAGTTGGGATAGTTGTCATGTCGTGCCACCTAGGCCACACTGGGGTCGTGGTAGCGAGTAGGGGTGAGCAGGCATGACCATGCATGCTGCATTGTCATATCATACGGTATTTTGCATATGATTATATATATATACATACATGTTTGTATATATATATACATGGATGATGGTGATTAGTATACATACAGATACAGCCTATATGTATACTCACTTTGATGATGCATTTGTATGTATTATGCTTGTTGCATTTGTTTGTACATATTCATACATGCTATTGCATTTCCTGTATGGTAGTGGGTCAGTACTTGTATATCTATTGGTTATTCACTATGATACCTGTCACGCCCCAGGGGCATCTTCGTCATCCAAATGACGGAGGAGCCCCTTAGTGACAATTATTCTGATATGCATCGCTGGAACCAAATCAGATAAAAACTTTGAAATAATATAGAAATATAAGTATTTTATTAACTGCATGCATGCATGACTAAAATATAAATCAATTAAAAGTAAATTAGTTTTATGACATCAAATCAAACTGCGACCAAAATCTAAAGCGCATAAACAAAATGCAATAACAAAAAGTAAATAAAACGACATCTCGATGATGCAGTGGGACCAGCACAGCAAGGGACTCTACTAGCTAACCTAGTAAGCCAATTGGACACGTCCTCTACTAGCTAACCTAGAGGATAAAAGAAGAGGGGGTGAGTACAACCACTCAGTGGGTGGATAGAAAATAGTGCATAATCATAATGGATATAATGGACATAATGGAAGTCAAAGGAAACAAACTAGAGTAACCCAAACCTCAGAGTACCAATATCAGTCTGCAACTAACCTGATCAACAATATAACAAATACACCTGCAACATATACAACCAACTGCAATCTACAAGAAATACATACCAAGATACCGCGACAAAGCCTCGTGGCTCTCGAGGTAATACAAAGACACAATCTGCGCACAACCACATGCTACCACGATTGGGACTCGTGGGCAGATAAGCAATAAAAGACTCCATGTCTGCGGGCAACTATTAGTATGAGCCCTTAGTGCCAATTATGAGATGATTGGTGAGGGAGACTTTTGTATTATATTCTTGCATTAATAAAGGCAAAGATTGATTATTATATTTCTTTATACGTGTGCCGCCTAAATAAATATAATAATGTCCATGAATAGTAGGTTATTATCTACAGTATATCAATTGGTAGAATTGATTATGAGAAGATGTAGAGAACACTATTCTTAAATATTCCTAGTCGAGTATTGTATTAATAGACAAGGGTTATATTGATACATTGAGACTAGCATATAGGTCAATGGATGACTTGATCTCACAAGTCATGGATATGTGATATCACATTGATACATGGATATATATATAGGAGACTATATATACTGAATTGACCCACCATGAGAAAGTATCATGGATCGTTATATGAGTGTCATATACTTTCTCATGTGACTATTGGTGTGAATAATTCGTGTATTATTCATTTTAGCCTTCTTCTCTTGGTTTGAGTTGAGTCTAACTCAACATAAACCAATTTGAGTCCAACTCAAATTTAGCCAAGTAATGAGTCTTACTCAATCTAGTTAATCCAATTAACTAATAATTCATTTTAGTCAAATCAAAATGATTTCCTCTCCAAAATAATATGTTCTTTGTGTGTGACCCTATAGGCTCTCATAACGTTGGAAATGTATCCAAAACCATTTTAGATACATAAGCAATGAGCGGCATCTAGCAATACATCATTGCTACCCAAGTGATGAGAATGTCGAAATCCGACAAACTCTTCTGTGACTATTATCATATGACAGTGTCTTTCTATCCTTGATATCTCAGATCAATCAATGAGGCATAGACCGTGTCACCCTCTTATCAATCTTTATGTTTCTTGATCCCCAAGTAGACTCACTCAAACAAATGAGCTCAATATCTCATATTGACTCATTTGAGCATGGCCATGCATTTCGTGGTCCTACTCTATCAAGAGGGCAAAGATATCACTCCCATCATATGGGAGGGATAGATCCCATCTACATCACTCACATCCCTCCGCATAATTCGTTACATACTCAGTGATCGCCGTTATAGTCACCCAATTACGGTGTGACGTTAGACGATACCAAAGTACATAACTACTTATGTAGGGAACCGTAGTGACTTCAGGTCTAAGGACTATTCATACCAATAGTCACATGAGAAAGTATATGACACTCATATAACGATCCATGATACTTTCTCATGGTGGGTCAATTCAGTATATATAGTCTCCAATATATATACCCATGTATCAATGTGATATCACATATCCATGACTTGTGAGATCAAGTCATCCATTGATCTACATGCTAGTCTCAATGTATCAATATAGCCCTTGTCTATTAATACAATACTCGACTAGGAATATTTAAGAATAGTGTTCTCTACAGCTTCTCATAATCAATTCTACCAATTGATATACTGTAGATAACAACCTACTATTCATGGGTATTATTATATTTATTTAGCTGGCACACGCATAAAGAAATATAATAATCAATCTTTGCCTTTATTAATGCAAGAATATAATGCAAAAGTCTCCCTCACCAATCATCTCATAATTGACACTAAGGGCTCATACTAACAACAGTTGCAGATTCTATAACAGAAGCTGAGTATATTGCTGCGTCTTCTGCAGCAAAGGAGGCTGTTTGGATCCGAAAGTTCATCACTAAGCTTGAAGTGGTTCCTAACATAGCAGACCCAATAGACCTCTATTGTGACAACAATGGGGCTATTGCTCAGGCTAAGGAACCTCGCTCTCATCAGAGGACCAAACACATACTACAGCGGTATCACCTCATTCGAGAGATCATCAATAGAGGAGATGTTCAGATATGCAGAGTAGACACTGATGCTAACATTGCAGATCCCTTGACCAAGGCTTTGGTACAGAGGAAGCATGATGGTCACACTAGGTCACTGGGTCTTAGAGATTACAGTGATTGGCACTAGTGCTAGTGGGAGATTGTTAGTATGATCTCTTAGTGCCAATTATGAGATGATTGGTGAGGGAGACTTTTGTATTATATTCTTGCATTAATAAAGGTAAAGATTGATTATTATATTTCTTTATACTTGTGCCAGCTAAATAAATATAATAATGCCCATGAATAGTAGGTTATTATCTATAGTATATCAATTGGTAGAATTGATTATGAGAAACTGTAGAGAACACTATTCTTAAATATTCCTAGTCGAGTATTGTATTAATAGACAAGGGCTATATTGATACATTGAGACTAGCATGTAGGTCAATGCATGACTTGATCTCACAAGTCATGGATATGTGATATCACATTGATACAAGGGTATATATATAGGAGACTATATATACTGAATTGACCCACAATGAGAAAGTATCATGGATCGTTATATGAGTGGGGATCCTAAGTTTTCCGCTGTGAATTTTGTTTATCGCTCGGGATCCCTACAGCAACGACATGCTACCATGACCTGGTCTCGTGGGCAGACAGAGTATATAGCTATCTAGCTATGGACTGCACGAAACAACATGCTACCACAACCGGGTCTCGTGGGCAGTCAAGATGTAAGGTAGCTATCTAGCTACATACGATACACGAATCCAACTATCACTAACTTCGAACGAGTAGTCCAAGAGTATAACTCCGCGGCAGATCCTCTCAACCACGAATGGGAGACATAAGCGACCACAGGTATACAAAGAAACCACAGTTCAAAAGTAGAGAACCTCTACTGCAGACCCTCTCAACCACGAATGGGAGACATAGCTAGCAGCCGAGATAGAAGAAAAGTTATAAATCCTCTACTGCAGACCCTCTCAACTACGAATGGGAGACATAGCTGGCAGTCGATTCAGGAGAAAAGTTATATACCCTCTACTGCAGACCCTCTCAACCACGAATGGGAGACATAGTTGGCAGCCGAGATAGGAGAAAAATTATATATTCTCTAACAATTAATCTTATCTTAATTATACTATTCCCCTAGTCCAATCATAATACCAATCCAACAAATAATAGGTAAGCATCTACCAGCACTATCTACCTATTTATATCTCAGCAATAAATAGGTACATATAACAGTAATATCAATCAGTAACTACATGTTAATGATGAGCAAACAACCTAGAATCCAAGGGTTCAGCGAATATAGTATCAAAGTAATTCTAGCAATAACATAAGTAAAACACATAACCAATAAAACCATGAACTAAATTCTAAAGATGTTAAAGATCCACCCACCTGATCTGTAGAATGTGTTGGTTGTCTTCATGTCCGACAGTTTACTTCATTCAAAATCCCGATATATAATTCGTGCTAGCTATCCACACGTACAAACATCTATCACTAATTAAAATCCAATCAACCCCATATCCACTTGATTGAGTTACTCCCTTTGTTATTATTGATTATGGACAGTAGCAATTCGCCAATTAAGCTGAAATTCCATCATCCTTCAATAAACTGATCATAGAATCCAAATGACCTAACTCAGTTGCCTCCGATGCTAGCGAGCTAACGATACCTTCAGAAACTCTAACTCATTGTGGAAATCAGAATTTAAAACCAAGTTAAGAAATTCTCATCTAATGCCAAACCAAATGCTTTGACCATGGTTTTGAACGAAGGAACACGCTCACAAGTCCTCAAATCGAGCATTACTCCAGTTGAAGAACAGGGGCTTGCCTCTGGGATCTGTAGTACTTTCAAAGTCACTTTAAGGAGTATCAGAGTAGGCCAAGAACCTCCAGCCCATCACCGGGCCAGTGGGAATGACGACAACATCGAGTTGGGCATGAGGGAAGGGCGATGACGACAAGCTGGTCGTGGGTGGCGCGCGTGTGTTCGATGGCGGCGACGCGATGGACGCAGTCGGCGGTGGCTCGTGTGTGGTGCGGTCATGGCCACGACTGGCTAGAAGGCGGTCAACGCTGGTAGCGATGAGCAGTGCAACAGGAGGGCAGCGTGTGCAATGGTGAAAGGCGGCAGCAGCGGCTGTGGGCGGTGAGCGCGCGAAGGCCGCGACTATTGTCCGCATGCGCGTGACGCGCAAGGTGACGATGGCAGCTGGTTTCGGCCACAAGAATCGCAGGGCGCCGCCGACGGCGGCCGGGCGCGAGGAGGAGGCAAAGGTGTACACAGAAAGGGTGGCGGAATGGCGGCTGGTGTAGTTGGGCACGAGAGGAAATCGCGAGCTGAGGGAAGGGAAAAATGGAGAAAAGGAAAAAAAAGAAAAACGTGAACTTAGGAAAAATAACCTAGGCCTACTTATAACCTATTTTTCAATGAATTAATCAAATCTTGATTAATTCAATTAACCAGGTCCTACAAATTTATTCTAAATTCTCTAATAAATATTTAAATAACTAAATTCCATTTTTGAAATTATCCACTCTATTATTGGATAGAACCAATTAGACTTAATCCAATTTGATAAAAGCTTATCCCGAAATTATTAACTAATATACTAACAAATAATTAATTTCTATTTAAATAAAATAGATAAATAAATTTACTTTATTTATCTCATAATTAAATTATATTATTATTACATTATATTATTTTAATTTTTTATTTAATTTGTTATATATATATATATATATATATATATATATATGATATATTACAATACCCTCGACCCATATCAGGATGTAGTGTGAGTTAGTACTATTTTTATACCTTATGTTGTGGATATATGCCTAGGTTGGATGAGGATAGAGTAGCTGACTGTCAGGTATGTCAGCATCATTTGTTGTTCAATTTATTTAGTGTATGCATGCATATATACCTGTTATGCTGATGTATACATATTGTACGAGTATATTAGACTGTTGAATGACATGTAATATTGATACATATATTTACATGTTCTATCTTATTACTTGCTGAGTTTTACTCACCACCACAGACCCTGGGTTTTTTTGTCACCCAAGTAATAGGTAGAAGTCTTCGAGATGGCTTGGAGCTGCACCAGCGATCCATCCCATCTCCTCTTTTCTGAGTCTCCCGAGGATTGGTGTTTATGTTATGGATTTTGTTATATGTTATGGATTTGGTTTATTATGGACTATGTCGTGATGTCGTGGATTTTATTTTTGTAGTCGATATTTTATTTATGATTTTATTATTGTAGACTTACCAGGTGGTGTACACCTGTATGTTTTTGGTATGTATGTTGTGGGTATGTGGTTTCTATTTCCACTGCTATTGTTATGTTTATATTATGTTGTTGTTGTGGGCCTATGTGCCTTAGATTAATCCGAAATGTTGCCATGTACAGAGGAGATGTCGTCCATTTGATTTTCGGCATGACATACTCTCGGGTCGTGACAGTCGATGCCTATAAGGTCTCTAGGGATCTTTCCACAATTAGGCTAGACGAACTATTTTGTGAACTTGAACTACACGAACAAGGTAACTCGGGTCAAACCGAGAATGGTATAGGGTAGCAGGTTTGACTAAAAAAGAAAGAAAAGTGAAGAGTGAGTCCGAAGACGAGTCGGAGTCGGAAACAAATGGAGAAGAGGAGATTGTAAATATGGTCCGGAAGATGTTCAATCGGAGGAAGAGATTTACAAAGAAAGATGCTGAAAAGGTTGTCGACAACAAGCTGAGACCCTGTTCGGAAGTGATGTGCTACGAATGCAACGAAAAGGGACACTACAAGTCGGAGTGCACAAACCTAAAAAAGGAAGAAAAACTAAAAAAGGAAAAGAAGAAGAAAGCACTTAAGGCGACTTGGGACGAGTCGTCATCGAAAGAGTCGGACGCAGAAGAGACAAAGAAAAGTTTCGTCACATTTATGGTCGAATCGAGGTCCAGAGGTGAGTCAAGTTTCGAGTACGAGTCCGATTCCGATTCTGAGAGAAGCCACGGATCCATATCCATTTCCGAAGGTTCAAATGAGGTAACTTCTCCCTTAGAAGATAAGTTGTATAATATAATTGCATGTCTAGGTAGGAAGTTAGTAAGTCCAAGAATCGAGTCGACTCGCTACTTAAGGAAGTCCAAGTACTTAAGGAGCAAGTCAACTCGAAGACTTTGACTTGCCAAATTAAGGATAGAGACTCAACTCAAGTTGCAAAGTTTGAGGAAGAGAACTTGGTCCTAAAAAGGAAAGTAGAAGATCTAACTGGATCTTTGGAAAGGTTGACTTCGAGTTCCAAGTATCTCAACATGATGCTTGGATCTCAGCGAGCCGTGTACAACAAGTCCGGACTCGAATACAAAGCTAAATCCTCCTATAAATCATACATGTCATTACTTAACCGGAACGCTAAGAATCGAGTCCAAGCATGGTTCCTAAGTCTAGCTTAGTCAACCAAGTTGGACCAAATAAATTTTAGGTTCCCAAAAGTCAAGTTCACTTAGTGAACAAAACTCAATCTAGCTACCATTTAGGGGGGGCTAACACTTTGCTTGTTTCCTTGTTTAGTTAAACACTTGCATGCTTTAGTTTACTTTACTTGCTTAATTTAAAATGGACTAGATAGGAAACAAAGTAGTTTAAACTTGAACAACCTAGTACTAAGACAAGTGAACTAATAGTAAATTAGGGAAACTCTTAAAAGTGCATGTCTAGGAAGTGGTCGTTGCTCCGATAACCAAGAAGGTCATGTGCTCACCACGACCTGGTGCACTAAGTCGAATGGAACTGATCGAAGCTAACTGAATAAGTCTTTGACTAGTTAGACCAAGGCTTAGTCCAAAGTGAATCAAGTACTTGATTCCTTCATTGACTTTGTCTAGGAAGTGATCGTTGCTCTAATAACCAAGAAGGTCATGTGCCTCGCCGCGACCTGAAAGTCAATGCTTGAAGAACCTACTTGACTATCTCAAACCAAGCTTGAATCTAACACAAGTTTAAACACTTTGAAATTGCTCATTAAATTTAATTAAGATAAAAAGAAATCCTCATTTTACAAAACTCATAGGAATAAGTGTATTGAAAACCTAGCTTGGGTGAGATGATTTAGAACTTAATTGAGACTAATTAGTTTAATTTAGAATAACTCAACCTAATAGACTTAAATCAAAATTAATAAATTTACCTTAACAACTTACCTTAATTAAACTTGACATAATTCAACTCAGCGTAATTTATTAAACTAAACAAACATGCCTAAATAAACAGATTCACTTAACTTAACAAACTACTTAATAACTTGGCTTTAAATTTAATTAAATTAAACCTAATTTAACTAAATTAAAACAAACCCAGTTGACTCACTAAATTAAATGTAAATGACCTAATAAAATAAACTTAATCATCTAATCGATACAACTAATTTAATCAAATCAAAGCAATTAAGTAAATAAATGAAATTAACCTAATAAAATAAATTAAATCAAATTAAATATAAAAATCAACAAAAATTAAACATACTTGAATTCAGTCGACTGAATTGTTTTCAATCAACTGAACAAGAGTCAATTGAATCAGCTTCAGTTATCTCCGAGTGTTGGGAAGGTAAAATGCGACTTCAGTCGACTGAAATCGATTCAGTGGACTGAAATGAAACAGTAGATAAAATTTAGGCAGTGAAGTAAATGGTAAAATTAATTACAGTCGACGGAAATGGGTTCAGTCGACTCAAAGTCAGTCGACTGGACTAGTTTCAGTCAACTGGATCCCGTCTATAAGAACACCGCCGAGCCACGCCAAAAAGACTCACAACCACTACAAATCCACTACGAAAACCCTAATTCCAGACTTCCAAAGCATTTAGGTCATCATATTTCTTTAATATCATCCAAAATGCCAAGGTAATAAGTCTAAAACTTTAGTTTCAATTACTTTCAATAAATATTGAATAGTTGTAATTTAAATAGGGGCAAAAGAAGAGCTGTTGAGATTGAGTCATCGACTCCATGCTTGGATATTAGGTTCCCTACTGAGGGTCATAGGATTAAATTTGAGAACACACTCTATACTCCTATGCCTACTCGATACATTAGTAAATCATTTTTTAGTAGTTTATGCATGCTTAGTATAGATGTCATAACGCATTATGGGTTAGAAAAACTGGTCTATTGTCAAAACTCTATCAACATAGACTTATGTGCAGAGTTTTCCAATAATTTTAGTAAAATTGATGATCTTGCATATTCGACTAGAGGCAGGGTAAGGACTTTGTTTTTACGCCCTCTATGTTGAGAGAGCATTTAGGACTCATGTATTCTACTTGTCCGGTTGCTTGCTTTCCATCGACCGAGTTATCGTACGGTGATCCCTACTCTCATATTACATTAGATAGGATACATATGCATCTTTTTGGTGAGAAAAGAACTCTGTCTATGAGTATCTATATTTCTACTAGACTAAGAGTACAGGACTATGCGTTGTATCGAGGTATAGTGAACTACATTCTGCCACTCACTACTAGGGACATCACTATGATGCACCCTTATCACTCATTTTTACTTTATGCATTTAGTCATAGGTTAGATATAGACATTAGCTTATAGATATTTCATTCTATTATCTACCATTCTAGGTCAGTTACCAGCAGGAAGGCACATTTGCCTTACTACCAAGTCATCACATCCCTCTTAGCCGCATTAGGGTTTAATGTTACCATAGGTAACATCAAACAGCTTACTGAGTACGACATGATAGGGTCTAGGCAGTTTGGTTTAGCAAAAATAGGGTTAGATGAAAATAATATCCTTGGATGGAAGAGAGATGGTCCTCTGCTCCAGTCCCAGCTTGAGCTAGAGCAGGAGCGTGAGCCAGAGATTGACCCCGACCACCACTCTGAGTATGAGCATCAGGAAGCCCCAAGATTTGATAGTCTATCACCATTTCTTGGGATTCCAACACCTCCTATCATAGCAGAGAGATTATCCAGGTTGGAGGATGCGATGCAGTGCCAAGAGCAGCAGCATCTTGAGATGATGCAGATATTGCAGGCACAGAGAGAGGATCATCGAGAGATGATTGAGTTTCTTAGGTCTTGGGGCATGGGTCCTCCTCCTCCTCCACCTTCTTCCACTGACTAGGAGTGTTATGTCACTTTAGTTGAACTTAATAAATTTAATTTTTAAATCTTGAGTGGGAATTGTTTTATGCTTTGTAAATTATAATGTTGTCATACTCATTACTTAAATTTATTTTGAAAAATAATATTATATTATTTTTTTTAAAAAAAAGAAAAGTTAAAAAATTAATATAGGTCAATCTAGATTTCATGATCTTATAGATTTAAGTAAGCCTTTGCATCTCACAAATACCTAGGATTATGTGTTTGTGTATTGAGCCACGAAGATGGGCATGAGATGTTAGGATTGCATCCCTAGTTCCAGATGTAGATCAAGTGCATCGACATTAACCATTACGGGGTTTACAAGAGCAAATCAATCACTTCAGTGACTAACTCTAATTCAAAGCTTAATGATTAATTCTATATCGTTTAAGCTAATAAAGAGTTTGATATTGCTATAAGGATGATTTTTAGATGTGTATTATTTTAATATAATATTTAGGAATTCATGCTTGGATTTATTCCCTATCATTTTTGCATCAACTTAAAAGTTTTTGAAAATTCTGAAAATAAGTTTTTATTCAAGAGGAGTTTGAAAAGTTCAGAAATTAAAAAAAAAATGTTTGAAAATTTTTGAAAATTTTGAAAATAAGTTTTTATTCAGGGGGAGTTTGAAAAGTTTGAAATTTTGAAAATAAGTTGTCATTCAGGGGGAGTTAGAAAAATTGTTTGAAAATTTTGAAAATCTTGAATTTTTAAACTTTTTAAATAAAAAGGGGGAGATAGAAAAATTGTTTGAAAAGCTTAAATTAAGTTTTTGAAATCAAATTCGCGGGTGAAATATTTAAACTTAATTTTTTAGCTTGAATATTTCTCATTTTTGTGAAATTTCAACTCTCCACTATATCATTTTGGCATTTTAAATTTGATCTTTATTTTGATGTATGTCAAAGGGGGAGAGAAGAGATATAAAGTTAGAGATTTATTAAAAAAAGAGATTTATTGAAAGAAAGATGCAAAAACTTGATAAGGTTTTATGCATCTCATACATGGTTAATTTTATGCATCTATTATACATGTCAATATTTGATAGTTCATCTCTTATACATGTCAATATTTGGATATTGGTATTTGATTCTACTAACTTTAACTAATATGTTGTCATACATCAAAAAGGGGGAGATTGTTGATGCAGTGAGCATCACTCATTAGTTTTAATGTATGAACCATAGTTAAAAGTTAGGATTCACTTGTGTTCTAATATAAGTGTTAAGTGTGCAGGCTTAACAGGAAGTCCTAGTAGGTCGTGTTGAATGGATAGTAGGCAAGTATCTTGACAGATCAGGAGAATCAGTGTATGATATCATAAAAAATAAATAAATACCCTTGTTAGTTAAGAAATTATCCTATGGATTTTTTCAGCATTTTTAGGAAGTTTTCTGAAAATAAATGGGGTTCTTACAATATTTTATGGTGAAAGATTTAATAGGCTTTATTAAAGCCTGTTTGGATTTATATGATATTCGGTTAATGGATTCAATTAAGATAGGTTTAAATATCTAAACCTAAGTTAATTTTTCCTCGATATTTTCTTTCCCCGATTTCCCTTCTTCGCCGAGTTTTCACTTCCCCCCTCCCCGTTTTCGCACACCGCAGCCGCCCAAAATTCCTTATCTACTCTTCTCTTCCTCTTCTTCCGATTGCAAGCCCTCCCGATCACAATTTTCCTTCTCGCCGATTGATCTCCATCACCTCTTCTCCATATGGGTGTTGGTGCAGGGGCACTAGATAATCAAACCTAAGTTTTGATTGTGGCAAAGATCCAAAGTTAAGGTCATATTGTTATCTCACGAGCTGAATCAAGTGTACAGGAATGCTAAGCTAAGCTGAAGGTCAGTGACACTTGAAGGGAACCGTGGTGGTTGGGTGACACCGAGAGGACTTTGGAGGGAGCCAAAGAACTCAGGTGAAGACCGGAAGTGAAGCTTCAAAGGTAAAGGTTGAGGTAAGCTCATGTGAGTGAGAGATGGTATGGTCGTGACCTTTGTACGGGGACGACCGTAGGCGGCGATCCTACTAAGACTTCCAGTGGAAGGTCTAGGTCGAGATCGGACGGTAAGGAATTGTCATATTTATCATTTGCCGTGCTAACCTCTTACTGTAGGGAAGTGGCTAGGCTGGCAGTCGACTGCTGGTCATTGGGCAGTCGACTGATGGCGACGAATCAACCTTTTGCGCTAGGTCAAAATGGATAATGTTTGACGTGGCCACTTCACGATAAGATAAGGTGCCATCTCTGTTAGGACCCTAGGAATGGCTAGAGGGGGGTGATTAGCCTTTCTTTCTTTCTACAAAAACGTTAGCGGAAGCAATACAAACATAAACACAAATAAAAACAAGAAACAAAGCTAACACCCGATGTAACGTGGTTCGGAGATGACGCTCCTACTCCACGGCAATCCGTAAGGTGGATTAGCCCTAAATAATCCTCACTAGAACCTCCTTTGGATGAACCAAGGTGGAGAAACCTTATCTTACAATGCACTCCTCTTCTTTACAATGATGGAAGATTAGGATTAGAGAAGAGGAGGTTTTGGATTGCTAAAAACACTTGGAAAGCTTGGTGAGCACGTAGGTGTAGTTGGGAGCAAGAGCACTAGCTTCATCAAGCTCCCCATGGCTCCTTTTTATAGAAGAGGGGCTATTTTCCCATTGGGCTTCGATCAGTCGACTGATGCTTACCATCAGTCGACTGCCGCCGAAGCCAACGACTTCTGAAACGCGATCTCCGTGGAGATTCGTAGCCGCAATCTCCAACGGCCAGGTGATCAGTCGACAGATCCCTCCATCGCCGGTGATGGAGTGATCGATCGAGTGATCAAGGCGTGATCGAGTGAGCGTGCATTCGGCGATATTTTTCTTGATCACCGATCACCGCCTTGCTACCGATCGATCGCAACATCGCTTGATCGCTGCGACTAAGGCAAGATCGATGGTCAGGGTTTCACCCTGACTGAGTCGAACGCCTGACCAGTCGACTTATACATCGTATCAGTCGACTGATACTCATCAAGTATGAGTAATTCATACTTGATTTTATACCCTAGACCTAGACTCAACCTTCTAGCTCCTTAATAAGCCTTGCACCTTTAGGATCCCTCCGAGTCCGCGACTTGTTCATCCTTTGCGCTTTGCTTCTAAGAGCTTCCTTCGGTTTCGTCATGTCTTGGGTTGCCAAATGCTTGGACTTTATGCCGCCAAGACTACAAGCTTGGACTTATGCTACCAAGACTTTACTTTTGACTTCCTTTGCCAAGGTTCGCTTGGACTTTACGCTGCCAAGACTACAAGCTTGGTCTTACGCTGCCAAGTCCATCCCTTGTACTTCCTTTGCCAAGATCATACTTGGACTTCCTTTGCCAAGATCATACTTGGACTTCCCTGTCACTTAAACATTTTCGTAATTAGATCACAAGATATTGCCTAACTTAGATGATTATCCAAACATCAAAACATATATAAATGCTTGGAGCATTGTTGCACCAACAATCTCCCCCTTTTTGATGTTTGACAATCATTTAAGTTAGGTCTTTAAAGATACACATTTAATCATCTACCTTAAAACATTCCTTCTCCCCCTTTGACATACATCAAAAAGAGAGGGATTCAAAAAATGAAAGAATTAAAGGTGTTGAATCTTGGACTAAGGCATAAGATAGAAATTAAGCTCCCCCTGAACCCAAGGCATGCTTTATAATGTGTAAACAATATTTGACGCAAAGCATAACAACAATTCAAAAAATAAGTCCCAACTTTGCACCAACAATGGTTTTGGGGATGAAAGAAAAATATAATTTATGAAAACTCCCCCTCAAACACAGCATTAATTAGTCCTAAAACTTGTTTATACGTAATATTATCATACCATAGCGTTAGGACATCAAAGATACACCAAATATAAGAAAATGGAGTTCATTATCAGAAGTATCACTGACTGGTTTCAACGAATGATCGCTAGGCTCGAACCGAAATTTCGCCTTTTCATGATTTAAAATGCGGTAGAAATTCTAAAAATCTCGAAAAATCACGAAATTTTGTGTACACATTTCTGAAATCATAGTTTATCAAGGAAAAATAATTTGAAAAATATATGTTTTCTAGATTACAAGATTGATACAAACTTGGAACCTATCAAAAGTTCTAAAGATTTTGCAAACTTTGTATCACTTTTGTGTTCCATTTGAAAACTGATTTTTAAAATATGATGAACATAGTTTAAAATATATATTATTTGGAATTTCCAACCATGTTCTTTGAGCTATGTATTCATTACTTGAATACAAGCCTTCCCAATGATTGGTCCATAAGGTTTTTGTCTCTAGGTGTGGTATTGGCTCATAGTAATGCATCATAACAAGCATGATGAGCCAAGTACACCTTCCCGATCATCTCACATATTTCTAAGTATTTCAATACAAAAATCAAGGTTTCTTAAGGCTTTTGTGAGATGCATCAAGGTATAAAGAAGCTATATAAGTATAGGATCATGCAAACCTAGAATTTTACTCTATAAAGCACATACCAAGCTCTCTCCTTAATGATGAAAATTCGGCTTCGGGAAGAGCTTTGGTGAAGATATCGGCAAGGTTGGACTTAGATTCTACATAATTAAGTTCAATGTCCCCTCTTGCCACATGATCTCTTATGAAGTGATGTTTCACTTCAATGTGCTTGGTTCTAGAGTGATGTACCAGATTTTTGGTCAAGTTGATGGTACTCACATTATCACAATAAACTTTAATGTTAGAGTAGTGTAGCTCATAGTCCACAAGAGTATGTCTCATCCAAAGTAATTGAGCTACACAACCACCCAAAGCCACATATTCGGCTTCGGTGGTTGATAAAGCAACACAATGTTGCTTCCTACTACTCCAACTTACTAGGGAGGACCCAAGAAATTGGCATCCACCACTAGTACTCTTCCTATCCAATTTGCACCCGGCATAATCGGAATAGGTATACCCAAGCAATTCAAATGACCTAGTCCTAGGATACCAAAGTCCTACATTTAGGGTGCCTTTAATATATCTTAGTATTCTTTTGACGGCTACTAAATGTGATTCTTTGGCACAAGATTGGTATCTTGCACACATACCTACCGCAAATAAAATGTCGGGTCTACTAGCGGTTAGGTATAGTAGGCTACCAATCATACTCCTATAAAGCTTAAGATCAATCGATTTACCTTCATGATCACTATCTATTCTAGTGCTAGTGGCCATGGGAGTGGTTACAATTTTGGCATTTTCCAAACCAAATTTCTTGATCATTTCATTTGCATATTTGGTTTGATAAATATGAATACCCTCATTGGTTTGTTTGACTTGTAAACCTAGGAAAAAGGTAAGCTCTCCAACCAAACTCATTTAAAATTCATTTTCCATATTTTTTATAAAGTCTTGAAGAAGATCATTATTTGTTGACCCAAAAATGATATCATCAACATATACTTGGGCTATGAATATATCTTTTAATGTTGACTTTATAAACAAAGTTTGATCTACTTGGCCTCTTCTAAAATACTTAGAAATTAAGAAGGATGATAATCTTTCGTACCATGCCCGGGGAGCTTGCTTTAACCCATATAATGCTTTCCTAAGCTTACATACATGATTTGGATAATCTATGTTCTCAAATCCGGGTGGTTGCTCTACATATACTTCCTCCTTAATAAAACCATTTAAGAATGCCGATTTAACATCCATTTGGTAAAGTTTAAATCCCATGTAGGAAGAATATCCTAAGAGAATCCTAATAGATTCTAACCTCACAACCGGGGCATACGTCTCATCATAGTCAAGCCCCTCAACTTGATTGAATCCCCTAGCAACCAACCTAGCCTTATTTCTAGTGATATTTCCTTGATCATCTAGCTTATTCCTAAAAACCCATCTTGTAGTAATTATGGTGTTATCATTGGGTCTAGGTACTAATTCCCACACTTGACTTCTCTCAAATTGAGCCAATTCATCTTGCATTGCCAAAATCCAATCCAGATCATGTAATGCATCATTGATCGATTTGGGCTCAATTTGTGAGATAAGAGCTACTTGACTAGTGGGAGGTCTATGAAATGACCTAGTTCTTACTCCTTGAGATATATCTCCTACTACTTGGTCAAGTGGATGATCTTGATGAATTCTTAGGTTTCTAGGAGGTGTTTCAATTTGATCATTGTTATCTTCCACCCTTCTTTCATCATCGGAGTCTCCTCTCCCTCCCCCTTGATCATTACCCCTAATGGTCAAATTTTGAAGTTTTTGGGTAATATCTTGATTATCGTCATTAATATCCTTATCAATGGCGGACTTTCTAGGGTAGGTATTAGTAGTTTCATCAAATTGAACATTGGAAGACTCCTCTATCCCTTTGGTTCTCTTATTGTAGACTCTATATCCTCTACTTGTGGATGAGTATCCAACTAGGATTCCCTCATCCGCTTTTGATTCAAATTTTCCTAAGTTATCCTTGGTGTTTAGAATATAAACTTTACATCCAAAGACTTTGAAATAATGAATTGTGGGTATAGTCCCATTCCATAATTCAAATGGTGTTTTTCCTAAAAACCTATGGATTTGAACCCTATTTTGGATATAGCAAGCGGTATTAACTGCTTCCGCCCACAAGTAGCTAGGTAGAGAATATGCATTGAGCATAGTCCTAGCCGCCTCTTATAGGGCACGATTTCTCCTTTCCACCACCCCATTTTGTTGGGGTGTTCTAGGACAAGAGAACTCATGCTTGTACCCTTGCTCTAAACAAAATTGTGAAAATTTTAAGTTTTCAAATTCACCACCATGATCACTACGGATCCGGTTAATTTTGAGACTCTTTTCATTTTCAACCCTTTTACTAAATCCTATGATTATTTCTAAGGTATCATCCTTATGTTTCATAAAGTAGACCCAAGTATACCTAGAAAAATCATCTACTATAACCAAACAATATTTATTACCATTTAAAGATGGAGTACTATGGCAATCAAATAAGTCAAGATGCAATAACTCTAATGGTAAAGAGGTGTTAGTTAAAGTTTTACCTTTGTGTGATGCCTTTGTTTGTTTTCCTTCTTGGCATGCATCACACAATTTGTTCTTGACATACTTGATCTTTGGTAGCCCTTTGACCAACTCCATCTTGGCTACCTTGGCTATGTTTTTCATGTTGATGTGCCCCAATCTTCTATGCCATAGCCAACTTTCCTCTTCTTTTGCAACAAAACACTTAGTAGAAATGTTAGAAGCATATGAAAGATCAACATAATAGATATTTGATTTCCTATATCCAACTAACATGCAATCAATTAATTCCTTGTGTTTAATCATGCATTTAGAGGATTCAAAGGAGACATGATAGTTTGCATCACAAAGTTGACTAACACTTAATAAATTGAATTTCATATTTTCAACTAGTAAAACTTTGTGAATGACAATCTTGGGGGATACCTCATTTGTACCTCTACCTAATATCTTGAGTTTTCCACTATTCCCAAAGGACACCGCTCCCTTCTTCACATATTTAATTGTAGAGAACTTGCTCACATCCCCGGTCATATGTGTTGAGCAACCGCTATCCACAATCCACATACCTCGCTCTCCTACCTAAATCACATGAAAAATACAAGCTTTTGGTACCCAAACATTCGGACCGGTAACATTAAGTAAACACTTCTTAGGTACCCATGCTTTCTTAACTTTTCCCTTAATGGTTGCTTTCCTATTAATCAATGAAATATAAGCAACTTCTTTTTCTTTTGGCTTATATCCTAAACCGGCCTTGTTATAAACCGCTCTTTGCCTACTAAGAATCATATCAAGACACTTTGAGCCATTTGAAAATTTTTCTAAACATGCTTTCAATTCACTAACCTCATCCCTAAGTTTATCATTTTCTTCCTTAAGCATGCAAGAGTCAACATGTGAAGGTTTTTCATTTCTAATAGCCTTTAGTTCTACCTTCATGCTCTTAACCTTAGATTTAGACTTATCTAGAGCTTCTTGAAGATAGGCAATTGATTTATAAAGGAGCTTAACCTTGGGAGAGTTCATTACCTCATCGTCACTAGATGACGATTCATCGCTTGAGGAATCTTCTTGGCTTGATGTGCCCGAATCATCTCCTAGTGCCATGAGTGCCACATGGCGTGTGATGTGGCAAAGCTCATCATCGGAGGAAGAGTCTTCAACACTTGGTGTGTCCCATGTGGTTTGAGCCACCATGGCCTCCTTCTTCTTCTTCTCCTTCTTGTCCTTCTTTTTCTTTTCCTTTTCCTCTTTCTTCTTTAGCTCCGGGCAATTCGGCTTTATGTGCCCCTTTTTGTTGCAAGCATGGCAAATCACATTATTGTTAAAACTTGAATTACCACTATTTTTACCTCTTGAAGAATGGGACCCCTTTCTTGCATCTCTATTCTTGAATTCCTTTGATTTTCTAAGGAACTTCTTGACAAAATGGGCCATCTCACTAGCCGAATCTTCGTCACTACTTGACTCACGCTCCGACTCGGATGATGATGACACCTCTTTCCTTTCTTTCTTCTTCTTTTCCTTCTTCTCAACAAATAGAGCTAAGCCCTTTTCCTTAGAAGACATGTTAGTTTGCTCATGCAATTCAAATTCACAAAATAGTTCATCAATTTTAATTTGCAAAAGGTCCCTAGTTACCTTAATGGCATCAACTATAGAAGTCCATAAAGAATTTCTAGGAAATGCTTGTAAAATATACCTTACCAAATCCCGGTTGTCAACTCGCTCACCTATGATATGGAGTCCATTAACAATTTCTTTGAACCTTCCATGCATTTGGCTTACGGTTTCATGCATCTTCATTTGGAAGGCTTGAAGTTGCCCAATTAGTAGGTCCTTCTTGGCCCTCTTGGACTCCTTGGAACCTTCATTTAGCTCAATGAGCTTTTCCCATAGCTCCTTGGCGGATTCAAAAGGCCCCACCTTATTGAGTTGCTCCATGGTAATGCCCCATTGAATGGTGAGTACCACCTTGGCATTTGATTCGAATTTGCGGTTCATTTCCCTTGTCCAATCCTTGCTTGGAATAGGGTCTCCATGTTCATCCACCGGTTCCTCGAAGCCACCTACAATGCTATGCCAAATTTCAATATTACTCATAAGATAGTACTTCATCCTACCTTTCCAATACGCAAAATAACTCCCGTCGAAGAGCGGTGGCTTGGCGGTGCTATATCCCTCTTGAAGAGCCATTGATGTCTTGGTTGATGGTGAGATCTTCCAAGCAATCCGGGCTCTGATACCACTTGTTAGGACCCTTGGAATGGCTAGAGGGGGTGATTAGCCTTTCTTTCTTTCTACAAAAACGTTAGCGGAAGCAATACAAACATAAACACAAATAAAAACAAGAAACAAAGCTAACACTCGATGTAATGTGGTTCGGAGATGACGCTCCTACTCCACGGCAATCCGTAAGGTGGATTAGCCCTAAACAATCCTCACTAGTACCTCCTTTGGATGAACCAAGGTGGAGAAACCTTATCTTACAATGCACTCCTCTTCTTTACAATGATGGAAGATTAGGATTAGAGAAGAGGAGGTTTTGGATTGCTAAAAACACTTGGAAAGCTTGGTGAGCACGTAGGTGTAGTTGGGAGCAAGAGCACTAGCTTCACCAAGCTCCCCATGGCCCCTTTTTATAGAAGAGGGGCTGTTTTTCCCGTTGGGCTTGATCGATCGATGTTTACCATCGATCGACTAACGGCTTCAAACGCGATCTCGCGGAGTCGTGGCCGCAATCTTCAATGGCTAGGTGATCACCGAGTGATCAAGGCGTGATCAGTGAGAGCGCGCATTCGTGGCGATATTTTTCTTGATCGATCAGCTGCTGCCCTTGGCGATCGTGATCGCAACATCGATCGATCGACTGACTAAGGCGGTCAAGCGATGGTCGAGGTTTCACCGACTTAGTTGAAACGCTGACGATCGACTGATACATCGTATCAGTCGACTGATACTCATCAAGTATGAGTAATTCATACTTGATTTTATACCCTAGACCTAGACTCAACCTTCTAGCTCCTTAATAAGCCTTGCGCCTTCAGGATCCCTCCGAGTCCGTGACTTGTTCATCCTTTGCGTTTTGCTTCCAAGAGCTTCCTTCGGTTTTGTCTTGTCTTGGGTTGCCAAATGCTTGGACTTTATGCCGCCAAGACTACAAGCTTGGACTTATGCTGCCAAGACTTTACTTTGGACTTCCTTTGCCAAGGTTCGCTTGGACTTTACGCTGCCAAGACTACAAGCTTGGTCTTACGCTGCCAAGTCCATCCCTTGTACTTCCTTTGCCAAGATCATACTTGGACTTCCTTTGCCAAGATCATACTTGGACTTCCTTTGCCAAGATCATACTTGGACTTCCCTGTCACTTAAACATTTTCGCAATTAGATCAAAAGATATTGCCTAACTTAGATGATTATCCAAACATCAAAACATATATAAATGCTTGGAGCATTGTTGCACCAACAATCTCATGATCATTTCCAAAAGTTGAGGATTTCTATCAAGACTTATTCCAAGGGAAAAATCTATAAAAGGAGGGGAGGATTCCAACCTAAAGATCATCAATACTATTCTCAAGTGCTCCTACAACGGCAAAGTTCCAACGCCGTCATAATGCCAATGCAATGCCAAGCTAACATCTTCTTCATCGGCAGCAGCAGCAAGTTTGTTTCTATTTAATTATTGTATTCGTGATTTCAATAGTAAAGAGGTGAGATAGGCTTGTTGCCTCATCCTCATGTTTTTGGTTTTTGTGATCATTGTCTCCTACCTCAAACGAGGAGGAGACTCTATAGTGGATTTGTTAGTAAAAGGCCTAGAGCCAATCATGTGATGATTGTTGTATGGACTTTATTGTATCATATTCCTATTTATAAAGGCATGGTTATTATATTTACTTGTATTGGTGCCAAATAACTAAATATAATAATGTCCTTGAGTAGTAGGTTCTTATCTATATCAATCGATTGGTTGAATCGATAATGAGATGATATAGAGAACACTATTCTTAATCATTCCTAGTCAAGTATTAACATTCAAGGACAATGTTAATGCGAAGAGACTAGCATGTAGGTCAACACGATGACTTGATCTCACAAGTCATGGATATGAGATATCAAGTTGACACATGGGTATGCATTGGAGAATGTATACTGAATGACCCGCCATGAGAAAGTATCATGGATCGTTATATGAGTGTCATATACTTTCTCATGTGGCTATTAGTATGACTATTAGTCCTTAGACCTGAAGTCACCATGGCTCCCTACATAAGGAGTTGCATACTTTGGCTTCGTCAAACGTCACCCATAAATGGGTGGACTATAAAGGCGATTACTGGGTATGTAACAAATTATGCGGAGGGATGTGAGTGATGTAGATGAGATCTATCCCTCCTATATGACGGGAGTGACATCGATATTCTTGATAGAGTGAGACCACGAAGTGCATGACCATGCTCAAATGAGTCAATATAAGATATTGAGCTCATTTGATTAGAGTGAGTCTACTTGGAGTTCAAGATTTAGATTGTACCGAGGATGACATGGTCTATGCCTCGATTGGTCAATCTAGATGTCAAGGATAGAGGGACATTGTCACATATTGTGAGAGTCACAATTAGTAGTCACAAAGGTGATGTTGGAGCTCAACATTCTTGTAACTTGGGTAGCAATGATGTGTTGCTAGATACCTCTCATTGCTTATGTTCCTAAATCGGTTTAGGGACATTGCCAACGTTACAAGAACCTATAGGGTCACACATATAAGAGCAATTTGATGGAGATTAGGTTCATATGATGAACCATGAGGATTAGGTTCATGGGATGAACCAAATTGGATTAAGAGTAATTTAAATTAGACTAATTGAGTTAGACTCAAGTTGATTCAAGTGTTGAATGAGTCTAATTTAGATTTGATTCATCAAATCAATTTAAATTAATGAATGGAGATTCATTAAATTAAATTGACTTGAATCAAATGGTTGGATTTGATCAACCATGGGAGATAAGAGGTCAAGTTTGACTTGACTTGAGAGGGAAGATGAAAGGTCAAGTTTGACTTGACCAAATGCCATGTCATGATGATGACTTGGCATGGCCGGCCAATGATGATGATCCACATCATCATTGACTTTGTCATATGGTGCCACCTCATGAGGGAGACCAAGGGTCATGGGAGTTACATGCATGCATGTAACCCCCTCTCCATAATGTGGCCGACCACTTCTTGATGGGTAGGAATTGATTTTGGGTAACTCCATCTTCTTCTTCATAACTTCATCTTCTTCCTTGGATTTTTCCCTCAAGCTCTCTCCCTCTCCCAACCTCTTGGCCGAACCATCCATAGAGTGCTAGCACACTCAAGGGTGTGTTTTCTCTACCTATTGCTTGTGTGGATACCAATAGAGGAGTGTGCATTTGACACTCTTGAGTTCCAGCGAACCTTTTGGACGAGCGGGATTTGTGAAGGGCATCGCATCGAGGGTAACGTCCTTATCATGTAGATCTAAGGTAGATCTAGGGTTTTATATAAACACATACATGTTTTTGTTTTAATACATCTTCGCACGGATCTGTGGCCGGGGCTTCCGAGGTTTCCGCAACGCAAAAAGCGGTTTTTACGGCTCGGAAAAACCCAACAGTGGTATCAGAGCCACGTGCGAAGCATGTATGTGTTTCATTTTTGTAATTTTTGTATTAGATATAGAAATTACAGATTTATATGTTTCTGTAAATTTCCTATTTTTATAGAATTTTTGGGTATTTTTCTCGAAGAATCGAAGCAACGAGTGTTGGGACACTTGTAGGCTTCAACCGTCGAGAAAAACTCTCCGAAACGGCGAGTTCTCGCTTTAGGTTTTTGGGACAGTGACTTAAGTTGCTGTAAGATCATTTTAGGGACACTCGCAAAGTTTATTTGCGAGTAGGGGCGCTGTCCCTATCCCCGAAAGGGGCCTTGTCCCGCGATCGCGCATGGAAACCGTTTAGCAGGACCGTTACGGGGAGGTGACTCATAAAATTGAAAAAAAATAGGAAAAATTATAGAAATTTTCTGTAAAAAAAATACATAATTTAGAATTATGTATAATTCTGTGATTGTCATGGCCCAATAACCCCAATTTGATTGGATGATGTGTTGTAATTCATAATACGGCCTGCGTGCCATTTTTTTATTGTTGTGCGTGGTGTATAGTGTATGCGACCTGCGCGTCATACCTTTTCTTATGATATTCTAGTTGTAAATAGTTTTAGACTCGAATGTAACTCGAGTTTCATATTTGTAATGTACAAAATAGAGCGGTGGAAAGTCCACTTGAAGACGAGGTTACGAGAAGGGTGCCGACGACACATGGCGGTCAAAGGAAGCGCTTGGAGAAGCCGCTAGCCTTAGGTTGACCATCCGATCTTCTCATTGGCTTGAGAAGATCGTAGTAGGGCCATGACTACATCACAGTTAAACATATATATATATATATGTTGATATATATATATATTTGATTTTGCTTGTATGTATGTGATGCATGCTAGTAGAATAATGCTTGTATGTATATGATGCATGCTAGAATAATGATTTTATGTATGTGATGCATGCTAATATAGGATAATAAAGGCCTAAATGCGTATAAGATACACATTACGATTAGATTAGATCATAATCGAATCAACTCGAAAATGCCTACCGAGCCTTGATACCCATCACTACCTCGATCATTTGTTGTTGTTGAATCTGCCAAAGCAGAGCAACGCATATTATCTTGGTAGGGTGCGGAGGGACAATCTTGGTCCCGCCTATCACGCTTGGGTTAGAGTAAGCTCAATTAGATTGAGCAAAACTAGTTAACTCAATTGGATCGAGTAGAACTATATGTAGGGGGTTGCTTCGGAGGCTCATTGGCTCCCATGTCCCCGGATTAAAATTTTCACTAATGAAAGAATTAATCCGTATGGGATGAGTTTCCTTAGCACAACCTATTCGTCGTCGTGCTAACAACTTGAGTGGTCACTTGAACAAACTAGTTGTTCAAGCAAAACAACTCTTCTAGTTGATTAGCCGCGGAAGAGACGACAGATGGATCGCCGGTTTTTGTGTTTGTCTTCGGGGTCCATGATTATACAATATATATACATACGCACACATGTATAATCAACACTAAAAGGAACATGCTCAGATCTGAAAATAAAGTTATAAAACTTTATACCTTACGATCTTCTACCGTATGTCCTATCCTTCTCGTGGACGACGTGTGGACGAAGATCCTCCACGAGTAGAAGGCTTCTAGATCGCGTTCTTCCCTTCTTTGTCCACTGCGAACAAAGAGGAGAACCAACAAATACCTATCCTTTCTAGAACCGGCCACCAAATTAGAGAATTTGATGCAACCGCCGACCAAGGAACAAGTGGATGAGGCGCCGGCCACCAATGGAAGGAGAACCGCCAGCCACTTTGGAGAGTATGGAGGAGTAAACGCCGGCCACCAATGGAAGGAGAACCGCCGGCCAAGGAATAAGAGGAGGCCTAGAGGATGGGCGCCGTCCAAGTCTTGATGGAGGAAGATGGTCGCCGGCAACAAGGAGAAGGAAGATGGTTGCCGCCCAAGCTTTTGCTCCAAACCCTAGCCGCCCACCTTGAGAAGAGCCAAACCCTAACTCCAATTCAATTATTCTTGCCGCCCAAGCTTAAGCCTTCTATTTATAGAATTGAGCTTAAGCCTCCTTTAATCTCCACCGTCGGATCTAGGGATTTAATCTCCACCGTCGGATCTAGGGTTTTATCCCAACCGTCGGATCTAGGGTTTCATCCCAACCGTCGGATCTAGGATTTCATCCCAACCGTCGGATCTAGGGTTTCATCCCATCCGTCGGATCTAGGGTTTTATCCCAACCGTCGGATCTAGGGATTTAATCCCAACCGTCGATTCTAGGGTTTCATCCTAACCATCGGATCTAGGGATTTAATCTCAACCGTTGGTTCTAGGGTTTCATCCTAACCATTGGATCTAGGGATTTAATCCCAACCGTTGGTTCTAGGTTTTGTTTTACATTCTTGGATCTAGACTTCACAAGGATTATATTAGGCTACGATAGGGACCATAAGGAGGAGTTGTATCTTGGCCACCCGATGGATCGGAACCACACAAACTTGATCTATCAATGATGTTCCATTTCACTAGAGGATCATCATTGAACTACCTCACCAACCCCCATAAATTAATATGGGCTCCATATATTATTCGTACATTAATCTCCCCGTGTTTAAGATATCGAATGTCCGTCAATTAATTGATTTACTGACCATCAATTAATTAACATCTAATTCCTCGAGTAGTACAACTCAACCTTATCATCATGTTGACTAAGTCAACCAGCTGGGTTTACATGATGAACCTTATGAGCTCCTCAAGGGGACATCATCAACCTAATATATAGGACACAGTTTCCTCCTATAATCAATGGCACACCATGTAAATAATATCATTTTCCAACTTACCGGGCATATTGATTTAATCCATCTAAATCTCACCCTCTGGTAAATCAAAGAAATAAATACTAAGTACATGTGCCCGTTATTATATCGGGATCAAGAGCATGCACAACATAATATCCGAGGTCCGATTCAATTATGTAGTCAGTACTAAATTGAATCACCTCTATTTCGGTCCTGCTCAATACACCTAAGTGTACTAGTGTAACTTTATGTTCAAGACAAAACAATACCAAGCTACGCTACAACCATGCCAATGGTTTGCCCAAAACCATCTTGGTCGTGAGCCTCTACTTATATTTTACAAGGGACTGATAACATGATCTTCTGTGCCACACCAAGCACCATGTTATCTACAATATAAAATATTAGACAATATGCACACATATATAATAAATATATAAAGTGCAAACAATGATCATGTGATTCTTATTCCAAAATAAAATGTTCATACAAAAAGACCTAGGCTTTCAGTATACATTCCAACACTATAGGCATATTCCAATCGTTGGAAAGATAGGTTAAGATCGCATTTACACTAAATCTTGGGCGATTTAGCCAAAGCTAACTCAAGGACTTTTGTAAATGTGGGTCTTGATCCTATAAACAAGAGTTACATAGAGATGTAATCGGTAATGTGTTACCCACCGATCGTACTAAGTCTTGGGCGATTTAGCCAAAGCTAACTCAAGGCTTAGTATGATGTAGATCTTGTCCCGCAAGAATTATAGCGAGTTTGTATGAATCTAGTAATGTGGTTTGACCACATCCATAACACGATTCTACAAAATTCCTATAGTTCAGTGGGAGCATCATTTGATTAAAGGCCTAATTAAATGATAAAAGGAATATGATATTAATTCTCTGCATTGTATGTTGTAGATAACTATGTCGACAAACACAAACACTCTCTCTTTGCGTTCTGTCCTTGAGAAGGACAATCTCAATGGAGCAAATTTCCTGGACTAGTACAGGAACCTGAGAATTGTTCTCACCCAAGAAAGGAAGTTGTATGTCCTGGAGCAGCCCATTTCGGAGGCACCTCCTGCCACTGCCTCGCGAGCTGACAAAGATGCTTACAAGAAGCATCAAGATAATGCATTAGATATGTCATGTCTAATGCTCGTGACCATGAACTCTGAGCTTCAGAAGCAGCATATAATCCCTAGTCCTTCTCAGGTACTTCAATATATGCTTTAACGCAGTCCAATGTCCCTGTCCAGGATTACTCTGATATCTGTTAACCATGCCCACGGCAAAGTAGATATCCGGTCTCGTACACAGCATAGCATACATGAGGCTTCCTACTGCCGAAGCATAAGGAACCGCCTTCATGTCCTCTATCTCCTTTGATGTTTTGGGACACATCTCTTTAGATAAAGGAACAACATGCCTAAAAGGTAGAAGACCTTTCTTGGAGTTTTGCATGCTAAAACGAGCAAGGATAGTGTCAATGTATGAAGCTTGAGACAAGCACAACATCCTTTTCTTGCGATCCCTTATAACTTTGATCCCAAGGATGTGTCCCACTTCTCCCAAGTCCTTCATATCAAACTGTTTGGACAACCATACCCTTATGTCTGATAACACTTTGATATTGTTGCCAACTAACAAAATGTCATCTACATATAGTACAAGAAACACCACTACATTTCCGTCACATCTCTTGTATACACAAGGCTCATCCGGACTTTGAATAAATCCATATGACTGAATTACCTCATCAAAGCGGATGTTCCAAGATCTAGAAGCTTGCTTCAATCCATAAATGGACCGATTAAGCTTACATACAAGATGCTCTTTTCCTTTAGCAATGAATCCCTCTGGTTGCCGCATATAGATGTTCTCCTCAAGACTTCCGTTAAGGAAAGCTGTCTTGACATCCATCTGTCAAATCTCATAATCCATATGAGCAGCTATAGATAACAGAATCCGGATAGACTTAAGCATAGCTACCGGCAAAAAGGTTTCCTCATAATCGATACCCTCTTTCTGAGTATACCCTTTCGCAACAAGCCTAGCTTTGAAGGTCTCAACCTTCCCGTCTACTCCTCTCTTTCTCTTGTAGATCCACTTGCATCCAATGGCTTTTACACCATCGGGTGGTTCTACTAGCTCCCAGACCTGATTAGAATCCTTAGATTCTATCTCTGAATTCATCGCACTTTGCCAAGATACCGCATCTCTATCTTGGAGTGCCTCGTCATATGTCCAGGGATCCGGTTCATGTTCACCAGGGACTAAGTCCGAAGACTCTCCCAAAAACATGAATCTCTCGGGTTGTCTAACAACCCTCCCACTACGACGAGGTGCCTCTTGTGTATACTCTGTGACACGCGGTGCAGTGACTTGTGGTGTCTCCTCTTGTACCGGTGGTACTGAAGTCGGGACTTCCCCTGTTAACTCCTCAAGAACAATCCTACTCGTGGGCTTGTGGTTCATCACATAGTCCTCCTCTAGAAATCTGGCATTCGTACTCACGATCACCTTCTGATCTCTAGGACTATAGAATAAACCACCCTTCGTTCCCTTAGGGTAGCCAACAAACAAGCGTACTTCTGTACGAGATTCCAACTTACCAGCATCTCCCTTCAGCACATGTGCTGGACTACCCCAAATCCGAATATGTCTTAGACTAGGCTTTCGCCCAGTCCACAACTCTGTGGGAGTAGAGGGTACTGACTTAGATGGAACCAAGTTCAGAATATGTGCTGCTGTTTCCAGAGCAAACCCCCAGAACGAATCAGGTAACTCAGAATAACTCATCATCGATCCGACCATCTCCATAAGAGTCCTATTCCTTCGCTCTGCCATACCATTCTGCTGGGGTGTGCCAGGTGCGGACAATTGGGATTGAATCCCAGCCTCTGATAAGTAACTCCTAAACTCTCCCAAGAGGTACTCGCCACCACGATCAGATCATAATGTCTTGATACTTTTACCTTGACGGTTCTCCACATCAGCCTTGAATTCTTTAAACCTATCAAAGCATTCAGATTTGCGGCGCATCAAGTAAATGTATCCATATCTTGAATAATCGTCTATAAAAGAGATGAAATATTCAAAACCACCTCTTGCCTGGATAGACATAGGACCGCACAAATCAGAATGAACCAATTCTAACACATCTTTGGCTCTATACCCCTTGGCCTTGAAAGGCCTCTTGGTCATTTTACCTTCCAAGCAAGATTCGCAGGTTGGGAGATCCTCCACCACTAATGAACCCAAAGGTCCATCAACTATCAACCTTTGAATTCTACTTAGGTTAATATGACCAAGCCTTAGATGCCAAAGATATGTTTGGTTTATCTGCGAAGGTTCTTTTCTCTTATTAGATTTAGAAGATGTGTTATTTACTTCTATATGCATCGTGGGAGTTTTCGGTTCAAGAGTATATAAATTGCCAACCAATGTACCAAAATAGATAATCTCCCTATTCCTTTTTATAACCACTTTGTCATTAAAAGAAACAGAATATCCATCCATAAATAATTTAGAAACTGAAATTAAATTCTTTCTAAAAGTAGGTACATAAAGACAATTTCTCAAAACCAAAACTTTATTCCTATCAAAAGATAAATAAACGTCTCCCACTGCAATAGCCGCCACCTTTGAAGCATTGCCCATGAAGATGGTAATCTCTCCCTCAGCTGGTCATCGGGTTTCCTGGAACCCCTGCAAAGTATTGCAGACATGATCAATGGCTCCTATATCTACACACCATGCACTGGTAGATAACACTGCTAAACATGTTTCAACAACTAAACAAGAAGATATACCTTTGTTCTTTCGGCGAGGACAGTCCGCCTTCCAATGTCCAGTCTGCTTGCAAGTGAAGCACTTGCCTTTCGGCTTCTTCACTCCTGCCTGAGGTCCCACTGCCACTTTCTTCACTCCACCTTGCTTCTTCTTCTTCTTACCTTTCGGTTTAGAGGAAGAAACCTTCTGAGCGACCATGACTTGAGCACTTTGACGAAAAAGCCCCTCTGCCGCCTGGAGTTCTGTCAGAAGCTCCGCCAACGAATAAAACCTCTTGTTCATGTTGTAGTTGAGGCAGAACTGCTCAAAACTCCTAGGCAGAGACTGGAGAATGATATCGACCTGGGTTTCCCCATCGATCTCAGCTCCGAGGACTTCCATCTCATTTAGATGAGCCATCATCTTGAGAATATGATCCCTAACGGGTGTTCCCTCGATCATGGTGGTCGTCATCAAGTTTCTCATTGCCTCCTGCCTAGCCGCCCTACTCTGATGTCCGAAAAGTTACTTGAGATTGAACATCATGTCATAAGCTGTGGCTATGGCCTGATGCTGATGTTGCAGCACATTTGACATAGATGCCAAAATGTAACACCGCGCCATCTCATCTGCCTTGACCCATTTCTTATAATGTTCTTTCTCCTTTTCATCAGAGTCATCGGAGGGCTTAAAAGGACAGACCTCGAAGAGTACAAATTTATACTCCTCCGCAGTTAAGACAATATCCAAGTTTCTTTTCCAATCAATGTAGTTTGGTCCAGTAAGTTTGTTTTCTTTTAAAATCACAACAAGTGGGTTGAAAGCCATTTGAAAATCCTAAAAATCACAATGATCAAAATATTAGATTTCAAATATTATTTATTCCTCAAAAACAATAAAATTCCGAAATCAACCAACACCTCAAAACACCGAGAATATCGCATGCCACGATAGTGTGGACGTATACGAATTATACATTTGTAAGAGGAGGTTTTACCCATTAATTTTATTATCTTGTCAACCTTACTTTTTGACAAATAAAATTAATAGTTGGTTTCTCTTTGGCCCTACAAATAAAAGCAGTGACTCCGATGGGGAGGATACTTTTTATTTGCATCTAAGTGTGCACCATTACACGATACTAAGGGAATTATTTCGGATTATGTGCCTTAACGATGGGGAAGTACACACGCTCCTTAATAATTTCCTATAACCATTATTTGACCTAGTGATCCGCAAACAAACCCATCCGATGGGAAGGAAGGCACTCAGAGCCAACGCGCAAGTTTATTGCATCACACGTCAAATAGTAATGGAGGCCACGGGAATTAATTAAAATGTCCCTCTCCCACTTAGTAAATTGAAAATGAAGAATTTTAAAACATACACAACATGCATATAAAACAAATAAGCAATAAATATGGAAAAAATAGAATTTTTCCAACTATTATGGCATTGTCCTCCAATATGCATCGCGTCGTGTCGCCACCTCGTCCGCTCCATCTTTTCCCATGCGCAAGTCGCCAAAGAGATCCGAGCCGAGATTAAGCTATTTTAATTTACATCCATCGATCCTATACTCCACGAAGGAGTGTACAAATAATCTAGATCGAAAGTAAACTAAAATGAGCGGCTAAAACAATGCCGTATTTAATTACAAAAATTAAATACTAATCTAGCCTCGTCAACCCCGAGAATTCAAATAATAAATATTTACACACATCCAATCACATACACACATATGGCCATAATAGTCGGATCTTATGCCTACAACCAAAGATTTAAACTACGCATATCCTACTATTATCCGGCACATATAATATATGAAAAAGTGCATAAAAATTAACCGAATCCCAAACAGACAAAACTGGAAACCGTGGCTCTGATACCACTTGTAGGGGGTTGCTTCGGAGGCTCATTGGCTCTCATGTCCCCAGATTAAAATTTTCACTAATGAAAGAATTAATCCGGATGGGATGAGTTTCCTTAGCACAACCTATTGGTCGTCGTGCTAACAACTTGAGTGGTCTCTTGAACAAACTAGTTGTTCAAGCAACACAACTCTTCTAGTTGATTAGTCGCGGAAGAGACGACGGACGGATCGCCGATTTTTGTGTTTGTCTTCGGGGTCCATGATTATACAATATATATACATACGCACACATGTATAATCAACACTAAAAGGAACATGCTCAGATCTGAAAATAAAGTTATAAAACTTTGTACCTTACGATCTTCTACCGTATGTCCTATCCTTCTCGTGGACGACGTGTGGACGAAGATCCTCCACGAGTAGAAGGCTTCTAGATCGCGTTCTTCCCTTCCTTGTCCGCTGCGAACAAAGAGAAGAACCAACAAATACCTATCCTTTCTACAACTGACCACCAAATTAGAGAATTTGATGCAACCGCCGGCCAAGGAACAAGTGGATAAGGCGCAGGCCACCAATGGAAGGAGAACCGCCGGCCACTTTGGAGAGTATGGAGGAGTGAACGCCGGCCACCAATGGAAGGAGAACCGCCAACCAAGGAATAAGAGAGAGGCCTAGAGGATGGGCGCCGGCCAAGTCTTGATGGAGGAAGATGGGCGCCGGCAACAAGGAGAAGGGAGATGGTTGCCGCCCAAGCTTTTGCTCCAAACCCTAGCCGCCCACCTTGAGAAGAGCCAAACCCTAACTCCAATTCAATTATTCTTGCCGCCCAAGCTTAAGACTTCTATTTATAGAATTGGGCTTAAGCCTCCTTTAATCTCCACCGTCGGATCTAGGGATTTAATCTCCACCGTCGGATCTAGGGTTTTATCCCAACCGTCGGATCTAGGGTTTCATCCCAACCGTCGGATCTAGGATTTCATCCAATCCATCGGATCTAGGGTTTTATCCCAACCGTCGGATCTAGAGATTTAATCCCAACCGTCGATTCTAGGGTTTCATCCTAACCATCGAATCTAGGGATTTAATCCCAACCGTTGGTTCTAGGGTTTCATCCAAACCATCGGATCTAGGGATTTAATCCCAACCGTTGGTTCTAGGTTTTGTTTTACATTCTTGGATCTAGACTTCACAAGAATTATATTAGGCTACGATAGGGACCATAAGGAGGAGTTGGATCTTGGCCACCCGATGGATCGGAACCACACAAACTTGATCCATCAATGATGTTCCATTCCACTAGAGGATCATCATTGAACTACCTCACCAACCCCCATAAATTAATATGGGCTTCATATATTATTCGTACATTAATCTACCCATGTTTAAGATATCGAATGTCCGTCAATTAATTGATTTACTGACCATCAATTAATTAACATCTAATTCCTCGAGTAGTACCACTCAACCTTATCATCATGTTGACTAAGTCAACCAGCTGGGTTTACAAGATGAACCTTATGAGCTCCTCAAGGGGACATCATCAACCTAATATATAGGACACGGTTTCCTCCTATAATCAACTGCACACCATGTAAATAATATCATTTCCCAACTTACCGGGCATATTGATTTAATCCATCTAAATCTCACCCTCTGGTAAATCAAAGAAATAAATACTAAGTACATGTGCCCGTTATTATATCGGGATCAAGAGCATGCACAACATAATATCCGAGGTCCAATTCAATTATGTAGTCAGTACTAAATTGAATCACCTCTATTTCGGTCCTGCTCAATACACCTAAGTGTACTAGTGTAACTTTATGTTCAAGACAAAACAATACCAAGCTACACTACAACCATGTCAATGGTTTGTCCAAAACCATCTTGGTCGTGAGCCTCTACTTATATTTTACAAGGGACTGATAACATGATCTTCTGTGCCACACCAAGCACCATGTTATCTACAATGTAAAATATTAGACAATATGCACACATATATAATAAATATATAAAGTGCAAACAATGATCATGTGATTCTTATTCCAAAATAAAATGTTCATACAAAAAGACCTAGGCTTTCAGTATACATTCCAACACTATAGGCATATTCCAATCGTTGGAAAGATAGGTTAAGATCGCATTTACACTAAATCTTGGGCGATTTAGCCAAAGCTAACTCAAGGTCTTTTGTAAATGTGGGTCTTGATCCTATAAACAAGAGTTACATAGAGATGTAATCGGTAATGTGTTACCCACCGATCGTACTAAGTCTTGGGCGATTTAGCCAAAGCTAACTCAAGGCTTAGTATGATGTGGATCTTGTCCCGCAAGAATTATAGCGAGTTTGTATGAATCTAGTAATGTGGTTTGAGCACATCCATAACTTGATTCTACAAAATTCCTATAATTCAGTGGGAGCATCATTTGATTAAAGGCCTAATTAAATGATAAAAGGAATATGATATTAATTCTCTGCATTGTATGTTGTAGATAACTATGTCGACAAACACGAACACTCTCTCTCTACGTTCTGTCCTTGAGAAGGACAATCTCAATGGAGCAAATTTCCTGGACTGGTACAGGAACCTGAGAATTGTTCTCACCCAAGAAAGGAAGTTGTACGTCCTGGAGCAACCCATTTCGGAGGCACCTCCTGCCACTGCCTCGCGAGCTGACAAAGATGCTTACAAGAAGCATCAAGATAATGCATTAGATGTGTCATGTCTAATGCTCTCGACCATGAACTCTGAGCTTCAGAAGCAACACGAGTTCATGAATGCTTATGATATGGTTGGACATCTTCGTCAACTATATCAAGGACAAGCAAGGCATGAGAGATATGAAGACTCTAAGGCATTATTTGGGTCTAAAATGCAAGATGGGACTCCCGTAGGTCCATATGTACTCAAGATGATTGGGTACGTAGAAAACCTACAAAGACTGGGATTCCCACTTGGCCAAGAGCTGGCCACTAACCTAATCTTGCAATCTTTTCCACAAGCCTACAATCAATTTGTCATGAATTATAACATGAATGAAATTGATAAGCCACTGCCTGAGATGCTCAACATGTTGAGAACTACTGAGCTTAACCTTAAGAAGGGAAAATCTGACACCATTTTGATGGTGCACAAAAAGAAAGGCAAGGGCAAGCCTAAAGGTAAGGGAAAGTCCCAAGCCAAGGGCAAAGGCAAAGAACTTAAACCCAAAGGAGGGGTAGCCAAGGAAGGGGCTTGCTTCCACTGTAAGCAAGCTGGACACTGGAAGCGTAACTGCAAAGCTTACCTGGAAGATCTTAAGAAGAAAAGAAGTGAGACTTCTACTTCAGGTATAAATGTTATAGAAGTGAATCTATCTATTTCTTCATCATGGGTATTAGATACCGGATGTGCATCTCACATTTGTACCAATGTGCAGACGCTGAGAAATAGTAGGGCATTGACAAACGGCGAGGTGGACCTACTAGTAGGCAATGGAGCAAGAGTTGCTGCTATTGCTATAGGAACTTATGATCTATCTCTACCCTCTGGGCTTGTACTAGAATTAGATGAATGTTGTTATGTGCCTGGCTTAACTAAGAACATCATTTCAGTTTCTTGTTTGGACAAGAATGGTTTTTCATTTATAATAAAGAACAAATGTTGTTCAGTTTATTTAAATGATATGTTCTATTGTAGTGCACCTCTAATGAACGGACTCTACTTTCTAGACTTAGAGAGCCCTATCTATAACATAAGTACCAAGAGGTTCAAGTCAAATGAGTTGAACCAAACCTATCTCTGGCATTGTCGCTTAGGTCACATAAATGAGAGTCGCTTATCTCAGCTCCATAAGGATGGGCTGCTAGACTCATTTGATTTTGAATCATATGAGACATGCGAGTCTTGCCTTTTAGGCAAGATGACCAAGACTCCCTTTAGTGGACACAGCGAAAGAGCAACAGATTTGTTAGGACTTATACATAGTGATGTATGTGGTCCTTTCAATGTTGCTGCTAGAGGTGGTTACAAGTACTTCATTATATTTACTGATGACTTCAGTAGATATGGTTATGTGTATCTTATGACACATAAATCAGAATCCTTTGAAAAGTTCAAAGAATTCAAGAATGAAGTACAAAACTAGCTTGGCAAGAGTATTAAGATACTTCGATCAGATCGAGGTGGTGAATACCTTAGCCATGAGTTTCGTGACTATCTAGCTGAGTGTGGGATTCTATCCCAACTCACTCCTCTTGGAACACCATAGTGGAATGGTGTATCCGAAAGGAGGAATCGTACCCTATTAGATATAGTACGATCTATGATGAGTCACACAGATCTTCCTATATCCTTTTGGGGATATGCTCTAGACACAGCAGCCTTTACCCTTAACCGTGTACCATCCAAGGCTGTCATAAAGACACCATATACGATATGGACAAGAGAAATCCCAAGATGTCTTTCATGAGGATTTGGGGTTGTGAGGCTTACGTTCGACGTCAAGTCTCAGACAAACTGGGACCCAAATCCGATAGGTGCTATTTTGTTGTATATCCCAAGGATACAAAGGGATATTACTTCTACATTCCCAGTCAACAAAAAGTGTTTGTGGCAAAGACTGGAGTTTTTCTAGAAAGGGATTTTGTTTCTAGAAAAACTAGTGGGAGTACCTTCGATCTTGAAGAAACTCAAGATAAGGACCATAGCACTGAGGCCTTGATGGAGGTTGAACAAGAACCACAAAGTGTTGTGGGTGATGAGGTTGTTGCACAAAGAGTTGTGGAACAACCACCTGTTCAGGTAGACCTACCTCTTCGCAGGTCTGATAGGGTACGTCGTCAGCCTGAGAGATACTCATTTCTCTTGTCTAACCCTGATAACGTTATGATCATTGAGAATGAGCCTACCTCCTATCAAGAAGCTATGATGAGCCAAGATTCTGAGAAATGCCTAGAAGCCATGAGATCCGAGATGGAATCCATGTACACCAACCAAGTATGGACTTTGGTTGATCCACCTGAAGGGGTCAAACCCATTGGGTGTAAGTGGGTCTTTAGGAGAAAGACTGACATGGATGGACTTACGCATACCTATAAGGGCCGATTGGTAGCTAAAGGTTTCAAGTAAATTCATGGTATTGACTATGATGAAACCTTTTCTCCAGTGGCGATGTTTAAGTCCATTCGGATCTTACTTGCTATTGCAGCATACCACGATTATGAGATCTGGCAGATGGATGTCAAAACTGCGTTTCTGAATGGAAACTTACTCGAGGATGTGTACATGACACAACCTGAGGGTTTTGTAGATCCACAGCATACTGGGAAGGTATGCAAGCTGCAAAGGTCCATTTATGGGCTAAAGCAAGCTTCTCGAAGCTGGAATCTTCGATTCGATGATGCGATCAAACAGTTTGGTTTTATCAAGAATGAAGATGAACTTTGTGTCTACAAGAGGGTTAATGGGAACACAGTTGTCTTCCTTGTATTATATGTGGATGACATACTGCTCATTGGGAATGACATCCCTTCACTACAGTCTGTGAAGACTTGGCTCGGGACGTGCTTCTCAATGAAGGACTTAGGTGAAGCAGCCTGTATTCTAGGCATCAAGATATATAGAGATAGATCTAAGAGATTGCTTGGTCTAAGTCAAAGTACATACATTGACACAGTATTACTACAGTTTGCCATGCAAAATTCCAAGAAGGGACTTCTGCCAATGTCACATGGTGTGAGTCTTTCGAAGACTCAAAGTCCCTCTTCTAGAGAGGAGAGAGACCACATGGATAAGATCCCTTATGCATTTGCTATAGGATCTATCATGTACGCCATGCTGTGTACTCGTCCTGATGTCTCGTATGCTTTGAGCATGACGAGTAGATACCAGTCAGATCCAGGTGAGCGTCACTGGATAGCAGTCAAGAATATTCTTAAGTACTTGAGAAGGACTAAAGAATATTTCTTGATATTTGGAGGCGATGAGGAGCTAGATGTAAAGGGTTACAGTGATGCCAGCTTCCAAACTGACCAGGATGATTATAGATCGCAGTCAGGGTTCGTGTTTTGCTTGAATGGTGGCACTGTGAGCTGGAAGAGTTCGAAGTAGGACACAGTTGCTGATTCTACAACAGAAGCTGAGTATATTGCTGCATCTGAGGCAGCAAAGGAGGCAGTTTGGATCCGCAAGTTCATTACTGAGCTTGGGGTGGTTCCTAGCATAGCAGATCCCATAGAGCTCTATTGTGACAACAATGGAGCGATTGCACAGGCTAAGGAACCTCCCTCACACCAGCGGACCAAACACCTACTACGGTGCTTCCATCTCATTCGAGAGATTATCGATAGAGGAGATGTCAAGATTTGCAGAGTACCCACAAAGGCTAACATCGCAGATCCCTTGACCAAGGCTTTGGCACAGAAAAAGCATGATGGTCACACTAGGTCATTGGGTATTAGATACTACGGTGATTGGCACTAGTGCTAGTGGGAGATTATTAGTGAAAGCCCTAGAGCCAATCATGTGATGATTGTTGTATGGACTTTATTGTATCATATTCCTATTTATAAAGGCATGGTTATTATATTTACTTGTATTGGTGCCAAATAACTAAATATAATAATGTCCTTGAGTAGTAGGTTCTTATCTATATCAATCGATTGGTTGAATCGATAATGAGATGATATAGAGAAAACTATTCTTAATCATTCCTAGTCAAGTATTAACATTCAGGGACAATGTTAATGCGTAGAGACTAGCATGTAGGTCAACACGATGACTTGATCTCACAAGTCATGGATATGAGATATCAAGTTGACACATGGGTATGCATTGGAGAATGTATACTGAATGACATGCCATGAGAAAGTATCATGGATCGTTATATGAGTGTCATATACTTTCTCATGTGGCTATTAGTATGACTATTAGTCCTTAGACCTGAAGTCACCATGGCTCCCTACATAAGGAGTTGCATACTTTGGCTTTGTCAAACGTCACCCGTAAATGGGTGGACTATAAAGGCGATTACTGGGTATGTAACAAATTATGCGGAGGGATGTGAGTGATGTAGATGAGATCTATCCCTCCTATATGATGAGAGTGACATCGATATTCTTGATAGAGTGAGACCACGAAGTGCATGGCCATGCCCAAATGAGTCAATATAAGATATTGAGCTCATTTGATTAGAGTGAGTATACTTGGAGTTCAAGATTTAGATTGTACCGAGGATGACACGGTCTATGCCTCGATTGGTCAATCTAGATGTCAAGGATAGAGGGACATTGTCACATATTGTGAGAGTCACAATTAGTTGTCACAAAGGTGATGTTGGAGCTCAACATTCTTGTAACTTGGGTAGCAATGATGCGTTGCTAGATACCTCTCATTGCTTATGTTCCTAAATCGGTTTAGGGACATTGCCAACGTTACAAGAACCTATAGGGCCACACACATAAGAGAAATTTGATGGAGATTAGGTTCATATGATGAACCATGAGGATTAGGTTCATGGGATGAACCAAATTGGATTAAGAGTAATCCAAATTAGACTAATTGAGTTAGACTCAAGTTGATTCAAGTGTTGAATGAGTCTAATTTAGATTTGATTCATCAAATCAATTTAAATTAATGAATGGAGATTCATTAAATTAAATTGACTTGAATCAAATGGTTGGATTTGATCAACCATGGGAGATAAGAGGTCAAGTTTGACTTGACTTGAGAGGGAAGATGAAAGGTCAAGTTTGACTTGACCAAATACCATGTCATGATGATGACTTGGCATGGCTGGCCAATGATGATGCTCCACATCATCATTGACTTTGTCATATGGTGCCACCTCATGAGGGAGACCAAGGGTCATGGGAGTTACATGCATGCATGTAACCCCCTCTCCATAATGTGGCCGGCCACTTCTTGATGGGTGGGAATTGATTTTGGGTAACTCCATCTTCTTCTTCATAACTTCATCTTCTTCCTTGGATTTTTCCCTCAAGCTCTCTCCCTCTCCCAACCTCTTGGCTGAACCATCCATAGAGTGCTAGCACACTCAAGGGTGTGTTTTCTCCACCTATTGCTTGTGTGGATACCAATAGAGGAGTGTGCACTTGACACTCTTGAGTTCCGGCGAACCTTTTGGATGAGCAGGATTTGCGAAGGGCATCGCATCGAGGGTAACATCCTTATCATGTAGATCTAGGGTTTTATATAAACACATACATGTTTTTGTTTTAATACATCTTCGCACGGATCCGTGGTCGGGGCTTCCGAGGTTTTCGCAATGCAAAAAGCAGTTTTTGCGGCTCGAAAAAACCCAACAGGATTGCCCCTTCGTACACGGTCAAGGATCATGGGGCCTTGGATTAGCAGCTGGTGGGCTGTGAACCAAGTAAAAATAAATTGTGTTATTTATTTTTTCGCTGTGCTTGCTCTTATCGAACAAACGAAAGAAAGTTTTACGCTCACTATTCACTCCCCCCCCTCTAGCGATGCTTCTCGATCCAACACAATCCTCGATAAGGAGGTCGCTGTCAGAGTTTCAAACACTGGCTAAATGATGCTCTCATCACAAAGGACACAAGCTGTCCAAGAGGGCATCTTGGTGGAGGAAGGTGGTCGGCCAATCAAAGATGGGCGGCGCGTCAAGGGACCCGGCTAATAATGACAGATTGATGGGGCCGCGGCGGCATCGGGATGTTGGCCGGCGGTGTTGGCTGGCCAACGGTTGGAGCTTGGGCGGCGGTAAAGCTTGGGTGGCACCATGTTTGGGCGTCATACAAGAAAAGGAGAGGGAGAGGGGAGAAAACGGCTAGGATTTCGCAAACCTTGAACCGATTAATTCCGGGATATCTCTCATCCCCGTTATTTATAGAGAACGTATCTTTTATCCATTAAGAGACTTTTTCTCAAGACCTTTCTTAAGACCTCTTCTCTAAAACCTTTTCTCAAGAAACCTTTTCTCAAAGGGTTATTGGTTCACAACCAAAACCCATTAACCTCTCCATTAACTTAAGATAAAATAGACAAGACCATGTTGGTCTATTTTAAGTTAAAATGAACCGAACCAATTTCGGTTCATTCATTTAAAACAAATCAAACCCCTTTGGTTTATTTTCCACCATAGGATTAGAACCAAACCAATTTGGTTCATCCATCAGTCTTCATAAGACTTGGCCCATCCATGCTTCCGATGCGACTGAAATAATTTCATACTCGCTCTTTGTTTGGTCCAAACAAACCAAGTCTCTCTCGATATGAGAATCCTATTCTCAAGCTCATTTTAAATCCTTCGGATAACACTCATTGTGTGTGTGACCAAATAGGTTCCTGGTTTATGTTGGCCATATATAATTAACTATTAATTATAGAACGATCATGAGTGACACCTAGTTGTACATCATGATCTCCAATTAATCAGAAAATCAACGGTTGACCCCAGAAAAACTTTTGAAACCTTTCAGTAACTACAGTAAATCGTGCCCCGTTCCCTTCACTCATCTTATATCCACTTGGTTCAGGACATGGTCTATATGTTAGTCCCCACTAGGCTGACCACGTCACACCTAGCCCAAGTATTACTTCCTCGTCCTACGAATTCTAGTTACTACATATGTTTCCAAGAGTATCATACTCTAAACATGTAATGCTTTTTCCAAAGACTTTAGTAACAATGCGACGAGAGGCCATAGGGTATACATCTCCTCGCAAGGAGTGGTGAATCCTCTGTAGGCTATTCAAACACCTTCGGACATTTCGACTTATACCCAATCATCCTGGGTCCACATCTCCTCGGAGATGCTTGCTTAATTTGTCAAAGCATAAGTCTCCATGACCAAGATGACTTGAATACTGCAAGTCGAAGGAACATCGCACTTAAGCTGTAGTAAGAACTTCATTGACATATTCATATATACAAAGAACCATATGAAGTCTTACATCTAGTCACTCCAATGAACTAGTTACCATAACTAGAATCCACGATTAACTTCGGACATTCCAATGTCTCTAGCCAGTGAGAAACAACTGCTTGGATAAATCAAAGAGTATAACTCGTGCTAGTCTCAATAGAATTGATGGTGTTCGAATACATCATTTAATTGACTAGGGATAATTCCAATACATCATAATTACACAAGTAGAGATACTCACTAGTTGTGATCCAATCACAAATTCTCTCATGCTATGAATTGTATTATGGACATTCAGAAAATGAGTTTAAGATCCAATCAATTGTTGGTGCAGTAGGCACCTAAGTCAAACCTAAGTTTTGATTATAGCAAACGATACAAAGTTAAGTATATATTGTTATCTCATGAGCTAAATCAAGTGTGCAGAAAAGTCTCAACGCTGGAGCTGAAGGCTAGCGACACCCGGAGGAAGCCGCGGTGGTCGGGCGACACTCAAGAGACTTCGGAGGGAGCCGAAGGAATTGAGTGGAAGGCCGGAAGCAACACGTAAGTACTGAGGTAAGCTCGTGTGTGCGAGCGTAAGTAAGGTCGTATCCTCTTTACGGTGATGATCTTAAGCGTAGATCCGACCAAAGACTTCTTATAGATGGTCTAGGTCGAGATCGGACGGTCGACGACCGTCGAAATAATGTTTTCCTTAAGCTAACTTGACTTGCAAACAGCATCCCGATCGCCAACTGAAGGACTCGACCGCTGGCCCAATCGCCGATCGCCGCTAGCACTCGATCGATGCCGCCATACCGACCGGTGATGGCTATCACCGATCCCGGTCAAAGGATCAGCCTCAAGCAGTCAAGAGTTATCACCATTTTTCAAGGGGATTTGTGCCCATTTGTGATTGGCTAAAGACCCATTCGATGAGGGGCTTAAAGGCTATAAAAGGAGGGCCAAACCTAGGGTTTTTCATCAATTTCAAAAGCTTCCAAGTGCTTCCGATACGCTCCGACTCTCCGACATCCCTACGATGAAGCGCTACCGAGACGACGACTAGAGCTTCAACCTCCAATCTTTGAAGTCGTCGGTATAATCTTTAAATTTGTATAAGTTGTTTTTATTTCAAGCTTTAAATCATATCAAGGAGAGGGGGAGTGTCCCTCTACCTTGAGTCTTTCTCGAGTTTTTGTATTCGTTTAACTCCTATCTCCATCGAGAGGGAGTTCGTTTAGTATTTGCCCTCCGTGCGTGGTCAAGGACCATTAGTGCCTTGGAGTAGTAGCCGAAGGCTACGAACCAAGTAAAACCTATTTGTCTCTATTTACTTTACATTTCCGCTGCAATTAATTTTCTCTCAAGTTTTAACGAAAGAATCGAGAAAAAGTTTTTATCGCTATTCACCCCCCCCTCTAGCGAACCGCATCGATCCAACAATTGGTATCAGAGCCGGGGGTTGCTAAGATTTGGTGAAACCATCAATCTAGCCATTTTTCACAGATTTATTTTTCTTTTATTTCTTTTTATTTCAGATTTATTTCTCTTTGTTAAATTTACTCCCGCACTACTAATCCAAGACGCGAGTCTTGGTACTTTTTGTGTGTTTTTGTCGTTGCTAGTTTTTTTTCTTCGTCTCCTTGTGTTCTTTGTTCTAATGGCCCATCTCGAAGGGTTTAGCACCGTCCGACCTCCATTTTACAACGGAGATGACTTCCGTTATTGGAAGGGTCGGATGGAATGCTTTCTTAAAACCCAAATCGAGATGTGGATCATAATCCAAACGGGTTTCACACTTCCGACTAATGAAGTGGGTGACTCCTTGGATTATGATCAATGGACCATTGTGACAAAAAAACAAGTCGAAGCCGATGCTAAGGCAATGCAAATCCTTCAATGCGGCCTATCCAAGGAGGAGCTAAATCGCGTCGGCCCCTTCATAAGCGCAAAAGATCTTTGGACAAAACTAGTGGAGCTACACGAAGGGACCGATGAAGCCAAGGTATGGAAGCGCGACCTTTTGTTCAATAAATTGTATAATCTAAAAATGCAGGAACACGAGTCCGCGACACAACTTCACGCCCGAGTCCAGGACATAGTCAACAATCTACACGCAATCGGGCAAAAGGTCGAAAACCGCGACATAGGAAACATGTCCAAGCATGGGTCCCTAAGAACTTTTTGATTTCAACTCTAGGATCCAACCCGTACTGGGTTCCCAAGGACCAAATCCACTATGTGGATAGACCGAACCGATTCAACGGTCTAGGGGGTGCCAGTACAAAACATGTTTGTGATTTAACTTAGAAATTGCATGTTTTAACTTAGAATGTTTGTGCTTTAACTTAGAAATTGCATGCTTTAACTTAGAAAGTTTGTACTTTAAAACTTGTGAACTCACTTAGAACATGAACATAATCAACTTCGAAAAGATTGAGCCTCGGGGAGCCTCTTTTCAAAAATAACCAGTTAGACTAGGAGATAGTCTTAGGTGAGTCAAGTCATCATTTTCTTGAAAATGGCTTTGTCTAAGGAAGTGGTCGATGATCCGATAAAAGAAGGCCCCTGTGCCTCGCCACGACATAGAAGCCATGATCTTGAAAAGGTAAACTTGACAAGCCTAGGTTTAAATCCAAATCTAACATAAAATTACTTGAACCTAAATACACTTAATCAACTTAATTGGAAGTCATCTCACACAAAACACATAAGTATAACATGATTGATCATATAGACACAGGTGAGATGACCTAGGTTTAACAACTTACAACCAATTTAAAAAAAATCTAACATCCAATCCAACCACCTTGTGTGTAGGATCAATGGATGTTAGACGTGATTACTCGAGCACATGACCGGGGATCAACTTAAATTCACAAAGCTTCGATTCAAACGACAAGGATCGGTAGCCTTTGGGAATAACGGCAAGCTCAAAATCATCGGATCAGGTGATATCGAGCTTAACTCGAATTTTGTTATTAAAAATGTATTACTTGTAGAGAATTTTGAATATAACCTGCTTAGCGTAAGCCAATTATGTGACAATAACTATAAGGTCGTATTTTTAGAAAATGAATGTGTAATTAAAACAAATAAAACAGCTAAAACAATAATCAAAGGAACTAGGACAAATAACATTTATACAATTAACTTAATCAATTCCTCAGCCAAATGTCTTATGACACAGGAAGAGGAATCATGGTTGTGGCACCGACGACTCGGTCACTCGCACCCAAGATTCGTCCACAAGATGAGTCGAGTGGCTTAGTCAAAGGCTTACCCAACCTCAACAACTTGGTTAATAAAATCATAATGCTTGTCAACAAGGAAAACAACCTAGGACACAACACAAGTTAACTAACCAAGAACGAACCTCAAGTGTACTTGAGCTCCTGCATATGGATCTATTCGATTCACATGGAGACAAGTCACTCAATAGAAGTCAATATTGATTAGTCATAATTGACGACTACTCCAGGTTTACCTGGGTTAGGTTCATCAAACATAAAAATGATACCCTAGATCAATTAATCAATCTATTCAAATTAATCGAGAATCAAAAAGACCTTAAGGTTAAAAGACTTAGAAGCGATCATGGTGGTGAATTCGAAAATCAAAGGTTCACCGACTTCTGTAACCTAAACGGAGACCACCATGAATTCTCTTGCCCTAGGACCCCTCAGCAAAATGGCCTAGTGGAACGGAAAAACCGAACTCTACAAGAAGCCGCTAGGACCATGTTGAACGAATACGACCTACCCGATAGGTTTTGTGCAGAAGCCGTGAGTACGGCATGCTATGTCCAAAATAGGATCCTTATGGTAAAAAGGCACCTTAAGACCTCATATGAGATTTATCACGATAAAGTACCCAACATCAAGTACTTTAGGGCATTTGGGTGTAAGGTACATATCCTAAACACTAAGGATTACCTAGGGAAATTTACATCCAAAACCACGACCAGAATCTTTCTAGGATACTCAACTACAAGTAGAGCTTATAGAGTATATAACCACGACACCCTTAGAGTCGAGGAAACCATTAATGTAGTGTTTGATGAAGGACACGAACCTACAAAACCCCCGGCAACCCCAATTAGCGAGCCGATTCATACTAGACCTAACTCTGATTCCGAGATCAGGTCTAGTGTTAATCCTAACCTAAGTCAACCAAGTCACTCTATTGATCAAGTGATAGATGACTCCAACCAAACTCGTGTTCAACCAAGTCACCCCATTGATCAAGCATTAGGTGACACAAACCCAACCCAATCTAGGATTCAAACTAACCACCCTATCGATCAAGTGATAGGAGATCCTAATCTAGGAGTTCGAACTAGAGCATCCTATAGGAACCTTAGTCAAATTTCCTTAATTTCAAAGATAGAACCCAAATCAATTGAACAAGCTCTTCTTGATCCCGATTGGATTATTGCAATGCAAGAAGAGCTAGCTCAATTTACTAGGAATGAAGTGTGGGAGTTAGTACCACCACCTAAAGACAAAATGATAATTGGAACAAAGTGGGTGTTTCGAAATAAGCTTGATGATAAAAGTGAAGTAGTTAGAAACAAGGCTAGGTTAGTCGCCAAAGGGTTTAGCCAAGTCGAAGGCTTAGATTACGATGAAACCTATGCCCCAGTAGCTAGACTCGAATCCATTCGAATGTTGCTAGCTTATGCCACACATCGAGGATTTAAGCTATTTCAAATGGATGTTAAGTCGGCATTCCTAAATGGTTACATTAAAGAAGAAGTTTATGTCAGCCAAACCCCCCGGATTCAAAAATCTAGATAAACCCGACCATGTTCTAAAACTTAAGAAAGCTCTCTATGGACTTAAACAAGCTCCTCGAGCTTGGTACGAGAGACTTTCAATCCATCTTAAGTCAAAAGGGTTTAACCAAGGCTTAGTTGACCCAACTCTCTTTGTAAAAACCTTAGGTAAAGAAATATTCATAGCTCAAATTTACGTAGACGATATAATTTTTGGAACCTCTAACTCAGCCTTACTAAACGAGTTCGTTTCGCTCATGGAAAGTGAGTTCGAAATGAACTTGGTAGGCGAGTTAAGTTTCTTTTTAGGTCTACAAATTAAACAAACTAAGGATGGTATATACCTATATCAACAAAAATACACTAAGGAGTTAATTAAAAGATTTGGAATGCAAGACGCTAAGGTAATAAACACCCCAATGGCGATAAATGTTAACATAGGAGAAGACCTAGAAAGTAAGTCCATTGACTTAAAATACTATAGGAGCATAATAGGGAGTCTCCTATACTTAACTGCGAGTCGACCCGACATCCTATTCGCAGTAAGTATGTGCGCCAGGTTTCAAACCTGTGCTAAGGAGTCACACCTAACCCTAGTTAAGCGTATCCTTAGATATCTTAAGGGCACACTTAACATTGGTATTTGGTACCCTAGATCTACGGAGTTCGAACTAATCGGCTACTCCGATTCGGATTATGCCGGTAGCAAGCTCGATAGAAAGAGCACGAGTGGTTGTTGTCAACTTCTCGGCTCGAGTCTAGTGAGTTGGTGCAGTAGGAAACAACACTCTGTTGCTTTATCTACCACCGAAGCCGAATACATCGCGATGGGTGAGTGTGTCACGCAGCTTCTTTGGATGAAGCACACTCTCCGTGACTTTAAGTTAGACTTTACGAATACTAAACTTCACGTAGATAACATTAGTTCAATTAATCTTACAAAGAATCCGATATATCACTCTAGGACCAAACATATAGAGGTCAAACACCATTTCATTCGAGAACATGTGGCCAACGGAGCCATACACCTCGAATACATCGAATCGAAGTCTAACTTGGCAGATCTATTTACTAAAACCCTACCCGAAGCCGAATTTAGTCTATTAAGATGAAAATTGGGCATGTGCGTAATAGAATAGGTGCATGCAAATTATATGTTCTTACTACTATTACATTTTTATGGAACTAGCATAGGACATACCTTAGATATCATGCACCTATAGATTTAAGGAGCCAGTACATCTCACAACACATAGGACTAATGTGTTTGTGTACTTAGCCACGTAGATGGGCGTGAGATGTTAGGACCTTACTCCTGGTTCCAGATGTAGAGCTAGTGCATCGCTATGAACCACGGAGTATAATCATACATACTAACCGACTCTGACCAGGACTGGTTGATCTTACATATCAATCAAGCCAAATATGAGTCGAACATTTTATAGATGAGATTATTTTCAGTATATTATTTTTTATATATTTAAAATGGGGAACATGCTTGGACTTTAAATTTAACACTTTTTGTTTTCCACACACCCCTTACTCTTTTCGATATACGGCAAAAGGGGGAGAAAAAGGCCAAAGTTAAGAACTCTTACTTCATATTTAAACCAAAAGTTAAAACTTAGTTAACTTTTACCAAAAGGCCAAAGAATTCTTAAACTTATTTGTGTTGTCTAAGTTTTACTTAAACTTATTTTTTAAAACTTTATGTCGTTAATGTTTTACTTAAGGGGGAGAAAGGGCTTAACTAAAACATTTTACTAAGGCCAACTTTAAGTAATGTTAATTACTTAAAGCAACCCTCAAGGGGGAGGATTAAGGTCTTTCTTCAAGACTCACCCTCGGTCAAGGGGGAGGTTTCCTCAAGGGGGAGTACTTGAAGAAAATCCTTACTGCTCCAACTTAATCTTCATATTTTTTTGTTTCTCATGCACATTATTACTCTTCATGCTTGCTATTTACTTAACTTTGTATGTGGGTTTGCCATAAATCAAAAAGGGGGAGATTGTTGGTGCAGTAGGCACCTAAGTCGAACCTAAGTTTTGATTATAGCAAACGATACAAAGTTAAGCATATATTGTTATCTCATGAGCTAAATCAAGTGTGCAGAAAAGTCTCAACGCTGGAGCTGAAGGCTAGCGACACCCGGAGGAAGCCGCGGTGGTCGGGCGACACTCAAGAGACTTCGGAGGGAGCCGAAAGAATTGAGTGGAAGGCCGGAAGCAACACGTAAGTACTGAGGTAAGCTCGTGTGTGCGAGCGTAAGTAAGGTCGTATCCTCTTTACGGGGATGATCTTAAGCGTAGATCCGACCAAAGACTTCTTATAGATGGTCTAGGTCGAGATCGGACGGTCGACGACCGTCGAAATAATGTTTTCCTTAAGCTAACTTTGCCTTACGAGCAGATCACGATCGCTAACTCAAGGACTCGACTGCCGTCCATCAGTCGAGTGACTACGGCTAGCACTCGATCGATGTCGCATCATCGATCATTCGTCAAAGGATCACCTCGGCGATCAAGAGTTATCACCATTTTTCAAGGGGATTTGTGCCCATTTGTGATTGGCTAAAGACCCATTCGATGAGGGGCTTAAAGCCTATAAAAGGAGGGCCAAACCTAGGGTTTTTCATCAATTTCAAAAGCTTCCAAGTGCTTCTGATACGCTCTGACTCTCCGACATCCCTACGACGAAGCACTGCCGAGACGACGACTAGAGCTTCAACCTCCAATCTTTGAAGTCGTTGGTATAATCTTTAAATTTGTATAAGTTGTTTTTATTTCAAGCTTTAAATAATATCAAGGAGAGGGGGAGTGTCCCTCTACCTTGAGTCTTTCTCGAGTTTTTGTATTCGTTTAACTCCTATCTCCATCGAGAGGGAGTTCGTTTAGTATTTGCCCTCCGTGAGTGGTCAAGGACCATTAGGGCCTTGGAGTAGTAGCCGAAGGCTACGAACCAAGTAAAACCTATTTGTCTCTATTTACTTTACATTTCCGCTGCAATTAATTTTCTCTCGAGTTTTAACGAAAGAAACGAGAAAAAGTTTTTATCGCTATTCACCCCCCCCTCTAGCGAACCGCATCGATCCAACATCAAATACATGAAAACATGTATACTCAAATAGTGAATCTTCATTTATCAAATAAATTGTACAACCATAAGGCAATTGTCTTAGGACATCTCTCATATATCACTAACAAGCTCCCACTTGGCCTAATGTCAATCGCCACGGTATCCAATATCATAAGCTCTAACATGACCCTCAAACTTACTTTGAGGTAAGACCTTAGTTAAAGGATCCACTAAGTTCCTTTCAGTGGGAATCTTTTCTATTTGTATTTCTTTCCTACTAATGATCTTTTTGATCAAATGATAGTGGTGAAGCACATGTTTGGATCGTTGATGAGACTACACCAAGTTCAGAGATGAACTTCTTGATCCAAACCGCTTTCTTTACTACTTCCGAATCTGCAATGTATTCTGCCTTAGTGGTAGAATCCGGTATAGTGTCTTTCTTGGAACCTTTCCAACTTATTGCTCCTCCATTTAAGGTGAATATGTACCCATACTGAGACCTGAAATCATCCTTGTCTGTCTGGAAGCTGACATTCATATACCCGCATATTACCATATCACCCTCTCCATATATTAGGAACACATCCTTAGTTCTTCTTAAGTACTTAAAGATTGTCTTAACAGTCACCCAATGATCCATTCTTGGATCAGATTTGTATCTTCTCATGACACTTAGAGCATACGATACATCGGGACTCGTACATAACATAACATACATGATAGATCCTACTGCAGATGCATAGGAAATCTTACTCATGCAAATCCTCTCGTCTTCTGTGCGCAGACATAGACTTCGAAAGGTGTATCCCATGCATGATGGGAAGGAAACCTTTTGTTGGATTTTGACATGATAAACCCCTTTAGCACTCAGTCTATATATGTAGACTATGAAAGACCAAGCAACTGTTTCGATCTATCTCTATAGATCTTGATCCCGAGGATGTAGGTCACTTCTCCTAGGTCTATCATCGAGAGTGTTTTGGATAACCAAATTTTAACTGACTGTAAGATAAATATATCATTTTCTATAAGTAATATGTCATCGACAAACAATACTAGGAACACGATTGCACTCCCACTAACCTTCTTGTACACACAGGGTTCATCTAGATTTTGTGAGAAATCAAACCTTTTGATTGTCTCATCAAAATGGATATTCCATCTCCTGGATGCTTTCTTCAGTCCATATATGAACCGTCGAAGCTAGCATACCTTGGTTTTATCAACCGATGTGAAACCCTCGGGTTGTATCATATACACGTCCTCGAGAAGGTTTCCATTAAGGAAAGCCATTTTCACATTCATTTTTCATATCTCATAATCATAATGAGCTACTATGGCCAGGAGCATCCAAATGGATTTAAGTATAGCTACTGGTGAATAGGTCTCGTTATAATCAACACCTTACTTTTGACGATAGCCTTTCGCCACTAATCTAGCCTTATAGGTAATCACATTACCATCCATGTCAGTTTTCTTCTTGAAAACCCACTTGCACCCTATAGGCTTTATGCCTTAAGGTGGGTCCACCAAGTTCCAAACTTGATTTTCATAGATGGAATCCATTTCTGACTTCATGACATCAAGCCATTTGTCCATTTGTGAATTTTTCAGAACTTCTTCATAACTGGTAGGCTCCTCATCATCAATGAGTAACACGTCGTTCGATTCGCTTACGAGAAATCCATATCTCTCAGGAATGTTGCGTGTCCTACCAGATCTACGAAGATTTGGTGTTACAATAGGTTCAACCGATGTCTCATCACTATGAGTTATCGATTGAGGTGATTGACCAGGTATCTCCTCAATGTCTATTGGAGTCTCTTGAACCTCCTAAAGTTCAACGGTACTCCCACTATTTTCTTGCAAGAGAAAATCATTCTCTAGAAACACAACATGCCTTGAAACAAACACCTTTTGTTTCATAGGATGATAGAATTGGTAACCCCTCATTTCCTTAGGGTATCCAATAAATAAACATTTATAAGATTTAGCATCTGGTTTATCTGATACAATCCACTTCACATAAGCAAGACAACCCCATATCTTTAAGTAAGATAAATGAGATTTCTTACTATTCCATATCTCATATGGAGTAGTAGAGACTACCTTAGTCGGAACTTTGTTTAGCAAGTAAACAACAGTCTGAAGTGCATAGCGCAAAAGGACTTGGGAAGATTCGCATGATTCATCATCGACCTAACCATGTCCAACAAGGTTCGGTTTTGCCTCTCAGATACACCATTCAGTTGTGGTGTATACGGCGGAGTCCATTGAGACAATATACCATTATCCCTTAGTTAATCTAGAAACTCTTGAATCAAGTATTCACCACCTCAATTCGATCAAAGTATTTTAATACTCTTGCCAAGTTGTTTCTCTACTTCATTTTTGAATTTTTTGAACCTTTCAAAGGCTTCAGACTTGTGTTTCATCAAGAACACATAGCCAAACCGTGAGTGATCATCGGTGAAGGTAATGAAGTAGCTATAGCCTCCTAGAGCTTGAGTTGGCATAGGTCCGCATACATCAATATGTATTAGACCAAGCAACTCTCCCACCGGTTCACCTTTTCCAGTAAAAGGTAACTTGGTCATCTTGCCCTTTAAGCATGATTCACATGTATCATATGAATCTAATTCAAACGATTCCAGAATTCCACATCGGTATAATTCAGACATGCGTTTCTTGCTTACATGGCCAAGATGACAATGCCACATGTAGGAGTCTAATTGATTATATTTTCGAGCACACTTGTTGCTCGCTTCGATATTGAAAATGTCACTGGATACATCCAACGTATAAATACCATTCCTTAAAGTTCCAGTCCCATAAAGAATGTCATTCAAAGTTATGTAACAATAATTGTTACTAAAAGTTAAATGGTATCCATTTCTATTTAAATAAGAAATAGAAATGATGTTCTTTATCAACGAAGGAACATAAAAGTAATTGTCCAATTTTTAGACAAGTCCTTTAGCGAGCTTCAACAAATATGTTCTGATGGCGACCACAGTAACATTTTCTCCATTGCCAACTCACAAATTTGATTCTCCCTTGACGAGTCTTCTTCTATTCCTTAGCTCATGTATGTCATTATATATATGTGAGCCACACCCGGTGTCCAATACCCAATGTCTAAAGAAATAGAATGACAATCAATAATAATGATATCTGAAGAAGATGGGGCATCAAATGTCTTATTCTTCTTCACGGACTCAAGATAAATCTTACAGTTTCTTCTCTAATGGCCCTCCTTGCCACAATGATGGCAAGTGTAATGCCTGTAAAATTTCTAGCAAATTTTATAAGAATTTTGCATGACTATAATGACCTTTATGTGGGCTCTTTCAAAAATAAAAGAAAATAGAGCCAAAAAGGATGCATGGCCCAGGGTTTGAACCCTGAACCTCCAAGCAGATAACTAAACCTTAAGATGCATTTGATAACCAGAAACCCAGCAAGGATGTGATGTTAGAAGGGTAAGGGAAATGATAGATAAGGGTAGGGGAGGCAAAGGGACACCTTCAATTGAATAAATAGGGGTAATGAAGAGACAAGAGAACCACAAGTATCCTTCTCTTCTTTCTTTCTTCTTCCTCCACCAAAAACCTCCCTCTCCTTTATCCCATTTCTGAAAACTCAAGAAACAAGAAAAGAGCTCTTGTCTTGGCACCACCTAGGGTATATCCTTATACTAAACAAGCGAAAGGATGTAAGTAATCCCCTCACCTGCAGTACAAGTTATTTCGATTGTTTGAATCCTTAAAAACCCTCTTTGAAAGTTTCGGCCAACCCATGTTCATGTCCTCTAATGATCTTCAATGCCATGTTTTATATGTATATGATGATAACATGTTGATAGATAGGCTTTGTACAAGTTGTTTGTGTAGGGGATCGATTGGCCGGCTAGAGGGGGGTGAATAGCCCTCGTTCGTTGGATGTCGTATTTTGCTCGTCTACAAAATGTTAGCGCAAGCGGAATATGCAAATACAAATAAATAAAGACAAGCAAATAAACAAATAATACAAACACCGAGATGTAACCTGGTTCACGGCTACGCTGCTAATCCACGGTCCGATTCGTCCACGGTGAATCACTCCGCAATCTATCCACTAGATCTCTCCTTTGCACAAAGCTAGGTGGAGGTAACCTCTTTACAATCTCTCTTTTTACAATAGAATGGAAATAAAACAAGTAAGAAGAGTGGAAGAACACTTAGAGCACTTTGGGAGCGAATTGGAGCATGAGCATTAGCCTCCCAAAGCCCCATCCTCTTCCTTTTTATAGAGGAAGAGGGTTTCTTCCCATTGACACAGGATCAGTCGACTGATTCCCTCGATCAGTCGACTGATCCCGTAGCCGTTGCCCAATAACGACCGCTTTCCACGTTGGATTCCATCCAACGGTATTGACATCAGTCGACTGATGGCACCCATCAGTCGACTTATGTCAATCGATGAGTGCTCGCGAATCGACTCCATTACATGCCCGTGCGGTGTCATTCATCAACGTCCCTTAGCGTTCGGCCGGATCAAGCCATCGATCGACTACCCATGTAACTTGGATTGAACCATCAAAGGAGCTCGTGATGGAGAAAAAGATAGTGATTTTCTTGAGTGAAATTGAAGGGGGAAGTTGGTGCTTTCCAGTCCTTCAAAGCTAGTTCAAGGCAATCAAAGATCAAGCAATCCAAAGCTCTTGTAAAGTGTTTTTCCTTTACTTGCATTTGTATTTCATTGTATTTGCTTGTATTTATTTGATTATTGTTGTAATCATTATTGTACGAGGTTTCTCCGCCTCCGGATTGTTCCGAGAAGGAGTGTTTATTAGTGGTTGCGTGTGCATCACTAGAGCTCGATCCGTGGAGTAGGAACCGTGCGGTTTCGAACCACGTTACATACTCGTGTTCTTGTTGTGTTGGCGTATTTCGTTATTGTATTATATCTATTTCTGCTGCGCACTAACGAAATTGTAGAGATGAACACGCGATCGAATTCCATCTATGAACGGTCAAACGCTATTCACCTCCGCTCTAGCGGCGTCAAATATCCTACAATTGGTATCAGAGCCCGGGGCTCTTCTACGGACTTCTATGGATTATCATTAGTGGATCGGACTTTATGTGGGCTTGATCCATGGGTGGCCAAGATCCAACTCCTCCTCATGGTCCCTAATGTAGCCTATTAACACCTCATGAAGCTTAGATCCAATGGATAGAAACAAAACTTTAGATCCAAAGGTAGATATTAAATCTCTAAGATCCGACGGTTGAGATTAAATCTCTAGATTCGACGGTTGAAATTAAATCCCTAGAACCAATGGAGGAGATTAAATCATGGCTTATCCCTAACTCTATAAAAGGAGGACAAGGGGTGGGCGCAAGAGAGGAATCCTAATTGAGATAGGATTAGGGTTTGGAGGCTTAGGGTTTTGGAGGCTTGGGCGGCACCAAATAAGGAAGTATTTTCCTTTCTTCTTCTTCCTTCAAGGTGGTCGGCGTCTAGCAGGTTTTTCCAGCCTTTTCCAGCCATTGGCCAGTGGCCAAAGACCCTCTTCTCCTTCTCCTTAGGTGGTGGAAACAAGATATAGGGCTTTCCCTTGTTTCTTGGCCGGTTTCCACCATAATCTCCTTCTCCTTGTTGGTCGGCGACAAGCATTCTCCTTGTTGCTTGTTGGTTGGCTATAGGAAGGAGAAGAGCCTTGTTTATATTCTTCCTCTTGCTTTGGAAGAGCAAGGAAGGAAGATTTGCAATCTAGGAGCTTCATCTTTTGGTAGATCGGCGCCCACACGACGTCCGAAAGGAGGAAGGTCATACATTAGAAGATCGAGAGGTATACCTATTCTCTATTCTCTTTTGTTACTTGCTTGTATTTATTTTTCCAATTATGAGCATGATAAATTCTATTTGTCGATAAATAATACTTGGATCCCGAACATAAATACAAAAGCCGGCGATCTGTACATCGTCTATTCCGTGGCTACTCGTAGAATAGAGGTCGGTCGATTGAACAACGAGTTTGTTCAAGTGACCTCTCTAAACGAATAGCACGACGATGACTTGATTGTTTGGGCAATCCCTTTTGTCTAGGATTAATTTTTTTTTAATCAGGGGACATCGGTGGGATCGCCATGAACAAACAACCAAGGTGAAGTGGGAAGCGAAGTTTCCCCTCACGGACTCGATAAGCAAAACCCTACACTACCAGGGTTAGCCCCTGATAGAGAAATTGAATTTGAGATCGAATTGATTCCTAGTACTAACCCGATCTCTAAAGCACCTTACCGTATGACACCGGCTAAATTGAAGGAACTTCAGGGATAGCTACAGGAGTTACTCGACAAGGGACTTATACGCCCAAGTCGCTCTCCATGGGGAGCTCCAGTACTGTTGGTAAAGAAGAATGATGGGTCTATGCGAATGTGCATAGACTATAGAGCGTTAAATAATGTGATGATCAAGAACATGTACCCTCTACCATGGATTGACGACCTATTCGACCAGTTAAAGGGTGCCACCGTCTTCTCTAAGATTGATCTGAGGTCTGACTATCATCAAGTGAAAGTGAAACCAGATGATATACCGAAGACGGCTTTCCGAACAAGATACGGACATTATGAGTTCGTAGTTATGCCTTTCGGAGTGACGAATGCACCTGCTATGTTCATGGATCTGATGAATCGGGTATTCTCGACATTCCTCGATAAATTTGTGATCATTTTCATCGATGATATAATGATATATTCGAGAACCTAAGAAGAGCACGCCGAACACCTGAATATGGTATTGCAAATTCTTCAAAAAAACTAGCTGTATGCAAAGTTCTCCAAATACGAGTTCTGGCTCGATCAAGTATCATTTTTGGGTCACATTATATCCAAGCACAGAGTGATGGTAGACCCAATAAAGATTGAAGCTGTGAGTAACTGGAACAGGTCAAAGAATGCCAGCGAAATCAGAAGCTTTCTTGGACTAGCAAGCTACTACAGGAAGTTTGTAGAGGATTTCTCTAGAATTGCAGCCCCTATGACAGTTCTCACCAGAAAGAACAAAAAGTATGAATGGATGGATGCCTTCGAGAAGAGTTTCACGGAATTGAAAAGGAGACTGACCAGTGCTCCAATCCTTGCTCTTTCGGACAGTAACGAAGGCTTCGACATGTACAGCGACGCTTCCAAGTTGAGACTCGGAGTTGTACTCATGCAGAATGGCAAAGTCATTGCCTATACCTCTAGGCAACTCAAGGAACATGAAAGGAATTATCCCATTCACGATCTAGAGCTAGCGGTCGTAGTCTTTACTCTCAAAACATGGAGGCATTATCTATATGGAGCTCAGTGTAGGATTTATAAAGATCACCAGAGTCTGAAATATTTCTTCACACAGAAAGACCTAAATATGAGACAATGCAGATGGCTCGAGCTCGTCAAGGACTATGACTGCGAGATCTTCTACCATCCAGGAAAAGTGAACAAAGTGGCCGATGCACTTAGCAGGAAGTCCTGTGCCACCTTGATGTCTCTATCGGTATTATATCGACCCTTAGAAAGGGAAATTATGTGTTATGGGGTTGAAATCATATCCGGACAGCTTTCTGTTAGGGCAATCTCTTGCCGTGATAAGGTTTTGATGTGTGTGGCAAAGGGTTTAAGTTAGTTTGTTATGTTGATTTGATATATGCATTGAAGTCGTGCAGGACTTAGTAATTCGCACATGGAGCCGTGGCGAGTTTCACATCTCATGACTCGTGCCTTGAGTTGGTGAAGGATAGCTTTGCGGAAGCCATGCGCTTGGAGCATCCGAGGGACCGCCGGACGAGGAGCTTGGAGTGAAGCCGGAGGAAGTAGACTTCGAGGCAAGAAACGCGAAGGAGCATTGCAGAGTCGTGCGCCTGATGCTGCCGAAGGACGTGGCCGCAAACGAAGAGAACTTCGAAGGCGAGGGACTCCGAGAGATGAGAGTGAGCGAATGTAACCCGGGAAGGGGTAGCTCTTAGGTGAAACTTGGCCATTTGGCTAAGTGTCGGATTAGTTTTCGACACCCGATCATTGCCATGTCATGGCGATCGCTCGATGATGGTTCGATCGACTAGTATAAGACCAGTTTAGTGCTTGGCAGTCGACTGCCATGGTGCGATCAAGCCCGATGTCGGCGGGATCGACTACCGAGAATACGATCGTGATGGCACTGCAGCGGGCGAGAATGGAGTCGACTCCATTGAGCACTCAACTGATCGAGCATCGATCGATGGTAGGATCGATCGGTGATGCGATGCGTTGGATGAAGTCCAACGTGGAAAGTGGCCGTTATTGGGCAACGGCTACAGGACCAGTCGACTGATCGAGGGCATCAGTCGACTGCTCCTGTGTCAATGGGAAGAAACCCTCTTCCTCTATAAAAAGGAAGGGGATGGGGCTTTGGGAGGCTAATGCTTGAGCTCTAAACTTCTCCCAAAGTGCCATACACGATTTCCCACTCTTCTTACTTGCTTTATTTCCATTCTATTGTAAGAAGAGAGATTGTAAAGAGGTTACCTCCACCTAGCTCTGTGCAAAGGAGAGATCTAGTGGATAGATTGCGGAGTGATTCACCGTGGACGAATCGGACCGTGGATTAGCGGCGTAGCCGTGAACCACGTTACATCTCGGTGTTTGTATTGTTTGTTTTCATTGTTTATTTGCTTGTCTTTATTTATTTGTATTTGCATATTTCGCTTGCGCTAACATTTTGTAGACGAGCAAATTACAACATCCAACGAACGAGGGCTATTCACCCCCCTCTAGCCGACCAATCGATCCCCAACACTTTCTACCATGACGATAGCACCGATGCTATTCTATGATATATTAGAAAAGCAAGCCCGTGACCCAAGCATCCAAAGGATCAAGCAAGAGGTCCTAGAAGGGAAGAATGAGGGATTTCGTATCTCTAACAGTGGAGTAATATACCTCAGGGATCTCTTATGTATTCCCGATGATCCAGAATTATGGAAGAAGATATTTGAGGAAGCTCACGGAACCCCCTATGCGATGCATCCTGGATCCACCAAGATGTACCAAGATCTAAAAGGGAAGTTCTGGTGGTTCGGTATGAAAATAGATGTTGCTCAGTCTGTTAGTACCTATTAGACCTGCCAGAGGGTTAAAGCATAAAACCAGAGACTTGGAGGAACACTGCAGCCAATCCAAATTCCAGAATGGAAATGAGAAGATATTTCTATGGATTTCATCTCAGGACTACCCAAGACGATGAACGGATATGACGCTATATGGGTGATCGTGGACAGATTGACGAAGTCTGCCCACTTCTTAGCAATCAAGATGACCTACTCAACTGAGCAACTGGCTTAATTATATGCTAGGGAAATTATCATATTACATGGGATTCCTAAGACCATCATTTCTGATAGAGATGATCGCTTTATTTCCCATTTCTGGGAATGTGTTCAGAAGGCCCTTGGCACGAAGCTATTATTCAGTACTACCTTTCATCCTCAGACTGACGGACAGACAGAAAGGGTGAACCAAGTATTGGAGGATATGTTATGAGCTTGGGCCTTGGATTTCAAAGGGAGCTGGTGCCGATACTTATGCTTCGCAAAATTCGCCTACAATAATAGCTACCAAGCTACTATTGGAATGACACCCTACGAGGCTCTATACGGGAGGAGATGTAGATCTCCTATATGCTGGTATGAGGGTGGTGAAAAGAAGGGGATGGTACTCCAAATAGATTTCGTTGACGACACCACCCGAGCTATACAGAACATCCGCCAAAGAATTGAAATAGCTCAGAGCCGACAAAAGAGCTATGCAGATATGCGGCGTAGACCATTGGAATTCAAAGTCGAGGATCTGGTATTCCTCAAAGTATCCCCTATGAAGGGAGTGATGAGATTCGGAAGGAAGGGTAAGCTGAGTCCACGCTATGTGGGACCGTATCTGATACTGAAGAGAGTCGGCAAGGTAGCTTACGAGCTAGAGCTGCCTCAAGAGATGTCGGTTATTCACAACGTGTTCCACGTTTCGATGCTCAAGAAGTGCATTTCTAGTACAAACCAAGTGATTGAGCCACAAACAGTGCAAGTTCAAGAGGACCTGAGTTATAAAAGTCGGCCTATCCAGATACTAGACCGAGAAGTCAAAAGACTAAGGAATAAAGAGGTGCCCTTAGTGAAGGTCCTGTGCCAAAGTCAACGGTATGAAGAATCCACCTGGGAACGCGAGGAGGACATGAAACAAAAGTATCGTGAGTTGTTCTAAGTTTCGAGGATGAAACTTTTAAAAGGTATGAAGGACTGTAACACCCGTAAAATTTATAGCAAATTTTATAAGAATTTTGCATGACTATAATGGGCTTTATGTAGGCTCTTTCAAAAATAAAAGAAAATAGAGTCAAAAAGGATGCATGGCCCAGGGTTTGAACCCTGAACCTCCAAGCAGATAACTAAACCTTAAGATGCATTTGATAACCAGAAACCCAGCAGGGGTGTGCTGTTAGAAGGGTAAGGGAAATGATAGATAAGGGTAGGGGAGGCAAAGGGACATCTTCAATTGAATAAATAGGGGTAATGAGGAGACAAGAGAACCACAAGTATCCTTCTCTTCTTCCTTTCTTCTTCCTCCACCGAAAACCTCCCTCTCCTTTCTCCCATTTCCGAAAACTCAAGAAGCAAGAAAAGAGCTCTTGTCTTGGCACTACCTAGGGTATATCCTTATACTAAACAAGCAAAAGGATGTAAGTAATCCCCTCACCTGCAGTACAAATTGTTTCGATTGTTTGAATCCTTAAAAACCCTCTTTGAAAGTTTCGGCCAACCCATGTTCATGTCCTCTAATGATCTTCCATGCCATGTTTTATATGTATATGATGATAACATGTTAATAGATAGGCTTTGTACAAGTTGTTTGAGTGTTTGAGTTCAAACCCCTCTTTGAAAGTTTCGGCCAACCCATGTTCATGTCCTCTAATGATCTTCCATGCCATGTTTTATATGTATATGATGATAACATGTTGATAGATAGGCTTTGTACAAGTTGTTTGAGTGTTTGAGTTCAAAGCCCTCTTTGAAAGTTTCGGCCAACCCATGTTCATGTCCTCTAATGATCTTCCATGCCATGTTTTATATGTATATGATGATAACATGTTGATAGATAGGCTTTGTACAAGTTGTTTGGGTGTTGATTTCCTAAGACCCTTCCTTAGGGTTTCGGCCAAGATGTGTTCATGCTTACCAATGATCCCCCTTGCCATGTTTTATATATATATGATTCTAACATGTTGATAGATAGGCTTTGTACAAGTTGTTTGGGTGTAGATTTCCTAAGACCCTCCCTTAGGGTTTCGGCCAACCCATGTTCATGTCCTCTAATGATCCTCCATGTTATGCTACATGTATATAAGATGTTAATATGATGTTAGTTAGGCTTTGTGTAAGTTGTTTGAGCATTTGAATTCTTACAAACCTTCCTTGGATGTTTCGGCCATGATAAGTTTATGCTCACCAATGATCTTCCATGCCATGATATATCTATATATGATGTTAACATGTTGATAGTTAGACTTTATGATAGCATGATTTGTTTATGCCACTACCTTATGTCCATGTTAATTGTATGAATGTATGATTATGTTATGCTCATTGCGTCATGATGAACAAGTATGTATGATGAAATGCCTAAGAGACGCTTCCTTATGAATGGGGACTAAGAGCACTCTTTATGTTATGAAAGAAGGGATGTCCCTTGTCGAGTCCGTGAGGGGAAACTTCGCTTCCCCTTCGCCTCGGTTGCTTGACCATGGTGATCCCTTCGATGTCCCCGGATTAAAAAATTTAATCCTAGACAAAAGGGATTCCCAAAGCAACCAAGTCATCGTCGTTCTATTCATTTAGAGAGGTTACTTGAAAAAACTAGTTGTTCAAGCGACCTTCCTCTATTCTACGAGTAGCCGCGGAATAGACAATGTCCGGATCCCCGGTTTTTGTGTTTATACTCGGGATCCAAGTATTATTTATCCATTTACAGAAATATAACATGCTTATATTTGTAAAACAAAAACAAGCAATGAATAAAAGAGAAAGAAGAATAGGTATACCTCTTGGTCTTCTAATGTATGACATTCCTCCTTTTGGACGTCGTGTGGGCGACGATCCACCAAAAGTCGAAGCTCCTAGATTGCAAAACTTCCTTCCTTGCTTTTCCCAAGCAAGAGGAAGAAAAGAAATAATGTTTTTCTCCTTCCAAAACTCAACCAACAAAGAGCTATCAAAGCCCTTGCCGCCGGCCAACTAGAAGGAGAAGGAGATGGTGGAAAACTACCAAGACACCAAGGGAAACCCTATATCTTGTTTCCACCACCTAAGGAGAAGAAGAAGGAGGCTTTGGGCGCCGGCCAAGGCTGGAAAAAAGCTGGGAGAAGCTTCTGGACGTTGGCCCAAAGAGGAAGAAGAAGAGAGAAAAAAACCTTCCTTATTTGGTGCCACCCTAGCCTCCAAACCCTAATCCCAATCCTATCTCAAATAGGATTGCTCCTTGCCGCCCAAACCCTAGCTCTCCTCCTATTCATTATGTCATCCATGACCACTCCCCATGCCCTCCTTTTATAGAGTTAGGGGTAAGTCATGAATTAATCTCCTCCATTGGTTCTAGAGATTTAATCTCAACCGTCGGATCTAGAGATTTAATCTCAACCGTCGAATCTTAGAGATTTAATCTCTACCAATGGATCTTAGAGTTTTGTTTCTATCAATTGGATCTAAGCTTCATGAGGTGTTAATAGGCAACATTAGGGACCATGAGGAGGAGTTGGGTCTTGGCCACCCATGGATCAACCCCACATAAATTCCGATTCACTAATGATGATCCAATCCACTAAAGGTTCATCAATGATCTACCTCACCAACCCCCATATGATAATATGGGCTCCATATATTATTTGTACATTTTCTCCCCGTCTTTAAGATCTCGAATGTCCGTCGATTAATTAATTTACTGACCATTAATTAATCAACATCTAACTTCTTGAGTAGTACCACTCAACCTTTTCATCATGCCGGACCAAGTCCACCTGCAGGGTTTACATGATGAACCTTATGAGCTTCTCAAGGGGACATCATCATCCTAATATATAGGACACGGTTTCCTCCTATAATCAACGACACACTATATAAATAATATCATCTCCCAACTTACCGAGCCTATCGATTTAATCTATAAATCTCGCCCATTGGTAAATCAAAGAGATGAGTACTAAGTATATGTGCTCGTTATTATATCGGGATTAAGAGCATGTACTAAATAATATCTGAGGTCTGATTCGATTATGTGGTCAGCAATAAATCGAATCACCTTTATGTCGGTCCTGCTCAATACACACAAAGTGCACTAGTGTGATTCTATGGTCAAGACAAACCAATACCAAATCACGCTACAACCATTCCGATGGTTTGTCCAAAGCCATCTCGGTTGTGAGCCTTTACTTATATTTTCCAAGGGGTCGATAACATGATCTCCTGTGTGACACCACACACCATGTTATCTACAATGTAAAGTATGAGACAATATTGCATAACCATAAAAATATGCAAACAATGATCGTGTGATTCTTATTTCAAAATAAAGATGTTCATACAAAAGATAGACTTTTCAGTATACATCCCTACAATCTCCCACTTATACTAAAAGACTATGCTGTTCTCAAAGTGCCATACATCTGATCCCCATTCCCTCCACATGCATATCAAAATCTCTCGCCGGATGGGCCTTAGTGAAAGGAACTGCCAGGTTATCCTCCGATGCAATCTTGGCCACAACAACTTCTCCTCTCTTTACGATTTCTCGTATCAGGTGGTACTTGCGCTCTATGTGTTTACTAGCCTTATGGGCTCATGGTTCCTTCGAGTTTGCAACTGCACTACTATTATCACAATAAATTGTGATAGTTCTGGGCAAACCAGGAATCACATCCAAGTCCATCAGGAAGTTCCTGAGCCATACAACTTCTTCGTCACGCAGGCCGCCACATACTCACCTTCCATGGTGGAGTCCGCCACGCATTTGCTTGACACTCCTCCATACAATGGCTCCACCTCCCAAAGTAAACACAAACCCGAGGTAGACTTATCTGTTATCCCTATCATATTGAAGTCAATCTGTAACCCAGGAGTAATTGGTCCGATAAACCAAAGATATAATCCCTAGTCCTTCTCAGGTACTTCAATATATGCTTTACCGCAGTCCAATGTCCCTGTCCTGGATTACTCTGATATCTGCTGACCATGCCCACGACAAAGCAGATATCTGGTCTTATACAGAGCATCGCATACATGAGGCTTCCTACTGCCGAAGCATAAGGAACCGACTTCATCTCCTCTATCTCCTCAGATGATCTAGGACACATCTCCTTAGATAAAGGAATTCCATGCCTGAAAGGTAGAAAACCCTTCTTGGAGTTCTGCATGCTAAAACGCTCCATAATCGTGTCTATGTATGAGGCTTGGGATAAGCACAACATCCTTTTCCTGCGATCCCTTATAACCTTGATCCCAAGGATGTGTCCCACCTCTCCCAAGTCCTTCATATCAAACTGTTTGGACAACCATACCATTACGTCCGATAACACCTTGATATTGTTGCCAATCAACAAAATGTCATCTACGTATAGTACAAGAAATACCACTACGTTTTCGTCATATCTCTTGTATACACAACACTCATCCGGACTTTGAATAAATCCATAAGACTGAATCACCTCAACAAACCGGATGTTCCAAGACCTCGAAGCTTGCTTCAATCCATAAATGGACCGATTAAGCTTACATACAAGATGCTCTTTGCCCTTAGCAATGAATCCCTCTGGTTTCTTCATGTAGATGTTTTCCTCAAGACTTCCATTAAGGAAAGCTGTCTTGAAATCCATCTGCCACACCTCATAATCCATATGAGCTATTATGCATAAGAGAATCCGGATATATTTAAGCATGGCTACCGGCGAAAAGGTCTCCTCATAATCGATACCTTCTTTCTGAGTATACCCCTTCGCAACAAGCCTCGCTTTGAAGGTCTCAACCTTCCCATCTATTCCTCTCTTTCTTTTGTAGATCCACTTGCATCCAATGGTTTTTACACCATCGGGTGGTTCTACTAGCTCCCAGACCTGATTTGAATCCATAGATTCAATCTCAGCATTCATTGCACTTTGCCAAGATACTGCATCTTTATCTTGGATTGCCTCATCATATGTCCAGGGATCAGGTTCATGTTCGCCAGGGACCAAATCAGAAGATTCCACCAAGAACATGAATCTATCAGGCTGTCTCACAATCCTCCCACTACGACGAGGTATCACCTGTGTATCCTCTGTGACATGCGGTGCAGTGACATGTGGTATATCCTCTTGTACCGGTGGTACTAAAAAAGTGACTTCCCCTTTTAGCTCCTCAAGAACAATCCTACTAGTGGGCTTGTGGTTCATCACATAGTCCTCCTCTAGAAATCTAGCATTCGTACTCACGATCACCTTCTAATCCCTAGGACTATAGAACAAACCACCCTTCGTTCCCTTAGTGTAGCCAACAAACAAGCGTACTTCTGTACGAGATTTCAACTTACCAGCATCTCCCTTCAGCACATGTGCTGGACTCCCCCATATCCGAATGTGTCTCAGACTAGGCTTTCGCCCAGTCCACAATTCTACGGGGGTAGACGGCACTGATTTACATGGAACCAAGTTAAGAATATACATTGTCGTATCCAGCACATACCCCCAGAACGAATCTGGAAACTCAGAATAACTCATCATCGATCTAACCATCTCCATAAGAGTCCTATTCCTTCGCTCCGCTACACCATTCTGCTGGGGTGTGCCAGGTGCAGACAATTGGGATTGAATCTCAGCCTTTGATAAGTAATTCCTAAACTCTCCCAAGAGGTACTCACCACCATGATCAGATCGTAGGGTCTTGATACTTTTACCTTGACGGTTCTCCACATCAGCCTTGAATTCTTTGAACCTATCAAAGCATTCAGACTTGCGGCGCATCAAGTAAATGCATCCATATCTTGAATAATCGTCTATAAAAGAGATGAAATATTCAAAACCACCTCTAGCCTAGATAGACATAGGACCGCACAAATCTGTATGAACCAATTCTAACACATCTTTGGCTCTATACCCCTTGGCCTTGAAAGGCCTCTTGGTCATTTTACCTTCCAAGCAAGATTCACAAGTTGGGAGATCCTCCACCACTAATGAACCCAAAGGTCCATCAGCTATCAACCTTTGAATTCTACTCAGGTTAATATGACCAAGCCTTAGATGCCAAAGATATGTCTGGTTCATCTTCGAAGGTTCTTTTCTATTATTGGAATTAGAAGATGAGTTATTTACTTCTATATGCATCTTGGGAGCTTTTGGTTCAAGAGTATACAAATTGCCAAACAATGTACCTGAATAGATAATCTCTCTATTTCTTTTTATAACAACTCTGTCATTAAAAGAAATAGAATATCCATCCATAATCAACTTAGAAACCGAAATCAAATTCTTTCTAAATGTAGGTACATAAAGACAATTTCTCAAAACCAAAACTTTATTTCTATCAAACGATAAATGAACGTCTCCCACTGCAATAGTCGCTACCTTTGTAGCATTGCCCATGTAGACGATAATTTCTCCTTCAGCTAGTCGTCGAGTTTCCTGGAACCCCTGCAAAGAATTGCAGACATGATCAGTGGCTCCCGTATCTACACACCATGTACCGGTAGATAACACCACTAAACATGTTTCAACAACTAAGGCAGAAGATATACCTTTGTTCTGCTTTAGGTTGGGAAAGTCTTTCTTCCCATGTCCAGTCTGTTTGCAAGTGAAACACTTGCCTTTCGGCTTCTTCACTCCTCCCTGAGGTCCACCCGCCATTTTTGCTCCACCTTGTTTCTTTTTCTTCTTGCCTTTCGGCTTAGAAGTAGAAACCTTCTGAGCAACCATGGCTTCCTGCCTAGCAGCCCAATTCGGGTATCCGAAAAGTTCCTTTTCCCCAGAATCATCCGTAGGCCTAGGAGGACACTCATCGACAGTTAAGACACTATCCAAATTTCTTTTCCAATCAATATTATTTAGGTACAGTAAGTTTATTTCTTTTAATATCACAGCAAGTGGGTTGAAAGCCATTTGAAAATCCTAAGAATCACAATGATCAAAATATTAGATTTCAAATATTATTGATTCCTCAAAACAATAAAATTCCGAAATCAACCAACACCTCAAAACACCGAGAATATCACATGCCACGCAGTGTGGACATATACGAATTCTTCATTTTGCAAGAAGAGGTTTTACCCATTAATTTTATTATCTTGTCAACCTTACTTTTTGACAAATAAAATTAATAGTTGGTTCCTCTTTGGCCCTACAAATAAAAGCAGTGACTCCGATGGGGAGGATACTTTTATTTGCATCTATGTGTGCACCATTACACGATACTAAAGGAATTATTTCGGATTATGTGTCTTACCGCTGTGGAAGTACACACGCTCCTAGATAATTTCCTATAACCATTATTTGACCTAGTGATCCGCAAACAAACCCATCCGTAGGGAGGAAGGCACTCAGAGCCGACGCGCAAGTTTGTTTGCATCACTTGTCAAATTGTAATGGAGGCCGCGGGAATTTATAAAAATATCCCTCTCCCACTTAGTAATTTAAAATTGAGGAATTTTCCTAGCCTATGACATGCATATCAAACAAAAAGCAATAAATATGAAAAATAAATTATTTTCCAACTACTATGGCTTTTGTCTTCAATATGACTCCCGTCGCATCGCCATCTCGTCCGCTCCTCCTACGCCATGTACGAGCCATCCGGAGATCCGAGCCGAGACTAAAACCTATTTTAATTTACATCCATCGATCCTATACTCCACGAGGGAGTGTACATCAAATCTAGATCGAAAGTAAAATAAAATAAAGAGTGGCTAAACAATGTCGTATTTAATTTACAAAAACTAAATACTAGCCTCGTCAACCCCGAGGATTCAACAAAATAAATATTTACACACATACAATCACATACACACATATGGCCATAATAGTCGGATCTTATGCCTGCAACCAAAGAGTTAAACTACGCATATCCTACTATTATCCGACACATATAATATATGAAAAAGTGCATAAAAATTAACCGAATCCTAAACACACAAAACCGGAAACCTTAGCTATGATACCAATTGAAGGTTTTGCCTGGAAGCTCTGATACCAATTGAAGGGATGTCCCTTGTCGAGTCCGTGAGGGGAAACTTCGCTTCCCCTTCACCTCAGTTGCTTGACCATGGTGATCCCTTCGATGTCCCCAGATTAAAAAATTTAATCCTAGACAAAAGGGATTCCCAAAGCAACCAAGTCATAATCGTTCTATTCGTTTACAGAGGTTACTTGAACAAACTAGTTGTTTAAGCGACCTTCCTCTATTCTACGAGTAGCCGTGAAATAGACGATGTCCAGATCGTCGATTTTTGTGTTTATACTCGGGATCTAAGTATTATTTATCCATTTACAGAAATATAACATGCTTATATTTGTACAACAAAAACAAGAAATGAATAAAAGAGAAAGAAGAATAGGTATACCTCTTGGTCTTCTAATGTATGACCATCCTCCTTTTGGACGTCGTGTGGGCGATGATCCACCAAAAGTCGAAGCTCCTAGATCGCAAAACTTCCTTCCTTGCTTTTCCCAAGCAAGAGGAAGAAAAGAAACAATGTTTTTCTCCTTCAAAAACTCAACCAACAAAGAGCTATCAAAGCCCTTGCCGCCGGCCAACTAGAAGGAGAAGGAGATGGTGGAAAACTACCAAGACACCAAGGGAAACCCTATATCTTGTTTCCACCACCTAAGGAGAAGAAGAAGGAGCCTTTGGGCACCGGCCAAGGCTGGAAAAAAGCTGGGAGAAGCTGCTGGATGTTGGCCCAAAGAGGAAGAAGAAGAGAGAAAAAAACCTTCCTTATTTGGTGCCACCCTAGCCTCCAAACCCTAATCTCAATCCTATCTCAAATAGGATTGCTCCTTGCCGCCCAAACCCTAGCTCTCCTCCTATTCATTATGTCATCCACGACCACTCCCCATGCCCTCCTTTTATAGAGTTAGGAATAAGTAATGAATTAATCTCCTCCATTGGTTCTAGGGATTTAATCTCAACCATCGGATCTAGAGATTTAATCTCAACCGTCGGATCTTAGAGATTTAATCTCTACCAATGGATCTTAGAGTTTTGTTTCTATCCATTAGATCTAAGCTTTATGAGGTGTTAATAGGCTACATTAGGGACCATGAGGAGGAGTTGGGTCTTGGTCACCCATGGATCAACCCCACATAAAGTCCGATCCACTAATGATGATCCAATCCACTAAAGGTTCATCATTGATCTACCTCACCAACCCCCATATGATAATATGGGCTCCATATATTATTTGTGCATTATCTCCCCGTGTTTAAGATCTCGAATGTCCATCGATTAATTAATTTACTGACTATTAATTAATCAACATCTAACTCCTTGAGTAGTACCACTCAACCTTTTCATCATGTCGGACCAAGTCCACCTGCAGGGTTTACATGATGAACCTTATGAGCTCCTCAAGGGGACATCATCATCCTAATATATAGGACACGGTTTCCTCCTATAATCAACGACACACCATATAAATAATATCATCTCCCAACTTACCAAGCCTATCGATTTAATCTATAAATCCCGCCCATTGGTAAATCAAAGAGATGAGTACTAGGTATATGTGCCCGTTATTATATCGGGATTAAGAGCATGTACTAAATAATATCTGAGGTCCGATTCGATTATGTAGTAAGCAATAAATCGAATCACCTCTATGTCGGTCCTGCTCAATACACACAAAGTGCACTAGTGTGATTCTATGGTCAAGAAAAACCAATATCAAATCACACTACAACCATTCCGATGGTTTGTCCAAAGCCATCTCGGTTGTGAGCCTTTACTTATACTTTCCAAGGGGCCGATAACATGATCTCCTGTGTGACACCACACACCATGTTATCTACAATGTAAAGTATGAGACAATATTGCATAACCATAAAAATATGCAAACAATGATCATGTGATTCTTATTTCAAAATAAAGATGTTCATACATAAGATAGACTTTTTAGTATACATCCCTACAATGAAAAGGAATATGATATGTTATGATAAGGAACATGATATGATATTTTACTTTTGTATGGCTTATACCGGACCCTAGCAAAGTCCAAGGGATGGGCTCCTATGTGCCCCTAGGTCGACGGTCATAGTATGGACCTAGTACGGGATGGGCTCCTAAGTTGCCCTAGGTCGACGGTCGTAGTACATGCCTAGGATGGGTTCCTATGTTGCCCCTAGGTCGATGGTCGTAGTACGGACCTAGTACCCTAGTAGGTTCGGGATTAGCTACCTCGGGTCTTGTTGGGTTTTCGGCACCGCAGCGAGTGTGTGTTCGAACATGTTTCATAAACATGTGCACAGCGGAAGAAATAAAAATAATAAATCTAATTTATTACAACACACATACCACACGCATGCATAGTACAATATGTGTAGACATAACCTTAATTTCAAATTTTGCAATAATAGGAAATTTATACTACGTATACCTGACGTATCACGTGTAACGGGAAAGACATCAACCGGAGCGATCCTCATTAGAATCGCCTCTATCCGTATCCACGCCGAGTATCTTCGGGATGAATTCACAAAGTCACGAGCCTCATCTTCGTATGAGTTACTAGCCTCGTGTTGAAGACGAAGTGATCGAGAGAAGATCACAATCCGAATCAAAATTCGGATCCAAAATGAGTTCTCAAAAACTCGCTTCTCCGGAGAGGTATTCGTCAACCGTTTGACGAATCCTTCGTCCTCCACCTATGAGGATTACCGGAGATCGAATCTCCGGCAAAGTAGCCGCTGTCGGAGCTCCAAACGTCATCCAAATGACGCTCCGACTCAAAGAAAGCAAGCTGTCCAGAAAACTGGACAGCTTGGTGGAGGAGTTTGCGCCGGCCAAAGAGAAGAGGGCCAGCAAGTCCTTGGTCACCGGAGCCAAGGAGGATCACCAGAGGGTCACCGGAGGATAGTCGGCTGGAGCTTGGACGCCGGCAACAAGCTTGGACGGTGGCACAAGGGTGGGCGACAGCTAGGGTTGGGCGCCGACCACAAGAGGAGAGGGAGAGCGTGGGCGGCAACTATGGGTTGCTTGGATTAGGGCTTAACAAAACCCTTAAGCCCTATTTTATAGAGAACAAATTCTATTAATGGTTATCGGATCATAACCAAAAGCCCATTAACTCACTCCATTAATTTATGTTAAAATAAACCAAACCATGTTGGTCTATTTTAAGTTAAAACGAACCGAACCAACTTTGGTTCATTCGTTTAAAACAAACCAAGCCCCTTTGGTTTATTCTCATCCATTGGATTAGAACCAAACCAATTTGGTTCATCCATTATGTCTTCATAAGACACGGCTCATCCACGCTTCCATTGCGATTGAAACAATTTCATGCTCGCTTCTTGTTTGGTCCAACCAAACCTAGTTTCTCTCGGTCTGAGAATCTCATTCTCAAGCTCATTTTAAATCCTTCGGATTACGCTCGTTGTGCGTGTGACCAAATATGTTCTCGGTTTATGTTGGCAGTCTATAATTAACCATTAATTATAGAACAATCATGAGTGGCACCTAATAGTACATCATGATCCCCAATTAACCGAAAAGATCAACGGTTGATCCAGAACTATTTCTGAAACCCTTCAGCAGCTACAATGAATCGTGCCCCATTCCCTTCACTCATCTTATACCCACTTGGTTCAAGACATGGTCTATAGTGTCAGTCCCTACTAGGTTGACTGCATCACACCTAGCCCAATTATCATTTCCTCATCCTACGGATTCTAGTTACTGCACATGTATCGAAGAGTACCTTACTCTAAACATGTAATGCTTTGGCCAAAGACTTTAGTAACAATCCGATGAGAGGCCATGGGTATACATCTCCTCGGAAGGAGTGGTGAATCATTTATAGGATTTTCAAACACATTCGAACATTTCGACTTATACCCAATCATTACGGGTCCACATCTCCTTAGAGATGCTTGCTTAAGATGTCAAAGCATAAGTCTTTATGATCAAGATGACTTGAATACCGCAAGTCAAAGGAACATCGCACTTAAGCTGCAGTAAGAACTTCATTGACATATCTATATATAAAGAGAACCATATGAAGTCTTACGGCTGGTCACTCCAATGAACTAGTTACCATAACTAGCATCCACGATTAACTCCGGACATCACAATGTCTCCAGCCAGTGAGAATCAGCTGCTTGGATACACCAAGGAGTTTACCTCATGCTAGTCTCAACAGAATCAGTGGTGTCCAATTCCATCAATTCATCGACTAGGGATAATTCCGATACATCACAATTACACATGTAGAGATACTCGTTGTGATCCAATCACAAATTCTCTCATGCTGTGAATCGTATCATGGACATTCAGTAAATGAGTTTAAGATCTAATCAAATACATGAAAACATGTATACTCAAATAGTGAATCTTCATTTATCATATAAATGGTTCAAACATAAGGCGATTGCCTTAGGACATCTCTCATATATTACTAACAGGTCTATTTAGGGATGCGCACAAAGATGATGATGTATGTGGTACAATGTCGGGCCCTCCATGTTGAGATTATATTTAAGTACCTATAAAATATATATTTTCAAAGAACATCTTGCATATACCCCTTTCATGTCTATGTGATTATTATGTTTTCGATATATGTTCTTAAATGATCATGTCTCTACTTTTATTTGAATGCTATGCTTATATGTTCCTAAATGATTATGCCACTACTTTTATATGAATGCTATGCTTATATGTTCTTAAATTATCATGTCACTACTTTTATATGAATGCTATGCTTATATGTTCTTAAATGATCATGTCACTACTTTTATATGAATGCTATGCCTATATGTTGTCTAGATGAACATGTCACTACTCTATGTCTAATTCTTGATGTATGGCTTTTGTGAGTAGGAAAGGATCTTACTAAGCCTATGTGCTTATAGCTTCATGTTTCCCTTGTACTGCAGATAAGGGTAAAGAAGGGCTAAACTAAAGGGAGCAGCAGGAGGGGCAAAGTGTGTGTGGCAGTAGCATGGTGGAGGAGATCTGTTTTATGTTCCAAGACTTATGCATGTTTTAAAGTTTTGCATGTTAGTTGTTAAGAGTTGATCACTACTTGATGTTTTGATGGTTGCTACTTGGTGTCCATTATGTTGATTATCATGAACTTGAACTAAGTAGTGTCCTTATGAAATGATTATGCATGCTTAGTAAATATTCACATGTTACATGGTTAAGAATGTTGAGTTATTTGCATGGTTGAAGGTAAATGCATGTCCCATGTTTTATGTTCTTTTTTTAAGTTTAAAGTCTTCCATTGTATATGCACGCATGTATGATCGTGTCGCGCCGCCCTTCCTCCCCCTCTAGAGTTTGAGAAGGGGCGGGCGTGACAGCAAGTGTGCTTTTTTGAGTTGGTTCTGCCTTGTTTTCCTTCTTCTTGAAGGGAGTTGCTTCGGAGGCTCATTGGCTCCCATGTCCCCGGATTAAAATTTTCACTAATGAAAGAATTAATCCGGATGGGATGAGTTTCCTTAGCACAACCAATTCGTCATCGTGCTAACAACTTGAGTGGTCGCTTGAACAAACTAGTTGTTCAAACAACACAACTCTTCTAGTTGGTTAGCCGCGGAAGAGACGACGGACGGATCGCCGGTTTTTGTGTTTATCTTCGGGGTCCACGATTATACAAAATATATACATACACACACATGTATAATCAACACATTAAAGAACATGCTCAGATCTGAAAATAAAGTTGTAAAACTTTATACCTTACAATCTTCTACCGTATGTCCTATCCTTCTCGTGGACGACGTGTGGACGAAGATCCTCCACGAGTAGAAGCCTTCTAGATCACGTTCTTCCCTTCCTTGTCCGCTGTGAACAAAGAGAAGAACCATCAAATACCTATCCTTTCTAGAACCGGCCACCAAATTAGGGAATTTGATGCAACCGCCGGCCAAGGAACAAGTGGATGAAGCGCCGGCCACCAATGGAAGGAGAACCGCCGACCACCTTGGAGAGATTGGAGGAGTGAACGCCGGCCACCAATGGAAGGAGAACCACCGGCCAAGGAATAAGAGAGTGGCCTAGAGGATGGGCGCCGGCCAAGTCTTGATGAAGGAAGATGGGCGCCGACAACAATTTGATGGAGGAAGATTGCCGCCAAAGCCCTAGCTTCCAAACCCTAGCCGCCCACTTTGAGAAGAGCCAAACCCTAACTCCAATTCATTATTTTGCCGCAACCCTAAGCTTTCCTTTTATAGAGTTAGGCTTAGGACTCCTTTAATCTCCACCGTCGGATCTAGGGATTTAATCTCCACCGTCGGATCTAGGGTTTTATCCCAACCGTCGGATCTAGGGTTTCATCCCAACCGTCGGATCTAGGATTTCATCCCAACCGTCGGATCTAGGATTTCATCCCAACCGTCGGATCTAGGATTTCATCCCAACCATCGGATCTAGGGATTTAATCTCAACCGTCGATTCTAGGGTTTCATCCTAACCATCGAATCTAGGGATTTAATCCCAACCGTTGGTTCTAGGGTTTCATCCCAACCATCGGATCTAGGGATTTAATCCCAACCATTGGTTCTAGAGTTTTGTTTTACATTCTTGGATCTAGACTTAACAAGGATTATATTAGGCTACGATAGGGACCATAAGGAGGAGTTGGATCTTGGCCACCCGATGGATCGGAACCACACAAACTTGATCCATCAATGATGTTCCATTCCACTAGAGTATCATCATTGAACTACCTCACCTACCCCCATAAATTAATATGGGCTCCATATATTATTTGTACATTCATCTCCCCGTGTTTAAGATATCGAATGTCCGTCAATTAATTGATTTACTGACCATCAATTAATTAACATCTAATTCTTCGAGTAGTACCACTCAACCTTATCATAATGTTGACTAAGTCAACCAGCTGGGTTTACATGATGAACCTTATGAGCTCCTCAAGGGGACATCATCAACCTAATATTTAGAACACGATTTCCTCCTATAATCAACGACACACCATGTAAATAATATCATTTCCCAACTTACCGGGCATATTGATTTAATCCATCTAAATCTCACCCTTTGGTAAATCAAAGAAATAAATACTAAGTACATATACCCGTTATTATATAGGGATTAAGAGCATGTACAACATAATATCCGAGGTCCGATTCAATTATGTAGTCAGTACTAAATTGAATCACCTCTATGTCGGTCCTGCTCAATACACCTAAGTGTATCAATGTAACTCCATCTTCAAGACAAAACAATACCAAGCTACACTACAACCATGCCAATGGTTTGTCCAAAACCATCTTGGTTGTGAGCCTCTACTTATATTTTACAAGGGACTGATAACATGATCTTTTGTGCCACACCAAGCACCATGTTATCTACAATGTAAAATATTAGACAATATGAACACACATATAATAAATATATAAAGTGCAAACAATGATCATGTGATACTTATTTCAAAATAAAATGTTCATACAAAAAGAGCTAGGCTTTCAGTATGCATTCCAACAATCTCCCACTTATACTAAAAGACTATGTCGTCATCACTCTGCCATACATCTGATCCCCATGTCCTCCACATGCCTATCAAACGCTTTCGCTGGAAGGGCCTTAGTGAATGGATCCGCCAGGTTATCCTCTGATGCAATCTTGGCGACAACAACTTCTCCTCGCTTTACGATCTCTCGTATATGGTGGTACTTGCGCTCTATGTGTTTACTCGCCTTATGGGCTCGTGGTTCCTTCGAGTTTGCAACTGCACCACTGTTATCACAATAAATTGTGATAGTTCTAGGCAAACCAGGAATCACATCCAAGTCCATCAAGAAGTTCCTGAGCCATACCACTTCTTTGGCTGCCTCAGAGGCTGCCACATACTCAGCTTCCATGGTAGAGTCCGCCACGCATTTCTGCTTGACACTCCTCCATACTATGGCTCCACCTCCAAAAGTAAACACAAACCCCGAGGTAGACTTACTCTTGTCCCTATCTGATTGGAAATTTGAATCCGTGTAACCCACAGGGACTAATTGATCTGCCCAGTAAACCAGCATATAATCCCTAGTCCTTCTCAGGGACTTCAATATATGCTTTACCGCAGTCCAATGTCCCTGTCCAGGATTACTCTGATATCTGCTAACCATGCCCACGGCAAAGAAGATATCCGGTCTCGTACATAGCATAGCATACATAAGGCTTCCTACTGCCGAAGCATAAGAAACCGCCTTCATGTCCTCTATCTCCTTTGATTTTTTGGGACACATCTCTTTAGATAAAGGAACTCCATGCCTAAAAGGTAGAAAACCTTTCTTGGAGTTCTGCATGCTAAAACGAGCAAGGATAGTGTCAATGTATGAAGCTTGAGATAAGCACAACATCCTTTTCTTGCGATCCCTTATAACTGTGATCCCAAGGATGTGTCCCACTTCTCCCAAGTCCTTCATGTCAAACTGTTTGGACAACCATACCCTTACGTCTGATAATACTTTGATATTGTTGCCAACTAACAAAATGTCATCTACGTATAGTACAAGAAATACCACTACGTTTCCATCACATCTCTTGTATACACAAGGCTCATCCGGACTTTGAATGAATCCATATGACTGGATTACCTCATCAAAACGGATGTTCCAAGATCTAGAAGCTTGCTTCAATCCAGAAATGGACCGATTAAGCTTACATACAAGATGCTCTTTGCCTTTAGCAATGAATCCCTCTGGTTGCCGCATATAGATGTTCTCCTCAAGACTTCCATTAAGGAAAGCTGTCTTGACATCCATCTGCCAAATCTCATAATCCATATGAGCACCTATAGATAAGAGAATCCGGATAGATTTAAGCATAGCTACCGACGAAAAGGTCTCCTCATAATCGATGCCCTCTTTCTGAGTATACCCTTTCGCAACAAGCCTAGCTTTGAAGGTCTCAACCTTCCCGTATACTCCTCTCTTTCTCTTGTAGATCCACTTGCATCCAATGGCTTTTACACCATCGGGTGGTTCTACTAGCTCCCAGACTTGATTAGAATCCATAGATTCTATCTCTGAATTCATCGCTCTTTGCCAAGATACCGCATCTCTATCTTGGAGTGCCTCCTCATATGTCCAGGGATCAGGTTCATGTTCACCAGGGACTAAGTCCGAAGACTCTCCCAAAAACATGAATCTATCGGGTTGTCTAACAACCCTCCCACTATGATGAGGTGCCTCCTGTGTATGCTCTGTGACACGCGGTGCAGTGACTTGTGGTATCTCCTCTTGTACCGGTGGTATTGAAGTCGGGACTTCCCCTGTCAACTCCTCAAGAACAATCCTACTCTTGGGCTTGTGGTTCATTACATAATCCTCCTCTAGAAATCTGGCGTTCGTGATAACGATCACCCTCTGATATCTAGGATTATAAAACAAACCACCTTTCGTTTCCTTAGGGTAGCCAACAAACATGCACACTTCTGTATGAGGTTCCAACTTACCAGCATCAGCCTTCAGCACATGTGCTGGACTCCCCCATATCCGAATATGTCTCAGACTAGACTTTCACCCAGTCCACAATTCTACAGGGGTAGAAGGTACTGATTTAGATGGAACCAAGTTCAGAGTGTACATTGCTGTATCCAGTGCATACCCCCAGAACGAAACAGGTAACTCAGAATAACTCATCATCGATCTGACCATCTCCATAAGAGTCCTATTCCTTCGCTCCGCTACACCATTCTGCTGGGGTGTGCCAGGTGCAGACAATTGGGATTGAATCCCAGACTCTGATAAGTAACTCCTAAACTCTCCCAAGAGGCACTCGCCACCACGATCAGATCGTAGTGTCTTGATACTTTTACCTTGACGGTTCTCCACATCAGCCTTGAATTCTTTGAACCTGTCAAAGCATTCAGACTTGCGGCGCATCAAGTAAATGTATCCATATCTTGAATAATCATCTATAAAAGAGACGAAATATTCAAAACCACCTCTTGCCTGGATAGATATAGGACCGCACAAATCAGAATGAACCAATTCTAACACATCTTTGGCTCTATACCCCTTGGCCTTGAAAGGCCTCTTGGTCATTTTACCTTCCAAGCAAGATTCGCAGGTTGGGAGATCTTCCACCACTAATGAACCCAAAGGTCCATCAGCTATCAACCTTTGAATTCTGCTTAGGTTAATATGACCAAGCCTTAGATGCCAAAGATATGTCTGGTTCATTTGCAAAGGTTCTTTTCTCTTATTAGACTTAGAAGATGAGTTATTGACTTCTATATGCATCGTGGGAGTTTTCGGTTCAAGAGTATATAAATTGCCAACCAATGTACCAGAATAGATAATCTCCCTATTCCTTTTTATAACCACTTTGTCATTAAAAGAAAAAGAATATCCATCCAAAAACAATTTAGAAACTGAAATTAAATTATTTCTAAAAGTAGGTACATAAAGACAATTTCTCAAAACCAAAACTTTATTCCTATCAAAAGATAAATAAACGTCTCCCACTGCAATAGCCGCCACCTTTGAAGCATTGCCCATGAAGACGGTAATCTCTCCCTCAACTAGTTGTCGGGTTTTCTGGAACCCCTACAAAGTATTGCAGATATGATCAGTGGCTCCTGTATCTACACACCAGGCACTGGTAGATAACACCGCTAAACATGTTTCAACAACTAAACAAGAAGATATACCTTGGTTCTTTCGGCGAGGACAGTCCGCCTTCAAATGTCCAGTCTGCTTGCAAGTGAAGCACTTGCCATTTGGCTTCTTCACTCCTGCCTGAGGTCCCATTGCCACTTTCTTCCCTCCACCTTGTTTCTTCTTCTTCTTACCTTTTGGTTTAGAGGAAGAAACCTTCTGAGCGACCATGGCTTGAACACTTTGATGAAAAAGCCCCTCTGCCTGTTGGGGTTGATCCGTGAGGGGAAATTTCGCTTCCCCTTCACCTCGGTTACTTAACAATGGTGATCCCTTCGATGTCCCCGGATTAAAATATTTAATCCTAGACAAAAGGGATTCCCAAAGCAACCAAGTCATCGTCGTGCTATTCGTTTAGAGAGGTCACTTGAACAAACTAGTTGTTCAAGCGACCATTCTCTATTCTACGAGTAGCCGCGGAATAGACGATGTCCGGATCGCCGGTTTTTGTATTTATACTCGGGATCCAAGTATTATTTAGCCTATTTACAGAAATATAACATGCTTATATTTTGAAAAACAAACACAAGCAATGAATAAAAGAGATAGAAGAATAGTTATACCTCTTGGTCTTCTAATGTATGACCCTCCTCCTTTTGGACGTCGTGTGGGCGACGATCCACCAAAAGTCGAAGCTCCTAGATCGCAAAACTTCCTTCCTTGCTTTTCCCAAGCAAGAGGAAGAAGAGAAACAATGTTTTTCTCCTTCAAAAACTCAACCAACAAAGAACTATAGATGTTCTTGCCGCCGGCCAACTAGAAGGAGAAGAAGATGATGGAAAACTACCAAGACACCAAGGGAAACCCTATATCTTGTTTCCACCACCTAAGGAGAAGAGAGGGGAGTGTTTTTGGGTGTGGCCAAGGGCTGGGAAGGGCTGGAATAGCTGCTGGACGTTGGCCACAAGGCAAGGAAGAAGAAGGAAAACTTGCCTTATTTGGTGCCACCCTTGCTTCCAAACCCTAACCCTAATTCCAATCCTATCTCAACTAGGATTGCCCTATTCTTGCCGCCCAAGCCTTGCTCCCTCCCTTTCATGTATGTCACGACCACTCCCCATGCCCTCCTTTTATAGAGTTAGGGATAAGTCATGAATTAATCTCCTCCATTGGTTCTAGGGATTTAATCTCAACCGTCGGATCTAGAGATTTAATCTCAACCGTCGGATCTTAGAGATTTGATCTCTACCAATGGATCTTAGAGTTTTGTTTCTATCCATTGGATCTAAGCATCTTGAGGTGTTAATGGGCTACATTAGGGACCATGAGGAGGAGTTGGGTCTTGGCCACCCATGGATCAAGCCCACATAAAGTCCGATCCACTAATGATGATCCAATCCACTAAAGGTCCATCATTGATCTACCTCACCAACCCCCATATGATAATATGGGCTCCATATATTATTTGTACATTTTCTCCCCGTGTTTAAGATCTCGAATGTCCGTTGATTAATTAATTTACTAACCATTAATTAATCAACATCTAACTCCATGAGTAGTACCACTCAACCTTTTCATCATGCCGGACCAAGTCCACCTGCAGGGTTTACATGATGAACCTTATGAGCTCCTCAAGGGGACATCATCATCCTAATATATAGGACACGGTTTCCTCCTATAATCAACGGCACACCATATAAATAATATCATCTCCCCACTTACCGAGTCTATCGATTTAATCTATAAATCTCGCCCATTGGTAAATCAAAGAGATGAGTACCAAGTATATGTGCCCGTTATTATATCGGGATTAAGAGCATGTACTAAATAATATCTGAGGTCCGATTCGATTATGTAGTCAGCAATAAATCGAATCACCTGCATGTCGGTCTGCTCAATACACACAAAGTGCACTAGTGTGATTCTATGGTCAAGACAAACCAATACCAAATCACACTACAACCATTCCGATGGTTTGTCCAAAGCCATCTCGGTTGTGAGCCTTTACTTATACTTTACAAGGAGCCGATAACATGATCTCCCGTGTGACATCACACACCATGTTATCTACAATGTAACGTATTAGACAATATTACATAACCATAAAAATATGCAAACAATGATCATGTGATTCTTATTTCAAAATAAAGATGTTCATACAAAAGAGCTAGGCTTTCAGTATACATCCCAACAATCTCCCACTTATACTAAAAGACTATGCTGTCCTTATACTGCCATACATCTGATTCCCCTTCCCTCCACATGCCTATCAAAGCTCTCGCTAGAAGGGCCTTAGTGAAAGGGTCTACCAGGTCATCCTCTGATGCAATCTAGGCGACAACAACTTCTACCTCCTTTACGATTTCTCGTATCAGGTGGTACTTGCGCTCTATGTGTTTACTAGCCTTATGGGCTCGTGGTTCCTTCGAGTATGCAACTGCACCACTATTATCACAATAAATTGTGATAGTTCTGGGCAAACCAGGAATCACATCCAAGTCCATCAGGAAGTTCCTGAGCCATACAGCTTCTTTGGCCGCCTCATAGGCTGCCACATACTCAGCTTCCATGGTGGAGTCCGCCACGCATTTCTGCTGGGCACTCCTCCATACAATGGCTCCACCTCCCAAAGTAAACACAAAGCCTGAGGTAGACTTACTGTTATCCCTATCAGATTGGAAATCGGAATCCGTGTAACCCACAGGGAGTAATTGGTCTGCCCGGTAAACTATCATATAATCCCTAGTCCTTCTCAGGCACTACAATATATGCTTTACCGCAGTCCAATATCCTTGTCCTGGATTACTCTGATATCTGCTGACCATGCCCACGGCAAAGCAGATATCTGGTCTCGTACAGAGCATCGCATACATGAGGCTTCCTACTGTCGAAGCATAAGGAACCGCCTTCATATCCTCTATCTACTCAAATGATCTAGGACATATCTCCTTAGATAGAGGTACTCCATGCCTGAAAGGTAGAAAACCCTTCTTGGAGTTCTGCATGCTAAAACGCTCCATAATCGTGTCTATGTATGAAGCTTGGGATAAGCACAACATCCTTTTCCTGCGATCCCTTATAACCTTGATCCCAAGGATGTGTCTCACCTCTCCCAAGTCCTTCATATCAAACTGTTTGGACAACCATACCCTTACGTCCGATAACACTTCGATGTTGTTGCCAACCACCAAAATGTCATCTACGTATAGTACAAGAAATACCACTACGTTTCCGTCACATCTCTTGTATACACAAGACTCATTCGGACTTTGAATAAATCCATAAGACTGGATTATCTCATCAAAGCGGATGTTCCAAGATCTTGAAGCTTGCTTCAATCCATAAATGGACCGATTAAGCTTACACACAAGATGCTCTTTGCCCTTAGCAATGAATCCCTCTGGTTGCTTCATATAGATGGTTTCCTCAAGACTTCCATTAAGGAAAGCTTTCTTGATATCCATATACCACACCTCATAATCCATATGAGCTGCTATGCATAAGAGCTCTCAAACCTGACTTGAATCCATAGATTCAATCTCAGTATTCATTGCACTTTGCCAAGATAGTGCATCTTTATCTTGGATTGCCTCGTCATATGTCCAGGGATCAGGTTCATGTTCGCCAGGGACCAAATCGAAAGATTCTCCCAAGAACATGAATCTATCAGGCTGTCTCACAACCCTCCCACTACGACGAGACATCACTTGTGTATCCTCTGTGACACGCGGTGCAGTGACATGTGGTATATCCTCTTGTACCGGTGGCACTAAAGAAGTGACTTCCCCTTTTAACTCCTCCAGAACAATTTTACTCTTGGGCTTGTGGCTCATCACATAGTCTTCCTCTAGAAATCTAGTGTTCGTGCTAACGATCACTCTCTGATCTCTAGGACTATAAAACAATCCACCCTTCGTTCATCTAGGATAGCCAACGAACAAGCGCACTTTTGTACGAGGTTCCAACTTACCATCATCTGCCTTCAGCACATGTGCTGGACTCTCCCATATCCGAATATGTCTTAGACTAGGCTTTCGCCCGGTCCACAACTCTGTGGGAGTAGAAGGCACTGATTTAGATGGAACCAAGTTCAGAATGTACACCGCCGTATCTAGAGCATATCCCCAGAACGAGTCTGGCAAGTCAGAATAACTCATCATCGATCTAACCATCTCTGTAAGAGTCCTATTCCTTCGCTCTTCTACATCATTCTAGGGTGTGCGGTGCACAATTAGGATTGAATCCCAACCTCGATAGGTAATTCCTAAACTCTCCCAAGAGGTACTCGTCACCACGATCGGATCGTAGTGTCATCTTGAATAATTGTCTATGAAAAGATGAAATATTCAAAACTACCTCTTGCAGATAGACATAGGACCATACGAATCAGAATGAACCATTTCTAACATATCTTTGGCTCTATACCCCTTGGCCTTGAAAGGCCTCTTGGTCATCTTACCCTCCAAGCAAGATTCGTAGGTTGGGAGATCCTCCACCACTAATGAACTCAAAGGTCCATCAGCTATCAACCTTTGAATTCTGCTTAGGTTAATGTGACCAAGACTAAGATGACAAAGATATGTTTGGTTCATCTTCGAATGTTCTTTTCTCCTTTTGGAATTAGAAGATGAGTTATTAACTTCAATTTGCATCGTGGGAGGTTTTGTATACAAATTTCCTTTCAATGTACTGAGCAGATATTCTCCTATTCCTTTTATAAAAACTCGCCATTAAAAGAAATAGAATATCCATCCATAATAATTTAGAAAGAAACTAAATTCTTTCTAAATAAAGATACATAAAGGAATTTTCAGAACCTTAGTTTTATTTTTCTCAAGAGATAAATAAAACTTCTCCCCGCAATAGCCGCCACCTTCATGGCATTGCCCAAAATGGTAATCTCCCTTTAGCTAGTCGTTGGGTTTCTGAACCCTAAGTGTTGCGGACATGATTAGTGACTCTCATATCTACACACACCAGTGCGGTAGATAACACCGCTAATCATGTTTCAACGACTAGTCCAAAGGATATACCTTTGTTCGCTTTTGGTGGGACAGTCCTTCTTCCAATGTCCATCCTCGCTTAAAGTACTTGCCTTTCGGCTTCTTCACTCCTCCACGAGATCCTCCCACCACCTTTGCTCCACCTTGTTTTTCTTCTTCTTGCCTTCGCTTAGAAGTAGAACCTTTTTGAGCAACCATGGCTTGAGGACACTCTTCGAAGAGTGCATACTTGTACTCCTTAGCAGATAAGACAATATCTAGATTCTTTTCCAATCAACATTATTTGGGTACAGTAAGTTTATTTCTTTTAGTATCACAACAAGTGGACTGAAAGTCATTTTGAAAATCCTAAGAATCACATAGATCATTACTTTAGATTTCAAAAAATTATTGATTCCTCAAACAATAAAATTTTGATATCAACCAACACCTCAAAACACCGAGAATATCGCATGCCACGCAGTGTGGACGTATACGAATTCTACATTTGTAAGAGGAGGTTTTACCCATTAATTTTATTATCTTATCAACCTTACTTTTTGACAAATAAAATTAATAGTTGGTTCCTCTTTGGCCCTACAAATAAAAGCAGTGACTCTGATGGGGAGGATACTTTTTATTTGCATCTAAGTGTGCACCATTACACGATACTAAGGGAATTATTTCGGATTATGTGCCTTACCGCTGTGGAAGTACACACGCTCCTAGATAATTTCCTATAACCATTATTTGACCTAGTGATCCGCAAATAAACTCATCCGCAGGGAGGAAGGCACTCAGAGCCGACACGCAAGTTTGTTGCATCACACGTCAAATTGTAATGGAGGCCGTGGGAATTAATTAAAATATCCCTCTCCCACTTAGTAAATTGACAGTGAGGAATTTTCAAGAATCCCATAGATTATTATTTTAGATTTCAAAAAATTATTGATTCCTCAAAACAATAAAATTTCGAAATCAACCAACACCTCAAAACACCGAGAATATCGCATGCCACGCAGTGTGGACGTATACGAATTCTACATTTGTAAGAGGAGGTTTTACCCATTAATTTTATTATCTTGTCAACCTTACTTTTTGACAAATAAAATTAATAGTTGGTTCCTCTTTGGCCCTACAAATAAAAGCAGTGACTCCGATGGGGAGGATACTTTTTATTTGCATCTAAGTGTGCACCATTACACGATACTAAGGGAATTATTTCGGATTATGTGCCTTACCGCTGTGGAAGTACACATGCTCCTAGATAATTTCCTATAACCATTATTTGACCTAGTGATCCACAAACAAACTCGTCCGCAGGGAGGAAGGCACTCAGAGCCGACACGCAAGTTTGTTGCATCACACGTCAAATTGTAATGGAGGCCGCGGGAATTAATTAAAATATCCCTCTCCCACTTAGTAAATTGAAAATGAGGAATTTTACTAGCCAACGACATGCATATCAAACAAAAAGCAATAAATATGAAAAATAAAAATTTTTCCAACTATTATGGCTTTTGTCTTCAATATGTCTTCCGTCGCATCGCCATCTTGTCCGCTCCTCCTATGCCATGTACAAGCCCTCCGGAGATCCGAGCCGAGACTAAAACCTATTTTAATTTACATCCATCGATCCTATACTCCACGAGGGAGTGTACATGAATCTAGATCGAAAGTAAAATAAAATAAAGAGCGGCTAAACAATGCCGTATTTAATTTACAAAAACTAAATACTAACCTCACAACCCCAGGATTCAACAAAATAAATATTTACACACATCTGATCACATACACACACATGCCATAATAGTGGAATCTTATGCCTGCAACCAAAGAGTTAAGCTACGCATATCCTACTATTATCCGACACATTTAATATATGAAAAAGTGCATAAAAATTAACCGAATCCTAAACACACAAAACCGGAAACTTTGGCTCTGATACCAATTGTTGGGGTTGATCCGTGAGGGGAAACTTCGCTTCCCCTTCACCTCGGTTGCTTGACCATGGTGATCCCTTCGATGTCCCCGGATTAAAAAATTTAATCCTAGACAAAAGGGATTCCCAAAGCAACCAAGTCATCGTCGTGCTATTCGTTTAGAGAGGTCACTTGAACAAACTAGTTGTTCAAGCGACCATTCTCTATTCTACGAGTAGCCGCGGAATAGACGATGTCCGGATCGCCGGTTTTTGTATTTATACTCGGGATCCAAGTATTATTTAGCCTATTTACAGAAATATAACATGCTTATATTTTGAAAAACAAACACAAGCAATGAATAAAAGAGATAGAAGAATAGTTATACCTCTTGGTCTTCTAATGTATGACCCTCCTCCTTTTGGACGTCGTGTGGGCGACGATCCACCAAAAGTCGAAGCTCCTAGATCGCAAAACTTCCTTCCTTGCTTTTCCCAAGCAAGAGGAAGAAGAGAAACAATGTTTTTCTCCTTCAAAAACTCAACCAACAAAGAACTATAGATGTTCTTGCCAACTAGAAGGAGAAGAAGATGATGGAAAACTACCAAGACACCAAGGAAACCCTATATCTTGTTTCCACCACCTAAGGAGAAGAGAGAGTGTTTTGGCGTGGCCAAGGGCTGGGAAGGGCTGGAATAGCTGCTGGACGTTGGCCACAAGGCAAGGAAGAAGAAGGAAAACTTGCCTTATTTGGTGCCACCCTTGCTTCCAAACCCTAACCCTAATTCCAATCCTATCTCAACTAGGATTGCCCTATTCTTGCCGCCCAAGCCTTGCTCCCTCCCTTTCATGTATGTCACGACCACTCCCCATGCCCTCCTTTTATAGAGTTAGGGATAAGTCATGAATTAATCTCCTCCATTGGTTCTAGGGATTTAATCTCAACTGTCGGATCTAGAGATTTAATCTCAACCGTCGGATCTTAGAGATTTGATCTCTACCAATGGATCTTAGAGTTTTGTTTCTATCCATTGGATCTAAGCATCTTGAGGTGTTAATGGGCTACATTAGGGACCATGAGGAGGAGTTGGGTCTTGGCCACCCATGGATCAAGCCCACATAAAGTCCGATCCACTAATGATGATCCAATCCACTAAAGGTCCATCATTGATCTACCTCACCAACCCCCATATGATAATATGGGCTCCATATATTATTTGTACATTTTCTCCCCGTGTTTAAGATCTCGAATGTCCGTCGATTAATTAATTTACTAACCATTAATTAATCAACATCTAACTCCATGAGTAGTACCACTCAACCTTTTCATCATGCCGGACCAAGTCCACCTGCAGGGTTTACATGATGAACCTTATGAGCTCCTCAAGGGGACATCATCATCCTAATATATAGGACACGGTTTCCTCCTATAATCAACGACACACCATATAAATAATATCATCTCCCAACTTACCGAGTCTATCGATTTAATCTATAAATCTCGCCCATTGGTAAATCAAAGAGATGAGTACCAAGTATATGTGCCCGTTATTATATCGGGATTAAGAGCATGTACTAAATAATATCTGAGGTCCGATTCGATTATGTAGTCAGCAATAAATCGAATCACCTGCATGTCGGTCTGCTCAATACACACAAAGTGCACTAGTGTGATTCTATGGTCAAGACAAACCAATACCAAATCACACTACAACCATTCCGATGGTTTGTCCAAAGCCATCTCGGTTGTGAGCCTTTACTTATACTTTACAAGGAGCCGATAACATGATCTCCCGTGGTACACCACACACCATGTTATCTACAATGTAACGTATTAGACAATATTGCATAACCATAAAAATATGCAAACAATGATCATGTGATTCTTATTTCAAAATAAAGATGTTCATACAAAAGAGCTAGGCTTTCAGTATACATCCCAACACTGCCGCCTAGAGTTCTGTTAGAAGCTCCGCCAACGAATACAACCTCTTATTCATGTTGTAGTTGAGGCGGAACTGCTCAAAACTCCTAGGCAGAGACTGGAGAATGATATCGACCTGGGTTTCCCCATCGATCTCAGCTCCGAGGACTTCCATCTCATTAAGATGAGCCATCATCTTGAGAACACGATCCCTAATGGGTGTTCCCTCGATCATGGTGGTCGTCATCAAGTTTCTCATCGCCTCCTGTCTAGCCGCCCTACTCTGATGTCCAAAAAGTTCCTTGAGATTGAACATCATGTCATAAGCAGTGGCTATGGCCTGATGCTAATGTTGCAGCACATTTGACATAGATGCCAAAATGTAACACCGCGTCATCTCATCCGCCTTGATCCATATCTTATAACGTTCTTTCTCCTTTTCATCAGAGTCATCGGTGGGCTTAGGAGGACAGACCTCGAAGAGTACAAATTTGTACTCCTCCACAGTTAAGACAATATCCAAGTTTCTTTTCCAATCAATGTAGTTTGGTCCAGTAAGCTTATTTTCTTTTAAAATCATAGCAAGTGGGTTGAAAGCCATTTGAAAATCCTAAAAATCACAATGATCAAAATATTAGATTTCAAATATTATTGATTCCTCAAAATAATAAATTACCGAAATCAACCAACACCTCAAATCACCGAGAATATCGCATGCCACGCTGTGTGGACGTATACGAATTCTACATTTGTAAGAAGAGATTTTACCCATTAATTTTATTATCTTGTCAACCTTACTTTTTGACAAATAAAATTAATAGTTGGTTCCTCTTTGGCCCTACAAATAAAAGCAGTGACTCCGATGGGGAGGATACTTTTATTTGCATCTAAGTGTGCACCATTACACGATACTAAGGGAATTATTTCGGATTATGTGCCTTATCGCTGTGGAAGTACACATGCTCCTAGATAATTTCCTATAACCATTATTTGACCTAGTGATCCACAAACAAACCCGTCCACAGGGAGGAAGGCACTCAGAGCCAACACACAAGTTTGTTGCATCACACGTCAAATTGTAATGGAGGCCGCGGGAATTAATTAAAATTTTCCTCTCCCACTTAGTAAATTGAAATTGAGGAATTTTAAAGCATACACAACATGCATATAAAAACAAATCAGCAATAAATATGGAAAAAATAGAATTTTTCCAACTATTATGGCATTGTCCTCCAATACGCATCCCGTCGTGTTGCCACCTCATCCGCTCCACCTTTTCCCGTGAGCAAGTCACCAAAGATATCCGAGCCGAGATAAATCATTTTAATTTACATCTATCGATCCTATACTCCACGAAGGAGTGTACAAATAATCTAGATCGAAAGTAAACTAAAATGAGTGGGTAAACAATGTCGTATTTAATTACAAAAAATTAAATACTAATCTAGCCTCGTCAACCTCGAGGATTCAAATAATATACATACAATCACACACAAAACCATCACATACAACCAAATAGCTATAATAGTCGGATCTTATGCCTGCAACCAAAAAGTTAGCCTACGCACATCCTACTATTATCCGACATACTCAATATATGAAATGTGCATGAAAGTAATCGAATCCAAAACACACAAAACCGGATACTGTGGCTCTGATACCACTTGAAGGGAGTTGCTTCGGAGGCTCATTGGCTCCCATGTCCCCGGATTAAAATTTTCACTAATGAAAGAATTAATCCGGATGGGATGAGTTTCCTTAGCACAACCAATTCATCGTCGTGCTAACAACTTGAGTGGTCGCTTGAACAAACTAGTTGTTCAAACAACACAACTCTTCTAGTTGGTTAGCCGCGGAAGAGACGACGGACGGATCGCCGGTTTTTGTGTTTGCCTTCGGGGTCCATGATTATACAAAATATATACATACGCACACATGTATAATCAACACATTAAAGAACATGCTCAGATCTGAAAATAAAGTTGTAAAACTTTATACTTTACGATATTCTACCGTATGTCCTATCCTTCTCGTGGACGACGTGTGGACGAAGATCCTCCACGAGTAGAAGCCTTCTAGATCGCGTTCTTCCCTTCCTTGTCCGCTGCGAACAAAGAGAAGAACCAACAAATACCTATCCTTTCTAGAACCGGCCACCAAATTAGGGAATTTGATGCAACCGCCGGCCAAGGAACAAGTGGATGAAGCGCCGGCCACCTTGGAGAGATTGGAGGAGTGAACACCGGCCACCAATGGAAGGACAACCGCCGGCCACCTTGGAGAGATTGGAGGAGTGAACGCCGGCCACCAATGGAAGGAGAACCACCGGCCAAGGAATAAAAGAGTGGCCTAGAGGATGGGCGCCGGCCAAGTCTTGATGAAGGAAGATGGGCCCCGACAACAATTTGATGGAGGAAGATTGCCGCCCAAGCCCTAGCTTCCAAACCCTAGCCGCCCACTTTGAGAAGAGCCAAACCCTAACTCCAATTCATTATTTTGCTGCCCAACCCTAAGCTTTCCTTTTATAGAGTTAGGCTTAGGACTCCTTTAATCTCCACCGTCGGATCTAGGGATTTAATCTCCACCGTCGGATCTAGGGTTTTATCCCAACCGTCAGATCTAGGGTTTCATCCCAACCGTCGGATCTAGGATTTCATCCCAACCATCGGATCTAGGATTTCATCCCAACCGTCGGATCTAGGGATTTAATCTCAACCGTCGATTCTAGGGTTTCATCCTAACCATTGGATCTAGGGATTTAATCCCAACCGTTGGTTCTAGGGTTTCATCCCAACCATCGGATCTAGGGATTTAATCCCAACCGTTGGTTCTAGAGTTTTGTTTTACATTCTTGGATCTAGACTTCACAAGGATTATATTAGGCTACGATAGGGACCATAAGGAGTTGGATCTTGGCCACCCGATGGATCGGAACCACACAAACTTGATCCATCAATGATGTTCCATTCCACTAGAGGATCATCATTGAACTACCTCACCAACCCCCATAAATTAATATGGGCTCCATATATTATTTATACATTCATCTCTCCGTGTTTAAGATATTGAATGTCCGTCAATTAATTGATTTACTGACCATCAATTAATTAACATCTAATTCCTCGAGTAGTACCACTCAACCTTATCATCATGTTGACTAAGTCAACTAGCTTGGTTTACATGATGAACCTTATGAGCTCCTCAAGGAGACATCATCAACCTAATATTTAGGACACGGTTTCCTCCTATAATCAACGACACACCATGTAAATAATATTATTTCCCAACTTACCGGGCATATTGATTTAATCCATCTAAATCTCACCCTTTGGTAAATCAAAGAAATAAATACTAAGTACATGTGCCCGTTATTATATCAGGATTAAGAGCATGTACAACATAATATCCGAGGTCCGATTCAATTATGTAGTCAGTACTAAATTGAATCACCTCTATGTCGGTCCTGCTCAATACACCTAAGTGTACCAGTGTAACTCCATCTTCAAGACAAAACAATACCAAGCTACACTACAACCATGCCAATGGTTTGTCCAAAACCATCTTGGTTGTGAGCCTCTACTTATATTTTACAAGGGACTGATAACATGATCTTCTGTGTCACACCAAGCACCATGTTATCTACAATGTAAAATATTAGACAATATGCACACACATATAATAAATATATAAAGTGCAAACAATGATCATGTGATTCTTATTTCAAAATAAAATGTTCATACAAAAAGAGCTAGGCTTTCAGTATACATTCCAACACTTCTTCCCCTTGTGTTGTTCATTTGATTTCCTCTTAGAACCTTTCTTTGAGGAATCAACTAGTAGCACCGTTCCCTGCTCATGCTTCACAGAAGGCTCCACAGTCTTCAGCATGTTGAGCAGTACCACAGATGAACCTTCTTGCATCTCAGAGGTGAATAGGAGCTTGGAGACTTCAAACCTTTCAGATCTCACTTGCTCATCAAACAACTCATTGAGATGAAAGACTATGGTATGAGCATTCATATGCTCATGCTGCTTCTGCAGCTCGGGTACCATTGCGGCTAGCATGATGTAACTCGCCAGTTCAGAATCATTCACATGTTTCTGATAGGCCAACAATTGGTCCAGAGTTGTATCATCACTAGGATGGGCGAGAAGAGGCTCTTCGAGGACATACAGAATCTTTTCTGCCTTGAGAACAATTCTCAGGTTTCTAAGTCAGTCCAAGAAGTTCGTCCCAATCAATTTATTTGAATCCAAAATCGATCACAAATTCAAAGACATCATGGTTAAGCGATTGACCTAGAAATACAAATCGAGCATATATTAGAAAGATGATTTAAATGCATCAACATACATTTATAAGTCCCATTCATTTTTTGAAATCAAAATCCTCAAAATCAATTCAGGAGATCGTAGGTCCATCTCCGAATGAGTTGATATCCAACATAGATAAGAACAACCTTGGAGAGAGTCCAACAAGCTATTCTTAGCTACGATGGTAGGTATCAAGTATACCAATAGCATAACACATATATGCAACAATCACAATGTGCTATCAACTAATTGAATGTTCACACATACATCGGGTTGTTAACTCATTAACAAGTATGCATCATATGCATAGCACCCAACTTTACCTCCCTTCACATCAACCTTGGAGAGAGTCCAGCAAACTGATGCTCCAAGTTAAAGACGACTCATTAATCACGAAATAGTTTTAATATGGTTAGAGTGCATTCAACCAATTAGCCAAGCTTGGAGAGAGTCCAACAACCCAAAATAATGATTGTCCTCTGACTCTTACCATATTAGTAATAAACTATCTCAATGGTTTGAACATGTTCATATTTGAGCCGGGCTTGGAGAGAGTGCAACAACCCAAACAAGAAACAGAACTCTAGTTCTAACCATATTAATCGAAGGTGTAGGCTTTAATATTGTGTAAGGGATTTAAGGTTTCATCCTCTTTGCATGCAAATAACTATTATCTACATGGCATGACACACATGACATACATCTACATGTCATGACACGCATGACATAATGATATGCATCTAATGCAATTACATGACATACAATTATGGCATGTACAAGTAGTTTCCATATTGTCATAATTAATTTTGGAAATAAAATATGTTTGCGATTTGATTTCCCAAATCAAATCCCGATTAAATTAGGAAATAAATTTTCAAATTTAATCACATATTTCATTTATGGAAAATATTAATTAAGTAAATTCAAATTTAATTTAGGAAACAAATTTCCTAAATTGTAATTTCCTAATCACATTAGAAAATTTCTAATTTGAATTTCTTTACTAATTAAAATTTCCATAATTATTTCTAAACTTTCCAAAAGTAGAAAATTTCCAAAAATACAATTATAACTATCGCAAAATAATTTTACGATTATGTTGGAACACAGTCGGGCTCTGACACGACTGTTGAGTTTCCCCGGCGTCGATGTGGATGTGTATTCGAACATGTTTCATAAACATACACACAGCGGAAGCAAAAATAAGTAATAACTAACTTATTACAATACACACACCATACGCATGCAGGATACAAGTGTAGACATAATCGTCATTTCAAATTTTGCAATAAAAAAAACTACTGTAGGTATACCTGACGAATAACATGCAATGGAAAAGCATCAACCTTAGCGACCCTCATAAGTTTCGCCTCTATCCGAGTCCACGCCGAGTATCGTCGGGATAGCTTCACAAAGTCACGAGCCCCGACTTCATGAGAGGTACTAGCCTTGCATTGAAGTCGTTGTGATCTGAGAGACGACCACAATTTGAGTCCAATTCGGATCTAGAACAAGTTCCACAAACTTGCTTCTCGGAAGTGGATTTCGTCAACCGATTGAAAAAACTTCGTTCCTCCACTAAAGAGAATTGTCGGGCATCCAATCCTTGGCAAGGAGGTCATTGCTGGAGTCCAAATGTTGGCTAAACAATGCTCTCGTCGCAAAGGACACAAGCTGTCCAAGAGGGCAGCTTGGGGGAGGAAGGTGGCCGACAAATCAAAGATGGTCAGTGGAAGCCAAGGGGAGTCGGCGGCTGGTGGCAGACCCGCGGTGGGGCTGCTGGGCGGTGGTGCCTGGCCGACGATTAGAGCTTGGCCAGTGGTAAAGCTTGGGCGACACCAAGCTTGGGCATCACACGAGAAAAAGAGAGGGAGAGGGGAGAAAATGACTAGGGTTTTGGAAACCTTGAACTGATTAATTCCGGGATATCTCTCTGTTGGTGCAGGGGCACCTAAGTTGAACCTATATTTTGATTATGACAAAAGACACAAAGTCAAGGATATATCATTATCTCACGAGCTGAATCAAGTGTGCAGAAAAGTGCTAAAGATGGAGCTGAAGGCTAGCGACACCCGGAGGAAGCCACAGTGGTCGGGCGACACTCGAGTGACTTCGGAGGGAGCCGAAGGAATCGAGTGGAAGGCCAGAAGCAAAAGCAACACGTAAGTATCGAGGTAAGTTCGTGTGTGCGAGCGTAAGTGAGGTCGTATCCTCTTTACGGGGATGATCTTAAGCGTAGATCCGACCAAAGACATCCTATAGATGGTCTAGGTCGAGATCGGACGGTCGACGACCGTCAGAATTATGTTTTTGTTGAGCTAACTTTGACTTGCAGCAAGCATCGGTCATTGCCCGACTTGGAGGACTCATTGCCAATCAATCGATCGGCCGGAGGTCGGACTCGGTGATGCTACCATCATCGATGATGATGGCCATCACAGGATCAACCTCAAGAAGTCAAGCTCTATCACCATTTTTCAAGGAGGTTTTGTGCCCAATTCCTATTGGTTGAAGACCCATTCGATGAGGGGCTTAAAGGCTATAAAAGGAGGGCTTGTCCTAGGGTTTTTCATCAATTAAAAAGCTTCCAAGTGCTTCTGATCGCTCACGAGTCTCCGACATCCCTACGACGGCCTGAGACGACGACTCAAGCTCCAAGATTCAAGTCTTCAAAAGTCATCGGTATAATCTTTAATTTGTATAAGTTGTTCTTATTTCGAGCTTTAAATCATATCAAGGAGAGGGGGAGTGTCCCTCTACCTTGAGTCTTTCTTGAGTTTTTGTATTTGTTTAACTCCTATCTCCAACGAGAAGGAGTTCGTTTAGTGTTTTGCCCTCCGTGCGTGGTCAAGGAACACTAGGGCCTTGGAGTAGTAGCCTTCGGCTACGAACCAAGTAAAAAACCCATTGTCTCTTCTATTTTAGATTTATCTTCCGCTATGTCTACTCGTGATTTACTGAACGAATTCAAAGAAAAGTTTCTATCGCTATTCACCCCCCCCTCTAGCGATCCGCTTCGATCCAACAATTGGTATCAGAGCCGGGGGCGCTCAGATTCGGTGCAACCACCGGTTGAGAATTGTTTTGTTTTCGTATTTATCATTTTAAGATTTCTCCCACACTACTAATCCAAGACCCAGTCTTGGTACATAGTTTTTGGTTGTGTTTTTGCAAGTATTAATCGCCTTCGGAGTACCTCACGATCAAACGAGCATAACTTTTGCTACAAGTGGACTCATGAAACGATCTACCCACCAAATCGAAGCTCTCTGAGAGATCTACACTTCTTACATGGGTTTACCCCATAACAAGCTGTTTTTATCCCCAAAAATCGACGTTTAGTACCCTTTCGGGGACATCGAAGGTTGTGAGTACTTACTTTTTGTTTAGTTTCTTATCTCTTTGTTTAAATTTCTATTTCTCGTTTGTTTCCTTTTATTTTCCGCACCACTAATCCAAGACTCGAGTCTTGGTAAGTTTTTTTTTGTTTTTTTGTGTGTGTGCAAGTTTTTCTTTATGTCCCACATTGAGGGGTACAACACCACCCGACCTCCGTTCTTTAGCGTAGATGATTTCCGTTACTGGAAAGGTCGGATGGAGTGTTTTCTAAAAACACAAGTCGAGTCTTGGATAATCATCCAAACCGGCTTTGCTCTACCCACCAATGATCAAGGCGAGCCCTTGGATTTCAACAAGTGGACCAATGCAAACAAAGAGGCAAATCGAAGTCGATGCAAGAGCAAACCAAATATTGCAATGCGGTTTGTCTAAGGAAGAGCTCAACCGCATCGGACCCTTTATCAGTGCAAAAGATCTGTGGACAAAACTCATAGAACTACACGAAGGGACTAACGACGCGAAGGTAAGTAAGCGTGATTTGCTACTTAATAAATTGTATAACCTAAAAATGCAGGAATGTGAGACGACAACGCAACTACACGCCCGCATCCAGGACATTGTCAACGGCTTGCACACCATCGGACACAAGGTCGAAAACCGTGACCTCCTAAGGTATGTTCTTAACTCATTTCCTAGGACTACCTTGTGGGCATCCATGGTTGATGCCTACAAGGTTTCTAAGGACCTTTCAAAGCTTAGGTTAGACGAGTTATTTTCCGAGTTTGAACTTCACGAGCAAACTAATATGGTTCGGGCCGAGAGAGGTATTGCTCTACTTGCAGGACAAAGAAGCAAGACACCCACCAAGCAAGAAGATTGACTCAAACCTGAAGACGAATCAGAGTCCGAATTCGAAAAGGTGGAAGCAATAGTGAACGTAGTGCGGAAGATCGTTCGAAGGGAAAGGAGGCTACTAAAAAACAAAAAGAGGGCACAATTCAAATCAAGTCAAAAGAAGGTGTTTCATGCAACATGGGACAACGAAGAAGGTGTCGGCATAGCATGCATGGCAAGACCCGAAGAGTCCGAGTCTGAGTCCGAATTTGAATCAAACTACAACACCGACTCCGAACTCGAGGACTACTTCAAGAAGCAACTCAAAGCCGGACCGAAAGATAAAATCAAGGTTAGCCGCTCACTAATTCATACGCTTTACAATACAATTAAATTGCTAACTAGGAAATTAGCTAAATCCAAGTCTAGGGTCGAGTTCTTGGTTGAGGAGGTTGAAACCCTCAAACAAGAGACACCCCTAAACTCTTCGACTAGTCGAGTTCAAGAGGAGGACTCAACTCGAGTTGAAAAACTTGAAGAAGAGAACTCTCTCTTGAAAGGGCAAGTGTGAGAGATCGGATGGCCGGCTAGAGGGGGGTGAATAGCCCTTTTCGTTTGGATGGCGGTATTTTGCTCGTCTACAAAACGTTAGCGCAAGCGGAATATACAAATATAAATAAAGACAAGCAAAATAGAAACAAGCAATACAAACACCAAGATATAACGTGGTTCACGGCTACGCCGCTAATCCATGGTCCGATTCGTCCACGGTGAATCACTCCGCCAAAACCAATCACTATCGGTCTCTCCTTTGCACAAAGCTAGGTGGAGGTAACCTTTACAACCAAGATCACTCTTCTTACAAATAGAATGGAGTAAAAGCGAGTAAGAAGAGTTTAGAGCTTGTGGGGCACTAGGAAGATTGTTTGGAACTTAAGCATTAGCCTCTCAAAGGCTCACACCCTCTCTTTTTATAGAGAGGGCTAACTTCTTCCGTTGGCGCCATGATCATTGCCGCCCATGGCGCGGGCCTCGAACACGTCGGATGCCGACCGTTGTTGTCCAACGGAACTCTTGCGATCATTCGGTCCTCACCCGATCGGCTGGCGACCCCGTAGTCGACCGCCCGATCGGCTCACGGCGGTCTATGGCCAAAACCCTATTGACCGGTCATTCGCCTTGCGATCATTATCTTGCGATCGGCTAGCAGCGTATGCGATCATCGCCACAAACCGATCGATCGTATACCGGTCGAGCTACACTCGACTCGAGCGATCATTGCCATGACATGGCGATCGTGGTGTCGAAAACCCATCCGACACTTGGCCAAATGGCCAAGTTTCACCTAAGAGCTACCCTTCCCCGGGTTACAATCGCTCACTCTCATTTCTCGGAGTCCTCGCAAGTTCTCTTCGTTCTCGCCACGTCCTCGGCGATCAGCGACGGCTCTGCAATGCTCCTTCGCGTCTCTTGCCTCAAAGTCTACTTCCTCCGGCTTCACTCCAAGCTTCTCGTCCGGCGGTCCCTCGGATGCTCCAAGCGCACGGCTTCCGCAAAGCTATCCTTCACCGACTCAAGGCACGAGTCATGAGATGTGAAACTCGCCACGGCTCCATGTGCGAATTACTAAGTCCTGCACGACTTCAACGCACATATCAAATCACCATATCAAACTAACTTAAACCCTTTGCCACACCATCAAAACCATATTACGGCAAGAGATTGCCCTAACAATCTCCCCCTTTTTGATGTGTGGCAATCCGTTTAAGTTAGGTAAAAACATTTGATATAATTTCTAAGGTAAGAAAAGCATGTAAAGATAAACATGATATAACAACATGCAATTCCCCTTAATCCATGAAATTCTCTATGCAATTTCTCCCCTATCATATATTTCTCCCCTACATATATTTCTCCCTAATGTGATTAACTTAAACATACTTATTTCTCCCCTTTGACACCATCAAAAGATTAACACTAAGTTAAAAGCTCATGGCATCAATTATAATGGAGGAAAAATATGTCAAGTTGATTTAAAACTGTAGGAGGCATCAAGTATATTTCTACCACTTGTAGGAGGTTTTATAAACTGAATTCGCCTTCAATATTCTGATTTATAGCCACGATCGCTATCGCATGTACAATGCGCACAAAGGAAGCCAATTTTTGATTTTCGGATGAAATTCGTAAATGCATTAAATATTCCAGAAAATTCTAAAAATCATGAAATTCGAGGAACATATTTCTCTTAAGTATATCTTTCAAGGAAAAATAGTTTTTCATGAAAAATCATTATATTTTACAAGATTTGCCAAAAATCCAAACACTTGAAAAACCACTAGTTTTTGAGCATTCTAGTATCAAGTTAGCTACCTAGTTTTGCATCTAATTGTTTCAAAACATGAATGCATGTATTTTAAGGTAAGAAATTGTTTTGAAAACATTAGAAATATCCAACCATGATCTTTGGGCAATATGTCTATTAATTAAACATAAGCCTTCCCCATGATTGGTCTATTATTGATATTTTGATACTTTAAATGACCATCTAAATGCCATAGGCATTAGTGGACATTTGTATCATCCTAACATCTCACCCATGCTAAGTTTGCAATCAAGTTAGCCTATAGTGAGTGTGAGATGCATCCTAGGGGGGTATTTGTATATATATACTTAACCAATATATTCAAGCAATTCTATCATGGTTAAGTATCAACCTAACAACCTACATGATCATAATGACATATATGATTTAATTTCACATTATGACCATGAAATACATGTTTTCATCAAATTATAACCATGCATTAGGCATTATATGATGATAATAAATAAGTTATCACCTAAAGCATGATTTAAACCTATTTCTCAAGATAACGTGCCAAATATCAAAATCATAAATCGTGATTTAAGACATACATAGGAATTACATCAATCATCATGATTTAAGCATTATTACCTTTTTATGGGCACGTTATCATCACCCAACACTATCTAAAAATGTTGTCCCGTCATCCTAAGTCAACCAAAATATGATATAGGTCAAGTTCTTATGGTTGACTACCCTAGGGGTTTTCTAACCCTTAAGGATGGATTTTGGAACCCAAAATAGATTTTTACCTATGGGGTTCACTAGAAATTCCTTGGGGATCCATTTCTTAGCTATTACTTTGTTTTTGTCTTGTCCCCTTGCTATTAGGCATCTATAGGCCTTCTCATTTTTCTTCTCTTTATATCCTAGGCCTTTCTTGTTAAAACTTGCCCTTTGGCTCCCTATGATCATATTCAAAGTGTTGGAGCCAATTGTGAATTTTCCTAGGGCTTTAGTTAAATAATCTACCTTTTCCCTTAATGCCCTATTTTCCTCTATGCATGCATCACTAACATCTAAAGGCACATAATTATCATGTGAGCATGCATCATCATGGCAAGAAGAAGTATCATTATTATTTAAGCATGCATTTTCTAGCTTATTTTCTAATGCCTTAATTTGTTCAAGCATGCATTTATTTTTCTTCTTTGCTCTAAACAAATCCCTAGTTAAACTAGAAATCATAGAAACTATTTTACTAGGTGAGAGATTGGTTACCATAGTTTCCATGTCCTCTTCTTCTTCTTCGGATGATGAGGAGGATGATGATGTGGAGGAGGCTCCCCCTTCACTTGAGCTCTCTCCTCCTGTGCTTGATCCTTCATTTTGGGAGGAGGAGCAATCCAAATCGTCAAAGGCCATCAAGGCCAAATTGGCGACAAAGGCATTCTCCTCATCCGATGATGAGGAGGAGGATGAGGAAGGATCATCCCATGTCTTGGCCTTGAATGCTTTGGCCTTCCCCTTTTCTTTTGCCTTCTTCTCCTCTTCCTTCTTTTTCTTGCTCCCCTTTTTCTTCTTCTTTTCTTCTTTCTTTTTCTTCTCTTCCTTGCTTTTGTTTAGGAGAGGACAATTGTCCCTTATGTGTCCCTCTCCTTGGCAATTGTAGCATATCACCTTCCCCCTTGGTCTTCTCATCCTATCATTAGATTTATCAAATCTAAAATTCTTAAATACACGCCTCACCTTCCTTACCATGTAGGCTTCTTCGGTGCTATCCATGGAGGAGGATGAGGCTTCATCATCGGAGGAGGAAGGGATCTCTATCTTCTTTTTCCCCTTGTTTGCCATCAAAGCTACTCCTCTTGAGGGTTGAATTTTAGGCTCCTCTTGTATTCCCTCAAGCCTAGTTTCGTGGAGTTCCATTGTTGAAAAGAACTCCTCCAAAGTGCTCACTTCTAAATTCTTGGAGATGTAGAAGGAGTCCACCATGGAGCTCCACTTTGAGGACCGGGGAAAGGCATCTATGGCCTTCATTACCATATCCCGGTTGGAGAGCTTTTCACCTACACTTGTCAAACCGGTTAGAATTTCCTTAAATCTAGAGTGTAGAGATTTTACCTTCTCTCCCTTTTCGAGTTTGATATTGGACAATTGGGAAGGACATCTCTCCTTGCTAGCTTTGCCTCGGATGTGCCTTCATGGATCTCTATTAATTTCTCCCACATTTCCTTGGCGCTAGCACACTCTCCTATCCGGTTGACTTCTTGTTGAGGGAGTACGTTGTATAGATGGTGCTTGGCCTTTGAATTTGCCAAATACTCTTCTCTTTGTCTTTTGCTCCATCTCGATTTTTCCAAAGGCTCCCCATCTTCATTCCTAGGCAACTCGAAACCGTTTTCCATAATTAACAATATTTCAAAATCGGTTTCGAAGAATACCTCCATTCTCTTTTTCCACCAAGAGAATTCGCCATCGAACTTCGGTGGGTGGATGTTGGAGCCGGCCATTTTTGATGTAGGGCTTGTTGCGGCGGTTAGTCCGGTGACAAGCAACCTGGCTCTGATACCACTTGTGAGAGATCGGATGGCCGGCTAGAGGGGGGTGAATAGCCCTTTTCGTTTGGATGGCGGTATTTTGCTTGTCTACAAAACGTTAGCGCAAGCGGAATATACAAATATAAATAAAGACAAGCAAAATAGAAACAAGCAATACAAACACCAAGATATAACGTGGTTCACGGCTACGCCGCTAATCCACGGTCCGATTCGTCCACGGTGAATCACTCCGCCAAAACCAATCACTATCGGTCTCTCCTTTGCACAAAGCTAGGTGGAGGTAACCTTTACAACCAAGATCACTCTTCTTACAAATAGAATGGAGTAAAAGCGAGTAAGAAGAGTTTAGAGCTTGTGGGGCACTAGGAAGATTGTTTGGAACTTAAGCATTAGCCTCTCAAAGGCTCACACCTCTCTTTTTATAGAGGGCTAACTTCTTCCGTTAGCGCCATCGGTCGATTTGCCGCCCATGGCGATCATTGCCGCTCCTAGCGGCCTCCGAACACGTCGGATGCGACCGTTGTTGTCCAAGCGGAACTCTTAGCGATCGATCACTGGTCCTCACCGATCATTCACGGTAATCGGCCGATCGGCTACGGCGATTATGGCCAAAACCCTATTGACGATCATTCGCCTTGTGATCGGCGCTAATCTTGCGATCGGCTAGCGTATAGCGATCAGCAACCCGATCGATCGTATACGGTCGAGCTACACTCGACTCGGGCGATCGGCCGCCATGACATGGCAGTCGACTGGTGTCGGGAAAACCCATCAGACACTTGGCCAAATGGCCAAGTTTCACCTAAGAGCTACCCTTCCCCGGGTTACAATCGCTCACTCTCATTTCTCGGAGTCCCTCGCCTTCGAAGTTCTCTTCGTTCTCGGCCACGTCCCTCGGCAGCATCAGGCGCATGGCTCTGCAATGCTCCTTCGCGTCTCTTGCCTCGAAGTCTACTTCCTCCGGCTTCACTCCAAGCTTCTCGTCCGGCGGTCCCTCGGATGCTCCAAGCGCACGGCTTCCGCAAAGCTATCCTTCACCGACTCAAGGCACGAGTCATGAGATGTGAAACTCGCCACGGCTCCATGTGTGAATTACTAAGTCCTGCACGACTTCAACGCACATATCAAATCAACATATCAAACTAACTTAAACCCTTTGCCACACCATCAAAACCATATCACGGCAAGAGATTGCCCTAACAGCAAGTCCAAGAGCTCGAAGCTCGGTTGAACAAGTTCTCGACGGGGTCCAAGAATCTTAATCGACTTCTTGGAACTCAGAGAGCCATGTACAACAGAGCCGGACTCGGATATAGCTCAAAGACTACGAATATATCTTACATGTCTATCGTAAACCGTAGTCATCATCGAGTCCAAGCGTGGGTCCCGAAAACTTTATTAAACTCACATATAAGGACCAATAGGTTTTGGATTCCCAAGGATCAAGTTCATTACTTGACCAGACCATATCGGTTCAATGATCCAGGGGGAGCTAATACCAAAATAGTATATCCGATAACCTAAACCTCTTATTTCTTTTAGAATGGTTAGATAGGACTATAACTCGTCAATGCTTGATAACATAGTACCAGGACGCAGCGAGATGATAGTACGCTAGGAAAGCGGAGTCTTGTGTATTCGGGCTAGATAAGGCGTATCTAGTTCGGTTCACTCGACCGAGTGGAACTAGCTGAAGCTACCTCGCCGTATCCTAGACTAGTTAGACCAGGAAGTGGTCTTAGGTGAGTCAAGTTACTACTTTCTCGAAATTGGCTTTGTCTAAGGAAGTGGTCGTTTTTCCGATCAAAGAAGGCCCCTGCTCGCCACGACACGAAGCCAAGATCTTGAAAAGGTGACTTGATGAGCTTAGGATCAAATCCGAATCTAACGCAAGGTTGACAAGTTTCAAATCATTAAAACTTAATCAAGATAAAATTGGAATCATCTCACACAACATATAAGGTGACCAATTCTAAGACACTTAGAATGGGTGAGATGAATAAGGAATAATTTCAATTTACATAATCTTTTCAAAAATGCAATCTATTTTTCAAACTATTGAGCGTAAACATTTATTTTTGGACAAAACTCTAAATATACAACCTTCTAGGTCAATGTTTAGCGCCCCCTAACTCTTCTGTACCTTATATATTTGATTAAGGGGGAGAGCAAACTAACTCTAAGGGTTTTATATATTTTCAAAAGTTATTAGTGTATAAGTATTGTGGAACTCAAATCTAATTTTATAAGTATTTTGAAAATCAAACTTAGTTTCCAAAAACTTTCATTGTTGGTGCAGAGGGCCATACCTCGAACCAAATTAAATCAAGACACATGCTTGGACTCATGTTAGATAATCTTTATGCATGCTACCTTTTCTATTAAAAAACCCCTACTTTTTATATAAAACCCCACACTTTTTTTGATTCATGGCAAAAGGGGGAGAAGAGCATAAGTTAAGGGGGAGAACAAAATTTAAATTTTTGAAAATTAAAACTTTTGTTTTAAAACTCACCGAAGGTTAAGAGGGAGTTCACTAAAAATGAGCGTAACGTTTATCTTACTCATTTTCTGCTTTATATTTTCCCTTAACTTTGCGTAAATTTGCCATAGGATCAAAAAGGGGGAGATTGTTGGTGCAGGGGCACCTAAGTCGAACCTGTATTTTGATTATGACAAAAGACGCAAAGTCAAGGATATATCATTATCTCACGAGCTGAATCAAGTGTGCAGAAAAGTGCTAAAGCTGGAGCTGAAGGCTAGCGACACCCGGAGGAAGCCACGGTGGTCGGGCGACACTCGAGTGACTTCGGAGGGAGCCGAAGGAATCGAGTGGAAGGTCAGAAGCAAAAGCAACACATAAGTATCGAGGTAAGTTTGTGTGTGTGAGAGTAAGTGAGGTCGTATCCTCTTTACGGGGATGATCTTAAGCGTAGATCCGACCAAAGACATCCTATAGATGGTCTAGGTCGAGATCGAGGCCGATCGGCATTGTCGAATTATGTTTTGTTGAGCTAACTTTGACTTGCGGCAAGCATCGATCATTGCCCGACTTCGGAGGACTCATTGCCCCAATCGATCGTCGGAGGTCGGCCTCGTGATGCTACCATCGATCGGTGATGATGGCCATCAGTCGACTGATGGTCAAGGATCAGCCTCGAGAAGTCAAGCTCTATCACCATTTTTCAAGGAGGTTTTGTGCCCAATTCCTATTGGTTGAAGACCCATTCGATGAGGGGCTTAAAGGCTATAAAAGGAGGGCTTGTCCTAGGGTTTTTCATCAATTAAAAAGCTTCCAAGTGCTTCCGATACGCTACGAGTCTCCGACATCCCTATGATGAAGCCCTGCCGAGACGACGACTCAAGCTCCAAGATTCAAGTCTTCAAAAGTCGTCGGTATAATCTTTAATTTGTATAAGTTGTTCTTATTTCAAGCTTTAAATCATATCAAGGAGAGGGGGAGTGTCCCTCTACCTTGAGTCTTTCTTGAGTTTTTGTATTCGTTTAACTCCTATCTCCAACGAGAAGGAGTTCGTTTAGTGTTTTGCCCTCCGTGCATGGTCAAGGACCACTAGGGCCTTGGAGTAGTAGCCTTCGGCTACGAACCAAGTAAAAAACCCATTGTCTCTTCTATTTTAGATTTATCTTCCGCTGTGTCTACTCGTGATTTACCGAACGAATTCAAAGAAAAGTTTCTATCGCTATTCACCCCCCCTCTAGCGATCCGCTTTGATCCAACACTCTCAACCCCGTTATTTATATAGAACGTATCTCTTATCCATTAAGAGACTTTTTCTCAAGACCTCTTCTCTAAAACCTTTTCTCAAGAAACCTTTTCTCAAAGGGTTATTGGTTCACAACCAAAACCCGTTAACCCGCTCCATTAACTTAAGTTAAAATAAACCAAATCACACCGGTCTATTTTAAGTTAAAACGAACTGAACCAATTTCGATTTATTCGTTTAAAATAAACCAAACCCCTTTGGTTTATTTTCCACCATAGGATTAGAACCAAATCAATTTGGTTCATCCATCACATCTTCATAAGACTCGGCCCATCCATGCTTCCTATACGACTGAAACAATTTCATACTCGCTCTTTGTTTGGTCCAACCAAACCAAGTCTCTCTCGATTTGAGATTCCTATTCTCAAGCTAGTTTTAAATCCTTCGGATAACACTCGTTGTGTGTGTGAACAAATAGGTTCCTGATTTATGTTGGTCGTCTATAATTATCCATTAATTATAGAACATGCATAAGTGGCACCTAGTAGTACATCATGATCCCCAATTAATCAAAAAATCAATGGTTGACCCTAGAACAACTTCTAAAACCTTTCGACATCTACAGTAAATCGTGCCCCGTTCCCTTCACTCATCTTATACCCACTTGGTTCAGGACATGGTCTATGTATCAGTCTCCACTAGGCTGACCACGTCACACCTAGCCCAAGTATTACTTCCTCATCCTATGGATTCTAGGTATTGCACATGTTTCCAAGTGTATCATACTTTAAACATGTAATGCTTTGGACAAAGACTTTAGTAACAATCTGACAAGAGGTCATAGGGTATACATCTCCTCGCAAAGAGTGGTGAATCTTCTGTAGGCTATTCAAACACCTTCGGGCATTTCGACTTATACCCAATCATCCCGGATCCACATCTCCTCGGAGATGTTTGCTTAAAATGTCAAAGCATAAGTCTCCATGACCAAGATGACTTGAATACCGCAAGTCGAAGGAACATCGCACTTAAGCTACAGTAAGAACTTCATTGACATATCCAAATATGCAGAGAACCATATGAAGTCTTAAAACTAGTCACTCCAATGAACTAGTTACCATAACATGCATCCACGATTAACTCCAGACATCCCAATGTCTCCTGCCAGTGAGGAACAGCTGCTTGGATAAACCAAAGAGTATAACTCGTGATGTCTCAATAGAATTGATGGTGTCCGAATACATCAATTCATTGACTATGGATAATTTAAATACATCACAATTACACATGTAGAGATACTCACTAGTTGTGATCCAATCATAAATTCTCTCATTTTGTGAATCGTATTGCGGACATTCAACAAATGAATTTAAGATCCAATCAAAAACATGAAAACATGTATACTCAAATAGTGAATCTTCATTTATCAAATAAATGGTACAACCATAAGGTGATTGCCTTTGGACATCTCTCATATATCGCTAACACTTGGTAGTTTTATTGTATAAATGTTTTTTTCCTAACTCCCCTAAGTATGTTTTTGAGCAATCAACATTTTTAATTAGACATTCATTCGATGAAAATTTAACTCTATAATCAGTATCACATAATTGACTAATGCTTAGAAGATTAAATTAAAAAATTTATACTAATAAAACTTTACATATTCTAAAATTAGAATTTAATTCAATATCACATGATTCGATGATTTTAAGTTTACCATTGTTTCTGAAAGCTACAGATCCTAGAATTTTAAACCTTAGCTTCGTAAACTTCAATCAGTCTTCTTTCATATGTCTAGAGCACCCACTGTCCAACATCCATTGATCCTACATATAAAGTAGTTGGATCGGATTTGGAATTTAAATAAATTTATATATTTTAATCCTAGATTTCATCTCACCCTTTCTATATGATCAATCAGGTTATCCCTATATGTGTTGTGAGATGACTTTTAATTTTACTTAGTTAATTTTAATGTCTTGGAAATTAATTAACCTTGGGTTAGATTCAGATTTAACCTTTAGTTACTTAAGTGAACATTTCGAAAGAGGGCTTCCAGGTTATGGCGAGGCACATAAGCCTTCTTTGATTTGAACAACGACCACTTCTTTAGACAAGGCTAGCTTAAGAAATTATACACTTAATTTATTTAGGGTCAAATCCTGATCTAACTAGTTTAGGATGCGATGAGGTAGCCTCCGTTAGTTCCACTTAGATAAGTGCACCAAGCTAGATACTTTTTATCTAATCCGAATACACTTGACTGAGTTTTCCTAATGTACTATTATCTCACTCTGTCCTGATACTATGTTGTCAAGGTTAATTAACCATTTCCTATCTAGCCATTCTACTTTAATTAAACTAAGCATGTAAAATAAACCAAAAACTAAATCAATTAAATGTTTCTTGTAATTATGCAAATACATTTAGTATTAACTCCCCCTGGATCATTGTTTTGATATGGTCTATCAACATAGTGGATTTGATCATTGAGAACCCAATACTTAGTTGAACCTATTTGTGTTTGTAGACTTGACTTAGGGACCCATGCTTGGATTCTTTTATGATTATGGTTTACAAATGAAAGAAATGATCTATTGGTTGATCTAAATCCGAGTTTAATCTTGTTGTACATAGCTCATTAAGATCCAAGTATCAGGTCAAGATCCTTGGAGCCCAATGTGAACTTTTCCAATGTTTTCCCAAACTCTTGAACTTGCCCTTTCAATAGAGAATTCTCTTCCTCAAATTTTTTTGACTTGAGTTGAGTTTCCTTCTTGAACTTGACTAGTTGAAGAAGGTAGGCTAGCCTTTTTTTTTAAGGATTTTAACTTCCTTAATTAAATACTCGACTTTAGCTTCGGACTTAGTTATTTTTTTATTTAAATATTTTATTGTGACATACAAGTTTTTAATTAAAGGGTGACATACCTTAATTGAACATTTTGAACCAGATACGGATTCGTGGCTTGACTCGGACTCAAAATTTGATTCGGGTTCGGACTTGGATTCAAAATCAGAATTAGAGTTGGGTTCGGATTCATATTCGGATGGTCTTGCCATGAGAACTAGATTGTTGACTTGATCTTGCTCTTCTTCATCCGATGACTCTTCCCACCTAGCTTTGAGTGCCTTCTTAGATCTTGTTTACTTGGTCTTTAGATTCGGGCAATTGGATATGAAATGCCCCTTCTTGTTACACTTGTAGAATTTATAGTCTTGTTTGGATTTTACATTTTGATTCAAGCCAGACTTCTCTTCTTTAGTTGGCTTAGTTGTTTGCCTTCTTCTCTTGATCAATTTTTGAACTAGGTTGACGAGTTCCATTTTTTATTTCTTCGTCTAACTCTGATTTGGATTTGTCATATTCAAGAGGAGGTTTTTTCTTTTTCCCTTCTTTTGACCTGCAAATGAAGGCAATACTTTTCTTGACCGAGGTTGAATTAGATTTCTCATGCAATTTGAATTCGGAAAACAATTCATCTAACCTAATTTTAGATAAGTCCCTAGATACTTTGTAAGCATCAACCATGGATGGCCACAAAGTGGTCCTTGGGAAGGCTTTTAGAGTGTACTTTATGATATCTCTATTTTCCACATTTTGTCCGATAGAGTGAAGACGGTTCAAGACATCTTGGATCCGAGCATGGAGTTGGCTTGTTGTCTCATTGTCCTGTATTTTTAAATTAAATAATTTAATTAGTAAAAGATCCCTCTTACATACCTTAGTGTCCGAGGTTCCTACATAGAGTTCCTTGAGTTTTCCCCAAAGGTCTTTGGCGTTGATAAATGGGCTGACATGGTTGAGCTCTTCTTTGGATAAGCCACACTGCACAATCTGGGTGGCTTTTACATCCACTTCTATTTAATGTTTCATCACATTCGTCCATTTGTCATATTCTAGGAGATCTCCTTGATCATTGGTTGGTAATTCAAAATCCATCTAGATGACGATCCACATGTCGACTTGCGTCTTCAGGAAGCACTCCATCTGACCCTTCTAGTAATGGAAGTTATCTCCGTAGAAGAACGGAGGTCGGATGACACTATAGCCTTCTTGATGGGTCATTTAGATAACTCACAAGTAATATAAAAATAAGAAAAATATGGCAAGACTTGGTCTTAGATTAGTAGTGTGGGAAATAAATATAAACAAAAGAAAAGGAAAAGGAAAAAAATTGCTCAATCAATAGTTGCACCGAATTTGAGAGCCCCCGCTCTAATACCAATTGTTAGACCAAAAACACACTAGTGGGGGGGAAGGCGGTGAATAAGGCTTTAAAAATCTTTTCTTTTTCATTTGTAAAATTCGTAGTACAAAGTTAATCATAGCAAAAAATATAAAAGAAAAAAACCAAAGATAGAAATTATACTTGGTTCACAGTCGAAAGGCTGCTAATCCAATGCCCAATGATTCAAGATCGCTATCGGTGGACAATCACTAAAATGTCTCTTCCTTGTTGAAGGTAAGAGACTTGCTTTTACAAATGTTAAGGAGACAGTAACAACCTTACCGATCCTTTTAGAAATTAAGTACAAGAATGAAATGCAAGATAAATATAATGATGTGTGCAAATCATATAGAGTTTTAGTTGTTATTTTTCCTAGTTCATTTAGTCGATATTTGTGCATATTTGCTTTACTCTGAAATTTATAATTACTTTTTGGTTCAACGGTCTGCTCTTGTCATTTTTCTCTTTACATGGTGGAGTTTTGAATGCATGGATGGAAGGGAACCATGCTCTAGCATTGTTCCCAAGACACGGGCATGATTCGGGATGTAAAGACAAAGTTCATTCAGCTTTCCAACAGGACACATGATCGACCATGTGAAATTCACACGACCGTGCCTTTTCCCAAATAGATTTCCAAACGAAACTTCCAGTGCAACACACGTCCTGACCATGTGAAATTTACACAACCATGTCGTGCTGCCATGAATTCGTAGAAATAGGGGTTTTCAAGCATTTATGGAAAGCCAGGACCACCTTTATATAGAGGAAGGCTTGTCATACAACGAGCAGGATAGCTAGTTCTCTAAAAAGCACCAAAAGCTCGCTAATTGGTGGAGAAGGAAGAGACTCAAGGCTACGATGAACTTCCATCCATAGGAGTGAAGGTTTTTGTCTCGGAACCGAAGCTCTGATACCACTTGAAGGTAGGAAACTTTGCTTCCCACTTCAACTCAGTCGCTTGTTCATGGCGATCCCATCGTGTCCCCGGATTAAAAAAATTTAATCCAAGACAAAAGGAATCACCCAAGCAACCGTTTCATCGTCGTGCTATTCGATTAGAGTAGTCACTTGAACAAACTTGTTATTCAAGCAACCAACCTCTATTCTACGAATAGCCGCGGAATAGACGATGTACAGATCGTCGACTTTTGTGTTTATGTTCGGGGTCCAAGTATATTTAGCCACAAAACAAAACATATAACATGCATATAATTGAAAAACAATTAAATACATAATACAAAAGAACACTAATCAAAATAAACAAGATTATACCTCTTGTTATTCCTCTTGATCTTCTATTGTATGTCCTTCCTCCTTTTGGATGTCGTGTGGGCGATGATCTTCCAAAAGTCGAAACCTCCTAGATCACCAATCTTCCTTTCCTTGTTCACTCCGAACAAAGGAAGATTAAAAAACAAAACTCTTCTTCCTATCTAGAACCGGCCACCAAGTCAATAGACTCGATGTTGCCATCGACCAAGGAAGAGAATATGGAGTAAGGGAACCGGCCAAAGGAGAATTAATGAGGGTGATGGGCGCCGGCCAATTCTTGGAGAAGAGAAAGGAAACCAACCCTTCACCTTGTAGCTGCCCAAAACCCTAACCCTAGCTCTCTTAGTTGCCGCCGGCCAAAGAAGAGGGGAAGAGGAATAGGTTGAGCACCGGCCAAAGTAGAGGGAAGAAGGATAGGTGCCGGCAACACCTTAGGAAGAAGAAGAAGGGAACCTGTCCTCTTGTTGCCGTCCACTCCACCTCCCAAACCCTAGCCTCCCAACTCAATCCCAACCTCCCTAGGATTCCATGCCGCCCAAGCTAAAGGGAAGCAAACCCTAATCTCCTAAGCCATGCCTTGCCGCCCACCTTAATCCTCTATTTATAGAGTTGGGCTCAAGCCTCCTTTTAATCTCCACCGTCGGTTCTAGGGATTTAATCTCAACCGTCATATCTAGAGAATTAATCTCAACCGTCGAATCTAGAGATTTAATCTCCACCGTCGGATCTAGAGTTTTGTTTTCAACCATTGGATCTAGGCTTCATGAGATTTTAATAGGCTACAATAGGGACCATGAGGAGGAGTTGGATCTTGGCCATCGAATGGATAAAGCCCACATAAAGTCCGATCCATTAATGATAATCCAATCCACTAAAGGTTTATCATTGATCTAACTCACCAACCCCCATAAGATAATATGGGATCCATATATTATTTTGTACATTTTTCTCCCCGTGTTTAAGATCTCGAATATCCGTTGATTAATTAATTTACTGACAATTAATTAATCAACATCTAACTCCATGAGTAGTACCACTCAACCTTATCATCATGCCGGACCAAGTCCACCTGTAGGGTTTACATGATGAACCTTATGAGATCATCAAGGGGACATTATCATCCTAATATATAGGACATAGTTTCCTTTTATAATTAACGGCACACCATATAAATAATATTATTTCCCAACTTACCGAGCCTATCGATTTAGTCTATAAATCTCGCCCATTGGTAAATCAAAGAAATGAATACTAAGTATATGTGTCCATTATTATATTGGGATCAAGAGCATGTACAATATAATATATGAGGTTCGATTCGATTATGTAGTCAGTAATAAATCGAATCACCTCTAAGTTGGTCCTACTCAATACACACAAAGTGCACTAGTGTGATTCTATGGTCAAGACAAACCAATATCAAATCACACTACAACCATACCAATGGTTTGTTCAAAGTCATCTCGGTTGTGAGCCTTTACTTATACTTTACAAGGAGCCGATAACATGATCTCCCGTGTGACACCACACACCATGTTATCTACAATGTAATGTATTAGACAATATGCATAACCATAAATATGCAAACAATGATCATGTGATTCTTATTTCAAAAATAAAGATGTTCATACAAAAGATAGACTTTTCAGTATACATCCCAACAATCTCCCATTTATACTAAAAGACTATGTTATCTCATACTGCCATACATCTGATTCCCCTTCCCTCCACATGCCTATCAAAGCTCTCGCTAGAAAAGCCTTAGTGAAAGGGTCTACCAGGTCATCCTCTGATGCAATCTAGGCGACAACAACTTCTACCTCCTTTATGACTTCTCGTATAAGGTGGTACTTGCACTCTATGTGTTTACTTGCCTTATGGGCTCGTGGTTCCTTCGAGTTATCAACTGCACCACTATTATCACAATAAATTGTTATAGTTCTGGGCAACTAGGAATCACATCCAAGTCCATCAAGAAGTTCCTGAGCCATCCAGCTTCTTTGGCTGCCTCAGAGGCCGCCACATACTCAGCTTCAATGGTTGAGTCCGCCACACATTTCTGCTTGACACTCCTCCATACAATGGCTCCACCTCCCAAAGTAAACACAAAACCTGAGGTAGACTTACTGTTATCCCTATCTGATTGGAAGTCGGAATTTGTATAACCCACAGGGAATAATTGGTTTGCCTAGTAAACTAGCATATAATCCCTAGTTCTTCTCAGGTACTTCAATATATGCTTTACCGCAGTCCAATGTCCCTGTCCTGGATTACTCTGATATCTACTGACCATGCCCACGGCAAAGTAGATATCTGTTCTTATACATAGCATCGCATACATGAGGCTTCCTACTGTTGAAGCATAAGGAACCGCCTTCATCTCCTCTATCTCCTCAGATGTTCTAGGATACATCTCTTTAGATAAAGGAACTCCATGTCTGAAAGGTAGAAAACCCTTCTTGGAGTTCTGCATGCTAAAACGATCCATAATGGTGTCTATGTATGAAGCTTGAGATAAGCACAACATCCTTTTCTTGCGATCCCTTATAACCTTGATCCCAAGGATGTGTCCCACTTCTCCCAAGTCCTTCATATCAAACTATTTGGACAACCATACCCTTACGTCCGATAACACCTTGACATTGTTGCCAATTAACAAAATGTCATCTACGTATAGTACAAGAAATATCACTAAGTTTCCGTCACATCTCTTGTATACACAAGACTCATCCGGACTTTGAATAAATCTATAATGAAGGTAGGAAACTTCACTTTCCACTTCAACTCGGTCGCATGTTCATGGCGAACCCTTCTACGTCCCCAGATAAAAAAAATTTTATCCTTGACACGAGGGATTACCTAAGCAACCATTTCATCATCGTGCTATTCGATTAGAGTGGTCACTTGAACAAACTTGTTGTTCAAGCCACCAACCTCTATTCTATGAATAGCCACGGAATAGATAATGTAGGGATCACGGACTTTTGTGTTTGTATTCGGGGTCCAAGTTAATTTAACCACAAAACAGAATATACAACATGTATATGATTGAAAAACAATTATAGACATGTTACAAAAGAAAATAGACAAGTGTTATACCTCTCGATCTTCTATTGTATGTCCTTCCTCCTTTTGAATGTCGTGTGGGCGATGATCTTCCAAAATTTGAAGCTCCTAGATCACCAATCTTCCTTTCTTGCTCGCTTCGAACAAGAGGAAGTATAGAAACAAAGCACTTCTCCATCTTTCAACCAACCACCAAGCTCCAAGCTTGGTGCTTGCCGCCAGCCAAGAAGGAGAACAAGGAGATGAAGAAGAGGGTTGGCTAAAAGCTTCAAGGGGAAGATCCTAAGCTCCGTCCAATGATGAAGGGGAGAAGGTTGGACGCCGGCCAAAACCAAGGAGAGAAGAGGGAAGAAGGGCGCCGGATACCTAAGGAAGAAGAAGAAGGAAAAACTTTCCTTAATTGTGGCCGCCCAAAATCCTAAGCCTCCCTTCCCGCCCAAAACCCTAGCCCCTCTTTCTCTTCTATTCTTCTTGTCGCCCACCCTAGCCTCTCCTTTTATAGAGTTAGAAATAAGCCTTGTTTTAATCTCCACCATTGGTTCTAGGGATTTAATCTCAACCGTCAGATCTAGAGATTTAATCTCAACCATCGGATCTAGAGATTTAATCTCTACTGTTGAATCTAGAGTTTTGTTTTCATCCATTGGATCTAGGCTTCATGAGGTATTAATAGGATACAATAGGGACCATGAGGAGGAGTTGGATCTTGTCCACACAATGGATCAAGCCCACATAAAGTCCGATCCATTAATGATAATCCAATCCACTAAAGGATTATCATTAATCTACCTCACCAACCCCCATAAGTTAATATGGGCTCCATATATTATATGTACATTTTCTCCCCATGTTTAAAATCTCGAATGTCCGTCGATTAAATAATTTACTGACTATTAATTAATCAACATCTAACTCCATGAGTAGTACCACTCAACCTTTTCATCATGTCGGACCAAGTCCACTTGCAGGGTTTACATGATGAATCTTATGAGCTCCTCAAGGGGATATCATCATCCTAATATATAGGACACGATTTCCTCCTATAATCAACGACACACCATATAAATAATATCATTTCCCAACTTACCGAGCCTATCGATTTAATCTATAAATTTCGCCCATTGGTAAATCAAAGAAATGAATACTAAGTATATGTGCCCGTTATTATATTGGGATTAAGAGTATGTACAATATAATATCTGAGGTCTGATTCGATTATGTAGTCAGCAATAAATCGAATCACCTCTAAGTCGGTCCTACTCAATACACACAAAGTGTACTAGTGTGATTCGATGGTAAAGACAAACCAATACCAAATCACACTACAACCATACCAATGGTTTGTCCAAAGTCATCTCGGTTGTGAGCCTATACTTATACTTTACAAGGAGCCAATAACATGATCTACCGTGTGACACCACACACCATTTTATCTACAATGCAATGTATTAGACAATATGCATAACCATAAAAATATGCAAACAATGATCATGTGATTATTATTTCAAAAATAAAGATGTTCATACAAAAGATAGACTTTTCAATATAGATCCCAACAATCTCCCACTTATACTAAAAGACTATGTTGTCTTTAAACTTCCATACATCTAATCCCCATTCCATCCACATGCCTATCAAAAGCTCTCACCGGAAGGGCCTTAGTGAAAGGATCTGCCAGGTTATTCTACAATGCAATCTTGGCCACAACAACTTCTCCTCTCTTTACGATTTCTCGTATCAGGTGGTATTTGTGCTCTATGTGTTTAATTGCCTTATGGGCTCGTGGTTCCTTCGAGTTTGCAACTACACCACTATTATCATAATAAATTGTGATAGTTCTGGGCAAACCAGGAATCACATCCATGTCCATCAGGAAGTTCCTGAGCCACACAACTTCTTTGGCCGCCTCAGAGTCCGCCACGTATTTCTGCTTGACACTCCTCCATACAATGGCTCCACCTCCCAAAGTAAACACAAAACCTGAGGTAGACTTACTGTTATCCCTATCTGATTAGAAGTCAGAATCTGTGTAACCACAGGGAGTAATTGGTCTGCCTGGTAAACTAGCATATAATCCCTAGTCTATCTCAGGTACTACAATATATGCTTTACCGCAGTCCAATGTCCTTGTCTTGGATTACTTTGATATCTACTGACCATGGCCACGACAAAGTTGATATCTGATCTCGTACATAGCATCGCATACATGAGGCTTCCCACCGCCGAAGCATAAGGAACCGCCTTCATCTCCTCTATCTCCTCATATGTTCTAGAACACATCTCCTTAGATAAAGGAACTCCATACCTGAAAGGTAGAAAACCTTTCTTGGAGTTTTGCATGCTAAAACGATCCATAATTGTGTCTATGTATGAAGCTTGGGATAAGCACAACATCCTTTTCCTGCGATCCCTTATAACCTTGATCCATAGGATGTGTCCCACTTCTCCCAAGTCCTTCATATCAAACTGTTTGGACAACCATACCCTTACGTCCGATAACACCTTGATATTGTTGCTGATTAGCAAAATGTCATCTACGTATAGTACAAGAAATACTACTACGTTTCCGTCACATCTCTTGCATACACAAGACTCATCCGGACTTTGAATAAATCCATAAGACTGAATTAACTCATCAAAGCGGATGTTCCAAGACCTCGACGCTTGCTTCAATCCATAAATGGACCGATTAAGCTTACATACAAGATGCTCTTTGCCCTTCACAATGAATCCCTCTGGTTGCTTTATATAGATGTTTTCCTCAAGACTTCCATTAAGGAAAGCTGTCTTGACATCCATCTGCCACACCTCATAATCCATATGAGTTGCAATGCATAAGATAATCTGGATAGACTTAAGCATGGCTACCAGCGAAAAAGTCTCCTCATAATCGATACTCTCTTTCTGAATATACCCCTTTGCAACAAGCCTCACTTTGAAGGTCTCAACCTTCCCATCTATTCCTCTCTTTCTTTTGTAGATCCATTTGCATCCAATGGTTTTTACACCATCGGGTGGTTCCACTAGCTCCCAAACCTAATTTGAATCCATAGATTCAATCTCAGTATTCATTGCACTTTCCCAAGATACTACATCTTTATCTTGGATTGCCTCATCATATGTCCAGGGATCAGGTTCATGTTCACCAGGGACCAAATCAGAAGATTTTCCCAAGAACATGAATCTATCAGGCTGTCTCACAACCCTCCCACTACGATGAGGTATCACCTATGTATCCTCTGTGACACACGGTGCAGTGACTTGTGGTATATCCTCTTGTACCGGTGGTACTGAAGAAGTGACTTCCCCTTTTAATTCCTCCAGAATAATCTTACTCATGGGCTTGTGGTTCATCACATAGTCTTCCTCTAGAAATCTGGCGTTCGTGCTGATGATCACCCTCTGATCTCTAGGACTATAAAACAAACCTCCTTTCGTTCCTCTAGGATAGCCAACGAACATACATACTTCTTTACGAGGTTCCAACTTACCAGCATCTGCCTTCAGCACATGTGCTGGACTCCCCCATATCTTAATATGTCTTAGACTAGGCTTTCGCCCAGTCCACAATTCTGTGGGAGTAGAAGGCACTGATTTAGATGGAACCAAGTTCAGAATGTACACCGCCATATCTAGATCATATCCCCAGAACAAATCTGGAAACTCAGAATAACTCATCATCGATCTAACCATCTCCATAAGAGTCTTATTCCTTCGCTCTGCTACACCATTCTGCTGGGGTGTGCCAGGTGCAGACAATTGGGATTGAATCCTAGCCTCTGATAAGTAATTCCTAAACTCTCCCAAGAGGTACTCACCACCATGATCAGATCGTAGTGTCTTGATACTTTTACCTTGATGTTTCTCCATATCAGCCTTGAATTCTTTGAACTTGTCAAAGCATTCAGACTTGCGGCGCATCAAGTAAATGTATCCATATCTCGAATAATCGTCTATAAAAGAGACAAAATACTCAAAACCACCTCTAGCCTGGATAGTCATAGAACCACACAAATCAGAATGAACCAATTCTAACACATCTTTGGCTTTATACCCCTTGGCCTTAAAAGGCCTCTTGGTCATTTTACCCTCAAAGCAAGATTCGCAGGTTGAGAAATCTTCCTCCACTAATGAGCTCATAGGTCCATCAGCTATCAACCTTTGAATTCTGCTTAGGTTAATATGACAAAGCCTAAGATGCCAAAGATATGTTTGGTTCATCTTCAAAGGTTCTTTTCTCTTATTGGAATTAGAAGATGAGTTATTAACTTCTATTTGCATCGTGAGAGCTTTTGGTTCAAGTGTATACAAATTTTCTATCAATGCACCTGAACAGATAATCTCCCTATTCCTTTTTATAACAACTCTGTCATTAAAAGAAATAGAATATCCATCCATAAACAATTTAGAAATCGATATTAAATTCTTTCTAAATAAAGGTACATAAAGGCAATTCTTAAGAACCAAAACTTTATTTTTCTCAAAAGATAAATAAACATCTCCCACTGCAATAGCCGCCACCTTCGTGCCATCGCCCAAGTATACGGTAATCTCCCCCTCAGCCAGTCGTCTGGTTTCCTAGAACCCCTGCAAAGTATTGCAGATATGATCAGTAGCTCCCGTATCTACACACCAGGTGCCGATAGATAACACCGCTAAACATGTTTCAACGACTAGACCAAAAGATATACCTTTGTTCTGCTTGTAGTTGGGGCAGTCCTTCTTCCAGTGTTCAGTCTACTTATAAGTGAAGCACTTGCCTTTCAGCTTCTTCACTCCTCCCTGAGTTCCTCCCACCGCCTTTGCCCCAGCTTGTTTCTTCTTCTTCTTGCCTTTCGATTTAGAAGTAGAAACCTTTTGGGTCACCATGGCTTGCGCCTGAGCACTCTGACGAAATAGCCCCTCTGCCGCCTGGAGTTCTGTCAGAAGCTCCGCCAATGAATACACCCTTTTGTTCATGTTGTAGTTCAGGCAAAATTGCTCAAAACTCTTAGGTAGAGACTGGAGAATGATATCGACCTGGGTTTCCCCATCGATCTCAGCTCCAAGGACTTCCAACTCATTCAAATGAGCCATCATCTTGAGAACATGATCCCTCATGGGTGTTCCCTCGATCATGGTGGTCATCATCAAGTTCCTCATGGCTTCCCGCCTAGCAGCCCGATTCTAGTGTCCGAAAAGCTCTATGAGATTGAGCATCATGTCATAAGCAGTGGGCATGGCTTGATGTTGATGTTGTAGTACATTTGACATAGATGCCAAAATGTAACACTGCGCCATCTCATCGGCCTTTATCCACTTCTTATAACTCTCTTTCTCCTTTTCCCCAGAATCATCTACAGGCTTAGGAGGGCACTCTTCGAGGAGTACATATTTGTATTCCTTAGCAGTCAAGACAATGTCAAAATTCCTTTTCCAATCAACATAGTTGGGTCCAGTAAGTTTATTCTCTTTTAGTATCACAGCAAGCGGGTTGAAAGTCATTTTGAAAGAAAACCTAACAATCACATAGATCAAAACATTAGATTTCAAAAAATTATTGATTCCTCAAACAATAAAATTTTAAAATCAACCAACACCTCAAAACACCGAGAATATCGTCTGCCACGATAGTGTGGACGTATACGAATTCTACATTTGTAAGAGGAGGTTTTACTCATTAATCTTACTATCTTGTCAACCTAACTTTTTGACAAGTAAAATTAATAGTTGGTTTCTCTTCGGCCCTACAAATAAAAGCAGTGACTCTGATGGGGAGGATACTTATATTTGTATCTAAGTGTTCACCATTACTCGGTACCAAGGTAATTATCTTGGGTTATGTGCCTTTCGATGGGGAAGTACAAACGCTTTTTAATAATTTCCTATAACCATATTTGACCTTGTGATCCGCAAACAAACTCATCCGATGGGGAGGAAGGCACTCAGAGCCGACGCACAAGTTTGTTTGCATCACATGTCAAATCCTAATGGAGGTCGTGAGAATTTATAAAAATATCCCTCTCCCACTTAGTAATTTAAAATTGAGAAATTTTCTAGCCTACGACATGCATATCAAACAATAAGCAATAAATATGAAAAATAAAAATTTTCCAACTATTATGGCTTTTGTCTTCAATATGTCTCCCGTCGTATCGTCATCTCGTCCGCTCCTCCTACGCCATGTACGAGCCATCCGGAAATCCGAGCCGAGACTAAATATTTTAATTTACATCCATCGATTCTATACTCCACGAGGGAGTGTACATGAAGTCTAGATCGAAAGTAAACTAAAATAAAAAGAGTGGCTAAACAATGTCGTATCTAATTTATAAAGAATTAAATACTAGCCTCGTCAACCCCAAGGATTCAACAAAATATACATTTACACACATACAATCACATATACACATATGGCCATAATAGTTGGATCCTATGCCTGCAACCAAAGAGTTAGCCTATGCATATCCTACTATTATCCGGCACATATAATATATGAAACGTGCATAAAAGTAACCGAATCCTAAACACACAAAACCAGAGACCGTGGCTCTGATACCACTTGAAGGTAGGAAACTTCACTTCCCACTTCAACTCGGTCGCTTGTTCATGGCGAACCCTTCTACGTCCCCGGATAAAAAAAAATTTATCCTTGACACGAGGGATTACCCAAGCAACCGTTTCATCGTCGTGCTATTCGATTAGAGTGGTCACTTGAACAAACTTGTTGTTCAAGCCACCAACCTCTATTCTACGAATAGCCGCAGAATAGACGATGTACGGATCACCGACTTTTGTGTTTGTATTCGGGGTCCATGTTAATTTAACCACAAAATAGAATATACAACATGTATATGATTGAAAAACAATTATAGACATGTTACAAAAGAAAATAGACAAGTGTTATACCTCTCGATCTTCTATTTTATGTCCTTCCTCCTTTTGGACGTCGTGTGGGAGACGATCTTCCAAAAGTCGAAGCTCCTAGATCACCAATCTTCCTTCCTTGCTCGCTCCGAACAAGAGAAAGTATAGAAACAAAGCACTTCTCCTTCTTTCAACCAACCACCAAGCTCCAAGCTTGGTGCTTCCGCCGGCCAAGAAGGAGAACAAGGAGATGAAGAAGAGGGTCGGCTAAAAGCTTCAAGGGGAAGACCCCAAGCTCTGGCCAAGGATGAAGGGGAGAAGGTTGGACGCCGGCCAAAACCAAGGAGAGAAGAGGGAAGAAGGGCATCGGCCACCTAAGAAAGAAGAAGAAGGAAAAACTTTCCTTAATTGTGGCCGCCCAAAACCCTAAGCCTCCCTTGCCGCCCGAAACCCTAGCCCCTCTTTCTCTTCTATTCTTCTTTCCGCCCACCCAAGCCTATCCTTTTATAGAGTTATGGATAAGCCTTGTTTTAATCTCCACCATTTGTTCTTGGGATTTAATCTCAACCGTCGGATCTAGAGATTTAATCTCAACCGTCGGATCTAGAGATTTAATCTCTACTGTTGGTCTAGAGTTTTATTTTCATCCTTTGGATCTAGGCTTCATGAGATATTAATAGGCTACAATAGGGACCATGAGGAGGAGTTGGATCTTTGCCACTCAATGGATTAAGCCCACATAAAGTCTGATCCATTAATGATAATCCAATCCATTAAAGGATTATCATTGATCTACCTCACCAACCCTCATAAGTTAATATGGGCTCCATATATTATATGTACATTTTATCCCCGTGTTTAAGATCTCGAATGTCCGTCGATTAATTAATTTACTGACAATTAATTAATCGACATCTAACTCCATGAGTAGTACCACTCAACCTTTTCATCATCTCGGACCAAGTCCACCTGCAAGGTTTACATGATGAACCTTATGAGATCCTCAAGGGGACATCATCATCCTAATATATAGGACACGGTTTCCTCCTATAATCAACGGCACACCATATAAATAATATCATTTCCCAACTTACCGAGCCAATCGATTTAATCTATAAATCTCGCCCATTGGTAAATCAAAGAAATGAATACTAAGTATATGTGCCCGTTATTATATCGGGATTAAGAGTATGTACAATATAATATCTGAGGTCTGATTCGATTATGTAGTCAGCAATAAATCGAATCACCTCTAAGTCGGTCCTGCTCAGTACACAAAAAGTGTACTAGTGTGATTCTATGATCAAGACAAACCAATACCAAATCAGACTAGAACCATACCAATGGTTTGTCAAAAGTCATCTCGGTTGTGAGCCTATACTTATACTTTACAAGGAGTCGATAACATGATCTCCCATGTGACACCACACACCATGTTATCTACAATGCAATATATTAGACAATATGCATAACCATAAAAATATGCAAACAATGATCATGTGATTTTTTATTTCAAAAATAAAGATGTTCATACAAAAGATAGACTTTTCAATATACATCCCAAAACATAAGACTGGATTACCTCATCAAAGTGGATGTTCCAAGACCTCGAAGCTTGCTTCAATCCATAAATGGACCGATTAAGCTTACACACAAGATGCTCTTTTCCCTTTTCAATGAATCCCTCTAGTTGCTTCATATAGATGTTTTCCTCAAGACTTCCATTAAGGAAAGCTATCTTGACATCCATCTGCCACACCTCATAATCTTTATGAGCTGCAATGCATAAGAGAATCTGGATAGACTTAAGCATGGCTATCGGTGAAAAGGTCTCCTCATAATCGATACCCTCTTTCTGAGTATACCCTTTCGCAATAAGCCTTGCTTTGAAGGTCTCAACCTTCCCATCTATTCCTCTATCTTTTGTAGATCCACTTGCAACCAATGGTTTTTACACCATCGGGTGGTTCTTCTAGCTCCCAGACCTGATTTGAATCCATAGATTCAATCTCAACATTAATTGCACTTTGCCAAGATACTGCATCTTTATCTTGGATTGCCTTGTCATATGTCCAGGGATCAGGTTCATGTTCGCTAGGGATCAAATCAGAAGATTCTCCCAAGAACATGAATCTATCAGGCTGTCTCACAACCCTTTCACTACGACGAGGTATCACCTATGTATCCTCTGTGACACGCGGTGTAATGACTTGTGGTATATCCTCTTGTACCGGTGGTACTGAAGAAGTGACTTCCCCTTTTAATTCCTCCGGAACAATCTTACTCATGGGCTTGTGTTTCATTACATAGTCTTCCTCTAGAAATCTAACGTCCGTGCTAACGATCACCCTCTGATCTCTAGGACTATAAAACAAACCTCCTTTCGTTCCTCTAGGATAGCCAACGAACATGCGTACTTCTGTACGAGGTTCCAACTTACCAGCATCTGCCTTCAGCACATGTGCTAGACTCCCCCAAATCCGAATATGTCTTAAACTAGGCTTTTGCCCAGTCCACAATTCTATGGGAGTAGAAGGCACTGATTTAGATGGAACCAAGTTCAGAATGTACACCGCCGTATCTAGAGCATATCCCCAGAACGAATCTGGTAACTCAGAATAACTCATCATCAATCTAACCATCTCCATAAGAGCCCTATTCCTTCGCTCTGCTACACCATTCTGCTGGGGTGTACCAGGTGCAGATAATTGGGATTAAATCCCAGCCTCTGATAAGTAATTCCTAAACTCTCCCAAGAGGTACTCACCACCATGATCAGATCGTAGTGTCTTGATAATTTTACCTTGACATTTCTCCACATCAGCCTTGAATTCTTTGAACTTGTCAAAGCATTCAGACTTACGGTGCATCAAGTAAATGTATCCATATCTCGAATAATCGTCTATAAAAGAGACGAAATACTCAAAACCACCTCTAGCCTCGATAGACATAGGACAACACAAATCAGAATGAACTAATTCTAACACATCTTTGGCTCTATACCCCTTGGCCTTAAATGACCTCTTAGTCATTTTACCTTCCAAGCAAGATTCGTAGGTTGGGAAATCTTCCACCACTAATGAACCCAGAGGTCCATCAGCTATTAACCTTTGAATTCTACTTTAGTTAATATGACCAAGCCTAAGATGCCAAAGATATGTTTGGTTCATCTTCGAAGGTTCTTTTCTCTTATTGGAATTAGAATATGAGTTATTAACTTCTATTTGCATCGTGAGAGCTTTTGGTTCAAGTGTATACAAATTTCATATCAATGCACCAGAACAGATAATCTCCCTATTCCTTTTTATAACAACTCTCTCATTAAAAGAAATAGAGTATCCATTCACAAACACTATAGAAACTGAAATTAAATTCTTTCTAAATAAAGGTACATAAAGGCAATTCTTAAGAACCAAAACTTTATTTTTCACAAAAGACAAATAAACATCTCCCACTGCAACAGCCGCCACCTTCGTGGCATTGCCCAAGTAAACGTTAATCTCCCCTTTAGCTAGTCATCGGGTTTCCTGGAACCCCTGCAAAGTATTGCATACATGATCAGTGGCTCCCGTATCTACACACCAAGTGCCGGTAGATAACACCGCTAAACATGTTTCAATGACTAGAGCAAAGGATATACCTTTGTTCTGTTTCGGATTGGGACAGTCCTTCTTCCAATGTCCAATCTGCTTGCAAGTGAAGCACTTGCCTTTCGGCTTCTTCACTCCCACCAGCTTTGCTCCACCTTGTTTCTTCTTCTTCTTGCCCTTCGTCTTAGAAGTAGAAACCTTCTGAGAAACCATGGCCTGAGCCTGAGCAAGCCTTTTTGTTGACTGGAGAATGATATCGACCAGGGTTTCCCCATCGATCTCAGCTCCAAGGACTTCCAGCTCATTCGCATTCTTAGGAGGACACTCTTCGAAGAGTACATATTTGTACTCCTCAGCAATTAAGACAATGTCAAGATTCCTTTTTCCAATCAACATAATTATGTACAGTAAGTTTATTTTCCTTTAGTATCATAGCAAGTGGACTGAAAGTCATTTTTTTTTTGAAAAACCTAAGAATCACATAGATCAAAACTTTAGATTTCAAAAAATTATTGATTCCTCAAACAATAAAATTTTAAAATCAACCAACACCTCAAAACATCGAGAATATCGTATGCCACGATCGTGTGGACGTATATGAATTCTACATTTTTAAGAGGAGGTTTTACCCATTAATTTTACTATCTTGTCAACCTAACTTTTTGACAAATAAAATTAATAGTTGGTTTCTCTTTGGCCCTACAAATAAAAGCAGTGACTCCGATGGGGAGGATACTCCTATTTGCATCTAAGTGTTCACCATTACTCGATACCAAGGAAATTATCTCGGGTTATGTGCCTTCCGATGGGGAAGTACACACGCTCTTAAATAATTTCCTATAACCATATCCGACCCTGTGATCCACAAACAAACTCATCCGATGGGGAGGAAGGCACTCAGAGTCGACGCGCAAGTTTGCTTGCATCACATGTCAAATCGTAATGGAGGCCGTGGGAATTTATAAAAATATCCTTTTCCCACTTAGTAATTTAAAATTGAGGAATTTTCTAGCCTACGACATGCATATCAAACAATAAGCAATTAATATGAAAAATAAAAAATTTTCCAACTATTATGGCTTTTGCCTTCAATAAGTCTCTCATCGTATCGCCATCTCGTCCGCTCCTCCCTACGCCATGTACAAGCCATCCGGAGATATGAGTCGAGAAAAAATATTTTAATTTACATCCATCGATCCTATACTCCACGAGGGAGTGTACATGAAATCTAGATCGAAAGTAAAATAAAATAAAAAGAGTGGCTAAACAATGTTGTATCTAATAACAAAAATTAAATACTAGCCTCGTCAACCCTGAGGATTCAACAAAATATACAATTACACACATACAATCACATACACACAAATGGTCATAATAGTTGGATCCTATGCATGCAACCAAAGAGTTAATCTACGGATATCCTACTATTATTCGACACATATAATATATGAAAAGTGCATAAAAGTAACCGAATCCTAAACACACAAAACCGGAAACCATGGCTCTGATACCACTTGAAGGTTTTGGAACCGGAATCGAAGCTCTGATACCACTTGAAGGTAGGAAACTTCGCTTCCCACTTCAACTCGGTCGCTTGTTCATGGCGATCCCATCGATGTCCCCGGATTAAAAAAGTTTAATCCTAGACAAAAGGGATCACCCAAGCAACCGTTTTATCGTCGTGCCATTCGATTAGAGTAGTCACTTGAACAAACTTATTGTTCAAGCAACCAACCTCTATTCTACGAATAGCCGCGGAATAGACGATGTACGGATCTTCGGCTTTTGTGTTTATGTTCGGGGTCCAAGTATATTTAGCCATAAAATAAAACATATAACATGCATATAATTGAAAAAAAATTATAGACATAATACAAAAGAACACTAATCAAAATAAACAAGATTATACCTCTTGTTATACCTCTTAATCTTCCATTGTATGTCCTTCCTCCTTTTGGACGTAATGTGGGCGACGATCTTCCAAAAGTCGAAGCCTCCTAGATCACCAATCTTCCTTTCCTTGTTCACTCCGAACAAAGGAAGATCATAAAACAAAACTCTTCTTCCTATCTAGAACCGGCCACCAAGTCAATAGACTCGATGTTGCCACCAGCCAAGGAAGAGAATATGGAGTATGGGAACCGGCCAAAGGAGAATCAATGAGGGTGATGGGTGTTGGCCAAATCTTGGAGAAGAAAAAGGAAACCAACCCTTCACCTTGTAGCCGCCCAAAAACCCTAACCCTAGCTCTCCTAGTTGTCGTTGACCAAAGAAGAGGGGAAGAGGAATAGGTTATGCACCGGCCAAAGTAGAGGGAAGAAGAATAGGTGCCGGCAACACCTTAGGAAGAAGAAGAAGGGAACCTCTCCTCTTGTTGCCTCCCACTCCACCTCCCAAACCCTAGCCGCCAAACTCAATCCTAACCTCGCTAGGATTCCTTGCTGCCCAAGCTAAAGGGAAGCAAACCCTAATCTCCTAAGCCATGCCTTGTCGCCCACCTTAATCCTATATTTATAGAGTTGGGCTCAAGCCTTCTTTAATCTCCACCGTTGGTTCTAGGGATTTAATCTCAACCGTCAGATCTAGAGAATTAATCTCAACCGTCGGATCTAGAGATTTAATCTCCACCGTTGGATCTAGAGTTTTGATTTCAACCATTGGATCTAGGCTTCATGAGATTTTAATAGGCTACAATAGGGACCATAAGGAGAAGTTGGATCTTTGTCACCCAATGGATCAAGCCCACATACATAAAGTTCGATCCATTAATGATAATCCAATCCACTAAAGGTTTATCATTGATCTACCTCACCAACCCCCATAAGATAATATGGGCTCCATATATTATTTGTACATTTTTCTCCCCGTGTTTAAGATCTCGAATGTCCGTCGATTAATTAATTTATTGACAATTAATTAATCAACATCTAACTCCATGAATAGTACCACTCAACCTTATCATCATGCCGGACCAAGTCGACTTGCAGGGTTTACATGATGAACCTTATGAGCTCCTCAAGGGGACATCATCATCCTAATATATAGGACACGGTTTCCTCCTATAATCAATGACACACCATATAAATAATATCATTTCCCAACTTACCGAGCCTATCGATTTAATCTATAAATCTCTCCCATTGGTAAATCAAAGAAATGAATACTAAGTATATGTGCCCGTTATTATATTGGGATTAATAGCATGTACAATATAAAATCTGAGGTTAGATTCAATTATGTAGTCAGGAATAAATCGAATCACCTCTAAGTCGATCCTGCTCAATACACACAAAGTTCACTAGTATGATTCTATGGTCAAGACAAACCAATACCAAATCACACTACAACCATACCAATGGTTTGTCCAAAGTCATCTCGGTTGTGAGCCTTTACTTATACTTTATAAGGAGCCAATAACATGATCTCCCGTGTGACACCACACACCATGTTATCTATAATGTAATGTATTAGACAATATGCATAACCATAAATATACAAACAATGATCATGTGATTCTTATTTCAAAAATAAAGATGTTCATACAAAAGATAGAATTTTCAGTATACATCCCAACAAGGAGGGCTACCAAGACGATTCTTCAACCAAAGTGGGACCTATTTTCTTGCAAGCTTTTATTTCTTTGGTTGTAATCCTTTTATTATGATGTCTTGTGTTTGTTCTCTGTTATCTATGGAGTAGAACCTTCGATTCTAGGATTAGAGAGTAGCCTTATGTATGTTGGACATGTTCATGTAATGCAAACCTGATTTATTTCTAATCTTCTATTGCAATCTTATGTTTCTTACTTTGATGAATAAGTTTGGTTTTGCTCTTATTCTACCATGCATAATCAATCTGGGTGTCGATAACATTCATAACGAAATCTTGGAGAACCAAGGAGGAACCGAAGGGTTGACCTCTCTCCAGAAATCATAGAATCTAAGACGTGAAAGAGTAGGACATGAAAGAAGGTTCACCTATTCATGGGGATAACATAGGACATCCTAGAACTTCATGAACCTATCTCATCTAGAGGCAAACAATTCGGAGAGGTTATGGGATCACGTGACAGGTGTAACCCATTGATAGCAACCTCCTGAGCTCTGTATATCTGAAAGGGCATCTTTAGTTTAGAATAGGTAATTCCGGAGTAGTACCAAAAATTCACTGGGATTAATCTTGATGATCCACCCGCAAAATCAAAATTAGAGAACTTAAGAGCATAAGTTATTGACATGTTCAACATCATATAGGTGAAACCGAATTCCTAGAATCTCTTCCCAAACTTGAGTACATCCTTTGCCTTACTTTGAGTGACACCAACCCTTGAGCTTTGACCGTGACTAGGATAAAGAAAATTCCTAACACTAAGTTCCATCCCAAACAATAAAAGATCACTAGAAAGACCAGTAATCTAACATTAGTCCTTATGGGTGTTGGAGATTCTAGGATCATGCACAGTGGAATAAAGCAAATAAAACAATTTTTATTTCATCTCAGACATCCCCTGGGGGCCAGGAATCCTTGATATTGACATAATCTCATGAAAACATACCAAAGGAGAGAAGTTATACCTTTGAGATTCTTATTGAATCTGTCGAAACCACAAGCAAGACCAACAGGTCTTGCCTCTATTAGTATCCATGTCGGGATCACCTGAGATAACTCCTAGAGCAACAAGCCTTTGTCTCCGATTGATGTTAGCCAACTGGCAGAGACAAGAGAAGAAAGAGAGAGAAAAACGACTACCAAGAAAGAAAACCAAGAGTTATGCCACTAAAGAATATCAAGAGATATATTTATAGTTCTCATGATTAGGTAATCTATGGAGGCTTAAATGAAACCTTTCATTCCATAATTATCTCATAATTAAGGTAAGAACATCGCAGGAAATTTCTATAAGAAAAATCTCAAAATCGGCGAAGCCACGAACGACCATGTGTTTTACACACGACTGTGTTAGGACACACTGCTGGTCATGTGCCCCACTGTGCATATCCTTAGTTTTACGATTTTGGGCCAGAGCTATGCATGACCCATGCCAGATTAGGCATGGTTGTGTGAGGCTTTATATGATCCATTTGACTTCGTTTAAGTGTGATATGACTGTGCTATGTTTGACAAGGCCATAAGAAGTTTCATAGCCTCCGTTTCACACCCTCTTGGCCTGGTCCAACTAGATACATCCTCTCTAATCAAGAATTTCATTATCAATCTTGTTTTATGTCTTGAGATCACTCATAGTACGTGTGACCCAATAGGTTCCTGATTATATTTCCCATTCATAATTAACCCCTTAATTATGAATAGATCATGAGTGACACCTAGCAGTACATCATGACCCCCAATTGATCGAAAAATCTAAATCAACTCCAGAACATTTTTGAACCCTTCAGCGGCTGCAGTTATTTCTGTGCCTTGTTCCTTTCACTCATCCTATACCCACTTGGTTCATGACATGGTCTATGTGCTTGTCCCTGTTAGTTATGTATGAGAGGTGTCCTAAGGCAACCGCCTTATAGTTGTTCCATTTATTTGATAAATGAAGATTCACTATTTGAGTATACGTGTTTTCATGTATTTGATTGGATCTTAAACTCATTTATTGGATGTCTGCAATATGATTCACAGCATGAGAGAATTTGTCATTGGATCACAACTAGTGAGTTTCTCTACATGTGTAATTGTGATGTATTGAAATTATCCCTAGTCAATGAATTGATGCATACAGATGTCATAGATTTTGTTGAGACTAGCATTAGGTATACTCTTTGGTTTATCCAAGTAGATGTTTCTCACTGGCTGAAGACATTGGGATGTCCGGAGTTGATCGTAGATGCTAGTTATGGTAACTAGTTCATTGGAGTGACCAGCTGTAAGACTTCATATGGTTCTTTCCATATACATATATGTCAATAAAGTCTTTACTGCAGCTTAAGTGCGATATTCCTTCGACTTGAGGTATTCAAGTCACCTTGGTCATGGAGACTTATGCTTTGACATCTTAAGTAAGCATCTTTGAGAAGATGTGAACCCGGGATGATTGGGCATAAGTCGAAGTGCCCAAAGGTATTTGAGTAGCCAACAGAGGATTTACCACTACTTACGAGGAGATGTATACCCTATGGCCACTTGTCGGGTTGTTACTAAAGTCTTTGGCCAAAGCATTACATGTTTAGAGTATAGTACTCTTGGATACATGTGCAGTAACTAGAATTCGCAGGATGAGGAAGTAAATACTTGGGCTAGGTGTGACGTAGTCAGCCTAATGGAGACTGACACTATAGACCATGTTTTGAACCAAGTGGGTATAAGATGAGTGAAGGGAACGGGGCACAATTCACTATAGCTGCTGAAATGTTTCAGAAGATGTTCTGGGATCAACCATTGATTTTTCGATTAATTGGGGATCATGATGTACTACTAGGTTCCACTCATGATCATTCTATAATTAATAATTAATTATAGATGACCAACATAAATCGGGAACCTATTTGGTCATACGCACTACGAGTGTTATCCAAAGAATTTAAAATGAGTTTGAGAATGGGATTCTCAGATCGAGAGAGACTTGGTTTGGTTTGACCAAACAAAGAGCAAGTATAAAATTATTTCAGTTACATCAGAAGCATAGATGGGTCAAGTCTTATGAAGACATGATGGATGAACCAAATTAGTTTGGTTCTAATACAATGGTGGAAAATAAACTAAAGGGGTTTGGTTTGTTTTAAATGAATGAACCAAAGTTGGTTCGGTTCGTTTTAACTTAAAATAGACCAACACAGTTTGGTTTATTTTAACTTAAGTTATTGGAGAGGGTTAATGGGTTTTGGTCATGAACCAATGGCTGTTAAGGTTTCTTGATGGTCAAGGAACACGTGTTCTATAAAAAAGAGAGCGGAGAAATATTTCGTGAATGAGTTAAGATTTTGTGAAACCCTAGCCACCTCCTCTCCTCTTCCTCTCTTGTTGTCGCCGCCCACCCCTTGGACGTTACCTCCTCCAGCTGCCGGCCATCCACCCTCCCGCCAGCAGCCCAACCGTCGGCTATCCTTGCAGCCGCCGACCAATTTGATTGGCCGGCTCTTCCGAGGAGACAAGTTCATGGAACTTGTTTTGTGATCATCTCTTGGATCACATTATCTTCGACGCGAGACTAGTATCTCTCATGAAGATGAGTCTCGTAGCTTGTGAAGCTATCCCGACGATACTCGGCGTGGATACGGATAGAGGCGATACTAGTGAGGGTCGCTACGGTTAATGTCATTCCTTCTACACGTGATTCCTCAGGTATACCTAGATATAAAGTTTCCTTTATTTTAAAAATTTTAAATATGCGATTATGTCTACACTCGTTGTATCCTGGATGCATGTGGTGTGTATGTTGTAATAAAATTAGTTTATTACCGTATTGTTTTGCTTCCGCTGTGTGCATGTTTACAAAACATGTTCGAACACACACCCCTATCAATGTCGAGGAAACCCAACAATCCCCACTAGGCTGACTACATCACAACTAGCCCAAGATAGTTTCCTTTGTTGTATCGAAGAGTCGCTAGAGGGGGGGGGGGGTGAGTAGCGATCGTAAAACTTTTCTTTTTTGTTTCGTTGAAAACAAGAGTATTTCAGCGAAAATGAAAGTAAAACAAAAGTAAAAGAACACCTTTTATTTTTATTTAGTTTACAACCAAAAGATTTCTACTCCAAGGCCCCGCGATCCTAGACCCCGTACGATGGGGCAATCCACTAAAAGTCTCCTCCTCATTGAAGGTAGGAGACGATGATTACAAAAACACAAAGTTGAGGAAGAGGAAACAAATCTACCTCTCCTTTTTACAAGTAAAAGCTCGAGTACAATAAATAATAAGTAAAGAACAACTAAAATTAAAACTACCAACTAGAAGACCCGGAGTTTAGGCATGAAGTTGGCTTACGGTGGCGTAGCATTGTTGTTGAAGCTTTGCATCATTGGAGCACTTTGAGAGCAAGATTAGATGATACAAAGAGGTGAAAATCCTCTTATTTTATAGCACTTCAAACCCTAGCTCGTTGAGATCTAAATCTAGTTCAAAGCTCCTCATCCCCCCATTTTTGGTGGAGCTTATCTTGAATTTCTTCGAGATGATCAGCTTGACCATCAGTCGACTGATGGTAGGATCACTCGACTGCCAATAGCCTTCAGTCAACTATTAGCTTGATCATTCACCTGCAACAAAGAGTTAGAAAAGAATACATGACCGATGGTAAATACGATGGTCCTTACTGTTCGACCTCGACCTAGACCTTCCTCTGGAAGTCTTAGTCGAATCGCCACCTACGGTAGTCCCCATAGAGAGGACATGACCTTACCATCGCTCCACACTCAGTGCTTAACTTCGGTCCTTCCCGACCTGTCGCTTAGGTTCTAGTCACCACCAAGGTTCCTCGACTCCAATGAGGTTCTCCTGATGTCGCCTGACTACCATGGTTTCTTGTACCAAGATTCTCCGGATGTCGCTGACCTTGGGCTTAGCTTAATACAATTCTTGCACACTCAGCACAACACATGAGATAACAATAATAGCTTAACTTTGAACCTTTGCCATAATCAAAACCTAGGTTTGATTATCTGGTGCCCTTGCACCAACAATCTCCCCCTTTTTTTATCTATGGCAAACCGATTCAAAGTTAAGGAAAATCAAGCATAAATAAGCATGAGTAAGCATGTAGTAAACATGTAGTAAATTAGTATGAGTAAGTTCTTTTTCAAACCCTCCCCCTCAAGGTTACCTCCCCCTTGACCTTAGGTGAGTTTTTGAAAAAGAAACTTATGAGTTAACTTTAGACAAACTTTAAAAAAACTTTACTCCCCCCTTTACTTTGCCCTCTTCTCCCCCTTTTGCTATATATCAAAAAAGCAAGGGGTGTATTTATAAGATTGGGGTGTACTTATAAGATGAAGGATAAAAAATTTCATTAAAAAAATAGAAGAAATAAGTATAAGAGTCCAAGCATGTGTCCCTTTGAAGTTCATTAATTTAAGTTCTACGGATTGTATAGCATCCTCGATGTAACTAAAGGTGTAGGATTAATTTGAGTTTTTTTTTATTCCTCTACACCAACAATGTTAAACTAGCTTTATTTTTTAGATAAAGTGTATAATAGCTAGTTCTGGTAAAGTAAGTTTTTGAAAAACTACTACAAACATAATTTAAGGTTCAAAATTCTTAAATGTTATAAACATAAGTATGATTTCACAAAATACCTTGAAGAGTTTAATGAGTTGTAATATAGAAAATTTTAGCCCTTAATATTGGTATTTCCCCCTTAGACACTCACACGAAACTTAGAAGGTTTAGGGGTCTAAACATGGCCTAACTTATATGACTAATACAACAATCATGAAGATACATATTCTTATAAGTTTTGAAAATATTTCAAAAATTATGCTATTCTCATTTTAATTGTCCTTAGCATCTCACCCATGCTATGTGTCTCAAAGAATGTTCACCTTATATGTTCTTGTGAGATGATTTCAATTTTACTTGGTTAAGTTTAGTGATTTGAAAATTAATCAACCTTGGGTTAGATTCGGATTTAACCTTTAGGTCGTTAAGTGAGCCTTTCAAAAAGTGGCTTCCAGGTCATGGCAAGGCACAGAGGCCTTCTTTGATCGGAACAACGACCACTTCCTTAGACAAAGCCAACCTTAAGAAAATGCTCACTTAATTCACTTAGAGTTACATCCTGGTTTAACTAGTTTAGGATGTGGCGAGGTAGCTTTAGCTAGTTCAACTTAGCTGAGTGCACCAAGCTAGATACGCCTTATCTAGCTCAGATACACAAGACCTCATTTCCCTAACGTATTATCATCTCGCCACGTCCTGATACTATGTTGTCAAGTTTGATTAACCATTTGTCCTATCTAACCATTCTAGAAATTAAAAGAAAAAACTAAGCATGTAAGGTTGAACTAAGAGATCGAGTATACAATTTTAGTATTATCTCCCCTTGACCATTGAACCAATACGGTCTATCCACATAGTGGATTTGATCCTTGGGATCCCAATACCCAGTAGCACCTAGTTGTGAGTTCAAAATAATCTTAGGGACCCATGCTTGGATTTTTTGATTACTACGATTAATGATTGATAAGTAAGACCTATTCGTAGTTGATGTTCTAAACCCGAGTCTGACCTTGTTGTACATAACTCTTTGAGTTCCAAGGAGTCGGTCAAGACCCTTGGATCCCAATGTGAATTTTTCCAACCTAGCCTTGAGCTCTTGAACTTGCCCTTTCAAGAAAGAATTCTCTTCCTCAAGTTTTTCAACTCGAGTTGAGTTTCACTCTCGAACTTGACTAGTCGAAGAGGTTAGGGTGGTCTCATGATTGAGGAGTTTAACCTCCTTAAGCAAGGACTCGACCCTAGACTCGGACTTAGCTAACTTCTTATCTATTAATTTAATTGCATGATATAAATTTCCGATTAAAGAATGCCTTACCTTGATCTTTTATTTTGAGCCAACTTTGAGTCTTGACTCGAATTCATTGTTGGAGTCGAATTCGGATTCGTAGTTTCCTTCGAACTCGGACTCCGTCGGTCTCGCCGTGAATGCCAAGTCATCGCCTTGGTCTTCTTCTTCTTCCCAAGTTGCTTGGAATGCTTTCTTCGGTTGTCTTGCATTTCTTTCCTTTTTGATCATCCTCCGAACTAGGTTGACTAGTTCGGTCTCCATTTCTTCCTCCAATTGGTAGTTGTCTTCTTTGGGAGGTGGCTTGCCCTTTACCTTTCTTCTTTAACCTGCAACCAATACACCTTTCTCAACCGGAGTCATGTTATATTGTTCATGGAATTCAAATTCCAAAAATAACTCATCTAACCTAATCTTTGAGAGGTCTCTAGATATTTTGTAGGCATCAATCATGGATGCCCACAAAGTGGTCCTAGAAAATGTGTTTAATGCGTACCTTATCACATCCCAGTTGTCGACCTTTTGCCCAAATGAATGTAGACCATTCATTATGTCCTGGATCCTTGCGTGGAGTTACGTCGCTGTCTCATGGTCCTACATTTTTAGTTTAAATAGTTTATTTAAAAAAAGGTCTCATTTGCATACCTTTGTGTCGGTCATCCCTTCATGTAGCTCGATGAGCTTGTTCCATAGATCCTTTGCGCTGATGAAGGGGTTGATGCAGTTTAGTTCTTCCTTAGAGAGGATGCACTGCAGGATTTGGATGGCTTTCGCATCGACCTCTATTTGCTGCTTCATGGCATTTGTCCACTTGTCGCAATCCAAGAACTCACCGTCTTCATTGGTTGGTAGAGTGAAGCTTGTCTGGATGACTATCCACATCTCGACTTGAGTTTTGAGATAACACTCCATTCGACCCTTCCAATAATGGAAGTCATCTCCATTGAAGAACGGAGGTTGGGCGGTGCTAAACCCCTCAAGATGGGCCATCAAAAAATCTTGCAAAACAAAAATACAAACCAAAAGGAATTCCAAGACTTGGTCTTGGATTAGTAATGTAGAAAATAACAAGAATTAAAAGGGAAATATAAAGCAAAACAAAGAACTAAGAACTTACGACTTCGATGCCCCCGAAAATATACTAAACGTCATCTTTTGGGGTTGAAAAGAGCTTGTTACAAGGGTAAACCCTCATAAGAAATATAGATCTTCGAGAGAGCTTCAATTTGGTGGGTATCACATTTTGTTGGTCCACTTGTATCAAAAGTTATGCCCGTTTTATCGTCAACTACTCTAGAAGCGAATAGTTCGATTGATACTTGCAAACACAAACAAAAAACAATGTACTAAGACTTGGTCTTGGATTAGTAGTGTGGGGAAAAAACTTAAAATAATAAACACGAAAAGAAAAATGCTCGATCGATGGTTGCATAGAATTTGAGCGCCCCCGCTCGGATACCAATTGTTGGATCAAAGAGTAGCTAGAGGGAGTGAATAGCGATTGTAAAACTTTTCTTTTTGTTTCGTCGAAAACATGAATATCGCAGCGGAAATGAAAGTAAAACAAAAGTAAAGGAACACCTTTTATTTTTACTTGGTTCACAACCAAAAGGTTGCTACTCCAAGGCCCCAAGATCCTAGACCGTGTACGATGGGACAATCCACTAAAAGTCTCCTCCTCGTTCGAGGTAGGAGACGACGATTACAAAAACGGAAAGTTGAGGAAGAGGCAACAAGCATAACTTGTAGGAGATCATATGACCGCTAGAGGGAGTGAATAGCGTCGTTGTTCAACGGAATTCGATCGTGTTTGTCTCTACAACTTGTTAGTTTGCACAACAGAATATAGAAATACTAAAGATAAATATACAATCACGCACAAAACACAAGATATAACATGGTTCAGAACCTTAGGGTTCCTACTCCACGGGTTGAGCTCAAATGGGCCCTAGCAATGCAAACACCACCACTAACACAACCACTCCTTCTTGGAACAATCCGGAGGTAGAGAAACCTCGTACAAATGATTACAAAAGTAATACAATGAAATACAATAAGTAAACTAAGCAATAGACAAATAAAACTAAAGAAAACTTTACACTAAGAGCTTTGGATTGCTTGCTTGTTGATTGCTTTGGTTTGCTTTTGAAGGTCTTGAATGGAGCAGCAATTCCCCTCAAAATTGCCCCAAGAACCATTTCCAAAAACCTCCCCTTCGAGCTCCTTATAATGCTACAACTCCGACTGATTTCTGCCTAGCAGTCGACTGCTCATTGTTAGTAATATATGAGAGATGTCCTAAGGCAATCGCCTTATGTATGAACCATTTATATGATAAATGAAGATTCACTATTTGAGTATACATGTTTTATGTATTTGATTGGATCTTAAACTCATTTACTGAATGTCCACAATACGATTCACAGCATGATAAAATTTGTGATTGGATCACAACTAGTGAGTATTTCTACATGTGTAATTGTGATGTATCGAAATTATCCCTAGTCGATGAATTGATGGATTTGGACACCATCAATTCTGTCGAGACTAGCACGAGGTATACTCCATGGTGTATCCAAGCAGTTGATTCTCACTGGCTGGAGACATTGTGATGTCCGGAGTTAATCGTGGATGCTAGTTATGGTAACTAGTTCATTGGAGTGACCAGCCGTAAGACTTCATATGGTTCTCTGCATATATAGATATGTCAATGAAGTTCTTACTGTGGCTTAAGTGCGATGTTCCTTTGACTTGCGGTATTCAAGCCATCTTGATCATGGAGACTTATGCTTTGACATCTTAAGCAAACATCTCTAAGGAGATGTGGACCCGAGATGATTGGGTATAAGTCGAAGTGATCGAAGGTGTTTGAATAGCCTATAAAGGATTCACCACTCCTTGGGAGGAGATGTATACCCATGGCCTCTCGTCGGATTGTTACTAAAGTCTTTGGCCAAAGCATTACATGTTAAGAGTAAGGTACTCTTCGATACATGTGCAGTAACTAGAATCCGTAGGATGATGAAATGATATTTGGTCTAGGTGTGACGTAGTCAACCTAGTGGGGACACTATAGACCATGTCCTGAACCAAGTGGGTATATGATGAGTGAAGGGAATGGGGCACGATTCATTCGAGCTGCTGAAGGGTTTCAGAAATAGTTCTGGATCAACCGTTGATCTTTTCGATTAATTGGGGATCATGATGTACTACTAGGTGCCACTCATGATCGTTCTATAATTAATGGTTAATTATAGACGGCCAACATAAATCGAGAACCTATTTTGTCACACACACAACGAGGGTAATCCGAAGGATTTAAAACGAGCTTGAGAATGAGATTCTCAGACCGAGAGAAACTAAGTTTGGTTGGACCAAACATGGAGCGAGCATGAAATCGTTTCAGTCGCAATGGAAGCGTGGATGGGCCGTGTCTTATGAAGACATAATGGATGGACCAAAATGGTTTGGTTCTAATCCAATGGAGGAGAATAAACGAAATGGTTTGGTTTATTTTAAACGAATGAACCAAAAGTTGGTTCGGTTCGTTTTAACTTAAAATAAACCATCATGGTTTGGTTTATTTTAACTTATCTTAATGGAGCGGGTTAACGGGCCTAATGGTTATGATCCAATAACCATTAAGAGAATTAGTTCTCTATAAAAGAGGGCTTAAGGGATAATTAAGCCCTAATCCAAAAACCCCTAGCCCTAAGGTTGCCGCCCACCTCCTCCTTGGAGCTCTCGGCGCCAACCTATTGCCGCCGCCCAAAGCTCCTCCAACCGGCATCCAGAAGGATGCTTCCTTCCCCCTCGCCGGCGTCGAGCTGCTGCCGGTTAGTGCTCCGGTGATCTCCTTCAAGTTTGGCATCAAGGTGAGCTCTATCTTCCTTGGTTGGCCGGCGCCTATCACCTCCACCAAAGCTGTCCAGTTTTCTTGACAGCTTGTTCTCCTCTCGTCGGAGCGTCGTTTGGACGACGGTTAGAGCTTCGACAGTGGCTAACTTACCGGGGATTCGATCTCCGGTAATCCTCTAAGGTGGAGGATGAAGGATTCGTCAATTGGTTGACGAATACCTCTCCGGAGAAGCGAGTTTTGAGAACTCGTATTAGGATCCGAATTTGGATTCGGATCGTAATCATCTCTCGATCACGTCGTCTTCAACACGAGGCTAGTAACCCGTACGAAGACGAAGCTCGTGGCTTAGCGAAGTCATCCTGAGAAACTCGGCGTGGATACGGATAGAGACGATTCTAGCGAGGATCGTTCCGGTTGATGCCGTTCCCGCTACACATCATACGAAAGGTATAACGTAGATAAATTTCCTTTTATTGCAAATTTAAATTTACGGTTATGTCTACACTTGTTGTAATATGCATGTGTATGTTGTGTGTGTTGTAATAAATGTAGATTTATTATTTTTATTTCTTCCGCTGTGTTCATGTTTACGAAACGTGATCGAACACACACACGCCGCGGTGCCGGAAACCCAACAGTGGTATCAGAGCCCAGGTTGTGTTTCGACATAATCGTAAAATGGGTTTGCGATAGTCATAATGTTATTTCTGGAAATTTTCTAATTTTGGAAATTTAGAAGTATTTATGGAAATTTTTCAATTTTGGAAAGTCTAGAAGTATTTATGGAAATCTTCCACTTTTGGAAAGTTGGAAGTATTTATGGAAATTGATATTTTCCATAAATAAAATATTTGATTAGATTCTGGAAATTTGTTTCCTAATTTAATCATTATTTTATTTGGGAAATCAAATTTTAAAATATTTTATTTCCATAAGTAGTCTTAATGATTTAGGAAATTGGTTTCCTAAATAGATTTTCCTTAATCAAATAATTCCATGAATAAAATATGTGATTATATTTGGAAATTTGTTTCCTAATTTAATTATGATTTGATTTGGAGAATCAAATCTTAAACATATTTTATTTCCATAAATAGTTATGACATATAAGGAAATTATATACATGACATAATTGTATGTCATGTAATTGCATTAGATGCATAACATTATGTCATGCGTGTCGTGACATGTAGATGTATACCATGTATGTCATGCCATGTAGATAATAGTTATTTGCATGCAAAGAGGATGAGACATAAAAACCCTTAAACAATATTAAAGCCTACACCTTCCATTAATATGGTTAGAACCAGAGTTTCGTTTCTTGTTTGGGTTGTTGGACTCTCTCCAAGCCCGGCTCGAACCCGAACATGTTCAAACCATGGAATAGTTTAATACTAATATGGTAAGAGTCAGAGGTCAATCGTTAGCTTTGGTTGTTGGACTCTCTCCAAGCCTGGCTAATTGGTTGAATGCGCTCTAACCATATTAAAACTATTTCTCGATTAATGGGTTGGCTTTAACCTGGAGCATCGGCTTGTTGGACTCTCTCCAAGGTCGATGTAAAGGGAGGTGAAGTTGGGTGTTATGCATATGATGCATACTTGTTAATGTGTTAACAACCCGATGTATGTGTGAACATTCAATTAGTTGATAGCACATTGTGATAGTTGCATATACGTGATATGCAATCGGTATAGTTGATACCTACCGTCGTAGTTATGAATGGCTTGTTGGACTCTCTCCAAGGTTGTTCATAACTATGATGGATATCAGCCCATTCGGAGATGGACCTACGATCTCCCGAAGTGATTTTGGGGTTTTTGAAATTCGAAAAAATGAATGGGATTTATAAATGTATATTGATGCATTTTAAAAATCATCTTTCTCATATATGCTCATTTTGTATTTCTAAAATTGATCATGTTGTCTTTTAATTTGCGTTCCATTTTGGATTCGAATAAATTGACTGGGCCGAACTTCTTGGACTGGCTTAGAAACTTGAGAATTGTTCTCAAGGTGAAAAGCTTGCGTATGTCCTCGAAGCGCCTCTTCCCGCCCATCCTAGTGACGATGCAACTCCGGACCAATTGTTGGTCTATCAGAAACATGTGACTGATTCTGAACTGACAAGTTGCATCATGCTAGCCGCGATGGAACCCAAGCTACAAAAGCAGCATGAGCATATGGATGCTCATATCGTAGTCCTTCATCTTTGTGAATTGGTTGATGAGCAAGTGAGATTCGAAAGGTTCGAAGTCTCAAAGCTCCTCTTCACCTCTGAGATGCTAGAAGGTTCATCTGTGGTACTGCTCAATATGCTGAAGACTGTGGAGTCTTCTGAGAAGCATGAGCAGGGGACAGTGCTATTAGTTGATTCCTTGAAGAAAGGTTCTAAGAGGAAGTCAAAGGAACAGCAGAAGGGAAAGGAGAGAAAGGCTAAGAAGGTAGAACTAGCAAAAAAGGAAACTTGCCATCATTATGGCAAGGAGATCCATTTGCGAAGAAAGTGCAAGATTTATCTTGAGTCCGTGAAGAAGAATAAGGCATCGGATGCCCCATCTTCTTCAGATATCTTCGTTATTGATTGTCATTCTATTTCCTCAAACACTTGGGTATTGGATACTGGGTGTGGCTCACATATATGTAATGACATACATGGGCTAAGGAATAGAAGAAGACTCGTCAAGGGAGAATCAAATTTGCGTGTTGGGAATGGAGCAAAGGTTGCTGCAGTCGCCATTGGAACGCATTTGTTGAAACTCCCTACAGGACTTGTCTTAGAACTGGACAATTGCTTTTATGTTCCTTCGTTGATAAAGAACATCATTTCTATTTCTTGTTTAAATAGAAATGGGTACCATTTGACTTTTAGTAACAATTGTTATTACATAACTTTGAATGGAGTTCTTTATGGGACTAGAACTTTAAGCAATGGTGTTTATATGTTGGACGTATCCAGTGACATCTTCAATATCGAAGCGAGCAACACGCGTGCTCAAAAGGATAATCAAATAGACTCCTATATGTGGCATTGTCGTCTTGGCCATGTAAGCAAGAAACGCATGTCCGAATTACACAAATGTGGAATTCTGGAATCGTTTGAATTGGATTCATATGATACATGCGAATCATGCTTAAAAGGCAAGATGACTAAGTTACCTTTTACTGGAAAAGGTGAACGAATGGGAGAGTTACTAGGTCTAATACATACTGATGTATGTGGACCTATGTCAACTCAAGCTTTAGGAGGCTATAGCTACTTCATTACCTTCACCGATGATCACTCACGGTTTGGGTATGTGTTCTTGATGAAACACAAGTCTGAAGCCTTTGAAAGGTTCAAAGAATTCAGAAATGAAGTAGAGAAACAACATGATAAGAGTATTAAAATACTTCGATCGGATCGAGGTGGTGAATACTTAAGTCAAGAGTTTCTTGATTATCTAAGAGACAATGGTATATTGTCTCAATGGACTCCGCCATATACACCACAGCATAATGGTGTATCTGAGAGGCATAACCGGACCTTGTTGGACATGGTCAGGTCAATGATGAATCATGCGACTCTTCCCAAGTCCTTTTGGGGCTATGCACTTCAGACAGCTGTTTACTTGTTAAATAGAATGTCTACCAAGGTAGTCTCAACTACTCCATATGAGATATGGAATGGTAAGAAATCTCATGTATCTTACTTGAAGATATGGGGTTGTCCTGCTTATGTGAAGCGGACTGTATCAGACAAATTGGATGCTAAGTCTGATAAATGTCTATTTGTTGGATACCCTAAGGAAACAAGTGGTTACCAATTCTATCATCCTGTGGAACAAAAGGTGTTTGTTTCAAGGCATGCTGTGTTTCTAGAGAAAGAGTTTCTCTTGCAAGAAAACAATGGGAGTGTCGTCGAGCTTGAGGAGGCTCGAGAGACTCAAATAGACATTGATGAGATACCTGGTGAAGCACAACAACCGACAACTCATAGTGATGAGCAATCGGCTGGACCTATTGTAACACCACATCTTCGTAGATCTGGTAGAACACGCAATATTCCTGAGAGATATGGATTTCTCATAAGTGAATCGAACGACGTGTTACTCATTGATGATGAGGAGCCTACCAGTTATGAAGAAGTGCTGACAAGTTCAGAAAGGGATAAGTGGCTTGGTGCCATGAAGTCGGAAATGGATTCCATGTATGAAAACCAAGTTTGGAACTTGGTTGACCCACCTGAAGGAATAAAGCCTATAGGGTGCAAGTGGGTTTTCAAGAAGAAAACCGACATGGATGGTAATGTGATTACCTATAAGGCTAGATTGGTGGCGAAAGGATATCGTCAAAAACAAGGTGTTGATTATGACGAAACTTATTCGCCTGTAGCTATGCTTAAATCCATTCGGATGCTCCTGGCCATAGCGGCTCATTATGATTATGAGATATGGCTGATGGATGTGAAAACAGCTTTCCTTAATGGAAACCTGCTCGAGGATGTGTATATGATACAGCCTGAGGGTTTCACATCGGTTGATAAAACCAAGGTATGCAAATTGCGACGGTCCATTTATGGATTGAAGCAAGCATCCAGGAGCTGGAATATCCGTTTTGATGAGACCATCAAAAAGTTTGATTTCTCACAAAATCCAGACGAACCTTGTGTGTACAAGAAGGTTAGTGGGAGTGCAGTCGTGTTCCTAGTATTATATGTTGATGACATATTACTTATAGGAAACGATGTTTCAATCTTACAGTCAGTTAAGGTTTGGTTATCCAAGACATTCTCCATGAAAGACCTGGGAGAAGCAACCTACATCCTCGGGATTAAGATCTATAGAGATAGATCGAAACGGTTGCTTGGTCTTTGATCTACATATATAGGCCAAGTGCTAAAGAGGTTTAGCATGTCGGAATCCAAGAAAGGTTTCCTACCCATCGGGCATGGGATACACCTTTCGAAGTCTATGTGTCCGCGCACAGAAGACGAGAGGATTTGCATGAGTAAGATTCCCTATGCATCCGCAATAGGATCTATCATGTATGCTATGTTATGTACGAGGCCCGATGTATCGTATGCCTCGAGTGTCACGAGCAGATACGTGATGATCGAGAATGGATCATTGGGTGGCTGTTAAGATGATCCTTAAGTACTTAAGAAGAACTAAGGATGTGTTCCTAATATATGGAGAAGGGTACATGGTGATACGTGGGTATACGGATGCCAGCTCCAGACAGACAAGGATGATTCCATGTCTTAGTTTGGGAATGTATTCACCTAGAATGGAGGCGCAATAAGTTGGAAAGGTTCCAAGCTTGACACTATAGCGGATTCTGCCACTAAGGCAGAATACGTTGTAGCTTTGGAAGCAGCAAAGGAAGAGGTTTGGATCAAGAAGTTCATCTATGAACTTGATGTGGTCTCATCAATGATCCAAACATGTGCTTCGCCGCTATCATCTTATCAGAGAGATCATCAATAGGAAGGAAATACAAATCGAGAAAATTCCCACTGAAAGGAACTTAGCGGATCCTTTGACTAAGGAATTACCTCAAAATAAGTTTGAGGGTCATGTTAGAGCTTATGGTATTGGATACCGTAGCGATTGGCATTAGGCCAAGTGGGAGTCTGTTAGTAATATATGAGAGATGTCCTAAGGCAATCGCCTTATGTATGAACCATTTATATGATAAATGAAGATTCACTATTTGAGTATACATGTTTTATGTATTTGATTGGATCTTAAACTCATTTATCAATGTCCACGATACGATTCACAGCATGAGAGAATTTGTGATTGGATCACAACTAGTGAGTATCTCTACATGTGTAATTGTGATGTATCGAAATTATCCCTAGTCGATGAATTGATGGATTTGGACACCATCAATTCTGTCGAGACTAGCACGAGGTATACTCGGTGTATCCAAGCAGCTGATTCTCACTGGCTGGAGACATTGTGATGTCCGGAGTTAATCGTGGATGCTAGTTATGGTAACTAGTTCATTGGAGTGACCAACCGTAAGACTTCATATGGTTCTCTGCATATATAGATATGTCAATGAAGTTCTTACTGTGGCTTAAGTGCGATGTTCCTTTGACTTGCGGTATTCAAGTCATCTTGATCATGGAGACTTATGCTTTGACATCTTAAGCAAACATCTCTAAGGAGATGTGGACCCGGATGATTGGGTATAAGTCGAAGTGATCGAAGGTGTTTGAATAGCCTATAAAGGATTCACCACTCCTTGCGAGGAGATGTATACCCATGGCCTCTCGTCGGATTGTTACTAAAGTCTTTGGCCAAAGCATTACATGTTAAGAGTAAGGTACTCTTCGATACATGTGCAGTAACTAGAATTCGTAGGACGAGGAAATGATACTTGGGCTAGGTGTGACGTAGTCAGCCTAGTGGGGACTGACACTATAGACCATGTCCTCAACCAAGTGGGTATAAGATGAGTGAAGGGAATGGAGCACGATTCATTCGAGCTGCTGAAGGGTTTCAGAAATAGTTATGGATCAACCGTTGATCTTTTCGATTAATTGGGGATCATGATGTACTACTAGGTGTCACTCATGATCATTCTATAATTAATGGTTAATTATAGACGGCCAACATAAACCGAGAACCTATTTTGTCACACGCACAACGAGCGTAATCCGAAGGATTTAAAATGAGCTTGAGAATGGGATTCTCAGACCGAGAGAAACTAAGTTTGGTTGGACCAAACATGGAGCGAGCATGAAATCATTTCAGTCGCAATGGAAGCATGGATGGGCCGTGTCTTATGAAGACATAATGGATGGACCAAAATGGTTTGGTTCTAATCCAATGGAGGAGAATAAACCAAAGGGTTTGGTTTATTTTAAACGAATGAACCAAAAGTTGGTTCGGTTCGTTTTAACTTAAAATAAACCATCATGTTTTGGTTTATTTTAACTTATCTTAATGGAGCGGGTTAACGGGCCTAATGGTTATGATCCAATAACCATTAAGAGAATTAGTTCTCTATAAAACAGGGCTTAAGGGATAATTAAGCCCTAATCCAAAAACCCCTAGCCCTAAGGTTGCCGCCCTCCTCCTCCTTGGAGCTCTCGGCGCCAACCTATTGCCGCCGCCCAAAGCTCCTCCAACCGGCGTCTAGAAGGCTGCTTCCTTCCCCCTCCCCGGCGTCGAGCTGCTGTCGGTTAGTGCTCTGGTGATCTCCTTCAAGTTTGGCATCAAGGTGAGCTCTATCTCCCTTGGTTGGCCGGCGCCTATCACCTCCACCAAAGCTGTCCAGTTTTCTGGACAGCTTGTTCTCCTCTCGTCGGAGCATCGTTTGGACAACGGTTAGAGCTTCGACAGTGGCTAACTTACCGGGGATTCGATCTCCGGTAATCCTCTGAGGTGGAGGACGAAGGATTCGTCAATTGGTTGACGAATACCTCTCCGGAGAAGCGAGTTTTGAGAACTCATATTAGGATCCGAATTTGGATTCGGATCGTGATCATCTCTCGATCATGTCGTCTTCAACACGAGGCTAGTAACCCATACGAAGACGAAGCTTGTGGCTTAGCGAAGTCATCCCGAGGAACTCGGCGTGGATACAGATAGAGACGATTCTAGCGAGGATCATTCCGGTTGATGCCGTTCCCGCTACACGTCATACGAAAGGTATAACGCAGATAAATTTCCTTTTATTGCAAATTTAAATTTATGATTATGTCTACACTTGTTGTAATATGCATGCGTGTGTTGTGTGTGTTGTAATAAATGTAGATTTATTATTTTTATTGCTTCTGCTGTGTTCATGTTTACGAAACGTGATCGAACACACACACGCCGCGGTGCAGGAAACCCAACACTCATACCCATCAGTCGACTGCTCCTGTAGCCATTGTCTCACAATAACTCGATCCATGTTGGAAAAACCGATGCTTAGAGAATTGATCGGGCCACCTAATCGCAGGCCGCGTGCTCGTGATAAAAACTAGTAGTCGACTGTTGTCCATGGCAATCAACTGCTCTCCATGGCAGTCGACTGTTCATGGGCAGTCGAGACGCAGCCTCGACTGGGATTCTAGTGGAGGCGCCAGTTGAGGCACCTTGCATCTGTGGCTGCAACTCGGTCGCAGTCGATCGTTAGTCGACTCCCATCAGTTGACTAGTCATAATCCCAGTCGACTGGTCAGAGTTGACTCAGCTGCCAAGTGTCAAAACACTTGACCAGTCGACTGATCTATAAACCCAGTTGACTGATACACCTCAACCATGAGGTTTGCCCTAAGTATGATGATCTCATACTTGCTAGACCACCCTTAGCCCAGACCTAAGCCTTCTAGCCACCTCCATCAACCTCACGCCTATTGGATCCCTCCAAGTCATTCATGACTTATTCACCTATACGCTAGCCTTCAGGTACTTCTATCGGCTATTGTCATGCTAAGTTGGTCTACACTGCCAAGGGACATTTGAGCTTATGCTGCCAAGACACACGCTTGGACTTTACGTCGTCAAACATTGGACTTATGCTACCAATACTTCATCCTTGGACTTTACGCAGCATATATCAACCCTTGGACTTCCCAATTGCTAAGTACCCATGACTTGGACTTTCACCGCCAAGACTACATACTTGGACTTATGTGGCCAAGACTATACCCTTGGACTTTCCATGCCAACCCATGTTGGACTTTCTAATTGCCAAGACTCATGCTTGGACTTTTCATGCCAAGTACCCAAGACTTGGACTTTGCCATTGCCAAGACCCATACTTGGACTTTCCATGCCAAGTGTCCCACTTGGACTTCTCCATCATATGGTCAACTCCATGTCAACCATATAGTAAATCCATTGTCAAACAATGGTGAACTCATCGTCAAATATCAAAATACTATTCGAGTCAAACTCGAGTATGGTCACTCGTAATCTGGGCCAGTTGCACCAAAAATCCCCCTCTTTTTGATGTTTGACAAAAACCAAACACCTTTTAGTTAGAACACTAACTCAATCAAATCCTCCCAATCGTCCAAATTGGGAATTCCCAACTTCTCACTCAAATTCTCCCCCTTTTGACATATATCAAAACGGCTCTCCCCAAGGGTATCAATGTCTCATATCCCAATGAGATCTTACAATCTCTCCCTTGGTCCAAAAACATCTAGGATGCCTTCACTCTTCATAGTGATAAGTCTCATATCACTAATGAGAGGCAATTCTTAAATTTCTCCCAAATCTCTAAATTCTCCCCCTTATGAGGAAGAACATATCCATAATCTCATGATAGATAACCTCCCCCTAAAGGCTTGCTCCCCCTGACCTTTGCACCAACAATGTCTTTGGAGAGTCCCTAAGCCTATAGGAACACTAAACCATCAAAATTAAGGTCGAAAGTTCGAACTTGAACTTTCATGCACCTTAACATTTGATACACTCCCTAAACAACTCTCCTAATCCATATCCAATAGATTTTCACCCTTCCAATGCTTTCCAAAGCATATCCTAGGGTTAGGAACAGTTAGGGTAGCCTACCATAGCTGAAACATGAGCTAAACAAATCTTGTTTACCCAAAATCAACATTGGCAGTCGACTTTTTCAATCAATAGTCAACTCACCTTGACGCCAGTCGACTACCATCCATGGCAGTCCACTGATTTCTGTAATGTGCAGAAATGAAAGTTCATAAATCAAAATTTTGAAAAGCATAAGTAATTATACGTAATTTGAAAAATAATGAAACTTCATACATATAATACCTATCAATCATAATGGGTGAAAAATATTTAAAAAATAAAATACGCATAAAATAATGAGATTGATATAATGTTCAAATACAAGAAAAACTTCATTGTTTTGAGCCTACTTTGTATCAACTTCATCAATGGTGATTGCTATCAAAAGATAGACTTCACTAAAGTTTTCTAAAATGATTTCAAAACCTTATATTGAACCATGGTCTATGGGCTTAATGCACATGACTTGTACATAAGCTTTCCTCATGATTCATCCATAGTATAAGATGAGTTTGAGTTCATCAAGATGCAAGAACTATGCACCTTGAACTTAACTCATTTTCTAACACCTCACATGTGTCTAGGGTGTATCAATATAGACACATGTCAATGTGATGTGACATTTGGGTTTTGTTCATCCTAAACTAAGGTCTCATGCATTTTTCTAAGGCAACACTATTTGATTCCCTTATACATGGGACTTCAAATCATATCATAGTCCTTAAATCAATTTTATTAATGCATGAATGATGATTATGACATAAGTGATAACATAAATAAGAAAGTGCCAATAATCATGATGTCATGACATATGAAGCCAATCTAAACATGAACATGACATTAAAAATAGTCCAAAGCATTATCATGATATTTTATATGATAAAAATAAGAGTGATGTCATGACATGGCATATGGAAAACAAATCATGGCGCATAACAAGTAGAGGTATAAGAATACCTAAATTTTAGCATTAGTTGTCATTTGTTGGGATTAAGTTCATTTTGCCATATTACTACTTATCTCCCAAGTGTGCCAAAAACCCAAAATGACACACTATGACCTCTAAACCTTAATTGTGCCAATTTTATCAATTTTTCAAAACTCTCAAATTTAATTGACACGTCCTAAAATCTTTTAGGATATAAATTCAACCTCATTTCCAAGGAATCACATAACCTTAAAAATGCCCTAATGTGCCAACTCTATCATGGTTAGGTTAATGATGCACACGAACGCGACCTCAAATCTCGCGACGGAGGTTGTCGAGGACTCAAAGCGTGCGCTCACGCTCAATGCCGGATGTCGTCAAGTAATAAAAGATTATCGATCCCAAGGGACTGGGATTCGAATATCGATTTGTTCAGTGGGTGAAATTGTTCGGATGTAAAATCTAGAGGTTTCGATTGCGAGGGTTGTCGGTGGAATAAACTCTAGTACGGTGTCACACGGAGGAAGAAAGGAGCATGCCAAGATCTTTAAAAGGGATTATAGGACTTCGGTTTCACTTGTGTATCGCAAAACATGCTATCAACTGGGCATTGTTTAAACGTCTAACAATGGTTTTATGGAAGGGACATCATACACTCTCCCGACAAGCCACCGAATCTATCGGGAGCTATCTCTGCCTTATAAGGATGGGATAGGCAGTACAAGGATGCCAAATCAATCCTTCCGACGAACCGTTTATAGTTCCATCTCATCCTTCTACCCACAGTTATAGGAGATCAAGTTTACCCCTAGGTTCCTTATATAAATCCCCTAAATCTTAGATACTAGGGTTGTCACCCCTCGTATCGCCTAACCACAGCAGGTAGAAAACCAAACATGCATAGATATGAGTATAAACAATTTCCAATTGCAAATTCAAATTGAAAAGAAGAATTCAATTTGAAGAAACATGTCATGCGTACACAAGCTACTCCCTAATCTTAGAATCGAAGGAACTACTATATATATAAAAGAGGAGAATCACACGGCATATTCATGTTCGAATATATAAGAAATAAAATGCAAGAACAAGAGGTTACAATGCCGATGTGGCCTTCTCTCTCTGACGTTGAAGTGTAGAACTTGGATCTCCGATGGTGTTCTCCCTCCCCGTTGCAAGTTCCCGAAGCTTTTTAGGGCTTCGGTGTGGCATCCTAGCCATCGTGCCTCTTCCTAGGGTTTGGACGGAGCCATCCTTATATAGACATCACCTCGGACCGCTGCAAAATCTAGAAAAAACCTTAGTCGCGTCAATCTACTGGGCCGCCACACGATCGTGTGTTTCCACACGGCCAGGCCATATGCAGCCCTGGGGTGGCTGATCTCACCCATTGGACACGGCCGTGTATAGCCACACGCCCTGGCCATGTCCCATTCTGTGTCTAGCTACAAAATGTCATTCTTTTGCTCCGAAAGTGCACCTTTTTCCCCGAAATGCTATCCTGCACACAAAAGTACAAAGAGCAGACCTCCGAACCAGAAAATTAGAAATGCATGCAAAATAGAGTGACATGCATGAAACTAACATAAAATGTAATGAGATGTGAGTGAAAACTACTCCTAAAACCCTATATGTTTTACTCACATCACTTCCCCCAGACTTAAATCTTTGCTTGTCCTCAAGCAAACCTCAGTGCCATGAAATTTTAAAAGATATTGTTCCATACTTGGCATGTTAACTAAATTTATCAAGTGGTATTTGCAATCAAAGAAAAATAAATATGTTCTAGAAATTCACTAGGTTAGCTCCTCATCCTCATGCTAAGTGAATCATTCTTAGGGGATACTCGTTCCATGGCGAGTTAAGTCGTCATCCTATCGCTTTCCTAAGGTCTCCGGCTCTTAGGCACTTACCTACCTAAAGCGAGGGTCGTTTTCTAGATCTAGCACAAAGTCTCAAAGATGTGCTTGGTATTGAGAGAAATTGGTAGGTGTTTCCCCAATAACCTAACTCGGTCTCAAAGGGGCACCTAGTCATTTCCACCCCCGACAACTATTTTTTTTTATCCCTCATAATCTCTCTCTCTCTTTTTTTCATTTCTCTCTTTTATTTTTCGGCTCACTGGGATTTTGATTTTTTCGAATGGGCTTACACAATCTGAGCATCTCCAGTAACTAAAATGCTAGCCTAGAGTCACCTGTGGATTCCAAAGTACTAGACTACTGAGATGAATCATAACTAGGTATGTACTAGATTCTCCCTTTCAGAGTGTTCGACATGTGTAGGTGTGGAAATAAAAGCTAACTAGTGTAAGTCTAGAACATTCATTAGAGCAAATAAAATAAAATATCACGAGATAAATGAAGTTACACTACTCATGGAAATAACTCATGAAGAAGACTTTTAAAAATACTACTGAGGCAGCTTTACAGATAACAAAAACTAAGTGCTGAAAGAAACTCAACAACCTATGCATAAATAAATGAATGCTAATGACAATGCATAGGAGTAGGTGGGCTCCTATACATGTGTGGACTGGAGGGAGAGTGATGCAAAGGGAGAGAGATGGGCGCCGATGTGGATGGTCGCTCATGTGTAGGGGACTCCACTATCAGGTCCAAGCGCCAGTTGACACGTATAATGATGGTGGTACGATCAGGGTTGGGAAGCCTAAGGGCTATCAGATTTTTCCTTACAAAGTATAAGGAGTGTCCTCTCACAATCATCTTCATAGCCATGCACACTCCTAGGTCGATCTTAGGGCTCCCCTCTACTCTCTAACGTAGTGTAATCGTACCCCATCTTATGGAAAATGTGGGTAAGTAGGCCCCCCCCACATTAATCTCTCCTTGTGCTTCTTTTCCCATCTTCACTAAGTGTCTGATGAAGTGGGACCCTACATCGTTGCTACTCCTTTCTTGTAGCATGTCCCAGAGGCAAAGCAGCTCGCTAGCTCTAACCACACTGTCACTCTCCCTACGACCAAATATAGCTGGCCATGATGCGGTGGAGGTATCAAAAAATGGGGTTTTGGAGGCGCAACACTTTGGCCCTTGAAGGGTCATAAGCGTGCTCTCCCGTCAACTCGGTCCAAAATATCCGAGAGTTAAAACCAATAGGGGTCCTTCTCTCTCCCCCACTCGGTAAGCCAAAGCATGAATTCCATTGGTGAAGGGTACATTCATGCTCAATGTTAAAAATCCTAAAAGTTATCCTACCTCTTTGCTCTCTCTACCCAATAAAATTTCCGCCTCTAAGGAACTCAAAAATTCTAGAACTATCCTAGGGCAGGTTGGATGTCTTATTCTCATCATCTCTTCCCACCCCATTTTTGCAAATAGGGCTTGAATGTCACCCAACAACCCTAAGGACTCTAGCAAATCTTCATCAAGGTACCTAGTAGCAGTGAGTTTACAAGTAGAAAGCATATTATATCTATCTCTATGTTCATTATTGTGAAAAAGAATGGTTGGTAGAGCGTTACCCTCCTCCGGAGCTTGAGGGGCGTCGATTCTCCTTATTCGTTGCTCTGAAGCACCGGATCGAGGTGACACATGCTTGGTCCTCCTCATCCTTGCTTTTTTTGGCTTCCTTGAAGGTTAAAAGAGCTTCTAGGTGGTGGGGAAGAAGAACCACACGACTAGGGAAAGGGAAATTGAAGCACACGGTGCAAATGGGGTGAAAACACATGGCTCACCCTATTTAACCTTGTGCGACATGGCCAAGCCATGTGCGCCTCGAGACAGTCGGGCACGGCCATGGAAAAACACACAGCCAGGCCGTGTGTCCCCCTTTTTCTCCCATTTTTGTATAACGGTCCAAATTTCCTCATACACTTCACCGTGTAAGCTAATATGGATTTTATTTTTACCTAGCAAAGTTTCTTTCTAGTCCTAATTCTAAATGAGATGGAAATCAAAATTCAAATTAACTAAATGCATGCAATACGATCAAAGGGAAATCTAAAAACCTAACTTGGGTTGCTTCCCAAGAAGCGCTTTGTTTAAGGTCATTTAGCTCGACCGCACTCCACTATCAACTTGGCTCTAGAGGTTTAGTGAACCTTCATTCATCCGTCTTGGAATCTTTATCTGGTGGCCCCGGCTTCATTCTGCTAAAAGTGAAGCCGTCGAGGTAGGGGGCTCTATGCTCCGAAAGGCTGAAGAAGATGATCTCCCCATCTACCTCCAGGGAGATCTGGTGTGCCTTCACATCTATGAACGCTCCCGCAGTTGCCAGAAAAGGCCTTCCCAGAATGATGGGATTCTAGGGATTGGGTCCTGTGTCTAGTATGATGAAGTCCGTGGGTATCATGAAATTCTCGACAACCACAGGCACGTGTACTAGCAAGCCAATGGGTTCATTGACTGAGTCATCCCCCATACAAATACCAAGATTCGTTGGTTGGAGCCCATTCAGTCCCATCTTCAAATAGTATGCATAGGGCATCACACTGACTAATGACCCCAAGTCGCATAACGCTTCATCGAAGCTCTCCCCATAAATTGAGCAGGGGATAACAAATTCACCGGGGTCCTCAAGCTGTGGTGGAATCTTATCTTCAATTTTAGCTTGGTCAGGTAGGGTGGAAATCATGGTTGCACACCCCTTGGTGAATTTGCTACTCTGCCCCACTCCTTCCTCTTTAGCTTAACTCTGCTCAGATAATGACGGAGAGCACTTCATGGGTTGCGACACGGTTTGGGCTATCTGGGCCACTTGTGTCTCCAACATCCTTGTGTGACTTGCAATGCCGTCAACGGTGGCCTTCAAGTCTCTGAGTGATTCTTCAGATTTTTGATGTTGGCGACAAAATTCCTCATTGGCCTTAGTTTGGGTAGCAATGAAGTCTTTCATCATCAATTCCAGTCTAGACTTCTGTTGTTTCTGCCCATTTCCCTGCTGCTTCCCATACCCCCCTGATGGTTGGGAGTTTCCCGAGTTATTCTTATAGGAGAAATTCAGGTGATTCCTCCATCCAAGATTGTAGGTACTGGAGTATGGATTGTTGGGCCTTTGATTATAGTCCCCAACCACATCGGCATGCTCAATCTGCTCTTCTGAGGTTCCCTGCCCTCCATAGTGGTCCTCTCGATATGCTACCGCACCCTCTCCAAAGTCAATGGTCGCGCATGCAGATGAAGGATTCAAAGATTTGAACCATCTGCTGAGTGCGTCCATCCTTGCTGCTAGGTGGTCCATGGAGTTGACAGTGTATCGTTCTACTACAGGCATTGGTTGACCACGTTCGGAAGCCTATTGATGGTGGTTCTGGGCCACCTCTTCTATCAGCTCCTCTGCTTCCTCTATGGTCTTATTCATAAGTGCTCCTCCTACATCAGAATCCAGGGATATCTTCGTGGCGTACGCGATCCCATTGTAGAAGATGTGGATCACCAGTCACCTTTCCAGTTCGTGGTGGGGGCATTGGTAGAGTAGCCCCTTGTAGCAATCCCAGGCTTCGAATAGGGACTCCCCCTCCTTCTGACGGAAGCTTGTGATAAGATGTCACATGTGAGCAGTCTTGCTTGGTGGGAAATATTTATTTAGGAATTGCTGCTCACATTTCTCCCATGTGGTGATGCTTCTCGAAGGTAGGGAGTGAAGCCATGCCTTAGCCTTATCTCGCAATGAGAATGGGAATAGGCTCAGGTGGATCGCGTCAGCAGGGACTCCGTTTATCTTCATTGTCGAGTAGATTTCTAGAAATGTCTCTAGGTGCCTGTTCGGGTCTTCAGTCACAGCTCCCCCGAATTGACTTTGTTGGACCATATGTATAAGTGCTGATTTCAGTTCAAAGTTGTTTGCCGAGATAGATGGTCCAGCTATACTTGGCCTAAATCCTCTAGCGCTAGGAGTTGCGTAATCCCACAGAGGTCGGCTACCTAAATGTACTTCAGATGCAGCTTGATCCTCCATCCATCCTCTTCTCTGGCGATGATAGGTTCATTCGATTTCTAAGTCAATCGGAATCAGGCCTTCCGATCCTAAGCATCTAAGCTTACGAAGAACCGAGCCACAAAAATTAGGAGTGCTACCTAATTCTTAGAAGCAGGAAATAAAACAATCTTGCTAATAAAAGCAAAGATGCAATAAGGAAATAAAAACCTACTGCTAAAAATAAAAATCAAAAACTAAATCTAAATATGGAAAACTTAGAACTAAAGTAAATAAGGCAAATTAAAAAGAAAATAAAGCAAGTAAATAAATCTAATCCTAAATCTGATCCAATTCTCCACTACTCGATTTGATATCGAATCGATCAGTCCCCGACAACGGTGCCAAAAACTCGATGCACGCGAACGCGACCTCAAATCTCACGACGGAGGCCATCGAAGACTCGAAGCGCGCTCTCGCGCTCAACGCCCGTAAGTGCACGGATGTCGTCAAGTAATAAAAGATTATCGATCCCACAGGGACTGGGATTCGAATACTAATTTGTTCAGTGGGTGAAATTGTTCGGAAGTAAAATCCAGAGGTTTCAATTGCAAGGGTTATCGGTGGACTAAACTCTAGTACAGTGTCACACGGAGGAAGAAAGAAGCGTGCCGAGATCTTTAAAAGGGATTCTAGGACTTCGATTTTGTTTGTGTGTCACAAAACATGCTATCAACTGGGTATTGTCTAAACATCTAACTATGGTTTTGTGAAAGGGACACCATACACTCTCTCGATGAGCCACCGCATCTATCGGGAGCTATCTCTGCCTTACAATGATGGGATAGGCGGTACGAGGATGCCAAATTAATCCCTGCGACGAACTGTTTACAGTTCCATTGCATCCTTCTACCCACGGTTATAGGAGATCAGGTTTACCCCTAAGTTCCTTGTATAAATCCCCTAAATCTTAGATTCAAGGGTTGTCACCCCTCGTATCTGTTGGGTTTCCGACACCGCGGCGTGTGTGTGTTCGATCATGTTTCGTAAACATGAGCACAGCGGAAGCAATAAAAATAATAAATACTCCTATTTATTACAACACACACAACACACACATGCTATTACAACAAGTGTAGACATAACCGTAAATTAAAATTGCAATAAAAGGAAATTTATCTACGTTATACCTTTCGTATGACGTGTAGCGGGAACGGCATCAACCGGAACGATCCTCGTAAGAATCATCTCTATCCGTATCCACGCCGAGCTCCTCGGGATGACTTCACTAAGTCACGAGCTTCGTCTTCGTACGGGTTACTAGCCTCGTGTTGAAGACGACGTGATCGAGAGATGATCACGATCCGAATCCAAATTCGGATCCAAAACGAGTTCTCAAAACTCGCTTCTCCGGAGAGGTATTCGTCAACCGTTTGACGAATCCTTCGTCCTCCACCTCAGAGGATTACCGGAGATCAAATCCCCGGTATGTTAGCCGCTGTCGGAGCACTAACCGTCGTCCAAACGACGCTCCGACGAGAGGAGGAGAAGCTGTCCAGAAAACTGGACAGCTTGGTGGAGGAGTAGGCGCCAGCCAAAACAAGGAGAGAAAAATCTCACCTTGATGCCAAACCTATAGGAGATCACCGGAGGGTCGCCGGAGGTTCACCGGCTGAAGCTTGGTCGCCGGCAAGGAGCTAGACGACAAAGACAATCAAGGCGGCAAGGAGGTTGGCGGCACAACCAGTTGGCGCAACTCCTTGGAGGCTAGGGTTTTGATTTTGGATTAGAGTTTAACAATCCCTTAAGCCCACTTTTATAGAGAACTAATTCTCTTAATGGTTAATGGATCATATCCATAAAGCCCATTAACCCGCTCCATTAAGATAAGTTAAAATAAACCAAACCATGATGGTTTATTTTAAGTTAAAACGAACCGAACCAACTTTTGGTTCATTCGTTTAAAATAAACCAAATCCTTTGGTTTATTCTTATCCATTGGATTAGAACCAAACCATTTTGGTCCATCCATTATGTCTTCATAAGACACTGCCCATCCACGCTTCCATTGCGACTGAAACAATTTCATGCTCGCTTTATGTTTGGTCCAACCAAACATAGTTTCTCTCGGTCTGAGAATCCCATTCTCAAGCTCGTTTTAAATCCTTTGGATTACACTCGTTGTGCGTGTGACCAAATAGGTTCTCGGTTTATTTTGGCCGTCTATAATTAACCATTAATTATAGAACGATCATGAGTGGCACCTAGTAGTACATCATGATCCCCAATTAACCGAAAAGATCAACGGTTGATCCAGAACTATTTCTGAAACCCTTCAGTAGCTCGAATGAATCGTGCCCCATTCCCTTCACTCATCTTATACCCACTTGGTTCGGACATGGTCTATTGTGTCATCCCCACTAGGTCGACTCGTCACGCCACCTAGGTATCATTTCCTCGTCCTACGGATTCTAGTTACTCCACATGTATCGAAGAGTACTTTACTCTAAACATGTAATGCTTTGGCCAAAGACTTTAGTAACAATCCGACGAGAGGCCATGGGTATACATCTCCCTGAGTGGTGAATCCTTTATAGGCTATTCAAACACCTTCGATCACTTCGACTTATACCCAATCATCCCGGGTCCACATCTCCTAGAGATGTTTGCTTAAGATGTCAAAGCATAAGTCTCCATGATCAAGATGACTTGAATACCGCAAGTCAAAGGAACATCGTACTTAAGCCACAGTAAGAACTTCATTGACATATCTATATATGCAGAGAACCATATGAAGTCTTACGGCTGGTCACTCCAATGAACTAGTTACCATAACTAGCATCCACGATTAACTCCGGACATCACTATGTCTCCAGCCAGTGAGAATCAGCTGCTTGGATACACCAAGGAGTATACCTCGTGCTAGTCTCAACAGAATTGATGGTGTCCAGATCCATCAATTCATCGACTAGGGATAATTCCGATACATCACAATTACACATGTAGAGATACTCACTAGTTGTGATCCAATCACAAATTCTCTCATGCTGTGAATCGTATCGTGGACATTCAGTAAATGAGTTTAAGATCCAATCAAATACATAAAACATGTACACTCAAATAGTGAATCTTCATTTATCATATAAATGGTTCATACATAAGGCGATTGCCTTAGGACATCTCTCATATATTACTAACAGACTCCCACTTGGCCTAATGCCAATCGCTATGGTATCCAATACCATAAGCACCAACATGACCCTCAAACTTACTTTGAGGTAATGCTTTAGTCAAAGGATCCGCTAAGTTCCTTTCAGTGGGAATTTTCTCGATTTGTATTTCGTTCCTACTGATGATCTCTCTGATAAGATGATAGCGGCGAAGCACATGTTTGGATCATTGATGAGACCACATCAAGTTCATAGATGAACTACTTGATCCAAACCGCTTCCTTTGCTGCTTCCAAAGCTGCAATGTATTCTGCCTTAGTGGCAGAATCCGCTATAGTGTCAAGCTTGGAACATTTCCAACTTATTGCGCCTCCATTCTAGGTGAATACATACCCAGACTAAGACATGGAATCATCCTTGTCTGTCTGGATCTGGCATCCGTATACCCACGTATCACCATGTACCCTTCTCCATATATTAGGAACACATCCTTAGTTCTTCTCAAGTACTTAAGGATCGTCTTAACAGCCGCCCAATGATCCATTCCTGGATCGGATTGGTATCTGCTCGTGACACTCAGAGCGTACGATACATCGGGCCTCGTACATAACATAGCATACATGATAGATCCTATTGCGGATGCATAGGGAATCTTACTCATGCAAATCCTCTCGTCTTCTGTGCGCGGACACATAGACTTCGAAAGGTGTACCCCATGCCTGATGGGTAGGAAACCTTTCTTGGATTCCGACATGCTAAACCTCTTTAGCACTCGGTCTATATATGTAGACTGCGAAAGACCAAGCAACCGTTTCGATCTATCTCTATAGATCTTAATCCCGAGGATGTAGGTTGCTTCTCCCAGGTCTTTCATGGAGAATGTCTTGGATAACCAAACCTTAAGCATTTGTAAGATTGACACATCGTTTCCTATAAGTAATATGTCATCGACATACAATACTAGAAACATCTTGCCTCCCACTAACCTTCTTGTACACACAAGGTTAAATGCGGATTTTGTGAGAAATCAAAATTTTTGATCGTCTCATCAAAACGGATATTCTAGCTCCTGGATGCTTGCTTCAATCCATAAATGGACCGTCGCAATTTGCATACCTTGGTTTTATCAACCGATGTGAAACCCTTAGGCTGTATCATATACACGTCCTCGAGCAGGTTTCCATTAAGGAAAGCTGTTTTCACATCCATCTGCCATATCTCATAATCATAATGAGCCGCTATGGCCAGGAGCATCCGAATGGATTTAAGCATAGCTACAGGCGAATAGGTTTCATCATAATCAACACCTTGTTTTTGACGATATCCTTTCGCCACCAATCTAGCCTTATAGGTAATCACATTACCATCCATGTCGGTTTTCTTCTTGAAAACCCACTTGCACCCTATAGGCTTTATGCCTTCAGGTGGGTCAACCAAGTTCCAAACTTGGTTTTCATACATGGAATCCATTTCCGACTTCATGGCACCAAGCCACTTATCCCTTTCTGAACTTGTCAGCACTTCTTCATAACTGGTAGGCTCCTCATCATCAATGAGTAACACGTCGTTCGATTCACTTATGAGAAATCCATATCTCTCAGGAATATTGCGTGTTCTACCAGATCTACGAAGATGTGGTGTTACAATAGGTCCAGCCGATTGCTCATCACTATGAGTTGTCGGCTGTTGTGCTTCACCAAGTATCTCATCAATGTCTATTTGAGTCTCTCGAGCCTCCTCAAGCTCGACGACACTCCCACTGTTTTCTTGCACGAGAAACTCTTTCTCTAGAAACACAGCATGCCTTGAAACAAACACCTTTTGTTCCACAGGATGATAGAATTGGTAACCCCTTGTTTCCTTAGGGTATCCAACAAATAGACATTTATCAGACTTAGCATCCAATTTGTCTGATACAGTCCGCTTCACATAAGCAGGACAACCCCATATCTTCAAGTAAGATACATGAGGTTTCTTACCATTCCATATCTCATATGGAGTAGTTGAGACTACCTTAGTAGGCATTCTGTTCAACAAGTAAACAGCTGTCTGAAGTGCATAACCCCAAAAGGACTTGGGAAGAGTCGCATGATTCATCATTGACTGACCATGTCCAACAAGGTCCTGATTCGCCTCTCAGATACACCATTATGCTGTGGTGTATAGGGCGGAGTCCATTGAGACAATATGCCATTGTCTCTTAGATAATCAAGAAACTCTTGACTTAAGTATTCACCACCTCGATCCGATCGAAGTATTTTAATACTTTTGTCATGTTGTTTCTCTACTTCATTTCTGAATTCTTTGAACCTTTCAAAGGCTTCAGACTTGTGTTTCATCAAGAACACATACCCAAACCGTGAGTGATCATCGGTGAAGGTGATGAAGTAGCTATAGCCTCCTAAAGCTTGAGTTGACATGGGTCCACATACATCAGTATGTACTAGACCTAGTAACTCTCCCACTCGTTCACCTTTTCCAGTAAAAGGTAACTTAGTCATCTTGCCTTTTAAGCATGATTCGCATGTATCGTATGAATCCAATTCAAACGATTTCAGAATTCCACATCGGTGTAATTCGGACATGCATTTCTTGCTTATATGGCCAAGACGACAATGCCTCATATAGGAGTCTATGTGATTATCCTTTCGAGCACGCTTGTTGCTCGCTTCGATATTGCAAATGTCACTGGATACGTCCAACGTATAAACACCATTGCTTAAAGTTACAGTCCCATAAAGAACCCCATTCAAAGTTATGTAACAACAATTGTTACTAAACGTCAAATGGAAACCATTTCTATTTAAACAAGAAATAGAAATGATGTTCTTTATCAACGAAGGAATATAAAAGCAATTGTCCAGTTCTAAGACAAGTCCTGCAGGGAGTTTCAACAAATACGATCTGATGGCGAGTGCAGCAACCTTTGCTCCATTCCCAACACGTAAATTTGACTTTCCCTTGACGAGTCTTCTTCTATTCCTTAGCCCATGTATGTCATTACATATATGTGAGCCACACCCAGTATCAAATACCCAAGTGTCTGAGGAAATAGAATGACAATCAATAAAGAAGATTTCTGAAGAAGATGGGGCATCCGATGCCTTATCCTTCTTCACGAACTCAAGATAAATCTTGCACTTTCTTCACAAATGGCTCTCCTTGCCATAATGATGGCAAGTTTCCTTTTGTGCTAGTTCTACCTTCTTAGCCCTTCTCTTCTTTCCCTTCTGTTGTTCTTTTGACTTCCTCTTAGAACCTTTCTTCGAGGAATCAACTAACAGCATCGTCCCCTGCTCATGCTTCTCAGAAGATTCCACAATCTTCAGCATATTAAGCAGTACCACAGATGAACCTCCTAGCATCTCAGAGGTGAAGAGGAGCTTTGAGACTTCGAACCTTTCGAATCTCACTTGCTCATCAACCAACTCACAAAGATGAAGGACTACGATATGAGCATCCATATGCTCATGCTTCTTTCGTAGCTTGGGTTCCATCGTGGCTAGCATGATGCAACTCATTTGTTCAAAATCACTCACATGTTTCTGATAGGCCAACAATTGGTCCACAGTTGCATCGTCACTAGGACGGGCAGGAAGAGGCGCTTCGAGGACATTTGCAAGCTTTTCAACCTTGAGAACAATTCTCAAGCTTCTAAGCCAGTCCATGAAGCTCGGCCCAGTCAATTTATTCGAATCCAAAATGGAACGCAAATTCAAAGACATCATGATCAATTTTAGAAATACAAAACGAGCATATATGAGAAAATGATTTTAAAATGCATCAATATACATTTATAAATCCCATTCATTTTTCGAATTCAAAAACCCCAAAATCACTTCGGGAGATCGTAGGTCCATCTCCGAATGGGCTGATATCCATCATAGATAAGAACAACCTTGGAGTGAGTCCAACAAGCCATTCTTAGCTATGATGGTGGGTATCAAGTATACCGATTACATATCATGTATATGTAACTATCACAATGTGCTATCAACTAATTGAATGTTTACACATACATTGGGTTGTTAACACATTAACAAGTATGCATCATATGCATAGCCCCCAACTTCACCTCTCTTCACATCGACCTTGGAGTGAGTCCAACAAATCGATGCTCCAAGTTAAAGCCGACCCATTAATCGCGAAATAGTTTTAATATGGTTAGAGCGCATTCAACCAATTAGCCAGGCTTGGAGTGAGTCCAACAACCCAAACTAATGATTGACCTCTGACTCTTACCATATTAGAGTTAAACTATTCCAATGATTTGAACATGTTCAGGTTCGAGCCGGGCTTGGAGTGAGTCCAACAACCCAAACAAGAAACAGAACTCTGGTTCTAACCATATTAATGGAAGGTGTAGGCTTTAATATTGAGTTAGGGTTTTTATGTCTCATCCTCTTTGCATGCAAATAACTATTATCTACATGGCATGGCATACATGGCATACATCTACATGTCACGACACGCATGGCATAATGTTATGCATCTAATGCAATTACATGGCATACAATTATGTCATGTATATATTTCCTTATATGTCATAACTATTTATGGAAATAAAATATGTTTAAGATTTGATTCTCCAAATCAAATCATAATTAAATTAGGAAACAAATTTCCAAATCTAATCACATATTTTATTCATGAAATTATTTGATTAAGGAAAATCTATTTAGGAAACCAATTTCCTAAATCTTTAAAACTACTTATGGAAATTAAATATTTTAAGATTTGATTTCCCAAATCAAATCATGATTAAATTAGGAAACAAATTTCCAAAATCTAATCAAATATTTTATTTATGGAAAATATAAATTTCCATAAATACTTCCAACTTTCCAAAAGTGGAAGATTTCCATAAATACTTCTAGACTTTCCAAAATTGAAAATTTTCCATAAATACTTCTAAATTTCCAAAATTAGAAAATTTCCAGAAATACATTATGACTATCGCAAAACCATTTTACGATTATGTCGAAACACAACCTGGGCTCTGATACCACTGTTGGGTTTCCGGCACCGCGGCGTGTGTGTGTTCGATCATGTTTCGTAAACATGAGCACAGCGGAAGCAATAAAAATAATAAATACTCCTATTTATTACAACACACACAACACACACATGCTATTACAACAAGTGTAGACATAACCGTAAATTAAAATTGCAATAAAAGGAAATTTATCTACGTTATACCTTTCGTATGACGTGTAGCGGGAACGGCATCAACCGGAACGATCCTCGTAAGAATCGTCTCTATCCGTATCCATGCCGAGCTCCTCGGGATGACTTCGCTAAGTCACGAGCTTCGTCTTCGTAAGGGTTACTAGCCTCGTGTTGAAGACGACGTGATCGAGAGATGATCACGATCCGAATCCAAATTCGGATCCAAAACGAGTTCTCAAAACTCGCTTCTCTGGAGAGGTATTCGTCAACCGTTTGACGAATCCTTCGTCCTCCACCTCAGAGGATTACCGGAGATCAAATCCCCGGTATGTTAGCCGCTGTCGGAGCACTAACCGTCGTCCAAACGACGCTCCGACGAGAGGAGGAGAAGCTGTCCAGAAAACTGGACAGCTTGGTGGAGGAGTAGGCGCCGGCCAAAACAAGGAGAGAAAAACCTCACCTTGATGCCAAACCTATAGGAGATCACCGGAGGGTCGCCGGAGGTTCACCGGCTGAAGCTTGGTCGCCGGCAAGGAGCTAGACGGCAGCACAATCAAGCTGGGCGGCAAGGAGGTTGGGCGGCACAACCAGGTTGGGCGGCAACTCCTTGGAGGCTAGGGTTTTGATTTTGGATTAGAGTTTAACAATCCCTTAAGCCCACTTTTATAGAGAACTAATTCTCTTAATGGTTAATGGATCATATCCATAAAGCCCGTTAACCCGCTCCATTAAGATAAGTTAAAATAAACCAAACCATGATGGTTTATTTTAAGTTAAAACGAACCGAACCAACTTTTGGTTCATTCGCTTAAAATAAACCAAACCCTTTGGTTTATTCTTATCCATTGGATTAGAACCAAACCATTTTGGTCCATCCATTATGTCTTCATAAGACACTGCCCATCCACGCTTCCATTGCGACTGAAACAATTTCATGCTCGCTTTATGTTTGGTCCAACCAAACATAGTTCCTCTCGGTCTGAGAATCCCATTCTCAAGCTCGTTTTAAATCCTTTGGATTACACTCGTTGTGCGTGTGACCAAATAGGTTCTCGGTTTATGTTGGCCGTCTATAATTAACCATTAATTATAGAACGATCATGAGTGGCACCTAGTAGTACATCATGATCCCCAATTAACCGAAAAGATCAACGGTTGATCCAGAACTATTTCTGAAACCCTTCAGTAGCTCGAATGAATCGTGCCCCATTCCCTTCACTCATCTTATACCCACTTGGTTCAGGACATGGTCTATTGTGTCAGTCCCCACTAGGCTGACTACGTCACACCTAGCCCAAGTATCATTTCCTCGTCCTACTGATTCTAGTTACTCCACATGTATCGAAGAGTACTTTACTCTAAACATGTAATGCTTTGGCCAAAGACTTTAGTAACAATCCGACGAGAGGCCATGGGTATACATCTCCTCGCAAGGAGTGGTGAATCCTTTATAGGCTATTCAAACACCTTCGATCACTTCGACTTATACCCAATCATCCCGGGTCCACATCTCCTCGGAGATGTTTGCTTAAGATGTCAAAGCATAAGTCTCCATGATCAAGATGACTTGAATACCGCAAGTCAAAGGAACATCGCACTTAAGCCACAGTAAGAACTTCATTGACATATCTATATATGCAGAGAACCATATGAAGTCTTACGGCTGGTCACTCCAATGAACTAGTTACCATAACTAGCATCCACGATTAACTCCTGACATCACAATGTCTCCAGCCAGTGAGAATCAGCTGCTTGGATACACCAAGGAGTATACCTCGTGCTAGTCTCAACAGAATTGATGGTGTCCAGATCCATCAATTCATCGACTAGGGATAATTCCGATACATCACAATTACACATGTAGAGATACTCACTAGTTGTGATCCAATCACAAATTCTCTCATGCTGTGAATCGTATCGTGGACATTCAGTAAATGAGTTTAAGATCCAATCAAATACATAAAACATGTACACTTAAATAGTGAATCTTCATTTATCATATAAATGGTTCATACATAAGGCGATTGCCTTAGGACATCTCTCATATATTACTAACAGTATCGCCTAAGCACAACAGGTAGAAAACCAAATACGCATAGATATGGGTATAAACAATTTCCAATTGCAAATTCAAATTCAAAAGTATAAATCAATTTAAAGCAACATGTCATGCATACACAAGCTACTCCCTAATCCTAGAATCGAAGGAACTACTTCATATATAAAAGAGGAGAATCACAAGGCATGTTCATGTTCAAATATATTAGAAATAAAATGCAAGAACAAGAGGTTACAATACCGATGTGGCCTTCTCTCTCTAGCATTGAAGTGCAAAACTTGGATCTCCGGCGGTGTTCTCCCTCCCCGTTGCGAGTTCTCGAAGCTTTTTAGGGTTTCGGTGTGCCGTCCTAGCCGTCGTCCCTATTCCTCGGGTTTGAGCGGAGCCATCCTTATATAGACATCACCTCGGACCGCTGTAAAATTCGAAAAAACCCTAGTCATGTCGATCTGCTGGGCCACCACACGGTGGTGTGTTTCCACATGGTCAGGCCATGTGCAACCCTGAAGTGGCTGATCTCACCCATTGGACACGGTCGTGTGTAGCCACACACCCTAGTCGTGTCCCATTCTGCGTCTAGCTACAAAATGTCCTTCTTTTGCTCCGAAAGTGCACCTTTTTCCCCCGAAATACTTCCTGCACACAAAAGTACAAAGAGCAGACCTCTGAACTAGAAAATAGGAAATGCATGCAAAATAGAGTGACATATGCATGAAACTAACATAAAATCTAATGAGATGTGAGCGAAAACTACTCCTAAAACCCTATATATTTTGCTCACATCAGTTAACTACCCATACACTTAGGGTTGACACATCCTAACCCATTTAGCGTGAATCGATCACGCTCCTAGGAACCCAATATTTATTGGAGCTCATTGGCTTTACAAGGTATTCACTAGGGATAACTTCCCTAGATACCTTCCTAATGACCCTTTTTGGCTTGAAGGCCTTGGTCAATTTGGTCTTTCTTCGTCAACTCTAGGGAGAACTTCCCTTGTGACCTTCTTAGTGGCTTTCTTAGGTTTCATAGAAACCTTGGCCACTAGACACCTTCCTTGGTTAACCTTAGGGATGACTTCCTTATTAACCTTGGTTTTTCTAGTCCTATGAATGGTTCCATAATCAAATGGAACATTGTGATTGGTCTTCTTGGGTTTAAGTTTGTGACCCAAACCTTTCTTGCCCTTAGTTGGAACTTGCTTCCTAGACCCTAGGTTTTGACTCCTTGATCCTAAATTTTGACCATTTGAGCCTTGCATTTGATTTTGCATCTTTCTAAGGCTTTTCTAATTTCTCAAGCCTTGACCTCAAGGGTTGGTTCTCTAACTCCAATTGCCCAATTTTTTATTTTTCATCTATTCTTTGGGCATTATTTTTCTTCTTAGGCATATGCCTACCCTTTTTAGGGTTAATGCCTAAGTGATTCTCTACCTTCCTAATGGAATCCCTAGGTAGAATTGTTTTAGGGGTATTTGATCTAGATTTGTCCTTAGCCCCAAAATTACAAGATTTTGCACCTAAGCAATAAAATCTATTATTTTTAGCATGCTCTGTTGGTGCAATCATCCCAGGACTCAAGTTTGACTCGAATTGTATTTTGATGTTAGACAAAATGTATGACATGGGATTGTCATGGGAAGTCCAACATGGGTTGGCCACATAATCCAAGTGTTAGGGCAATCTCTTGCCATGATAAGGTTTTGATGTGTGTGGCAAAGGGTTTAAGTTAGTTGGTTATGTTGATTTGATATGTGCGTTGAAGTCATGCAGGGCTTAGTAATTCGCACATGGAGCCATGGCGAGTTTCACATCTCATGACTCGTGCCTTGAGTCGGTGAAGGATAGCTTTGCGGAAGCCGTGCGCTTGGAGCATCCAAGGGACCGCCGGTCGAGAAGCTTGGAGTGAAGCCGGAGGAAGTAGACTTCGAGGCAAGAGACGCGAAGGAGCATTGCAGAGCCGTGTGCCTGATGCTGCCGAGGGACGTGGCCGCGAACGAAGAGAACTTCGAAGGCGAGGGACTCCGAGGGATGAGAGTGAGCGTTGTAACCCGGGAAGGGGTAGCTCTTAGGTGAAACTTGGCCATTTGGCCAAGTGTCGGATGGGTTTTCCCGACACCAGTCGACTGCTCTGAGTCGATGAATTGATCGACTGGTATAAGACCGGTTTAGGGCGATCGCCATGGAACCGCAATGATCGATAAGCGATAGCAATGATCGCCAGAAGGTCGGCCGATCGATGGAATCGCAGGCACGAATGGAGTCGACTGACCGAGCACTCGATCGATCGAGCATCACGATCGATAATACCGCTGGATGAAATCCAACGTGGAAAGCACCGTTATTGGGCAGCGGCTCTACAGATCACCGATCGATCGAGGCATCACGATCGATCCTGTGTCAACGGGAAGAAACCCTCTTCCTCTATAAAAAGGAAGGGGGTAAGGGTTTGGGAGCCAAATGCTTATGCTCTAATACTCTCCCAAAGATCCCTAAAGCTTTCCATCCTCTTACTCAAGCTTATTTCCATTCTATTTGTAAGAGGAGTGTTTGTAAAGGTTACCTCCACCTAGCTTGGTGCAAAGGAGAGACCAATAGTGATTGGGTTTCGGAGTGATTCACCGTGGACGAATCGGACCGTGGATTAGCGGCATAGCCGTGAACCACGTTACATCTCGGTGTTTGTCTTGCTTGCTTATATTTTGCTTGTATTTATTTACATTTGTATATTCCGCTTGCGCTAATATTTTGTAGACAAGCAAAATACGACGTCCGACGAATTAGGGCTATTCACCCCCCTCTAGCCGGCCAACCGATCTCCCAACAAGTGGTATCAGAGCAAGGTCGCTCTTCAAGGACTAACCGCCGCGAGAGCACTTCAACAAGTAAATGGCCGGCTCAAACATCCACCCTCCGAAGTTTGACGGCGAATTCTCTTGGTGGAAAAAGAGAATGGAGGTATTCTTCGAAACCGACTTTGAAATCCTTTTAATAATGGAAAACGGTTTCGAGTTGCCTAGGAACGAGAATGGGGAGCCATTAGAGAAATCTAGGTGGAGCAAAAGGCAAAGAGAAGAATACTTGGCAAATTCAAAGGCCAAGCACCACCTATACAATGTGCTCCCTCAACAAGAAGTAAATAGAATAGGGGAGTGCTCAAGTGCCAAGGAGATGTGGGAGAAGTTGGTTGAACTTCATGAAGGCACTTCGGAGGCAAAGCTAGCAAGAAGAGATCTCCTCAGCTCCCAATTATCAAATATCAAGCTTGAAAAGGGAGAAAAGGTAACTTCCCTACATTCTAGATTTAAAGAAATATTAATTGGGCTAACGAGTGTAGGTGAGAAGCTATCGAACCGGGATATGGTAATGAAGGCCATAGATGCCTTTCCCCGGTCCTCAAGATGGAGCTCCATGGTGGACTCATTTTACATCTCCAAGAACCTAGAAGTAAGCACCTTGGAGGAATTCTTTTCAACCATGGAGCTTCATGAGACAAGGCTTGAAGGTATACAAGAAGAGCCTAGAGTCCAAACTTCAAGGGGAGTAGCCTTGATGGCCAACAAAGGGAAAAAGAAGATGGAAATTCCTTCCTCCTCATCCGATGAAGCATCTTCCTCCTCCTCCATGGATAGCACCGAAGAGGCATATATGGTAAGGAGGGTAAGACGTGCTTTAAAGGGTTTTCATTTTAACAAATCAAATGATAGGAGTAGAAGACCAAGGGGGAAGGTGATATGCTACAATTGCCATGGAGAAGGGCACATAAGGGATAATTGTCCCCTCCTAAACAAGAGCAAGGAAGAGAAGAAAAAGAAAGAAGAGAAGAGGAAGAAGAAGGGGAGCAAGAGAAAGGAAGAAGAAAAGAAGGCAAAAGGAAAAGGGAAGGCCATGGCTCTCAAAGCAAAGACATGGGATGACCTTGCCTCATCATCATCATCGGAAGAAGAGAACGCATTTGTTGCCAACCTAGCACTAATGGCTCTTCATGACTCGGATTGCTCCTCCTCCTCAAATGAAGATTCAAGCACAAGTGGGAGAGCTCAAATGAAGTGGAGTCTTCCACATCCTCATCATCCGAAGAAGAAGAAGAGGATATGGAAACAATGGTAACGAATGCCTCTCCTAAGAAAATAGTTTCCATAATTTCTAGTTTAACTAAGGACTTATTTGGAATGAAAAAGAAAAATAAAAGCATGCTTAATCAAATTAAGGAATTAGAGCAAAAATTAGAAAAAGGATGCTTAAGTGAAAATATTTCTTCTTGCCATGATGATGCATGCTCACATGATGAATATATGCCATTAGATGTTAGTGATGCATGTATAAATGAAAATAGGGCTTTAAGGGAAAAGGTAGATTATTTAACCAAAGCCCTAGAGAAATTCACAATAGGCTCCAATACCCTTAACATGATAATTGGGAGCCAAAGGGCAAGTTTTAACAAGAAGGGCCTAGGATATAAAGAGAAGAAAAATGAGAAGGCCTATAAATGCCTAATTGCTAGGGGACAAGACAAAAACAAAGTAATAGCTAAGAAATGGATTCCCAAGGAATTTCTAGTGAATCCCATAGGCAAAAATCTATTTTGGGTTCCAAAATCCATCCTTAAGGGTTAGAAAACCCCTAGGGTAGTCAACCATATGAACTTGACCTATATCATATTTTGGTTGACCTAGGATGACGGGACAACATTTTTAGATAGTGTTGGGTGATGATAACGTGCCCATAAATAGATAATATTGCTTATAAATAATCATGATTTATGATATTTGGCACATTATCATGAAAAAAAGGTTTAAATCATGCTTTAGGTGATACTTTACTTATAATCATCATATAATACCTAATACATGGTTATAATTTGATGAAAACGTGTATTTCATGATCATAATGTGAAATTAAATCATATATGTCATTATGATCATGTAGGATGTTAGGTTGATACTTAACCATGATAGAATTGCATGAATATGTTGGTTAAGTATATACAAATACCCCCTAGGATGCATCTCACACTCACTATAGGCTAACTTGATTGCAAACTTAGCATGGGTGAGATGTTAGGATGATACAAAAGTCCACTAATGCCTATGGCATTTAAATGGTCATTTAAAGTATCAACATAGCAATAATATACCAATCATGGGGAAGGCTTATGTTTAATTCATAGACATATTGCCCAAAGATCATGGTTGGATATTTCATATGTTTTCAAAACAATTTCTTACCTTAAAATACATGTATTCATGTTTTGAAACAATTGGATGCAAAACTAGGTAGCTAACTTGATACTAGAATGATCAAAAACCTAGTAGTTTTTAGAACTTTTGGATTTTTGGAAAAAACAAGAAAATATAATGAGTTTTCATGAAAAACTATTTTTCCTTGATAGATATACTTAATAGAAATATGTTCCCCAAATTTCATGATTTTTCAAATTTTCTGGAATTTTTTATGCATTTCTGAAATTCGGCCAGAAAAATCAGAAATTCCGAAAATCACGTGCCCGATCATTGAGTATCTGAACGATCGATCGATGGCGCATTCAGACCGATGTGGCTGAATTCCAATTTTTTATCAACTTGTGGTATTTTCTTTCTATTAGACTTGATGTCATATGTTTATAACTTAGTATTCATATTTTTGATGGTGTCAAAGGGGGAGAAATGAATATGTTTAAGTTATTTATGATAGGGGGAGAGATTAAGGGGGAGTTTCATGGATTAAGGGGGAGTTGCATGTTGCTATCAAATGTTTATGTTTACATGCTTTCTTTCCTTAAAAATTTATATCAAATGTTTTTACCTAACTTAAACGGATTGCCACACATCAAAAAGGGGGAGATTGTTAGGGCAATCTCTTGCCATGATAAGGTTTTGATGTGTGTGGCAAAGGGTTTAAGTTAGTTGGTTATGTTGATTTGATATGTGCGTTGAAGTCATGCAGGGCTTAGTAATTCGCACATGGAGCCATGGCGAGTTTCACATCTCATGACTCGTGCCTTGAGTCGGTGAAGGATAGCTTTGCGGAAGCCGTGCGCTTGGAGCATCCGAGGGACCGCCGGTCGAGAAGCTTGGAGTGAAGCCGGAGGAAGTAGACTTCGAGGCAAGAGACGCGAAGGAGCATTGCAGAGCCGTGTGCCTGATGCTGCCGAGGGACGTGGCCGCGAACGAAGAGAACCAGGCGAGGACTCCGAGGGATGAGAGTGAGCGTTGTAACCCGGGAAGGGGTAGCTCTTAGGTGAAACTTGGCCATTTGGCCAAGTGTCGGATGGGTTTTCCCGACACCAGTCGACTGCTCTAAGTCGATGAATTGATCGACTGGTATAAGACCGGTTTAGGGCTTGGCGATCGGCCATGGAATGGGCAAGCGGTCGATGATGTCGGCAATGATCGCCGAGGAAAGCGATCGGGATGGAGCAATGCGCAGACGCAGAATGGAGTCGACTCGGTGAGCACTCGTGATCGAGCATCGATCGGTCGATGGTCCCATCGATCGGGATGCCAATACCGTTGGATGAAATCCAACGTGGAAAGCAGCCGTTATTGGGCAACGGCTACGAGATCAGTCGACTGATCGAGGGCATCAGTCGACTGATCCTATGTCAACGGGAAGAAACCCTCTTCCTCTATAAAAAGGAAGGGGGTAAGGGTTTGGGAGCCAAATGCTTATGCTCTAATACTCTCCCAAAGATCCCTAAAGCTTTCCATCCTCTTACTCAAGCTTATTTCCATTCTATTTGTAAGAGGAGTGTTTGTAAAGGTTACCTCCACCTAGCTTGGTGCAAAGGAGAGACCAATAGTGATTGGGTTTCGGAGTGATTCACCGTGGACGAATCGGACCGTGGATTAGCGGCATAGCCGTGAACCACGTTACATCTCGGTGTTTGTCTTGCTTGCTTATATTTTGCTTGTATTTATTTACATTTGTATATTCCGCTTGCGCTAATATTTTGTAGACAAGCAAAATACGACGTCCGACGAATTAGGGCTATTCACCCCCCTCTAGCCGGCCATATCGACCCCCAACACCAAGTGTGTAGCCTTAGTGGTGAAAAGTCCAAGCATGGAGCTTGGTGTTGGGAAAATCCAAGCATAGGGCTTGGTGTTGGAAAGTCCAACATGGGTTGGCCACGTAAGTCCAAGTGTGTAGCCTTGGCGGTGAAAGTCCAAGCATGGGGCTTGGCATTGAAAATCCAAGCATGAGGCTTGGTGTGGGAAGTCTTGAGGACTTGGCAAGTTCAGTAGGCTCAGGGTCCTTGAGTCGGTGAATGATGAAATTGCGAAGTCGTGCGCTTGGTGCATCTGAGGGACCACCGGACGGGGAGCGAATAGAGTGAGGCCCAAGGGAAGCATACTTCGAGGGCAAGAGACGCGAAGGATGACATTGCGAAGTCGTACGCTTGGTGCATCCAAGGGACATAGGTCGAGGGAAGAGAGCTTCAGTGGGGAACTCCATGAGAGGATGAGGTGGACTTGGCCAAGTGGCTAAGACTGAGTGTCGGAGGCTCAAACATGGTGTTTAAGGGTTTATCCGATGGTCGGATGCTCTAACAACTTGGTATTTGAGGTTTTACCCGACATTAGTCGATTGGTATAGGTACTAGTCGACTGCTCTAGGTCGATGGACTCAACTGGTGTTCGACTGACCAAGTTTTGGTCGAACAATCGACTATTGACACCATCAGTCGACTGATGATGGAGATCAGTCGACTGATTGGGGCGAATTCGGACACAGAATATTTTCCAGTCGAGTGATCACTCTGAGCACTCGACTAATGGGGTTACCAGTCGACTGATGGGTAGGATCAATCGAATGATGGTTATCCGTTGGGTTTTTTCCAACGTGGATTCGGTCATTGTGAGACAACGACTACAGCAGCAGTCAACTGGAGGTCACGAGTAGTCAACTGATCGGTGCAAAATCAGCCCGAGGCAAGCATAAAAGGAGGAGCTTGCGGGAGGATTTCAACAAGAGTTTTGGGGCGATTTTGGAGGGGAATTTCTACTGCATTCCAGACCTTCAAGAGCAATCCAAAGCAAGCAACAAGCAAGAGTTCAAATCTATTGTTGTAAAGTTTTCTTTACGTATTTCATTATTGTATTTGTATTTTCTTGTATTACATTTGTGTATTTGCTTGTACGAGGTTTCTCCACCTCCGACGTGTTGTCGAAAAGGAGTTGTTGTTAGTGTCATGTGCATAACACGAGCTCGTTGAGCTCACCTATGGAGTAGGAACCCTAAGGTTCTGAACCACGTATATCGTGTGTTGTCTCTTGTATTCTTGTTGTATATTTGTTTTATTATCATTCCAATGTGCATTAATAAGAATTGTAGACGAGCACATGAAGAGCAATGGAATTCCACTACATACGATGATTAAGGGCTATTCACCCCCTCTAGATGACCACCGACGTTCCAACAAGTGGTATCAGAGGAAGGAGCTTGTCGAGGACTAACCGCCAACACAAGCACGACAAGATGCCCGACTACCACATCCATCCACCAAAATTTGATGGAGACTTTTCTTGGTGGAAGAAAAGGATAGAGGTATACTTCGAAACCGATTTCGATATTATGCTAATCATGGAAAGCGGTTTTGAAGTGCCTAGGGACGAAGAGGGAAAGTCGATGGAAAAATCAAAATGGACACAAGAGGAATGTCAAGAATTCAAGACAATGGTTAAGGTAACAAAAATGCTATTAGATTTAATACCTAACCATATCTTGTGTAAGCTAGGAGAATACCAGGATGCCAAATATTTATAGGACAAATTAGTCAAATTCCATGAACATCCTGAACCAGCTCAATTGGAGAAGGAGGCCGAGGAAGAACGTCCATCAACATCCGGATCCGAGGATGTTGAAGAATCTCTATCTACATTTGAAGATGTGGATGACTTGGTGGAAACCTCCACCTCTAGCATTGAGGGGGAGGAGAGGTCTTCCATCCCGAAACAAGATTAAGAAGAAGCTTCAACATCGGGGAGAAGTGAAAATTCCCTAGGTAACTCAAGTATTGTGATTATAAATAAATAACACATAATATGCTTTGAGTGTAGAGAAATCGGGCATTACAAGAGAAAATGCCCAAAATTAGCTAAGAATAAGGTATCGGCATCAAAAGTCAACCAAAAGTCAAAAGATGCCGGAGTCCTCGCTAAGAAAAGTAAAGAGCACATTGTGTGCTTTAAATGCAACCAAAGAGGATACTACCGAAGTCAATGCCCTAGGGGAAGGAAGAAAGGGAAAGAAGGAGCATCTCATGTAGGGGGAGCTTCCAAAGCTAACCCTAAGGTAAATTTTAATGCACCTTCAATTTATAAGACCAAGAAGCATGCTAATTACTTTAGTTCACTTGCTATTATTAATGAAAAGCATGCTAGTAGAAACAAATATTTTTGTTTAGGTGCCAAGAATGTTGACTTACCTAAGGACAAACCTAGACACATTAATTCTAGAAAAATCCTACCTAAGGAGTCCATTAGGAGGATAGAAGAAAATTTGGACATTAACTTCAAAAAGTCTAGGCATATGCCAAAGAAGAGTCATTCCCAAAAGATAAATGAAAAATCAAAATTGGAAAAATTAAAACTAAAAAACTAAGCCTTGAGGTCAAGGCTTGAGAAACTTGAGAAGACCCTAGCAAGAATTACAAATTCAATTAAAGGGTCAAATGTTCAAAATTCAAGGCCTAGGAAACAAGAAATGTCCAAGGGCAAGAAAGGTTTGGGTCACAAACCTATGTCCTACCATAATTTTCCATTCAATTATGTAACTATTTCTAGGTCTAGGAAAACCAAGGTTAGTAGGGAAGTCATCCCTAAGACTAGCCATGGTGTTTGTTTAGTGGCTAAGGATTCAAGAAAAACTAAGGTAGGCACTAAGAAGGTCAAAGGGAGAGTCACCTCTAGAGTTGACCAAGGAAAGACCCAATTGACTAAGGTTTCAAAGCCAAAAAGGGTCATTAGAATGGTATCTAGGGAAGTTATCCCTAGTGAATACCTTGTTAACCCAAGGAGCTCCAATAGGTATTGGGTTCCTAGAAGCGTGATCGATTCACGCTAGACGGGTTAGGGTGTGTCAACCCTAAGTAGATAGGTAGTTAACCTAGCCATGGTGAGTTGACACCTTAGGATGTGCCAATGTGCTTTAAGAAGTTGAAAAATGATTCAATTGACACAATTAGGTCTTAAAAGTAATGGTGTGTCATTTTGGGTTTTTGGCACACTAGGGGGATAATTTGTATTAAGGCAAAAATGGATTTGATTAGAGAAATGGCAATTTGGGCTTAACACTTAAGTATTATATACCTTAGTATTTCATAATTGTCATGCTTTGTTTGTCTTGCCATGACATGACATCATATTTATTTTTATCATATAAAATGCCATGATCATTTTTAGGGTTATTTGTATATGTCATGAATGCTTAGATTTCATTCACATGTCATGACATCATGATTTTGCCACATGTTTTTATTCTTGTTATCATTATGTCATAATCATCATTCATGCATAAATAAAATGGATTTAAGGACTAAGGCATGATTTGAAGTCTCATGCATAAGAGAATCAAATAATGTTGCCTAGAGATATGCATGAGACCCTAATTAACTAAAACCCACATCTCACTATAAATTGACTTGTATGTGTTTCACACATCTAGATACAAGTGAGATGTTTAGGAAAATGAAATTAAAGGTTTTAAAATCATTTCAAAATCATTTTATACTTGGTGAAGTCTATCTTTTGATAACAATCACCATTGAATGGGATGATACAAAGAGGGCTCAATATTGAAGCTTTTCTCAACTTTTGAACTTTGTATCAATCTCACTATTTTGTAGGTAAAATAATTTTCAAATATTTTTCACCCATAATATTCTTGATAAGTAATGTACGTACAAATTTTCATGATTTTTCAAAGTATGTATATTTACTTATGAATTTCGGAACTTGGGTTCTGAAAACTAAAAACTGCACTTTGCAGTTATCAGTCGACTGCCATGGATGTTAGGCCCATGTTTAGCTATGTTTTGGTCCCCTAACCACTCCTAACCCTAGGACATGCTTTGGAGAGCATTAGAAAGGGTGGAAATCCATTGGATATGGATTAGGAGAAGTGTTTAGGGTGAGTATCAATTTTAAGGTGGATAAGAGTTCATTGTTGAATTTTGCCTTAATTTTGATTGTTTAAATGTTCCTATTGGATTAGAGACTCTCCAAGGACATTGTTGGTGCAATGGTCAAGGGAAGGCAAGCCTTTAGGGGGAGGTATCCATCATGGGAAGATGGATGTATATTTTTCCTCATGGGAGGAAAATTTAGGATTGCCTCTCTTAAGTGATATGAGACTTATTACTAGAAAGATTGTAGGAATGTGTTCCTCCAAGGGAGAGATTGTATGATCTCATTGGGATATGAGACATTCATACCCTTGGGGAGGACCTTTTTGATGTATGTCAAAAAGGGGGAGAAGTTACCAATTGGGATAGTTGGAATTCTCATTGGGATGTGAGAATTGCCAATTGGGGATAATTGGTAGACTTGAGTTTGAGGTTTTGTCAAAGATCAAAAAGGGGTAGATTGTTGGTGCAATCGGCCCAGGACTCGAGTTTGACTCGAACTGTATTTTGATGTTAGACAAAATGTATGACATGGGATTGTCATGAGAAGTCCAACATGGGTTGGCCACGTAAATCCAAGTGTGTAGCCTTGGTGGTGAAAATTCAAAGCATGGAGCTTAGTGTTGGGAAAATCCAAGAAAAGGGCTTGGTGTTGGAAAGTCCAACATAGGTTGACCACATAAGTCCAAGTGTGTAGCCTTGGCGGTGAAAGTCCAAGCATGGGTCTTGGTATGGAAAATCCAAGCATGAGGCTTGGTGTGGGAAGTCTTGAGGACTTGGCAAGTTCACTAGGCTCGGGGTCCTTGAGTCGGTGAAGGATGGCATTGTGAAGTCATGCGCTTGGTGCATCTGAGGGACCGCCGGACGGAGAGCGAATGGAGTGAAGGCCAAGGGAAGCATACTTCAAGGGAAAGAGATGCGAAGGATGACATTGTGAAGCCATGCGCTTGATGCATCCAAGGGACGTAGGCTGAGGGAAGAGAGCTTCAGTGGGGAACTCCATGAGAGGATGAGGTGGACTTGGTCAAGTGGCTAAGACTGAGTATTGGAGGCTCAAACGTGGTGTTTGAGGGTTTACCCAATGGTCGGATGCTCAAACAACTTGGTGTTTGAGGTTTTACCTGACATCAGTCGACTGGTATAGGTACCAGTCAACTGGTCTAGGTCGATGGACTCGATCGATGTTCGACTGACCAGGTTCTGGCTGAACAGTCGACTGATGATGGAGATTAGTCGACTGATCGAAGCAAATTCGGGCACAGAATGTTTTTCAGTCGAGTGATCGCACAAAGCACTCGACTGATGGTTATCCGTTGGGTTTTTGCCAATGTGGATTCGGCCGTTGTGAGACAACGGCTACATCAACAGTCGGTTGGAGGTCACGAGCAGTCGATTGATCGGCGCAAAATCAGCCCAAGGCAAGCATAAAAGGAGGAGCTTAGGAAAGGATTTCAACAAGAGTTTTGGGGCGATTTTGGAGAGGAATTGCTGCTGCATTCCAGACCTTCAAGAGCAAGCAACAAGCAAGAGTTCAAATCCATTGTCGTAAAGTTTTCTTTACGTATTTCGTTGTTGTATTTGTATTTGCTTGTATTACATTTGTGTATTTGCTTGTACGAGATTTCTCCACCTCTGACGTGTTATCGAGAAGGAGTTGTTGTTAGTGTCGTGCGCATAACACGAGCTCGTTGAGCTCACCCATGGAGTAGGAACCCTAAGGTTCTGAACCACGTATATCGTGTGTTGTCTCTTGTATTCTTGTTGTATATTTGTTTTATTATCATTCCGCTGCGCATTAACAAGAATTGTAGATGAGTACGTGAAGAGCGATCGAATTCCATCGCATACGATGATTAAGGGCTATTCACCCCCCTCTAGCCGGCCACCGACATTCCAACATGCTCCTTTTGATTATGCACAATTGCAAGAGTATTAAATTCATGCTTTTTAACATAAGGATTTGAAGGTGCATTACTAAAATATACCTTAGGTTTGCTTTAGAAGCTCCTCCTACATTTGTTCCTCCTTCTTGGCCCTTGGTTTGCTTCCTCCCCCTAGGGCATTGACTTTGGTAGTGACCCCTTTGATGACATTTGAAGCACGTCATGTGCTCCTTGCTCTTAATGGTTGGGGCATCGGGATCCTTGACCTTTGGCACAACTTGTGCCATTTTCTTGACCCGTTTCGGTCACTTGCTCTTGTAGTGTTTTGCTTCCCTACACTTAAAGCATATAATATGATTTTTATTTTTAATTAAAATGCTTGAGTTACCTAGACTGGAAGTGGAATTTTGAACTTCTTCAACTCTTCTAGATGTTGATGGTTGTTCTTGATTTTGCTCTTGTTCCGGAGTGTATGGTCTCTCCTCCCCCTCAATCCTTGAGGTGGATACTTCTTCCAATTCTACCTCCTCTACCAATCTGAATGTTGATTCCGTTTCAACCTCCGAATCCTCAAGATCTTGAGATGACGATGATGTGCTTTCTTCTTGAGCTTGAGAGGATGAGCACTCCTCTTCTTCCTTATCTTCTTGGACCGAGTGAGGCTCGTCGAGGAATTTTGCCAACTTGCTCCATAGCTCCTTGGCGTCCATGTAATCACCTAAACTACACAGAATATCATTAGAGATTAAATCAACCAAGAATTTTATTACTTTTTTATTTTTCTTGAATTCTTAGAGTTGTTCTTCGGTCGACTTCTTCATCTTGAGGAATCCTCCCTTCAGCCCTCTTGGATATTTGAATCCTTCCATCAAGATGGTCGAATCATCGAAGTCCTTCATCATTATGAATTCTTCAATCCTTCCCTTCCATTGTTTGAAGTCTTCTCGTCCATAGAGGGTGTATGGAATTGGCGTGTTGATGTCCTATCATAATTTTTCTTCAAACTCTATCTTCTTTCTTCCCTCTAGCGGTGCTCCCTTGGCTATCAAACCTTGAAGAGCAACCTCACTTTGATACCACTTGTAGGGAATCATATGAGAGGGGGGGTGAATAACATCATCGTTCAGTGGAATTTGATCGTGCTTGTCTCTACAACTTGTTAGTTTGCACAGCGGAATATAGAAATACAAAAGACAAATATACAATCACATGCAAAACACAAGATATAACGTGGTTCAGAATCTTAGGGTTCCTACTCCATGGGTTGAGCTCGAATGAGCCCTAGCGATGCAAACACCACCATTAATACAACCACTCCTCGGAACAATCTGGAGGTGGAGAAACTTTGTACAAATGATTACAAAAGTAATACAATGAAATACAACAAATAAACTAAGCAATACACAAATACAAGTAAAAAAAACTTTACACTAAGAGCTTTGGATTGCTTGCTTGTTGATTGCTTTCATTTGCTCTTGAAGGTATAAAATACAGTAGCAATTCCCCTCCAAATCGCCCCAAGAACCATTGCCAAAAACCTCCCCTTCGAGCTCCATATAAAGCTGCAACTCGAGCTGATTTCCACCTAGCAATTGACTGCTCATACCTATTAGTCGATTGCTCCTGTAGCTGTTGTTTCACAACAACTCGATCCACGTTGGAAAAACTCCAATGGATACCTTAGCAGTTGACTGATGCTTCGGTAGGCGACTGACAAGTCGTCTATTGAATGTTCTACGCTCGTGACCAAAACCAACAGTCAACTGTGTTGGTGCAGTAGGCATCTAAGTCGAACCTGAGTTTTGATTATAGCAAACGATACAAAGTTAAGCTCATGTCATTATCTCATGAGCTGAATCGAGTGTGTAGAAATGCTAAGCTAAGTCGAAGGTCAGTGACACTCGGAGAGAACCGTAGTGGTCGGGCGACACCGGGAGGACTTCAAAGGGAGCTGAAGGAATCAGGTCGAGACCGAAAGCAAGGCTTCAAAGGTAAATGTTGAGGTAAGCTCATGTGAGTGAGCGTAAGTAAGGTCGAGTCCTTCATACGGGGACATCCTTAGGCGACGATCCGACCAAGACTTCCCATGGAAGGTCTATGTTGAGATCGGACGACAAGTGGCCGTCGAATTCACTTATATTTCGAGCTAACTCTTTATTACAGTCGAAAAGTCTGGAAATCAGTTCAACCAGCCAAGGATCAATTCAACTGCTGAGCCATCAGTTCAACCGGCCAAGGATCAGTTCAACTGCTGAGCCATCAGTTCAACCGACCAAGAAATCAATTCAACCGATGGTCAAAAATCAGCCTCGAGGAGTCAAGCTTTATCACCATTTTTCAAGGAGTCTTGTGCCCAATTCCTATTGGTTGAAGACCCATTCGAAAAGGGGCTCAAGGGCTATAAAAGGAGGGCCTCTCCTAGGGTTTTTCATCAATCTCTAAGTGCTCAAAAGCCTCCGTAACGCTACGACTCTCCGACGACTCTACAATGACGAAGTGCTACAAACAACCCTAGCTTAATTTATATTTACTAGTTGTTGGTATAATTTTATTTTGTCATCTCTTTTATACTGCAATTCTTTATTAAGGTTTTCTATCATTGCATTTTACATTAATAGAAGAGAGGGTGTGTCTCTCTATCTTTTGCTTTCGAAGGTTTTTGTAATCGTCTAACTCCTACCTCCAACGAGGAGGAGTGTTTTAGTGTTTTTCCCTCCGTGCGTGGTCAAGGACCACTAGGGCCTTGGAGTAGTAGCCGAAGGCTATGAACCAAGTAAAAATATTTGTCTCCTTTATTTATTGCTTATCTTTCCACTGCAATTAATTATCTACTCAGGTTTTAATGAACGAACAAAAAAAAAGGTTTTATCGCTATTCACCCCTCCCCCTCTAGCGATCCGCTTCGATCCAACAAATTGGCCTCCATGGTAGTCGACAGCTCAAGGGTAGTCGAGGCGCCACCTCGACTGCGACTCCAGTCAAGGCACCTTGCGTCTATGGCCGTAACTCGACCGTAGTTGATCGCCAGTCAACTCCCATCAATCAACTGATCATAATCCCAGTCGACTGCTCAGAGTCGACTCGACTGCCAAGTGTCAAAACACTTGACCAGTCGACTGGTCCATAACCCCAGTCGACTGATACACCTCAACCATGAGGTTTACCCCAAGTATGATGCTCTCATACTTGCGTGACCACCCTTAGCCTAGACCTAAGCCTTCTAGCCACCTCCATCAGTCTCACACCTATCGGATCCCTCCAAGTCATGCATGACTTGTTCACCCATACGCTAGCCTTTAGGTGCTTCTATCGGCTATTGTCATGCTAAGATGGTCTACACTACCAAGGGACATTTGGGCTTACACTGTCAAAACACACGCTTGGACTTTACGTCGCCAAACATTGGACTTATGCTACCAAGACTCCACCCTTGGACTTTACGCTGCCAATATCAACCCTTGGACTTCCCAATTGCCAAGTACCCATGACTTGGACTTTCACTGCCATGACTACACACATAGACTTACGTGGCCAAGACTACACCCTTGGACTTTCCATGCCAACCCATGTTGGACTTTCCAATTGCCAAGACTCATGCTTGGACTTTCCATGCCAAGTACCCAAGACTTGGACTTTCCCATTGCCAAGACTCATGCTTGGACTTTCAATGCCAAGTGTCCCACTTGAACTTCTCCATCATATGGTCAACCCTATATCAACCATATAGTCAACCCATTGTCAAACAATGGTCAACTCATCGTGAAACATCAAAACACTACTCGAGTCAAACTCGAGTCTGGTCAATCGTGACTTGGGCTGATTGCACCAATATACCTTTCCTCTTTGAAAGTAAAAGATCGAGTACAATAAAGAATAATTAAAGTAAAGAGAACTAAAATTAAAACTACAGACTAGAAGATCCAGAGTTTAGGCGTGAAGTCGATGTTACGGTGGCATAGCGTTGTCGTTGAAGCTTGGCATCATTGGAGCACTTTGGGAGCAATATTAGATGATACAAAGAGGTGAAAAACCTCTTCTTTTATAGCCCTTCAAACCCAAGCTTGTTGAGATCTAGATCTAGTTCAAAGCTCCTCATCCCCCAATTTTTGGTGGAGCTTATCTTGACTTTCTTCGAGATAATCAGCTTGACCATCAGTCAACTGATGCCCCTCAACAGTCGACTGATGGTAGGATCGCTCGATTGTCAATAGCCATCAATTGACTATTAGCTTGATCATTCACCTACAATAAAGATTTAGTACAGAATACATGACCGATGGTAAATACGATGGTCCTTACTGTCCAACCTCGACCTAGACCTTCCTCCGGAAGTCTTAGTTAGATCACCGCCTACTGTAGTCCCCATACGGAGAACACGACCTTACCATTGCTCCGCACTCAGTGATTACCTCTAATCCTTCCCGACCTATCGCTTAGCTTCTGGTCACCACCAAGGTTCCTCGACTCCAACGAGGTTCTCCTCGTGTCGGTCGACCACCATGATTTTTCATCCTGAGATTCTCCGGGTGTCATTGACATTGGTCTTTGCTTAATACAATTCCTGCACACTCAACATAGCACATGAGATAACAATTATAGCTTAACTTTGAACTATTGCCATAATCAAAACCTAGATTCGATTATCTAGTGCCCCTGCACCAACATCCTTGTCCTATGGATTCAAGTTACTCACATATGTGCTCAAGAAGACTGTCTTATTATCATGCTTGCTCTCGCCAGAGACTTCTGAGTAACAATCTTGATAAGAGGCCTAGGGTATACATCTCTTTTACATAAGAAGTGGTGAATTCTCTATGGGCTATTCAAACACTTTCGATCATTTTGACTTATACCCAATCAACCCAGAGTTACACCTCCTATGGAGATGGCTGCAAAGAAGTCAAAGTATAAGGCGCCATGACCAAGATGACTTGAATATCTCAAGTCTAGGGAATCTCACACTCAAGTTGCAATGAGATCTTTAACGACATTAAAAACCATACGAAGTCTCATAGCAGGTCACTCCAATGAACTAGTTACCTTAATTAGCATCCACATGTTCACTCTCAGCATCCTTATAGTTCCATTCAGTGAGTACCAAATACTTGGATGAACCAATGAGCATAACATGTGATAGTCTCACATAATTGATGTCCAATCTCATTAATTCATCAACTAGGGATAGTTTCAATACTTACATGATGACACATGATAAGATACCCACTAATTGTGATCCAATCACAATTTCTTTCATGCTATGTATCGTATTGTGGACTTCAGTAGATGAGTTTAAGATCCAATCAAATACATAACCAATTTATACTCAAATAGTGAATTTTATTAATAACTTTTAAGGTGATTGCCTTAGGACATCTCTCAATTACATCAGTGGGATCCTTTTTTTTTTATTACTTGACGGCCACCATACACTTGCGGAAGTTGAGCGCAAGTCAATCTTTTGCCTCATGGTTAGATACTCGATCTATGTGCATCAAGTTTTGATGCCGTTACTAGGGACTGATTATTTTATATTGGTTGGAAGGTGAATCGATTGGATTGGACCTATCTTTCTTTAGTTTTTAGCATTATCTTTTTCAAGCAATTTTTTTTTCCTTTTCAATTATATTCTTAGCACTTATTTTCCTTTATTTTATAGTTTGTTTTGAAGTTTATTTATAAGATACTTTTGCTTTGTCTATCATATGTGCAGGCGCTTAAGGTCATGACATTTTCTCTCGCTTGATCCGGAGATATAGGATTGAGATTTTCGAGAGAGGGGGGTGAATCTCGGAGATTATAAAATTTTCTTTTTAAACTTTTTAAACTATTCTTTTCTTTTCGAAATATAAGAGTAATGTAGCGGAATAAAATAAATTAACAATTCTTTTTTTTTTACTTAGTTCACAACACGAGTTGGGTTGCTACTCCAAGGCCCATAACTCTCCGAGAGTTTCCTCGATGGGCAATGCACTAATGTCTCTATGAATCGAGAACTCTCGATCTCGGAGGTTTTTTCTTTTTACAAAGAATAATGAGAGAGGTAACAAGCTACCTTCTCTTCTTAAATTTAAGTACAATAAGCGAATATAAAAATAACAAGAGTTATACAAACACTTTAGAGATGATGATGTAGCTCAGAGTGTCATACTTGCGAAAGGTCGGCATGTAGGAGCTTTTGCGGATGAGGGATGATGGCGACAACACTTTGAGGTAGTAAAATTGTTTTCTTTGAAGCTAGCTCTCCATTTCTTATGTGAGCCTTTTCTAGCCGACTGGAACACCCTCCAGTCGACTCTAAATCAGCCTGTCAATTTAGTATTTCAAGCTTTCCAGTCGAATGGACTTGGTCTAATCGACTCCAAGCTGATTGGCTCCACTCCTCCGCTGTTCGGGAAATTTTCTATCCAAATTGACTAGACCTCCCTAGTCGACTAGAATACTTGTCATCTCAGTCACACGATCTCCAATCGATCACCAGCCTACCTTACCAACTCGACATCCCAAGTGACTGGACCATACCTAGTCGACTGACTCTGAGGCACCTAGAAACTTTCCAGTCACCTAGAGATCTCCAAAATCAAATTAGCATAATACATAGAATAATATGAAATGGAAGTAGTAATACTGCTCGATCTCGACTTCTGAGCCCAACACGAATCCTCCGTCGAATTGACGCCTACCTTATCCCCTACTGAGGACTCGTCCTCACCTCTCCACTCAAGCCTTACCTGTCGATTTTCCTATTAGACTTACCTTTCTTGACATCTAATTTGATCCACTAAGGCTTTATGCTAGCTGTCCGGTCTTCTTGACCCAACTGGGCTTCCTGTCGGTTGTCTTGTCTCATGACCCAATAGATCTTCTGCCAGATGTTCGATCCACACAACCCATCTTAACTTCCTGCCTAGTGTACGATCCTCCTGATATGTCAAGTCATCTACCTAGTATCTGCTCAATACGACCTACTAGGACTTTCTGTTAAGTTTGCACACTTAATTGTTTGTTAGATCATAAGCTGATCCTAACTTTAACTATGGTTAATACATCAAAACTAAGGAGTGGTGCTTCCAGTACCAACAATCTCCCCGTTCTAGATATGTGACAATACATTAGTTAAAGTTAGGAGAATTGATATATCAATTTGTAATGCATCAGGTTCAACACATATCAGCAAGCAATGCATCAAACTCAAGTAAATCAAGTTTATATTATTAATTGTAATAACTTTAAACCACTCTTAACTTTAAACCTCTCTTTAAACCACTCCCTCTCCCTTTGGCATACATAAAAACACTATAATTATTTTTCAATGCCAAAATTCAAGATTTGAGAATTACTTATTTTCACAAAAATCAAACCACTAAGTGGAACAAGAGTCAAACCAATAAGTGAGTTCAAGTGATTAGCTTTCAAAATAAGAAAGAATGATTTAAGATAAAAGCTAAGGTTGTGAAAATTGCTTAATTATGCTACTTATGACAAAGCACATTAGCGTGTCAAAGTATATAGGCTTTTCAAGGTACTTAAGCTTTTCAAAAGCTTTTTAAAGGATATAAGTTTTTCAAAATAAGATTTTCAAAGTATTTCAAGGTATTTCAACATATTTAAACTTCTAAACTTCATGAAAATTTTGAAATTTGATTTCAAGGCTTTGTAGACTTTAAATTGTTGGATCGAGAGAATCGCTAGAGGGGGGTGAATAGCGATCGTAAAACTTTTCTTTTCGATTCGACGTTAAAACCAAAGTATTGCAATGGAGATGATAAATTAAAGCAAAAGTGAGGAGGCACATTCTTTTTTACTTGGTTCACAACCGAAAGGTTGCTACTCCAAGGCCCCGCGATCCTAGACCACGTATGATGGGGCAATTCACTATAAGTCTCCTCCTCGTTTGAGGTAGGAGACAACGATTACAAAAACCACAAACTTGAGGAAAAGGAAACAAGCCTATTTTCAAATCCGAATTTTAATTCGGATTGTGATCTTCTCTCGATCACATCGTCTTCGACACGAGGCTAGTGACTCCTATGAAGACGAGGCTCGTAGCTTGGCGAAGCTATCCTGACGATACTTGGCGTGGATACGGATAGAGGCAATTCTAGCAAGAGTTGCTCCGGTTGATGTCATTCCTGTTGCACGTGATACGTCAGGTATAACTAGCATAATTTCCTTTTATTGCAACATTTGAAACTGCGATTATGTCTATACATGTTGTACTATGCATACATGTGATGTGTGTATTGTAATAAATTAGATTTATTGCTTTTTAATTCTTCTGTTGTGTACATATTTATGAAACATGTTCGAACACACACTGGCCGCGGTGTCGGAAACCCAACAGTGGTATCAGAGCCCAGGTTGTGTTTCGACATAATCATAAAATTATTTTGCGATAGTCATAATTGTGAGTAGTTTTCGCTCACATCTCATTACATTTTATGTTAGTTTCATGCATATGTCACTCTATTTTGCATGCATTTCCTATTTTCTGGTTCAAAGGTCTGCTCTTTGTACTTTTGTGTGCAGGATAACATTTCGAGGGAAAAAGGTGCACTTTCGGAGCAAAAGAAGGACATTTTGCAGCTAGACGCAGAATGGGACACGGCTAGGGAATGTGGCTACACACGATCATGTCCAATGGGTGAGATCAGACACCCCAGGGCCGCACATGACCTGGTCGTGTGTTTCCACACGACCGTGTGGCGGCCCATAAGATTTGTGTGACTAGGGTTTTTCCGAATTTTGCAACGGTCCGAGGTGATGTCTATATAAGGATGGCTCTGTCCAAATCCTAGGGGGGAGGCACGACGGCGAGGACGGCATGCCGAAGCCCTAAAAAGCTTCGGGAACTCTCAACAGGGAGGAGGAACACCGCCGGAGGTCCATGCCTTGCACTTCAACGCCGGAGAGAAGACCACGAAAGCATTGTAATCCTTTGTTCCTGCATTTTATTCCTTATGTATTCGAACATAAACATGCTTTGTGATTCTTCCTTCATAAACATGGAGTAGTACTTTCGATTATAGGATTAGGGAGTAGCTTGTGTGCACATTACAATGTTGGTTCATGTTAAATTCTGTCTTTGAGTTTGATTTGACAATTGGTAGTTATTTTTACTATATCTATGCGTGTTTGGTTTTCTATCTACTTGTAGGGATGTATACTGAAAAGTCTACCTTTTGTATGAACATCTTTATTTTGAAATAAGAATCACATGATCATTGTTTGCATTTTTATAGTTATGCAATATTGCCTAATACATTACATTGTAGATAACATGGTGTGTGGTGTCACACAGGAGATCATTTTATCGGCTCCTTATAAAGTATAAGTAAAGGCTCACAACCGAGATGGCTTTGGACAAACCATCGGAATGGTTGTAGTGTGATTTGGTATTGGTTTGTCTTGACCATAGAATCACACTAGTGCACTTTATGTGTATTGAGCAGAACCGACTTAGAGGTGATTTGATTTATTGCTGACTACATAATCGAATCGGACCTCAGATATTATTTAGTAGATGCTCTTAATCCCAATATAATAACGGGCACATATACTTGGTATTCATCTCTTTGATTTACCAATGGGCGAGATTTATAGATTAAATCGATAGGCTCAGTAAGTTGGGAGATGATATTATTTATATGGTGTGTCGTTGATTATAGGAGAAAATCGTGTCCTATATATTAGGATGATGATGTCCCCTTGACGAGCTCATAAGGTTCATCATGTAAACCCTGCAGGTGGACTTGGTCCGGCATGATGAAAAGGTTGAGTGGTACTACTCATGGAGTTAGATGTTGATTAATTAATGGTCAGTAAATTAATTAATCGACGAAAATTCAAGATCTTAAACACGGGGAGAATATGTACAAATAATATATGGAGCCCATATTAACTTATGGGGGTTGGTGAGGTAGATCAATGATAATCCTTTAGTGGATTGGATTATCATTAGTGGATCGGACTTTATGTGAGCTTGATCCATGGGTGGCCAAGATCCAACTCCTCCTCATGGTCCCTAATGTAGCCTATTAACACCTCATGAAGCTTAGATCCAATGGATAGAAACAAAACTCTAGATCCAATGGTAGAGATTAAATCTCTAGATCTGACGGTTGAGATTAAATCTCTAGATCCGACGGTTGAGATTAAATCTCTAGATCCGACGGTTGAGATTAAATCCCTAGAACCAATGGAGGAGATTAAATCATGGCTTATCCCTAACTCTATAAAAGGAGGGCAAGGGGTGGGCGGCAACTCAAGGAGTCCTAATTGAGATAGGATTAGGGTTTGGAGGCTTAGGGTTTTGGAGGCTTGGGCGGCATCAAATAAGGAAGTTTTTCCTTTCTTCTTCCTCCTCCATTGGCCGGCGTCCAGCACCCTTTCCATCCCTTTTCCAGCCCTTGGCCGGCGGCCAAAAGTCTCTCTTCTCTTCTCCTTGAGTGGTGGAAACAAGACTTAGGGGTTTTCCTTGGTGTCTTGGCCGGTTTCCATCATTATCCCCTTCTCCTTGTTGGCCGGCGGCAAGGTTTCCCTTGGTTGCTTGTTGGTTGGCTATAGGAAGGAGAAGAACCTTGTTTCTATTCTTCCTCTTGCTTTGGAAGATTAAGGAAGGACGATTTGCGATCTAGAAGCTTCGACTTTTGGTAGATCGTCGCCCACATGACGTCCGAAAGGAGGAAGGTCATACATTAGAAGATCGAGAGGTATACCTATTCTTCATTCTCTTTTGTAACATATTTGTTTTTTTTTTCAATTATGAGCATGTAATATTCTATTTTGTAACATATTTGTAAATTAGATACGGCATTGTTTAGCCACTCTTTATTTTATTTTACTTTCGATCTAGATTTCATGTACACTCCCTCGTGGAGTATTGGATCGATGGATGTAAATTAAAATAGGTTTTAGTCTCGGCTCGGATCTCCGGATGGCTTGTACATGGCGTAGGAGGAGCGGACGAGAAGGCGATGCGACGGGAGACATATTGAAGACAAAAGTCATAATAGTTGGAAAATAATTTATTTTTCATATTTATTGCTTTTTGTTTGATATGCATGTCGTAGGCTAGGAAAATTCCTCAATTTTAAATTACTAAGTGGGAGAGGGAAATTTTTATAAATTCCCACGGCCTCCATTACGATTTGACAAGTGATGCAAACAAACTTGCGCATCAGCTCTGAGTGCCTTCCTCCCCATCGGATGAGTTTGTTTGCGGATCACAAGGTCAAATATGGTTATAGGGAATTATTAAGGAGCATGTGCACTTCCCCATCGGAAGGCACATAACCCGAGATAATTTCCTTGGTACTGAGTAATGGTGAACACTTAGATACAAATATAAGTATCCTCCCCATCGGAGTCACTGCTTTTATTTATAGGGCCAAAGAGGAACCAACTATTAATTTTACTTGTCAAAAAGTTAGGTTGACAAGATAGTAAAATTAATGGGTAAAACCTCCTCTTACAAATATAGAATTCGTATACGTCCACACTATCGTGGCATACGATATTCTCGGTATTTTGAGGTGTTGGTTGATTTTAAAATTTTATTATTTGAGGAATCAATAATTTTTTGAAATCTAATGTTTTGATTTATGTGATTCTTAGGTTTCCTTTCAAAATGACTTTCAACCCACTTGCTATGATACTGAAAGAGAACAAACTTACTGGACCCAACTATGTTGATTGGAAGAGGAATCTAGACATTGTCTTGACTATTGAGGAATACAAATATGTACTCCTTGAAGAGTGTCCTCCCAAGCCTGCAGATGATTCTGGGGAAAAGGAGAGAGAGAGAGCTATAAGAAGTGGGTCAAGGCCGATGAGATGGCGCAGTGTTACATTTTGGCATCTATGTCAAATGTACTGCAACATCAGCATCAAGCCATGCCCACTGCTTATGATATGATGTTCAATCTCAAGGAACTTTTCGAACACCAGAATCAGGCTGTGAGGCAAGAAGCCATGAGAAACTTGATGACGACCTCCATGATCGAGGGAACACCCGTGAGGGATCATGTTCTCAAGATGATGGCTCATTTGAATGAGCTGGAGGTCCTAGGAGCAGAGATCGATAGGGAAACTCAGGTCGACATCATACTCCAGTCTCTACCTAGGAGTTTTGAGCAATTTCGCTTGAACTACAACATTAACAAGAGGTTGTATTCATTGGCGGAACTTCTGACAGAACTCCAGGCGGCAGAGGGACTATTTCGTCAGAGTGCTCAGGCGGATGCCATGGTGACCCAAAAGGTTTCTACTTCTAAGCCAAAAGGCAAGAAGAAGAAGAAACAAACTGGGGCGAAGGCGGTGGGAGGTACTCAGGGAGGAGTGAAGAAGCCGAAAGGCAAGTGCTTCACTTGTAAGCAGACTGGACACTAGAAGAAGGACTGCCCCAATCGCAAGAATAAAGCTATATCTTTCGGTCTAGTCGTTGAAACATGTTTAGCAGTGTTATCTTGTAGGGATGTATACTGAAAAGTCTATCTTTTGTATGAACATCTTTATTTTGGAATAAGAATCACATGATCATTGTTTGTATATTTTTATGGTTATGCAATATTGTCCAATACTTTACATTGTAGATAACATAGTGTGTGGTGTCACACAGGAGATCATGTTATCGGTCCCTTGAAAAGTATAAGTAAAGGCTCACAACCGAGATGGCTTTGGACAAACCATCAGAATGGTTGTAGTGTGATTTGGTGTTAGTTTATCTTGACCATAGAATCACACTAGTGCACTTTGTGTGTATTGAGCAGGACCGACTTAGAGGTGATTCGATTTATTACTGACTACATAATCGAATCGGACCTCAGATATTATTTAGTACATGCTCTTAATCCCGATATAATAACGGGAACATATACTTAGTACTCATCTCTTTGATTTACCAATGGGCGAGATTTATAGATTAAATCGGTAGGCTCGGTAAGTTGGGAGATGATATTATTTATATGGTATGTCGTTGATTATAGGAGGAAACCGTATCCTATATATTAGGATGATGATGTCCCCTTGAGGAGCTCATAAAGTTGATCATGTAAACCCTGTAGGTGGACTTGGTCCGGCATGATGAAAAGGTTGAGTGGTACTACTCAAGGAGTTAGATGTTGATTAATTAATGGTCTGTAAATTAATTAATTGACGGACATTCGAGATCTTAAACAAGAGGAGAAAATGTACAAATAATATATGGAGCCCATATTATCATATGGGGGTTGGTGAGGTAGATCAATGATGAACCTTTAGTGGATTGGATCATCATTAGTGGATCGGACTTTATGTGGGCTTGATCCATGGGTGGCCAAGACCCAACTCCTACTCATGGTCCCTAATGTAGCCTATTAACACCTCATGATGCTTAGATCCAATGGATAGAAACAAAACTCTAAGATCCATAGGTAGAGATTAAATCTCTAAGATCCGACGGTTGAGATTAAATCTCTAGATCCGACTGTTGAGATTAAATCCCTAGAACCAATGGATGAGATTAATTCATGACTTATCCCTAACTCTTTAAAAGGATGTCAAGGGAGTTGGCGTGGAAAAATTGATGAGAGCTAGGGTTTTTGGGCGGCAAGGAAGAGGAATCCTAGTTGAGATAGGATTAGGATTAGGGTTTAGAGGCAAGGGTGGCACCAAATAAGGAAGGTATTCTTCTCTTCTCCTTCCTCTTTTGGCCAACGTCCAGCACCTCTCCAGCCTCTTTTCCAGCCTTGGACGGCGCCCAAAAGCTCCCTTCTCCTTCTCCTTAGGTGGTGGAAACAAGATATAGGGCTTCCCTTGGTGTCTTGGTTGTTTTCCACCATCTTCTCCTTCACCTAGTTGGCCAACGGCAAGGATAGTTTTAGTTCCTTGTTGGTTGTTTCTAGAGAGGAGAAAAACTTTGTTTCTATTCTTCCTCTTGCTTTGGAAGAGCAAGGAAGGAAGATTTGCGATCTTGGAGCTTTGACTTTTGGTAGATCGTCGCTCACGCGATGTCCAAAAGGAGGAAGGACATACATTAGAAGATCAAGAGGTATATCTATTCTCTTTTCTCTTTTGTTTGTTGCTTGTTTTTGTTTTTCAATTATAAGCATGTTATAAATCTATAAATGGATAAATAATACTTGGATCCCGAGCATAAACACAAAAACCGGCGATCCGGACATCGTCTATTCCGCGGCTACTCGTAGAATAGAGGATGGTCGCTTGAACAACTAGTTTGTTCAAGTGACCTCTCTAAACGAATAGCACGACGATGACTTGGTGGTTTGGGCAATCTCTTTTGTCTAGGATTAAATTTTTTTTCTAGGGACATCGAAGGGATCGCCATGGACAAGCTACCGAGGTGAAGTGGGAAGTGAAGTTTTCCCTCACGGACTCGATAAGCAAAAACCTTCAATTAGTATCAGAGTCATGGTCTATGTCAAGCCATGAACCTCGAACGAAGGAAGTTGAGCGCCCATGTTCAGATCAAGCGAATCAGACACCAGGCAGGAAGTCTAGTTGGGTCGGGAGGATCGAACAACTGGCAGGAAGTCGATTGGGTCGAAGGATGGACAGCGGCGGGAAGTCAATTTGAGTCGGGAGGACAGATCTTGGTGGGTTGAGGATCAGACATCAAGCAGAGGATGTCCTTCGAGGATGGATAAGCTTGAGGGGGGTCAATGTGGTCCTTCATTTGAGGGGGGGATTGTTGGAGTATTGGGAATACAATCAAAGTCCCACATTGGTAAGACATGGAAAAGATCATGTACTTATAAGATGAAAAGATATCTCTATTGGTATGAGGCCTTTTGGGTAAAGCCCAAAAACAAAACCATGAGGGCTTAGGCCCAAAGTGGACAATATCATACCATTGTGGAGATATGTGAATCTTATATGCACTAACAATTGGTATCATAGACAAGGTTTCCAGTTTTGTGTGTTTAGGATTCAGTTAAATTTTATGCACTTTCTCATATATTATATGTGCCGGATAATAGTAGGATATACGTAGATTAACTCTTTGGTTGCAGGCATAAGATCCGACTATTATGGCCATATGTGTGTATATGATTGTATGTGTGTAAATATTTGGTTTTTTGAATCCTCGGGGTTGACGAGGCTAGTATTTAGTTTTTTGTAAATTAAATACGGCATTGTTTAGCCGCTCTTTATTTTATTTTACTTTCGATCTAGATTTCATGTACACTCCCTCGTGGAGTATAGGATCGTGAAGAGTTTACATGATGAACCTTATGAGCTCCTCAAGAGGACATCATCATCCTAATATATAGGACACAGTTTCCTCCAATAATCAACGGCACACCATATAAATAATATCATCTCCCAACTTACCGAGCCTATCGATTTAATCTATAAATCTCTCCCATTGGTAAATCAAAGAGATGAATACTAAGTATATGTGCCCGTTATTATATCGGGATTAAGAGCATGTACTAAATAATATTTGAAGTCCGATTCGATTATGTAGTCAGCAATAAATCGAATCATCTCTAAGTCGGTCCTGCTCAATACACATAAAGTGCACTAGTGTGATTCTATGGTCAAGATAAACCAACATCAAATCACACTACAACCATTCCGATGGTTTGTCCAAAGCCATCTCGGTTGTGAGCCTTTACTTATACTTTTCAAGGGGCCGATAACATGATCTCCTGTGTGACACCACACACCATGTTATCTACAATGTAAAGTATTGGACAATATTGCATAACCATAAAAATAGGCAAACAATGATCATGTGATTCTTATTTCAAAATAAAGATGTTCATACAAAAGATAGACTTTTCAGTATACATCCCTACAATCTCCCACTTATACTAAAAGACTATGTTGTCCTCAAAGTGTCATACATCTGATCCCCATTCCCTCCACATGTCTATCAAAATCTCTCACCGGAAGGGCCTTAGTGAAAGGATCTGCCAGGTTATCCTCCGATGCAATCTTGGCCACAGCAACTTCTCCTCTCTTTACGATTTCTCGTATCAGGTGGTACTTGCGCTCTATGTGTTTACTAGCCTTATGGGCTCGTGGTTCCTTTGAGTTTGCAACTGCACCACTATTATCACAAAAAATTGTGATAGTTTTGGGCACACCAGGAATCACATCCAAGTCCATCAGGAAGTTCCTGAGCCATACAGCTTCTTTGGCCGCCTCAGAGGCTGCCACATACTCAGCTTCCAAGGTGGAGTCCGCCACGCATTTCTGCTTGACACTCCTCCATACAATGGCTCCACCTCCCAAAGTAAACACAAAACCTGAGGTAGACTTACTGTTATCCCTATCAGATTGGAAGTTAGAATCCGTGTAACCCACAGGGAGTAATTGGTCTGCCCGGTAAACCAGCATATAATCTCTAGTCCTTCTCAGGTACTTCAATATATGCTTTACCGTAGTCCAATGTCCCTTTCCTGGATTACTCTAATATCTGCTGACCATGCCCACGGCAAAGCAGATATCTGGTCTCGTACAGAGCATCACATACATGAGGCTTCCTACTGCCGAAGCATAAGGAACCGTCTTCATCTCCTCTATCTCCTCAGATGATCTAGGACACATCTCCTTAGATAAAGGAACTCCATGCCTGAAAGGTAGAAAACCCTTCTTAGAGTTCTGCATGCTAAAACGCTCCATAATCATGTCTATGTATGAAGCTTGCGATAATCACAACATCCTTTTCCTGCGATCTCTTATAACCTTGATCCCAAGGATGTGTCCCACCTCTCCCAAGTCCTTCATATCAAACTGTTTGGACAACCATACCCTTACGTCCGATAACACCTTGATATTGTTGCCAATCAACAAAATGTCATCTACGTATAGTACAAGAAATACCACTACGTTTCTGTCACATCTCTTGTATACACAAGACTCATCCGAACTTTGAATAAATCCATAAGACTGGATCACCTCATCAAAACGGATGTTCCAAGACCTCGAAGCTTGCTTTAATCCATAAATGGACCGATTAAGCTTACATACAAGATGCTCTTTGCCCTTAGCAATGAATCCCTCTGGTTGCTTCGTATAGATGTTTTCCTCAAGACTTACATTAAGGAAAGTTGTCTTGACATCCATCTGCCACAACTCATAATCCATATGAACTTCTATGCATAAGAGAATCCGGAGAGACTTAAGCATGGCTACCGGCGAAAAGGTCTCCTCATAATTGATACCCTCTTTCTGAGTATACCTCTTCGCAACAAGCCTCGCTTTGAAGGTCTCAACCTTCCCATCTATTCCTCTCTTTCTCTTGTAGATCCACTTGCATCCAATGATTTTTACATCATCGGGTGGTTCTACTAGCTCCCAGACCTGATTTGAATCCATAGATTCAATCTCAGCATTCATTGCACTTTGCCAAGATACTGCATCTTTATTTTGGATTGCCTCGTCATATGTCCAGGGATCAGGTTCATGTTCGCCAGGGACCAAATCAGAAGATTCTCCTAAGAACATGAATTTATCAGGCTGTCTCACAACCCTCCCACTACGATGAGGTATCACCTGTGTATCCTCTGTGACACGCGGTGCAGTGACATGTGGTATATCCTCTTATTCCGGTGGTACTAAAGAAGTGACTTCCCCTTTTAATTCCTCTAGAACAATTTTACTCTTAGGCTTGTGGCTCATCACATAGTCTTCTTTTAGAAATCTGGCGTTCGTGCTAACGATCACCCTCTAATCTCTAGGACTATAAAACAATCCACCCTTCATTCCCCTGGGATAGCCAACGAACATGCGTACTTCTGTACGAGGTTCCAACTTACCAGCATCTGCCTTCAGCACATGTGCTGGACTCCCCCATATCCGAATATGTCTTAGACTAGGCTTTCGCCCAGTCCACAACTCTGTGGGAGTAGAAGGCACTGATTTTGATGGAACCAAGTTCATAATGTACACCGTCATATCTAGAGCATATCCCCAGAACGAATCTAGCAAGTCAGAATAACTCATCATCGATCTAACCATCTCCATAAGAGTCCTATTCCTTCTCTCTGCTACACCGTTCTACTGGGGTTTGCCAGGTGCAGTCAATTGGGATTGAATCCCAGCCTCTGATAAGTAGTTCCTAAACTCTCCCAAGAGGTACTCACCACCATGATCAGATCGTAGTGTCTTGATACTTTTACCTTGACATTTCTCCACATTAGCCTTGAATTCTCTGAACTTGTCAAAGCATTCAGACTTGTGACACATCAGGTAAATGTATCCATATCTTGAGTAATCATTTATAAAAGAGACGAAATACTCAAAACCACCTCTAGCCTGGATAGACATAGGACCACACAAATCAGAATGAACCAATTCTAACACATCTTTGGCTCTATACCCCTTGGCCTTAAAAGGCCTCTTGGTCATCTTACCCTCCAAGCAAGATTCACAGGTTGGGAGATCCTCCACCACTAATGAACCCAAAGGTCCATCAGCTATCAACCTTTGAATTCTGCTTAGGTTAATGTGACCAACCCTAAGATGCCAAAGATATGTTTGGTTCATCTTCAAAGGTTCTTTTCTCTTATTGGAATTAGAAGATGAGTTATTAACTTCAATTTGCATCGTGGGAGGTTTTGGTTCAAGTATGTACAAATTTCCTATCAATGTACCTGAACAGATATTCTCCCTATTCCTTTTTATAACAGCTCTGTCATTAAAAGAAATAGAATATCCATCCATAAACAATTTCTTTCTAAATAAAGGTACACAAAGGGAATTTTCCAGAACCTAAGTTTTATTTTTCTCAAGAGATAAATAAAACTTCTCCCACTACAATAGCCGCCACCTTCATGGCATTGCCCAAGTAAATGGTAATCTCCCCTTTAGCTAGTCGTCGGGTTTCTTGGAACCCCTACAAAGCATTGCAGACATGATTAGTGGCTTCCGTATCTACACACCAGGTGCCGGTAGATAACACCGCTAATCATGTTTCAACGACTAGTCCAAAGGATATATCTTTGTTCTGCTTTGGATTGGGACAGTCCTTCTTCCAATGTCCATCCTGCTTGCAAGTGAAGTACTTGCCTTTGGGCTTCTTCACTCCTCCCTGAGATCCTCCCTCCACCTTTGCTTCACCTTGTTTCTTCTTCTTCTTGCCTTTCAGCTTAGAAGTAGAAACCTTCTGAGCAACGATGGCCTGAGGACACTCTTTGAAGAGTGCATACTTGTACTCCTCAGCAGTTAAGACAATATCTAGATTCTTTTCCAATCAACATAATGTGGGTACAGTAAACTTATTTTCCTTTAGTATTATAGTAAGTGGACTGAAAGTCATTCTTGAAAATCCTAAGAATCACATAGATCATTACTGTAGATTTCAAAAAATTATTGATTCCTCAAACAATAAAATTTTAAAATCAACCAACACCTCAAATAACCGAGAATATCGTATGCCACGATAGTGTGGACGTATACGAATTCTACATTTGTAAGAGGAGGTTTAACCCATTAATTTTACTATCTTGTCAACCTAACTTTTTGACAAGTAAAATTAATAGTTGGTTTCTCTTTGACCCTACAAATAAAAGTAGTGACTCCGATGGGGAGGATACTTATATTTGTATCTAAGTGTTCACCACTACTCGGTACTAAGGTAATTATCTCGGGTTATGTGCCTTACGATGGGCAAGTACACACGCTCCTTAATAGTTTCCTATAACCATATTCGACCTTGTGATCCGCAAATAAATCCATCCGATGGGGAGGAAGGCACTTAGAGCCGACGCGCAAGTTTGTTTGCATCACATGTCAAATCGTAATGGAGGCTATGGGAATTTAAAAAATATCCCTCTCCCACTTAGTAATTTGAAATTGAGGAATTTTCCTAGCCTACGACATGCATATCAAACAAAAAGCAATAGAAATGAAAAATAAATAATTTTCCAACTATTATGGCTTTTGTCTTCAATATGACTCCCGTCGCATCGCCATCTCGTCCGTTCCTCCTACGCCATGTACGAGCCATCCGGAGATCTGAGCCGAGACTAAAACCTATTTTATTTTACATCCATCGATCCTATACTCCACGAGGGAGTGTACATGAAATCTAGATCGAAAGTAAAATAAAATAAAGAGCGGCTAAACAATGTCGTATTTAATTTACAAAAAACTAAATACTAGCCTCGTCAACCCCGAGGATTCAACAAACCAAATATTTACACACATACAATCACATACACACATATGGCCATAATAGTCGGATCTTATGCCTGCAACCAAAGAGTTAAACTACGCATATCCTACTATTATCCGGCACATATAATATATGAAAAAGTGCATAAAAATTAATCGAATCCTAAACACACAAAACTGGAAACCTTGGCTCTGATACCAATTGTTAGTGCCTATAAGATTCACATATCTCCACAATGGTATGATATTGTCCACTTTGGGCCTAAGCCCTCATGGTTTTGTTTTTGGACTTTACCCAAAAGGCCTCATACCAATAGAGATATCTTTTCATCTTATAAGTACATGATCTTTTCCATGTCTTACCAATGTGGGACTTTGATTGTATTCCCAATACTCCAACATATCTACCGGCACCTGGTGTGTAGATACGGGAGCCACTGATCATGTCTACAATACTTTACAGGGGTTCTAGGAAACTAGACGACTGGCTGAGGGGGAGATTACCGTGTACTTGGGCGATGTCACGAAGGTGGCGATTGTTGCAGTGGGAGATGTTCATTTATCTTTTGAGAAAAATAAACTTTTGGTTCTTAAGAATTGCCTTTATGTACCCTTATTTAGAAAGAATTTAATTTCTATTTCTAAATTGTTTATGGATGGATATTATATTTTTTTTAATGACAGAGTTGTTATAAGAAGGAATAGGGACATTATGTGTTCTAGTGCATTGATAGGAAATTTGTACACACTTGAACCAAAAGCTCCCACAATGCATATTGAAATTAATAACTTTTCTTCTAATTCCAATAAGAGAAAAGAACCTTCGAAGATGAACCAAACATATCTTTGGCATCTTAGGCTTGGTCACATTAACCTAAGCAGAATTCAAAGGTTGATAGCTGATGGACCTTTGGGTTCATTAGTGGTGGAAGATCTCCCAACCTGCGAATCTTGCTTGGAGTGTAAGATGACCAAGAGGCCTTTTAAGGCCAAGGGGTATAGAGCCAAAGATGTGTTAGAAATGGTTCATTCTGATTTGTGTGGTCCTATGTCTATTCAGGCTAGAGGTGGTTTTGAGTATTTCGTCTCTTTTATAGACGATTACTCAAGATATAGATACATTTACCTGATGCGCCGCAAGTTTAAATGCTTTGACAAGTCTAAAGAATTCAAGGATGATGTAGAGAAACGTCAAGGTAAAAGTATCAAGACACTACGATCTGATCATGGTGGTGAGTAGCTCTTGGGAGAATTTAGGAACTACTTATCAGAGGCTGGGATTCAATCCCAATTGACTGCACCTAGCACACCCCAGTAGAACAGTGTAGCAGAGCGAAGGAATAGGACTCTTATGGAGATGGTTAGATTGATGATGAGTTATTCTGAGTTGCTAGATTCATTCTGGGGATATGCTCTAGATACGGCGGTGTACATTCTGAACTTAGTTCCATCTAAATCAGTGCCTTCTACTCCCACAGAGTTGTGGACTAGGTGAAAGCCTAGTCTAAGATATATTCGGATATAGGGGAGTCCAGCACATGTGCTGAAGGCAGATGCTAGTAAGTTGGAACCTTGTACAGAAGTACGCATGTTCATTGGCTATCCTAGAGGAACGAAGGGTGGTTTATTTTATAGTTCTAGAGATTAGAGGGTGATCGTCAGCACGAATGCCAGATTTCTAGAGGAAGACTATATGATGATCCACAAGCCCAAGAGTAAAATTGTTCTGGAGGAATTAAAAGGGGAAGTCACTTCTTTAGTACCACCGGTACAAGAGGATATACCACATGTCACTGCACCGTGTGTCATAGAGGATACACAGGTGATACCTCGTCATAGTGGGAGGGTTGTGAGACAGCCTGATAGATTCATGTTCTTGGGAAAATCTTCTGATTTGGTCCCTGGTGAACATGAACCTGATCCCTGGACATATGACGAGGCAATCCAAGATAAAGATGCAGTATCTTGGCAAAGTGCAATGAATGCTGATGTAGAACCACCCGATGGTGTAAAAACCATTGGATGCAAGTGGATCTACAAGAGAAAGAGAGGAATAGATGGGAAGGTTGAGACCTTCAAAGCAAGGCTTGTTACGAAGGGGTATACTCAGAAAGAGGGCATCGATTATGAGGAGACCTTTTCGCCGTAGCCATGCTTAAGTCTATCCGGATTCTCTTATGCATAGCAGCACATATGGATTATGAGGTGTGGCAGATGAATGTCAAGACAACTTTCCTTAATGGAAGTCTTGAGGAAAACATCTATATGAAGCAACCAGAGGCATTCATTGCGAAGGGCAAAGAGCATCTTGTATGTAAGATTAATCGATCCATTTATGGATTGAAGCAAGCTTCGAGGTCTTGGAACATCCGCTTTGATGAGGTAATCCAGTCTTATGGATTTATTCAAAGTCCGGATGAGTCTTGTGTATACAAGAGATGTGACGAAAACATAGTGGTATTTCTTGTACTATACGTAGATGACATTTTGTTGATTGGCAACAATATCAAGGTGTTATCGGATGTAAGGGTATGGTTGTCCAAACAGTTTGATATGAAAGACTTGGGAGAAGTGAGACACATCCTTGGGATCAAGGTTATAAGGGATCGCAGGAAAAGGATATTGTGCTTATCCCAAGCTTCATACATAGACACGATTATGGATCATTTTAGCATGCAGAACTCCAAGAAGGGTTTTCTACCTTTCAGGCATGGAGTTCCTTTATCTAAGGAGATGTGTCCTAGATCATCTAAGGAGATAGAGGAGATGAAGGTGGTTCCTTATGCTTGGCGATGGAAGCCTCATGTATCTGCGATGTTATATGCGAGACTAGATATACCTTTGTCATGGGCATGGTCGTGAGATATCGAGTAATCGAGGCGAGGACATTGGACTGCGGTAAAGCATATATTGAAGTACCTGAGAAGGACTAGGGATTATATGCTGGTTTACCGGGCAGACCAATTACTCCCTGTGGGTTACACGGATTCTGACTTCCAATCAGATAGGGATAACAGTAAGTCTACCTCAGGTTTTGTGTTTACTTTGGGAGATGGAGCCATTGTATGGAGGAGTGTCAAGCAGAAATGCGTGGCGGACTCCACCATGGAAGCTGAGTATGTGGCAGCCTCTGAGGCGACCAAAGAAGTTGTGTGGCTCAGGAACTTCCTGATGGACTTGGATGTGATTCCTGGTTTGCCCAAAACTATCACAATTTTTTGTGATAATAGTGGTGCAGTTGCCAACTCGAAGGAACCACGAGCCCATAAGGCTAGTAAACACATAGAGCGTAAGTACCACCTGATACGAGAAATCTTAAAGAGAGGAGAAGTTGTTGTGGCCAAGATTGCATTGGAGGATAACCTGGCAGATCCTTTCACTAAGGCCCTTCCGGCGAGAGATTTTGATAGGCATGTGGAGGGAATGGGGATCAGATGTATGGTAGTTTGAGAATAGCATAGTCTTTTAGTATAAGTGGAAGATTGTAGGGATGTATACTAAAAAGTCTACCTTTTGTATGAACATCTTTATTTTGAAATAAGAATCACATGATCATTGTTTGCATTTTTATAGTTATGCAATATTATCTAATACATTACATTGTAGATAACATGGTGTGTGGTGTCACACGGGAGATCATGTTATCGGCTCCTTGTAAAGTATAAGTAAAGGCTCACAACCAAGATGGCTTTGGACAAACCATCGGAATGGTTATTGTGTGATTTGATATTGGTTTGTCTTGACCATAGAATGACACTAGTGCACTTTGTGTGTATTGAGCAGGACCGACTTAGAGGTGATTCGATTTATTGCTGACTACATAATCGAATCAGACCTTAGATATTATTTAGTACATGTTAGTTAAAGCCCTAGAACCAATCATGTGATGGTTGAATAGGGAACATTTTGTATCATATTCTATAAAGGCAAAGGATTGGTTATTATATTTACATCTTGCTTGTGCCAGCTAATTTAAATATAATAATGCCCTAGAAAAGTAGGTTCTTATCTACAGCACATCAATTGGCAGAATTGATTATGAGAGGCTGTAGAGAACACTTTCCTAAATGTTCCTAGTCGAGTATTAATATGCAAGGGCAATATTAATACATAAAGACTAGCATGTAGGTCAATTGATGACTTGATCTCACAAGTCATGGATATATGATATCAAGTTGACACATGGGTATATATTGGAGAATATATCTTGGAACCATCATGAGAAAGTTTCATGGATCGTTATATGAGTGTCATAAACTTTCTCATGTGACTATTGGTATGAATAGTCCTTAGACCTGAAGTCACTATGGTTCCCTACATAAGGAGTTATGTACTTTGGTATCGTCAAACGTCACGTAGCAGGGTGGACCATAAAGCGATTCTTGGGTATATAACAAATTATGCGGAGGATGTGAGTGATGTAGATGGGATCTATCCCTCTCATATGACGAGAGTGATATCGGTGGGCCCTTGATTGAGTAGAACTACTAAACGCATGGCCATGCTCGAATGAGTCAATATGAGATATTGAGCTCATTTGTTTGAGTTAGTTTACTCGGGGATCAAGAAACACATAGATTGATCGAGGATGACGGTCTATGCCTCATTGATCAATCGATATCAAGGATAGAAGGACACGGTCATATATTATAGTAGTCACGGAAAGGTTAGTGGATCTTGACTTATCTCGTAACTTGGTAGCAATGATGCTTCGTTCGGTGCGTATTGCTAAATGACTCCACTTTTAGTGCCACCTTCGAATATGTTATTTGAGAGCCTATAGTCACACAAAGAGCATGATAATTAGAGGAATTAAAGTATTCTAGTTTGACTAGAATAATATGGGAATAAGCTTAAGTACAAAATGGTTTTTGGACTTTAAAGCTTAATGAGAATTTTAGCTAATTGATTTAATGAGATTAATTCAATATGTTACCTTATTGATTTAATAAGATTAATTCAATATGATAACATAAGCTTAATTGAATTAATAAGATTAATTCAACATGCATGAAAGCCACATAAGAATGCCACATAAGCATGCCACCTAAGCATCCACCTAAGCTAGATGAGGTGGAAGAAGACAAATTGGTTTTTGTCTCCTTAAGTGGCCGGCCAAACAAGGATATGTCTCAATGCAATGGATTGCATTGAATGTGTGGAGGTGAAAGGGTTTTTCCAACCCTATAAAAGACACCCTAAGTGGCCGGCCAAAGAGTGCATTTTTTGGCTTTTGTTGTTGGTGGAAGCTTTGGTTGTGTTAGTGGTGAGAAAGCTTGGTGGAAGCTTTGGTTGTGTGGGTTTGTGAGTGTAGGCTAGCAAGAAGAGGAGTCTTCTTCTTCCTTTCTCCTTTTCCCTCTCTACCTCTCCTTTAGGGACTTCTCTAGCAAGAAGTAAAGGAGAGCTCTTCTAGTTTTCCTTTTGTGAGACAAGAGCGTGCTCGTGTGGATACGTATAGAGGCACGGACACTTGAACGTGCTAAAGATCCAACAAACCGAAAGGAAAAGCGGGATTAAAAAGGGCACGCAACAAAGGTAATCCTCTCCTATAAGATAGGCTTGGTTTAGAGAAATTTATTTTATACGAGTTTGCTTTCGCATGGATCACTTGGAAGGGATCCTAATTTTTCCGTTGCGTATATGCCATTTGGCATAAAGAATTCCCAACAGTACATGCTCTTAATCCCGATATAATAACGGGCACATATACTTAGTATTCATCTCTTTGATTTACCAATGGGCGAGATTTATAGATTAAATCGATAGGCTCGGTAAGTTGGGAGATGATATTATTTATATGGTGTGTCATTGATTATAGGAGGAAACCGTGTCCTATATATTAAGATGATGATGTCCCCTTAAGGAGCTCATAAGGTTCATCATGTAAACCCTACAGGTGGACTTGGTCCGACATGATGAAAAGGTTGAGTGGTACTACTCATGGAGTTAGATGTTGATTAATTAATGGTCAATAAATTAATTAATCGACGGACATTCGAGATCTTAAACACGGGGAGAAAATGTACAAATAATATATGGAGCCCATATTAACTTATGGGGGTTGGTGAGGTAGATCAATGATAATCCTTTAGGTGATTGGATTATCATTAGTGGATCGGACTTTATGTGGGCTTGATCCATGGGTGGCCAAGATCCAACTCCTCCTCATGGTCCCTAATGTAGCCTATTAACACCTCATGAAGCTTAGATCCAATGTATAGAAACCAAACTCTAGATCCAATGGTAGAGATTAAATCTCTAGATCTGACTGTTGAGATTAAATCGCTAGAACCAATGGAGGAGATTAAATCATGGCTTATCCCTAACTCTATAAAAGGAGGGCAAGGGGTGGGCGGCAACTCAAGGAGTCCTAATTGAGATAGGATTAGGGTTTGGAGGCTTAGGGTTTTGGAGGCTTGGGCGGCACCAAATAAGGAAGTTTTTCCTTTCTTCTTCCTCCTCAATTGGCCGGCATCCAGCACCCTTTCCAGCCCTTTTCCAGCCTTTGGCCGGCGGCTAAAAGACTCTCTTCTGGTTAAAGTCAACCCATTAATCACGAAATAGTTTTAATATGGTTAGAGTGCATTCAACCAATTAGCCCGGCTTGGAGAGAGTCCAACAACCAAAGCTAACGATTGACCTCTGACTCTTACTATATTAGTATTAAACTATTCCATGGTTTGAATATGTTCGGGTTCGAGCCGGGCTTGGAGAGAGTCCAACAACCCGAACAAGAAATGGAACTCTGGTTCTAACCATATTAATGGAAGGTGTAGGCTTTAATATTGAGTTAGGGTTTTTATGTCTCATCCTCTTTTTGAATTCAAATAACTATTATCTACATGGCATGGCATACATAGCATACATCTACATGTAACGACACGCATGCCATAATGATATGCATCTAATGCAATTACATGACATACAATTATGTCATGTATAAAATTTCCTTATATGTCATAACAATTTATGAAAATAAAATATGTTTAAGATTTGATTCTCCAAATCAAATCATGATTAAATTAGAAAACAAATTTCCAAATCTAATCACATATTTTATTTGTGGAAATAGTTAAGAAAAGTCAATTTAGGAAACCAATTTCCTAAATCATCAAAACTACTTATGGAAATAAAATATTTTAAGATTTGATTTCCCAAATCAAATCATGATAAAATTAGGAAACAAATTTCCAAAATCTAATCAAATATTTTATTTATGGAAAATATCAATTTCCATAAATACTTCCAACTTTCCAAAAGTAGAAGATTTCCATAAATACTTCTAGACTTTCCAAAATTTAAAAATTTCCATAAATACCTATAACTTTCCAAAAGTAGAAAATTTCCAGAAATATCATTATGACTATCGCAAAATAATTTTACGATTATGTCGAAACACAACCTGGGCTCTGATACCACTGTTGGATTTCCAGCACCGCGGCGAGTGTGTGTTCGAACATGTTTCGTAAACATGTGCACAGCGGAAAGAATAAAATGATAAATCTAATTTATTACAATACACACATCACACGCATGCATAGTACAACATGTGTAGACATAACCGTAAATTTAAATTTTGCAATAAAAGGAAATTTATACTATGTATACCTGACGTATCATGTGTAGCGGGAAAGGCATCAACCGGAATGATTCTCGCAAGAATCGTCTCTATCCATATCCACGCCGAGTATCTTTGGGATGACTTCACAAAGTCACGAGCTTCATCTTCGTATGGGTTACTAGCCTCGTGTTGAAGATGATGTGATCGAGAGAAGATCACGATCCGAATCAAAATTCGGATCCAAAACGAGTCCTCAAAAACTCGCTTCTCCGGAGAGGTATTCGTCAACCATTTGACGAATCCTTCGTCCTCCACCTATGAGGATTACCTGAGATCGAATCCCCGGCAAGGCTACCGCTGTCGGAGCTCCAAACGTCGTCCAAACAATGCTCCGATGAGAAGGAAACAAGCTGTTCATAAAACTGGACAGCTTTTGGTGGAGGAATAGGGGTCGGCCAAAAGGTAAGGTTGAAGCTCACCTTGTTGCCGAACCCAAAGGAGATCACCGGAGCTCCTCCGGCAGCAGCTCGATGCCGGCAAGGGGAGAGGACGGCAGCTGCTGGACGCCGGCAAGGGAGCTTGGGTGGTGGTGGGCGGCGGCAATAGGGTTGGCGCCGACTACACCAAGGAGAAGGAGGGGGCGGCAACTTAGGGTTGCTTGGACTTTGATTAGGGCTTAACAAAACCCTTAAGCCCTATTTTATAGAGAATAAATTCTCTTAATGGTTATCGGATTATAACCAAAAGCCCGTTAACCCGCTCCATTAATTTAAGTTAAAATAAACCAAACCATGATGGTTTATTTTAAGTTAAAATGAACCGAACCAACTTTGGTTCATTCGTTTAAAACAAACCAAACCCTTTGGTTTATTCTCCTCCATTGGATTAGAACCAAACCAATTTGGTTCATCCATCATGTCTTCATAAGACACGGCCCATCCATGCTTCCATTGCGACTGAAACGATTTCATGCTCGCTCCATGTTTGGTCCAACCAAACCTAGTTTCTCTCAGTCTGAGAATCTCATTCTCAAGCTCGTTTTAAATCCTTCGGATTACACTCGTTGTGTGTGTGACCAAATAGGTTCTTGGTTTATATTGGTCGTCTATAATTAACCTTTAATTATAGAACGATCATGAGTGGCACCTAGTAGTACATCATGATCCCCAATTAACCGAAAAGATCAACGGTTGATCCAGAACTACTTCTGAAACCCTTCAGCAGCTCGAATGAATCGTGCCCCATTCCCTTCACTCATCTTATACCCACTTGGTTCAGGACATGGTCTATAGTGTCAGTCCCCACTAGGTTGACTACATCACACCTAGTCCAAGTATCATTTTCTCGTCCTACGGATTCTGGTTACTGCACATGTATCGAAGAGTACCTTACTCTAAACATGTAATGCTTTAGCCAAAGACTTTAGTAACAATCCGACGAGAGGCCATGGGTATACATCTCCTCGCAAGGAGTGGTGAATCCTTTATAGGCTATTCAAACACCTTCGATCACTTTGACTTATACCCAATCATCTAGGGTCCACATCTCCTTAGAGATGCTTGCTTAAGATGTCAAAGCATAAGTCTTTATGATCAAGATGACTTGAATACCACAAGTCAAAGGAACATCGCACTTAAGCTGCAATAAGAACTTCATCGACATATCTATATATGCAGAGAACCTTATGAAGTCTTATGGCTGGTCACTCCAATGAACTAGTTACCATAACTAGCATCCTCGATTAACTCCGGATATCATAATGTCTCCAGCCAGTGAGAATCAGCTGCTTGGATACACCAAGGAGTATACCTCGTGCTAGTCTCGACAGAATCAATGGTGTCCAAATCCATCAATTCATAGACTAGGGATAATTCTGATACATCACAATTACACATGTAGAGATACTCACTAGTTGTGATCCAATCACAAATTCTCTCATGCTGTGAATCGTATCGTGGATATTCAGTAAATGAGTTTAAGATCTAATCAAATACATGAAAACATGTATACTCAAATAGTGAATCTTCATTTATCATATAAATGGTTCAAACATAAGGTGATTGCCTTAGAACATCTCTCATATATTACTAACAAACTCCCATTTGGCCTAATGCCAATCGCTACGGTATTCAATACCATAAGCTCTAACATGACCCTCAAACTTACTTTGAGGTAATGCCTTAGTCAAAGGATCCGCTAAGTTCCTTTCAGTGGGGATTTTCTCGATTTGTATTTCCTTCCTACTGATGATCTCTCTGATAAGATTATAGCGGCGAAGCACATGTTTGGATCATTGATGAGACCACATCAAGTTCAGAGATGAACTTCTTGATCCAAACCGCTTCCTTTGCTGCTTCTAAAGCTACAATGTATCTACCTTAGTGGCAGAATCCGCTATTGTGTCAAGCTTGGAACCTTTCCAACTTATTGCGCCTCCATTCCAGGTTAATACACACCCAGACTGAGACTTGGAATTATCCTTGTATGTCAGGAAGTTGGCATTCGTATACCCACATATCACCATGTACCCTTCTCCATATATTAGGAACACATCCTTAGTTCTTCTTAAGTACTTAAGGATCGTCTTAACAGCCGCCCAATGATCCATTCCTGGATCAGACTGGTATCTACTCGTGACACTCAGAGCATACGATACATCAGGCCTCGTACATAACATAGCATACATGATAGATCCTATTGCAGATGCATAGGGAATCTTACTCATGCAAATCCTCTCATCTTCTATGCGCGGACACATAGACTTCGAAAGGTGTATCCCATGCCTGATGGGTAGGAAACCTTTCTTGGATTCCGACATGCTAAACCTCTTTAGCACTCGGTCTATATATGTAGACTGTGAAAGACCAAGCAACCGTTTCGATCTATCTCTATAGATCTTAATCCCGAGGATGTAGGTTGCTTCTCCCAGGTCTTTCATGGAGAATGTCTTGGATAACCAAATCTTAACTGACTGTAAGACTGAAACATCTTCTCCTATAAGTAATATGTCATCGACATACAATACTAGGAACACGACTGCACTCCCACTAACCTTCTTGTACACACAAGGTTCGTCTGGATTTTGTGAGAAATCAAACTTTTTGATTGTCTCATCAAAATGGATATTTCAGCTCCTGGATGCTTGCTTCAATCCATATATGGATCGTCGCAATTTACATACCTTGGTTTTATCAACCGATGTGAAACCCTCAGGATGTATCATATACACGTCCTCAAGCAGGTTTTCATTAAGGAAAGCTATTTTCACATCCATCTGTCATATCTCATAATCATAATGAGCCGTTATGGCCAGGAGCATCCGAATGGATTTAAGCATAGCTACAGGCGAATAGGTTTCATCATAATCAACACCTTGTTTTTGACGATATCCTTTCGCCACTAATCTAGCTTTATAGGTAATCACATTACCATCCATGTCGGTTTTCTTCTTGAAAACCCACTTGCACCCTATAGGCTTGATGCCTTCAGGTGGGTCAACCAAGTTCCAAACTTGGTTTTCATACATGGAATCCATTTCCGACTTCATGGCATCAAGCCACTTATCCCTTTCTGAACTTGTCAGCACTTCTTCATAACTGGTAGGCTCCTCATCATCAATGAGTAACACGTCGTTCGATTCACTTATGAGAAATCCATATCTCTCAGGAATATTGCGTGTTCTACCAGATCTACGAAGATGTGGTGTTTCAATAGGTCCATCTGATTGCTCATCACTATGAGTTATCGGCTGTTGTGCTTCACCAGGTATCTCATCAATGTCTATTTGAGTCTCTCGAACCTCCTCAAGCTCGACAACACTCCCATTGTTTTCTTGCAAGAGAAACTCTTTCTCTAAAAATACAGCATGCCTTGAAACAAACACCTTTTGTTCCACAGGATGATAGAATTGGTAACCCCTTGTTTCCTTAGGGTATCCAACAAATAGACATTTATCAGACTTAGCATCCAATTTGTCTGATACAGTCCGCTTCTCATAAGCAGGACAACCCCATATCTTCAAGTAAGATACATGAGGTTTCTTTCTATTCCATATCCCATATGGAGTAGTAGAGACTACCTTGGTTGGCATTCTGTTTAACAAGTAAACAGTTGCCTGAAGTGCATAGCCCCAAAAGGACTTGAGAAGATTCGCATGATTCATCATTGACCTGACCATGTCCAACAAGGTCCGGTTATACCTCTCAGATACACCATTATGCTGTGGTGTATATGGCGGAGTCCATTGAGACAATATACCATTGTCTCTTAGATAATCAAGAAACTCTTGACTTAACCAAGTCATCGTCGTGTTATTCATTTAGAGAGGTCACTTGAACAAACTAGTTGTTCAAGCGACCATCCTCTATTCTACGAGTAGCCGCGGAATAGATGATGTCCGGATCGTCGGTTTTTCGTGTTTATGCTTGGGATCCAAGTATTATTTAGCCATTTACAGATTTATATTATGCTCATAATTGAAAAACAAATACAAGCAAGTAACAAAAGGAAAAAGAAGAATAGGTATACATCTCGATCTTCTGATGTATGACCTTCCTCCTTTTGGACGTCGTGTGGGCAATGATCTACCAAAAGTCGAAGCTCCTAGATCACAAATCTTCCTTCCTTGCTCTTCCAAAGCAAGAGGAAGAGTAGAAACAAGGTTTTTCTCCAACCTAAAACCAACCAACAAGGAGCACACAATCTCCTTGCCACCGGCCAACTAGAAGGTGGAGAAAATGATGGAAAACAATCAAGACACCAAGGGAACCCCTATATCTTGTTTCCACCACCTACGGAGAAGAGAGTAGGGCCTTTTGGGTGCAGGCCAAGGGCTGGAAGGGGCTGGAAAAAAAGCTGGACGCCGGCCACAAGAGGAGGAAGAAGAAAGAAACCTTCCTTATTTGGTGTCGCCCAAGCTTCCAAACCCTAACCCTAATCCTATCTCAACTAGGATTCCTCTCCCTTGGCGCCCAAAACCCTAGCTCTCTTTGATGTTGTTCATGCCAACTCCCATGCCCTCCTTTTATAGAGTTAGGGATAAGTCATGAATTAATCTCCTCCATTGGTTCTAGGGATTTAATCTCAACCGTCGAATCTAGAGATTTAATCTCAACTGTCGGATCATAGAGATTTAATCTCTACCTATGGATCTTAGAGTTTTGTCTCTATCCATTGGATCTAAGCTTCATGAGGTGTTAATAGGCTACATTAGGGACCATGAGGAGGAGTTGGATCTTGGTCACCCATAAATCAAGCCCACATAAAGTCCGATCCACTCATGATGATCCAATCCACTAAAGGATCATCATTGATCTACCTCACCAACCCCCATATGATAATATGAGATCCATATATTATTTGTACATTTTCTCCCCGTATTTAAGATCTCGAATGTCCGTCGATTAATTAATTTTCTGACCATTAATTAATCAACATCTAACTCCTTGAGTAGTACCACTCAACCTTTTCATCATGCCGGACCAAGTCCACCTGCAGGGTTTACATGATGAACCTTATGAGCTCCTCAAGGGGGCATCATCATCCTAATATATAGGACACGGTTTCCTCCTATAATCAACGACACACCATATAAATAATATCATCTCCCAACTTACCGAGCCTATCGATTTAATCTATAAATCTCGCTCATTGGTAAATCAAAGAGATGAGTACTAAGTATATGTGCCCGTTATTATATCGGGATTAAGAGCATGTACTAAATAATATCTGAGGTCCGATTTGATTATGTAGTCAACAATAAATCGAATCACCTCTAAGTCGGTCCTGCTCAATACACACAAAGCCTCGATCCAATCGAAGTATTTTAATACTCTTGTCATGTTGTTTCTCTACTTCATTTCTGAATTCTTTGAACCTTTCAAAGGCTTCAGACTTGTGTTTCATCAAGAACACATACCCAAACCGTGAGTGATCATCGGTGAAGGTAATGAAGTAGTTATAGCCTCCTAAAGCTTGAGTTGACATAGGTCCGCATACATCAGTATGTATTAGACCTAGCAACTCTCCCACTCGTTCACTTTTTCCTATAAAAGGTAACTTAGTCATCTTGCCTTTTAAGCATGATTCTCATGTATCATATGAATCCAATTCAAACGATTCCAGAATTCCATATCGGTGTAATTCGGACATGTGTTTCTTGCTTACATGGCCAAGACGACAATGCGTCATGTAGGAGTTTAATTAATTATCCTTTCGAGCACGCTTGTTGCTCGCTTCGATATTGAAAATGTTACTGGATACGTCCAACATATAAATACCATTGCTCAAAGTTCCAGTTCCATAAAGTATGTCATTCAAAGTTATATAACAACAATTGTTACTAAACGTCAAATGGTAACCATTTCTATTTAAACAAGAAATAGAAATGATGTTCTTTGTCAACGAAGGAACATAAAAGCAATTGTCCAGTTCTAAGACAAGTCCTGTAGGGAGTCTCAACAAATACATTCCGATGGCGAGTGCAGCAACCTTTGCTCCATTCCCAACAAGTAAATTTGACTCTCCCTTGACGAGTCTTCTTCTATTCCTTATCCCATGTATGTCATTACATATATATGAGCCACACCCAGTATCCAATACCCAAGTGTTTTAGGAAATAGAATGACAATCAATAACGAAGATATCTGAAAAAGATGGGGCATCCGATGCCTTATTGTTCTTCATGAACTCAAGATAAATCTTGTAATTTCTTCGCCAATGGCCCTCCTTGCCATAATGATGGCAAGTGCCCTTTTGAGCTGGTTCTACCTTTTTAGCCCTTTTCTTCCCCTTCTGCTATTCCTTTGAATTCCTCTTAGAACCTTTCTTCGAGGAATCAACTCACAACACCGTCCTCTACTCATGCTTATCAGAAGGCTCCACAGTCTTCAGCATGTTGAGCAGTACCACAGATGAACCTTCTTGCATCACAGAGGTGAAGAGGAGCTTGGAGACTTCGAAACTTTCGAATCTCACTTGCTCATCAAACAACTCATAAAGATGAAAGACTATGGTATGAGCATCCATATGCTCATGCTGCTTCCGCAGCTCAGGTACCATTGTGGCTAGCATGATGCAACTTGCCAGTAAAGAATCAGTCACATGTTTCTGATAGAGACCAACAATTGGTCCGGAGTTGCATCGTCACTAGGATGGGCGGGAAGAGGCGCTTCGAGGACATACGCAATCTTTTCACCTTGAGAAAAATTCTCAAGTTTCTAAGCCAGTCCAAGAAGTTCGGCACAGTCAATTTATTTGAATCCAAGATAGAGTGCAAATTCAAAGACATCATGATCAATCAATTATCCTAGAAATACAAAACGAGCATATATGAGAAAATGATTTTAAAATGCATCAATATACATTCATAAATCCCATTCATTTTTTCGAATTTCAAAAACCCCAAAATCACTTCGGGAGATCGTAGGTCCATCTCTAAATGGGTTGATATCCATCATAGATATGAACAACCTTGGAGAGAGTCCAACAAGCCATTCATGACTACGATGGTAGGTATCAATTATACCGATTGTATATCACGTATATGCAACTATCACAATGTGCTATCAACTAATTGAATGTTCACACATACATCGGGTTGTTAACACATTAACAAGTATGCATCATATGCATAACACCCAACTTCACCTCCCTTAACATTGACCTTGGAGAGAGTCCAACAAGTCGATGCTCCAGGTTAAAGCCAACCCATTAATCGAGAAATTGTTTTAATATGGTTAGAGTGCATTCAACCAATTAGCCCGGCTTGGAGAGATTCCAACAACCAAAGCTAACGATTGACCTCTGACTCTTACCATATTAGTATTAAACTATTCCATGGTTTGAACATGTTCAGGTTCGAGCCGGGCTTGGAGAGAGTCCAACAACCCGAATAAGAAATGGAACTCTGGTTCTAACCATATTAATGGAAGATGTAGGCTTTAATATTGAGTTAGGATTTTTATGTCTCATCCTCTTTGCATGCAAATAACTATTATCTACATGGCATTGAAAACATGGCATACATCTACATGTCACGACACGCATGGCATAATGATATGCATCTAATGCAATTACATGGCATACAATTATGTCATGTACAAAATTTCCTTATATGTCATAACTATTTATGGAAATAAAATATGTTTAAGATTTGATTCTCCAAATCAAATCATGATTAAATTAGGAAACAAATTTCCAAATCTAATCACAAATTTTATTTGTGGAAATATTTGATTAAGGAAAGTCAATTTAGGAAACCAATTTCCTAAATCATCAAAACTACTTATGGAAATAAAATATTTTAAGATTTGATTTCCCAAATCAAATCATGATTAAATTAGGAAACAAATTTCCAAAATCTAATCAAATATTTTATTTATGGAAAATATCAATTTCCATAAATACTTCCAACTTTCCAAAAGTAGAAGATTTCCATAAATACTTCTAGACTTTTCAAAATTTTAAAAATTTCCATAAATACTTCTAACTTTCCAAAAGTAGAAAATTTCCAGAAATATCATTATGACTATCACAAAAAAAATTACGATTATGTCGAAAGACAACCTGAGCTCTGATACCACTGTTGGGTTTCCGGTACCGCGGCGAGTGTGTGTTCGAACATGTTTCATAAACATGTGCACAGTGGAAGGAATAAAATAATAAATCTAATTTATTACAACACACACATCACACGCATGCATAGTACAACATGTGTAGACATAACCGTAAATTCAAATTTTATAATAAAAGGAAATTTATACTACGTATACCTGACGTATCACGTGTAGCGGGAAAGGTATCAACCGGAACGATTCTCGCTAGAATCGTCTCTATCTATATCCACGCCGAGTATCTTTGGGATGACTTCACAAAGTCACGAGCTTCATCTTCATACGGGTTACTAGCCTCGTGTTGAAGACGATGTTATCAAGAGAAGATCACGATCCGAATCAAAATTTGGATCCAAAACGAGTCCTCAAAAACTCGCTTCTCCGGAGAGGTATTCGTCAACCGTTTGACGAATCCTTCGTCCTCCACCTATGAGGATTACCTGAGATCGAATCCCCGGCAAGGCTACCACTGTCGGAGCTCCAAACGTCGTCCAAACGACGCTCCGACGAGAAGGAAACAAGCTGTCCAGAAAACTGGACAGCTTTTGGTGGAGGAATAGGGGTCGGCCAAAAGGGAAGGTTGAAGCTCACCTTGTTGCCGAACCCAAAGGAGATCACCGGAGCTCCTCCGGCAGCAGCTCGACGCCGGCAAGGGGAGAGGGCGGCAGTTGCTGGATGCCGGCAAGGGAGCTTGGGTGGTGGTGGGCGGCGGCAATAGGGTTGGTGCCGACTACACCAAGGAGAAGGAGGGTGCGGCAACTTAGGATTGCTTGGACTTTGATTAGGGATTAACAAAACCCTTAAGCCCTATTTTATAGAGAACAAATTCTCTTAATGGTTATCGGATCATAACCAAAAGCCCGTTAACCTGCTCCATTAATTTAAGTTAAAATAAACCAAACTATGATGGTTTATTTTAAGTTAAAACGAACCGAACCAACTTTGGTTCATTCGTTTAAAACAAACCAAACCCTTTGGTTTATTCTCCTCCATTGGATTAGAACCAAATCAATTTGGTTCATCCATCATGTCTTCATAAGACACAGCCCATCCACGCTTCCATTGCCACTGAAACGATTTCATGCTCGCTCCATGTTTGGCCCAACCAAACCTAGTTTCTCTCGTTATGAGAATCTCATTCTCAAGCTTGTTTTAAATCTTTCGGATTACACTCGATGTGCGTGTGACCAAATAGGTTCTTGGTTTATGTTGGTCGTCTATAATTAACCATTAATTATAGAATGATCATGAGTGGCAACTAGTAGTACATCATGATCCCCAATTAATCGAAAAGATCAACAGTTGATCCAGAACTACTTCTGAAACACTTCAACAACTCGAATGAATTGTGCCACATTCCCTTCACTCATCTTATACCCACTTGGTTCAGGACATGGTCTATAGTGTCAGTCTCCACTAGGTTGACTACATCACACCTAGCCCAAGTATCATTTCCTCGTCCTACGAATTCTAGTTACTGCACATGTATCGAAGAGTACCTTACTCTAAACATGTAATGCTTTGGCCAAAGACTTTAGTAACAATCCGACAAGAAGCCATGGGTATACATCTCCTCGCAAAGAGTGGTGAATCCTTTATAGGCTATTCAAACACCTTTGATCACTTCGACTTATACCCAATCATCCCGGGTCCACATCTCCTTAGAGATGCTTGCTTAAGATGTCAAAGCATAAGTCTTTATGATCAAGATGACTTGAATACCGTAAGTCAATGGAACATCGCACTTAAGCTGCAGTAAGAACTTCATTGACATATCTATATATGCAGAGAACCATATGAAGTCTTACGGCTGGTCACTCCAATCAACTAGTTACCATAACTAGCATCCACGATTAACTCCGGACATCACAATGTCTCCAGCCAGTGAGAATCAGCTGCTTTGATACACCAAGGAGTATACCTCGTGCTAGTCTCGACAGAATCAATAGTGTCCAAATCCATCAATTCATCGACTAGGGATAATTCCGATACATCACAATTACACATGTAGAGATACTCACTAGTTGTGGTCCAATAACAAATTCTCTCATGCTGTGAATCGTATCATGGACATTCAGTAAATGAGTTTAAGATCTAATCAAATACATGAAAACATGTATACTCAAATAGTGAATCTTCATTTATCATATAAATGGTTCAAACATAAGGCGATTGCCTTAGGACATCTCTCATATATTACTAATATAAATAATACTTGGATCCCGATCATAAATACAAAAGTCGGCGATCCGTACATCGTCTATTCCACGGCTACTCATAGAATAGAGGATGGTCGCTTGAACAACGAGTTTGTTCAAGTGACCTCTTTAAACGAATAGCACGACGATGACTTGGTTGTTTTGGCAATCCCTTTTATCTAGGATTAATTTTTTTTAATCCGGGGACATTGATGGGATCACCATGATCAAGCAACCGAGGTGAAGTGGGAAGCGAAGTTTCCCCTCACAGACTCGATAAGCAAAACCCTTCACTACTGTGCTTAGGCAATACGAGGGGTGACAGCCCTCGTATCTAAGATTTAGGGGATTTTATACAAGGAACCTAGGGGTAAACCTGATCTCCTGTAACTATGGGTAGAAGGTTGCGGTGGAATCAGAAACGGTTCATCGTAGGGATTGATTTTACATCCTCGTACCGTCTATCCCGTCCTTTTAGGCGGAGATAGCTTCCGGTAGATGTGGCGGCTCATCGAGAGAGTGTATGATGTCCCTTCCACAAAACCATAGATAAACGTCTAGACAACACCAATTGACAGCATCATTTTGTGATACACAAGCGAAACCGAAGTTGTAGAATCACCATTGAAGACCTCGACACACTCCCTTCCTCCTCCGTGTGACACCGTATAGAGTAAAGTCCACCGACAGCCCTCACCCATCGAAACCTCTTAGAGTTACATCCGAACAATTACAACCACTGAATATATTGATATTCGAATCCCAGTCCCTGTGGGATCTATTAGGATGTATACTGAAAAGTCTATCTTTTGTATGAACATCTTTATTTTGAAATAAGAATTACATGATCATTGTTTGCATATTTATGGTTATGCATATTATCTAATACATTACATTGTAGATAACATGGTGTGTAGTGTCACACGGGACATCAGGTTATCAGTTCCTTATAGAGTATAAGTAAAGGCTCACAACTAAGATGGTTTTGGACAAACCATTGGTATGGTTGTAGTGTGATTTGGTATTGGTTTATCTTGACCATAGAATTACACTAGTACACTTTGTGTGTATTGAGCAGGACCGACATAGAGGTGATTCGATTTATTGCTGACTATACAATCGAATCGGACCTCAGATATTATGTTGTTCATGCTCTTAATCCCGATATAATAAAAGGCACATATACTTAGTAATCATTTCTTTGATTTACCAATGGGCAAGATTTATAGAGTAAATCGATAGGCTCGGTAAGTTGGGAGATGATATTATTTATATGGTGTGTCATTGATTATAGGAGGAAACCGTGTCCTATATATTAGGATGATGATGTCCCCTTGAGGAGCTCATAAGGTTCATCATGTAAACCCTGCAGGTGGACTTGGTCCGGCATGATGATAAGGTTGAGTGGTACTACTCATAGAGTTAGATGTTGATTAATTAATTGTCAGTAAATTAATTAATCGACGGACATTCGAGATCTTAAACACGGGGAGAAAAATATACAAATAATATATGGAGCTCATATTAACTTATGGGGGTTGGTGAGGTAGATCAATGATAATCCTCTAGTGGAATGGATTATCATTAATGGATCAGACTTTATGTGGGCTTGATCCATTGGGTGGCCAAGATCCAACTCCTCCTCATGGTCCCTATTGTAGCCTATTAAAACCCTCTTGAAGCCTAGATCCGATGGTGGAGAATGGAACTCTAGATCCGATGGTGGAGAATAGAACTCTAGATCCGACGGTGGAGATTAAATCACTAGATCCGACGATTGAGATTAAATCTCTAGATCCGACGGTTGAGATTAAATCCCTAGAACCGACGATGGAGATTAAAATAAGGCTTAAGCCTAACTCTATAAAAGGAGGCCAAGGCTTGGGCGTGAAAACCAATTGGGAGATTAGGGTTCTGGAGCTTGGCTTGAGAGGAGAGGTGGGTGGCGGCAACCCTAGGTTTTGTCCATCCTTGTGGGGGACGGCAAACACAAGACTAGGGTTTGGTGTTTTCCCTTGGCCGGCGGCATCAACACCACCCTCTCTCTCTCTAGACCAGCGACAGCTCCTCCCTCTCTCTTTCTCTCTCTAGGTTGGTCGGCGGCAACCTTCCTTCAAGGTTGGCCGGCACTCCTCCACCTCTCTTTGGGTCGGCGGCAAGCTTCAAGCTTGGAGCTTGTTGGTTGGTCCTAGATAGGAAAAGAGTTTCGTTTCTATACTTCCTCTTGTTCGGAGCGAGCAATGAAAGGAAGATCGTGATTGAGGAGGCTTCATCTCTTGGAGGATCGTTGCCCACACAACATCCAAGAGGTGTATAGGACATACGATAGAAGACCTTGAGGTAAACAAGAGGTATAAATCTTGTTTTTGTTTTTCCTTTTGCTTCTTTGTATATTGTATGTATGGCATGTGGCTAAATTTACTTGGAACCCGAATATAAACACAAAAACCGACGATCCGTACATCGTCTATTCCGCAGCTATTCGAATAATAGAAGTTGGTTGCTTGAACAACCAGTTTGTTCAAGTGACGACGATGGAATGGTTGATTGGGTAATCCCTCTATGTCAAGGATTAATTTTTAATCCGGGGATGTAGACGGGATCGCCATGAACAAGCGACCGAGTTGAAGTGGGAAGCAAAGTTTCCTACCTTCAGGATCAATAATCTTTATTACTTGATGACATCCGTGCACTTGCAGGCATTGAGCGCGAGCGCACGCTTTGAGTCCTCAACGGTCTCCGTCGTGAGATTTGAGGTCGCGTTCATGTGCATCAATAGCGCTAAAATTTTTTACAAATTTAGAGATCGTAGATGAGTTATACTATTTAGTAATGTGACCTGATGCTAAAGTTCAACTGTATGATGTATGCATTGTAAATGGGATTCAATATCATACGAGTCCCGTGATTTATGCAGAACTACTCAAAATAGTGGGGTCAACCTACCATACTCTAACGATGGGGACAATTTAGATTTTTTTTTTTGTGTTGAAGGATGTGGTTCAAATATTTTACTCTTTTAGGTATAAAGTCCAATTATTTTGGTGTGAATGGTTCCAATGTAATCCAAAAAAAAATCGTTGGTGGAAGAGTATGATCTCTTGTGTATTGACACTTCTAAAACATGGTATGATGATGACCCATTCATTTTGGCAAACCAAGAAAATAAAGTACATTATTTGAATGATATCAAGCATGGAGGTCATTGAAAGGTAGTGAAAAGGGTTCATCACCGAGAACTATACGAAGTAATTGAAGTTGATAAAGTATCTGAAGATTTTGAGGTTGGTAATATCTTGAATATAGAGCCAAACCAAGAGATTTCATCCAATGATTCAACTTCAGTAGTCGGTGAAGACTTAGAGATAACTCAACTATGTCGATTAGATGTTGAGAATCAACAACTAAATATGGTAAATGCACAAGTGGATCTGGATAGGGTCGCTCAAAGTAATCGTATGGATGAGGGTGAAGATAGTGAAATTGACAGTGAGGCGAATGATCATTTATCCTTTTCAGATGACGATAGCGATTAGATGTATTTATATGGTATTTATATTATTCTTCATTTATAATTCATGTATTTAAGATAATTTTTCATTATATGTCGATCTACATTTAATGCTTATGTCACAGCTATGCTGCCTAACAGAATGTTGGGTTTCCCCGGTACCGACGTGGGTGTGCGTTCGAATATATTTCGTAAACATGCACACAACGGAAGCAAAAATAAGTAATAAACTAATTTATTACAACACACACACTACACGCATACAAGGATACATCAAGTGTAGACATAATCACTATTTCAAATTTTGCAATAAATAAACTAATCTAGGTATACCTGACGAATTACGTGAAGCAGAAATGACATCAACCAAGCGACCCTCGCGAGTTTCGCCTCTATCCGTATCCACGCCACGTATCATTGGGATAGCTTCACAAAGCCACGAGCCCCGACTTTACGAGAGGTACTAACTTCGCATTCAAGTCGTTGTGATCCGAGAGACGATCATAATCCGAATAAAATTCGGATCCAAAAATTGAGTTCCATGAACTCGCTTCTTGGAAGAAGTTTTCGTCAACCAATTAACGAAACCTTGGTCCTCCACCAAAGGGGATTGCCGGAGATCCAATACCCAACAAGTAGGCCACATCTAGAGCATAAAACGTTGACCAAATGACCTCTCCACGAAGAGGACAACAAGCTGTCGCCAAAGACTTGGCCAGCTGCCCTTGATGGCCGGCAACTAAGGGAGGATGGCCGGAGGAGTTGCCGGCGACTGGTGGATGGTCGGCGGCAAGGAAGAGGAGCAGCAATTCCAATGGGCGGCGGCACAAGGAGTTGGGCGGCAACCACACCTCTCCTAGGGTTGGGTGGCAACAATAAGGGAGGAGAAGAGAAAAACAGCTAGGGTTTCCAAAACCTTGAACCGATTCATTACAAAAAACCCTTAAGCTGTGTTTTTATAAAGAACATATTCTCCTAATGGTTATTGGTTCATAACCAAAATCCATTAACCCGCTCCAATAATTTAATTTAAAATAAACCAAACCGCGTTGGTCTATTTTAAGTTAAAATGAATCGAACCAATTTCGATTCATTCGTTTAAAACAAAACAACCCCTTTGGTTTATTTTCCACCATTGGATTAGAACCAAATCTATTTGGTTCATCCATCAAGTCTTCATAAGACTCGGGCCATCCATGCTTCCGTTGTGACTGAAACAATTTCATGCTCGCTCTTCGTTTGGTCCAACCAAACCATGTCTCTCTCGATCTGAGAATCCTATTCTCAAGCTCATTTTAAATCCTTCGGATAACGTTCATTGTGCATGTGATCGGATTACACTCGTTGTGCGTGTGACCAAATAGGTTCTCGGTTTATGTTGGTCATCTATAATTAACCTTTAATTATAGAACGATCATGAGTGGCACCTAGTAGTACATCATGATCCCTAATTAACCAGAAAATCAACGGTTGATCCCAGAACCTTTACTGAAACCCTTCAGCAGCTACAATGAATCGTGCCCCATTCCCTTCACTCATCTTATACCCACTTGGTTCAGGACATGGTTCATTGTGTCAGTTCCTACTAGGCTGACTACGTCACACCTAGCCCAAGTATTACTTCCTCGTCCTACGGATTCTAGTTACTGCACATGTATCCAAGAGTACCATACTCTAAACATGTAATACTTTGGCCAAAGACTTTAGTAATAATCCGACGATAGACCATAGGGTATACATCTCCTCGCAAGGAGTGGTGAATCCTCTGTAAGCTATTCAAACACCTTCGGCCACTTCGACTTATACCCAATCTTTCCGGGTCTACATCTCCTCAGAGATGCTTGCTTAAGATGTCAAAGCATAAGTCTTCATGACCAAGATGACTTGAATACTGCAAGTCGAAGGAACATCGCACTTAAGCTGCAGTAAGAACTTCATAGACATATCCATATATGCAGAGAACCATATGAAGTCTTATAGCTAGTCACTCCAATGAACTAGTTACTATAACTAGCATCCACGATTAACTCCGGACATCCTAATGTTTCAGCCAGTGAGGAACAGCTGCTTGGATAAACCAAAGAGTATAACTCTTGCTAGTCTTAACAGAATTGATGGTGTCCGAATACATCAATTCATTGACTATAGATGATTTCAATACATCATAATTACACATGTAGAGATACTCACTAGTTGTGATCCAATAATAAATTCTCTCATGCTATGAATCGTATTGTGGACATTCAGCAAATGAGTTTGAGATCCAATCAAATACATGAAAACATGTATACTCAAATAGTGAATCTTTATTTATCAAATAAATGGTACAACCATAAGGCGATTGCATTAGGTCATCTCTCATATATCACTAACAAGCTCCCACTTGTCCTAATGCCAATCACCATAGTATCCAATACCATAAGCTCTATCATAACCCTCAAACTTACTTTGAGGTAAGGCCTTAGTTAAAGGATCCGCTAAGTTCCTTTCAGTGGAAATCTTCTCGATTTGTATTTCCTTCCTACTTATGATCTCTCTGATCAAGTGATAGCGGCGAAGCACATGTTTGGATCATTGATGAGACGACACCAAGTTCAGAGATGAACTTATTGATCCAAACCACTTCGTTTGCTACTTCTAAAGCTGCAATGTATTCTGCCTCAGTGGCAGAATCTGCTATAGTGTCTTGCTTGGAACCTTTTCTAACTTATTGCGCCTCCATTCAAGGTGAATATGTACCCACACTGAGACCTAGAATCATCCTTGTCTATCTGGAAGATAGCATCTATATACTCATGTATCACTATATCACCCTCACCATATATTAGGAACACATCCTTAGTTCTTCTTAAGTACTTAAGGATTATCTTAACAGCGGCCCAATGATCCATTCCTGGATCAGATTGGTATCTTCTCATGACACTCAGAGCATACGATACATCGGGCCTCGTACATAATATAGCATACATGATAGATCCTATTGCAGATGCATAGGGGATCTTACTCATGCAAATCCTCTCATCTTCTGTGCGTGGACACATAAACTTCGAAAGGTGTATCCCATGCATGATGGGAAGGAAACCTTTCTTGGATTCTGACATGCTAAACCTTTTTAGCACTCAGTCTATATATGTAGACTGTGAAAGACCAAGCAACCATTTCGATCTATCTCTATTGATCTTGATCCCGAGGATGTAGGTCGCTTCTCCCAGGTCTTTCATGGAGAATGTTTTGGATAACCAAATTTTAAACAACTGTAAGATAGATATATCATTTCCTATAAGTAATATGTCATCGACATACAATACTAGGAACACGACTGCACTCCCACTAACCTTCTTGTACACACAGGGTTCGTCTGGATTTTGTGAGAAATCAAGCCTTTTGATTGTCTCATCAAAATGGATATTCCAGCTCCTGGATGCTTGCTTCAGTCCATAAATGGACCATCGAAGTTTGCATACCTTGGTTTTATCAACCAATGTGAAATCGTCAGATTGTATCATATACACATCCTCGAGTAGGTTTCCATTAAGGAAAGCTTTTTTCACATTCATCTGTCATATCTCATAATCATAATGAGCCGCTATGGCCAGGAGCATCCGAATGGATTTAAGCATAGCTACCGTTGAATAGGTCTCATCATAATCAACACCTTGCTTTTAACAATAGCATTTCGCCAATAATCTAGCCTTAAAGGTAATCACATTACCATCCATGTCAGTCTTCTTCTTGAAAACCCACTTGCCCCCTATAGGCTTAATCCCTTCAGGTGGGTCCACCAAGTTCCAAACTTGATTTTCATATATGGAATCCATTTCCGATTTCATGGCTTCATGATACGATTTATATGATAAGGCAATCGCCTTATGTATGAACCATTTATATGATAAATGAAGATTCACTATTTGAGTATACATATTTTTATGTATTTGATTGGATCTTAAACTCATTTACTGAATGTCCACAATACGATTCACAGCATGAGAGAATTTGTGATTGGATCACAACTAGTGAGTATCTCTACATGTGTAATTGTGATGTATCGGAATTATCACTAGTCGATGAATTGATGGATTTGGACACCATCAATTCTGTCGAGACTAGCACGAGGTATACTCCTTGGTGTATCCAAGCAGCTGATTCTCACTGGCTGGAGACATTGTGATGTCCGGAGTTAATCGTGGATGCTAGTTATGGTAACTAGTTCATTGGAGTGACCAGCCTTAAGACTTCATATGGTTCTCTGCATATATAGATATGTCAATGAAGTTCTTACTGTAGCTTAAGTGCGATGTTCCTTTGACTTGTGGTATTCAAGTCATCTTGATCATAGAGACTTATGCTTTGACATCTTAAGCAAGCATCTCTAAGGAGATGTGGACCCGGGATGATTGGGTATAAGTCGAAGTGATCGAAGGTGTTTGAATAGCCTATAAAGGATTCACCACTCCTTGCGAGGAGATGTATACCTATGGCCTCTCGTCGGATTGTTACTAAAGTCTTTGACCAAAGCATTACATGTTTAGAGTAAGGTACTCTTCGATACATGTGGAGTAACTAGAATCTGTAGGACGAGGAAATGATACTTGGGCTAGGTGTGACGTAGTCAGCCTAGTGGGGACTGACACTATAGACCATGTCCTGAACCAAGTGGGTATAAGATGAGTGAAGGGAATGGGGCACGAATCATTCGCGCTGCTGAAGGGTTTCAGAAATAGTTCTGGATCAACCGTTGATCTTTTCGGTTATTTGGGGATCATGATGTACTACTAGGTGCCACTCATGATCGTTCTATAATTAATGGTTAATTATAGACGGCCAACATAAATCGAGAACCTATTTGGTCACACGCACAATGAGCGTAATCCGAAGGATTTAAAATGAGCTTGAGAATGGGATTCTCAGACCAAGAGAAACTAGGTTTTGTTGGACCAAACAAGAAGCGAGCATGAAATCGTTTTAGTCGCAATGGAAGCGTGGATGGGCCGTGTCTTATGAAGACATAATGGATGAACCAAAATGGTTTGGTTCTAATCCAATGGAGGAGAATAAACCAAAGGGTTTGGTTTATTTTAAACGAATGAACCAAAAGTTGGTTCGGTTCGTTTTAACTTAAAATAAACCATCATGGTTTGGTTTATTTTAACTTATATTGTTAGTATGAGCCCTTAGTGCCAATTATGAGATGATTGGTGAGGGAGACTTTTGTATTATATTCTTGCATTAATAAAGGCAAAGATTGATTATTATATTTCTTTATGCATGTGCCAGCTAAATAAATATAATAATGTCCATGAATAGTAGGTTGTTATCTACAGTATATCAATTGGTAGAATTGATTATGAGAAGCTGTAGAGAACACTATTCTTAAATATTCCTAGTCGAGTATTGTATTAATAGACAAGGGCTATATTGATACATTGAGACTAGCATGTAGGTCAATGGATGACTTGATCTCACAAGTCATGGATATGTGATATCACATTGATACATGGGTATATATATTGGAGACTATATATACTGAATTGACCCACCATGAGAAAGTATCATGGATCTTTATATGAGTGTCATATACTTTCTCATGTGACTATTGGTATGAATAGTCCTTAGACCTGAAGTCACTACGGTTCCCTACATAAGGAGTTATGTACTTTGGTATCGTCTAACGTCACACCGTAATTGGGTGACTATAACGGCGATCACTGAGTATGTAACGAATTATGCGGAGGGATGTGAGTGATGTAGATGGGATCTATCCCTCCCATATGACGGGAGTGATATCTTTGGCCTCTTGATAGAGTAGGACCACGAAATGTATGGTCATGCTCAAATGAGTCGATATGAGATATTGAGCTCATTTGTTTGAGTGAGTCTACTTGGGGATCAAGAAACATAAAGATTGATAAGAGGGTGACATGGTCTATGCCTCATTGATCGATCTGTGATATCAAGGATAGAAGGACTCTGTCATATGATAATAGTCACGGAAGAGGTTGTCGGATCTCGACATTCTCATCACTTGGGTAGCAATGATGTATTGCTAGATGTCGCTCATTGCTTATGTATCTAAAATGGTCTTGGATACATTGCCAACGTTATGAGAGCCTATAGGGTCACACACAAAGAACATATTATTTTGGAGAGGAAATCATTTTGGTTTGACTAAAATGAATTATTAGTTAATTTGATTAACTAGAATGAGTAAGACTCATTACTTGGCTAAATTTGAGTTGGACTCAAATTGATTTATGTTGAGTTAGACTCAAGTCAAACCAAGAGAAGAAGGCTAAAATGAATAATACACGAATTAATAATATAATACATGAATTAATAATATAATACACGAATTAATAAATGGGGTTTAAAATGGGATTTAAAACTCATTAATGTGCATTTAATGAGCATTAATTGACTTCCTTTCTTTTACCATGAAGAATAAGGAAGTGCATTTAATGTCTCATTAAGGTGTATTATGGTTGCTTCTTCTTCTTCAATGTGGACAATAAAAAAAGAAAATGAGATTTTATTTTTTTTTTCATTCACAACACAAGAGGGCCAAGTATAGAGTGGAAAAGTGAGACCTTGGAGTGGTTGCTAGCACAACCGAAAGGGCTTACCTCTTCCCTCCAAGATCGTGTGTGTGTGCACCGTAGAGGCGTGGACATTCTGACCACGCTGAGATCCGCAAGTGTTGCTGACTGGAATTCGAAGGGCACACTTCGAAGGTAATCTCGATTCCTATATGATAGAATCGATAATTGAAACGAGTATATTTTTTTTGCTTGGATCTCTGGAGGGATCCTAAGTTTTCCGCTGCGAATTTTGTTTATCGCTCGGGATCCCTACATATATTAATGGAATGGGTTAACGGGCCTCATGGTTATAATCCAATAACCATTAAGAGAATTAGTTCTCTATAAAAGAGGGCTTAAGGGATTGTTAAGCCCTAATCCAAAACCCTAACCTAGTTTTGGCCGCCCACCTCTCCTCCTTGGTGATTTCGGCGCCAACACCTCCACTTGCCGCCGCCCACCATCAAGCTCCAACCGGCGTCCAGAAGGTGCTGACCTTCCCTCTTGCCGGCGTCGAGCTGCTGCCGGTTGGTGCTCCGGTGATCTTCCTTGGGTTCGGTAATAAGGTGAGCTTCCACCTTTCTTTTGGCCGGCCCTTACTCCTCCACCAAAGCTGTCCAGTTTTCTGGACAGCTTGTTTTCTTCTCGTCGGAGCATCGTTTGGACGACATTTGGAGCTCCGACAGTGCCTTACTTACCGGGGATTCGATCTCCCATAATCCTTTGAGGTGGAGGACGAAGGATTCGTCAAACGGTTGACGAATACCTCTCCGGAGAAGCGAGTTTTGAGGACTCATTTTTGGATCCGAATTTGGATTCGGATCGTGATCCTCTCTCGATCACGTCGTCTTCAACACGAGGCTAGTAACCCATACGAAGACGAGGCTCGTGACTTAGTGAAGTCATCCCGAAGATACTCGGCGTGGATACGGATAGAGACGATTCTAGCGAGGATCGTTCCTGTTGATGTCGTTCCCGCTACACGTGATACGAAAGGTATACGTAGTTAAATTTCCTTTTATTGCAAATTTAAATTTATGGTTATGTCTACACATGTTGTACTATGCATGCGTGTGATGTGTGTGTTGTAATAAATGTAGATTTATTATTTTTATTTCTTCCGTTGTGCACATGTTTACGAAACATGTTCGAACACACACTCGCCGCGGTGCCGAAAACCCAACAGTGGTATCAGAGACCAGGTTGTGTTTCGACATAATCGTAAAATGGTTTTGTGATAGTCATAATGATATTTTTGGAAATTTTCTACTTTTGGAAAGTTAGAAGTATTTATGGAAATTTTCAATTTTGGAAAGTCTAGAAGTATTTATGGAAATCTTCCACTTTTGGAAAGTTGGAAGTATTTATGGAAATTGATATTTTCCATAAATAAAATATTTGATTAGATTTTGGAAATTTGTTTCCTAATTTAATCTTGATTTGATTTGGGAAATCAAATCTTAAAATATTTTATTTCCATAAGTAGCTTTGATGATTTAGGAAATTAGTTTCCTAAATTGACTTTCCTTAATCAACTATTTCCACAAATAAAATATGTGATTAGATTTGGAAATTTGTTTCCTAATTTAATCATGATTTAATTTGGAGAATCAAATCTTAAACATATTTTATTTCCATAAATAGTTATGACATATAAGGAAATTATGTACATGACATAATTGTATGTCATGTAATTGCATTGGATGCATATCATTATGTCATGCGTGTCGTGACATGTAGATGTATGTTATGTATGTCATGTCATGTAGATAATAGTTATTTGCATGCAAAGAGGATGAGACATAAAAACCTTTAAACAATATTAAAGACTACACCTTCCATTAATATGGTTAGAACCAGAGTTCCGTTTCTTGTTTGGGTTGTTGGACTCTCTCCAAGCCCAGCTCGAACCCGAACATGTTCAAACCATGGAATAGTTTAATACTAATATGGTAAGAGTTAGAGGTCAATCGTTAGCTTTGGTTGTTGGACTCTCTCCAAGCTGGGCTAATTGGTTGAATGCGCTCTAACCATATTAAAACTATTTCTCGATTAATGGGTTGGCTTTAACCTGGAGCATCGGCTTGTTGGACTCTCTCCAAGGTCGATGTAAAGGGAGGTGAAGTTGGGCTCTATGCATATGATGCATACTTGTTAATGTGTTAACAACCCGATGTATGTGTGAACATTCAATTAGTTGATAGCACATTGTGATAGTTGCATATATGTGATATGCAATCGGTATAGTTGATACCTACCGTCGTAGTTATGAATGGCTTGTTGGACTCTTTCCAAGGTTGTTCATATCTATGATGAATATCAGCCCATTCGGAGATGGACCTACGATCTCCCAAAGTGATTTTGGGGTTTTTGAAATTCGAAAAATGAATGGGATTTATAAATGTATATTGATGCATTTTAAAAATCATTTTCTCATATATGCTCGTTTTGTATTTCTAGGTCAATCGTTTGATCATCACGTCTTTGAATTTGTGCACTATTTTGGATTCAAACAAACTGACTGGGCTTAACTTCCTGGACTGGCTTAGAAACCTGAGAATTGTTCTCAAGGCGGAAAAGCTAGCATATGTCCTTGAAGAGACTCTTCCCAACCATCCTAAGGACGCATCAAATGTTGGTCTAAATGTCGCCCATCGTAATACGCGGGCGCATTCTAATGGGCGAGTTGCGATCATGCTAAGCCGCGATGGTACCGAGCAAAAGCAAAGATGAGCATATGGATGCTAATACTATGGTCTTCCATCTTCATGAGTTGTTCGATGAGCAAGCGAGATCCGAAATGTTCGAGGTCTCTAGGCTCCTCTTCACCACGAAGATGCAAGAAGGTTCGTCTATAGTGCAGTTTGTGCTAAAGATGAATGGGTACATCGAGCGGCTAGCCACCCTCAGGTTTGTGATGGATCACGAATTAAGTATTGACTTAATTCTGCATTGTTTGCCTAAGAGTTTCTCATACTTTGTGATGAACTATCGGATGAAAAAATTAGAATCCACTATTCCTGAGCTCCTCAATATGCTGAAGACTGTGGAGCCTTCTGTGAAGCATGAGGAGAAGGCGGTTCTAAGAGGAAGGCAAAAAAACAGAAGAAAGGGAAGAACAAGAAGGCAAAGAAGGCAGAACCAACACAAAAGGGCATTTGCCATCATTGTGGCAAGGAAGGCCACTGCGAAGGAACTGCAAGATTTATCTTGAGTCCATGAAGAAGAAGAAGGCATCTGATGCCCCATCCTCTTCAGGTATCTTCGTTATTGATTGTCATTCTATTTCCTTAGACACTTGGGTATTGGATACTGGGTGTGGCTCACATATATGTAATGATATACATGGGCTAAGGAATAGAAGAAGACTCGTCAGAGGGGAGTCAAATTTGCGAGTTGGCAATGGAGCAAAGGTTGCTGCGATCGCCATCGGAACTTATTTGCTGAAGCTCCCTAGGCGACTAGTCTTGGAACTGGACAATTGCTATTATGTTCCTTCTCTAATAAAGAACATTGTTTCTATTTCCTGTTTAAATAGAAATGGTTTCTATTTGATATTTAGTAACAATTGTTGTTATATAACTTTGAAAAGCGAGCAACACGCGTGCTCGAAAGGGTAATCAATTAGACTCCTATATGTGGCATTGTCGTCTTGGCCATGTAAGCAAGAAATGCATGTCCGAATTACACCGATGTGGAATTCTGAAATCGTTTGAATTGGATTCATACGATACATGTGAATCATGCTTAAAAGGCAAGATGACTAAGTTACCTTTTACAGGAAAAAGTGAACAAGTGGGAGAGTTACTAGGTCTAATACATACTGATGTATGTGGACCTATGTCAACTCAAGCTTTAGGAGGCTATAGCTACTTCATTGCCTTCACCGATGATCACTCACGGTTTGGGTATGTGTTCTTGATGAAACACAAGTCTGAAGCCTTTGAAAGGTTCAAAGAATTCAGAAATGAAGTAGAGAAACAACATGACAAGAGTATTAAAATACTTCGATCGGATCGAGGTGGGGAATACTTAAGTCAAGAGTTTCTTGATTATCTAAGAGACAATGGCATATTGTCTCAATGGACTCCGCCATATACACCACAGCATAATGGTGTATCTGAGAGGCGTAACCGGACCTTGTTAGACATGGTCAGGTCAATGATGAATCATGCGAATCTTCCCAAGTCCTTTTGGGGCTATGCACTTCAGACAACTGTTTACTTGTTAAACAGAATGCCAACCAAGGTAGTCTCTACTACTCCATATGAGATATGGAATAGTAAGAAACCTCATGTATCTTACTTGAAGATATGGGGTTGTCCTGCTTATGTGAAGCGGACTGTATCAGATAAATTGGATGCTAAGTCTAATAAATATCTATTTATTGGATACCCTAAGGAAACAAGGGGTTACCAATTCTATCATCCTGTGGAACAAAAGGTGTTTGTTTCAAGGCATGCTATGTTTCTAGAGAAAGAGTTTCTCTTGCAAGAAAACAGTGGGAGTGTCGTCGAGCTTGATGAAGGGAGTTGCTTCGGTGGCTCATTGGCTCCCATGTCCCCGGATTAAAATTTTCACTAATGAAAGACCTAATCCGGATGGGATGAGTTTCCTTAGCACAACCAATTCGTCGTCGTGCTAACAACTTGAGTGATCTCTTGAACAAACTAGTTGTTCAAGCAACACAACTCTTCTAGTTGGTTAGCCGCGGAAGAGACGACGGACAGATCGCCGATTTTTGTGTTTGTCTTCGGGGTCCATGATTATACAAAATATATACAAATGCACACTTGTATAATCAACACATAAAAGAACATGCTAAGATCAGAAAATAAATTTGTAAAACTTTTATACCTCACGATCTTCTACCGTATGTCCTATCCTCCTCGTGGACGACGTGTGGGCGAAGATCCTCCACGAGTAGAAGCCTTCTAGATCGCGTTCTTCCCTTCCTTGTTCGCTGTGAACAAAGAGAAGAACCGAACAAAACTTCTCCTTTCTAGAACAGGCCACCAAGCAAAGGAGCTCGATGTAACCGCCGGCCAAGGAATGAATGGATGAGTGTCGGCCACTTGTGACAATGTTGCCGCCGGCCACCTAGAGGTTGGAGAAGCGCCGGCCACCAAGAAGATGGAGAACCGCCGGCCACCAAGGAGCAAAGGAGGAGGAAGAGGGCCTTCCAAAGCTAGGAGAAGGAAGGAGTGAGCGCCGGCCACCAAGGAGAAAAGGAAGAAACCCCAATCACCTTCCTTGTTGCCGCCCAAACCTAACCAAAACCCTAGCCGCCTAAAACACTTGAGAGGCAAAACCCTAATCCAAAAATGAACCATACTTGCCGCCCAACCTAAGCCCTCTATTTATAGAATTGGGCTTAAGCCTCCTTTAATCTCCACCGTCGGATCTAGGGTTTTATCCCAACCGTTGGATCTAGGATTTCGTCCCAACCGTCGGATCTAGGATTTCATCCCAACCGTCGGATCTAGGGTTTCATCCCAACCGTCGGATCTAGGGTTTCATTCCAACCGTCGGATCTAGGGATTTAATCCCAACCGTCGATTCTAGGGATTTAATCCCAACCGTCGATTCTAGGGTTTCATCCCAACCATCGGATCTAGGGATTTAATCCCAACCGTTGGTTCTAGAGTTTTGTTTTACATCCTTGGATCTAGACTTCACGAGGATTATATTAGGCTACGATAGGGACCATAACAAGGAGTTGGATCTTGGCCACTCGATGGATCGGAACCACACAAACTTGATCCGTCAATGATGTTCCATTCCACTAGAGGATCATCATTGAACTACCTCACCAACCCCCATAAATCAATATGGGCTACATATATTATTTGTACATCCATCTCTCCATGTTTAAGATATCGAATGTCTGTCAATTAATTGATTTACTGACCATCAATTAATTAACATCTAACTCCTCGAGTAGTACCACTCAACCTTATCATCATGTTGACTAAGTCAACCAGCTGGGTTTACATGATGAACCTTATGAGCTCCTCAAGGGGACATCATCAACCTAATATATAGGACACGGTTTCCTCCTATAATCAACGGCACACCATGTAAATAATATCATTTCCCAACTTACCGGACATATTGATTTAATCCATTTGAATCTCACCCTTTGGTAAATCAAAGAAATAAATACTAAATATATGTGCCCATTATTATATCGGGATTAAGAGCATGTACAACATAATATCCGAGGTCCGATTCAATTATGTAGTCAGCAATAAATTGAATCACCTCTATATCGGTCCTGCTCAGTACACCTAAGTGTACTAGTGTAACTCTATGTTCAAGACAAAACAATACCAAGCTACACTACAACCATGCCAATGGTTTGTCCAAAACCATCTTGGTTGTGATCCTCTACTTATATTCTACAAGATACTGATAACATGAACTTCTGTGCCACACCAAGCACCATGTTATCTACAATGTAAAATATTAGACAATATGCACACATATAATAAATATATAAAGTGCAAACAATGATCATGTGATTCTTATTTCAAAATAAAAATGTTCATACAAAAAGAGCTAGGCTTTCAGTATACATTCCAACACTTGAGGAGGCTCGAGAGACTCAAATAGACATTTATGAGATACCTAGTGAAGCACAACATCTGACAACTCATAGTGATGAGAAATCGGCTGGACCTATTGTAACACCACATCTTCGTAGATCTGGTAGAACACGCAATATTCCTGAGAGATATGGATTTCTCGTAAGAGAATCGAACGACGTGTTACTCATTGATGATGAGGAGCCTACCAGTTATGAAGAAGTGCTGACAAGTTCAGAAAGGGATAAGTGGCTTGATGCCATGAAGTCGTAAATGGATTCCATGTATGAAAACCAAGTTTGGAACTTAGTTGACCCACCTGAAGGCATAAAGCCTATAGGGTGCAAGTGGGTTTTCAAGAAGAAAACCGACATGGATGGTAATGTGATTACCTATAAGGCTAGATTGGTGGCGAAAGGATATCGTCAAAAGCAAGGTGTTGATTATGACGAAACCTATTCGCCTGTAGCTATGCTTAAATCCATTTGGATGCTCCTAGCCATAGCGGCTCATTATAATTATGAGCTATGGCAGATGGATGTGAAAACAGCTTTCCTTAATGGAAACTTGCTCGAGGACGTGTATATGATACAACCTGAGGGTTTCACATCGGTTGATAAAACCAAGGTATGCAAATTACGACGATCCATTTATGGATTGAAGCAAGCATCCAGGAGTTGGAATATCCATTTTGATGAGACAATCAAAAGGTTTGATTTCTCACAAAATCCAGATGAACCTTGTGTGTACAAGAAGGTTAGTGGGAGTGCAGTCATGTTCCTAATATTATATGTCGATGACATATTACTTATAGGAAATGATGTTTCAATCTTACAGTCAGTTAAGGTTTGGTTATCTAAGACATTCTCCATGAAAGACCTGGGAGAAGCAACCTACATCCTCAGGATTTAGATCTATAGAGATAGATCGAAACGGTTGCTTGGTCTTTCGCAGTCTACATATATAGACCGAGTGGTAAAGAGGTTTAGCATGTCAGAATCCAAGAAAGGTTTCCTACCCATCAGGCATGGGGTACACCTTTTGAAGTCTATGTGTCCGCGCACAGAAGACGAGAGGATTTGCATGAGTAAGATTCCCTATGCATCCACAATAGGATCTATCATGCATGCTATGTTATGTACGAGGCCCGATGTATCGTATGCTCTGAGTGTCACGAGCAGATACCAGTCTGATCCAGGAATGGATCATTGGGTGGCTGTTAAGACAATCCTTAAGTACTTAAGAAGAACTAAGGATGTGTTCCTAATATATGGAGAACGGGACATGGTGATACACGGGTATACGGATGTCAGCTTCCAGATAGACAAGGATGATTCCAGGTCTCAGTCTGGATACGTGTTCACCTTGAATGGGGGCGCAGTGAGTTGGAAAAGTTCCAAACAAGACACTGTAGCGGATTCTACCACTGAGGCAGAATACATTGCAGCTTCAGAAGCAGCAAAGGAAGCGGTTTGGATCAAGAAGTTCGTTTATGAACTTGGTGTGATTCCGACCATTATTGAAGCAATACCGGTCTACTGCGACAACAATGGAGCAATAGCACAGGCGAAAGAGCCAAGGTCTCATCAACGATCCAAACATGTGCTTCGCCGCTATCATCTTATCAGAGAGATCATCAGTAGGAACGAAATACAAATCGAGAAAATTCCCACTGAAAGGAACTTAGCGGATCCTTTGACTAAGGCATTTCCTCAAAATAAGTTTGAGGGTCATGTTAGAGCTTATGGTATTGGATACCGTAGCGATTGGCATTAGGCCAAGTGGGAGTCTGTTAGTAATATATGAGAGATGTCCTAAGGCAATCGCCTTATGTATGAACCATTTATATGATAAATGAAGATTCACTATTTGAGTATACATATTTTTATGTATTTGATTGAATCTTAAACTCATTTACTGAATGTCCACGATACGATTCACAGCATGAGAGAATTTGTGATTGGATCATAACTAGTGAGTATCTCTACATGTGTAATTGTGATGTATCGGAATTATCCCTAGTCGATGAATTGATGGATTTGGACACCATCAATTCTGTCGAGACTAGAACGAGGTATACTCCTTGGTGTATCCAAGCAGCTGATTCTCACTGGCTGGAGACATTGTGATGTCCGAAGTTAATCGTGGATGCTAGTTATGGTAACTAGTTCATTGGAGTGACCAACCGTAAGACTTCATATGGTTCTCTGCATATATAGATATGTCAATGAAGTTCTTACTGTAGCTTAAGTGTGATGTTCCTTTGACTTGCGGTATTCAAGTCGTCTTGATCATAGAGACTTATGCTTTGACATCTTAAGCAAGCATCTCTAAGGAGATGTGGACCCGGGATGATTGGATATAAGTCGAAGTGATCGAAGGTGTTTGAATAGCCTATAAAGGATTCACCACTCGTTGCGAGGAGATGTATACCCATGGCCTCTCGTCGGATTGTTACTAAAGTCTTTGGCCAAAGCATTACTTGTTTAGAGTAAGGTACTCTTCGATACATGTGGAGTAACTAGAATCCTTAGGACGAGGAAATGATACTTGGGCTAGGTGTGACGTAGTCAGCCTAGTGGGGACTGACACTATAGACCATGTCCTGAACCAAGTGGGTATAAGATGAGTGAAGGGAATGGGGCACGAATCATTCGAGCTGCTGAAGGGTTTCAGAAATAGTTCTGGATCAACTGTTGATCTTTTCGGTTATTTGGGGATCATGATGTACTACTAGGTGTCACTCATGATCGTTCTATAATTAATGGTTAATTATAGATGGCCAACATAAATCGAGAACCTATTTGGTCACACGCACAACGAGCGTAATCCGAAGGATTTCAAACGAGCTTGAGAATGGGATTCTCAGACCGAGAGAAACTAGGTTTGGTTGGACCAAACAAGAAGCGAGCATGAAATCGTTTCAGTCGCAATGGAAGTGTGGATGGGCCGTATCTTATGAAGACATAATGGATGAACCAAAATGGTTTGGTTCTAATCCAATGGAGGAGAATAAACCAAAGGGTTTGGTTTATTTTAAACGAATGAACCAAAAGTTGGTTCGGTTCGTTTTAACTTAAAATAAACCATCATGGTTTGCTTTATTTTAACTTATATTAATGGAGCGGGTTAACGGGCCTCATGGTTATAATCCAATAACCATTAAGAGAATTGGTTCTCTATAAAAGAGGGTTTAAGGGATTGTTAAGCCCTAATCCAAAACCCTAACCTAGTTTTGGCCGCCCACCTCTCCTCCTTGGTGATTTCGGCGCCAACACCTCCACTTGCCGCCGCCCACCATCAAGCTCCAACCGGCGTCCAGAAGGTGCTGACCTTCCCTCTTGCCGGCGTCGAGCTGCTGTCGGTTGGTGCTCCGGTGATCTTCCTTGGGTTTGGTAATAAGGTGAGCTTCCACCTTTCTTTTGGCCGGCCCTTACTCCTCCACCAAAGCTGTCCAGTTTTCTGGATAGCTTGTTTTCTTCTCGTCGGAGCTTCGTTTGAAAGACATTTGGAGCTCCGACAGTGCCTTACTTACTGGGGATTCGATCTCCGATAATCCTCTGAGGTGGAGGACGAAGGATTCGTCAAACGGTTGATGAATACCTCTCCGGAGAAGCGAGTTTTGAGGACTCATTTTTGGATCCGAATTTTGATTCGGATCGTGATCCTCTCTCGATCACGTCGTCTTCAACATGAGGCTAGTAACCCGTACGAAGACGAGGCTCGTGACTTAGTGAAGTCATCCCGAAGATACTCGGCGTGGATACGGATAGAGACGATTCTAGCGAGGATCGTTCCGGTTGATGTCGTTCCCGCTACACGTGATACGAAAGGTATACGTAGTTAAATTTCCTTTTATTGCAAATTTAAATTTACAGTTATGTCTACACATATTGTACTATGCATGCGTGTGATGTGTGTGTTGTAATAAATGTAGATTTATTATTTTTATTTCTTCCGCTGTGCACATGTTTACGAAACATGTTCAAACACACACTCGCCGCGGTGCCGGAAACCCAACAGAGACTACCTTGGTCGGAACTCTGTTTAACAAGTAAACATCAGTCTAATGTGCATAGCCCAAAAAGGACTTAGGAAGATTCGCGTGATTCATCATTGACCTAACCATGTCTAACAAGGTTTGGTTTTGCCTCTCAGACACACCATTAATCTGTGGTGTATATGGCGGAGTCCATTGAGACAATATACCATTGTCCCTTAGATAATCCAAAAACTCTTGACTCAAGTATTCACCACCTCGATCTAATCGAAGTATTTTAATACTCTTGCCAAGTCATTTCTCTACTTCTTTTCTGAATTCTTTGAACCTTTCAAAGGATTCAGACTTGTGTTTCATCAAGAACACATACCCAAACTATGAGTGATCATCGGTGAACGTAATGAAGTGGCTATAGCCTTCTAGAGCTTGAGTTGACATAGGTCCTCATACATCAGTATGTATTAGACCAAGCAACTCTCCCACCGGTTCACCTTTTCCAGTAAAAGGTAACTTGGTCATCTTACCCTTTAAGCATGATTCGCATGTATCGTATCAATCTAATTCAAACGATTCCAGAATTCCACATCGGTGTAATTTGGACATGCATTTCTTGCTCATATGGCAAAGACGACAATGCCACATGTAGGAGTCTAATTGATTATGTTTTCGAGCACGCTTGTTGCTCACTTCGATATTGAAAATATCACTGGATACGTCCAACGTATAAATACCATTACTTAAAGTTCCAGTCCCATAAAGAACATTATTCAAAGTTATGTAACAACAATTGTTACTATAAGTTAAATGGTACCCATTTCTATTTAAACAAGAAATAGAAATGATGTTCTTTATCAATGAAGGAATATAAAAGCAATTGTCTAGTTCTAAGACAAGTCCTGTAGGGAGTTTCAACAAATACATTCCAATGGCGAGTGCAACAACCTTTGCTCCATTCCCAATACGTAAATTTGACTCTCCCTTGATGAGTCTTCTTATATTCCTTAGCTCATGTATGTTATTACATATATGTGAACCACACCCGGTATCCAATACCCAAGTGTCTAAGGAAATAGAATGACAATCAATAACGAAGATATCTGAAGAAGATGGGGCATCGAATGCCTTATTCTTCTTCACGGACTCAAGATAAATCTTGCAGTTTCTTCACCAATGACCCTCCTTGCCGCAATGTTGGCAAGTTCCCTTTTGAGCTAGTTCTGCCTTTTTAGCCCTTTCCTTCTTCTCCTTTTGTTGTTCCTTTGACTTCCTCTTAGAATCTTTCTTTGAGGAATCAACTAACAGCACCGTCCCCTGCTCATGCTTCACAGAAGGCTCCACAGCCTTTAGCATGTTGAGCAGTACCATAGATAAACCTTCTTGCATCTCAGAGGTGAAAAGGAGCTTGGAGACTTTGAACCTTTCGAATCTCACTTGCTCATCAAACAACTCATAAAGATGCAAGACTTTGGTATGATCATCCATATTCTCATGCTGCTTCCGCAGCTCGGGTACCATCACGGCTAGCATGATGCAACTCGCTAGTTCAGAATCACTCACATGTTTTCGATGGGCCAACAATTGGTCCGGAGTTGCATCATCACTAGGACGGACGAGAAGAGGCACTTCGAGGACATACTCAAGCTTTTCAGCCTTGAGAATAGTTCTCAAGTTTCTAAGCCAGTCCAAAAAGTTCGGCCCAATCAATTTATTTGAATCCAAAATAGAGCACAAATTCAAAGACATCATCATCAAGCGATTAACCTAAAAATACAAATCGAGCATATATGAGAAAATGATTTTAAAATGCATCAACATACATTTATATATCCCATTCATTTTTCGAAATTCAAAAACCCTCAAAATCAATTTGGGAGATCATAGGTCCATCTCCAAATGGGCTGATATCCAACATATATAAGAATAACCTTGGAGTGAGTCCAACAAGTCATTCTTAGCTATGATGGTAGGTATCAAGTATACCGATTACATATCACGTATATGTAACTATCACAATGTGCTATCAACTAATTGAATGTTCACACATACATTGGGTTGTTAACACATTAACAAGTATGCATCATATGCATAGCACCCAACTTCACCTCTCTTCACATCGACCTTAGAGTGAGTCCAACAAATCAATGCTCCAAATTAGAGCCAACCCATTAATCGCGAAATAGTTTTAATATGGTTAGAGTGCATTCAACCAATTAGCCAAGCTTGGAGTGAGTCCAACAACCCAAACTAATGATTGACCTCTGACTCTTACCATATTAGTGTCAAACTATTCCAATGATTTAAACATGTTCAGGTTCAAGCCGGGCTTGGAGTGAGTCCAACAACCCAAACAAGAAAGGAACTCTAGTTCTAACCATATTAATGGAAGGTGTAGGCTTTAATATTGTGTAAGGGATTTAAGTTCTCATCCTCTTTGCATACAAATAACTATTATCTACATGGTATGACACACATGACATACATCTACATATCACGACATGCATGGCATAATGATATGCATCTAATGCAATTACATGGCATACAATTAGGCATGTACAAGTAGTTTCCATATTGTCAAAATTAATTTTTGGAAATAAAATATGTTTGCGATTTGATTTCCCAAATCAAATCCCGATTAAATTAGGAAATAAATTTCCAAATTTAATCACATATTCTATTTATAGAAAATATAAATTAAGGAAATTCAAATTTAATTTAAGAAATAAATTTCCTAAATTGTAATTTCCTAATCACATTAGAAAATTTCCAATTTGAATTTCTTTACTAATTAAAATTTCCATAATTATTTCTAAACTTTTCAAAAGTAGAAAATTTCCAAAAATATAATTATGACTATTGTAAAACAATTTTATGATTATGTCGAAACACAGTCGGGCTCTGATACCACTGTTGGATTTCCCCGGCACCGACGTGGGTGTGCATTCGAATATATTTTGTAAACATGCATACAGCGAAAGCAAAAAACAAGTAATAAACTAATTTATTACAACACACACACCACACGCATGCAAGGATACATCAAATGTAGATATAATTGCTATTTTAAATTTTGCAATAAAGAAATTAATCTAGGTATACCTGACGAATTACGTGAAACGGAAATGGCATCAACCAAGCGACCCTCGCGAGTTTCGCCTCTATCCGTATCCACGCCGAGTATCATCGGGATAGCATTACAAAGCCACGAGCCCCGCCTTTACGAGAGGTACTAACTCCACATTGAAGTTGTTGTGATCTGAGAGACGATCACAATCCGAATAAAATTCAGATCCAAAAATTGAGTTCCACGAACTCGCTTCTCGGAAGAAGTTTTTGTCAACCAATTGACGAAACCTTGGTCCTCCACCAAATGGGATTGCCATAGATCCAATCCCCGGCAAGTAGATCGCTGCGGGAGCACAAAATGTCAACCAAACGACCTCTCCACGAAGAGGTCAACAAGCTGTCCAAAACTAGACAGCTTGTTTTGGTGGAGGAGATAGCCGGCCAAAGACTTGGTCGGCTGCCCTTGATGGCCGACAACCAAGGGAGGATGGCCGAAGGAGTTGTCAGCGACCGGTGGATGGTCGACGGCAAGGAAGAGGAGCAGCAATTCCAATGGGTGGCAGCACAAGGAGCTTGGGCTGCAACCGCACCTCTCCTAGGGTTGGGCGGCAACAATAAGGGAGGAGAAGAGAAAAACGGCTAGGGATTCCAAAACCCTGAACTGATTCATTACAAAAAACCCTTAAGATGTGTTTTTATAGAGAACATATTCTCCTAACGGTTATTGGTTCATAACCAAAATCCATTAACCCGCTCCAATAACTTAAGTTAAAATAAACCAAACTGCGTTGGTCTATTTTAAGTTAAAACGAACTGAACCAATTTCGGTTCATTTGTTTAAAACAAACCAAACCCCATTGGTTTATTTTTCACCATTGGATTAGAACCAAACTGATTTGGTTCATCCATCATGTCTTTATAAGACTTGGCCCATCCACGCTTCCATTGCAACTAAAATAATTTCATGCTCGCTCTTCGTTTGGTCCAACCAAACCATGTCTCTCTTGATCTGAGAATCCTATTCTCAAGCTCGTTTTAAATCCTTCGGATTACTCTCGTTGTGTGTGTGACCAAATAGGTTCCTGACTTATGTTGGTCATCTATAATTAACCATTAATTATAGAACGATCATGAGTGGCACCTAGTAGTACATCATGATCCTCAATTAATCGGAAAATCAACGGTTGATCCTAGAACCTTTTCTTAAACCCTTCAGCAGCTACAATGAATCGTGCCTCATTCCCTTCACTCATCTTATACCCACTTGGTTCAAGACATGGTCCATTGTGTCATTCCCTACTAGGCTGACTACGTCACACCTAGCCCAAGTATTACTTCCTCGTCCTACGGATTCTAGTTACTGCACATGTATCCAAGAGTACCATACTCTAAACATGTAATGCTTTGGCCAAAGATTTTAGTAACAATCCGACGAGATGCCATAGGGTATACATCTCCTCGCAAGGAGTGGTGAATCCTCTGTAGGCTATTCAAACACCTTCGACCACTTCGACTTATACCCAATCATTCTGGGTCCATATCTCCTCAGAGATGCTTGCTTAAGATGTCAAAGCATAAGTCTTCATGACCAAAATGACTTGAATACCGCAATTCGAAGGAACATCGCACTTAAGCTGCAGTAAGAACTTTATTAACATATCCATATATGCAGAGAACCATATGAAGTCTTACAGCTAGTCACTCCAATGGACTAGTTACCATAACTAGCATCCACAATTAACTCCGGACATCCCAATGTTCCAGTCAGTGAGGAACAACTGCTTGGATAAACCAAAGAGTATAACTCGTGCTAGTCTCAACAAAATTGATGGTGTCCGAATACATCAATTCATAGACTAGGGATAATTTCAATACATCACAATTATACATGTAGAGATACTCACTAGTTGTGATCCAATAACAAATTCTCTCATGCTATGAATCGTATTGCGGACATTCAGCAAATGAGTTTAAGATCCAATCAAATACATGAAAACATATATACTCAAATAGTGAATCTTCATTTATCAAATAAATGGTACAACCATAAGGCGATTGCCTTAAGACATCTCTCATATATCACTAACAAAGAATTAAGCACCCTCTGTTTTGACTACACCTGATGATGACAGTGCTTCTACTAATTAGTAATGTGGTTTTAAATATATTTATTTAGTTTGTTATTTATTTGACTTGTTAATTGTTAATACTTTTTTATTTACAGTTCGTCCGACACATAGAGAGACATGAGGCACACACTTCGATCGGCTCCGACGACAAATCGAGGAACGGGGTAAATTACCCATTACCTTTCATAAGAGTGATGGTCATCCTATCGGGCAAAATGCAGTTGCTTTTATGACAGAGTTAGGTCTGTCAATTAAGAAGTTCGCTCTCTAACAAGCTAAGAGTTGGAAGCATATCCCCGCGGACAATAAACAAATGATATATGACCGATTATCAATAAGTATGAGTAATTTAATATTTATATAATCAACCATTCTTCGTTAATAAATTTTAATATTGGTATTTTTCAGGCTTCTTTCGATATCAGTTTTGTCGAGGAGGCAACGTCAATAAGAAAGGAGACCGACAGATTAATGAGTGCAAGATACAGAGACAATAGAAATAAGATGCACATAAGAGCCTACTGCTTCTACCTCCTACTGAACGTCGGCATCATATGTCGATCGAGTTTTGTGAGACATAGGAAGATTGGAACTATATGTGTGATCTGTTTGAATCAAAGAAATTTCAGGTAACTCAATCTATACAAATTATTTATGTTATATAAAAATTAAAATATTTATTCTATAACTCATGCTTTATGTTTTATTTTAATAAATTTTTATATTGTAGACACGATCTGCAACAAATGCCCAAAATCGATTATAACTACCCATCAAGGTGACTCAAAATCATTCATTCAATGCAGTTACGATAATATAAGTACAAACTTTATAGTTACAGTATATTGTTTGTTATTTTTAATATTAACACATTATAATATTTTTCATACCAATCAGTCACAGAGAAAAGATCAGATTATTATATTTAATACCACCCATTGTAGCTCGTCAAAAGGGTGGAGTGGGGAGAGAGCCGAGGATGCATACATAAGATATAATTGATATAATTTAGTAGAGTTGTTTTTAAATTTGCATATTTTTAAACATATTAATAATATGTTTGTTATTCTTAGGGTGATATGGTGAGACTGCGAGATGAGCACAATCAATCACAAGAAATCGGAGATTATATCGATACAGTCTAAATTGCAGATCAGGTTTGTGATCAAGTCCTCGGTGTTCATTCTAGATATATTAGAGGACTTGGAATTAGGCTAAAATCAGTTAGATCCACTTCTTCATATGCTAGTTCCTCCTCCAGATTAACTAACATAGCACTGCATGAAAAACTTGAGTCCACCGAGCAATGATTAGAAGGAATGCAAGAGGAGCTAGCAAACACTCGAGTTCAATTAGCTAGCACTCAAGATGAGTTGGCATCAATGAGATCAAGACAAGATATGTTTGAAGCAATTTTGAATCGGCTTGCACCTGGAGCTTTACAATCATTGATACATGAGTCATCTTCAGCTCCACCTCGTCCTCCATCTTAGAGTTTTTGAACATTTCTATTTTGACTTAGTGAAATTGTGAACTTGAATGTTTTGAATTTGACGACTATGAATTTGTGAAATTGGATGTTTTTGGACTTAAAGTTTGGTTTCTACTTATGTATTTCGATTATGTTATGTGATTAGTTGTGGTTAAATATAATTGTTGTTAAATTGTTTGAGTTGTATGTTGTTAAGTTAGGTGTGTAGGATCTTCGGTGAGAGCTAGAGGGGGGTGAATGACACGTTCGGTTGATTGACTGAATTCGTTAGTGCTTGTCTACAATTTTCATTAGCACAGAGGAAACAAAGGTAATAAAGAAATAACAAAAATACAAGCACACAAAAATAATAATACGTCGATATATGTAGTTCAGAACCTTAGGGTTCCTGCTCCACAGGGTGAGCTCAACGAGCTCTAGTGATGGACACACCACTAAACAATAACACTCCTTCTCAGTGACACACCGGAGGTGGAGAAACCTCGTACAAGTGATTACAACAAGTAATACAATGAATACAAGAAATACAAAGATGAAATACAATACAAGTAAAGAAAATTATTTTACAAGAAGACTTTGATTGCTTGATCTTTGGTTGCTTGCGAAGATCCTTGAAGGTTTGGATTGCAACAGCAAATCCCCTCTAAGAACCATTGGCGAAATCCTCCATTTCGAGCTACTTTTATAACCTGCATCGGGTTGATTTTGCGCCTGGCAGTCGACTACCATAAGGCCCCAGTCGACTGCCAAATGTGTTGTTGTCTCACAACAGACTTAATACACATCGGCATTCAAGCCAACGGATACACTAGAAGTCAACTCCATTACCCATCAGTCGACTGCCAAGGTCGTAGCCAACTGACCAGTCAGCTACCGAGCGTTCTTCTCCTGCAACGTCGACCAGCAGTCGATTGCCCTGTGATGTGTGTAAATCATGCTATATTTTCACTACTCCATATGCATGCATTTTATCTCATTTCATGTTCTAGGCATGTATTTTATCACGATTTAGTTAAGTTTAGCATATTTTGGACAAAGAGACTGCTTTTGGGTGTTTTTGTGTTAACAGGGCAAAGAAGCAGGCGTATCAAAACAACACGCCTAGTCCAGCCTTCAACACGCCCTGGTTCAACAGCCGACACGCCCCAGTCAAAGTGTTGACACGGTCGGCGTATCAAGACAACACAGGCGTGTTATCAGCGACACGTCCATGTCAGGAGTTCCAGCGTTCAACATGCCCAATCCAGCCTTCAACACGCCCTAGTTCAGCAGCTGACATGCCCCAGTCAAAGTGTTGACACGGTCGGCGTATCAAGACAACACAGGCGTGTTATCAGCGACACATCCGTGTCAGGAGTTCCAGCGTTCAACACGCCCAGTTCAGCCTTCAACACGCCTCACTTGGCATGGGCGTGTTGTCCTGACTCCGGATTTCCTTTTCTGCGAGATCCGCGATCTTCGTCTCAATTAAAGGAAAATCTTTTGCCTTATATAAAAGAGGAGGCCAAGGCTATAAAAGAAGGGATATCCTAACCCTAAAGAGGGGACAGCGGGTGGTCAAAGAGGACGACAGAAGAAGTACAAAAGAAGGAGTCGACGACAGAGGAACGCAGATGGTACTAAGTATCGTAATTTCTTTCTCTAGCAATTCCTGCCAGACTATGGAGTAGTGTCTTGTAATCTTAGGATGGGGGAGTAGCCCTTGACAATTTATGATGGATGATGTAATCTATACTACTTGAACTATTGTTTGTTTTGATCTGGTTCTTTTGGATTCTTATTGATAAACCTAAGGAGCTAAGGGGAAGTACCTAACAGTGAACCCGAGTTCCCGAAACCCAGAACCAACTAGGGAATAACTCCTGCCAAGTAGCGGTAGTATATCTATGAGGGCTTGCGGGGTCTCGTGACAGGTCCCCTTAGCTGATTATGGTCCCGTGTGCAAACCTACCGTGAAGAGGAAATTTGACTCTAGAGGAACTCTTATGGACTTAATGGATCTATCAAATCCAGATTTTACCAAGTAACGGAGGTAAGAAATAGGGAGGTTTGCGGGGGTCTCATGACAGGTCCCCTTAGCTGATTATGATCCCCTATGCTCGAACACCGTGACAGGTAAATTGAGTTTGATAGGTACAGTTAGTGTAGACCTCGAAAGGGGTCGTTGATTTACCTTAGGATAGGTTCCATCAAAACAACTCTAATAGGGGTAGGAAAGAATTAAATCACCTTATAAATCGTCGACGTGGTGAAACCCATATCCTGAGATTCTCCTAAACTCTTGACTTTCAGCTCGTTCTTCTCATTCGTTGTTCTTGACTGCTCAGGTTCTTTGCTTAAACCACAAATCGATTGACTAGATAACTTTGTTGGTGCAATCGGCCCAGGTCACGATTGACCAGGACTCGAGTTTGACTCGAGTGATGTTTTGATGTTTGACAAAGTGGTTTGACATTGATGTCGGTTAATATGTTGGGGAGATTGTTTATACAATCGATCCAGGTTATAATTGACTAGACTCGAGTTTGACTCGAGGGAGACTTTGATGGTTGACTGGGGTTGACCATGTGATTATGGGAAAGTCCAAGCATGGGTCTTGGCAAGGTAAAGTCCAAGTCATGGGTACTTGGCATGGAAAGTCCAAGTGGGACACTTGGCAATTGGGAAAGTCCAAGTCTTGAGCACTTGGCATGAGAAGTCCAAGCATGGGTCTTGGCAAATGAGAAGTTCAAGCATGGGTCTTGGCAAATGGAAAGTCCAAGCATGGGTCTTGGCATGGAAAGTCCAACATGGGTTGGCAAGGGAAAGTCCGAGCTTGAGTCTTGGCATTAGGGAAGTCCAAGGGGATTGATATTGGCAGCGTAAAGTCCAAGCGGAGTCTTGGCGGCGTAAGTCCAATGTGTCTTGGCGGTGTAGACACCGTTAGCATGACATAGCCGAGGGAAGCACCTGGAGGCTAGCGCGATGGATGAACAAGTCATGGATGACTTGGAGGGATCCGAGAGGCGTGAGGCTGATGGAGGTGGCTAGAAGGCTTAGGTCTAGGCTAAGGGTGGTCTAGCAAGTATGGGGGCACCATACTTGGGTTAAAACATCATGTTTGAGGTTGGCAATATGGCCGGTTCGACTGTCGTGAGTCGACTTGAGTTCGACTGCCAATTTAGAGCTGGAATTGCTCTGGCGATCATTGCTCGTCATTGGAGCGATCGGTGATGTCTATGCGGCGGCGCCAGTCGATAGTCGATCGCTAGTTCGTGTCGAGCGCAGCGGTCGCCGCCGTAGCCGATCGGCGATCGCGCGTTGGCGATCAGCGCCAATGTTGGCAGTCGACTGCCAAGAGTCCCATTGGAACTTGTCCAATGTGGATTGAGTCGTTGTCTCACAGCTACAGTGCTGGCAGTCGACTGGGGACTTATGGCAGTCGACTGCTAGGCAGAAATCCAGCCCGATGGAGGATAAAAGTAGCTGTTCGTGGAAGGCTCAAGCATCAGTTCTTTGGGGGCTTTGGTGAGGTGATTTGAAGATGATTTGCAGGTGCATTTCAGGGTCCTTCAAGCTCATCCAAGCAACCGACAAGCAAGCACTCAAAACCCTAGTTTGTAAAGTGTTCTTTACATTTTTACTTGTATTTGCTTGTATTTCTTTCGTTTATTGTTGTAAACGTTTGTACGAGGTTTCTCCGCCTCTGACTTGTTGTCGAGAAGGAGTTTATTGATTAGTGATTGTATTGGCATCGCTAGAGCTCGTTAGAGCTCGATCCGTGGAGTAGGAACCGTTCGGTTCTGAACCACGTTATATCTTGTGTTGTGCTTGTGTTCGTGATTATATCTTTTCGTTATTGCTTTGATTATTTCTATTCCACTGCGCATAACGAGTTTTGTAGAGATGATCGCGAACGAATTCCATCTACGTACGAATTCTACGCTATTCACCCCCCTCTAGCGGCGTCAAATATCCTACAATTGGTATCAGAGTAAGGGGCTCTTCTACGGACTCACTGCCGGGAGCTAGGACAAAGAAGCTAGAGGGTGAAGATGGAAGAACAATTGGGATGGAATATTAACACACCGATCCCTTACTCCTTCTATGGACAAGAAGGGTTTAAGCAATGGAAGTCAAGAATTGAAGACTTCCTAATGATGAGGGACTTCGAAGAATGGTCTATCTTAATGGAAGGATATAGCTATCCAAGAGGACCAAATGAGAAGGTAATGAAGTTGTTAATTGATTTAATACCTAATAATATCTTGTGTATGTTAGGTAATTATGTAGATGCAAACGAGCTATGGAGCCAAGTGGCCAAGCTCCATGAAAGCCCATCAATGGTCCAAGAGGAAGAGACCGAAGAGGCTAATGCATCACCCTCACAAGGAAGTGAGGACTTGGAGGTTGAGAGATCATCAACATCCAAAGAGGAAGAGGAAGTAGAATCGGAAGTTGATAGGGAGTCAATTTCCGGGTTGGTGGAGGAAGTGGAAGAAGCATCCATTTCTAGGATTGAGGAGGAGATTAGAGTTTCCTCAACACCGGAGCATCAAGAAGAAGCTTCTACATCCAGTTAAGATGAAGAAGTGTCAATTCCAAACTCCACCACTAACCTAGGTAACTCAAACACTCTAATTTCAAATAAAAATAATATTATGTGTTTTGAGTGTAGGGAATTTGGGCACTATAAGAGCAAGTGCCCAAAGAAGATTAGGAAAGCTCCACCGGCACCAAAAGTCAAGGATGCCGGTTCCCCAACACCTAAAGGCAAGGAGCACATCATATGCTTCAAGTGCAATTCAAAGGGGCATTATCGGAGTCAATGCCTAGGGAAGAAGAAGGGGCAAGGAGGAGCATCACAAGTAGGGGGAGCTTCTATAGCTAACCCTAAGGTATATTTTAATAATGCACCTTCCAAATTTAAAAGTCAAAAGCATGCTAGAAATTTTAATTCTCTTGCAATTCACCATGAAAAGCATGCTAGATATAAATATATTTGTTTAGGAGCTAAAAGCGTTAACTTCAAAAGTAAGGAGAAATTTGGGACTAATGTCCCTAAAAACAATTTATCTAAGGATAAACCTAGGTCAAATAACTCTAGAAAAATTTTACCTAGGGAGACCATTAGAAAGGTGCAAGAGCACCTAGGTTTCAATCCTAAATGGACTAGGCATGTGCCTAAGAAGTCAAATGCCCAAAAACTTAATCAAAATTCAATTGGGCAATTGGAATTAGAAAACCAAGCCTTGAGGTCAAGGCTTGAGAAACTAGAAAAGACCCTTAGGAATATACAAAACCAAGTTAAAGGGTCTAATGGTCAAAGTCAAAGTCAACACCAAGGACCTAAGAGTCAACAGTCAACCAAGGGCAAGCAAGGTTTGGGTCACAAACCTAAGCCTAAGGTAGCTTACCATAGTGTTCCATTTGATTATGGGACACAAACTAGGTCTAGGAAGACCAAGGTCAATAGGGAAGTCATCCCTAAGGTTGACCAAAGGTTGTGCCTAGTGGCTACAGTTTCTAGGAAACCTAGGGTGGCCACTAAGAAGGTTGCAAGGGGAGTTACCCCTAGAGTCAACCTAGGTAAGACCCAAATGACCAAGGCCAACAAGCCTAGGAGGGTCATTAGGAAGGTATCTAGGGAGGTTATCCCTAAGGAATACCTAATTAACCCTAGGAGCTCAAATCGGTTTTGGGTTCCTAAGAGCGTGATTGATTCATGCTAGATGGGTTTAGGGTGTGCCAACCTTGATTGGATGGGTAGTTAACTCAACCATGGTAAAGGTGGCACTTTAGGATATTTTCAAGGTTATGGTTACCTTGGAAATAGATTTGAATCAATATCCTAAAAGATTTTAGGATGTGCCAATGCACTTTTGAAATTAAGAAAAATTAATTAAATTGGCACAATTTAGGTTTAGAGGTTAGTGTGCCATTTTGGGTTTTTGGCACACTAGGGAGATTAGGTTAATATGGCAAAATATGATTAATCCCAACAAATGGAAATTAATATTAAAATTTAGGTATTATTATACCTATATATTTTATATGTCATGCTTTGTTTGTCATATAACATGCCATGACATCATGCTTACTTTTTAATCATTTTATACGTCATGTTCATGTTTTAGGATTAAGGTTTTAAATGTCATGTGTTTTTTAGTTTTCATCTTATGCCATGACATCATGATTATGAGCATATGCTTATGTATATCATCATTAATGCCATAATCATTCATGTATTTAAGAAAAATTTCGATTGAAAGTGATTTAAGGACTATGGCATGACTTGGAGTCCCATTTATAAGGGAATCAAGTAGGGTTGCCTTAGAGAATGCATGGAATCCTAGATTAGGATGAACAAAACCCACATCTCACATCCAATTGACATGTATGTGTATTTATACACCCTAGATACATGTGAGATGCTAGGATATGAGTTAAGTTCAAGGTGCATAGTTTTTGCATCTAGATGAACTAAAACTCATTAAATTTCAAATGTGGATCATTGGGAGAGCATGTGTACAAGTCATGTACATAGAGCCCAAGGAATATGATCCAAAATAAGGTTTTGAAATCATTTTAAAATCATTTTGAAAAACCTTGGTGAAGTCTATCTTTTGATAGTAATCACCATTGATAGAGTTGATACAAAATAATGCCAAAACATTGAAAATTTCAATGGTTTTGAGTTTTGTATCAAACTCACTAGTTTATGGGTAAAATGATTTTCAAATATTTTTCACCCATTGTATTGACTATAAGTAATATACGTATCAAATTTTATGATTTTTCAAAATACGTAGAATTACTTATGTTTTTCCAAATCTCAATTCTGATAGTTGAAATTCAGAAATTTTCACTATCGATCGCTCTTGGTGGCGATGATCGATATGGGTGGCGATCGACATCGTCGAGTCGATTGTGTCTGATTTCGGGTTAACAAGGGTTGTTTAGCCCGTGTTCAGCTATGGAAAAGGTTCCTAATCACTCCTAACCCTAGGATATGCTGTAGGAAGCATTATAAAGGGTGAAAATCCATTGGATATGGATTAGGAGCTGTGTTAGGTCAAAGTATCAAATTTTAGGGTGAGTGAAAGTTCTATGTTGAACTTAGAACCTTAATTTTGATGGTTTAGAGTTCCTATTGGCTTAGGGGCTTCCCAAGGACATTGTTGGTGCAATGGTCAAGGGGGAGCAAGCCTTTAGGAGGAGGTATCCATCTTAGGATGATGGATGTGTTTTTCTCCTTGAAGAGGAGAAGTTATTGGGAGAGTATCATCAATTGGGAAAATTGATGGGTTTTTTATACCCAATTTGGAAATTGGGAGAGATTATAGGATTGCCTCTCTTGAGTGATATGTGACTTATCACTAGGAAGATGGTAGGCATCCTAGGTATTTATTTTTGGATCAAGGGGGAGATTGTAAGATCTCATTGGGACATGAGACATTGACTTCCTTGGAGAGAAAACCTTTTTGATGTTAGTCAAAAAGGGGGAGAATGTTTGGGGGAGAACATTTGGAGAGTGTTTACCAATTTGGGATAATTGGTAAGGGATTTGAGTTAGTGGTCTAACTCAAATGATTTGTTTGGTTTTGTCAAATATCAAAAGGGAGATTGTTGGTGCAATCGGCCCAGTCATTTGACGAGGACTCGAGTGATGTTTTGATGTTTGACAAAGTGGTTTGACATTGATGTTTGACATTGATGTCGGTTAATATGTTGGGGAGATTGTTTATACAATCGATCCAGGTTATAATTGACTAGACTCGAGTTTGACTCGAGGGAGACTTTGATGGTTGACTGGGGTTGACCATGTGATTATGGGAAAGTCCAAGCATGGGTCTTGGCAAGGTAAAGTCCAAGTCATGGGTACTTGGCATGGAAAGTCCAAGTGGGACACTTGGCAATTGGGAAAGTCCAAGTCTTGAGCACTTGGCATGAGAAGTCCAAGCATGGGTCTTGGCAAATGAGAAGTTCAAGCATGGGTCTTGGCAAATGGAAAGTCCAAGCATGGGTCTTGGCATGGAAAGTCCAACATGGGTTGGCAAGGGAAAGTCCGAGCTTGAGTCTTGGCATTAGGGAAGTCCAAGGGGATTGATATTGGAAGCGTAAAGTCCAAGCGGAGTCTTGGCGGCGTAAGTCTAATGTGCCTTGGCGGTGTAGACACCGTTAGCATGACATAGCCGAGGGAAGCACCTGGAGGCTAGCACGATGGATGAACAAGTCATGGATGACTTGGAGGGATCCGAGAGGCGTGAGGCTGATGGAGGTGGCTAGAAGGCTTAGGTCTAGGCTAAGGGTGGTCTAGCAAGTATGGGGGCACCATACTTGGGTTAAAACATCATGTTAGTCGACTGGCAATATGGCTGGTTCGACTGCCGTGAGTCGACTTGAGTTTGACTGCCAATTTAGAGCCGAATTGCTCAGCATGCCGATCGCTTATCTGAGCAATGATCGATGTCTATGCGCGGGCGGCCAAGCCGGGCGGTCGGCGAGATCGCTAGTTCTGAGTCGTTGGAACTTGTCCAACGTGGATTGAGTCGTTGTCTCACAGCTACAGTGCTGGCAGTCGACTGAGTACTTATGGCAGTCGACTGCTAGGCGGAAATCCAGCCCGATGGAGGATAAAAGCAGATGTTCGTGGAAGGCTCAAGCATCAGTTTTTGGGGGCTTTGGTGAGGCGATTTGCAGGTGCATTTCAGGGTCCTTCAAGCTCATCCAAGCAACCGACAAGCAAGTGCTCAAAACCCTAGTTTGTAAAGTGTTCTTTACATTTTCACTTGTATTTGCTTGTATTTCTTTCGTTTATTGTTGTAAACATTTGTACGAGGTTTCTCCGCCTCCGACTTGTTGTCGAGAAGGAGTTTATTCATTAGTGATTGTATTGGCATCGCTAGACCTCATTAGAGTTCGATCCGTGGAGTAGGAACCGTTCGGTTCCGAACCACGTTATATCTCGTGTTGTGCTTGTGTTCGTGATTGTATCTTTTCGTTATTGCTTTGATTATTTCTATTCCGCTGCGCATAACGAGTTTTTTAGAGACGATCGCGAACGAATTCCATCTACGTACGAATTTTACGCTATTCACCCCCCTCTAGCAGCGTCAAATATCCTACAAACTTGGTATCACGATCATTCGGTAATTGTCCCAATCCCTGTGGGATCGATATTTTTATTACTTGACGACAACCGTGCACTTGCGGAAAACAAAACATCAAGTTTTTGGCACCGTTGCCGGGGATTGGCACTCAATATTGAATTGAGTGTGATTTAGTTAATCTAGATTTCTGTTTTTGTTCCTATTCTTTGTGTCTATTCTGAATTCTTGTTTTGGGAGCCTCTCTTGTTGTTGCATGCACAGACTTAATAGGGAAATTCTCGATATTGATCCTGAGATAGAGAGAACGTTCCTTGCTAGAAGACGATTTCAGTAACATCAGGAATACAATCTGACCTCCGACATGGCTGACCAGAACGAGAATAAACCTTTAAGAGATTATGCAGCACCTAGTATAAGGGGATTGAGATCGAGTATTAGAAGACCCCCTATTGAAGCGAACAATTTTGAATTAAAACCGGCTCTACTATCCATGGTCCAACAAAGATCAATTGAGGAGCACCCATCGAAGATCCAAATCTGCACTTGGAAGTATTTTTGGAATTTTGCGAAACTTTAAAACTGAATGGAGCCTCAGCTGATGCTATTAGATTGCGCTTGTTTCCTTTCTCATTGTGGGACAAAGCTAGAGCTGCTACTCTCTTCCAGAGATTGATAACTACAGGATCACCGGAGCAAATATTTTTAGACAAGTATTTTCCACACAGCAAAACTGCAAATCTTCGTCATCAAATCACTAATTTTGCGCAAAAGGATGGAGAAACATTATTTGAAGCATGGGACAGATTTAAGGGATTACTACAGCAATGCCCTCATCATGGGCTGGAGAAGTGGCTCATTGTTCATACTTTCTACAATGGAATCTCGTATGCTACTAAAGTTTCTCTTGATTCTGCTGCAGGAGGAGCTCTTATGAACAAAACATTGGATGAAGCTTTTGAGATCATCGAGAATGTGGCAATGAATTCTCACCAATGGGCTATAGAACGAGGATATCAAACTAAAATGCCAGGTAAGTTTGAGGTAAGTACCCTTGATCTATTCAGTGCAAAAGTCGATGCGTTAACTCAAAAGCTCAAACATTTTAATGTATCAGCTGTAAACTCATCTAATGTCACTTGCGAGATCTGTGGTGTAACAGGACATGTAGCGATGAATTGCCAAATCCTACACGCACCATCTGCAGGAGCTGGGATTGAGAAAGTAGATGCGCTAAATAATTTTAATCAGAAGCCTAATGGTGGAACCCTTACTCGAACACGTACAATCCCGGTTGGAGGAATCATCCCAACTTTTCGTATAGAGCCAACCAAAATTCTTCTGGATAGAACAGTTTTGGAGCACCTTCGGGATTTCAGCCAAGACCCAAGTCGAGCTTAGAAAAGATGATGGAAAATTTTATTACGTGTCAGGGGAAGATAAATGATGAATTTCGACAGCATATTGTAGAATCAAATCGGCAACATCAAATTAATACCGAGGCAATCAAGCAATTGGGAGGCAAGGTTTATAATTTGACTAATCACACAAGAATGCTGGAAAATCAAATTTCCCAAATTGCCAGCTCAACATCAAGGACACCGGGTAGATTTCCTGGAAATTCAGAAGTAAACCCAGCTGAGCATTGTAATTCCATAAGTTTGAGAAGTGGAAGGATTTTACAAGGAGACAGAGCTCAACAAGCGGCCCCTGTGCTAAAGGACATGAGCGTGTCAGAGTTGGAAGAAGACAGCAGCATGCCTGGGTTGAATAGAAAAGGAAGCCGACACACCCTGACCCAGGGCGTGTTGTTGTTCAACACGCTGAGGAGAGAATACCCACGCGGTGTCACCGACACACCCGTGTCAGTCACTCCAGACCAACACGCCCGATGCAGGCTTAAGCGACACACAGGCGTGTCGAATAAGGAACCAAGAACATATAAGCCCCCTATCCCGTTCCCTCAGAGGCTGATTAAGGAAAAATTGGATGAACAATTTGGTAAGTTCCTTGAGGTAATTAGGAAGCTATATATCAATATACCTTTTATAGAAGCTCTTCAACAAATGCCTACATACTCCAAGTTCTTGAAGGATATCTTAACCAATAAAAGAAAAGTCGAGGAGCATGTAACAGTGGCTCTTACTGAGGAGTGCAGTGCTTTAATTAAGAACATGGTACCTCCCAAACTAAATGATCCGGGTAGCTTTTCTATCCCTTGCATAATTAATGACTCAAATTTTGATAAGGCTTTTTGCGATTTGGGCGCCAGTGTCAATCTGATACCTCTTTCCATATGCAAGAAATTGGATTTGGGAGAAATGAAACTAACTACTATGGCCTTATAGTTAGCCGATCGCTCCATTAGATATCCTTTGAGAATCTTAGAAGATGTACCAGTGCAGGTGGGAAATTTTATTATTCCTGCAGATTTTGTAGTGCTTGACATGGATGAAGACCCTGTTGGGGGTCGAACGGGTGGCTAGAGGGGGGTGAATAGCCCTCTTCCGATGGATGTCGGAATTCCCTCGGATGTTTGCTCGTCTACACAATCGTTAGCTCAAGCGGAAGCATAAACAACAAAGACAAAGCAATAAACGAAAATACAAACGCTAACAAAGAAGATGTAATGTGGTTCACGGCTACACCGCTAATCCACGATCCTGATTCGTCCGAGGTGAATCACTCCTTCAAAGCCAATCACTATTGGTCTCTCCTTTGCACCAAGCTAGGTGGAGGTAACCTTTACAAATCAAGCACACTCCTTCTTTTACAATAGATGTGAAAGAAAGCTAAGAGAAGGAGTTTGAATCTTGTGGAGCACTAGGATGGTCGTTTAGAACTTCAGCATTAACCTCCCAAAGCTCCACACCCTCTCTTTTTATAGAGAGGGCTGATTTCTTCCCGTTGGCCGCCACCAGTCGACTGCTGCCCTTGGTACTCGACTGCCGCCATCATCTCGTCCGACGGTCCCTCGGATGCTCCAAGCGCACGGCTTCCGCAAAGTCATCCTTCACCGACTCAAGGACCGAGGTTGTGAGGGTGAACCCGCCAAGGCTCCATGTGCGAATTACTAAGTCCTGCAAGACTCCAACGCACATACCAAATGACAATATCATCCTAACTTAAACCCTTTGCCACACACATCAAAACCTTATCATGGCAAGAGATTGCCCTAACAGACCCATGCATTCCACTCATTTTGGGGAGACCTTTCTTGGCTACTGCAGGGGCAATGATAGATGTCAAGAACCACAAACTCTCACTTGCATTTGGAAACGACAAAATTAAATTTGACCTTTCAAAAGCTGTTAAACAACCTTTTGTTTTTGATGTTTGTTGTAGGATTGACAGTTTCTAGTCAATAGAACTAGAAGGAGCACCAGAACAAACTCATCTTAATAAGCTCGAAGGGGATTTTGAGGATAAAGAGCTGGAGATTTCCGACCCCAACCTAACACCACAGAGCTGGTTGAGGAGGAAGAGGGGCAGAGTATACTCCTCAAGCCATATCCCCAAAACTAGGGAGTAACTGAGGGGTCAAGCTAACGACCTTAAATAAGCGCTTCTTGGGAGGCAACCCAAGCTATTTTCATTTTTTTTTAGTTATTTTATTTTATTTTATTCTTTATTCTATTTTTATTTTTTTTTCAGGTTTACAGGATACGTGCCACTGCGTGCCAAGTTGACACGACCCGCCTGTGCCGAACAACATAGGCGTGTTGAGGTTACCCGAAGACAACACAGGTCGGGCGTGCTAATGAGCATGCCCGTGTCGCACCTTTCTTACCTGCGGCACGCCTGGGCTGGACTGCGGCACGCCTGGGGAGACGGAGCACGCCTATGTCGCGCTTAAACGGGTCGGGTACTTGCGTAAGAGGATGCCCGACACGCCTATGCTGCGTATATCCCTCTAAAGCCGGCCCGAGCACGCCCTAATTTTCCACTCGCGATACAAGGTTGAAGTAGCCGCCGCCGGTCTCTCTCTCAAGCAGCCGAGGAGCTAACCTGCTGTCTCTCCCTCCCAACGCCATGAGCAAGCGAGTGAAGACTAGAGGAGGAGCTTCTTCCTCTGTGGCAAAGGACAAGGGGAAAAGAAAAGCTCAAAATTTGGGTAACGATCCTCCTCCGACCTCTTGCCATCCATATGGAATTGTTTTTAGAGATGATGTTATGAAGACTAAATTCAGTAAGCTTGAAAAAAGGAAGTTAGTATCTACAAGAACTATAGACTTCTACACGTTGACCACCCTAGGGTTAAGAGATGACATAACTTGGTTAACCAATAGGATAGGCTAGACCGAGTTTATCACGCACCATCATCTTACTTACCCTAGCATCACTCTTGAATTCCTTAGCTCCCTGTCTGCTGAAATACTGCAAGGAAAGGATTGTGAGGAAGGAAAAATAAAATTTAGATTAATGAACCATGAGTTTGCCCTTTCTTTAAGTGATTTTAATATGATATTTGATTTTCCTAGCGGAGGGGAGAGGAAAATTCATAGACATTTTATTGATCATCAGTTTTGGAGATTAATTTCTGATGACCCTCGCCCTTATGATTCATCTAGGTCTAAATCATTTAACATCCCTAATCCTACTTTCCGTTATCTCCTTAGATTTATGGCTAATACAATCTCGGGAAGATATGATAGTGCAGGGGTGGCTAGGCAGAGTGAGTTACAATTTTTATGGGTCATGCTAAATGAAGTTAATATTGATTCTAGAGCCCATATGGTTAGACATTTAGTTAAGGTTAGTAATAGCCCATCCGGAGTCATAGTCATAGGTGGTATTATCACTAGGATTGCTGTAGCCTTAGGATGTGATTTGGATGACCTTGAATATTGTCCTGCTAGCGCTAGATTAGATTTGGATGCTTGTATAAATATGAAGATGATTGAGGCATTTGACGAGAGGTATCGTTTGGTGTTAAGAAATGGAATTAAAATCCCTCTTCCAAACCCTGAGCGGATGACTGTACGTAATTCATCCAATTGGCTTTTTAGAGATGTCTAGGAACCCTTTCCTACCCCCCACTGCCCATGCTCCATCACCCCCTCCTAGGGAGCCATCTCACATAGCCCCTGAGCCATCACATTCGACTCCTGAACCCCCACGGTTTCCTACTGACAATGTTTCTGCAGGGTACTCTTCTTTTGATTTTTCAGGATTTCGATCATCATTCAAAGCTTTCAGGGTCGAACATACCTCGCACATAGGTATGTGGGATCGGTATGCCCAAGCTACAGAGGAGCACCATCGTATAGTGACACAACATTTGGACAGGGCAGCTGATTTTTACAGGAGAGCTGATGAGTTTTTCATCACGAAGTCCGCCCGGAGGGAAGATGATGATAGATTTCGACAGGAGTCCAGGGAATTTTACCAGGAGCAGCGACGTAGGTGGGCAGAGGAGGATGCTAGTAGCAAAGACGATGACCATTGACCACCTTGAACTATTTTGTGAGTTTCGATGCACATCCTTTACTGTTTATTCTGTCTCTACTTAGATTTTTAGTTTGGTTACTGCTATTTTGTTTGCATCTTTTCATATATCATAACAGTGCATTTTTATATCATCTAGCGTAATACAACTGAACATTGGTCGGATCATGATATTCCTTTTTGCCTATTTGATAAGAACCCTATTTCACTTCTAACACGGTCTATAGGTCTGAGGTATCCAAAGAAAAGATTTAAATCCCCCATATCGGACGAGTACTCGATTTTCCATTGGAGACTTGCCTGCGCAACTTGGTTACTGGAGAAACACTTTCACTAGAAGTATGTTTGTTAAAAAAAAAAAAAAAAAAAAAAACTGGAATTGTTTTCAAGCACCCCTTTGAGACCAAGTAGTTACTGGGGAAACACCTAAAAGGTGCCCCTTTGAGACTAATTAGTTACTGGGGAAATGCTCTCTATAATTCCTTTCCTTCTCTCTTCTTAGAAAGTGCTCCTTTGAGACCTTTTGATGATAGGTAAGGATGATCCATGCATTAAGGCAGGTAAGTGCCTCTATGCCGGAAATAAGAATGCCCTACGATAGAAGGGATGTCAAATCAGGATTGGTGTCCAATGACTTTAGTCCAACTTTTCACATGCACTATATATGGATCTTTCAATCTTGGCAACTAGGAATGATTTGAAAAGATTAAGATCAGATTGTATACTTCTGGATGGTGTCTAGCATTTCCACAATTAAGCTGTCTTTTGAGTTTTCTTTGCTTGAGGACAAGCAAAAGTTTAGGACTAGGGGATTTTTGATGTGTGTAAATCATGCTATATTTTCACTACTCCATATGCATGCATTTTATCTCATTTCATGTTCTAGGCATGTATTTTATCACGATTTAGTTAAGTTTAGCATATTTTGGACAAAGAGACTGCTTTTGGGTGTTTTTGTGTTAACAGGGCAAAGAAGCAGGCGTATCAAAACAACACGCCCAGTCCAGCCTTCAACACGCCCTGGTTCAGCAGCCGACACGCCCCAGTCAAAGTGTTGACACGGCTGGCGTATCAAGACAACATAGGTGTGTTATCAGCTACACTTCCGTGTCAGGAGTTCAAGCGTTCAACACGCCCAGTCCAGCCTTCAACACGCCCTGGTTCAGCAGCCGACACGCCCCAGTCAAAGTGTTGACACGGCCGGCGTATCAAGACAACACAGGCGTGTTATCAGCGACACGTCCGTGTCAGGAGTTCCAGCGTTCAACACGCCCAGTTCAGCCTTCAACACGCCCCAAGTCAAGCGCAGCACGCCCTGTGGGAAGCCCGCGACACGCCTGTGCCCTCACTTGGCACGGGCGTGTTGTCCTGACTCCGGATTTCCTTTTCTGCGAGATCCGCGATCTTCGTCTCAATTAAAGGAAAATCTTTTGCCTTATATAAAAGAGGAGGCCAAGGCTATAAAAGAAGGGATATCCTAACCCTAAAGAGGGGACGGCGGGTGGTCAAAGAGGACGACAGAAGAAGTACAAAAGAAGGAGTCGACGACAGAGGAACGCAGATGGTACTAAGTATCGTAATTTCTTTCTCTAGCAATTCCTGCCAGACTATGGAGTAGTGTCTTGTAATCTTAGGATGGGGGAGTAGCCCTTGACAATTTATGATGGATGATGTAATCTATACTACTTGAACTATTGTTTGTTTTGATCTGGTTCTTTTGGATTCTTATTGATAAACCTAAGGAGCTAAGGGGAAGTACCTAACAGTGAACCCGAGTTCCCGAAACCCAGAACCAACTAGGGAATAACTCCTGCCAAGTAGCGGTAGTATATCTATGAGGGCTTGCGGGGTCTCGTGACAGGTCCCCTTAGCTGATTATGGTCCCGTGTGCAAACCTACCGTGAAGAGGAAATTTGATTCTAGAGGAACTTTTATGGACTTAATGGATCTATCAAATCCAGATTTTACCAAGTAACGGAGGTAAGAAATAGGGAGGTTTGCGGGGGTCTCATGACAGGTCCCCTTAGCTGATTATGATCCCCTATGCTCGAACACCGTGACAGGTAAATTGAGTTTGATAGGTACAGTTAGTGTAGACCTTGAAAGGGGTCGTTGATTTACCTTAGGATAGGTTCCATCAAAACAACTCTAATAGGGGTAGGAAAGAATTAAATCACCTTATAAATCGTCGACGTGGTGAAACCCATATCCTGAGATTCTCCTAAACTCTTGACTTTCAGCTCGTTCTTCTCATTCGTTGTTCTTGACTGCTCAGGTTCTTTGCTTAAACCACAAATCGATTGACTAGATAACTTGGTATCACGATCATTCGGTAATTGTCCCAATCCCTGTGGGATCGATATTTTTATTACTTGACGACAACCGTGCACTTGCGGAAAACAAAATATCGCCCTCCATGGCAGTTGACTACTTAAGCCATCAGTCGACTTCCCAATACTAGCAATCGACTACCAAGGCCTTTTGCTACAATCGAACCCTAGTCGAATCACGGCAGTTGACTGCTATAAGTCGACTCGACTGCCAAGTGTCAAAACACTTGACCAATCGACTGGTCCAAAGCCCCAGTCGACTGATAACCTCAACCATGAGGTTTAACCTCAAGTATAATTCCCTCATACTTGCTAGACCACCCTTAGCCTATACCTAAGCCTTCTAGCCACCTCCATCAGCTTCACGCCTATCGGATCCCTCCAAGTCATCCATGACTTGTTTATCCATACGCTAGCCTTCAAGTGCTTCCATCAGCTATTGTCATGCTAAGCTGGTCTATACCGCCAAGGCACATTTGGGCTTACGCTGCCAAGACTATCGCTTGGACTTTACGCCGCCAAACCATTTGACTTATCCTGCCAAGACTCCCTCTTGGACTTTACATCGCCAATATGAACCCTTGGACTTCCCTTGCCAACCCATGTTGGACTTTCCATTTTCCAAGACTCAAGCTTGGACTTTCCCTTGCCAAGACCCATGATTAGACTTTCCATGCCAACCCATGTTGGGCTTTCCAATTGTCAAGTGTCCCATTTGGACTTCTCCATCATATGGTCAATCCCATGTCAACCATATAGTCAATCCATTATCATACAACGGTCAACTCATTGTCAAACATCAAAACACTAACATCAAAATCACTACTCGAGTCAAACTTGAGTCTGGCCGGGTCGATTGCACTAACAATCTCCCCCTTTTTGATGTTTGACAAAAACCAAACACCTTTAATGTCATGCCCTGAGAGTATGTCGTGTCGAAAAATAAATGGACGGCATCTCCCCTGTACGTGGCAACATCTCGTGTTAATACAAGGCCCGTAGGCCCACAATAAACATAACATATAAATATAACTACATCAAAACACAAAACACAATAGAAACATAATACAACAACATCACAAACTACTCACATGCATACCGGTATGACTAACACCGACTCAGAACACCATAACAAAACCAGAAAAAAAAAAGGTACAACATTACAGTGTCCAATCACTACAAAACATCACATAAACCAAAACCATATCGGAACACCAATGAAAACCCAAAAACCCAGACTCTCAGAGTTGAGATGAGACGATGCCAGCCAGCGGTGCTCCAAGTTCATCACGAAGTCGGCTACCTGTTACCTGGGCGACAGAAAAACCCAGGGTCCGTGGTGGTGAGTAAAACTCAGTAGGTAATAAGAAAAACATGTATATATCAAATATCACATGTAATTCAACAACATAACCTAAAGGTACCACAGGTATAACAGCACAGTATATAAATACATGCATATATCGTCTAACTAAATAAACAATGTATAATGCAGACATACCTAAAAGTTTTCTACACTATTCTGATCCAACCTGAGAATATATCTGTTGGCAATCGTGCTATTTCTCGGAATGCTCATAGGCTCCCATGTCCCAGGATTAAAATTTTCACTAATGAAAACTAATCCAGATGGGATGAGTTTCCTAAGCACAACCAATTCGTCGTCGTGCTAATGACTTGAGCGATCGCTTGAACAAACTAGTTGTTCAAGCAACACAACTCTTCTAGTCGGTTAGCCACGGAAGAGACGACGGACGGATTGCCGGTTTTTGTGTTTCTTATCGGGGTCCATGATTATACAAATACATACAAATGTAAACTAGTATAATCAACATATACTAACATAAAGAACATAAGCTAGCATATCAATAAGAACATGCAAAGAACAATAATAAAAGTTATAAAACTTTTATACCTCTTGATCTTCTATCGTATGTCCTAACCTCCTTGTAGACTTCATGTGGGCGAAGATCCTCCACAAGTTGAAGCTTCCTAGATCTTCTTCAATCCAAAGAAAGAAGAACTCTCTTTCCCTTCTTGCTTGACCCAACCACCATTCCACAAAAGGATTGATGTCGCCGGCCCCAAGAATAGAGAGAACATAATGGAAACAACCAAGGTACCGAACTAGGGACAAACCCTTGTTTTGGTGCCGCCGGCCAAGATGGAGTGAAGAGGATAAAGGGAATATATTGGGCGCCGGCCACGGTGGAGGGAATAGAGGAAGGAGCCGGTCACAACCTAGGAAGAGGAAGAGCTCCTCTCCTATAGTTTCCGCCCAACTTCCTTGCAATCCCTAGCCGCCCAACCTAAGGAGGAAACCCTAATTAGGGTTTCTCCTTAGGCTTTCTTGCCACCCAACCATGGTGGAGAGAAGAGATCTAGGAGCTAGCCACCTCCAAGGAAGAAGACAAGCTCTTCCACAAGTTGCCACCCACTCTTCATTCCCATCCATGGCCGCACATGCAAAGGAGCCAAAACCCTAATCAAATTAGGGTTTCTTCCATAGGGTTCCTTGTCGCCCAAGCATGGAGGAGAGAAGAGATCTAGGATCTAGCCACCCCCATGGAAGAAGACAAGCTCCTCCACAAGTTGCCGCCCACTCTTCTTCCTCACCTTGGCCGCCCAACCCAAAAGAGCCAAACCCTAATTAGGGTTTCCTCCTAGGGTTGCTTGCCGCCCAAGCAATTGGAGGCTAAACCCTAATCTCCTTAGCATCCATCATCCAACCTCTACAAACTTGTTGCCGCCCAACCCATAGCCACCCTTTTATAGAGTTAGGGTTTAGGCCTTGGTTTAATCTCAACCGTCGGTTCTAGGGTTTTAATCTCAACCGTCGGATCTAGAGATTTAATCTCAACCGTCGGTTCTAGGGTTTTAATCCCAACCGTCGGATCTAGAGATTTAATCTCTACCGTCGGTTCTTAGGAATTTAATCCCAACCGTCGGATCTAGAGATTTAATCTCCACCATCGGTTCTAGGAATTTAATCCCAACCGTCGGATCTAGAGATTTGTTTTCCATTATTTGATCTAGACTTCATGAGGTTTATATTAGGCTACGATAGGGACCATGAGGAGGAGTTGGGTCTTGGCCACCCGATGGATCGGAACCACACAAACTTGATCCATCAATGATGTTCCATTCCACTAGAGGATCATCATCGAACTACCTCACCAACCCCCATAAATTAATATGGGCTCCATATATTATTTGTACATCCATCTCCCCGTGTTTAAGATATCGAATGTCCGTCAATTGATTGATTTACTGACCATCAATCAATTAACATTTAACTCCTCGAGTAGTACCACTCAACCTTATCATCATGTTGACTAAGTCAACCTGCAGGGTTTACATGATGAACCTTATGAACTCCTCAAGGGGACATCATCAACCTAATATATAGGACACGGATTCCTCCTATAATCAACGTCACACCATGTAAATAATATCATTTGCCAACTTACCGGGCATGTTGATTTAATCCATAGAAATCTCACCCTCTGGTAAATCAAAGAAATAAATATTAAGTACATGTGCCCGTTATTATATCGGGATTAAGAGCATGTACAATATAATATCCGAGGTCCGATTCAATTATGTAGTCAGCAATAAATTGAATCACCTCTATGTCGATCCTGCTCAATACACCTAAGTGTACTAGTGTAACTCTATGTTCAAGACAAAACAATACGAAGCTACACTACAACCATGCCAATGGTTTGTCCAAAACCATCTTGGTTGTGAGCCTCTACTTATATTCTACAAGGGACTGATAACATGATCTTCTGTGCCATCACCCAAGCACCATGTTATCTACAATGTAAAGTATTAGACAATTTTGCATAATCATAAAAATATACAAACAATGATCATGTGATTCTTATTTCAAAATAAAGATGTTCATACAAAAGAGCTAGGCTTTCAGTATACATCCCAACAATCTCCCACTTATACTAAAAGACTATGTTGTCCTTATACTGCCATACATCTGATTCCCCTTCCCTCCACATGCCTATCAAAGCTCTCGTTAGAAGGTCCTTAGTGAAAGGGTCTACCAGGTCATCCTCTGATGCAATCTAGGCGACAGCAACTTCTACCTCCTTTACGATTTCTCGTATCAGGTGGTACTTGCACTCTATGTGTTTACTAGCCTTATGGGCTCGTGGTTCCTTCGAGTTTGCAACTGCACCATTATTATCACAATTAATTGTGATAGTTCTGGGCAAACCAGGAATCACATCCAAGTCCATCAGGAAGTTCCTGAGCCACACAGCTTCTTTGGCTGCCTCATAGGCTGCCACATACTCAGCTTCCATGGTGGAGTCCGCCACTCATTTCTGCTGGGCACTCCTCCATACAATGGCTCCACCTCCTAAAGTAAACACAAAACCTGAGGTAGACTTACTGTTATTCCTATTTGATTGGAAATCGCAATCCATGCAACCCACAGGGAGTAATTGGTCTGCCCGGTAAACTAGCATATAATCCCTAGTCCTTCTCAGGCACTACAATATATGCTTTCTGATCCTATGTCACATCCTTTGGATTACTCGATATATACTAACCATGCCCAGCGGAAGCGGATATCGGTCTCGTACATAGCATACATGAGGCTTCCTACGCGAAGCATAAGGAAGCGACCTTGGCTCCTTTATCACCTCAGATGATCTAGGACACATCTCCTTAGATAAAGGAACTCCATGCCTGAAGGGTAGAAAACCCTTCTTGGAGTTTTGTATGCTAAAACGATCCAAAATCATGTCTATGTATGAAGCTTGGGATAAGCACAACAACCTTGATCCCCAAGGTTGTGACCCACTTCTCCCAAGTCCTTCATATCATCTTATTTGACGACCATACCCTTACGTCTGATAACACTTCGATGTTGTCGCCAACCACCAAAATGTCATCTACGTATAGTACAAAAATACCACTACGTTTCCGTCACATCTCTGATATACACAAGACCCATTCGAACTTTGAATAAATCCATAAGACTGGATTTACTTCCTCAAAGTATATGTCCCAAGACTTCAAAGCTTGCTTCAGTCCATTAACGGACCGATTAAGCTTATATACAATACGCTCTTTGCCCTTAGCAATGAATCCCTCTGGTTGCTTCATGTAGATGGATTCCTCAAGACTTCCACTAAGGAATGCTGTCTTGACATCCATCTATCACGCCTCATAATCCATATGAGTTGCTATGCATAAGAGCTCCCAGACCTGACTTGAATCCATAGATTCAATCTCAGTATTCATTGCACTTTTACAATGATGCTGTATTTATATCTTGGATTGCCTCGTCGTATGTCTAGGGATCAGGTTCATGTTTGTTAGGGACCAAATCAGAAGATTTGTCCAAAAACATGAATCTGAGAGGCTGTATCACAACCCTCCCACTATGACGAGGTATCATCTGTGTGTCCTCTATGACACACGGTGCAGTGACATGTGGTATATCCTCTTGTACCGGTGGTACTAAAGAAGTGACTTCCCTTTTAACTCCTCCAAAACAATTTTACTCTTGGGCTTGTGGCTTATCACATAGTCTTCCTCTAGAAATCTAGCATTCGTGTTAACGATCACCCTCTGATCTCTAGGACTACAAAACAAGTCAGAATAACTGATCATCGATCTAACCATCTCCATAAGAGTCCTATTCCTTCGTACTGCTACACTGTTCTGCTGGGGTGTGCCAGGTGCAGTCAATTGGGATTGAATCCCAGCCTCTGATAAGTAGTTTCTAAACTCTCCCAAGAGGTACTCACCACCACAATCAGATCGTAGTGTCATCTTGAATAATTGTCTATGAAAAAGACAAAATATTCAAAACTACCTCTTGCTTGGATAGACATAGGACCATACGAATCAGAATGAACCAATTCCAACACATCTTTGGATCTATACCCCTTGGCCTTGAAAGGCCTCTTGGTCATCTTACCCTCCAAGCAAGATTCGCAGGTTGGGAGATGCTCCACCACTTATGAACCCAAAGGTCCATCAGCTATCAACCTTTGAATGCTACTTAGGTTAATATGACCAAGCCTAAGATTCCAAAGATATGTTTGGTTCATCTTCGAAGGTTCTTTTCTCTTATTAGACTTAGAAGATGAGTTAATAACTTCTATTTACATCGTGGGAGCTCGTGGTTCAAGTTATACATTTCCTATCTATGTACCTGAATAGATAATGTCCCTATTCCTTTTATAACATATCTGTCATCAAAAGAAATAGATTATCCATCTAGAACAAATTTAGAAACCGAAATTAATTCTTTCTAAATAAGGGTACATAAAGGAAATTCTTAAGAACCAAAACCTTTATTTTTCTCAAAAGATAAATAAAACATCTCCCACTGCAATATCCGCCATCTTCATGGCATTGCCCAAGTAAATGGTAATATCCCCTTTAGCTAGTCATCGGGTTTCTTGGAACCCCTGCAATAGTATTGCAGACATGATTAGTGGCTCTCGTATCTACACACCAGGTGCCGGTAGATAACACCGCTAACCATGTTACAATGACTAGACCAAAGGATATACTTTTGTTCTGTTTTGAATTGGGATAGTCCTCCTTCCAATGTCCATCCTGCTTGTAAGTGAAGTACTTGCCTTTCGGCTTCTTCACTCTTCCCTGAGATCCTCCCACCATCTTTGCTTCACCTTGTTTCTTCTTCTTCTTGCCTTTCGGCTTAGAAGTAGAAACCCTTTTGAGCAATGATGGCTTGAGGACACTCTTTGAAGAGTGCATACTTGTACACCTTAGCAGATAAGACAATATCTAGAATCTTTTCCAATCAACATTATTTAGGTACAGTAAGCTTATTTCCTTTAGTATCATAATAAGTGGACTGAAAGTCATTTTGAAAATCCTAAGAATCACAATGATCAAAATATTAGATTTTAAATTTTATTGATTCCTCAAAACAATAAAATTCCGAAATCAACCAACACCTCAAAACACCGAGAATATCGCATGCCACGATAGTGTGGACGTATACGAATTCTACATTTGTAAGAGGAGGTTTTATCCATTAATTTTATTATCTTGTCAACCTTAATTTTTGACAAATAAAATTAATAGTTGGTTCCTCTTTGGCCCTACAAATAAAAGCAGTGACTCCGATGGGGAGGATACTTTTTATTTGCATCTAAGTGTGCACCATTACACGATACTAAGGGAATTATCTCGGATTATGTGCCTTACCGATGGGGAAGTACACACGCTCCTAAATAATTTCCTATAACCATTATTTGATCTAGTGATCCGCAAACAAACTCATCCGATGGGAAGGAAGGCACTCAGAGCCGACGCGCAAGTTTGTTGCATCACACGTCAAATTGTAATGGAGGCCGCGGGAATTAATTAAAATATCCCTCTCCCACTTAGTAAATTGAAAATGAGGAATTTTCAAGCACACACAACATGTATATAAAACAAATCAGCAATAAATATGGAAAAATCAGAATTTTCCAACTATTATGGCATTGTTCTCCAATATGCGTCCCGTCGTGTTGCCACCTCGTCCGCTCCATCTTTTCCCGTGCGCAAGTAACCAAAGAGTTCCGAGCCGAGATAAAACATTTTAATTTACATCCATCGATCCTATACTCCATGAAGGAGTGTACAAATAATCTAGATTGAAAGTAAACTAAAATGAGCGGCTAAACAATGTCGTATTTAATTACAAAAATTAAATACTAATCTAGCCTCGTCAACTCCGAGGATTCAAATAATATACAATCACACACACATGCAATCACATACACACATATATAGCCATAATAGTTGGATCTTATGCCTGCAACCAAAAAGTTAGCCTACGCACATCCTACTATTATCTGGCATACACAATATATGATAAGTGCGTGAAAAGTAACCGAATCCAAAACACACAAAACCGGAAACCATGGCTCTGATACCATTTGTTGGCAATCGTGCTATTTCTCGGAATGCTCATAGGCTCCCATGTCCCCGGATTAAAATTTTCACTAATGAAAAATAATCCGGATGGGATGAGTCTCCTAAGCACAACCAATTCGTCGTCGTGCTAACGACTTGAACGATCGCTTGAACAAACTAGTTGTTCAAGCAACACAACTCTTCTAGTCGGTTAGCCGCGGAAGAGACGACGGACGGATTGCCGATTTTTGTGTTTCTTATCGGGGTCCATGATTATACAAATACATACAAATGTAAACTAGTATAATCAACATATACTAACATAAAGAACATAAGCTAGCATATCAATAAGAACATGCAAAGAACAATAATAAAAGTTATAAAACTTTTATACCTCTTGATCTTCTATCGTATGTCCTAACCTCCTTGTAGACTTCGTGTGGGCGAAGATCCTCCACAAGTTGAAGCTTCCTAGATCTTCTTCAATCCAAAGAAAGAAGAACTCTCTTTCCCTTCTTGCTTGACCCAACCACCATTCCACAAAAGGATTGATGCCGCCGGCCCCAAGAATAGAGAGAACATAATGGAAACAACCAAGGTACTGAACTAGGGACAAACCCTTGTTTTGGTGCCGCCGGCCAAGATGGAGTGAAGAAGATAAAGGGAATATATTGGGCGCCGACCACGGTGGAGGGAATAGAGGAAGGAGCCGGCCACAACCTAGGAAGAGGAAGAGTTCCTCTCCTATAGTTGCCGCCCAACTTCCTTGCAATCCCTAGCCGCCCAACCTAAGGAGGAAACCCTAATTAGGGTTTCTCCTTAGGCTTTCTTGCCGCCCAACCATGGTGGAGAGAAGAGATCTAGGAGCTAGCCACCTCCAAGGAAGAAGACAAGATCTTCCACAAGTTGCCACCCACTCTTCATTCCCATCCATGGCCGCCCATGCAAAGGAGCCAAAACCCTAATCAAATTAGGGTTTCTTCCATAGGGTTCCTTGCCGCCCAAGCATGGTGGAGAGAAGAGATCTAGGATCTAGCCAACTCCATGGAAGAAGACAAGCTCCTCCACAAGTTGCCGCCCACTCTTCTTCCTCACCTTGGCCACCCAACCCAAAAGAGCCAAACCCTAATTAGGGTTTCCTCCTAGGGTTGCTTGCCGCCCAAGCAATTGGAGGCTAAACCCTAATCTCCTTAGCATCCATCATCCAACCTCTAAAAACTTGTTGCCGCCCAACCCATAGCCACCCTTTTATAGAGTTAGGGTTTAGGCCTTGGTTTAATCTCCACCATCGGTTCTAGGGTTTTAATCTCAACCGTCGGATCTAGAGATTTAATCTCAATCGTCGGTTCTAGGGTTTTAATCCCAACCGTCGGATCTAGAGATTTAATCTCTACCGTCGGTTCTTAGGAATTTAATCCCAACCGTCGGATCTAGAGATTTAATCTCCACCATCGGTTCTAGGAATTTAATCCCAACCGTCGGATCTAGAGATTTATTTTCCATTATTTGATCTAGACTTCTTGAGGTTTATATTAGGCTACGATAGGGACCATGAGGAGGAGTTGGGTCTTGGCCACCCGATGGATCGGAACCACACAAACTTGATCCATCAATGATGTTCCATTCCACTAGAGGATCATCATCGAACTACCTCACCAACCCCATAAATTAATATGGGCTCCATATATTATTTGTACATCCATCTCCCCGTGTTTAAGATATCGAATGTCCGTCAATTGATTGATTTACTGACCATCAATCAATTAACATCTAACTCCTCGAGTAGTACCACTCAACCTTATCATCATGTTGACTAAGTCAACCTGCAGGGTTTACATGATGAACCTTATGAGCTCCTCAAGGGGACATCATCAACCTAATATATAGGACACGGATTCCTCCTATAATCAACGTCACACCATGTAAATAATATCATTTCCCAACTTACCGGGCATGTTGATTTAATCCATAGAAATCTCACCCTCTGGTAAATCAAAGAAATAAATATTAAGTACATGTGCCCGTTATTATATCGGGATTAAGAGCATGTACAACATAATATCCGAGGTCCGATTCAATTATGTAGTCAGCAATAAATTGAATCACCTCTATATCGGTCCTGCTCAATACACCTAAGTGTACTAGTGTAACTCTATGTTCAAGACAAAACAATACCAAGCTACACTACAACCATGCCAATGGTTTGTCCAAAACCATCTTGGTTGTGAGCCTCTACTTATATTCTACAAGGGACTGATAACATGATCTTCTGTGCCATCACCCAAGCACCATGTTATCTACAATGTAAAGTATTAGACAATTTTGTATAATCATAAAAATATGCAAACAATGATCATGTGATTCTTATTTCAAAATAAAGATGTTAATACAAAAGAGCTAGGCTTTCAGTATACATCCCAACAATATCCAACATATATAACAGGAAGAGTAATACTAACTCACAATATACTCATGATACAGGTCAAGGTATCTAATGGTATGTCCAACAAATATACAAGTATCCGACACAACCGTATAACAGATGCAAGAAGCATGCATGAATATGATGTACAACCAAATGCAGCAAGCATAGTACAATCAAATACAACATCACAATAAGCATATATATATAGACTGCATCTATATATATATATATTAATCACAACCATCCATATATATATATATATATATATATATACATGCATATATGTATATATATGCAATATGCAAAAAATGTCATAAGTCACGACAATGCAGCATGCATGGTCATGTCGGCTCACCCTAAAGCTACCACGACTCCAGTGTGGCCTCGATGGCTTGAGCATGACAACTGTCCCAACTCAACACCAACCACTACTCTCGAGTGGCCGAGTGGGCAGTATGATCAAGTAGCATATAAGCGTGAAGAGCAAGCTACACAATGGGAGTCCCTACTGTTGGCCACTCCGACAGTCACTACCCACGAGTGGTCAAGTGCCACACACGCAGAACTACGGCACGCAAATCCAACTACCACCGTCTATAGTGGTAGAGTGCGGCACCATAATGCTCTGCCCTCGCACCGGTTACTCCTCCTATGAGAAACCGTGGAGGCAGGATAACTGGCGCCCCTCTCAACTACAAGGGAGACCACGTCGCCAACATGCATGCAAATGACATGAATGCAATATCTCACATACAGACATCCACCATACACTCTCTATTCTACAGAGAGTCATACTAATCGGATCAACACACTCTCTATCCTACAAAGAATCATACTCAACTGATCATAACATTCTCTATCCTGTAGAGAGTCGTACCAATCTAATTGACACACTCTCTATCCTACAGAGAGTCATACTCGACTGATGGACGCACTCTCTATCCTGTAGAGAGTCATACTCAATTGATCGACGCACTCTCTATCCTGTAGAGAGTCATACCAATCTAATTGACGCACTCTCTATCCTGTAGAGAGTCATACTCAAACTGATTATATCAAGCTAGGACCACCGGTCCATAGAGACACACTAAGTACCATTTACCTGACCATTTACACAATACATGGTCGTGTTGGGATGTATACTAAACAGTCTATCTTTTGTATGAACATCTTTATTTTGAAATAAGAATCACATGATCATTGTTTGCATATTTATGGTGATGCATATTGTCTAATACATTACATTGTAGATAACATGGTGTGTGGTGTCACATGGGAGATTATGTTATCGGCTCCTTGTAAAGTATAAGTAAAGGCTCACAACCGAGATGACTTTGGACAAACCATTGGTATGGTTGTAGTGTGATTTGGTATTGGTTTGTCTTGACCATAGAATCACACTAGTACACTTTGTGTGTATTGAGTAGGACCGACTTAGAGGTGATTCTATTTATTGCTGACTACATAATCGAATCGGACCTCAGATATTATATTGTACATACTCTTAATCCCGATATAATAACGGGCACATATACTTAGTATTCATTTCTTTGATTTACCAATGGGAGAGATTTATAGATTAAATCGATTGGCTCGATAAGTTGGGAAATGATATTATTTATATGGTGTACCGTTGATTATAGTAGGAAACCGTGTCCTATATATTAGGATGATGATGTCCCCTTGAGGAGCTCATAAGGTTCATCATGTAAACCCTGTAGGTGGACTTGGTCCGGCATGATGAAAAGGTTGAGTGTTACTACTCATGGAGTTAGATATTGATTAATTAATAGTCAGTAAATTAATTAATCGACGAACATTCGAGATCTTAAACACGGAGAGAAAAATATACAAATAATATATGGAGCCCATATTAACTTATGGGGGTTGGTGAGGTAGATCAATGATAATCCTTTAGTGGATTGGATTATCATTAATGGATCGGACTTTATGTGGGCTGAAGGTAGGAAAGTTCGCTTCCCACTTCAACTCGGTCGCTTGTTCATGGCAATCCCTTCTACGTCCCCGGATAAAAAAATTTATCCTTGATAAGAGGGATTACCCAAGCAACCGTGTCATCGTCATGCTATTCGATTAGAGTAGTCACTTGAACAAACTTGTTGTTCAAGTAACCAACCTCTATTCTACGAATAGCCGCGGAATAGACGATGTACGGATCACCGACTTTTGTGTTTATGTTCGGGGTCCAAGTTATATTAGCCACAAAGCAGAATATATCATGCATATATAATTGAAAAATAATTACAAACATGTTACATATGAAGATAGATAAGTGATATACCTCTCGATCTTCTATTATATGACCTTCCTCCTTTTGGACGTCGTGTGGGCGACGATCTACCAAAAGTTGAAGCTCCTAGATCACCAATCTTCCTTCTTTGCTTGCTCCGAACAAGAGGAAGTATAGAAACAAGACCCTTCATCTTTCTTTAGCCAACCAACAAGCACCAAGCAAGATGCTTGCCGCCGGCCAACAAGGAAAAGGGATGAGAAGGATGGATGTCGGCCAAGAGCTCCAAGGGAGGACCCTAAGCCTTGTTTTCACCGGACAAGGAGAGGAGAAGAGCTAGCTTTGGACGCCAGCCAAGGGAGGGGAGGGTTGTATGGGTGCCGACCACCTTGAGGAAGAAGAGAAGAAAGGAAACTCTTTCCTTATTTGTGGCCGCCCAAGCACAAACCCTAACTCCAAGCCTCTTGCTGCCCAACCCTAATCTCCCTTGCTTCTCATTAATTTTCCACGCCAACCCTTAATCCCCTTTTTATAGAGTTAGGGATAAGCCTTGTTTTAATCTCCACCATTGGTTCTAGGGATTTAATCTCAACAGGTGGATCTAGAGATTTAATCTCAACCGTTGGATCTAGAGATTTAATCTCTACCTTTGGATCTAGAGTTTTGTTTTCATCCATTGGATCTAGGCTTCATAAGGTATTAATAGGCTACAATAGGGACCATGAGGAGGAGTTGGATCTTGGCCACCCAATGGATCAAGCCCACATAAAGTCCGATCCATTAATGATAATCCAATCCACTAAAGGATTATCATTGATCTACCTCACCAACCCACATAAGTTAATATGAGCTCCATATATTATATGTACATTTGCTCCCCATGTTTAAGATCTCGAATGTCCATCGATTAATTAATTTATTGACCATTAATTAATCAACATCTAACTCCATGAGTAGTACCACTCAACCTTTTCATCATGTCGGACCAAGTCCACCTGCAGGGTTTACATGATGAACCTTATGAGCTCCTCAAGGGGACATCATCATCCTAATATATAGGACACGGTTTCCTCCTATAATTAACGGCACACCATATAAATAATATCATTTCCCAACTTACCGAGCCTATCAATTTAATCTATAAATCTCGCCCATTGGTAAATCAAAGAAATGAATACTAAGTATATGTGCCCGTTATTATATCGGGATTAAGAGCATGTACAATATAATATCTGAGGTCCGATTCGATTATGTAGTCAGCAATAAATCAAATCACCTCTAAGTCGGTCCTGCTCAATACACACAAAGTGTACTAGTGTGATTCTATGGTCAAGACAAACCAATACCAAATCACACTACAACCATACCAAATGTTTGTCCAAAGTCATCTCGGTTGTGAGCCTATACTTATACTTTACAAGGAGCCGATAACATGATCTCCCGTGTGACACCACACACCATGTTATCTACAATGTAATGTATTATACAATATGCATCACCATAAATATGCAAACAATGATCATGTGATTCTTATTTCAAAATAAAGATGTTCACACAAAAGATAGACTTTTCAGTATGTATCCCAACATGGTTTTGATCCATTGGGTGGCCAAGATCCAACTCCTCCTCATAGTCCCTATTGTATCCTATTAAAATCTCATGAAGCCTAGAACCAATGGATGAAAACAAAACTATAGATCCAAAGGTAGAGATTAAATCTCTAGAATCGACGGTTGAGATTAAATCTCTAGATTCGACGGTTGAGATTAAATCCCTAGAACCAATGGTGGAGATTAAAACAAGGCATATCCCTAACTCTATAAAAGGAGAGCATGGGGTGGGCGGCAAGAAGAATTCTAATTGAGATTGGATTAGAGTTTGGGAGGCTTAGGGTTTGAAGGCTTGGGCGGACCAAATAAAAATATTATTTCCTTTCTTCTTCTTCTTCCTTGGTGGTCGGTGCCCATCTCTTTCTTTCCTCCCTTGGCCGGCATCCAAACCTAGTTATTCTCCTGTCCTTGGCCGGTGGAAACAAGGCTTAGGGTCTTCCCTTGGAGCTCTATGGCTGGCAACTATCTCCATCATCTTCTCCTTGTTGGCCGGCGGCAAGCACCTAGGTTGGTGTTTGTTAGTTGGCTAAAGGAAGGAGAAGGGTTTTGTTTCTTAGTCTTCCTCTTGTTCGAAACGAGCAAGGAAGGGAGATTGGTGATCTAGGAGCTTCAACTTTTGGTAGATTGTCGCCCACACGACGTCCAAAAGGAGGAAGGACATACAATAGAAGACCAAGAGGTATAACGTTTGTTTATATTCTTTTGTAAGTTGTCTATATTTGTTCTTCAATTATATGAATATTATATATTCTGTTTAGTGGCTAAATATACTTGGACCCCGAACATAAACACAAAAGTCGACGATCCGCACATCGTCTATTCCGCGGCTATTCGTAGAATAGAGGTTGGTGGCTTGAACAACAAGTTTGTTCAAGTAACCACTCTAATCGAATAGCACGACGATCTGTTTTGTCTAGGATTAAATTTTTTAATCAGGGGACATCGATGGGATCACCATGAACAAGCAACCGAGTTGAAGTGGAAAGCGAAGTTTCCTACCTACAAGTAGTATCAGAGCTTCAGTTCTAGGCAAAAACCTTCAGGTCGGTGGTAAACATGCAACTTAAGGGTATTAGAATTATCCCTAGGTTCAAGACATTATCTACCCACGGATGACCTCTTTGCCCAATTTACAATCAAGTTGTCATCCGGACTTTACTATTTGTACTTAACTAAACAAATCCTAGGTTACTTACATCACATATATATACAACTCCTAATCATGATAAAATGTAACATGATAGCAGCAATGGAGTTAACAGCCAAAGGTAAGGTATCAAGCGCAAGAGTAAATAAGAACATAGTCATGGTAACATGATCATATAAGATGATCATGTATCTAAATCTGCATGCATTTAAAACTACCTGACCAGGGTAGGAAATTTCCCACCTGCTTTGTAATCCGTGCTATCCATCTTCACGTCCATGTATCTATCACAATCAAAGTCCTGTAACAATAGGATACAATTAAGTACCATCACATATCTAATGATCGAATCAAATCCTACATCAACTTTGTATCTCGATCAACTAACTGAATAGCTTCTTCCATTAGCTCTTAAATCACAACTCACCTAGCTTAGCTTTCGTTGCAAAACATCATGATCCACCATTGAAGTAGCAATCTATAACCACCAAATAGATTCGACCACAACTGCCACCTAACATCACAACCACAACACAGAAACGAGCTGCATGAACATATATCTATTTTTATATATCGATAAAGTTTCCAAACCTAAACATACTTACTCCAATTTCATCAACACAGCCTCTAGATAAACTAAATCTTTACTCACTACCCAATTTATAGCAATTTCCATTGAAAACATCAAGGGTAAACAGATCTTGCTGACTAGATCTTCACCCGTAACTGTTTTCCCTCAATTGCCCTGTTCACCAGAACAAATCGAGCTCCACCACTGCCCAAACATCGATCCAAGCTAAACAACTAAACAATCGAGCCATCTTAAAACTTAATCAACATCCACCAAAATCATTAGATTAGAACAATCGAATAACACTTTAAATCTAAGCTATAACAGTAACTTACCTTCCCTCTCCAACCCAGCTCCCGATTCAAATCAATAGAACAATGCTCTCTAGATCAGGAGACAAAACGAAGAACAGAGGTTGTCGAATGAAGCTGATCGCAAGATCATTGGCCTACAGCTTGCCTCAGTGGTCGGAGAGCAACCCCATGGCACCGGAGATGAGCCGACGCATCAAACAATTGCTAGGACAGTAGCGTCACGCGAGGATCATCGCTGATCGCGATGGATATTGACCGCAAAATAGCGGCGTCGGACGTCATCCATGGAGCTGTAGATGTGAGGGAGCAGTACCACCTACTGCTGCCAGATCGGAAGAAGTAAAAGGGAAGCGGGCGACACTATGATTGGCTAAAACAAGTGGTCGTGAGAACACGAGCGGCGACGATGAAGAGGCGGCAGAGTCTGGCCACGTGACGGCCGACAGAAACGAGCTCAAGCAATGATCCGGCGAAGATAGAGTGGAGATCGACTGGATCAGGCGGAGATCGACACCGGCGACAGCAACTCTCTTACGGCGGCGGCGAGTGGCATGGCGAGCGGCGAGAGGCAGAGAGATCGCGAGTAGCAGAGAGATCGCGAGCGGCAGAGAGTTCGCAAGGAGTCATGTGCGATGGAAGAGAAAAAAAAAAGAGAGGGGCTCGGGAGAGACAGCGCTGGCGGCGGAGTCGGCGACGAACGAAAATTGTCGCAGCGTGTGAGAAACGCTCGCGTAGAAAGAAATGTTGATGGCAGAGTCGGCGAAGAACGAAAGAGGAGAAACGGCGGTGTTAAAGGTTTAATGGGTCGGGTGGTAGATAAACGGGTCAAATTTCAGACCCGTTAAGCCCTTTAACTCCTTCTAAGCAAAGGGGGTTTTAGAAATCTCCATTCGAGTCCAGAAAAATTCCTAAAAATTTCTAGAAAATTCCATAGGATATTCTCCTAATTACCCAACATTTATTTTCATGGTATTTTACATTTGAGTTAGAACATTAACTCAAACAAATCCTCCTAATTTTCCAAATTGGGAATTTTCCAAATTCTCCTCCTTTTTGACATACATCAAAAAGGCCCTCCCCAAGGGTTTCAATGTCTCATATCCCAATGAGATCTTACAATCTTCTCCCTTGGTCCAAAAACATCTAGGATGTCTTCAATCTTCCTAGTGATAAGTCTCATATCACTAAAGAGAGGCAATCCTCACTTCTCTAAAAACTCAAAATTCTCCCCCTCATGAAGAAGAATACATCCATCATCCCATGATGGATAACCTCCCCCTAAAGGCTTGCTCCCCCTTGACCATTGCACCAACAATGTCTTTGGAGAGTCCCTAAGCCTATAAGAACACTAAACCATCAAAATTAAGATTAAAAGTTCAACCTTGAACTTTCACACATCTTGAAATTGATACACACTCTAAACAACTCTCCTAATCCATATCCAATGGATTTTCACTCTTTCCAATGCTTTCCAAAGCATATCCTAGGGTTATGAGCAGTTAGGGTAGCCTAACACAACTGAAATATGGGCTAAACATCCTTGTTTACCCGAAATCAATGTTGGCAGTCGACTCTTTCAGTCGACTTCCCTTGACGCCAGTCGACTGCCATAAGTAGCAGTTGACTGATTTTTGCAAACGCAGAAACTCAATTTCAAAAATTGAAATTTGAAAATTGTAAGTAAAAATTCGTATTTTGAAAAATCTTGAAAATTCATACTTACATTACTTATATCAAGTACAATGGGTGAAAAATATTTGAAAAATAAAATACCCATAAAATAATGAGATTGACACAAAGTTCAAAACTATTGAAAAGTTCAATGTTTTGGCCCTACTTTGTGCCAACTCTATCAACGGTGATTGCTATCAAAAGATAGACTCCACCAAGGTTTTTCAAAATGATTTTAAAATGTTTTTAAAACCTTATATTGAACCATGGACTATGGGATTAATGCACATAACTTGTACATAAGTTTTCCTCATGATTCCTCCATGGTATAAGATGAATTTGAATTCATCTAGATGCAAAAACTATGCACCTTGAACTTAACTGATTTCCTAGCATCTCACATGTGTCTAGGGTATTTGAAAACACACACATGTAAATTTGATGTGAGATGTGGATTTTGTTCATCCTAATTTAAGGTCTCATATATTTTTCTAAGGCAACACTACTTGATTCCCTTATACATGGGACTTCAAATCATGTCATAGTCCTTAAATCAATTTTAATTAACTTAAATGCATGAGATATGATCATGGCATATAATGATAGCATAAATAAACATGTGACAAAAATCATGATGTCATGGCATATGATTAAATCTAAACATACATGACATAAAAACTAACCTAAGCATAATCATGACATATTAAATGATAAAATGAAATATGATGTTGTGACATGGTATATGGCAATCAAAGAATGGAAAATAAAATATAAGGCATAAAAATACCTAAATTTTAATATTTGTTGTCATTTGTTAGGATTAGGCTTATTTTGTCATATTACTAACTTATCTCCCAAATGTGCCAAAAACCCAAAATGGCACACCAAGACCTCTAAACCTAATTTGTGCCAATTTGATCAATTTTTCTATATTGGCACATCCTAAAATCCTTTAGGATATAAAGTTAAACTTAATTTCCAAGGTACTCTTAACCTTAAAAATAACCTAAAGTGACACCTTTACTAAGGTTAGGTTAACTACCTATTCATTTAAGGTTGGCACATCCTAACCCATTTAGCGTGAATCGATCATGCTCCTAGGAATCTAATACCTATTTGAGCTCCTTGGGTTTACTAGGTATTCCTTAGGGATGACCTCCCTAGATACCCTCCTAATAACCCTCCTAGGCTTGGTAGCCTTGGTCATTGTGGTCTTGCCTAGGTTAACTCTAGGGGTGACTCCCCTTGTAATCTTCTTAGTGGCTTCCCTAGATTTCTTCGAAACCTTAGCCACTAGGCACACTCCATGGTTAGCCTTAGGGATGACCTCCCTAATAACCATGGCCTTCCTAGACCTAGGTTGAATTCCATAATCAAATGGAACATTGTGATAAGTAGGTCTTACCTTCTTGGACATAGGCTTGTGACCCAAACCTCTCTTCCCCTTAGGTGGACCTTGCTTCCTAGACCCTAAGTTTTGACTCCTAGATCCTAGAGTTTGATCATTTGACCCTTGCATTTGATTTTGCATTTTCTTAAGGGTATTTTCCAATTTTTCAAGTTTTGACCTCAAAACTTGATTTTCTAATTCTAATTGCCCAATTTGTATTTTTGATTAAGTCTTTGAGCATTATCATTTCTTTTAGGCATATGCCTACCCTTCTTAGGGTTAATGCCTAAATGGTCCTCTACCTTCCTAATACTTTCCTTAGGTAGGATTGTTTTAGGGATATTAGTCCCAAATTTCTCCTTAATTCTAAAATTATATGATTTGGCACCTAGGCAATAAAGTCTATTATTTATAGCATGCTCCTTATGATTGTGCACAATTGCAAGAATATTAAAAGCATGCTTTTTAACATTAAAATTTGAAGGTGCATTATTGAATTTTACCTTAGGGTTTGATTTAGAAGTTATCCCTACATATGATGCTCCTTCTTGCCCTTTCTTCCTCCCCCTAGGGCATTGACTCCTATAATGCTCCGGTTGTTGGCACTTGAAGCACACCACATACTCCTTGCTCTTCCTAATTGGGGCATTGATGCACACGAATGCAACCTCAAATCTCGCGACGGGAATCGTCGAGGACTCGAAGTGCGCACTCGCGTTCAACGCTCGCAAGTCCACGGATGTCGTCAAGTAATAAAAAGATTATCGATCCCATATGGACTGATATTCGAGTACCGATTAGTTTAGTGGATGTTATTATTCGGAGTTTCATTCTAATGGTTGTGATGACAAGGGTTATCAGCGGTCCTAACTCTAGTACGGTGTCACACAGAGGAAGAGAAGGGTTGCTACGAGTCTTTTGAGGGAATTCTAGGATTTCGATTTCGCTTGTGTGTCACAGAACACACTATCAATTGGGTATTATCTAGACATCTAACTATGGTCTTGTGGAAGAGATATCATACACTTCCTTGATGAGCCTTGGCATCTATCGGGAACTACCTCTGTCATACCAGGTCGACCCCTGGTTTTAGGATGGGATAGGTGGTACGAGGATGCCGATTCAATCCCTATGACGAGTCGGAATGTGTCCCGTTTCTAACTCTATCACACCCTTCTATCTACGGTTACCAAAGATGAGGCCAACCCCTAGGTCCCTCCTTAATTCTCCTAAATCTTTGATACGAGGGTTGTCACCCCTCGTATCAGCTACGCACAGTAAATAGAAGACCAAAACAAATAGCTATCGATCTAAACAATCACAAATTGCAAATATTATTTCAAGAATAGAAATATATTTGAAATAACATGTTCTACGCATACAAACTACTCCCTAATCCTAGAATAGAAGAATCTGCTCCATAAATACGAGAAGAGAAACACAAAGCATATCAGAATTCATAGAAACAATGTAAACTGCGCAAAGAACGTGAATTACAATGAACTTTGGCTCTCCTCTCCATCGTTGATGTGTAGAACTTGATCCTCGAGCAGCCTTCTTCCTCCCCGTTGCGAGTTCCCGAAGCTTTTTAGGGCGTCAGAGTGCTATCCCGGCTGCCGTGCCTCCCCCCTAGGGCTTGGGCATAGCTTCCATTATATAGACATCAGGCTAGATCTCCCCAAAATCTGGAAAATAACTAAATTGCGTCGAAATCACCCAGTGCCACACGGTCGTGTGGATTCACATGGCTAGGCCATGTGTGGAGCTGGGGCGCGAGCCGTGTGGATTCACAGGGTCAGGGTGTGTGTCCTTCTATTCTTGTTGCCAAATGTCTTCTTTTTTCTCCAAAAGTGTGTCATTTTCCCCATAGAATGTTATCCTGCACACAAGAGTACAAAGAGTAGATCTCCGAATCAGAAAATAGGAAATGCATGCAAAATAAAGTGAAATATACAAGAATCAAATATAAAATGCAATGGGATGTGAGCAAAAACTACTCCTAAAATGTTATATGTTTTGCTCACATCAATTCCTCTAGACTTAAATCTTTGCTTGCCTCAATGCCATAAAATTTTAAAAAGCATTGTTCCATACTTAGCTTGTCAACTAGATTTATCAAGTGGTATTTACAATCAAAGCAAAATAGATATGTTCTAAAAATTCACTAAGCTTCTCGTGCACATGCTAAGCGAATCTTCTTAGGGGGTACTCGTTCCATGGTAAGTTAAGTCATCATCCTATAGCTTTCCTAAGGTCTCCTGCTCTTAGGCACTTACCTGCCCAAAGCGAGGGTTGTTCTCTAGATCTGGCACAAAGTCTCAAAGGTGTGCTCGGTATTGAGAGAAATTGGTAGGTGTTTCCCCAGTAACCTAACTCGGTCTCAAAGGGGCACCTAATCATTTCCACCCACGATAACTATTTTTTTATCCCTCATAATCTTTTTTTCCAATTTTTCTCACTATCTTTTCCTTTCCCTCCCTTTTTTTTCTTTTCTTATTCCATTATTTTTTCTTTTTCTTTTCTTTCTCTCTTGGGATTTTGATTTTTTCGAATGGGCTTCAATGATCCGAGTATCCCCAATAACTAAAATGCTAAATCTAGAGTTGTTGGGAGTATGGGGAATACAATCAAAGTCCCACATTGGTAAGACATGGAAAAGATCATGTGCTTATAAGAAAAAAGATATCTCCATTGGCATGAGGCCTTTTGGGTAAAGCCCAAAAATAAAACCATGAGGGCTTGGGCCCAAAGTGGACAATATCATGCCATTATGGAGATATGTGGATATTATAAGCACTAACAAGAGTCACCTATGGATTCTAAAGTACTAGACTACTGAGATGAATCATAACTAGGTACGTACTAGATTCTCCCTTTCAGAATGTTCGACATGTGTAGGTGTAAAATTAAAAGCTAACTAGTGTAAGTCTAGAACATTCATTAGAGCAAATAAAATAAAATACCACAAGATAAATGAAGTTAAGCTACCTATGGGAACAACTCATGAAAGTAACTTTAAAAATACTATTGAGGTAGCTTAAAGATAGCAAAAACTAAGTGTAGAAAGAAACTAAACACACTATGCATGAATAAATGAATGCTAAATAAAACTAAAATGCAAATATTAGGAAATAAATTACTGCTAGAAACAAAATAAATCACAACTTGGGGTCCCCCCTAGACTAAAGCAAAGCATACCTCTAATACGGTGGTCGAGGTGGGAAGTCTGGTAGCCTCGGCATGTCTGGCTCCTCGGAGAACCTGGTGCTCAGTCGTTGATGCCACATGTACATGTGGTCGATCTAAGAGCTGGTGGATGTAGCAGCTACTCTGTGCTCCTCCTCCCTAGCCCACTGTGCCTGTTGGGCACGCATGTGCTGCCTGACCTCCCGATGGTAGGCAGCCTCCTCCTGGTAATGGAAAGCCTCCTCCTGGAAGTATATACGAGCCTCGTCGTAGAACTCCTCATCACACTGGAAGTGCTCTCGTAAGCCATGAAACTTCTCCTGCATGTAAGTGCTCTGCTCCTCCCATGGCTACCTCTGGGTCTGCTGCTCGGCGTATATGTTCTCGAGGCACGATCGAAACTTGGAGAAGTCATAGGCGGCTCTACCTGCATCCTGCTCAAGAGTAGAAGAAAAATGGTGGTGCGGGTGCAGGCTCTCATCGTGGGCTAGGTGGGCTCAAAATGATTTTTGCTTCTTCCTAGCAAGTTCTTTCTAATCCTAAACTATTTGCAAAAACATAAGTGACCATAAATCAAAGTCTAAATTATACACATGAATGCAGAAAGATTAAAAACATATAAAATTAAACTTGGGTTGCCTCCCAAGAAGCGCTTTGTTTAAGGTTTTTTAGCTCGACCATACTCCATTATCTCAACTTGGCTCCGGAGGTTCTGTAAACCTCCATTCATCTACCTCGAATACTTTATCTACGTTATCCTCTTTATCTCTGGCCGGAATAATATACTTCCCTGTCACGGGTCCCTGACGTGTCGCGCTAGCAGGCTCAAATTCCATCTTATCGTTGCCTACTTTTAGGGTCAGCTTGTGATTCTTAACGTCAATGACCATCCCGACAGTTGCTAAAAATGGCGGTCCCAGGATGACGGGTATCTTCGGATCTTCCTCCATTTCCATGACCACAAAGTCGGTCGAAAGTGTAAAATTTCCCACCTTAACAGGCACATCTTCTAGAATTCTCAGTGGGTATCGGTATGAATGGTCATGCAGCTGCAATGTCATGGTGGTGACCTTCAAATTCCCCAACCCCAGTTTTTTACATAGGGTGTAGGGCATCAAGCTCACACTAGCGCCCAAATCACAGAAGGCTTTGCTAATCAGGATCGTCCCTATATAACATGGGATATAGAAACTCCCCGAATCTTTTAGTTTCTAAGTGGTCTCGTTTCGGAGGTAAGCACTTGATTCCTCTATGAGGGACACTGTCTCAAACTTTTTGACCTTCCTACGGTGTGCTAAAATATCTTTCATGAATCTCACAAATTAGAGGATTTGGTGCAGCGCTTCGAGTATCAGCACCTCTACTAAGATCGATTTTAGCATGTTCAAAAATTTACCAAACTCGGCATCTTTCTTCACATGGGTCAGTCGCTGGGGGAATGGCACCGTCAAGGGTGGTTGCATTTTTGCGGTAGGCTCCTGATTTATGTCTTCGCCTTCTTCCTTCTCAGTTTCCCTCAAAGGTTCCCTTATTTCGAGTCCTGATTCCAGTCCGGCAACCACCCAGCTTGGCATTTCTTTTAGCACCCTTCCACTCCGCAACATCACTACCTTGCACCGCTCTACCGGATTGACCTCTGACTTTCCTAGCAATTTCCCTGGTACTCTGGAGATCTGGTTGCCAATCTAAGCTACTTGAATTTCTAGCGTCTTTTTTCTGTTGGCGAGATCATTTATAGATGACCTTAACTCTTCGACCATCAAATCCGTCTGCGAGTGTCGCCACTGAAATTCCGCATTCGCTTCCCGTTGCGTCCGAATGAAGTTTTCTATCATATTCTCCAAGTGGGTGTCAGGCGGTTGCGGCTGCCCATTTCCTCCTGATTGTTGGAAATTTCCCGAATTATTCCTATAGTAAAAGTTCGGGTAGTTCCTCCATCCAAGATTATAGGTACTGGAATATGGGTTGTTGGGCCTTTGGTTATGGTCGCCAACCGCGTCGACATGCTCAATCGGCTCTTCTAAGCTGCACTGTCCTCCATAATAGTTCTCTTGATATGATGATGCTCCCTCTCTAAAGGTATGGGTCGCACATGTAGAAATAGGATTTAGAGAGTCGAACCATTTGCTAAGTGTGTCCATCCTCGCTGCTAGGTGGTATTCAGAGTTGACAGCATATCGTCCCGCTGCAAGAGCTGGGTGACTACGCTCGGAAGCTCATTGATGGTGGTTCTGGGCCACCTCTTCAATCAACTCCTCTGCTTCCTCGATAGTCTTGTTCATCAACGCTTCTCCTACAGTAGAATCGAGGGACACCTTTGTGGCATACGTGATTCCATTATAGAAGATGTGGATCACCTGTTAGTTAAAGCCCTAGAACCAATCATGTGATGGTTGAATAGGGAACATTTTGTATCATATTCTATAAAGGCAAAGGATTGGTTATTATATTTACATCTTGCTTGTGCCAGCTAATTTAAATATAATAATGCCCTAGAAAAGTAGGTTCTTATCTACAGCACATCAATTGGCAGAATTGATTATGAGAGGCTGTAGAGAACACTTTCCTAAATGTTCCTAGTCGAGTATTAATATGCAAGGGCAATATTAATACATAAAGACTAGCATGTAGGTCAATTGATGACTTGATCTCACAAGTCATGGATATATGATATCAAGTTGACACATGGGTATATATTGGAGAATATATACTGAACTGACCCGCCATGAGAAAGTTTCATGGATCGTTATATGAGTGTCATAAACTTTCTCATGTGACTATTGGTATGAATAGTCCTTAGACCTGAAGTCACTATGGTTCCCTACATAAGGAGTTATGTACTTTGGTATCGTCAAACGTCACCCGTAACAGGGTGGACCATAAAGGCGATTACTGGGTATGTAACAAATTATGCGGAGGGATGTGAGTGATGTAGATGGGATCTATCCCTTCCATATGATGGGAGTGATATCGGTGGGCCCCTTTATTGAGTAGAACTACTAAAACGCATGGCCATGCTCGAATGAGTCAATATGAGATATTGAGCTCATTTGTTTGAGTTAGTTTACTCAGGGATCAAGAAACACATAGATTGATCGAGGATGACACGGTCTATGCCTCATTGATCAATCGATATCAAGGATAGAAGGACACGGTCATATATTATAGTAGTCACGGAAAGGTTAGTCGGATCTTGACTTATCTCAGAACTTGGGTAGCAATGATGTATTGCTAGATGCCGCTCATTGCTTGTGTATCTAAAAGAGTTTAGATCCACTGCCAACGTTATGAGAGCCTATAGGGTCACACACAAAGAGCATGATAATTAGAGGAATTAGAGTATTCTAGTTTGACTAGAATAATATGGGAATAAGCTTAAGTACAAAATGGTTTTTGGACTTTAAGCTTAATGAGAATTTTAGCTAATTGATTTAATGAGATTAATTCAATATGTTACCTTATTGATTTAATAAGATTAATTCAATATGATAACATAAGCTTAATTGAATTAATAAGATTAATTCAATATGATAACATAAGCTTAATTGAATTAATAAGATTAATTCAACATGCATGAATGCCACATAAGCATGCCACATAAGCATGCCACCTAAGCATCCACCTAAGCTAGTTAAGGTGGAAGGAAACAAAATGGTTTTGTCTCCTTAAGTGGCCGGCCAAACAAGGATATGTCTCAATGCAATGGATTGCATTGAATGTGTGGAGGTGAAAGGGTTTTTCCAACCCTATAAAAGACACCCTAAGTGGCCGGCCAAATGGGGGATTGGCTTTTGTTGTTGGTGGAAGATTTGGTTGTGTTAGTGGTGAGAAAGCTTGGTGGAAGCTTTAGTTGTGTGGGTTTGTGAGTGTAGGCTAGCAAGAAGAGGAGTCTTCTTCTTCTTTTCTCCTTTTCCCTCTCTTCCTCTCCTTTAGGGACTTCTCTAGCAAGAAGTAAAGGAGAGCTCCTCTAGTTTTTCTTTTGTGAGACAAGAGCTTGCTCGTGTGGATACATATAGAGGCACGGACATTTGAACGTGCTAAAAGATCCAACACATCCAAGGAAAAGCGGGATTGCAAAGGGCACGCAACAAAGGTAGAACTCTCCTATAAGATAGGCTTGGTTTAGAGAAATTTATTTTATACGAGTTTGCTTTCGCATGGATCACTTGGAAGGGATCCTAATTTTTTCCGTTGCGCATATGCCATTTGGCATAAAGAATTCCCTACATCACCAGCTACCTTTCCAGTCCATGATGGGGGCATTGGTAGAGTAGCCCCTTGTAGCGATCCCAGACTTCAAATAAAGACTCTCCTTCCTTCTAACGGAAGTTAGTAATTAAATGGCGCATGTGAGTAGTCTTGCTTGGTGGGAAAAATTTGTTCAAGAATTGCTACTCACACTGCTCCCATGTAGTAATGCTTCCCGACGGCAAGGAGTGAAGCCATGTCTTAGCCTTATCCCGCAATGAGAAAGGGAATAGGCTCAGGCAAATCGCGTCGGCAGGTACTCTATTGATCTTCATTGTCGATAAAATTTCCAAAAATATCTCTAGGTGCCAGTTCGGGTCTTTAGTTGCAGCTCCTCCGAATTGACTTTGCTGAACCATGTGTATGAGCGCAAGTTTTAGCTCAAAGTTGTTGCCCGAAATTGATGGTCTAGATATGCTCGGCCTATATCCTCTAGCACAAGGGGCTACATAGTCTCGTAGAGGCCGACTACCTAAGTTTACCACAGATGCGTCGAGGTCTTCCATGCTTCTCTTCTTAGCTCTTCTACGATGATAGGTTCTTTCGATTTCAGGGTTTATCAGAAGTAGATTTTTCGATCCTAAGCGTCTATGCATACGAAGAACTGAGCCACTAAATTATGAAGTATGCCTAATGCTCAAAAAGAAGAAATAAACTAGTCTAAATACTAAATCAAATGCATAAAATTTAAACTAAAGATTAATGCAATGTAACTACTGAAATAAATCTAAACTTACTCTAGATATTAAAAATGTAAAACTGAAGTAAATAAGTAAATGAAATAAAATTAAAAATAAAGCAAGTAAATAAATCTACCCTAAGTTCGATCCAATTATCCACCTCTTGATTCGATATCGAATCAATCAGTCTCCGACAACTGCGCCAAAAACTTGATGCACGCGAACGCGACCTCAAATCTCGCAATAGGAACCGTAGAGGACTCGAAGTGTGCGTCCGCGCTTAACGCTCGCAAGTGCATGGATGTCGTCAAGTAATAAAAAATATTATCGATCCCACAGGGACTGATATTCGAGTACCAATTGGTTTAGTGAACGTTATTGTTCGGAGTTCTGTTCTAATGGTTGTGATGATGAGGGTTGTCGTGGTCCTAACTCTAGTACGGTGTCACACGAAGGAAGAGAAGGGTTGCTACGAGTCTTTTGAGGGAATTCTAGGATTTCGGTTTCGCTTGTGTGTCACAGAACATGCTATCAATTGGGTATTATCTAGACGTCTAACTATGGTCTTGTGGAAGGGACATCATACACTTCCCCGATGAGCCTTTGCATCTATCAGAAACTACCTCTACCATACCAGGTCGACCCCTGGCTTTAGGATAGGATAGGCGGTATGCCGATTCAATCCCTATGACGAGTCGAAACGTGTCCCGTTTCCAACTCTATCACACCCTTCTATCTACGGTTACCAAAGATGAGGCTAACCCCTAGGTTCTTCCTTAATTCTCCTAAATCTTTGATACAAGGGTTGTCACCCCTCGTATCGGCTACTCACAGTAAATAGAAGACCAAAACAAATAGCTATCGATCTAAACAATCACTAATTGCAAATATGATTTCAAGAAAAAAAATATATTTGAAATAACATGTTCTACGCACACAAACTACTCCCTAATTCTAGAATAGGAGAATCTACTCCATAAATACGAGAAGAGAAACACAAAGCATATCAAAATTCATAGAAACAATGTAAATTGCGCAAAGAACGTGAATTGCATTGCACTTTAGCTCTCCTCTCCGACGTTAATGTGCAGAACTTGATCCTCGAGCGGCCTTCTTCCTCCCCGTTGCAAGTTCCCGAAGCTTTTTAGGGCATTGGAGTGTTGTCCCGGTCGTCGTGCCTCCCCCCTAGGGTTTGGGTGTAGCTTCCTTTATATAGACATCAGGTCGGATCTCCCCAAAACCTGGAAAATAATTAAATAGCATCTAAATCGCCCAGCGCCACACGACCGTGTGGATTCACACGGCTAGGCCGTGTGTGGCGTTGGGGTGTGAGTCGTGTGGATTCACAGGGCCAGGGTGTGTGTCTTTCTGTTCTAGCTTCCAAATGTCTTCTTTTTGCTCCAAAAGTGCATCATTTTCCCCGTAGAATGTTATCCTGCATACAAGAGTACAAAGAGGAGATCTCCGAACCAGAAAATAGAAAATGCATGCAAAATGAAGTAAAATATACAAGAATCAAATATAAAATGCAACGGGATGTGAGCAAAAACTACTCCTAAAATTCTATAGGTTTTGCTCACATCAGACACCGACATCCTTGACCTTTGGTGTCGATTGGGCCTTCTTGACCTTCTTCGGACACTTGCTCTTGTAGTGTCTAGCTTCCCTACACTTAAAACAAATTATATGATCTTTATTTTTAACTAAATTGCTTGAGTTACCTAGTTCAATGGTGGTCGGCGCCAGAGTTGATTCTTCACTTCTTCTGGAGGTTGAAGCTACTTCTTGCTCTTGCCCTTGCTCCGGCGATCTAATCTCCTCCCCTTCAATTCTTGAGGTGGAGGCTTCTTCCACCTCTCCTTCCTCAGATGTCGAACACCTCTCGACCTCCGAATCCTCACTTTCTTGTGAGGATGGGCACTCCTCTTCGAGCTCTCTCTCTTCTTGAGCCACGGATGGTTCTTCATGAAGCTTGGCCAATTTATCCCATAGCTCCATGGCATCTTGAAATTCACCTAAACTAGATACAATATCATTAAGTATTGAGTTTAATATTAATTGCATTACCTTATCATTTCTTTTAAAATCTTGGACTTGCTCTTCGGTCCATCTTTTCTTCTTGAGGTATCCACCTTCTGGACCTCTTGGAATTTCAAACCCCTTCACTAGGATGATCAAATTTTCAAAGTCCATCATGAAGAAGTTCTCCATTCATGCCCTTCATTGCTCAAACCCTTCTTATCCATAGAAGGTGTATGGAATTGGGGTGTTGATGTCCCATCCCAATTTTTCTTCAAATTCCATCTTCTTTCCTCTAGCACTTTGCTCCCGGTTGATAATCCATAGAAGAGCTCCAAGCTCTGATACCAATTGTATGATCTTTGGTGAGCGCTAGAGGGGGGTGAATGGCACGTTCGGTTGATTGATGGAATTCATTCGTGTTTGTCTATAATTTTCGTTAGCACAGCAGAAATAAAGATAATAAAGCAATAACAAAAATACAAGCACACAAACACAATAACATATCGATATACGTGGTTTTGAACCTTAGGGTTCCTACTCCACGGGGTGAGCTCAACGAGCTCTAGTGATGGACACACCACTAAACAATAACACTCCTTCTCGGTGACACACCGGAGGTGGAGAAACCTCGTACAAGTGATTATAATAAGTAATACAATGAATACAAGCAAATACAAAGATGAAATACAATACAAGTAAAGAAAATCACTTTACAAGAAGACTTTGATTGCTTGATTTTTGGTTTCTTGCGTAGATCCTTGAAGGTCTAGATTGCAACAGCAAATCTCCTCCAAATCGCCTCTAAGAACCATTGGCAAAATCCTCCATTTCGAGCTGCATTTATAACCTACATCGAGTTGATTTCGTGCCTAGAAATCGATTGCCATAAGGCCCCAGTCTACTGCCAACAGTGTCGTTGTCTCACAATGGACTTAATGCGGCAATGATCGCCATTACCCATCAATCGATCGCCAAGGCCAGAATCGACGGTGACGATCGAATCACGAGCATTCTCGCTCTCGCAACCTTGACGTGATGAGACTACCCTCCATGGCGGTGATCGTTTCAGCTTACCGATCGCCTAATACCGCAATCGATCGCTAAGGCCTTTTGTTGTAGTCGAACCCTAATCGACTCTGTTGGATCGAAGCGGATCGCTAGAGGGGGGTGAATAGCGATAAAACTTTTCTTTCTTTCGAATTCGTTTCAAAACAATTAAGTGCATCGGAAAGATAAATGAAACAATAAAAGAGACAAGATATTTTTACTTGGTTCGTAGCCTTCGGCTACTACTCCAAGGCCCTAGTGGTCCTTGACCACGTACAGAGGGCAAAACACTAAAGAACTTCTCCTCGTTAGAGGTAGGAGTTAATCGATACAAAAACACAAAAAGCTTGAGGTAGAGGGACACTCCCCCTCTCCTCATTACGATAGAAAAGCTTCGAAAAAGTAAAGAAACAACTGATATAAAGCTTATACCGATGTAAAAAAAGTAAAATAAATTAAACCTAGACGTCGGAGAAGAAGCACTTCGTTGTCGGAGAGTTGTAGCTTTGCAGAGGCTTTTGGAAGCTTAGAATTGATGAAGAAACCCTAGGATAGGCCCTCCTTTTATAGCCTTTGAGCCCCTTTTCGAGAGGACCTTCAACCAATGGAAATTAGGCACGTGGCTCCTTGAAAAATGGTGATAAGGCTTGACTCCTTGAGGCTGATCCTTGACCATCAGTCGACTGATGGCCATCATCAGTCGACTGATGGCAGCATCAGTCGAATGCTGACCTCAGGCAGTCGACTATTGGACGGTAGTCGAGTCCTCCAAGCTGGCAATCGACTGATGCTAGCTGCATGGCAAAGTTAGCTTAACAAAAACATTATTTTGACGGCCTCCGACCATCCGATCTCGACCTACACCACCTATAGGATGTCTTTGGTCGGATCTACGCTTAAGATCATCCCCGTAAAGAGGATACCTCACTTACTCTCGCACACACACGAGCTTACCTCGATACTTACTGTGTCTCTTTTGCTTCCGGCCTTCCACTCGATTCCTTCGGCTCCCTCCAAAGTCACTCGAGTGTCGCCCGACTACCGCGGCTTCCTCCGGGTGTCGCTAGCCTTCAGCTCCAGCTATAGTAATTTTCTGCACACTCGATTTAGCTCGTGAGATAATGACATGAGCTTAACTTTGTATCGTTTGCTATAATCAAAACTCAGGTTCAACTTAGGTGCCTACTGCACCAATAATCTCCCCCTTTTTAATTTATGTCAAACCCACATACAAAGTTAAGAAAAATAAATTAAGTGCATTAAACAAAAATGAGTATGAGATATGCATGAATGAGCAGGAGTATATAAAAACTCTTTTTCAAGTGCTCCCCCTTGAGGAATCCTCCCCCTTGACCGAGGGTGAGTACTTGAGAAAGAGTTTTAATCTCTCCCCCTTGATGTTTACTACTAAAAAAGAATTAAGTAATCGAAATTACTTAATATTGGCCATAGTGTTTAAAATAAGTTTTAAGTTAAGAAATCAAAAAATTGATTTCTTAACCTTGGCCTTTACTTCTGTTTTGTAAACAAAAACAAGTTAACTTAAAGTTAAGTAAATGTGTTTAAGTTAAGAATTCTCTTAACTTGGCCTTTACTTCTGTTTTGTTAACTTAAAGTTAAGTAAACATTGGCCATATGAAAAAATTGATCCCTTAACTTTGACCTTTTTCTCCCCCTTTTGTCATATATCGAAAAGAGTGAGGGTGTGTGGAATAAAAAATAAGTATTAAATTTAAAGTCCAAGCATGTTCCACATTATTTTGAAAATAATATACTGAAAATAAGCTCATCTATAAAATGTTCGACTCATATTTGGCTTGATTGATATGAAAGATCAACCAGTCCTGGTCAAAGTCGGTTAGTATATATGATTTTACTCCGTGGTTCATGGCGATGCACTAGCTCTACATCTGGAACCAGGAGTGAGGTCCTAACATCTCACACCCATCTACGTGGCTAAGTACACAAACACATTAGTCCTATGTGTTGTGAGATGTATTGGCTTCTTAAATCTATAGGTGCATGATATCTAAGGTATGTCCTATACTAGTTCCATGAAAAATTAAAAGTAAGAAATAGTAGTAATATAATTTGCAAAGTCCTATTCTACTACGCACATGCCCAATTTTTGTCTTAATAGACTAAATTTGGCTTCGGATAGGGGTTTAGTAAATAGGTCTGCCAAGTTAGACTTCGATTCGACGTATTCGAGTTGTATGGCTCCGTTGGCCACATGTTCTCGAATGAAATGGTGTTTGACCTCTATATGTTTGGTCCTAAAGTGACATATCGGATTCTTAGTAAGATTAATTGAACTAATGTTATCTACGTGAAGTTTAGTATTTGTAAAGTCTAACTTAAAGTCGCAGAGAGTGTGCTTCATCCAAAGAAGCTGAGTGACACACTCACCCATTGCGATGTATTCGGCTTCGGTGGTAGATAAGGCAACACAGTGTTGCTTTCTACTGCACCAACTCACTATACTTGAGCTGAGAAGTTGATAACAACCACTCATACTCTTTCTATCGAGCTTACTACCGGCATAGTCCGAATCGAAGTAGCCGGTTAGTTCGAACTCGGTTGATCTAGGGTACCAAATACCGACATTAAGTGTACCCTTTAGATATCTAAGGATACACTTGACTAGAGTTAGGTGAGACTCCTTGGCACAGGTTTGGAACCTTGCGCACATACTTAATACAAATAAGATATCAGGTCGGCTTGTAGTTAAGTAAAGGAGACTCCCTATTACGCTCCTATAGTATTTTAAATCAATTGAGTTTCCGATTACATCTTCTTCTATATTCACATTAGTTTCCATTGCGGTATTAATAATTTTAGCGTCTTGCATTCCAAAGCATTTAATTAATTCCTTAGTATATTTGCGTTGATGTAGGTATATTCCATCTTTAGTTTGTTTAATTTGTAGACCTAAGAAGAAACTCAACTCGCCTACTAAATTCATTTCAAATTCACTTTCCATAAGTGAAATGAACTCATTCAGTAGGATCGAGTTGGTGGTTCCGAAAATAATATCATCTACGTAGATTTGGGCTAAGAATATGTCTTTACCTAAGATTTTTACGAAAAGGGTTGGGTCAACTACACCTTGGTTAAATCCTTTAGACTTAAGATAAATCGAAAGTCTCTCGTACCAAGCTCAAGGAGCTTGTTTAAGTCCATAGAGGGCTTTCTTTAACCTAAGGACATGGTCGGGTTTATCTACACTTTCGAAATCGGGAGGTTGACTAACATAAACCTCTTCCTTAATGTATCCATTTAAGAACGCTGATTTCACATCCATTTGAAACAACTTAAATCCTCGATGTGCAGCATACGCTAATAGCATTCGAATGGACTCTAATCTAGCTACTGGGGCATAGGTCTCGTCGTAATCTAAACCTTCAACTTAAATAAACCCTTTAGTGACTAATCTAGCTTTATTTCTAACTACTTCACCTTTATCATCAAGTTTATTTCTAAACACCCACCTTGTTCCAACGATTGTTTTATCTTTAGGTGGTGGTACTAATTCCCTTACTTTGTTCCTAGTGAATTGAGTCAGCTCTTCTTGCATTGCAATAATCCAATCGGGATCAAGAAGAGCTTGGTCAATAGTTTTGGGTTCAATTTTAAAAATCAAGGAGATTTGACTAAGGTTTCTGTATGAGGCTCTAGTTCTAACTCCTAGACTTGGATCACCTATCACTTGGTCGATAGGATGATTCGTTTGAGTCCCAGTTGGATTTGGGTTTGAATCTACAACTTGATCCATAGGATGACTCGTTTGAGTTCTAGTTTGATTGGAGTCATCTATCATTTGGTCGATAGAGTGACTTGGTTGACTTAGGTTAGGATTAACACTAGACCTGATCTCCGGATCAGAATTAGGTCTAGTATGAATCGGCTCGCTAATTGGGGGTTCGTGTCCTTCATCAAATACTACATTGATAGTCTGTTCGACTCTAAGAGTGTCATGGTTATATACTCTATAAGCTCTACTTGTAGTCGAGTATCCTAGAAAGATTCCAGTCGTGGTTTTGGATGTAAATTTCCCTAGGTAATCCTTAGTGTTTAGGATATGTACCTTACACCCAAATACCCTAAAGTACTTTATGTTAGGTATTTTATTGTGATAAATCTCGTATGAGGTCTTAAGGTGCCTCTTTACCATAAGGATCCTATTTTGGACATAGCATGTCGTACTCACGGCTTCCGCCCAAAACCTATCGGGTAGGTTATACTCGTTTAACATTGTCCTAGCGGCTTCTTGTAGGGTTCTATTTTTGCATTCTACTAGGCCATTTTGTTGTGGAGTTCTAGGGCAAGAGAACTCATGGTGGTATCCATTTAGGTTATAGAATTCTGTAAACCTATGGTTCTCGAATTCACCACCATGATCAGTCCTAAGTCTTTTGATTTTAATGCTTTGTTGATTTTCTATTAATTTAAATAGGTTGATTAATTGATCTAGGGTATCACTTTTGTGTTTGATGAACCTAACCCAAGTAAATCTAGAATAGTCATCAATTATGACTAAGCAGAATTTACTTCCATTAAGTGACTTAACTCCGTGTGAATCAAATAGATCCATGTGTAGGAGCTCAAGCACACTTTTAGTTCGTTCTTGATTAGTTAGTTGATGTTGTGTCCTAGATTGTTTACCTTGTTGACAAGCATTATATATTTTATTATCCAAGTTATTGAGGTTAGGCAAACCTCTGACTAAGTCACTCTGACTCATCTTGTGGATGAGTCTTGGGTGTGAGTGATCGAGCCGTCGGTGCCACAACCATGATTCCTCTTGCCGTGTCATAAGACACTTAGTTGAGGAGTTAGTTAAGTTAATAGTGTAAATATTGTTATTTCTAGTTCCCTTAAGAATTATTTTAGAAGTTTCATTTGTATTAATTACGCATTCATTTTCTAGAAATAAAACCTTATAGTTATTATCACACAATTGGCTTACACTAAGTAAATTATATTGAAAATTTTCTACTAGTAAAACATTTTGAATAACAAAATTTGAGTTGAGCTCAATATCACCTGATCCGATGATTTTGAGTTTGCCGTTGTTTTCGAAGGCTACCGATCCTTGTCGTTTGAATCGAAGCTTCGAAAACTTGAGTTGATCCCCGGTCATGTGTCGGGAGCAACCACTGTCCAACATCCATTGATCCTACACGCAAGGTAGTTGGATCGGATATTGGATTTATTAAAGATTGGTTGAAAAATATTAACCTAAATCATCTCACCCATGTCTACATGATCAAATACGTTAACCCTATATGTTCTTGTGAGATGACTTCCAATTTTACTTGATTTAAATTTATGACTTAAACACTTGTCAACCTTGCATTAGATTCGAATTTGACCTTAGGCTCATCAAGTCACCTTTTCAAGATCATGGCTTCCAGGTCGTGGCGAGGCACAGAGGCCTTCTTTGATCGGAACAACGACCACTTCCTTAGACAAAGCCATTTTCAAGAAAATAGAGACTTGACTACCTAAGACCACTTCCTGGTCTAACTAGTCTAGGATATGGCTGTTAGGGCAATCTCTTGTCGTGATATGGTTTTGATGTGTGTGGCAAAGAGTTTAAGTTAGAGTGTTATTATGATTTGATATGTGCGTTGGAGTCTTGTAGGGCTTAGTAATTCGCGCATAGGAGCCTTGGAGAGTGTCACCTCTCATGACTCGGTCCTTGAGTCGGTGAAGGATGCCTTTGCGGAAGTCGTGCGCTTGGAGCATCCAAGGGATCGCCGGACGAGGAGCTTAGAGTGAAGCCGGAGGAAGTAGACTTTAGGGCGAGACGCGAAGGATGGCACTGCAGAGCCATGCGCTTGGCGCATCCGAGGGATGTGGCCGGACGAAGATAACTTCAAAGGTGAGGGACTCCGAGGGATGAGTGTGAGAGAATGTAACCCGGGAAGGGGTAGTAGCTCTTAGGTGAAACTTGGTCATTTGGCTAAGTGTCGAATGAGATTTCCCGACATCAGTTGACTACCATGTTAATGGTAGTCGACTACTCTAAGTCGACGGTGACTCGACTAGTGTTTGAGTCCGGTTCAAGTGCCAACAGTCAACTGCCATGGAGTGGCAGTCGATTGCGAGACCACCAGTCGACTGATGAAGGCATCAGTCGACTGGTCGCAAGAGTTTCGGGCACAGATTTGAGTCGAGCTCGCGGAGCACTCGACTAATTGAGCATCGGTCGACTGATGGCAATATCAGTCGACTGATGCCAGTGCCGTTGGATGGAATCCAACGTGGAAAGCAGCCATTATTGGGCAACGGCTACAGGACCAGTCGACTGATAGGGACATTTGTCGACTGCTCCTGTGTCAACGGAAAGAAACCCTCTTCCTCTATAAAGGGGAAGGGTGTGGGGCTTTGGGAACCTAATGCTTCAACTCATAACATCTCCCAAAGTGCTCTAAGGGTTTTTCCACTCTTCTTCTTGTGCTAATTCTCATTCAATTGTAAGAAGAGGGATTGTGAAGAGGTTACCTCCACCTAGCTTGGTGCAAAGGAGAGACTTAGTGGATTTGGCAAAGGAGTGATTCACCTTGGACGAATCAGGATCGTGGATTAGCGGCGTAGCAGTGAACTGTTAGGGCAATCTCTTGCCGTAATATGGTTTTGATGGTGTGGCAAAGGGTTTAAGTTAGTGTGTTATGTTGATTTGATATGTGCGTTGAAGTCGTGCAGGACTTAGTAATTCGCACATGGAGCCTTGGCGGGTTCACCCTCACAACCTCGGTCCTTGAGTCGGTGAAGGATGACTTTGCGAAAGCCGTGCGCTTGGAGCATCCGAGGGACCGCCGGACGAGATGACTTGAAGTGAAGCCAAGGAAGCAGACTTCGGAGGCAAGAGACGCGAAGGAGCATTGCGAGCCGCGCGCTCGATCTTTGCCGAGGGGCGTGGTCGCGAGCGAAGAGAGCTTGGCGAGGACTTCGAGTGAGATGAGAGAATGAGTGAAATGTAAGTAGCTCATTAGGTGAACTTGGCGAATGGCCTGAGTGTAAAACTTGACCGCAAGGGTTAAGGTTTACCCGTCAGGAAGCTCAAACTTATGTTAAGTTTGAATTTTACACATCGATCATTGCCAAGTCATGGCGATCGGCCGCTCTGTCGAGTGAGTTCGACCGGTATCCGTGATGGGCTTATGCCCGCGATCGGCTATCGGAATGGCGGATCATTTGCCGAAGGATATCAGCGAACCTGAGAACGCTCGTAGGGGCGTCGACTACGAGGCGACAATGTGTGAGGTCCATCAGTCGACTGCCAAGAGTTCCATTGGACTACAACGGTCGGGATCCGACGTGTTCGGAGGCCGTTGTAGTGACGGCAGTCGATTGCCAAGGGCGACAGTCGACTGGTGGCGGCCAACGGGAAGAAATCAGCCCTCTCTATAAAAAGAGAGGGTGTGAGCCTTTTAGAGGCTAATGCTTATGCTCCAAGTGATCTTCCTAGTGCCCCACAAGCTCTAAACTCTTCTTACTCGTTTTTACTCCATTCTATTTGTAAGAAGAGTGATCTTGATTGTAAAGGTTACCTCCACCTAGCTTGGTGCAAAGGAGAGACCAATATTGGATTGGCTTTGAAGGAGTGATTCACCTCGGACGAATCGGGATCGTGGATTAGCGGCGTAGCCGTGAACCATGTTACATCTTTTGTTAGCGTTTGTTTTCTCGTATTTTTATTTGCTTGTCTTTATTAGTCTTCCGCTTGCGCTAACGTTTTTGTAGACGAGCAAAATACGACGTCCATCGAAAGAGGGCTATTCACCCCCCCCCTCTAGCCGGCCGTACCGATCCCCTACAAGTGGTATCAGAGCCGAGGAAAGCTTGTCGAGGACTAACCGCCACAACAAGCAATTTTCAAAATGGCCGGCTCCAACATTCATCCTCCGAAGTTTGAAGGAGAATTCGCTTGGTGGAAGAAGCGAATGGAGGTATTTTTCGAAACGGATTTTGATATAATGATTACAATGGAATCCGGTTTCGTTTTGCCTAGGGATGAAGAAGGGAAACCAATAGAGAAATCTAGGTGGACCAAAAGGCAAAGGGAAGAGCACCTTGCAAATTCAAAAGCCAAGCATCATCTCTACAATGTGCTCCCCCAACAAGAGATCAACCGGATCGGAGAATGTGCTAGCGCCAAAGAGATGTGGGAGAAGCTTATAGAACTCCATGAAGGCACATCCGAGGCCAAGATAGCAAGGAGAGACCTCCTCCGCTCCCAACTATCCAATATAAAACTAGAAAAGGGAGAAAAGGTAACCTCACTACACTCTAGGTTTAAAGAAATTTTAATTGGGCTAACAAGTGTAGGTGAGAAGCTATCAAACCGGGACATGCTCATGAAGGCTATAGATGCCTTTCCCCGGTCCTCAAAGTGGAGCTCCATGGTGGATTCATTCTATATCTCAAAGAATTTAGAAGTGAGCACCTTGGAGGAGTTCTTCTCAACAATGGAACTCCACGAAACTAGGCTTGAAGGAATACAAGAGGAGCCTAAAATTCAACCCTCAAGAGGAGTAGCATTGTTGGCAAATAAGGGGAAGAAGAAGATAGAGATCTCTGTAGGGAATTCTATATGCCAAATGGCATATGCGCAACGGAAAATTAGGATCCCTTCCAAGTGATCCATGCGAAAGCAAACTCGTATAAAATAAATTTCTCTAAACCAAGCCTATCTTATAGGAGAGGATTACCTTTGTTGCGTGCCCTTGTTAATCCCGCTTCTTCCTTTTGTTTGTTGGATCTTTAGCACGTTCAAGTGTCCGTGCCTCTATATGTATCCACACGAGCAAGCTCTTGTCTCACAAAAGAAAACTAGAGGAGCTCTCCTTTACTTCTTGCTAGAGAAGTCCCTAAAGGAGAGGAAGCTAGGGAAAAAGAGAAGGGAAGAAGAAGACTACTCTTCTTGCTACACTCACAAAAGCCACACAACAATAAGCTCTAAAGCTCTCTCCAAGCCTCAAGCTCCCAACAACCACACCACCAATTCTCATCTTTGGCCGGCCACTCCATGGAGCCTTTTATAGGGTTGGAAAAACCCTTCCACCTCCTTCACATTCAATGCAATCCATTGCATTGAGACATACTCAAAAAGGATTTGGCTTCCTTGTTTGGCCGGCCACTTAAGGAGACAAAACCATTTTGTTTCCTTCCACCTTATCTAGCTTAGGTGGATGCTTAGGTGGCATGCTTATGTGGCATGCTTATGTGGCATTCTTATGTGGCATTCATGCATGTTGAATTAATCTTATTAATTCAATTAAGCTTATGTTATCATATTGAATTAATCTTATTAATTCAATTAAGCTTATGTTATCATATTGATTTAATCTTATTAATTCAATTAAGCTTATGTTATCATATTGAATTAATCTTATTAAATCAATAAGGTAACATATTGAATTAATCTCATTAAATCAATTAGCTAAAATTCTCATTAAGCTTAAAGTCCAAAAACCATTTTGTACTTAAGCTTATTCCCAAATTATTCTAGTCAAACTAGAATACTCTAATTCCTCTAATCATCATGCTCTTTGTGTGTGACCCTATAGGCTCTCATAACGTTGGCAGTGGACCTAAACTCTTTTAGATACACAAGCAATGAGCGGCATCTAGCAATACATCATTGCTACCCAAGTTATGAGATAAGTCAAGATCCGACTAACCTTTCCGTGACTACTATAATATATGACCGTGTCCTTCTATCCTTGATATCAGATTGATCAATGAGGCATAGACCGTGTCATCCTCGATCAATCTATGTGTTTCTTGATCCTGAGTAAACTAACTCAAACAAATGAGCTCAATATCTCATATTGACTCATTCGAGCATGGCCATGCGTTTTAGTAGTTCTACTCAATCAAGGGGCCCACCGATATCACTCTCGTCATATGAGAGGGATAGATCCAATCTACATCACTCACATCCCTCCGCATAATTTGTTATATACCTAGTAATCGCCTTTATGGTCCACCCTGTTACGGGTGACGTTTGACGATACCAAAGTACATAACTCCTTATGTAGGGAACCGTAGTGACTTCAGGTCTGAGGACTATTCATACCAATAGTCACATGAGAAAGTTTATGACACTCATATAATGATCCATGAAACTTTCTCATGGCGGGTCAGTTCAGTATATATTCTCTAATATATACCCATGTGTCAACTTGATATCATATATCCATGACTTGTGAGATCAAGTCATCAATTGACCTACATGCTAGTCTTTATGTATTAATATTGCCCTTGCATATTAATACTTGACTAGGAACATTTAGAAAGTGTTCTCTACAGCCTCTCATAATCAATTCTGCCAATTGATGTGCTGTAGACAAGAACCTACTTTTCTAGGGCATTACTATATTTAATTTAGCTGGCACAAGCAAGACTTAAATATAATAACCAATCCTTTGCCTTTATAGAATATGATACAAAATGTTCCCTATTCAACCATCACATGATTGGTTCTTAGGGCTATAACTAACAATCTCCCACTAGCACTAGTACCAATCACTATGATATCTAATACCTAGTGACCTAGTGTGACCATCATGCTTCCTCTGTGCCAAAGCCTTGGTCAATGGATCTGCAATGTTAGCTTCTGTCGGTACTCTGCATATCCTCACATCTCCTCTATCGATGATCTCTCGAATGAGATGGAAGCGCCGCAGTATGTGTTTGGTCCGGTGATGTGATCGAGGTTCCTTAGCCTGTGCAATAGCCCCATTGTTGTCACAATAGAGGTCTATTGGATCTGCAATGCTAGGAACTACCCCAAGTTCACTGATGAACTTACGGAGCCAAACAGCCTCCTTTGTTGCATCAGATGCAGCAATATACTCCTCATTGTAGAATCAAGAATCGTGTCTCGCTTTGAACTCTTCCACTCACGCTCCACCATTCGTGCAAAACACGACTCCTATAGTCATCCTTGTCTGTTTGGAAGCTTGCATCACTGTAACCCTTACAAATCTAGCTCCTCATTGCCTCAAATATCGAAATATTCTTTTGTTCTTTCGTGGCATTTAAGAATATTTTGACCGCTATCCAAAGGATTTCACCGATCCGATCGTATCTACTCCATGCTCAAAGCATACGAGACGTAAGTACAAAGCATGGCGCATATGATAGACCCTATGGCGCATGCATAAGGATCTTATCCATGCGATCTCTCTCCCTTAGAAGAGGGACATTGAGTCTTCGAAAGACTCACACCATGTGATAAAGGCGTAAATCCTTTCTTGGAATTTTGCATAGCAAAACGATCTAGCACTTTATCAATGTATGTACTCGACTTAGGCCAAGTAATCTTTAGATCTATCTCTATAGATCTTGATGCCTAGAATATAGGCACTTTCACTCTAAGTCTTTCATCGAGAAACAATTCCCTAACCACATCTTCACAGATCGGAGTGAGGGAATATCATTTCGATGAGAAGTATGTCATCTACATACAAGACAAGAAATACAACTGGTTCTACTATTTCTCTTGTAGACACAAGGTTCATCTTCATTCTTGATGAAACCAAACTCTTGATTGCATCATCATCGAATCGAAGATTCCACTTCGAGAGGCTTGCTTTAGTCCATAGCTTGCATACCTTTCCAGATGCTTTGGATCTTCAAAACCTCAGCCGTGGTCATGTACACATCCTCGAGTAGCTTTCCATTCGTAAAAGCTGGTTTGACATCCATCCGCCAGATCTCATAATCGTGGTAGGTCAGTAATAGCAAGTATGATCCGAATGGATTTAAGCATCGCAATCGTGAAAAGGTTTCATCATAGTCAATACCATGAATTTGTTTGAATCCTTTAGCCACCAATCTACCTTTATAGGTATGCTTATTACCATCCATGCCGGCCTTTACTTTAAAGACCCACTTACACCCAATGGGTTTTACCCTTCGTGTGGATCAACCAAGGTCCATACTTGGTTAGTGTACATGGATTCCATTTCGATCTCATGGCCTCTAGCCATTTCTAACTGGCTCATCATAGCTTCGATAGGATGTAGGCTCGCCAAGATCGACAAGCAATACATCACCATTGTCACCAAGAGAAAAGAATATCTCTGTTGGACGACGGATCCTCAGATCTACGAAGAGGTTGGTCTACTTGAACAGTGTTTGTTCCACAACTCTTTGGGCAACAATTTCCTCATCCACAACACTTTGTGGTTCCTGTTCATTTTCCATCGAAGCCTTAGTGTTATCGTCATCTTGAACTTCTTCAAGATGAATTTTACTCCCACTAGTTTTTCTAGAAATAAATTCTCTTTCTAGAAAGACAGCATTTCTGGCAACAAACATCTTGCCAAGTGTGGGATTGTAAAAGTAATATCCCTTAGTTTCCTTGGGATATCCTACAAAATAACACTTATCGATTTGGGTCCTAGTTTATCCGAGACTTGACGCCTTACATAAGCTTCACAACCCCAAATCTTTATAAAAGACATTTTGGGACTCTTCCCAATCCATATCGTATATGGTGTCTTTTCTACGGCTTTTGATGGGACGCGATTAAGTGTGAAAGCGGCTGTCTCTAGAGCTAGTCCCCAAAAGGAAGTAGGTAGATCAGTCTGCTCATCATTGATCGTACCATATCTAATAGAGTACGATTTCTCCTCTCGGATACACCATTCCATTGTGGTGTTCGGGAGTGAGTTGGGATATTATCCCACACTCACCAGTGATCACGAAAACTCTTGACTAAGGTATTCACCACCTCGATCCGATCAAGTAGCTTGATACGCTTACCAAGTTGGTTTTGTACTTCATTCTTGAATGCTTTGAACTTTTCAAAGGATTCGACTTATGTCTCATCAAATATAAGTAGCCAAATCTACTCATATCATCTGAAAGTAATAAAGTACTTATAGCCTCCTCGCTTCGACATTGAAAGGCCCACATACATCAAGATGTATGAGTCCTAACAAGTCATCGCTCTCTCTCCATGTCCACTAAATGGAGTTTTAGTCATCTTTCCTAAAGGCAAGATTCGCATACCTCATATGATTCAAAATCAAATGAGTCCAATAATCCATCTTTATGGAGTTGGGATATGCTTTTCATTTATGTGACCTAGGCGATGCAAGCGAGATATGTTTGGTTCAAATCATTCGATTTGAACCGCATGGTATTTACGTTATAAATTGGGTTTTCTAAATCTAGAACATCGAGACCATTCATAAGTGGTGCATTACAATAGAACATTTCATTCAAATAAATGGAACAACATTTGTCCTTTATTATAAAAGAAAAGTTTTTCTTGTCTAAACAAGATACGTAAATTATGTTCTTTGTCAATGCAGTACATATAAGCACTCCTCTAGTTCTAAGATAAGCCCCATGGGCAAAGACAAAGAATATGTTCCTACAAATACAAAGAAGAACTTTTGCGCCATTGCCTACTCAGAGGTCTACTTCGCCTTTTTGCCATTTGTCTACTATTTCTCGGTCCACGCACATTATTACAAATGTGAGATGCACATCCGTATCTAATACCCATGTAGAAGAAATAGATAGATTAACTTCTATAACGTATACCGAGGCGTAAGTCCCACTTCTTTTATTCTTTACTTCCTCAAGGTAGACTTTGCCCGCCTGGTGTCCAGCCTCACCGCAATGGAAGCAGTCCCCTTCCTTAGGTACTTTACCTTTACCCTTTGAAGTGGATGAATTGGCCTTGCCTTTGGCTTGGGTCTTACCCTTGCCTTTGCGCTTACCTTTGCCCTTCTTGACCATTAGTACGTTGCTAACTTTCTTTTTGAGATTCGGTTCAGCAGTTCTTAACATGCTGAGAATCTCAGGCAAAGGTTTATCAATTTCATTCATGTTATAATTCATGACAAATTGATTATATGCTTCCGGCAACGATTGCAGGATAACATCGGTTGCCAATTCTTGGCTCAGTGGAAAACCTAGTCTTTCAAGGTTCTCAACGCATCAATCATTTTGAGTACGTGAGTTCCTACAGTGTTCCTTCTTGCATCTTGCATGCAAAAAGAGCCTTAGACACTTCAAAACGCCGTGTCTAGCTTGTCCTTGATATAGTTGTTTCAAATGCTCAACCATATCATAGGCATCCATGTTCTCATGTTGCTTCCAAGCTCGAGTTCATGGTGGCAAGCATAAGACATGACACATCTAATGCGTCATCTTGATGCTTCTTATAAGCATCCTTTTCAAGACGAGTGGGCGCATGGGGTGTTTTCAGGTAGACTGCTCTAGGACATACAGTTATGCGTTCTTGCTTGAGGATAATCCTCAAGTTCCTATACTACCAAGAAAGTTCGCTCCATTGAAGCTTGTCCTTCTGGCGACAGATCGCAAGTTGAGGGGGTGTGTCGTGTTAGATGTCATGGTGATCTACAACATTAAAATGCAAAGTTAAGTATCATACCTAAATCATTTAATTAGGCCTTTAATTAAATGAGGCTCCCACTAAATTCTCATAGCTACTATTTAGCTATAAATTTATATGGGATAAAGATCCACATTATAATTGCCTTGAGTTAGCTTTGGCTAATCGCCCAAGACGAGTATAATTAGGTAGGCAATCTTTGCCAATTACATCTGATGTAACTCTTTAATAGCTTTGGTTAAGTTTTAGATTAGTTTAGTGTTTATGCTTCCAGGCTGTGGCGAGGCACAGGGGCCTTCTTGGATATCGGAGCAACGACCACTTCTAAGACAAAGCTGATGTTCGGAAATCACATAAAACTAATTTTAAAACTTATGTTCAAAGCTAATATATGCCTCTACTTTCTTAACTAATTAAGAAAACTTAATTAAGTCTTAACCAAGTTTGATAGCGGGACATCACGATTGTCCACTCGCATTCTTCCAAGATAAAATGCATTGCTTTGCTTTGGCAAACCCAATAACAAATGATCGAGGAAGTAGTGAGTACCAAGCTTTGGTAGGCATATCGTTCTTGACTTATTAAGAAATAAACATGTATCATATACATATTAGCATACATCACATATAAGCTAAACTAATCATGCATCACATACAAGCTAAACTAACATGCATCACATACATATTAAACTAAGCGTGTCATGGTTATGGCCCTTATTCTACAATCTTCTCAAGCCAATGAAAAGATTGATTGGTCAACCTAGGGATAGCATCTTCTCCTAAGTGCTTCCTTTTGGTTGTCTTGTGTGTTGACTTCCTCCTTGTAACCTCATCTTCCAATGGACCCTCCATCTTTGTTTTTGTACATTACAAAAGGAGAAATACTCGAGTTACATTCGAGTCTAAAACTAATTTTACAACAAGAATTTTAGGAGGAAGGCACGACACGCAGGCCGTATTTAAGAATTACAACACACACACATTCACAAACCTTTTGGGACTAGGCCATAACCATGCACCATGTCATTTTAACTTTTAAAAGACATTGGATATTTTATTATGTTTGACAATTGCTAATGCAATTATCAACTCATAATAAAATTTATCCTACTTCTATATCACATATAAAATAGAGAAAACCTATTTTATACGATCTTTCGCAAGTGGCTCTGATACCACTATAAGGAATTCTATATGCCAAATGGCATATGCGCAACGGAAAATTAGGATCCCTTCCAAGTGATCCATGCGAAAGCAAACTCGTATAAAATAAATTTCTCTAAACCAAGCCTATCTTATAGGAGAGGATTACCTTTGTTGCGTGCCCTTGTTAATCCCGCTTCTTCCTTTTGTTTGTTGGATCTTTAGCACGTTCAAGTGTCCGTGCCTCTATATGTATCCACACGAGCAAGCTCTTGTCTTACAAAAGAAAACTAGAGGAGCTCTCCTTTACTTCTTGCTAGAGAAGTCCCTAAAGGAGAGGAAGCTAGGGAAAAAGAGAAGGGAAGAAGAAGACTACTCTTCTTGCTACACTCACAAAAGCCACACAACAATAAGCTCTAAAGCTCTCTCCAAGCCTCAAGCTCCCAACAACCACACCACCAATTCTCATCTTTGGCCGACAACTCCATGGAGCCTTTTATAGGGTTGGAAAAACCCTTCCACCTCCTTCACATTCAATGCAATCCATTGCATTGAGACATACTCAAAAAGGATTTGGCTTCCTTGTTTGGCCGGCCACTTAAGGAGACAAAACCATTTTGTTTCCTTCCACCTTATCTAGCTTAGGTGGATGCTTAGGTGGCATGCTTATGTGGCATGCTTATGTGGCATTCTTATGTGGCATTCATGCATGTTGAATTAATCCAATTCAATTGCTTATAAGTTATCATTGATTTAATCTTATTAATTCAATTAAGCTTATGTTATCATATTGAATTAATCTTATTAAATCAATAAGGTAACATATTGAATTAATCTCATTAAATCAATTAGCTAAAATTCTCATTAAGCTTAAAGTCCAAAAACCATTTTGTACTTAAGCTTATTCCCAAATTATTCTAGTCAAACTAGAATACTCTAATTCCTCTAATCATCATGCTCTTTGTGTGTGACCCTATAGGCTCTCATAACGTTGGCAGTGGACCTAAACTCTTTTAGATACACAAGCAATGAGCTGCATCTAGCAATACATCATTGCTACCCAAGTTATGAGATAAGTCAAGATCCGACTAACCTTTCCGTGACTACTATAATATATGACCGTGTCCTTCTATCTCTGATATCGATTGATCAATGAGGCATAGACTGGTCATCCTCGATCAATCTATGTGTTTCTTGATCCCGAGTAAACTACCTCAAACAAATGAGCTCAATATCTCATATTGACTCATGCGAGCATGGCCATGCGTTTTAGTAGTTCTACTCAATCAAGGGGCCCACCGATATCACTCGCGTCATATGAGCGGGCTCGATCCCCTCTACAGCACTCACATCCTCCGCATAATTTGTTATATACCCAAGAATCGCTTTATGGTCCACCCTGTTACGCGTGACGCTGACGATACCAAAGTACATAACTCCTTATGTAGGGAACCGTAGTGACTTCGTGTCCGAGGACTATTCATACCAATAGTCACATGAGAAAGTTTATGACACTCATATAACGATCCATGAAACTTTCTCATGGCGGGTCACTCAAGATATATTCTCTAATATATACCCATGTGTCAACTTGATATCATATATCCATGACTTGTGAGATCAAGTCATCAATTGACCTACATGCTAGTCTTTATGTATTAATATTGCCCTTGCATATTAATACTTGACTAGGAACATTTAGAAAGTGTTCTCTACAGCCTCTCATAATCAATTCTGCCAATTGATGTGCTGTAGACAAGAACCTACTTTTCTAGGGCATTACTATATTTAATTTAGCTGGCACAAGCAAGACTTAAATATAATAACCAATCCTTTGCCTTTATAGAATATGATACAAAATGTTCCCTATTCAACCATCACATGATTGGTTCTTAGGGCTATAACTAACAATCTCCTCCTCCGATGATGATGAAGCGTCTTCCTCCTCCATGGATAGCACGGAAGAAGCCTACATGGTAAGGAAGGTAAGACGTGCATTTAAGAATTTTAGATTTGATAAATCTTATGATAGGAATAGAAGACCAAGGGGGAAGGTCATATGCTGCAATTGCCAAGGAGAAGGGCACATAAGGGATAATTGTCCTCTCCTAAACAAGAGCAAAGAAGAAAAGAAAAAGAAGGAAGAAAAGAAGAAGAAAAAGGGGAGCAAGAAGAAAAAGGAAGAGGAGAAGAAGACAAAGGAAAAAGGAAAGGCCAAAGCTCTCAAGGCAAGGACTTGGGATGACCCATCCTCATCCTCCTCATCATCATCAGATGAGGAGAATGCCTTTGTCACCAATTTGGCCTTGATGGCCTTTGATGACTTGGATTGCTCTTCATCCGAAAATGAAAGATCAAGCTCAAGTGGGGAGAGCTCAAATGAATGGGGAGCTTCTACATCCTCATCATCCGAAGAAGAAGAAGAATACATGGAAACTATGGTAACAAATGCTTCTCCTAAGAAAATAGTTTCCATAATCTCTAGTTTAACTAAGGACTTATTTGGCATGAAAAAGAAAAATAAGAGCATGCTAGATAAAATTAAGGATTTAGAAAATAAGCTAGAAAATGCATGCTTAAATGATAATATTTCTTCTAGCTTAGATGATGCATGCTCACATGACCTTTATGTGTCATTAGATGTTAGTGATGCATGTATAAATGAAAATAGGGCCTTAAGGGAAAAGGTAGATTATCTAACCAAAGCCCTAGAGAAATTCACAATTGGCTCCAACACCTTAAATATGATCTTAGGGAGCCAAAGAGCTAGTTTCAACAAGAAAGGCCTAGGATACAAAGAAAAGAAAAATGAAAAGGCCTATAAATGCCTAATAGCTAGGGGACAAGATAAAAAGAAAGTAATTGCTAGGAAATGGATCCCCAAGGAGTATTTAGTGAACCCAATAGGAAAGAATTTATTTTGGGTTCCAAAATCCATCCTTAAGGGTTAGAAAACCCCTAGGGTAGTCAACCATATGAACTTGACCTATATCATATTTTGGTTGACTTAGGATGACGGGACAACAGTTTTTAGATAGTGTTGGGTGATGATAACGTGCCCATAAATAGGTAATAATGCTTAAATCATAATGATTAATGTAATTGTTACACATATGTACAATCATGATTTATGATATTGGGCACGTCATCATGAGAAATAGGTTTAAATCATGCTTTAGGTGATAATTTGTTTATTATCATCACATAATACCTAATGCATGGTTATAAATTGATGAAAACATGCATTTCATGATCATAATGTGAAATTAAATCATATATGTCATTATGATCATGTAGGTTGTTAGGTCGATACTTAACCATGATAGAATTGCATGAATATATTGGTTAAGTATATACAAATACCCCCTAGGATGCATCTCACACTCACTATAGGCTAACTTGATTGCAAACTTAGCATGGGTGAGATATTAGGATGATACAAATGTCCACTAATGCCTATGGCATTTAGATGGTCATTTAAAGTATCAACATAGCAATAATAGACCAATCATGGGGAAGGCTTATGTTTAATTCATAGACATATTGCCCAAAGATCATGGTTGGATATTTCATATGTTTTCAAAACAATTCCTTAATCTAAAATCTATGTATTCATGTTTTGGAACAATTCAAAGCAAGACTAGGTGTTAAAATGGATACTAACATGCTCAAAAACTAGTGGTTTTTCAAGTGTTTGGATTTTTGGCAAATCTCAGAAAATATAATGATTTTTTATGAAAAACTATTTTTTCTTGATAAATATACTTAATAGAAATATGCTCCTCAAATTTCATGATTTTTTGAATTTTCTAGAATTTTTAATGCATTTCTGAAATTCACCCAGAAAATCAGAATTTCGGAATCAATTGTGCCAGTCGACTGCCATACTGATAGCAGTCGACTGCTCACCTGAAAATCAGCCTGCAATTTTCTGATTTCAGATTTTAATCATGTTTTTGGTATTTTCCCTCCATTATACTTGATGCCATGAGTTTATAAATTCGTGTTAATCTTTTTGATGGTGTCAAAGGGGGAGAAATAATTATGTTTAAGTTAATTGCTTTAGGGGGAGAAATATATGATAAGGGAGAAAATTTTTATGTGAAGTTTCATGGATTAAGGGGGAGTTGCATGTTGCTAAATCATGTTTATCTTTACATGCCTTTCTTACCTTAAAATTTATATCAAATGTTTTTACCTAACTTAAACGGATTGCCACACATCAAAAAGGGGGAGATTGTTAGGGCAATCTCTTGCCGTAATATGGTTTTGATGGTGTGGCAAAGGGTTTAAGTTAGTGTGTTATGTTGATTTGATATGTGCGTTGAAGTCGTGCAGGACTTAGTAATTCGCACATGGAGCCTTGGCGGGTTCACCCTCACAACCTCGGTCCTTGAGTCGGTGAAGGATGACTTTGCGGAAGCCGTGCGCTTGGAGCATCCGAGGGACCGCCGGACGAGATGACTTGAAGTGAAGCCAAGGAAGCAGACTTCGAAGGCAAGAGACGCGAAGGAGCATTGCAGCCGCGGCCCGATCGCCGAGGACGTGCGAACGAAGAGAGCTTCGGCGAGGGACTTCGAGTGAGATGAGAGAATGAGTGAAATGTAAGTAGCTCATTAGGTGAACTTGGCCGAATGGTGAGTGTCAAACTTGACCGCAAGGGTTAAGGTTTACCCGATCACGGAAGCTCAAACTTATGTTAGTGAGTTCGACTAGTATCCGTGATAGGCTTATGCGTGATCGCCGCCATGGAATAGCGATCACCGAAGGAATATCGCGAGCCTGAGAACCGCTCGTAGCCATCAAGCGATCAACTACGGAGGCGCAGCCGATCGTTGGTGAGGTCCATCAGTCGATTGCCAAGAGTTCCGTTGGACTACAACGGTCGGGATCACGCGTGTTGAGGCGTTGTAGGCGATCAATGATCGCCAAGGGCGGCCGATCGTGGCGGCCAACGGGAAGAAATCAGCCCTCTCTATAAAAAGAGAGGGTGTGAGCCTTTTAGAGGCTAATGCTTATGCTCCAAGTGATCTTCCTAGTGCCCCACAAGCTCTAAACTCTTCTTACTCATTTTTACTCCATTCTATTTGTAAGAAGAGTGATCTTGATTGTAAAGGTTACCTCCACCTAGCTTGGTGCAAAGGAGAGACCAATATTGGATTGGCTTTGAAGGAGTGATTCACCTCGGACGAATCGGGATCGTGGATTAGCGGCGTAGCCGTGAACCACGTTACATCTTTTGTTAGCGTTTGTTTTCTCGTATTTTTATTTGCTTGTCTTTATTAGTCTTCCGCTTGCGCTAACGTTTTTGTAGACGAGCAAAATACGACGTCCATCGAAAGAGGGCTATTCACCCCCCCCCTCTAGTCGGCCGTACCGATCCCCTACATGAACCACGTTACGACCTTGTGTTAGCATTGTTTGTTTCCTTTGCTTTGTTTTATTTGTTTGATTTGCTTGTCTTGTTATTTCCGTTGCGCTAATCTTTTTGTAGACGAGCAAATATCATTATCCAATGTAAGAGGGCTATTCACCCCCCTCTAGCCGACCGATCGATCCCCTACAAGTGGTATCAGAGCCAAGGAAAGTTTGTCAAGGACTAACCGCCACAACAAGCACATCAAGGATGGCCGGCTCAAACATTCACCCACCAAAATTTGAAGGCGAATTCTCTTGGTGGAAAAAGAGAATAGAGGTATTCTTTGAAACCGACTTTGAAATTTTATTAATAATGGAAAACGGTTTCGAGATGCCTAGGAATGAAGATGGGGAGCCATTGGAGAAATCAAGGTAGAGCAAGAGGCAAAGCGAAGAATACTTGGCAAATTCAAAGGCCAAGAACCACCTCTACAATGTACTCCCCCAACAAGAGGTGAATAGAATAGGGGAATGCTCTAGTGCGAAGGAGATGTGGGAGAAGCTAGTAGAGCTTCATGAAGGCACCTCGGAGGCAAAACTTGCAAGGAGAGACCTCCTCCGCTCCCAACTATCCAACATAAAATTAGAAAAGGGAGAAAAGGTAACCTCATTGAATTCTAGGTTTAAAGAAATTTTGATTGGACTAACAAGTGTAGGAGAAAGACTCTCGAACCGGGACATGCTCATGAAAGCAATTGATGCTTTTCCCCAGTCGTCAAAATGGAGCTCAATGGTGGACTCCTTCTACATGTCCAAGAACCTAGAACTAAGCACCTTGGAGGAGTTCTTCTCAACAATGGAGCTCCATGAAACAAGGCTTGAAGGAATAGTTGAAGAGCCTAGATTTCAACCTTCAAGAGGAGTAGCACTTTTGGCCAACAAGGGGAAGAAGAAGATGGAGATCCCCTCCTCCTCCGATGAAGCATCCTCATCCTCCTCCATGGATAGCATGGAAGAAGCCTATATGGTAAGGAGGGTAAGGCGTGCATTAAAAGGTTTTAGATTTAATAAATCTAATAATAGGAGTAGAAGACCAAGGGGGAAGGTCATTTGCTATAATTGCCAAGGGGAAGGACATATAAGGGACAATTGTCCTCTCTTGAACAAAAGCAAGGAAGAGAAGAGAAAGAAAGAAGAAAAGAAGAAGAAAAAGGGGAGCAAAAAGAAGGAAGAAGAGAAGAAAGTCAAAGAAAGGGGAAAGACAAAGGCATTAAAGGCAAGAACTTGGGATGACCCCTCCTCATCATCTTCATCATCATTGGAAGAGGAGAATGCCTTTGTCGCCAACTTGGCATTAATGGTGTTTGACGACCTAGACACTTTCTCCTCCGAGCAAGAAAATGAAGAAGCAAGCTCAAGTGGAGAGAGCTCAAGTGAAGGGGGAACCTCCTCTACATCCTCATCATCGGAAGAGGACTTGGTAAGTGAGGTAACAAATCTACCCCCTAAGCAAATTATGTCTATGATTTCTAGCCTCACTAAGGATTTATTTAGAGCTAAAAAGAAAAATAAGAGCATGCTAGATCAAATTAAGGACTTAGAAAATAAACTAAAAAAAGCATGCTTAAATGAAAATGATGATATTTCTTCTAGTCATGATGATGCATGCTCACATGAATATATGCCTTTCAATGTTAATGATGCATGCATAGAAGAAAATAGGGCTTTAAGGGAAAAGGTAGACTATTTGACCAAAGCCCTAGAAAAGTTTACAATAGGCTCCAATACCCTTAACATGATCATAGGGAACCAAATGGCAAGTTTTAACAAAAAAGGCCTAGGATATAAAGAAAAGAAAAATGAAAAGGCCTATAAATGCCTAATAGCTAGGGGTCAAGACAAGAAGAAGGTAATTGCTAGAAAATGGATCCCTAAGGAATTTTTAGTGAACCCAATAGGAAAGAACTTATTTTGGGTTCCAAAATCCATCCTTAAGGGTTAAGAAAACCCTAGGATAGTCAACCATAAGGACTTTACCTATATCATATTTTTGGTTGACTTAGGATGGCGGGACAACATTTTTGAAATAGTGTTAGGTGATGATAATGCACCTATAAATAGATAAAATCATGCTTTAGGTGATATTTGCTTTATTATCATCATGTAATACCTAATGCATGATCACAATTTGATGAATACATTTGTTTCATGATCATAATGTAAAATTAAGTCATATACATCTTTATGATCATGTGGAATGATAGTATGATACTTGACCTTGATAGAATTGCATGAAAATAATGGTTAAGTATATACAAATACCTTTAGGATACATCTCACACTCACTATAGGCTACTATGATTGAAAACTTAGCATGGGTGAGATGTTAGGATGATACAAATGTCCACTAGTGCCTATGGCATTTAGATGGTCATTTAAAGTATCAAAATAGCAATAATAGACCAATCATGGGGAAGGCTTATGTTTAATTCATAGACATATTGCCCAAAGATCATGGTTGGATATTTCATATGTTTTCAAAACAATTTCTTACTTTAAAATCTGTGTATTCATGTTTTGAAACAATCCAAAGCAAGACTAGGTGTTAAAATGGATACTTACATGATCAAAAACCTAGTGGTTTTTAAAGCTTTTGGATTTTTGGAAAATACTTTAAAATACAATGATTTTTCATGGAAAACTATTTTTCATTGATAAATATACTTACAAGAAATGCGTTCCCCAAATTTCATGATTTTTCGAATTTTATATATTTTCTAGTGCATTTCTGAAAATCACCCTGAAAACCTGAAAAACCCGAAATGCACGTGCCAATCGACTGGTAATCTGAACCAGTCGACTGGTAGTCTAATAACATGCCCAATAACCTTGTGTATCCGATTTTAAGGCATGTTTTGGGTTTTGTTTCTCTCTAAACTTGATGCCCTGCTTAGATAAACATTGTTTATTATTTTTGATGGTGTCAAAGGGGGAGAAATGTTATGTTTAAGTAAGGGAGAATAGTTTAAAGTAAGGGGGAATATATTTAGGGGGAGCTTCATGTATTAAGGGGGAGAGTTGCTAATCATGTTATTCACATGCTTTCTTTTCTTAATAGTTTTATCAAATGTTTTTACCTAACTTAAACGGATTGTCACACATCAAAAAGGGGGAGATTGTTAGGGCAATCTCTTGCTATGATATGGTTTTGATGTGTGTGGCAAAGGGTTTAAGTTAGAGTGTTATTATGATTTGATATGTGCGTTGGAGTCTTGCAGGGCTTAGTAATTCGCACATAAGAACCTTGGAGAGTGTCACCTCTCAAGACTCGGTCCTTGAGTCGGTGAAGGATGGCTTTGCGGAAGCCGTGCACTTGGAGCATCCGAGGGTCCGCCGGACGAGGAGCTTGGAGTGAAGCTGGAGGAAGTAGACTTCAGGGCGAGACACGAAGGATGGCGCTGCAGAGCCGTGCGCTTGGCGCATCCGAGGGACGTGGTTGGACGAAGATAACTTCAAAGGCGAGGGACTCCGAGGGATGAGTGTGAGCAAATGTAACCCGGAAAGGGGTAGTAGCTCTTAGGTGAAACTTGGCCATTTGGCTAAGTGTCGGATGGGATTTCCCGACATCAGTTGACTACCATGTTAATGGTAGTCGACTACTCTAAGTCGACGGTGACTCGACTAGTGTTCGAGTCCAGTTCAAGTGCCAACAGTCGACTATCATGGAGTGGCAGTCGACTGATGAAGGCATCAGTCGACTGGTCGCAAGTGTTTCGGGCACAGAATGGAGTCGAGCTCGCGGAGCACTTGACTGATCGAGCATCAGTCGACTGATGGCAATATCAGTCGACTGATGCCAGTGCCGTTGGATGGAATTCAACATGGAAAGCAGCCGTTATTGGGCAACAGCTACAGGACCAGTCGACTGATAGGGACATCAGTCGACTGCTCCTGTGTCAATGGGAAGAAACCCTCTTCCTCTATAAAGGGGAAGAGTGTGGGGCTTTGGGAACCTAATGCTTCAACTCATAACATCTCCCAAAGTGCTCTAAGGGTTTTTCCACTCTTCTTCTTGTGCTAATTCTCATTCAATTGTAAGAAGAGGGATTGTAAAGAGGTTACCTCCACCTAGCTTGGTGCAAAGGAGAGACTTAGTGGATTTGGCAAAGGAGTGATTCACCTTGGACGAATCGGGATCGTGGATTAGCGGCGTAGCCGTGAACCACATTATGACCTTGTGTTAGCATTGTTTGTTTCCTTTGCATTGTTTTATTTGTTTGATTTGTTTGTCTTGTTGTTTCTGTTGCGCTAATCTTTTTGTAGACGAGCAAATACCATTATCCAACGTAATAGGGCTATTCACCCCCCTCTAGCCGGCCGATCGATCCCCTACAACGGCGAGGTTGTTTCAGCTAGTTTCGCTCAGTCAAGTGCACCGAACTAGATACGTCTTATCTAGCCCGAATACAAAAGACTCCGCTTTCCTAGCATACTATCATCTCGCCGCATCCTGGTACTATGTTATCAAGTATTGACGAGTTATAGTCCTATCTAACCATTCTAAAAAGAAAATCAAACTAAATAAAAACCTAAGCATGCAATTTCTAAGTTAAAACACAAACAAGTTTCGTACTAGCTCCCCCTTGACCGTTGAATCGATTCGGTCTCTCCACATAGTGGATTTGGTCCTTGGGAACCCAGTACTGGTTCGATCCTAAGTTTGAAATTAAGGTGGTCTTAGGGACCCATGCTTGGACACGTTTTTTATGTCAACTTACAATCGACATATACGACTTGTTGATCGTATTTGAGCTAAACCCTAGCCCGACCTTGTTGTACACGGCCCTTTGCGATCCAAGTAGGAGGTCAAGTCCTTTGGATCCCAAAGTAAACCTTTCCAACGTTTTCCTAAGATCTTCGACTTGACTCATCAAGAGTGAGTTCTCAACTTTGAGTTTTTCAACTCAAGTTGAGTCCTCCTCTTGAACTCGACTAGTCGAAGAGGTTAGGGAGACCTCGTGTTTGAGGAGTTTAATTTTCTCAACCAGGGTCTCGACCTTGGACTCGGACTTAGCTAATTTTTTAGTTAAAAACTTGATTGCACTATAAAGAGTACTAATGAGGGATCGACTTACCTTGAGTGTATCTTTTGAACCGGATGCGTATCCGTGGCTTGTCTTGAATAGTGCTTCGCAGTCCGACTCGTCTTCGATTTTCAATTCAAGTTCTGGTTCCAACTTCGTCTCCGATTCCACCGGTTTAGCTATGAGAACACGATCATTGTCTTCTTCCTCGGATGCTTCTTCCCAAGTAGCGTTGAGTGCCTTTTTGTGTTTTGGTGCTTTGCTCTTGAGTTTTAGGCATTCAGACTTGATGTGTCCAAACCTGTTGCATTCGTAACATCTAATATTTAAACTTTTAGGCTTACCTTCGTTGGGTCGAGTGACGGTTCATTTTTTACCCTTGACTATCCTCCGAACTAGATTGACTAGTTCGGCCTCCATTTACGAGTTGACCTCTGAATCGGACTCATCCTCTTCTTCCTTCAGGGGTGGTTTGCTTGCGGTTTTCTTCCTAGAACCTGCAAAAAGTGCTATACCCTTCTCGGGTTCCGAATTAGACTGCTCATGAAGTTCAAAATCGAAAAATAATTCATCTAACCTAAGTTTCGAAAGATCCTTGGAGACCTTGTAGGCATCAACCATGGATGCCCACAAGGTAGTCCTCGGAAAGGAATTAAGAACATACCTTATAAGGTCGCAGTTTTCGACCTTTTGCCCGATTGCGTGTAGATTATTGACTATGTCTTGAACTCGGGCGTGAAGTTGCGTCGCGGACTCATGTTCCTGCTTTTTTAGATTATATAGTTTATTAAATAAAAGATCTCTCTTACATACCTTGGCTTCATCGGTCCCTTCGTGTAGCTCCACTAGCTTTGTCCAAAGGTCCTTTGCACTGATGAAGGGACCGACGCGATTTAATTCCTCCTTGGACAAGCCGCATTGAAGGATTTGAGTTGCCTTGGCGTCGGCTTTGACTTGTCATTTTGTCGCAATGGTCCATTGGTCATAATCCAAGGATTCACCCACTTCGTTAGTCAGAAGTGTGAATCCCGTTTGGATTATGATCCACATCTCGATTTGGGTTTTGAGAAAGCATTTCATCCAACCCTTCCAATAACGGAAGTCATCTCCGTTGTAAAACGGAGGTCGGACAGTGCTAAAACCCTCGAGATGGGCCATTAAAACAAAAGAAACAAGGAGATGAAGACGAAAAACCTAGCAACGACAAAAACACACGAAAATGTACCAAGACTCGCGTCTTGGATTAGTAGTGCAGGAGAAAAACTAACCAAATGAAATAAATCTGAAATAAACAGAATTAAAATAAAACTCTGTAAAAAGTTAGATCGGTGGTTTCACCAAATCTTAGCAACCCCCGCCTTTGATACCAATTGTTGGATCGAAGCGGATCGCTAGAGGGGGGGTGAATAGCGATAAAACTTTTCTTTCTTTCGAATTCGTTTCAAAACAATTAAGTGCAGCGGAAAGAAAAATGAAACAATAAAAGAGACAAGATATTTTTACTTGGTTCGTAGCCTTCGGCTACTACTCCAAGGCCCTAGTGGTCCTTGACCACGCACGGAGGGCAAAACACTAAAGAACTCCTCCTCGTTAGAGGTAGGAGTTAATCGATACAAGAACACAAAAAGCTTGAGGTAGAGGGACACTCCCCCTCTCCTCGTTACGATAGAAAAGCTTCGAAAAAGTAAAGAAACAACTGATATAAAGCTTATACTGACATAAAAAAAGTAAAATAAATTAAACCTAGACGTTGGAGAAGAAGCACTTCATTGTCGGAGAGTTGTAGCTTTGCGGAGGCTTTTGGAAGCTTAGAATTGATGAAGAAACCCTAGGATAAGCCCTCCTTTTATAGCCTTTAAGCCCCTTTTCGAGAGGACCTTCAACCAATGGAAATTAGGCACATGGCTCCTTGAAAAATGATGATAAGGCTTGACTCCTCGAGGTTGATCCTTGACCATCAGTCGACGATGGCCATCATCCATCGTGATGGCAAGATCGGCCGATCGAATCGACCGCATACGATCGCTGACAAATGAGTTAGGCAAAGTTAGCTTAACAAAAACATTATTTCGACGGCCTCCGACCGTCCAATCTCGACCTAGACCACCTATAGGATGTCTTTGGTCGGATCTACGCTTAAGATCATCCCCGTAAAGAGAATACGACCTCACTTACTCTCGCACACACACGAGCTTACCTCGATACTTACTGTGTCGCTTTCGCTTCTGACCTTCCACTCGATTCCTTTGGCTCCCTATGAAGTCACTCGAGTGTCGCCCGACCACCGCGGCTTCCTCCGGGTGTCGCTAGCCTTCAGCTCCAGCTATAGCAATTTTCTGCACACTCGATTTAGCTCGTGAGATAACGACATGAGCTTAACTTTGTATCATTTGCTATAATCAAAACTCAGGTTCGACTTAGGTGCCTACTGCACCAATAGACTCACGGTAGTCGACCGGTCATAATCTCAGTTGACTACTACAAGTCGACTCGGCTGCCAAGTGTCAAAACACTTAGTCAATCGACTGGTCCAAAGCCCCAGTCAACTGATAACCTCAACCATGAGGTTTAACCCCAAGTATGATGCCCTCATACTTGCTAAACCACCCTTAGCCTAGACCTAAGCCTTCTAGCCACCTTTATCAGCCTCACCCCTATCGGATCCCTCCAAGTCATCCATGACTTGTTCATCCATATGCTAGCCTTCAGATGCTTCCATCGGCTATTATCATGCTAAGCTGGTTTATACCGCCAAGGCACATTTGGGCTTACGCTGCAAGACTACCGCTTGGACTTTACGCCGCTAAAACATTGGACTTATGCTGCCAAGACTCCTGCTTGGACTTTACGCCGCCAATATCAATCCTTGGACTTCCCTTGCCAACCTATGTTGGACTTTACATTTGTCAAGACTCAAGCTTGAACTTTCCTTTGCCAAGACCCATGCTTGGACTTTCCATGCCAACCCATGTTGGACTTTCCAATTGCCAAGTGTCCCACTTAGACTTCTCCATCATATGATCAATCTCATGTCAACTATATAGTCAATCCATTGTCAAACAACGGTCAACTCATTGTCAAACATCAAAACACTAACATTAAAACCACTACTCGAGTCTGGTCAATCGTGACCTGGGTCGATTGCACCAATAAGGTGTTGAAATAAATTGTGTGATTGATATTGTATTACAGGATATCGAATACAAATTAAATGAATTCTAGAAATCTGTATTTGCATGATTAGCAATGATTTTGTTCCATTTCGACACTAACCGTCGATATATGGCAAAAGGATTTTTAAGGTTAGCGACGAAATTTTTAATATCGTCGCTAACTTTCGATACATGGGCATCAAAATTTTGCATATTAGTCGACTGTCAAAATTACACAGTTGACTGTTATAGGATATTAGCGATGAATTATATGAATATTCGTCGTAAAAGATTCAGTTGACTGGCCAATAAACTAAAAAATATCCTGTGACTAGCCAAATTATGGACAATCGACTGCTTTCCTCCATCAGTTGATTACTAAATAATGACGAAATGAATATATTTCATCGTAAACCTGTCAATCGATTGGCCAGTCGACTAAAAAATATTCTATGGCTGGCCAAATAATAGACAGTCGACTGATTATTAGCGATGAAATGGGTTTTTTTGTTGCCAATATCAGTAATTTTTTTCTTTCTGATATTCTAGATTTAGCGACAAAAATTTTATTTTTTGCAACATTTTTCCAATTGTCGTTAATATTAACGACGAAAAATTAATATTTTATCGCTAAAGTCTTTTAGAGACAACCTTATTGCGACAATACTAGCAATGAAATATTATCATCATTAAAATTATTTAATGGCGAATATTGAATAAAAAAATTATCGTTATTTACTATTTTTCTTACGGTGACAATCGCAATTTTTTATCATCCTAATATACCTTTGCACCCTTTCTATTGTCCTCATTTCCAAATTTATGATCGTTGACTAAAAGTTTATTGTCACAATTGTCTTTTTCATATTGGACTCTCATGAAGATACATTAAATTTATTGTAATTTTTTAAAGAGCGCAGCTCAAATTTAGAATTGTCCAAATATAATTTTATATTTATTAAAGGGTGTACTTTATTTTTTTTTACCCCTCCCGTCAAACATGGATATCAAGTTAGTCGAAAAAAATATAGTGCTGGGAATTATATTTCTAAGAACACAGTGGTCCTGAGATTTGAATTTTCAGTTACACCTACAATATTAAACTCGCTTAGAAAAAAAAGTGTTGCTGAGAATTATATTCCCAGGAACACAGTGGTCCTGAGATTTAAATTTCCAGGAATATAGTGACCCTGAGATTTAAATTTTTAGCACCACATACAATATCAAATTGTCCTAGAAAAAAGATGATGTTGAGAATTTTATTCCCAGAAATACAGTGGTACTGAGAATTTTATTCTCTAGAATACAGTGGTGCTGACATTTAAATTTTCAGTACCACGTACAATATCAATTGCCCGAAAAAAAGGTGATGTTAGAAATTATATTTCCAGAAATACAGTGGATCTGAAATTTAAATTCTTAGCATCATCTTTTTTCGATCAGTTTAATATCCACGTTTGGCAAGAGGGGTAAAAAAGGAATGATGTGCGTCCTTTGATAAATATGAAATTATGAGACTGTGTTTAGACAATTTCAAACTTGAAGTGCAATAAATTTTACCATTAAATTTATTGTTATTCAATATTTTAGAATGCTGAAAGCCAAGTGCACCAGATCTCTCAAGTGGAGTGCAAAGAAGAAACAAGTAGCACAGAGAGGAAAGCATCGGTGGATGTTGGAAAAAAAATTATATAAATCGAATGGTGTTTTAGAGCATTTCAATAGTGTTTTTTGGCAGACTAATAAGTAAAAAAACGATTCTATTCATCTACGTGATAGACACCAAAAGATTATTAAATAGTGATACTACTGGTACCTTCTTTACATAATCCCCGATAGAGGGGTTAGCGGGTGACCTAAGATCCGATCCAAAATACACGGCTCAGCTAAGAAAGGAAAGAAAGCCATTGGCACGGGTGAACCTCAGAAGCCATTGGCACGGGCGAATATTGGAAGCCATTGGCACGAGCGAACCTCAGAAGCCATTGGCACGGACGAATGTTGGAAGTCATCGGTACGGGAAAATATTGAGAGTCATTGGTACGGGAGAGTTAATGAAAGCAATTGATACGGCAAAGGAGAGGCGGAGGGCGCTTCGCCAAGAAGCCAGCCCAATCTGATCCCTACAAGGGGAAGTTGGGAATGGGAAAGAGAGGAATTGGTTCGGGTTGATGAGGAACCCTAGGGCTAGGGCGCCCATGGGCTATAGACCTAAAACTAGCTTCCCTCAACACGGAAGGTTGAGGGAGATAGTCTAGCCTAGTTTCCCGAAAAATAGAGGAAAGGGTGTTAGGCAACGGCCTGGGAGGCCCCACATAATATTCCAAAGAGTCTTCACTCCTGATATCTGTAACAGAATTATTCTCCAGGGAAAGGTGGTGGCCACGTGTACGATGGAGATAACCCACGACGTTACGATGAAGGAAGAAAAAGGAGATAAAAGGAGAGGAAGCAAGGAGAAAAGGAAAGAGGCCGGTAATTATTCCCACCCAGCAAGAGGTAAGGGGACGCAGGAGGAGGGGAAAGAAGAGGACAACCACCTCGCCGGAGAAGAAGGACGGAGACCTGTCGTTGTTATATCTCTTGTATTTTTCTCGTCTGGTGAGATTATTGTAAGAGGTTTTTTCTCCTCCACCTTCGGAAACTTACTTTCCGCAAAGGAGGACCTTCATAGTGAAAGTGCTTGGGCACTACCCTCGGTAAGAAAACTCACCTCCGTGGAGTAGGAATCTTTATTCCGAACCACGTTACATCTTGTGTCTGAGTTTCGATTGCTGGTGCTGGTTTTTGCGTTTCATCTACTTCATCCTCTTACTTCCTTACTGATTGCGGCCTGTGAAAACCCTCTGAGATCTCCCTCAGTGCCTCACTGCATTGAAAAAGGGAGTAAACAGATTTCACCCATCCGCATCAGTTGGCGCCGTCTGTGGGAACATTTGAGCTGGACGTCGAGATGCAACCTGAAGAAGTACAACAACCTACTATCTCTGCAGCGAAGGAGCGCCCCATCACCCTTCTACCATCGCAGCTGAAGGCCCTGATGGATGACGCTATTACAGAAGCCCTCGCCAGGGAAAGGAGAAGGACCGGATATCTTCATCCGCACTCCGGAGAACCTTCTTCCAGAGGCCCACCCCCAGAAGGGCCTCCTCCCTCTCGTACAGCCGCCAATGGGGAAGTATTGCTTGGAGGCGGACTAGGGGGAAGAACGCCTCAGAATACTATGCCCTTCACCCAAACGCGCAGAGAGGAACAAGGTGAAAGTCAATCAACCCGACCCCCGGAAGTATACGAGCCTAGTCCCTTCACGATGAACATTCTCACTGAGCTCCCTCCATCCTACTTCTGGAACCCTCAAGTCAATAAGTATGATGGTTCGATGGATCCTGAAGAGCACATATCGCAATTCGACGGAGCGGCCTCGCTTCACTTTTATACTGACGCTCTCAAGTGCCGAGTCTTCCGAACCACCGACGCTCGCAAAAGTGGTTTACTACTCGCCTCGGTCTATCACTGCTTCGACTTCCAGAGAATGTTCAGTCGAGAATTTGTCAGCTGTAAGGCGTATAAACAAGACGCCTCTATGTTAATGCATATCACCCAGGGACCTTCGGAATCCCTTAGGGGGTATATTCATCGATTCACTTCTGCAGCCCGGGGAATCCCCGCCACCCGATCTGAATCTTTCAAAGGAGCTATTCAGCATGGGCTGCGGGAGGGCCCCTTCCTCAGTTCCTTGTTAAGACAACCTACGGATAGTTACGAAGAGCTACTGAGCCGTGCGGAGCAGTTTATCCGCGAAGAAGAAGGATTAAAGGTACGGAGGGCCGAACGGACTGCCACAGCAGTCCCCACTGAAAGAGTTCGTCCCGCTGCTCTTCAAGCCCCCCCTCGGCGGGAGTATACAAGACCTTTTCGGCAGGAGGTTCCGAGGCCTCGTCCAATGCTGCAAGGTGTTCGCCCCACCCCGCCATTACAAATCATGGCTGCTGAAGCGCTTCCTCCTGTGAGGACATGGAAAGAACGTGAAATGGAATTTTACAACCAGCAGGGTCTGCTACAACGGCCCTTGGGACACAGGGGGATCCCGCGTAACCCCCCAGCCCCGTTCTTTTGCCAATATCACACAGAATACGGCCACAGTAGTGGTCGATGTTTCAAGTTACAAGAAGAATTGGATCGCCTCCATACTACATATCCGCAAGTAAAGTTTCAGGCAGGAGGGTCGACGCGGCGAGGCCCCCGACCTAATGTAACCCGTCCAGGGTCGTATAATCAACAACCCCGGGTCGCTTTTCAAATGCCATCCCTGGAGGTTGTCTCTCAAGAAGGCCCATCAGGGGAGGGCCCTTCATCCAATCTAGATGACATTCCCACACGGGGAGTTATTCATGTTATAGCTGGAGGACCCACCGACGGGGACTCCAACCGGGCACGGAAGTCGTACGCCCGTCTCATGGAGAGTTTGGCCGTCGTCACCGACTAGACTATTCAAGTTGCACCGCCCATTTCGTTGGGCCAAAAGATCTGCAAGGTGTCCTGCTGCCCCACACGGACGCCTTGGTTATCCGTATATCCCTGGCCAATTATGAAGTGGCCCGGGTACTAGTTGACTCGGGAAGCTCTGTTAACATCCTTTTCCAGGAAGCCTTCGGACAAATGCAGCTGGGAAATGCCCAATTAGAAGATGTGTCCACTCCCCTCTTCAGATTCGCAGGGCACATGGTTCACCCGAAGGGACAGATATCATTGCCTTTAACTCTGGGTGTAAAACCCAACCAAAAAACCAGTATAATTCCTTTCCTTATTGTGGATGCTCCGTCCACTTATAACGCTATTCTTGGGCATCCTTTTCTCACCCTTTTTGACGGGCTTCCCATACAACTGTTTGAAATTTCCGATGGAGTCAATCGGTGGGCGAAGTTCATGGAGAAAAGAAGGCCTCTGAGTCGTACGTGCAAATGGTTGGGATGATCAAGAAAGCCCAACCGAGGACTGAAGGGCAAGTGTCATCATCAGCGATGTCGCATCTGGAGGAATCCCCCGAAAGTTGATAAAATAGAGGAGGGAGAACTGGTGGAAATCACTCCAGGAAAGGCCACACGAATAGCACAACAGCTAGATGTCAAAGAAGAGCTGGTGGCTTGCCTGAAGGGGAATGAAGACATCTTTGCAAAAGATGTGCATGATCTCACGGGGATCCATCCTCAAGTGGCGGAACATCATCTCAATATCATTAAAGGAGCCCGACCTGTCCAACAGAAGAGGCAGCATTTTGGACCAGAAAAGGACAAAGTCATAGCAGAAGAAGTGGACAAACTACTAAAAGTGGGTCATGTAAAGGAAATCCAGTTCCCCGAATGGGTTTCTAATGTAGTCTTGGTTCCCAAGCCTTCGGGGCAATGGAGGATGTGTATCGATTTCCGTGATTTGAATAAAGCATGCCCTAAAGACTGCTACCCCTTGCCTCGTATTGACCAATTGGTGGATTCTACAGTGGGATATGAAGTGGTGTCTCTGATGGATGCATACCAAGGGTATCATCAAATACCTTTGGCCCAAGAAGATCAAAAGAGGGTTAGCTTTGTGACTAAAAAACGCAGGAGCCACCTATCAGCGCCTTATGGACAAAATATTCGCGGAGCAGAAAGGGAAGAATGTAGAGGTATACGTGGACGACATCTTGGTCAAATCAAAGGTCACTCGGGATTTAGTCAAGGACTTAAATGAAACCTTCGCTATATTAAGGCGATTTAATATGAAACTAAACCCTAAAAAATGTCTGTTCGGGGTAAAGAGTGGCAAGTTCTTGGGGTACATAGTGACGGAGAAGGGGCTGCAAGCCAACCCTGAGAAAGTGCAAGCCCTATGCAACATGAAGTCACCTGCTAGTCTGCGAGAGACCCAAAAGTTGGTGGGTAGGATTGTTTCTTTATCCCGATTTATAGCCAGATCGGCGGACAAGGGGCTGCCTTTTTTCAAGATTTTGCGCAAGGCTACTAAATTTCAGTGGGATGATCAATGTGAACAGGCTTTTCAGGAGTTGAAGAAATATTTGGTTGGACTCCCCATGCTAGCCAAACCAATACCTGGAGAACCATTATGGATGTATCTGGCCATCTCGGAAGGAGTCGTTAGTTCGGTATTATTGAAACAAGAAGGTTCTCATCAGCAACCTATTTATTATACCAGTCATATCCTGAAGAGGGCGGAATTCCGTTATACGGAGCTAGAGAAGTTGGCGTATATCCTAGTACTAACCGCCCGCAAATTAAGGCAGTACTTCTTGGCTCATCCCGTCACCGTTCTAACACACAGCGAATTGGGTAAGGTCGTCACCAAGCCAAATTTCTCTGGAAGATTGGCCAAATGGGTAGTAGAACTAAGCGAGTATGATATTCACTACCAACCTCGAACGGTTATCAAGGCCCAAGCACTCGCTGATTTTCTGGCAGAGGTACCTTGCGGCGCGGAAGATGGTTCGGCAACAAAGGAGGAGGGATCAGAGGCATGGAATATATTCGTAGACGGTTCTTCAGGATCTACAGGCAGCGGCGTTGGTATCTTATTAATTTCCCCGGAGGGTGAAGAAACTCGATTAGCAGTTCGCTTGGAATATCGGGCATCTAATAATGAAGCGGAATATGAAGCCATTCTAGTGGGACTGCAGGCTGCTAAAGCAGTGGGGGCTTCTTCCATTGTGATCCACTCGAATTCCCAGTTGGTAATATCACAACTTCAAGGTTCTTTTGCGGTTCGGGAGGAAAGGCTGCATAAGTATTTGAAGACTTTTGGGAAATTAAAAGCTCAATTTCGTCAGGTCCTCTTGAAGCAAATCCCACGGGAGCATAACGGGAAGGCAGATGAATTGGCTCGGATGGCTAGCACTATGGGAGGAATAAAATCCTCGGAAGCGATCCATACGAGAGTTCATACTTCCTTAGCAATATGCAGCGTGGAGGGAGACGTACCTGAATCAAGCCTAACTCTTAATTGGAGGACCGACATCATAGCTTATTTACTGCACGAGAAGATCCCTGAAGGGAAAATAGCGGCATCCACTTTAATAAAACGAGCCAAACGGTTCATCCTCTTAAATGAAGACTTATACAAGACCTCTTTGGGTGACCCTTGTTAAAATGCCCGAAAATGAGGATGCGGAATGGGTACTGGGAGATCCATGAAGGATGTCAGAGCAATCATTTAGGAGGGAGAGCTTTAGCAAGAAAGGCCTTATTGCGGATACTTTTGGCCTACTCTTGAAGATCCGCTCATATAGTGCAAACTGCATTGCTTGTCGAAGCATTATAGCAACTGCTCAACGGCCAGGTGAGGAGCACGAAAGTCGAATTCTTCTTGTCCTTTCGATCAATGGGGAATAGATATAGTGGGCCCGATGCCGGCGGCACCTTTACAAAGGAAGTTTTTGTTGGTAGCTGTGGATTATTTTTCCAAATGGGTGGAGGCAGAGCCCTTAGCCAAAATTACTGAGAATGCCGTAATACAGTTCTTATGGAAAAATATCATTTGTCGGTATGGTATTCCTCGAAAATAGTCGCGATAAATGGACGCAGCCCAAGGAAAAAAGATCCAAGAATGGTGCCAAAGTCTCAACATTCAGCAGGCTTTCACTTCGGTAGAACATCCTCAAGCGAATGGGCAGGTGGAGGTAACTAACAGGATCCTCATTCAAGGGTTAAAGACCAAGTTGGGTGCTCAGAGGGGAAACTGGGTAGAAGAGTTACCTGGCGTCCTGTGGGCCTATCGAACCACACCCAAGACAGCAATAGGAGAAACTCCCTTTAGTTTGGTATATGGGGCGGAAGCCATTATTCCGGTCGAGGTTTTGTTAAATAGCGCTCGGATAAAGGCATATGAACCAAATCAGAACCAAATTATCCGAAGCACCGAATTGGACTTGGTGGAAGAAAGGCAAGAGATGGCACGGAGGCGAGCAGAATTGTACAAGCAAAGAGTGCAGCGAACCTTTAATAAGAAAGTGATGCCTCGGAGATTTCAAGAAGGGGATTGGGTTTCAGAAAGTCAATCTACTGAGACCCCGGAAAGCGCTCCCAACCGGGAAGGACCTTATGAAATAACGCACACAGAAGGTGGTCAAAGATACTATCTGAAAGATGACCAAGGCAAAGAGCTTCCAAGACCTTGTAATGATCTTCATTTAAAACTCTTTCACACTGTATGAGAAACATGGAATAGAAGAAGGGAAAATATGAAACTCAAGGGGTGCTTCTTGAATTGATTAGTTAATTAGATGTCAAGTATTCTCCAAATTTCATTAAGGGGTTATTTATAAGGGCAATATGGTATTATCAATACATTTTGAAGAAGAAAAAGAAAAACAGAAAGGAAATTCCCATGCCGAAATGGGATATTAAATTACAGCTTAAATCGGTCGGGAGGATAACGTCGAAAACCAGCCTCCCAATTTAAAGAAAATGGAGGATAAGTGGGAGGAGGTAACCCTTGGGCATATCACAACCGCTTCATTAAAACCGTCCTGATAGGTGGCGCGCATTAAGATGATGAGCTGCTCCTCGCGGTTCGGACGGCCAGGGCTTCGCTCTCGATGCAGCCTCTCGCATGTCTCTTGTTGTTCTTAAAGATTTCGACGCACATCCACATAGCGCCACGACACCTCTATAATAGCATCGGCCAAGATGGAGACATCATCGGCTCGGGAACTTTGGTCCTGCTGCACAAGGTGCGTCATCTCCACCATATTTTGACGCATGGAAGCCGAAATCCCCTCCACTGCTTTGGAATATGATCCGTTCGCAAGTTCGCTCATCCTCCAAGGGAAGTTTCTTGTCTGCGTAGACGGGCATGAGCATGCGCCCGGGAATTTATAAGGGATGAGTTTTCTTGTACCTCCTTGTACAAGCGGGTACGAAGGTCCCCTATCTTATCTTGTGCTCGCTGATATTGAACCTGAAGATGAGCAATGGCGCGAATCTCTGCTTCCCCTTGAGGAGCTCGCACCGCCCTTTAAGACGAAGTAACTCTTGAGACGAGGAACATTCTCCGCCAAGAGAGGCCGACTGGATTTCTACCTGGGGACGAGTGGCTCGCACCGACGTGGTTGCTCCTTTAATGCCGCATCCTTGAATTTAGCCGGCTAATTGCTCTTGGCACAGGTGCAATTGTTGTAGCAGGAGTCGTTCTCGATTTTGAGCATCCGCCAAGCCTTCCCGTTGTTGACGCTCCCATTCTTGGGCTTGAACTTGGTATTGATGAAGAGAGCGATCCAATTCTTTATGGTTGGTCAGGGCCTACATACCGGTCGTGGGAAAAGAAATTGATCAGCTAGACAAAGCTAAGGAAGCTGAGTAAGGAAACATACCAAGTCCAGAGCATGGCGCAGGCCTTCCATGCGAGGAACCACTTCCTCTAAGTTTAGAATCCAAAGACTCCGGGGAGAAAGGGAAGAAGATGGGATGGAAGATGCTGAAGGAGGAACCTCTCCTATAAAGGAGAGAATGGGGGCGGTATCCATCGGTTGAGAATGGAAAGAGGGAAGCGCATCATTTGGACGGCCCACGGAGGTGGTAGTCAGGGGCGGCAGATCCATAGTTGCAGGGAGGATATGTGTCACGCCTGATTGGGGGTTGAGGGCGGAAGGAAAGACGGAAGGAGGTTGATCGAAGGAAGGATCTTGAGACGACGAGAGGATGAGCATTGGGCTGGAGGAGCCTTCGATAGGGATGCAAGAAGTAGAGAAACCCTGGTCAGGGCCCACAGGAGGAGAGGGATTCTTCAGGCGATGAGCCAGGGGGGAAGTTGGCAGTGAAGGAATATCAACCGCTATGGGTTCAGAAAAGGAAGGACGGGCCGGGGAAAGAGAAGACAGAGGTGATCCATCCTGGCTATTCCGACAGGGGAATACACCTTCCCCAGGTGCATCCCCAGGTTGCGGGGAAGAAGAAGGCGATTTCTGAACGTCGTTGGCGGAAGGAGAAAGAGTGGGAAAGTTAAGGCTTGTAAGGACCCTGGCTTCCTCTGGGATGGGGGTAGTGAGGGTCACCAGAGGAGGAGAGGGAGAACGGCGAGGTGAATCAGGTATGATGGTGATTGGGAAAGGTGAAGCGGAAGAAGAAGCGAAGGGCTGACCAGCATCCCGTTTGCGATTCGGGTAGCGGCCTGCTATCTCCTGGAAGAAGTTAGAATGCATCTTGGGGTCTGAAAAAGAAAAGGAAAAAGAGGGGCTGGGAAGAAAGAATCGAGGAAACGAGGTTTGGCGGCAGAGGAGCAAACAGATGAAGAAGAAGGAGACCAAAAGGCGAAGGGAGGAGGATGGCAGAAGAAACGAAGACCAAAGAACCCCCTATAAAAGGGGGAAGAATGGGCTTGTAGCCATTAGTGGGCTTCTCGTGTGGTAAAAGGGAAAGAAGGGTTTATATTTCTAAATGGCCCATTATGTACTAAAGCCCCCCATTTGCAGGAGAAGGGGCGGACATAGGCGTTCCCCCCCCCTTTTTAGGAGGGAAACCAAAGAGGAATGATATGAAGGCGTTGCCTCCTTTATGCTCATTGCCCTGGCGCTATACATACAAATTTATCTATCCCCGTAGAGCGGAAGATATCCCTGTGTGGTGGTGGAACGGAAGAACTGATATCTTTCGGTTGTTATTTACTTTATATATATATAAATTTCTATCCCCGCAAGGCAGAGCGGAAGATATCCCCGTGTGGTGGTGGAACGGAAGAACCGATATCTTTCGGTTGTTATTTACTTTATATATATATATAAATTTCTATCCCCACAGAGCGGAAGATATCCCCGTGTGGTGGTGGAACAGAAGAACCGATATCTTTTGGTTGTTATTTACTTTATATATATATAAATTTCTATCCCCGCAAGGCAGAGCGGAAGATATCCCCGTGTGGTGGTGGAACGGAAGAACCGATATCTTTCGGCTATTATTTACTTTATATATATAAATTTCTATCCCCGCAAGGCAGAGCGGAAGATATCCCCGTGTGGTGGTAGAACGGAAGAACCGATATCTTTCGGTTATTATTTACTTTATATATATATAAATTTCTATCACCGCAAGGCAGAGCGGAAGATATCCCCGTATGGTGGTGGAACGGAAGAACCGATATCTTTCGGTTGTTATTGTTGGATCAATGCGGTTCGCTAGAGGGGGGGGTGAATAGCGAAAGAAAAAAACTTTTTCGAATTCGTTTCAAAAGAAATATACGCAGCGGAAAGATAAGCAAAACAAAAAGTAAAGGAGACAATAGAAACAAGATATTTACTTGGTTCGTAGCCGAAGGCTACTACTCCAAGGCCCTAGTGGTCCTTGACCACGCACGGAGGGCAAATCACTAAACAAACTCCTCCTCGTTGGAGGTAGGAGTTAATCGATACAAAAAAACTTGAGGTAGAGGGACACTCCCCCTCTCCTCGTATACGATAAAAGCTCCGAAAATATAAATGACAAACTGATAACAAAAACTAAGACCGACGTACAATAATAAAGAAAGTTAAACCTAGACGTCGGAATGGAAGGACTTCATTGTCGTAGAGTTGCAGCGTAACGGAGGCTTTTGAGCACTTAGAATTGTTGATGAAACCCTAGGTTTGGCCCTCCTTTTATAGCCTTTGAGCCCCTTTTCGAGTGGGTCTTCAACCAATCACAACTGGACACCAAACCGCTTTGAGGTGGAGTGATAAGCCTTGACTCCTCGAATCTGATCATTGACCATCGATCGATGGCCATCATCGCGATCGATGGCGATCATCGATTGATAACCTTCTCAATGATCGATACACTGCAATGAGTCCTCCGTCGGCAATGATCGATGCTTACCTGCAAGTCAAAGTTAGCTCAATAAAAACATAATTTTGATGGTCGTCGACAATCAGATCTCGACCTATACCATCTATAAGATGTATTTGGTCGGATCTACGCTAAGATCATCCCGTAAAGAGGATACGACCTTTACTTACTCGCACACACGTGCTTACCTCGATACTTACGGGTGGCTTTTGCGTCCGGCGTTCGACTCGATTCCTTCGGCTGCCTCCGAAGTATGTCGAGTATCGCCCGACCACCGCGGCTTCCTCCGGGTGTCGCTAGCCTTCACTCATTATATCAATCTTCGACACTCGATTCAAATTGTGAGAAAACAAAATAGACTTAACTTTTGTGTCTTTGCTATAATCAAAACACAGTTCGATTTGGTGCCTCACCGCACTAACAATCTCCCCTTTGATATATGGCAAAAACACACAAAGTTAAGGAAATTAAGTGCATGAAACAAGAAAGACAAGAAGTAAAAGTAGGAGTAGTAAAAATATTTCTCAAGTTCTCCCTTAGAGGAACCCTCCTTGACCGAGGGTGAGTACTTGAAAAAGACTTTTAGCTCTCCAAACACAAAGATAATGAGTTAAGTAAATGACATTACTTAACTTAGGCTTTAGAGTCAAAAATAAGTGCAAGTTAAGTAATCAAAAGTTAAGTCAAAAGGTTAATTATTCAAAAGGTTTAACTTTTGATTTCTTAACTTGGGCCTTTAAAGTTTTCAATTCCGAAGAGTTGAAACCTAAACCTTACTACCCCTTAACTTAGGCCAGAATCAAAGTTTTAAGTTAAGTTATCAATTTCAAAAATTTGAAATTGAACTTTGGCCTTTTCTTGAACCTTAACTTTGGCCTTTTCTCCCCTTTTGACATAAATCAAGGAAAAGTGGGGTTTTAAGAAAACCCTAAGTAAAATAATTATGATTTTAATAATAGTATGTGAAAATAATTCATCTAAATGTTCAACTCTAGTGTGACTTGATTTAAATGATAGTATCAATAAGTCCTGATTAGAGTTGGTTAATATTAGTTGCATATTTATACTCCGAGGTTCATATTGATGCACTTGATCTACATCTTGGAACTCGAGTAGGGTCCTAACATCTCACGCCCATCTACGTGGCTAAGTACACAAACACATTAGTCCTATGTGTTGTGAGATGTAATCGCTCCTTAAATCTATAGGTGCATGATATCTAAGGTATGTCCTATGCTAGTTCCATCAAAATGTAAGAAAAATAGTAGTAAGAAAATATAATTTGTAAGTTCCTATTCTATTACGCACATGCCTAATTTTCGCCTCAAGAGACTAAATTCGGCTTCGTAGTGGTTTAGTAAATAGGTCCGCTAGGTTAGACTTGATCAACATATTCGAGTTGTATGGAGCCATTGGCTACATGTTCTCGAATGAAATGGTGTTTTACCTCTATATGCTTTGTCCTAGAGTGACATATAGGGTTCTTAGTTAGATTTATCGAACTTATGTTGTCTACAAAAATTTTAGTTTTGGTGAAGTCCAACCTAAAGTCTGAGAGTGTGCTTCATCCAAAGAAGCCGAGTTACACACTCACCCATCGCAACGATTCGGCCGGTGGTAGATAAGGCAACACAATGTTGCTTCCATCGCACTAACTCACTAGACTCGAGCCAGTAGTTGACAAACAACCACTGTGCTCTTCTCGAGTTTACTACCGGCATAATCCGAATCGGAGTAGCCGATTAGTTCGAACTCGATAGATCTAGGATACCAAATACCGACATTAAGTGTACCCTTTAGATATCTAAGGATACGCTTAACTAGGGTTAGGTGAGACTCCTTAGCACAGTTTTGAAACCTGGCGCACATACTTATCGCGAATAGGATGTCGGGTCGACTCAGCTTAAGTATAGAAGACTTCCTATTGCGCTCCTATAGTACTTTAAGTCAATGGACTTACTTTCTAGGTCTTCCTATGTTAACATTTATCGCCATTGGGGTGTTTATTACCTTAGCGTCTTGCATTCCAAATCTTTTAATTAACTCCTTAGTGTATTTTTGTTGATATAGGTATATACCATCCTTAGTTTGTTTAATTTGTAGACCTAAAAAGAAACTTAACTCGCCTACCAAGTTCATTTCAAACTCACTTTCCATGAGCGAAACGAACTCGTTTAGTAAGGCTGAGTTAGAGGTTCCAAAAATTATATCATCTACGTAAATTTGAGCTATGAATATTTCTTTACCTAAGGTTTTTACAAAGAGAGTTGGGTCAACTAAGCCTTGGTTAAACCCTTTTGACTTAAGATGGATTGAAAGTCTCTCGTACCAAGCTCGAGGAGCTTGTTTAAGTCCATAGAGAGCTTTCTTAAGTTTTAGAACATGGTGGGGTTTATCTAGATTTTCGAATCCTGGGGGTTGGCTAACATAAACTTCTTCTTTAATGTATCCATTTAGGAATGCCGACTTAACATCCATTTGAAATAGCTTAAATCCTCGATGTAAAGTGCATAAGCTAGCAACATTCGAATGGATTCGAGTCTAGCTACTAGGGCATAGGTTTCGTAATCTAAGCCTTCGACTTGGCTAAACCCTTTGGCGACTAACCTAGCCTTGTTTCTAACTACTTCACCTTTATCATCAAGCTTTATTTCAAACACCCACCTTGTTCCAATTATCGCTTTTGTCTTTAGGTGGTGGTACTAATTCCCACACTGCTTCCTAGTAAATTGAGCTAGCTCTTCTTGCATTGCAATAATCCAATCGGGATCAAGAAGAGCTTGTTCAATTGATTTGGGTTCTATCTTTGAAATTAAGGAAATTTGACTAAGGTTCCTATAGGATGCTCTAGTTCGAACTCCTAGATTAGGATCTCCTATCACTTGATCGATAGGGTGGTTAGTCTGAATCCTAGATTGGGTTGGGTTTGTGTCACCTAATGCTTGATCAATGTGGTGACTTGGTTGAACACTAGTTTGGTTGGAGTCATCTATCACTTGATCAATAGAGTGACTAGGTTGACTTAGGTTAGGATTAACACTAGACCTGATCTCCGGATCAGAGTAAGGTCTAGTATGAATCGGCTTGCTAATTGGGGTTGCCGGGGGTTTTGTAGGTTCATGTCCTTCATCGAACACTACATTGATAGTCTCCTCGACTCTAAGGGTGTCGTGGTTATATACTCTATAAGCTCTACTTGTAGTCGAGTATCCTAGAAAGATTCCGGTCGTGGTTTTGGATGTAAATTTCCCTAGGTAATCCTTAGTGTTTAGGATATGTACCTTACACCCAAATACCCTAAAGTACTTGATGTTAGGTATTTTATCGTGATAAATCTCGTACGAGGTCTTAAGGTGCCTCTTTACCATAAGGATCCTATTTTGGACATAGCAAGCCGTGCTAACGGCTTCTGCCCAAAACCTATCGGGTAGGTCGTATTCGTTCAACATGGTCCTAGCGGCTTCTTGTAGCGTTCGGTTTTTTCGCTCCACTAGGCCATTTTGCTGAGGGGTCCTAGGGCAGGAGAATTCATGGTGGTATCCGTTTAGGTTACAGAAGTCGGTGAACCTTTGATTTTCGAATTCACCACCATGATCGCTTCTAAGTCTTTTAACCTTAAGGTCTTTTTGATTCTCAATTAATTTGAATAGATTAATTAATTGATCTAGGGTATCATTTTTATGTTTGATGAACCTAACCTAGGTAAACCTGGAGTAGTCGTCAATTATGACTAAGCAATATTGACTTCTATTGAGTGACTTGGCTCCATGTGAATCGAATAGATCCATATGCAGGAGCTCAAGTACACTTGAGGTTCGTTCTTGGTTAGTTAACTTGTGTTGTGTCCTAGGTTGTTTTCCTTGTTGACAAGCATTACAGATTTTATTAACCAAGTTGTTGAGGTTGGGTAAGCCTCTGACTAAGCCACTCTGACTCATCTTGTGGACGAGTCTTGGGTGTGAGTGACCGAGTCGTCGGTGCCACAACCATGATTCCTCTTGCCGTGTCATAAGACACTTAGTTGAGGAGTTGGTTAAATTGATCGTATAAATGTTGTTATTTCTAGTTCCTTTAAGAATTGTTTTAGAGGTTTCGTTGGTATTAATTATGCATTCATTTTCTAGAAATATAACCTTATAGTTATTATCACACAATTGGCTTACACTAAGTAAGTTATATTCAAAATTCTCTACAAGTAATACATTTTTAATAACAAAATTCTTGTTAAGCTCGATATCACCTGATCCGATGATTTTGAGCTTGCCGTTATTCCCAAAGGCTACCGATCCTTGTCGTTTGAATCGAAGCTTGGCGAATTTGAGTTGATCCCCGGTCATGTGTCGGGAGCAACCGCTGTCCAACATCCATTGATCCTACACACAAGGTGGTTGGATTGGATGTTAGATTTTTTGTTAAGAAAATTGGTTGTAAGTTGTTAACCCTAGGTCATCTCGCCGGAGTCTATATGATCAAGCATGTTATACTTATGTGTTTTTTTTTTTTGAGATGACTTTCAATTAAGTTGATTGAGTGGATTTAGGTTCAAGTAATTTTATGTTAGATTTGGATTTAACCCTAGGCTTGTCAAGTTTACCTTTTCAAGATCATGGCTTCCAGGTCGTGGCGAGGCACAGGGGCCTTCTTTTATCGGATCATCGACCACTTCCTTAGACAAAGCCATTCTCAAGAAAATGATGACTTGACTTACCTAAAATTATTTCCTCGTCTAACTAGTTATTTTTGAAAAGAGGCTCCCCGAGGCTCAATCTATTCAAAAAATTTTAGTTGGTTATGTTTTTGAAAAGAGGCTCCCCGAGGCTCAATCTTTTCGAGAAATTTTAGTTGGTTATGTTTTTGTTCTAAGTGAGTTCACAAGTTTTAAAGTACAAACTTTCTAAGTTAAAGCATGCAATTTCTAAGTTAAAGCATAAACATTCTAAGTTAAAACATGCAATTTCTAAGTTAAAGCACAAACATGTTTTGTACTGGCTCCCCCTAGACCGTTGAATCGGTTCGGTCTATCCACATAGTGGATTTGGTCCTTGGGAACCCAGTACGGGTTGGATCCTAGAGTTGAAATCAAAAAGTTCTTAGGGACCCATGCTTGGACATGTTTCTTATGTCGACTTACAATCGACATATACGACCTATTAGTCGTGTTTGAGTTAAACCCGAGTCCACCTTGTTGTACATGGCTTTGAGATCCAAGTAGGAGGTCAAGTCCTTTGGATCTGAAGTGAACCTTTCCAACGTGTTCCTAAGATCTTCGACTTGACTTTTCAAGAGAGAGTTCTCAACTCGAGCTTTTCAACTCGAGTTGAGTCCTTCTCTTGAACTCGACTAGTCGAAGAGGTTAGGGAGACCTCGTGTTTGAGGAGTTTAACCTCCTCAACAAGGGTCTCGACCTTGGACTCGGACTTAGCTAACTTCCTAGACAAAAACCTAACCGTATTATGTAAAGTATTAAATAAAGCTCGACTCACCTTAAGGGTATCTTTTGAACCGGATACGTATCCGTGGCTTGACTTGAAGGTAGCTTCGTAGTCCGAGTCATCCTCAGGTTCTGACTCAAGTTCGGTCTCCGTGTCTGACTCAATCGACTTCGCCATGAAGACGTGGTCTTCGTCTTCTTCGGATGACGCTTCTTCCCATGTCGCGTTGAGTGCCTTCTTGTGCTTAGGTGCTTGGTGGTTGAGCTTGGGGCACTCGGACTTGATGTGTCCAAACTCGTACACTCATAACACCTAATGTTAGAACTTTTAGACTTACCTTGGTTGGGTCGAGTCGTGGTTCGCTTTCGTCCCTTGGCTATCCTTCGAGCTAGGTTCATTAGTTCGGCAGTCAACTCTGGGTCAACTTCTTCTTCGGACTCGTCTTCCTTCTCGGGTGGTGGTGGCTTGCTTGCGATTTTCTTCTTCTTTGAACCTGCAAACAAGGTTATACCCCTCTCGGGTTCCGAGTTGGATTGTTCATGTAATTCGAAATCCGAAAAGAGTTCGTCTAACCTAATTTTAGAAAGGTCCTTGGAGACCTTATAGGCATCAACCATGGATGCCCATAAGGTAGTCCTCGGAAAAGAGTTTAGGACATACCCAATAAGGTCGCGGTTTTCGACCTTTTGCCCGATTGCGTGTAGGTTGTTGACTATGTCTTGGACACGGGCGTGGAGTTGCGTCGCGGACTCGTGTTCCTGCATTTTTAGTGTGTACAATTTATTGAATAACAAATCACGTTTGCAAACCTTAGCTTGATCCGATCCTTCGTGTAACTCGATTAGTTTTGTCCAAAGATCTTTTGCGCTTATGAAGGGGCCGACGCGATTTAGCTCCTCCTTGGATAGGCCACATTGGAGGATTTGTGTCGCCTTGGCGTCGGCTTCAACTTGTCGTTTTGTTGCAACGGTCCATTGATCATAATCCAAGGAGTCACCCACTTCATTGGTCGGAAGTGTGAAACCCGTTTGAATTATGATCCACATCTCAATTTGGGTTTTGAGAAAGCATTACATCCGACCTTCCAAGAACGGAAATCATCTCCGTTGTAAAACGGAGGTCGGACGGTGCTAAAACCTCGAGATGGGCCATTAGAACAAAAAACAAGGAGACTAAAATGAAAATCTAGCAACAACAAAAACATTTAAAGTACCAAGACTTATGCGTCTTGGATTAGTAGGGAAATAGAAAGAAATAAACGAAAAATAGAAAGTTAAGCAAAGAAATAAGAAACTAAATAAAAGTAAGTACTCACAACCTTCGATGTCCCCAAAGGATACTAAACGTCGTTTTTTGAGGATGAAAACAGCTTGTTACGGGGTAAACCCCGTAAGAAGTGTAGATCTCTCGAGAGCTTCGATTTGGTAGGTAGACCTGTCGTGGTCAACTTGTACGAAAAGTTATGCCCGCTTGACCGCCGGCTACTCCAAAAGCGAATACTTGCAAAACAAAATCAACGAAGAGTACCAAGACTTCGTCCTTGGATTAGTAAAGGGAGAAAAATTTGAACGAACGAAAAAATAAATCTGTGAAAAAAAGTTAGATTGGTGGTTTCACCAAATCTAAGCGCCCCCGGCTCTGATACCAATTGTTGGATCAATGCGGTTCGCTAGAGGGGGGGGTGAATAGCGAAAGAAAAAAACTTTTTCGAATACGTTTCAAAAGAAATATACGCAGCGGAAAGATAAGCAAAACAAAAAGTAAAGGAGACAATAGAAACAAGATATTTACTTGGTTCGTAGCCGAAGGCTACTACTCCAAGGCCCTAGTGGTCCTTGACCACGCACGGAGGGCAAATCTGTTGGATCGAAAGTGTCGCTAGAGGGGGGGGTGAATAGCGATACGATGTCGTTAAAAAACTTTTGCAATAAGTAAAAAGCAAGTAGAGAGTGCACAGCGGAAATATAAAGTAGACAAGATATTTTTACGTGGTTCACAATCTTTCGATTGCTAATCCACGGCCCTAGTGATCCTTGATCACGTACGGAGGGCAATTCACTAAAACCACTCCTCCTCGTTGGAAGTAGGAGCAACGATTACAAAAAGAAATCAAGGCAAAGGGACACTCCCCCTTTCCTTGTTACGATTAAAGCACAAAGACAATTTAAAGAAGTAGAACTTAAATAAATATACCGACAACTCTTATAAGTAGAAGATGTAGCTTTCGTTGTCGGCGGCACTTCGTCGTAGCAAATGTGAGTAGTAGTAGCGGCGTTACGACGGCGTGTTGAGAGCTCTTGAATTCTTGTTATTTGCTTGGCTTGAACATGTCTATTTATGGATATTGATCTATGAATTTAGACATAGGTAGTGTCCAAGGTGAGGTTCTTATCCCCCAAGACTTGTTCATCCACATCCTTTGCGCCAACTCAAGGATGAGGTGTTTCATCCAACCACCTTGTGCCACCTCCAACCTTCTTGTGCGCCAACTCAAGGATGAGGTGTTTCATCCAACCACCTTGTGCCACCTCCAACCTCCTTGGGCGCCAACTTGAGGATGAGGTGTTTCATCCAACCACCTTGTGCCACCTCCAACCTCCTTGGGCGCCAACTTGAGGATGAGGTGTTTCATCCAACCACCTTGTGCCACCTCCAACCTCCTTGGGCGCCAACTTGTTGGAGCCATTCAACTTGTGCCACATCATGGGAGCCAACCATCTTGTGCCAACTCACCTTATCTTGGCCCACCACAAGGAAGCTTGGTGATGGTTTGGATGTCCACCTTGATGCCACATCACCCTTTGTACCAAAACACGAGTCAAGTCCAAATTCACCCCCTTGAAATTCGAGCTCTTCTCGAGGCTGGAACTTGACTAGCAGTTGACTGTAGTCAAAGGGTTTTGGACTGCAGTACAAGTTAGCTTAAAATATAAAGTACGATGGTTCTAACCATTTGATCTCGACCTAGACCTTCCATTGGAGGTATGCTTGCTTCGCTTTCACACGAGCTTACCTTGTAGCCTCGCTTCCGGTCTTCACCCGAGTACCTCGGCTTCCTCCGAAGTCCCTCTGGCGTTGCCCGACCACCTCGGTTCCCACCGGGTGTCGCTGACCTTCCGCTCAACTTTAGCATTTCTGCACACTTAATTGAGCTCGTAAGATAACAAATATACCCTTAACTATTGAGCCTTTTGCCATAATCAAAATACCGGTTCGACTTTGGTGCCCACTGCACCAACAATCTCCCCCTTTTTGATTCATGGCAAACCGACACAAAAGTTAAGGAAAAATTAAGCATAACAGTAAGCTAGCATAATGATTAAGCATGAATGAGCTAGCATAAAGATTAAATATGAATGAGCTAGCATAATGATTAAGCATGAATGAGCTAGCATAAAGATTAAATATGAATGAGCTAGCATAAAGATTAAATATGAATGAGCTAGCATAATGATTAAATATGAATGAGCTAGCATAATGATTAAGTATGAATGAGCTAGCATAAAGATTAAGCATGAGTGAGAAATATTATTGTTTCAAGTTCTCCCCTTTGAGGTAACCTCCTTGACAAGGTGAGTTCTTGAAAATAATTTTTACTCCCTTAATAGTTGCTTAAGTAAACGGAATTACTTAATATAAAAGGTAATAATTTTGTTTACTTTCTTCCTTACTTTTGTGACTTTCTCCCCTTTGCCTTAACTCAAAAGTTTGTAAATATATTTTAGGGTTTGTAAGTCCAAGCAAGTTCCCAATATAAATATTTTTTTTAAAATAATAATAAGCTTGAAAATATGTTCATCTAAAATGTACAACTCCTGCTGGACTTGATTGATATAGAATGATCAATAAGTCTTGAAGGAGTTGATTAATTTTAAATAATTATACTCCATGGTTCATGTCGATGCACCGAATCTACGTGCGGAACCGAGGAGTAAGGTCCTAACATCTCACGCCTACGTTTACGGCTAAGTACACAAACACATTAGTCCTATGTGTTGTGAGATGTGTTGCTCCTTAAATCTATAGGTATATGATTTCTAAGGTAAGACTTAGGCTAATTTCATAAAAAGAAGCAAAAGTAGAGTACATATATAGAAAAATTTAAATCCTACTCTATTACGCATATACCTAACTTTCGCCTTAATAAACTAAATTCGCCGGGTAGTGGTTTGGTGAAGATGTCCGCTAGGTTTGATTTGGACTCAACATACTCTAGTTGTATAGTTCCATTAGTTACATGTTCCCTAATGAAGTGGTGTTTAACTTCTATATGTTTTGTCCTAGAATGACATATTGGATTTTTAGTTAAGTTAATTGAACTAATGTTATCTATGTAGGTTTTAATGTTGTTAAAGATTAAGCTAAAGTCTTGGAGAGTGTGCTTCATCCACAGAGCCGAGAGACACACTCACCCATCGCAACGTATTCGGCCGGGTAGATAAGGCAACGCAATGTCGCTCATCGCACCAACTTACTAGACTCGAGCCGAGGATTTGACAACAACCACTGTGCTCTTTCTATCGAGTTTACTACCGCATTAGTCGAGCCTGAGTAGCCGATTAGATTAAACTCGTAGATCTAGGGTACCAAATACCTACGCTTAGCGTGTCTCTTTAGATATCTAAGGATACGCTGACTAGGGTTAGGTGAGACTCCTTGGCACAAAGTGTTTGTAACCTTGCACATACTTACTACCGCGAATAAAATGTCGGGTCGGCTCATGTTAAGTATAGGAGACTTCCTATTGCGCTCCTATAGTATTTTAGGTCAACGGGTTTTCCTTCTACATCTTCGCTTATATTAACATTAGTTGCCATAGGTGTATTGATTATTTTAGCATCTTGCATTCCAAATCGATTTATTAAGTCCTTAGTATATTTTTGTTGATGTAAATATATTCCATCTTTAGTTTGTTTAATTTGTAAACCTAAGAAAAACTTAACTCTCCCACTAAATTCATTTCAAATTCACTTTCCATAAGTGAGATGAATCTGCTTAGGTGATCGAGTTGGTAGTTCCAAAATTATATCATCTACATAGATTCGGGCTATAAAGATTTCTTTTCCTACGGCTTTTAACTAATAAGGTTGGGTCGACTAAACCTTGGTTGAATCTTTGACTTAAGATAGATCGAAAGCCTTCGCATCAAGCTCTGGGGCTTGTTTGAGTCCATATAGGGCTTTCTTAAGTCTAAGGACATGGTCAGTTTATCTAGATTTTCAATCCGGAGGTTGACTGACGAAACTTCTTCCTTAATGTATCCATTCAAAAATGCTGACTTGACATCCATTTGAAATAATTTAAAACCTCGATGTGCAGATATGCTAACAACATTCTGATGGACTCTAGTCCGCTACGGGGCGAGGGTCTCATCGTAATCTAAACCTTCGACTTGACTAAACCCTTTGCTATCAACCTAGCTTTATTTCTAACTACTTCACCTTTATCATCAAGTTTATTTCAAATACCCACCTTGTTCCAATAATTGATTTTTCTTTAGGTGGTGGTACTAATTCCTGCATTTCATTTCTAGTGAATTGAGCTAGCTCTTCTTGCATAGCAATAATCCAGTCGGGATCAAGAAGTGCTTGTTCAATAGTTTTGGGTTCGATTTTGGAAATTAACGAGATTTGACTAAGGTTTCGATATGAAGCTCTAGTTCGAACCCCTAAATTTGGATCACCTATAACTTGATTGATAGGATGATTTGTTTGAGTCTTAGTGTGACTCGGGTTAGGGTCATCTATCACTTGGTCGATAGGATGACTTGGGTTAGGACGAGATTCAAGTTTGAGATCAGTCGGGTTAAGCTATAAGTTGATTGCTAGTTGGTTTTGTTAAGGATTGAGCGGGTTCGTGTCCTTAAATCGAAAACTATATTAATGGTTTCTTGACTCTAAGAGTGTCGTGATTGTATACCCTATAAGCTCTTGGTGGTTGAGTATCCTAGAAAGGTTCGATGAGGTTTTGGATTTGAATTTCCCTAGGTAATCCTTAGTGTTTAAGATATGTACCTTGCATCCAAATACCCTAAAGTACTTGATGTTCGGTATTTTATCGTGATAAATCTCGTACGAGGTCTTTTGGTGCCTCTTTACCATAAGGATCCTATTTTGGACATAGCAAGCCGTACTAACGGCCTCTCTGCCAAAAATCTATCGGGTAGGTTATACTCGTTTAACATTGTCCTAGCGGCTTCTTGTAGGGTTCTATTTTTCCGTTCGACTAACCCATTTTGTTGTGGGGTTCTAGGACATGAAAACTCATGGTGGTATCCGTTTAGGTTACAGAAATCTGTAAACCTGTGGTTTTCGAATTCACCACCATGATCGCTTCTAAGTCTTTTAATCTTAAGGTTCTTTTGATTTTTTGATTAACCTACAAAGATTGATTAGTTGGTCTAGGGTATCATTTTTATGTTTGATAAACCTAACCCAAGTAAATCTAGAATAGTCGTCAATTATGACTAAGCAAAATTGACTACCATTGAGTGACTTAGCTCCATGTGAATCAAATAGATCCATGTGTAGGAGCTCAAGAACACTTTTGGTTCGTTCTTGATTAGTTAATTGATGTTGTGTCCTAGATTGTTTACCTTGTTGACAAGCATTACATATTTTATTATCCAAGTTGTTTAGTTTAGGCAAACCTATAACCAAGCCACTCGACTCATCTTGTGGGCCGAGTCTTGGAGTGCAGTGTCAGTCTTGATTACCATAACCAAGATTCCTCTTCTTTGTGTCATAAGACACTTGGTTGAGGAGTTGGGTAAATTTATTGTGTAGATGTTGCTACTCCTAGTTCCTTTAAGTATTATTTTAGATGTTGCATTTATTTTGATTACGCATTCATTTTCTAGAAATATGACCTTATAATTGTTATCACACAATTGGCTTACACTAAGTAAATTATATTGAAAGTTTTCTACTAATAAGACATTTTGAATTGTAAAGTTAGAGTTGAGCTCAATATCACCCGATCCGATGATTTTGAGCTTGCGTTATTCAAGGCTACCGATCCTTGTCGTTTGAATCGTAACCGAAAATTTGAGTTGATCCCGGTCATGTGTGAGCAACCAGCAGTCCAACATCCATTGATCCTACACATAAGGTAGTTGGATCGGATATTGGAATTACTAAAGGGTTGTTTGTAAGTTTTAAACCTAAATCATCTCACCAATATCTACATGATCAAAACATGTTATTCCTATGTGTTATTGTGAGATGACTTTCAATTTTACTTGATTAATTTTAATGAATTTAAATTAACCAACATTAGGTTAGATTCGGATTTAGTCTAAGCTCATCAAGTAATCTTTTCAAGAGATTAGCTTCCAGGTCGTGGCGAGGCACAGAGGCCTTCTTTGATCGGAACAACGACCACTTCCTTAGACAAAGCTAATTTCAAGAAATTGATAACTCGACTTACTTGAGACTACGTCTTGGTCTAACTAGTTATTTTTGAAAAGAGGCTCCCGAGGCTCAATCTTTCGTAGGATTTTAGTTGGTTTATTTTTGAAAAGAGGCTCCCGAGGCTCAATCTTTCGCAGGATTTTAGTTGGTTATGAGTCCTATCTAACCATTCTAAAAATAAAGGAAAAACTAAGCATGCAATTTCTAAGACTTAACAAAATACATTTTGTATTGGCTCCCCTGGACCATTGAATCGAGTGGGTCTATTCACATAGTGAATTTGGTCCTTAACCCAATACATGTTAGATCCTAAAGTTGAAATCAAAGTGGTCTTAGGGACCCATGCTTGGACATTTTTCTTATGTTGGTTTACTATAGACATATATGACTTATTGGTTGTATTTGAGTTAAACCCAGTCCGCCTTGTTGTACCACGGCCCTTTGTGATCCAAGTAAGAGGTCAAGTCCCTTGGATCCCAAAGTGAACCTTTCCAACGTGTTCTAAGGTCTTGACTTGTGTTTTCAAAGCGAGTTCTCAACTTCAAGCTTTTCAACTTGAGTTGAGTCCTCCTCTTGAATACGAGTAGTCGAAGAGGTTAGGGAGACCTCATGTTTGAGAAGGTTAACCTCCTCAATTAGGGTCTCGACCTTGGACTCGGACTTAGCTAGTTTCTTATTTAAAAATTTAATTGCACCATACAAAGTATTAAGTAACGACCGACTTACCCTTAATGATTCTTTTGAACCGGATACGGATCCGTGGCTTGTCTTGAATGGAAGCTCATCATCGGATTCGGACTCGGACTCTTCTTCGGTTTCGGAGTCGTGCTCGGTCGGCTTGGATATCGTCTTCTTCCTCCGACAACTCCTCCCAAGTAGCGTTTAGCGCTTTCTTGGTCTTTGATGCGTTATTCTTTAGCTTTGGGCCCTCGGACTTGATGTGACCGAACACATTGCACTCATAGCATCTAAAATTAGAAGTATTTGAATTAGGTTTAGGCTTACCTTGAGTTGTTGGTCGTTTTCATCTCTTGATCATCTTCCAACTAGATTGACTAGTTCGGATTCTATTCGAGTCTACTTCCGATTCGGACTTGTCTTCTTCCTTCGGGGTGGCTTGCTTGCGGGCTTCTTCTTCTTGGAACCTCGCAACTAACGCAATACTCTTCTCGGCACGACCACGTTAGTTTGCTCATGTAATTCACGTTCCGACAACAATTCGTCTAACCTAATTTTAGAAAGGTCCTTGGAGACCTTGTAGGCATCGACCATGGATGCCCACAAGGTGGTCCTAGGAAACGAGTTAAGAGAATACCTGATAAGGTCGCGATTCTCGACCTTTTGTCCGATGGCATGGAGTTGGTTGACGATGGCTTGGATACGAGCATGTAGTTGAGTTGCGGTCTCGTTTTCCTGCATTTTCAAGTTATACAATTTATTTAAAAGTAAATCTCTTTTACATACCTTCGTGTCGGTGCCTTCGTGTAGTTCCACTAGCTTGGTCCATAAGTCCTTTGCACTAATGAAGGGGCCGACGCGGTTGAGCTCTTCCTTGGACAACCCACATTGCAAGATTTGAGTTGCCTTGGCATCGGCTTCTACTTGTTTTTTCATGGAATTTGACCATTGATCGTAACCCAAAGATTCACCATCTTCATTAATAGGAAGTGTGAAACCGGTTTGGATTACGATCCACATCTCGATTTGGGTTTTAAGAAAGCATTCCATCCGACCCTTCCAATAACGAAAGTCATTACCGTTGTAAAATGGGGGTCGGGCGGTGCTAAACCCTTCGAGATGGGCCATTTAAAAACAAGAAGAAGAACGAAAAAGAATCTTGCAAAACACACACGAAAGAATATTCCAAGACTTTCGCCTTGGATTAGTAGTAGGGAAGTAAAAAGATATATAAAATGTAACATGCAAAAGAAATAAACAATCAAATGCGAATGTCGTTGAAGTTCTGGAGGACAACCTTACTCGGGATCTAACCCGAAGGACAACCTTATCCGGATCCTAAAGCCTCTAATGCAATTCTATATGTAGGAGAAGATAAGCAAGTGAAATAATTATACGAAAACAGAAATAAATAAATAAAAAGCAAGTGAAACAAAGCTAGATTGGTGGTTTCACCGAATCTTAGCGCCCGACTCGATACCAATTGTTGGATCGAAAGTGTCGCTAGAGGGGGTGAATAGCGTCACGATGTCGTTAAAAAACTTTTGCAATAAGTAAAAGCAAGTAGAGAGTGCAATGAAATATAAAGTAGACAAGATATTTTTACGTGGTTCACAATCTTCGATTGCTAATCCACGGCCCTAGTGATCCTTGATCACGTGCGGAGGGCAATTCACTAAAACCACTCCTCCTCGTTGGAAGTAGAACAGCGATTACAAAGAAATCAAGGCAAAGGACACTCCCCTTTTCTTGTTACGATTAAAGCACAAAGACAATTTAAAGAAGTAGAACTTAAATAAATATACCGACAACTCTTATAAGTAGAAGATGTAGCTTTCGTTGTCGGGCGCACTTCGTCAGTAGCAAATGTGAGTAGTAGTAGCGGCGTTACGGGCGTGTTGAGCTCTTGAATTCTTGTTATTTGCTTGGCTTGAACATGTCTATTTATGGATATTGATCTATGAATTTAGACATAGGTAGTGTCCAAGGTGAGGTTCTTATCCCCAAGACTTGTTCATCCACATCCTTTGCGCCAACTCAAGGATGAGGTGTTTCATCCAACCACCTTGTGCCACCTCCAACCTTCTTGTGCCAACTCAAGGATGAGGTGTTTCATCCAACCACCTTGTGCCACCTCCAACCTCCTTGGCGCCAACTTGAGGATGAGGTGTTTCATCCAACCACCTTGTGCCACCTCCAACCTCCTTGGCGCCAACTTGAGGATGAGGTGTTTCATCCAACCACCTTGTGCCACCTCCAACCTCCTTGGGCGCCAACTTGAGGATGAGGTGTTTCATCCAACCACCTTGTGCCACCTCCAACCTCCTTGGGCGCCAACTTGTTGGAGCCATTCAACTTGTGCCACATCATGGGAGCCAACCATCTTGTGCCAACTCACCTTATCTTGGGCGTCCACCACAAGGAAGCTTGGTGATGGTTTGGATGTCCACCTTGATGCCACATCACCCTTTGTACCAAAACACGAGTCAAGTCCAAATTCACCCCCTTGAAATTCGAGCTCTTCTCGAGGCTGGAACTTGACTAGCAGTTGACTGTAGTCAAAGGGTTTTGGACTGCAGTACAAGTTAGCTTAAAATATAAAGTACGATGGTTCTAACCATTTGATCTCGACCTAGACCTTCCATTGGAGGTATTGGGTCGGATCTACGCTTAACGACCTTGCTTCGCTTTCACACGAGCTTACCTTGTAGCCTCGCTTCCGGTCTTCACCCGAGTACCTCGGCTTCCTCCGAAGTCCCTCTGGCGTTGCCCGACCACCTCGGTTCCCACCGGGTGTCGCAGACCTTCCGCTCAACTTTAGCATTTCTGCACACTTAATTGAGCTCGTAAGATAACAAATATACCCTTAACTATTGAGCCTTTTGCCATAATCAAAATACCGGTTCGACTTTGGTGCCCACTGCACCAACAATATCACTAAACAAACTCCTCCTCGTTGGAGGTAGGAGTTAATCGATACAAAAAAACTTGAGGTAGAGGGACACTCCCCCTCTCCTCGTATACGATAAAAGCTCCGAAAATATAAATGACAAACTGATAACAAAAACTAAGACCGACGTACAATAATAAAGAAAGTTAAACCTAGACGTCGGAATGGAAGGACTTCGTTGTCGTAGAGTTGCAGCGTAACAGAGGCTTTTGAGCACTTAGAATTGTTGATGAAACCCTAGGTTTGGCCCTCCTTTTATAGCCTTTGAGCCCCTTTTCGAGTGGGTCTTCAACCAATCACAAATGGACACCAAACCGCTTTGAGGTGGAGTGATAAGCCTTGACTCCTCGAATCTGATCATTGACCATCAGTCGACTGATGGCCATCATCACGATCGATGATGGCGATCACGATTGATAACCTTCGGCGATCGATACACTGCAATGAGTCCTCCAAGTCGGGCAATGATCGATGCTTCGCAAGTCAAAGTTAGCTCAATAAAAACATAATTTCGATGGTCGTCGACCATCTGATCTCGACCTAGACCATCTATAAGATGTCTTTGGTCGGATCTACGCTTAAGATCATCCCCGTAAAGAGGATACGACCTTACTTACTCTCGCACACACGAGCTTACCTCGATACTTACGTGTCGCTTTTGCTTCCGGCCTTCCACTCGATTCCTTCGGCTCCCTCCGAAGTAACTCGAGTATCGCCCGACCACCGCGGCTTCCTCCGGGTGTCGCTAGCCTTCAGCTCCAGCTATATCAATCTTCTGCACACTCGATTCAGCTCGTGAGAAAACAAAATAGACTTAACTTTTGTGTCTTTGCTATAATCAAAACACAGGTTCGATTTCGGTGCCTCACTGCACCAACAGTTATTTACTTTATATATATATAAATTTCTATCCCCGTAGAGCGGAAGATATCCCCGTGTGGTGGTGGAACGGAAGAACCGATATCTTTCGGTTGTTATTTACTTTATCTATATAAATTTCTATCCCCGCAGAGCGGAAGATATCCCCGTGTGGTGGTGGAACGGAAGAACCGATATCTTTCGGTTGTTATTTACTCTATATATATAAATTTCTATCCCCGCAGAGTGGAAGATATTCCCGTGCGGTGGTGGAACGGGAAGACTGGGACTTCCTCAGTGGTATATCACTTTTTGTCCCCGTAAAGGAGAGGGGGGGAGTTGAAATTCTTGTTTAATTTTGTATTGTTGTATTCCTGTGAAATAGCAGGGTTGACTCATTTAAGGGTTCCATATACCCAGCAGATTAGAAAGACAGAAGAGCCGAAATATACAACTCAGAAGATACTGGAGAAAAGAGATAAACTAGGAAAGTTCATTAATGTGAGAAAATTACATATTCTGAATCATCTACAAGGGAAGATAACAAATAGCAGCCCTTATATATCCCGGGCGTTACAGTTCTTTGTTAGGAGGGACAGAGGGAGTTCCCTTGTATGGTTGAGGTTGGCCCCATAGTTGACGCCGATAGGATTGCTGCAAGAAGGTCTGCTTGGCTAGTTCCTTTCGGGACCCGACCAGTTGTTGGCGCAGGGAGCGATTATTGGCGTAAGTTTCCTTCAACTGTTGTTGTAAACACTCCACTTGTTCCTCCAAGATAGCTATATATCGACGATCATTTATCTGTTCTTTAGAAGGCGAGGAACTGCTACCCTATTCCGATATCCTGTCCATGGCAAGCAAAAGAAAAAAGAGAATGATGGAAGCTATCAGGTAATGGTCGGGGGTTTTTATGGCAACGAAGGGGGAATAGTGCATTTATTGGTGGGAGAAGTGGCGACCATAAATGCCAGTAAAGAAGAGGAAACGTGGGGGCAGTAGTGGGAAGGTTGACGGGACTACAATTGTAATTAAGAGGGTCCGAATCCCCGAAAAATGATAGAGGAAGGTATGTTCGGATCAGACTACCGTCCCTTTTGGAAGACAGAAACCTTACTTCTACAGGAAAAAGACAAAAATAGATATCATTTGCCTCCCTTATTTTTTATTAACATATTTGAAATGATTACATTAGCTTGATCTATAAAGATTTTCCATGATTACTCCTAACAGATGAAACGGGAGATGTCTCTTTGGGGGGAGAAGGAGCTAATCTGACTCTGAAGCATTCGCCTTGAGGGGGAGGAAGAATTGGTGGACCTTCATCGAAAGAAGAAGGATGAGTCCTCGCCGGGAAATCAGCGAAAGCCGGCCGTGGAAGTGGGGAAGTTCAACAAGACGAGGATCTCCCACTGTATACTCCCACGTGAAGGGAGGATTCCACACTCGGTTGCGAAAGGAGAGGAAAGGAGCGCGGAAGGACCTCCCTGCCGAAGGAGTGGGAGATGGACGGAGAGGCGGAAACGGAAGGGGGCAGAGGGATGAAGTAGCAGTTGAGCGGGTCTCTGAATCTTCCATATCCTCAGAGACCCAGTCTTGTAGTTCAAAAGATTCTGACTCTGAAGAAATTTCGATAGGATGCCCCGCTGAAGCCATGATAGACAGATAACAGGATGAAGACATGGGGGACGAAGGATTTATAATGGAAGGAAAGGGGCAACAGAGGTTCTAGGAAAGGGAAAGAAGACGAAGAGGTTGATATCATTTCCAAAGAAGTAAGAGAGATAGGGAAGATCAACAAGCAAGAGCTATTTAAAGCGAATTCCCGAACCAGAATCGGGACAGATATGAATGATGTTGGGTAAAAACCCTTCCAGCGAATTCCCGAACCAGAATCGAGACGGATATTAATAATATCAGGTAAAGACCTTTCAAGTGAATCCCCGAACCAAAATTAGAGCGAAGGTGAATAACGGTATTCGAGATCTCTCCCACAAGCCCGAACCGCCGAGGACTATTGCGATGTATGACACGGGAAAGAGATAACAGCATAGAGAAAGATCAATTCAAAATTGGCTCCAAATTCCCAACCCCTCAAGGAGCATAATGAGATAATGATAGTTAGTTATATGGACAAAGTTATCGTTTAGAAGCAAGCGAGAAGCCATCAGAGAAATTACTAAAAAGAAAATGTTATAAGTTACAGTTCGAAAAGATCGGGCGGACACTTAGCTAACGCCCCTACCGGATCCAAGTAACTAGTGTCCGTGCCGGGAGGTGGGTATCCCTGCTCGGCGTTTTGAGCCGAGGACCCCTTAAAGCCTAATACAAACAAATCTACCCCCTTCTTCACATATCATCTTTTAAGATCAGCCTCCTGCTCTTTCATCTGGTCTTGGCATTTGGCTAGTTGAGCTCGACTTTCTGATTCAATTTGCCGAGCATCTTTTCGATGGCCTTTGTATGGCATGACGACCCAAAGTCGAGAGGGCCTTTGAATATTCTTGGTGAAGGATGGATTGCTGCTGAGCCACCGATGATAATGTTAGGGGAATAGCTGTTACCATGGTGAAAAGCTCCTAACACTTCTTCGCACAGGATTCCCTGGTGATTGCCCAGGCTTGACGCTCTAGGTTAAAATGGTGACGTTCTTGTTGAAGCTGTGTGATAGTAGCCGAAGAATCAGCCTCCTTGATCATGGCATCCATGAGATATCTCTTATACTCTTTCAATTCCTGAGTTAGGATATCTACCTGTTGCAGCTCGCTAGATTGTAAAAAGAGGCGCTGTTCTAGTTCCTCATTTTTTCGTTGCAGTTCCTCTTTCTCGCTTCGAACCAAGGCTAATTGCATCGTGGCATCTTCGCATTGACTCCTAAAGTCCGCCTCCTTTGCCTCTTGTTCGTTTAATCGTCGCGCGAGCTCTTTCTGTTGCGACACGGCGGCAAAATGGTGAGTCTACACACTAGATTAGAATCGGGCTAGGTGGATTACCATGTTGTTATGTTGAGTGGAGGCCTAAAAGGAGAGGAAAATTATCAGCCTACATCAGTATAGGGAAATACCCATAGCAAAGAGGAGGAGAAGAAGGAGTAAATACCTCTGCCAGCAGTTTGCTCACTTGCTCACACGGGCCTTGTATACCCGACTGGTTAAAGAATTTTACCTCCGAAGGGTGCCGAATCTTCAGCAAAGATACCAGAGTGGCCCTCGGAGGAACCGGAAGGGAAGGGTCTTCTCCTTCCAAAGAAGATGGGGGCCTGGTACGGCAAAGAGGGGTAGGAACGTTTCTCGAGTCGGACGACGTTGGAGCTTGGAGGGATTCCGTATGAGGAGGCAGGGGTGAATTCTGTGCGGAGGGGGAAGAATGCAGAAATTGGGAGGGAGAATCTCCTCCTTGGGGAGCTAAAGAAGAGGCAGGGGAGGTGTTGCCTTCCCTTCTGGGTTCATAGATGATTAGGGGTCGAGCTTCCGGCTGGTGGGAAGACAAGGGAAGGAGAGCTGATGAACTTGAAGCTCCTTTCTTGATAAGCCGCAGCTTCTTCCGAGGAGATGACGAGTCAGGATTTTCCTCTTTAGTCGTGGTCTTCTTCTTCTTGGCAGCCTCGATCGACTCCCCTTCCACCAAAGCCTTCTGCATCAGATTATCTACAAGATATACTGGTAAGAAAGATGAATGCCCTAAAAAGGAAGTCACATTGCAGGATAAATGTCACCCTACCTATAGCAACCGAAGTCGTCAAAGGTAGAGGAGACAATCCAAAGTGGCTTAAGAGGGGAGTTTCTATCAGATGGTTTGAGCAGTAATGCAGCTCTCCTAAGACTCTATACACTTCCGGGAAGGGACATTTGGTCCTCATTTCCCGGAAAGAAGGCAATTCAGGAAGGTCTACCTTCCAAGTATCAGAGTAAGGTAAAGACTCTGGGAGTTGTACAAAGAAATATAAGGCTTCCCAACCCTTGTGGGAAGTAGGCAGGTTCACCAGGAATTGGCAGTCGGAACGACTAGACAAATAGAAGAGGCCTGCCTTAGAAGACTTTAATTGGAAGAAGCAATGGAATATTTGAGAGAGGTTCAAATGTTGGAACACTATGTGGGTTCCCGATAGAATCCTGGAAGGAGTTGGGGGTGAATTGGTTCGAGGTAGTCCATAGAAGTTTAGGAGGTCCGGATAGACTGTAGTACTGGCGAGGATAGTAGTTAAGAAATTGTTCATAGAAAAAGCATGTCAAGCTGGGAGGAGGTTTATGAGGTCGATGCAGTTTGGTCGTGAAACAACATTTTATAGAAGGTTCTATGTAGTTGTTCCTCAGGTTAAAGAAATAATGGTTGCAGTCTAACTGAGTTATGGTATGTTCATACCAAAGTGTGAAGAGAGGGTCCTAGGAGCCATGGGTGTGAACAAAGCAGAGCACTTACTCGGAGGGTAAAGAAGAATCGTGTGAGGAAAGGAAGAACTGGGTCGCCGCAACACCGCCGATGAGAATCACGAGAGAAGAAGAACAGACTGGATTATCAAGCACACTAACCGATACCTAAAAGAAGAAGGCAAGGGTTTATATAGGGTTTTCCGCGACGATTCAGCTGCACAGAAGGAGAAGGAGAAGCGGAGCCCATGGGTCCAGCGGGCCTCCTTCAATATACTGGGGGGAGTTATTGGGGAACGGATGGATTTAAGCCGAGAAATGAAGAATAGGTCATAAACTTTATGTACATTAGGAAAGTCAAGCTTATAACTTCGCTTGACTATTTTTCGGGGTTGACTAATGATGCTACTGGTACCTTCTTTACATAATCCCCGATAGAGGGGTTAGTGGGTGACCTAAGATCCGATCCAAAATACACGGCTCAGCTAAGAAAGGAAAGGAAGCCATTGGCACGGGCGAATATTGGAAGCCATTGGCACGGGCGAACCTCAGAAGCCATTGGCACGGGCGAATATTGGAAGCCATCGGTACGGGCAAATATTGAGAACCATTGGTACGGGAGAGTTAATGAAAGCAATTGATACGGCAAAGGAGAGGCGGAGGGCGCTTCGCCAAGAAGTCAGCACAATCTGATCCCTACAAGGGGAAGTTGGGAACGGGAAAGAGAGAAATTGGTTCGGGTTGATGAGGAACCCTAGGGCTAGGGCACCCGTGGGCTATAGACCTAAAACTAGCTTCCCTCAACATGGAAGGTTGAGGGAGATAGTCTAGCCTAGTTTCCTGAAAAATAGAGGAAAGGGTGTTAGGCAACGGCCTGGGAGGCCCCACATAATATTCCAAAGAGTCTTCACTCCTGATATCTGTAACAGAATTATTCTCCAGGGAAAGGTGGTGGCCATGTGTACGATGGAGATAACCCACGACGTTACGATGAAGGAAGAAAAAGGAGATAAAAGGAGAGGAAGCAAGGAGAAAAGGAAAGAGGCCGACAATTATTCCCACCCAGCAAGAGGTAAGGGGACGCAGGAGGAGGGGAAAGAAGAGGACAACCACCTCGCCGGAGAAGAAGGACGGAGACCTATCGTTATTATATCTCTTGTATTTTTCTCGTCTGGTGAGATTATTGTAAGAGGTTTTTTTTCCTCCACCTTCGGAAACTTACTTTCCGCAAAGGAGGACCTTCATAGTGAAAGTGCTTGGGCACTGCCCTCGGTGAGAAAACTCACCTCCGTGGAGTAGGAATCCTTATTCCGAACCATGTTACATCTTGTGTCTGAGTTTCGATTGCTGGTGCTGGTTTTTGCGTTTCATCTACTTCATCCTCTTACTTCCTTACTGATTGCAGCCTGTGAAAACCCTCTGAGATCTCCCTCAGTGCCTCACTGCATTGAAAAAAGGAGTAAACAGATTTCACCCGTCCGCATCAAATAGTATATATTTATTTATTTTAATATACAAGAAATTGAAATTTAATATCTCAAACATTTAAATTCTCAAGTGTTCTGATGGCTTTCATCAAACAAATATTTCCTAGTTATTTGGTATTATAGACATTGAAATTTCCATTTTTATTCATTTAACTAATGCAAAGAGTGATCTCTCTATCTATCTCATTTCATTAAAAAAGAATCTACTATGTCAAGAATTTAAGAGATACTTAAAATATATTCTCAGATGAAAATGTCTTAGTATTTTGTATATATTTATTTGTATTTTATTTTTTATTTTTAGATTCCTATTAATCTTATAATTATTGTAAATATTTTTGACAATTTAAATAGATTTAATTGGATGGAAAACATTCATTAATTAATGACAATATAATTTTATATCATTAGTGATTTTTTTTCATCGACTAATATATGTGAACTATTTGGGAGGAGAGATATTTTTAAAATCAAGTGCACCTATTGATAAAAATGAAAGTGTGACGACCTTTTGGGAATTTTTTAAAAACTGAGAGCCCCCTTTATTAAAATTTAATAAAAAAAAAGATCTTTTTCCTGCCCATAAAAAATAGCCTTTTATTTTGGTATTGATTTATTTTAAAGTATTAATTAACTATGATTAAAATTTTCAAACAATGGTATTAAACTCTCTATCCCTCTCAGTCTAAGTTATCCATCATTTTGGATACTTTGACTGATCATCATTCAAATTTTTTTTGGTCCAAATTTAATAAACCCAACTATCGTTTGATTTCATTCATTTCATATGAAGATAGTTGAAAACAAAACAAAGAAAATATCATATATCAAACTTTAACTAAACCAACTATCCTATTATGCTCTACTCAAATTAGTTCATTAAGAAGTGAACATCTTTTTTCATTGTATGTGATTTATAGTAGTGTTATTACAAAATACAATATCAAATTTAACTATGATATAAAGAAGAAAACATGTGATTATGCAGTTATTTTTATTTCAGAATGTAGGTATAGTTTGAATATGTTTTTAGATTGAAACAATTGCTAGACATGTTAGCTCTTTTTTAAAAAAATAGTTTTCGGCGCATCATTAAATTAAATAATGTCATACTTAATTACGAGATATCTAATTTTTTTATGTTATTTAATGTAGATAATTAAAATTCTTCTAAAGTGTAAAATAGAAAAAGTTCTTGGGCTTTTTTAGTTATAAAATCTGTCCTATTGTCAACTGCCACGTGTTTGCGCTTGCTTGGAGTAATGGAACCAAGCAATTAATTTTCATCGGATAACACAAGTTGACACGTTTCCCCAGAATCACTCATCGAATACCAACGACTTGAGTCACAACACCAAGCTGGCGTACGTCGTGTCCTCGTAGTTGCCCGTCCACATCAGAAGCCGCGCCTTCGTGTCCCATGTCGTGTCTTCTTCTTGTTGGTGTGTTGGAGACTTTTTTAAAGCCGCGCCCCCTCCTCCCTCCTCTCTCACCCAATCTCGCTTCCTCGTCTCCGCCTTCTTCCCCTGCTTTCGAGCTGATCTCGGCCATGGACGTTGGAGCAGCTGAGGCGCCTCTCTTGGCGGAAGCGGATGGGTGCGGGGAGAAGGATCTCGACGCGGCGCTTCGCTGTCTCGAGGGCTTCCTCGCCCTGCTCGGCTTCCCCAATTCCTCCTCCCGCGCTCGCCACGCCGCCTCGTGGGCCGCCTTCCTCTTTATTGGAATCGCCGTTCCCTCTGCTTCCATTCTCCTCTCCCAGTTCTCCCGCTCCGCCTGCGACAAATACAAAGTCCAACAGTTCGAGCTCTGCGTCCTCCTAGCCCAGGTCTCGCTCGCCTCTGTCTCACTTGCTTGCATCTCGCGGAACCTTCTCAAGTACGGGATCCGGCGGTTCCTGTTCGTGGATCAGCACCACGGCCACGTGGAGAGGTTCCAGAAGGAGTATGTCCGAAAAATCCAGGTTGGTTCGATTGCGATTCCTCTTTTGATTATTAGATCGATCGTCGCCCTTTTCTTCATCTTTCGTTTAGAGCATTCACACGATGACGATTTATTTCTTATTGTTCAAGTTTTTTCAATTAGCGTGGAAAAATAATTATTGAATCTTTGGAGCTTTTGGACCAATAATGAGATGGATGGAAATCGACTATCTCGGTTCTTGCCTGGTTCGTCGAAACGGACGCGAAACGGCCGGAACGTCCGTTCCGGCACAGAACACTTTATGCCGTGTTAAATTTTCGGCAAAGAACGTTCCACGGGAAGGGAGGACGGAGGAATAAGCAAAAGCGGCTGCGTGAACCGTGACAGAAGAGTGATCCTGCTGCGGCAGTGACGGAAGTGTCTGCGACGACTGCCGGAATGGGAACGGAAGAGTTGCGACGGCTGCCACGACTGTTCTTACGAACCACTTCTTGCCTTTGCTTAGGGGGAACTTTAGCCCCGTTACTAGTAAGTCTGCAGCAAGAACTCTTGAAGGGCAGTCAATTTCCGAGAGGCCACGACTCGCCATCGATGATCCTCTCCTTCAGACTTACCATCCTGCCTCGATTTACTCTCCACCGCAGAGGGCGCGGAGGCCAAATGCCATGCCCATATTTTTTTCTTTTTTAAGGGGAAACTGAACCAATTGTTACGAAAACTATATAGCGGCTTTTTTCTTTTCCTTGGACTTGGTTGCTTAGATACATTTTTATTTTTAATATTTTTTTTATCAGTAGGACCAGATTCGGAGGGATCTGAGAGCAATTATAGTTCAGGAATACCAAAACATCTTTGGTTGCTTGGATACATTTCGTGCGAAGTAGCAATTCTATTTCCATTGCTGATTGTAAGCTTCCTTCCCAGATAGAAGAACATAGATATGAATCCAGTCCCTTGGTAAACCATAGTCTAACACCACACAGCCGATTGGAGACTATTCTCAACACAACTGTCATACTAATTTGAACACCTCACATTGGCAGAAAGCATTCTGGATTTAGCTCTCCTACCACTAGATCAACTGTTGGTGGAAACATAATCTATTTGGTTTAAAAAGGGTGAATACCAAATATTTAATTAGTGATTCTATAATCGTAAAATATTATTTATTTTCTGTCTGTATTCTAAAGTTATATATTTAATTTAATAATATAATGTTGATGTATATGTTCCATTATGATATTTAATGAACATAATATATATCTATATTATAACTGAATATCATTTGTTAACTTTTATATAAATTTTTTTAAAAAAATTCTCAGTGAATTTCATTGCCCTACTAATTAGATAATGCTGATGCATATATTTTTTCATCCTATCCCAATACAATCTTGATTTTACAAACTATGCATTTTCCCCCTATTTTGTTTATCAGATGTGCCCTTGAGGCTTGGTGCTTTGGTAATGGTGGGGCGGGAAAACCCATATAACAAGGGTTCAATTCTCACCCCGTGCATATATTCACCAGCAGTACTCGAACCATTCATGATATTGGGCCATCCGTCGAAACCTAGTGGTTGGTGGGAAACTTTAGTGGGATGGGTCGGTCATCTCCAGAAATTAGTTGGATCACAAGACCTGGATACTTGGATTATCAAAAAACAAAAAAAAGTGATACTTACACCCTTTTTACGTGTTGATTATTTAGCAGTTTTATTATGCAGTTAGGCATTTGTGCAAGCTACAAATACAATTAATTGCCTTCTTGATTGTTGAATGTTATTATTCCCCTTTAGAGCAACCCACTTTTATATCAAGTATTGAAATTTATTTTAACAAAATTATGAGACAAAAGTATATTGATTACAATTATCGACTATGTGCAATATGTTTCTAGATCATAAGTTCTTCGGCGGATTCATATATATGTTTGAATGTTTAGATTTTGATTTTATATAGCACAGCCAAGATTAAGATCTTATATTACACAACCAAAAGAAACAGGTAAAACCCTGTTGTGTTGAGTCTTCCTGCTTACCTAAGTTAAACTCAGTCATATATTATGACCTCAACTTACCACCTCAATGTTCTGTTTTGATCTAGAATGCCCTTGGGAAAGGTCTGTGCCACTGGAAAAGATATTATGTGAACTTTTGATGATTCAATGGAGGAAAGTTCTTTAGGGAGACCTGAAATGCCATCAGACGTTCAAAAATGGCCCTATTGTTTAGAGAATAACATTACATCATCCACAAGAATCCAAATTTTAAGGAGTAAGTTCGAATTTGTTCTTTGTTTAGGGTCATGGAATATTATGACGGAGGCCATAATCTAAATTACATTCAAAGTTCTTCCCTTTCTTAGAGCTTAGAATATATGGCTCAACTATTCTTTCTTAATTTCCATTTTTTTCTAGGAAGTTCATTTATGAAGATCCACCGTCTTAATAAGGCCAACTTCAAATAATTCCTGTGATAGATCTTTGATAAAAGACTATAACTCAAGAACGTCATGTAATTTATATTATTCATACTTCCTTTTCTTCAACAATTTCTTTCTAGCCAAAACAAGGAACAACTAATACAGACATCTAGTTTCCATTCATATACTAGCTTATATTTTCATTTGTCGTGGGGGTGATGTTTCTTTTCCTTTTTTCCCTATAGGTTTAATATTTCTTAGACTGAGTGAACATTTGGAAGAGTAGCATACCATGAACTTTCACATTTTTGCAAGTAGCGAGACTCCTCTTTCCTGATCTTGTTTACTTGGATTTCAAAATTGATCCATTTTTCTATTTCTTAGATTTTTTATATTTTGACTTGAATGAAAATTTGGCCTTCTGTTAATATTGCTGAGAATTTTATTGTATATTAAATTGCAGCAATTCTTCCATTTGCTATTTCGGTGGATATTGCCATGCTTCATTGTAATGGCTGCTCGTGAGACTGCCCACTTTGTGTACACCTTCCATGAGTCTGCATGGAGATCCACTGCAGTTTTGATGGCTTCAATGTTGTCATGGGTTTACTTAACAATCATTCTTTTATCAGCTTGTCTGTTATTCAATCTTATATGTAATTTGCAAATTATTCACTTTGAAGACATAGGAAATTTTTTGGAAAGAGATGTAGAAACTTTTCTGTGTTTGGAGGAACATATGCGTTTACGCTTTTATCTTTCAAAAATCAGTCATAGATTCCGCATATTCCTCCTTTTGCTTTTCTTGGCTGTCACAGTGAGTCAATTTGTCACCCTTTTTCAGACCACTGGATATAGTGGAAATATTAATTTCACAAATGCTGGAAGCTTAGCTGTAAGTATAAAGTTTTATCACACTATTTTCAGTTTCATATAAGAGTTCTAAATTTCCCCGCAAAAGTGTCTATAGAATATGAAAATAATCTGTGATTTCATGTTAACAGGTCTCTTCAGTTGTTCAAGTAGTTGTTGTTGTTCTCTGTTTGAACGCGGCTTCTAAAATTTCTCATAGGGCTCAAGGCATTGCATCCTTAGCGAGTAGATGGCATGCCTATGCGACATGCTGTCCGACTAGGTCTCAAATGAGGACTGCAAACAGCTCAAGCAATATTGAGGTTGTTGCAGCAAGTTCCTTTCAAATAGATTATTCAGAAAGTGATCTGGAGTCACTAGAAAATGTGACAATACATAGCAATTCTCAGTTAGCTTCTATTACTTCATATCACAAGCGGCAAGCCCTTGGTATGTAACATGTACACTTTTTATTTTGAAGTTCTTTTTGATGTGTTATTGTTTTTCTGTTCACCATTTATACGTTGTATATATTGCAGTCTATATTCTTTATGAAATTAGTAGTGATCTAACTTAATTAGGTTTAAACCAACCTTTTTTATCGCTGCAAATACAGGAATTGTGGTTTGGTTGATAAGCTAAGTTAGCATTCACGCATAAGAAACTGATGAAGGGGATTGCCTTACTTCAGAACATTAGTGCTTTATTGACACTGTTTAGCCTCCTTATATGATTCTAAACCTCTCTCTTTTATTAGAATCAATTGAGTGTGCGTACAGTGAAACAAATTGGAATTAGTAATTTGGTTCTGCCTTTGTGTACCACATTTAGGTTACTGATATGCTTGATTTGTGAAATGACTCAAAGGAATCACAACGACATGAACATATAAACTAAGAAGCACCAACGGAAGAATTCAGAGATTCTTAATCTTGCCCTATGCTGGCATAATTGTTAGCATTCTCAAGTATCATATGTTAGTTTGATATTCTATTGTAGAATGAACTATGCTCTTGGCCACCCTCTTTCCCTACAAAGCCAGATTCTGGGAGTCCTTACTCAACCTCTGGGAATCAGGGATATGAAGGAGTTTCATCACACATGAAGTATGAGAGATGAGCATTAAAGCTACTGAGCTGCTTGAAAACCCTCAGTTGATATCTTACAGTTAAAATGTTCTAAAAATATATAAATGATATAAATAAGTTGCCACATTCAGAAAATGAATATCCCACAATGTTATAAAACAGACGAATAACTACTCTATCAGATGCTAGGACTGATAAATTCTGCAAATTCCTTTACCTTTTCCTAAGATCGCCATTTTCCCTTCTACCTGCTTGTTCTGAGTGCCCTAATTGAATTAGTTTTGATCCTCTCATTATATAAAAAAACATCTCATGAATGACAAAACTTTCTCAAACATGTTTACGTGTAGGCTTCCCTATCTTTTTCTCCATTAATGGGAGTGTGACATTTTTATCTTTTAGGTTTGTCTTATTGATATTTACTTTTGATAGTTTGAACACTTTTGACAAGAGCCATTAGTTTTGCCTATCAGATTGTTTCAACTGGCTAATGTAATTGAAATGGTTGCATATTTTCTAATGACAAATATGTTGCAGAATGACTTTTTCTAGTTGGATTGTCTTTATTAATTTTGTGTATCTATTGTTTTTATATCGACCGCCGTAAGGTTCCTCTGTATACAGTTCGTTTGCAGAACTGATCATAAAATACTGCGTTTAGAATGCCATTGATATTTGGTCTTATACTTGTGCTACTTTCTTATCGTTGTTACAGTTATTTATCTGCAGTCCAACCCTGGTGGCATTACAATTTTTGGTTGGACGGTTGACCGAACCTTGGTGAATACTATTTTCTTCCTTGAGCTAACGCTGGTGCTTTTCGTGCTCAGCAAAACTGTAGTCTTTCCTTCCTTGTGACCCTTCAAAAGAGCTAAGAACTCCCTGATTGGTCTCTTTCTACGCATCCCTGAGAAAGACTCCAAGGCCTAAGTGTGTGGGAATGAAGTCCACGAGGAATGTTGACGAAGCTTTTTCTGTGTTTGAGACGAGCCGCAAATCATACTGAAGAAGATGGTACACAGAAATAAAAACGTTCGCTGAGTCTTTGTCCCATAAGCTCAAGTTATGCTTTTCAAGTATTGTCCTTGCTGTGGAGATGAGTTCACTACTCTCGCTTAAGATGCCACACAACATCTGCTCGTTTGCGTTCGATAGAGGGGTAGACAAAACACTTGGTACAGAGTAACTATTTCTTTCTAACATTCTGTGTATGATTATAGTGGTGGCGATCCGGAGCTGCAATTTAAACAGGTGAAGCAATCTAATTAGTGGGTTGTGATTATCACATGTAACATTATTTGATTTTTATATGTTTGACATATTTGATTAACCTTCTCAATTTTCTTTTTGATTTTATTAATTTCTCTTTGTTACTGGTTTAAACTTTCTATCGCTTCTATATTTGATCCTTCATCTTATTTATTTGGGTAGATAAGATATTAAGATAGACAGCATGGATAGCAAGAAGGATGATGAAATGGGTCTATTTTCTATTTAATCCCTTGCATTTTTTGAATCCTGAAATACCCTCTAACTTCTCAGCCGATCCTAGATAAGAGATCTTCAGCGACAAGGCCACATTGTCTAGCTTGAAATCTAGATCAAAAGTGAGCCTTCCGTTGCCGTTGTGCTTGAAATTCAGTTCTCGACCCCTCTCTCATGAGCTACACCAAGAAGCTTCTTCCTGCAGTCCCCAATGTGTCCCATAAATCACATTTAAAAATCTTTTACAAGTTTACGTGAATAGTAGTTGGAAATAGTAATATCCACATTTCCAAATAAATTAAAAAATATTTTTTAAAATAATAAAATGACACATATTCCAACCATCTAGGCTAGAGTTAGATAGGATCAATCCCCATCTATGGCAGGGTTTTAGTTTTGCGTCAAACATCGATAAGATCAAAGATTTATTGTGATTTACTCTCTCTCTAGAAATGCTAGAGGCGGGTGAATATCGTTCGAAAAACTTTTCTTTTCTTTTTAAAAGCAATCAAAACATGCAGTGGAAATAATGAAAATACACAATCAAAGGTACAAGTATTTTTATTTGATTCATAGTCCATCGGTTGCTAATTCAAGGTCCTTACGATCCTTGATCGCTTCCGAAGAGCAAACACTAAATATCTCTTTCTTGTTGGAGATAAGAGAAAACAATTACAAAAATGATATAGAGGAAGAGGTAACAAACCTACCTCTCCTCTTAGCAAGTAATAAACACAACTAAAGGAAATATACCGACTTTAAAAGATAAGAATTGGGAGCTCGATCGACATTATGACATTGTCGCATGTAAGAAAAAGCTTTGGATTGAAGGAGCACTTTTGGAGTCTTTTGTTAATACCATGAGGGGTGTCTCATCCCTTCTTTTATAGCTTTCCAAACTCTAACTTGTTCATATCTAGATCTGGATCCAGATCTAGATAAAATCTTATCCGCAAGTCTTATCCTTGAGGTGACAGTTCGTCCTTCTCGTGCACATCAGCCGACTGATCCCATTGGCAGTCGACTGCCCTAGTCGACTGCTAAAACCTCCAGTCAACTACTACTCTTGAGAATTCAACCCGACACCTTTGGTTCTTCTGACTTGTGACTTAGCTTTCGATCACTTGACCACCGAGGTTTCTCCTTCCGAGATTCTCCTGGCGTCACCCGACCATTGAGGTTTCTCCTTCCGAGATTCTCCTGGCATCACTCGACCATCGAGGTTTCTCGTCCCGAGATTCTCCTAGTGTCATTGACCTTAACAAAGTCTAATACAATACCAGCACATTTAGCATAACATATGAGATAACAAAATAGTTTAACTTTGAATATTTTTCATTATCAAAATCCTAGGTTCGATTATCTGGTGTCTTTGCACCAACAATCTCTCCCTTTTGATCTATGACAAACCAATTCAAAGTAAAGAGAAAATAAACAGTAAGCATTAATCAAATATTTTTCAAAACCTCTCCCTTAAGGTTGCCTCCCCCTTAAAAATAGTTAACCTCTTAACTTTAACCTTTCTCTCTCCCTTTTTCATATATCAAAAATAATTTTATGAGAGGTGCTTTTATAAGATTAATTTTGACTCAGGATTCTAATGGTGGTAAGTCAATCTAAAGGTATTCAAGTCTCTCTTCCTTTGACATTTATGACCTGAGGTTTCTAGATTCTGCACCAATAATATTTACAAGATATTAAAGGTAGCTAGAGAGATTAAATTTGGCCAACAAACAAACGTCTAATAAGTCTTATACCTAACTAGAGATAGCCAAAGATAATAAGTTATCTAACTTAGGTATTCTCTCCCCCTTTGTCATATTATCAAAAAGAAAGTGATTTTTTTTAAATTTTGAAAGTATTTTTAATTTTTCAATTGATTTTGAATTAATAAAGAGTATGCTAAATTTTTTGAATATTTTCCAAATCAATTTTATTTTTTAAAAAATAATATTTTAACAACTTCTATAAACAATGATTATCCAATTAGAATCTCCCTTTAACCTGACATCCTTGTTAACCACAAGAAAGACTTATCTAAAGGGTCTCAAAACCTCCGCCTTTGTTTGACAAACTCTTATGACATCCTTGTTGGCCACAAGGAAGGCTTACTTAAGTGTCCAGAGGGCCTAAGTGTCTAAAGTTGACCTAAGGATTTAGAAGTTCAGTATTGGTCAACTAACCATCATTTTAAGAAACATAGGTTTTTTTTTTTCAAACACTACGTATAACTACACACCACAATCATGACAACAAATAAAAATAGTTTTAAGAATCTATTTTTATATATATATAATTTGAAATTGTTTTCAAAACTATTTTCAATTTGTTATCCTTAACATCTCACTCATTCTATATGATCAACCAAGTTATCCTTATAGGTATTGTGAGATGAATTTAATTTTACTTAGTTAAGTTTAATGTCTTAGAAATTAATTAACTTTGGGGTAGATTTGGATTTAACCTTTAGTTAGTTAAGTAAACATTTCAAAAGAGGACTTCGAGATCATGGCGAAACACAGAGGCCTTCTTCGATCGGAACAACAACCACTTCATTAGACAAAACCAACTTAGAAAATTACACACTTAATTTACTTAGGGTCAAGTCCTGGTCTAACTAGTTTAGGATGTGGTGAGATAGTTTCAGTTTGTTCCACTTAGCTAAGTGCACCAAGCTAGATACTCCTTATCCAACCCAAATACACTTGACTTCGTTTCTCTAACGTACTATCATCTCACTGCATCATAATACTATGTTGTCAAGGTTAATTAACCATTTCTTATCTAACCGTTCTATGAGAGTTAATTTAAGACTAGTATGTATGACATGACGTAATTAAACATGATAATTAATTAAAATGATATGTATGCATGAGCATGTCATATTTAATCAATTCAAAAAAGTGATTGGTTTTTTGGGTAGACTTTTATTTGTTTCATAGTTATAAGGTACTCTATGATAATTAGGTTTACAAATTTTAGGGTCTTGATTTTTGGTTAACTTAGACTTGTAACCCAAGTATACATATTTATTTGTTGAATTTCTAAAAATTGAAGGTTTAATTACTAAATTATTAATTTGTGTATAATCAAATGGTACTTTATTATAACTAATTTTATTAGTTTGATTATTTAATATTGAATCCTTAATTAAGTTAGATTTTGAATTATTTAAAATAGATTTAATAGGATTATTAGAATTTTTCAAAATAGAATTATTAGAATTTTTCGAGATAGGATTAGTAGACTTTTTCAAAATAGAATTATTAGAATTTTTTAAAGTAGAATTATTAGAATTTTTCAAGATAAGATTATTAGAATTTTTCAAAATAAGATTATTAGACCTTTTCAAAGTAGAATTATTAGAATTATTAGAATTTTTCAAGATAAAATTATTAGAATTTTTCAAAGTATAATTATTAGAATTATTAGAATTTTTCAAGATAAGATTATTAGAATTTTTCAAGATAAGATTATTAGAATTTTTCAAAGTAGAATTATTAGAATTTTTCAAGATAAGATTATTAAAAAAATTTTAAGTAGAATTATTAGAATTTTTCAAGATAAGATTATTAGAATTTTTCTAAGTAGAATTATTTAAAAAATTTAGATTATATTTGGAATTTTTTAAATTTAATTTTGAATTTTTTATGCTTGAATTTTTTAAAATAGAATTTTTTAATTTGGAATTATCTTAATTAATCATATCTAGGGTTTGATAATTCTGTCATAAGTTTTGATTATTCTGATTAAGTCTTAGGTTAGTTTTATTCTTGATTTGATCTAGATCTAAGTTGATTAAATTAAAATTTTGATTAAGCTCTTGATTAATTTTATCAAAGGTCAAATTAATTTGATCATTTTCTTCAATAATATTATTAATAATTAAATATGAATTAATTATTTTTTTATTAATTAAATTATTAATTGTGTTAATTGTTTGACCATTATTATTTGAATAACAATCAACTATGTTCTTAGTTTTAGTATTATTAGATTTAACATATAATTTATCTAAATCATCATGCATTTTAAAACTTAAACTAACAAAACTTTTACTAATCTTGGTTGTATACCCTAATTCTGTAGACCTATTCTTTCTCTCCGGACATCGATTCTTGTAATGGTCAAACCTTTTGTACCTGAAGTACATGATGTGCTCCTTGTTCCTCCGGACTTCTGACATTGGTTCTGTCGATTATACCGTCCGAGTCTTATGAGTAGGACACTTATTTTTATAGTATCCTCTCTCCTTGCACTTAAAACAAATAAATATGGAATTTAAAGTTTAAATTCACATTGTTACCTTTAGGACTTGTGGGATGCTCTTCCATGGTTAGCTTGGTCAACGATCTTCCAATACTTGCATTTAAAAACAAAAACAAAAAGTCCCAAGATTTGGTCTTGGATTAGTAGTGCGGGAGATAATTAAAATCAAATAAACAAAAGAAAAGAAAAAAAGAATGCTCGACCGGTAGTTGCACCGAATCTGAGCGCCCCCGCTCTGATACCAAATGTAGGATCAAGAAATTCTAGAGGGGGGGGGTGAATAGCATTCAAAAAAAATTTCTTTTCTTTTTAAAAGCAATCAAAACACGCAGCGGAAATAACGAAAACACACAATATAAGACAAGTATTTTTACTTGGTTCACAGTCTGCTAATATAAAGCTCTTGCGATCCTTGATTGCTTCCGAAGGACAAACACTAAATATCTCTTCCTCGTTGGAGGTAAGAGACAAACGATTACAAAAATGATATAGAGGAAGAGGTAACAAATTTACCTATCCTCTTAGCAAGTAATAAACACAACTAAAGGAAATGTACCAATTTTAAAAGATAAGAATTGGGAGCTTGGTCGACATTATAGTGTTGTCGAGTGTGAGAAAAAGCTTTAGATTGAAGGTGCACTTTTGGAGCCTTTTGTTAATACCATGAGGGGTGCCTCACCCCTTTTTTTATAACTTTCCAAACCCTAGCTCATTCAGATCTAGATAAAACCTTATCCATAAATCTTATCCTTAGGTGACACTTGGTCATTCTCATGCACATTAGTCGACTGCCCCAGTCAACTGTCGAAACTTCCATTCGACTACTACTCTTGAGAATTTAACCTGACACCTTTGGTCATTCTGATCTATCGCTTAGTTTTCGATCACTTGACCACCAAGGTTTCTCCTTCTGAGATTTTCCTGGCGACACCCGACCATCGAAGTTTCTCCCTTAGAGATTCTCCTGGCGTCACTCGACCACCGAAGTTTCTCGTCCCGAGATTCTCCTGGTGTCGTGGACCTTAGCAAAGTTTAATGCAATACCTACACACTTAGCATAGCAAATGAGATAATAAAATATCTTAACTTTGAATTTTTATCATTATTAAAATCCTAAGTTTGATTATCTAGTGCCCTTGCACCAACACATCAAACATCGATAAGATAAGAGATTTATTATGATTTACTCTCTCTCCTTGCTGGGATAGACGAGAGAGGTCCTTAGAGAGAAGGATTTCCCCTTTTGTACAATAGAGATAAATTTCAATTATCAACTTTGGCGAACCAATGTTTTTTACTCAAACTTATAATGCGCTATGTTGCCTATTGAGACGACGATGGTGAGGTGTCCCGGTGGCGAAAACGACAGGAGCCGACAACTGTCGTGAGAAGGGGTGACGTGGAGAAAAGGTTGAGAACGGCCGGAGCATCGTCTTCTCGAATGGCCGAGCCGAATGACAGAAACTAAGCCGAATGGGGCTCCTGCAAGATAACAATCGGTTAAGGGCACTGAGAAAGATCTCGGTAAGGCCCCTTCGACGATCATGGTAGGAAATTAGTATGAAGAAGAAGAAAATAGAGAGATGGAGTTGAGAGTGTGAGAACCTTACCTTCTCCTCTCAGGGAAAGCCATATATATAGAGGGGGAGCTCCTCCGCCAATGAATACTGCCAGCGAAGGTGATATGACCTCAGAGAGACGTACACCACGATCATTACCCTTGTAACTGTAGCAGGCGCATGGGCCACAATTAATACACATCACGCGGTTGATAGGAGGCAAATCCTAATTAATGTCGTAGCTATATTTCTGAAACCCGATGGAGACATCTGCTTTTGCGCGTGGGTTGCAATTAATACACGTCGCGCGGTTGATAGGAGACAAATCCTAATTAATGATGCAGACATCCATCTGAACCCTGACAGAGGGGTTTGCCTTTTTGTTGGAGAGAGATGATGATGAGGATTGCCAGGTCAATTTGTGGGTATGAAATAACCGCCTTCTCCTTTGTTTGAATAAGATAACTTATATGGAGAAGCCGTATGTCAGAGATGATGTGTCTTTGCTGAGATGTAAGGTGGATGAAACGAAAAGCATTCAGCATAATAATATCTGAGCTGAGATGCAGGGCGTCTGACATGATAGAAGTCCGGGCCGAGACGCGGGGCATCTGGCATAATTATGTCCGAACCGAGACGTGGGGCGTCTGGCATGATAGAAGCCCGGGCCGAGACATGGGGCGTCTGACATAATTATGTCCGAGCCAAGACACGGGGCGTCTGGCATGATAGAAGTCCGGGCCGAGACGCGGGGCGTCCGACGTAATAGATGACATGGTAGATCCAATCTGTTTGCCTAGTCATAGGTTAGTTTTTCTCGGTATCATAAGCGTCACCCTCCGAGTCTAGTCGAAGGATAGGCGTAGCTTGACTAACTAGACTGGTCTGGTTGAGCCATGACTTTCCTCTCTGTCCTCTTAAGGAGGCATGGGAGGTGGCGCTTAATATGGGTTCCTTGGGAATGGAGAAAATCTCACCTTTGGGCGTATTCATTAATGCTCATTAATGTGACGAATTGGTTATGATTGTCTCGTTTTTCTAGGGTTCACCTGGCTACACCACGTGTCCCGAAAGAAGAACCTCGGAAGGGGAACTACTGTGACACCCCTATAAGTGGCCTTCCGCTCCTCTCCTTTCGCCATTTTTGCGTGTGCTGCTCCTCTTGCCTCCTTTTCGTCGATCTTCCTCTTCTTCTCCGGTGTCGTCCAATTTGTAAGTTCCCTGTTCTGCGCTTGCTTTCCTTCTATTATTTCCTTTCCTTTACCATGGCTTCAAATACCGATCTCTAGTATCTGAAAGCCCACAGCACCGTCGACCCGGAGGTTCACTCTGAGGCACGGGCTGCCTTCCATATCCCCAACTCATACAGGCTATGGTCTCCTCAAAGGGACCAGCGACCTCACGAGCTACCTCCTGAATTTACCGCCTTTTTCCTTGACCAGCTACCGGCTAGTCTTCGCTTTCCTCTTCATCCCTTCTTCGCCGAATTGTCTTCCTACTTTAGGATCCCCCTTAATCAATTAGCTCCTAACGCTTTTAGCATTATCGATGGTTTCATTGTTATCTTCTTATTTTATCATCTCCCCCTTTCGGCCGAAGCCTTCCATTCTTGCTTCATCCCCAAGAAAAAAGAGGCCGACGTCTTTTTCTTCTCGGCTCGGCAAGAAGTAAAGTTCTTGTCGAACCTGATTACCTCCCACAAGCATTGGAAATCCAAATTCTTATACGTCCGTCCTGAGTCTCCCTTCACCTGGCTGACCGGGTGGCAGCTCGAGCTGCCACCCTCTCCCTCCATTCGGCACTTCCGAAAATCTTCTTCCTACCGAGAGATAGTCGTAGTTCTACACGGCTTGAGATTCGATGTGAATGTCCTGCTGGAGGAGGGACTTTATATCGTTTTGATATAAGCCCGATAGAGGCTGAGCTGAGTGGCTCACTAGGTAAAAAAGAACCTTCGTCTTACTCCTCCCCTTTTATCTTGTTTTTATTTGCTAACCAGTTTTCTTTTCTTATGACAACCAAAGTCATGTTTTGGGCTTCCATCAGCAAGAAACTGAAGTGGAAGCGGGCCTAGGTGATCCCTCCTGAGGATGCTCCTTCCGAGATGCCCGAGGAAGTTGGCTCGGACGTTCCCCCTCCACCTCGGCCTTCCATGGTGGGCGAGGTGATAAGCTCGGGGGACTCGGAGGAGCAGCAGAGACGGCGCAAGAAAAGTCGTATGGTGCTCTCCTCTGCAGAAGGGAGCCTATCTCAGCACTCCTCCCCTCACCCAAGTCCCCAGCATTCAGCAGGGGCGAGTGGCAAGGGACCTAGCGGCAAAGAACCCAGTGGCATAGGGCCATACGTCCAAGAGCCCCCGCTGGAGGAGTATCCGAGGGCCCCTCCGCCCCCAGAAGAACCTTCCTCCTCTCGTCCTCGCAGTCCAAGCCCTCTCCCAGAGGTATCAGGTCGGCCGCAACTAAGCCAAGAGCGACCGTCCCAGGGTTTTCTTCAAGAAATCCGAGACGCCATCGACAACTCGACCAAGGGGAAATCCATCCCCGTGATCAGTGACGAGATGAAAACTCATTTGGTCAAGGTAAGCCATCTCCTAATGGTGCCCTTCTTGTTTTTTGTGATTAAGTTGCATCACCTCGGCTAACCCTACCCTTCTCTCTTCCTTGAAGTTCTGGGGATACCACCTAGAGATGATGGCTCGCCTACCTCCCTTGACCGTCACCTTCCAGCAAATGCGGGCTCAAGTGATGGGCCTAAAGACTCAGCTCCAGGACAAGGAAGTGGAGCTCGGCCTGGCCCAGTTCGAGACGACCATCTTCAAGGCCAAGGCCATCCGCTTTGAGGATGACCTCAGACTGAAGGTGCAGGAAATGGAGCTCCAGGCGGCCAGGATGGAGGCTCTACGGGCTAAGGCCATAGAAGAAGCAGAGTACAAGGCCCGGGCCGAGGAAGCTGAGGCCCGATTGCTGCAAGCTGAGTAGATCAGAGCTGCTCAGGCAGAGTCCGAGGCTAAACGCTGGTATGAGCTAGGAGATCGAGCCAAGAAGGCTAAGGAGGAGCTTCTCTCGTACCGGGCGGGCGAAGAAGGACGGTGGGAGAACCGGAAGAAGGCGTTTCTTGCTTTCGAGGAGTTCTCTGATATCCTAGGAGGCCATACCCTGGACCTCCTAGAGATAGGGTACGAGGGGGCTATCCGGAACTTTAAGGAGGTCGGATATCCCCCTGAAGGGCCCTCTGCCGAATTCTTGGATTTGCAATGTCTCATTGACGAGACACCAGATTCAGCACTCGGGGGGCCTCCTTAGTAGTTTTACATTTTAGCTTACAATTTTTAGCAAAGAATTTTGTAGCCATAATTGCATCTCCTGTATGAATGTTTTTTTTTTAAATGCAAAGAATCTATTTTTCGAAACGAAGTATCTTTGTCTAATTTGCCAAAAAATTTCCGATATTTAATTGTATTCAGAATATAACATTGAGCGCACCTTTACTGCAACTTAAATAATAAGAGGCTCGACCGGAAAGAGGATCAATAGCGGAGACCGAAGGTCGAGTTGGGATCACTTAAGATGGGCTATCATGAGTAATATTCGGAGAAGGGCCGAACAACCGAACTCTAGATCATCCGCAGTAAATAGCTTCCAGAGGGAATGATCAATACCTGAGGGGAATAGCTGCATGGAGAATACTTGGGATCAGCTGTGATAAGCGATACCCAAGGAGAAAACCGAATGACTGTACTTGGGACCAGCAGTGATAAGTGATACCCAAGGGGAATAGCCTAATGGAGAATAGTTGGGACCAACTGTGATAAGCGATACCCAAGGAGAAAATTGAATGGATGTACTTGGGACTAGCTGTGATAAGCGATACCCAAGGGGAATAGCCGAATGGAGAATACTTGGGACTAGTTGTGATAAGCAATACCCAAGGAGAAAACCGAATGACTGTACTTGGGACTAGCTGTGATAAGTGATACCCAAGGAGAATAGTCGAATGGAGAATACTTGGGACCAGTTGTGATAAATGATACCTAAGGAGAAAACCGAATGGCTGTACTTGGGATCAGCTGTGATAAGCGATACCCAAGGGGAATAGTCGAATGGAGAATACTTGAGACTAGCTGTGATAAGCGATACCCAAGGAGAAAACCAAATGGTTGTACTTGGGACCAGCTATGATAAGTGATACCCAAGGGAAAAACTGAATGGTTGTACTTGGGACCAGCTGTGATAAGCGATACCCAAGGGGAATAGTCGAATGGAGAATACTTGGGACCAGCTATGATAAGCGATACCCAAGGAGAAAACCGAATGGCTTGCAGCCGGTCCGTGGCGACGATAAGGCCGAGTGGGTCGTACTTTTAGAAACCCATCGGTACTCATGAAGCGGGATTTTCATTATAGGGGGACTTTATTACGCGGTGTTAGACTTCTCAAACATGATAAGGCCGCAGGTGGAAAGCATTCTAGGGCCGAGTAAGCTCTTTCCCCTCACTATCCTGGAGGTAGTAGGCACTGGAACTATGGGCCTTCCCATCGAGGTGCCAGTTTATGGACCTCCTCTTTTGGCTAAATCTTTTTCCATACAAAATCGCCAGGTTGAAAGGAGCGAGGTACCACCTTTCTGTTGTAAGCTTGGGCAATTTTTCTTCGGAAAGCATTCATTCGATTGGACACATGGTCTCGGGCCTCAGATACCAGGTCTGTTGGGGTTATGGGTTGGCCGGCTAGAGGGAGGTGAATAGCCCTCGTTCGTTGGATGTTGTAATTCGTTCGTTCTCGTGTGCTCGTCTACAATTGTCGTTAATATACGTAGTGGAATAACAATAGAAATAACAATAATACTAACAACAATACAAGCACACCAAATACGCAAGCATATACGTGGTTCGGAACCGAATGGTTCCTACTCCACGGGCGAGCTCCTCGAGCTCTAAAGATGCACACGACAATACTCAAACTCCTTCTCGACTACACATCGGAGGTGGAGAAACCTCTCACAAGCAATTACAACAGTAATATACAAATACAAATAAGAATACAAATACAATACAAAAGAAACACTTTTCACCGATTGCTTTTGATCACTTGTTTGTTGCTTGCTTTGATTGGCTCTTGAAGGACTGGAATGCAGCAGCAATTCCCCTCCAATAGCTCCACAAAAACCATGGCGAAATCCTCCAACTCGTGCTCCTTTTATAACCTGCATCAAGCTGTTTTCGCGCCCATCAGTCGACTGATCGTGACCATCAGTCGACTGGTCCCGTAGCCGTTGTCTCACAACGGCCAGATCCACGTTGATTAAGTTCCAACGGATCACACATCAGTCGACTGATGGCACCCATCAGTCGACTGATCATCCATCAGTCGAGTGCTGGCAAGCTCGACTCCATTTTATGCCCGTGCATAGTGTCATCACGATCGCTGCCCCTCGGCAATGATCGATAGTCTCCAATGATCGCCCTCCCATGGCAATCGATCGATCAGCCAGACTTGATTCAGTGGAACACTGGTCGAACCCATACGACCTAGAGCAGTCGATTGGCACCTATGCCAGTCGACTGATGTCGGCTAAAACCTCAAACATAATGATGTTTGAGCCTCCGACACTCAGTCTTAGCCACTTGGCCAAGTCCACCTTATCCCTCATGGAGTTCCCCACTGAAACTCTCTTCCCTCGGCCTACGTCCCTCGGATGCTCCAAGCGCACGGCTTCGCAACGCCATCCTTCGCGTCTCATGCCCTAGAAGTATGCTTCCCTTTGGGCTCACTCCATTCGCTCCCCGTCCGGCGATCCCTCGGATGCACCAAGCGCACGGCTTCGCAATGTCATCCTTCACCGACTCAAGGACCCGAGCCTAGTGAACTTGCCAAGTTCTCAAGACTTCCCAAATGCACCAAGCGCACGGCTTCGCAATGCATTTCTCACCAAGCACCAAGCGTATGACTTCGCAATGCTTTGGATTTCCCATGCCAAGCACCAAGCGCACGGCTTCGCAATGCTTTGGACTTTCCCATGCCAAGGCTTCCCCCTTGGACTTCCACACCAAGCTCCATGCTTGGATTTTCCATGCCAACCCCATGTTGGACTTTCCCATGACAATCCCATGTCATGAGTTTTGTCTATCATCAAAATACTATCAAGGTACTGCTCAAGCCAAACTCGAGTCAACCTGGGCCGATTGCACTAACAATCTCCCCTTTTTTGATGATTGACAAAACTACCATCTCAAGTCTACCAATTCTCCCATATTGGCAATTCTCATATCCCAATGAGAATTCCAACGAACCCTAATTGGTAACTTGGTAACTTCTCCCCCTTTTTGACATTACATCAAAAAGGTCCTCCCCAAGGGTATGAATGTCTCATATCCCAATGAGATCTTACAATCTCTCCCTTGGAGGAACACATGCCTACAATCTTTCTAGTGATCCCATATCACTTAAAGAGAGGCAACCCAATTTTCCTCCCATGAGAAAATACACATCCATCTTCCCAAGATGGATACCCCCCCCCTAGAGGCTTGCTCCCCCTTGACCATTGCACCAACAATGTCCTTGGAGAGTCCCTAAGCCAATAGGAACATTAACCAAATCAAAATTAAGGCAAAGTTCAACAATGAACTCTCATCCACCTTAAAATTGATACTCACCCTCAACCCAACTCCTAATCCATATCCAATGGATTTCCACCCTCTCTAATGCTCTCCCAAGCATATCCTAGGGTTAGGAGTGGTTAGGGGACCAAAACATGGCTAAACATGGGCCTAACTATCAAGTTTACCACGATTAGATATCATCACCGATCGCCATTACAGTGCTGATCGATAATCGATTCTCATAGCTAGCTCTGTAAAATGGATTTTTGAAATCCATAAGTAAATATACATAGGTTGATAAATCTTGAAATTTGGTATGTATATTACTTACCACAAACATTATGGGTGAAAAATATTGGAAAATTACTTTGCCCATTAAATTAGGAGATTGATACAAAGTTCAAAATTTAAGAAAAGCTTCAATAAAGAGCCATCTTTGTATCATCCCATTCAATGGTGATAGCTATCAAAAGATAGGCTTCACCAATGTTTTTCAAAATGTTTTCAAAATGTTTTTCAAACCTTTATTTTCTTTTTCCTAAACATCTCACTAATATCTAGATGTGTAAAACACATACAAGTCAAATTTTTGTGAGATGTGGGTTTTGTTTTGTTTATGTTCTCATGCATATTTCTAAGGCAATATTCTTTGATTCCCATCAAATCATGCCATAGTCCATAATTTCATTTGATTTATATGCATGATATGATTATGGCATAGATATGATATAAGTAAAAGCATATGCCAATATCATGATGTCATGACATGTAAATGAGATCTAGGCATTCATGACATCTAAACAGAATTCTAAACATGATCATGACATTTTATAGATAAAAATGAAAATGATGTCATGACATGGTAAGACAAACAAATCATGGCAAGTAGAATATACTAAGGTATAGAATACCTAAGTGTGAAAATCAATTTGCCATTTTTAGGGATTAAATTCACTTTGCCTTAAACCATTCATTTTCCTAGTGCGCCAAAAACCCAAAATGGCACACCATGACCTCTATGACCTAATTGTGCCAATTTAAATCATTTTTACCTTCTAAAGCATATTGGCACACCCTAAGGTGTCAACTCTACTATGGTTAGGTTAACTACCCATCCACTTAGGGTTGACACACCTTAACCCATTTAGCGTGAATCGATCACGCTTTTAGGAACCCAATATCTATTGGAGCTCCTTGGGTTAACAAGGTATTCTCTAGGGATAACTTCCCTAGATACCTTCCTAATGACCCTTTTAGGCTTTGAAGCCTTAGTCAAATGGGTCTTACTTGGGTCAACTCTAGAGGTGACTCCTCCATTGACCTTCTTAGTGGTTTTCTTGATTTTTCTTAAGTCCTTATCCACTAAACACACACCATGGCTAGACTTAGGGATGGCTTCCCTATTAGCCTTGGTTTTTCTAGACCTAGATGTTGTCCCATAATTAAATGGAACATTATGGTAGGACATAGGTTTGTAACCCAAACCCTTCTTGCCCTTAGATAGTTCTTGTTTCATAGGCCTTGATTTTTGTGTATTTGACCCTTGAACCGAATTTTTGATTATTGCTAGGGTCTTCTCCAATTTTTCTAGCCTTGACCTCAAGGCTTGGTTTTCTAACTCTAATTTTCCCAATTTTGAATTTTCATTTATCTTTTGGGAATTGTTTTTCTTCTTAGGCATGTGTCTACCCTTCTTAGGGTTAATGCCTAGATGGTTTTCAACTCTCCTAATGGACTCTTTAGGTAAAAATAGGTCTAGAATTATGAGTTCTAGGTTTGTCCTTAGTTATATGAACATGCTTGGCACCTAAGCAATAAACCTTATTATTTCTCCTAGCATGCTTTTCATTGATAATAGCAAGAGAACTAAAATAATTTTTAGCATGCTTTTTGACTTTAAGAATTAAAGGTGCATTAACTAAATGTACCTTAGGGTTAGCTTTAGGAGCTCCCCCTACATGAGTTGCACCTTCTTGCCCTTTCTTCCTCCCCCTAGGGCATTGACTTCGATAGTGTCCCTTTTGGTTGCATTTAAATCACACAATGTGCTCTTTGCTCTTGATTTTGGGAACACCGACATCCTTTGACTTTGGATTGACTTTTGGTTTTGATGCCTTTTCCTTAGCCAATTTAGGGCATTTACTCTTGTAGTGCCCTTTCTCCCTACACTCAAAGCATATTATGTGATTTTTATTTAAAATTACAACACTTAAGTTACCTAGGGAGGTGGTGGAGGCCTCTTCACTTCTTCCGGAGGTAGAAGCTTCATCTTGATCTTTCTCCGGAGTAGAAACCCTTTCCTCCCCCTTAATGCTAGAGGTGGAGGTCTCCACCAAGTCATCCACATCTTCAAAAGTGGATGGTGATTCTTCTTCGGCATTCTCTTCTACTTGTGCCGATTGAGAATTTTCTTGGAATTTCATTACCTTATTCCAGAATTCCCTTGCATCCCTATAATCACCCAATCTAGACCAAATAGTATTAGGTAACAAATCACTAATCAATTTAATTACCTCGAGATTTGTCTTGAAATCTTTGATTTGGTCTTGGGTCCATTTTGATTTTTCCATGGGCTTGTTTTCTTTGTCCCTAGGCATCTCAAAACCATTTTCTACAATAATCATATAATCAAAATTGGTTTCGAGATATACCTCCATCCGTTTCCTCCACCAAGCAAAATCTCCATCGAATTTCGGTGGATGGATGAAGCCGGCCATTTGTAGTGCTCTCGCGGCGGTTAGTCCTTGAAGAGCAACCTTGGCTCTGATACCACTTGTTGGGGTTATGGGTTGGCCGGCTAGAGGGGGGTGAATAGCCCTCGTTCGTTGGATGTCGTAATTCATTCGTTCTCGTGTGCTCGTCTACAATTGTCGTTAATATACGCAGCGGAATAACAATATAAATAACAATAATACTAACAACAATACAAGCACACCAAATACGCAAGCATATACGTGGTTCGGAACCGAATGGTTCCTACTCCTGAAGCTCCTCGAGCTCTAGAGATGCACACGACAATACTCAAACTCCTTCTCGACTACACGTCGGAGGTGGAGAAACCTCTCACAAGCAATTACAACAGTAATATACAAATACAAACAAGAATACAAATACAATACAAAAGAAACACTTTTCACCGATTGCTTTTGATCACTTGTTTGTTGCTTGCTTTGATTGGCTCTTGAAGGACTGGAATGCAGCAGCAATTCCCCTCCAATAGCTCCACAAAAACCATGGCGAAATCCTCCAACTCGTGCTCCTTTTATAATCTGCATCGTGTTTTTGCGCCCATCACGATCGATCGTGACCATCGATCGGATCGTCCCGCACTGTTGTCTCACAATGGCGGATCCACGCTTGGTTAAGTTCCAGCGGATCACACATCGATCGATGGCACCCATCACGATCGACTAATCATCCATCATCGAGTCGGGCGAGCTCGACTCCATTCGTGCGTGCAGACGTGTCATCGATCGGCCGTCCCTTGGCGATCGATGCTCCCAACGATCGGCCTCCATGGCGGTCGGTCGATCAACCGATTAACACCGGTCGAACCCATATGAGCACCTATGCTGATCGATGTCGGTTAAAACCTCAAACATAACGATGTTTGAGCCTCCGACACTCAGTCTTAGCCACTTGGCCAAGTCCACCTTATCCCTCATGGAGTTCCCCACTGAAGCTCTCTTCCCTCGGCCTACGTTTCTCGGATGCGCCAAGCGTACGGCTTCGCAACGCCATCCTTCGCGTCTCATGCCCTAGAAGTATGCTTCCCTTTGGGCTCACTCCATTCGCTCCCTGTCCGGCGGTCCCTCGGATGCACCAAGCGCACGGCTTCGCAATGTCATCCTTCACCGACTCAAGGACCCGAGCCTAGTGAACTTGCCAAGTTCTCAAGACTTCCCAAATGCACCAAGCGCACGGCTTCGCAATGCATTTCTCACCAAGCACCAAGCGCACGGCTTCGCAATGCTTTGGATTTCCCATGCCAAGCACCAAGCGCACGGCTTCGCAATGCTTTGGACTTTCCTATGCCAAGGCTTCCCCCTTGGACTTCCACACCAAGTTCCATGCTTGGATTTTCCATGCCAACCCCATGTTGGGGACTTTCCCATGACAATCCCATGTCATGAGTTTTGTCTATCATCAAAATACTATCAAGGTACTGCTCGAGCCAAACTCGAGTCAACCTAGGCCGATTGCACCAACAAGGTCCAGCTCGGCTAGCCTTTTTGTTGGGGGATCGGGACGGCCGGCTAGAGGGGGGTGAATAGCCCTCGTACGATAGATGTCGTATTTTGCTCGTCTACAAAATGTTAGCGCAAGTGGAATATGCAAATACAAAAAGATAAAAACAAAGCAAATAGAAATAACAATACAACCAATGCAAACACTGAGATGTAACGTGGTTCACGGCTACGCCACTAATCCACGGTCCGATTCGTCCACGGTGAATCACTCCGTAATCTATCCACTAGATCTCTCCTTTGCACAAAGCTAGGTGAAGGTAACCTCTTTACACAAAAACACTCCTCTTACAAATATAATGGAAATAAGCTCAAGTAAGAGGATGGAAAACTTTAGGGAACTTTGGGAGAGTATTAGAGCATAAGCATTAGCATTCCAAAGCCCCATCCTCTTCCTTTTTATAGAGGAAGAGGGTTTCTTCCCGTTGACACATGATCAGTCGACTGATGCCCTTGATCAGTCGACTGATCCCGTAGCCGTTGCCCAATAACGACCGTTTTCCACGTTGGATTCCATCCAACGGTATTGACATCAGTCGACTGATGGCACCCATCAGTCGACTGATGTCAATCAGTCGAGTGCTCTGCGAGATCGACTCCATTCTGTGCCCGTGCACAATGTCATCAGTCGACTACCATCCCTTGCGGATCGATCAAGCCATCAATCGATCGCTTCATGCCGATGATCGGTGATCAACTTGATTCACCGACTTAAACCACGATCGAACCATCGACGACACTTGGCCAAATGGCCAAGTTTCACCTAAGAGCTACCCCTTCCCGGGTTACATTCGCTCACTCTCATCTCTCGGAGTCCCTCGCCTTCGAAGTTCTCTTCGTTCGCGGCCACGTCCCTCGGCAACATCAGGCGCACGACTCTGCAATGCTCCTTCGTGTCTCTTGCCTCAAAGTCTACTTCCTCCGGCTTCACTCCAAGCTCCTCGTTCGGCGGTCCCTCGGATGCTTCAAGCGCACGGCTTCCGCAAAGCTATCCTTCATCGATTCAAGGCCCGAGTCATGAGATGTGAAACTCGCCACGGCTCCATGTGCGAATTACTAAGTCCTGCACGACTTCAACGCACATATCAAATCAACATAACAAACTAACTTAAACCCTTTGCCACACACATCAAAACCTAATCATGGCAAGAGATTGCCCTAACAATCTCCCCCTTTTTGATGTGTGGCAATCCGTTTAAGTTAGGTAAAAATATTTGATAAAAATTCTAAGGTAAGAAAGCATGTAAACATAGACATTAATATAGCAACATGTAACTCCCCCTTAATCCATGAAACTCTCTTTACAAATTCTCAAAGTAAATTTTCTCCCCCTATCATAATTAACTTAAACATAATATTTTCTCCCCCTTTGACACCATAAAAAAAAATTAACACTAAGTTATGAACTCATGGCATCAAGTCTAATAGAAGGAAAATACCAAAAATTAGTCTAAAACCTGAATTCGGCCTTTACTGTTCTGATTTTCAGGCCATCAATTAGACTAGTTCTGATTACGATCGGCATGCGAATTTCGTAACATGGATTAAAAATTTTAGAAAATTCGAAAAATCATGAAATTTGGGAAACACATTTCTTTTAAGATTCTTTATCAGTGAAAAATATATCTTCATGAAAAATCATTATATTTTCACGTATTTGCCAAAAATCCAAAAGGTTTAAAAACTACTAGGTTTTTGATCATGATAGTATCAAGTTTAACACCTAGTTTTGCATCCAATTGTTTCAAAACATGAATACATGTATTTTAAGGTAAGAAATTGTTTTGAAAATATATGAAATATCCAACCATGATCTTTGGGCAATATGTCTATGAATTAAACATAAGCCTTCCCCATGATTGGTCTATTATTGCTATTTTGACACTTTAAATGACCATCTAAATGTCATAAGCATTAGTGGACATTTGTATCATCCTAACATCTCACCCATGCTAAGTTTTCAATCAAAGTAGCCTATGGTGAGTGTGAGATGCATCATAGAGGGTATTTGTATATACTTAACCATTATATTCATACAATTCTATCAAGGTTAAGTATCATCCTAACACTCAACATGATCATAAAGATATATATGGCTTAATTTCACATTATGATCATAAAACTCATGTATTCATTGAATTGTTATCATGCATTGGGTATTATATCATGATAATAAGCAAAATATCACCTAAGGCATGATTTTATACCCTATTTCTCATGATGACGTGCCAAATTTCAAAGTCATAAATCATGATTGCAAACATGTGTAACAATTACATCAATTATCATGATTTAAGCATTATTATCTATTTATAGGAACATTATCATCACCTAACACTATTTAAAAATGTTGTCCCGCCATCCTAAGTCAACCAAAATATGATATAGGTCAATTGCATATGGTTGACTACCCTATGGGTTTTCTAACCCTTAAGGATGGATTTTGGAACCCAATACAAATTCTTTCCTATGGGGTTCACTAGAAATTCCTTAGGAATCCATTTTCTAGCAATTACTTTCTTCTTATCTTGTCCCCTAGCAATTAAGCATTTATAGGCCTTTTCATTTTTCTTTTCTTTATATCCTAGGCCCTTTTTGTTGAAGCTAGCTCTTTGGCTCCCTATAATCATGTTCAAGGTGTTGGAGCCTATAGTGAATTTTTCTAGGGCTTTTGTCAAGTAATCTACCTTTTCTCTTAGAGCCCTATTTTCATCCATGCATGCATCACTAACATTAAATGACATATATTCATGTGAGCATGCATCATCATAGCAAGAAGGAATATTTTCATTTTCATTTAAGCATGCTTTTTCTAACTTGTTTTCTAAGCCCTTAATTTGATCTAGCATGCTTTTGTTCTTCTTCTTAGCTCTAAATAAGTCCTTAGTGAGGCTAGAAATCATAGACATAATTTGCTTAGGGGGTAGATTTGTTACCTCACTTACCAAATCCTCTTCTTCGGATGAGGAGGATGTAGAGGCTCTCCCTTCACTTGAGCTCTCTCCACTTGAGCTTGATTCTTCATTTTTGGTGGAGGGGCAATCCAAGTCGTCGAATGCCATCAATGCTAGGTTGGTGACAAATGCATTTTCTTCCTCGGATGAGGAAGAGGAAGAAGGGTCATCCCATGTCTTTGCTTTGAATGCCTTGGCCTTCCCCTTTTCCTTTGTCTTCTTCTCCTCTTTCTTCTTGCTCCCCTTCTTCTTCTTCTTTTCTTCCTTTTTTTTCTTTTCTTCCTTGCTCTTGTTTAGGAGGGGACAATTATTCCTTATGTGTCCCTCTCCTTGGCAAATGATTTTCCCCCTTTGTCTTCTATTCCTATCATTAGATTTATTAAATCTAAAACCTTTTAAAGCACGTCTTACCCTCCTTACCATATAGGCTTCTTCGGTGCTATCCATGGAGGAGGAGGAAGAGGCTTCATCATCGGAGGAGGAGGGGATCTCTATCTTCTTCTTCCTCTTGTTTGCTATCAAAGCTACTCCTCTTGAAGGTTGGATTCTTGGCTCTTCTTGTATACCTTCAAGCCTTGTTTCATGAAGCTCCATGGTTGAGAAGAATTCCTCCAAGGTGCTTACTTCTAAGTTCTTGGAGATATAAAATGAGTCCACCATGGAGCTCCATCTTGAGGACTGGGGAAAGGCATTTATGACCTTCATTACCATATCCCGATTGGAGAGCTTTTCTCCTACACTTGTTAGCCCAATTAATATTTCTTTAAACCTAGAATGTAATGATGTTACCTTTTCTCCCTTTTCCAATTTGATATTTGATAGTTGGGAGCGGAGGAGGTCTCTCCTTGCAAGTTTGGCTTCCGAAGTGCCTTCATGAAGTTCAACCAATCTCTCCCACATCTCCTTGGCACTTGAGCATTCCCCAATTCGGTTGATCTCTTATTGGGGGAGCACATTGAAGAGATGGTGCTTGGCTTTTGAGTTTGCAAGGTGCTCTTCCCTTTGCTTTTTGGTCCACCTAGATTTCTCTATTGGCTTCCCTTCTTCATCCCTAGGCAAAACGAAACTGGATTCCATTGTAATCACGATATCAAAATCCGTTTCGAAAAATACCTCCATTCGCTTCTTCCACCAAGCGAATTCTCCTTCAAACTTCGGTGGATGGATGTTGGAGCCGACCATTTTGATGTAGAGCTTGTTGCGGTGGTTAGTCCGGTGACAAGCAACCTTGCTCTGATACCACTTGTTGGGGGATCGGGACGGCCGACTAGAGGGGGGTGAATAGCCCTCGTACGATGGATGTCGTATTTTGCTCGTCTACAAAACGTTAGCGCAAGCGGAATATGCAAATACAAAAAGATAAAGACAAAGCAAATAGAAATAACAATACAACCAATGCAAACACTGAGATGTAACGTGGTTCACGGCTACGCCGCTAATCCACGGTCCGATTCGTCCATGGTGAATCACTCCGTAATCTATCCACTAGATCTCTCCTTTGCACAAAGCTAGGTGGAGGTAACCTCTTTACACAAAAACACTCCTCCTACAAATATAATGGAAATAAGCTCAAGTAAGAGGATGGAAAGCTTTAGGGAACTTTGGGAGAGTATTAGAGCATAAGCATTAGCATTCCAAAGCCCCATCCTCTTCCTTTTTATAGAGGAAGAGGGTTTCTTCTCGTTGACACATGATCAGTCGACTGATGCCCTTGATCAGTCGACTGATCCCGTAGCCATTGCCCAATAACAGCCGCTTTCCACATTAGATTCCATCTAACGGTATTGGCATCATTCGACTGATGGCACCCATCAGTCGACTGATGTCAATCAGTCGAGTGCTCCGCGAGATCGACTCCATTCTGTGCCCGTGCACAGTGTCATCAGTCGACTGCCGTCCCTTGGCAGTCGACTGATCAAGCCATCAGTCGACTGCCCATGTCGGCAGTCGACTGATCAACTTGATTCAGCTGACTTAAACTAGTCGATCGAACCATCAACTCAGAGCAGTCGACTGCCATGACATGGCAGTCGACTGGTGTCGGGAAAACTCATCCAACACTTGGCCAAATGGCCAAGTTTCACCTAAGAGCTACCCCTTCCCGGGTTACATTCGCTCACTCTCATCTCTCGGAGTCCCACGCCTTCGAAGTTCTCTTCGTTCGCGGCCACATCCCTCGGCAGCATCAGGCGCACGACTCTGCAATGCTCCTTCGTGTCTCTTGCGTCGAAGTCTACTTCCTCCGACTTCACTCCAAGCTCCTCGTACGGCGGTCCCTCGGATGCTCCAAGTGCACGACTTTCGCAAAGCTATCCTTCACCGACTCAAGGCCCGAGTCATGAGATGTGAAACTCGCCACGGCTCCATGTGCGAATTACTAAGTCCTGCACGACTTCAACGCATATATCAAATCAACATAACAAACTAACTTAAACCCTTTGCCACACACATCAAAACCTAATCATGGCAAGAGATTGCCCTAACACTTTTTTCCTTGTTAGTCTCATCATCGGGTGTGTAGGCAGACACATGGGGCGATCCCATACCGATTTCCACAGGGACGAGAGCTTCAACACAATAAACTAGGTGGAATGGGGTGAGGCCAGTGCTGTCTTTGGGGGTAGTCCTATAAGCCCACAAGATGTCGGGTAGTTCTTCTACCCAGCTTCCTCCTATATGATCCAACTTGGTTTTAAGCCCATGGATCCCTCTCGATTAGTGACTTCAGCTTGCCCCTTGCTTTGAGGGTAGGCTACCGAGGTGAAGACTTGTTGAATTTCCAACTGTTAGCACCACTTTTTCATTTTATGGCCTTGAAATTGTTGCCCATTGTCCGAGACCAGTCTCCTTGGAATGCCGAATCGGCACACTATATTCTTCCAGAGGAATTTTAATACATCTTCTTCAGTTATTTTGGCCAGTGGCTCGACTTCGACCCATTTCGAAAAGTAGTCCACTGTCACCAACAAGAACTTCTTCTGATTTGGCCCAATGGGTAGCGACCCTACGATATCCATTCCCCATCTATCGAAAGGGTAGGATACTGCGGAAGCTTTCAGCAGCTCGGCGGGTTGCTGAGAGAAATTTTGATTCTTTTGACAACTAAGACATACCTGCACGCTATGGGAGGCATCTTGCTGTAAGGTGGGCCAAAAATACCCGGCCAGTAAGACTTTCCTCGCCAGAGATATTCCTCCAGAATGATTTCCACAGTAGTCCTCGTGTATCTCGCGCATAACATAGTCTGCTTCTTCTGGGCCGAGGCATTTGAGTAGAGGTCGAGTGAAAACTCACTTGTATAATGTGTTGCCTATTAGGACAAAGCGAGTGCTTCTTTTCTTGATGGCTTAGGCCTTAACTCTATCATCGGGTAATGCTCCACCCTTGAGATAATCAATTAAGGGGGTTCTCCAGTCTGGAGGGTTGTGAGACACCATTGGCTCCTAATCTATGTTAGAGATGAGCTGCATCTCAGCCATCGAGTCCTCTAAGCTCCAGACGGTGAGTGCACTAGCCATGTGGGTCAGCTCTGGGGATTTTGTGCAGGGTGATCTTTTGAAATTATGAAGCCAACTTCTGATAAGCTTGCCTATTACGCCGCAACCTCTGATTGTTAATGTCAAATGACCCCTTAAGCTGTTCCACAACCAACTGTGAGTCGGAATGCATGGAAATCCAAATGGCTCCGAGATGATGGGTGGCCGACATTCCCACCAATAAAGCTTCGTACTCTGCTTCATTTTTGGAAGCTCGAAAGTTGAGCTGTATAGCTATCCGGATGACATCCCCTTGGGGGGATATCAATAATATTCCCACCCCACTGTCTTTCTTAGTTGCTGAGCCATCCACATATATTTTCCACTCCTCATTCTTCTCCAGCCCGGGTTTCGGCTAAGAAGTCCGCCAATACTTGAGCCTTGAGGGTCGTACGAGGTTGATACTGGATATCATACTCGGCTAACTCAGTGATCCATTTAATTAAGTGGGCAGATGCTTCCGGATTGTTTAATATCCTCCTGAGGCCACTGTTAGTTAGGACTGTAACCGGATGGGACAAGAAATAAGGTTGGAGCTTCCGGGCTGTTATCAGTAGAGCGAGGGCCAGTTTTTCCAAAGTCGTGTACCTGCTCTCAGCATCTTTCAATAAATGACTGACGAAATAAATAGGCAGTTGTTTACCTGCTTCTTGCCGGAGTAATACTGATGCCACAACTTCTTCAGAAGAGGCTAAATACAACTGCAAACTTTTCCCTAGGACCGATTTGGCTAGTGTGGGCAGATTGACGATATATTGCTTCAACTCTGAGAAAGCCTATTCACATTTTTCATCCCATGAAAACCGAGCTGACTTGCGGAGTACCTTGAAGAAAGGGAGGCTCCGCTCAGTTGACTTGGGGATGAATCTGGAGAGTGTTGTTATCCGGCCCAGCAGCTTTTGTACTTCTTTGATACTTTAGGGAGAAGCCATGTTCTGTAAAACCTGAGCCTTTTCGGGATTAACTTCAATATCACGTTCAGTGACGATGTAGCCTAGGAACTTGCCTCAACAAACTCCGAATATGCACTTGCCAGGGTTGAGCCGAACTCCATATTGATGTAAGGTGCCGAATGTTTCTGCCATGTCTCTGACCATATTTTTAACCTTGGTGGACTTGATTAGGATGTCGTCCATGTATACTTCTATGTTTTGGTTTATTTGTGATCGAAACACTTTATCCATCAGTCTTTGGTAGGTGGATCCCACATTCTTCAATCCGAACGGCATGACCTTGTAGCAAAAGGTGCCATCTGCGGTGACAAAACTAACCTTTTCTTGATCTTCCAAGGCAAGCGAAATCTGATGATACCCCTGATGGGCGTCTAGCATACAAATCAACTCACAACCTACAGTATAATCTACTACTTGATCTATCCGAGGCAAGGGGTAACAATCTTTAGGGCATGCTTTATTGAGGTCTCTGAAATCTATACACACCCTCCACTTCCCCCCCGGTTTTAGTACTAGTACAACATTATATAACCACTCGGGGAACTGTACTTCTCGGATATACCCAGCTTGCAAAAGTTTCTGCACCTCGGCACGGATGATTTGGTCTTTCTCTGGTCTGAAGTGTCTTCTTTTCTGCTTGATGGGCCGAGCCCCAGGAAATATATTCATCTTGTGCTCCATAATGGCCCCAGAGATGCTCTGATATTGCTCATCTGGCCAAGTGAAGATGTCTCGGTTGTTGACCAGGTAATCCTTAACTTTCTGCTTCAACTCAACCGGCAAGTCCGCCGCCATTCAAACAACTCGCTCAGGCTGATCGGGCCATACTTGTATTCTTAATTCGGCTATGGTCTCTTCCAAGGGGGCTTCATGCAAAGTGTATACCTCAACCCCTTCTATCTTTCGGCTTTTTCTAGGACCGGCTCGGACTTCTTCCACATAACATCTCCGAGCAGCCTTTTGATCTCCGGCTACCTCTCCTATCTGATTGTCTACGGGGAACTTGATCTTCTGATGATAAGTGGAGATAACGGCTTCAAAAGAATGCAGGGCCGGCCTTCCCAAAATAATGTTGTAGGCCGAGGTGGCGTCCACAATGGTGAAGGTAGTCATCCGTGTCCGACGAAGGGACTCTTCTCCCAGAGACAGGGGAGATCGATTCGGCCGAGTGGCGTTACTTCATGGCCCGAGAAACAGAATAAGGCGGTGTTCATTGGCTGGAGCCGGGCTGACTCAAGCTGCATGTGGTCAAAAGCATCTTTAAACAATATGTTAATTGAGCTACCTGTATCCACGAAGATTCGGGCCACGTCATAGTTGGAGATAGTAGCTCTTATCACTAGGGCATCATCATGCGGGATAGCGACCCCTCGCAGGTCCTCAGGGCCAAAATTTATTGCTGGTCCATCTACGGGGTTTCGACTGGTGTTTACTTGCATATTTTCCAGTCGTCTTCCGTGAGCCTTCCTGGCTCGGTTTGAATCCCCATCGATAGCTCCTCCGGTGATCATGTTGATTGTTCCCCGATGTGGAGTGTTGAGTTCTTGCGGTGACCCGAGCTGAGAAACAGGTCCTCTTGGAGAAACCTCTCGAGATCCCCGTTGGATTTGAGCCGGCCTTTGCTGTTCGGGTGTCGATCGAGGAGCCCTCCTAGCCGGATTGCATTGGATATAACCCCGTGGTTCGGGTCTTACACCGCGGGGTGGAGTGTTGAGGGTATGCTATTGCTCCCTCATTACTTGCCTGATCTCCTCAGCTAAAGTGCAGCACTCCCGAGTTGAATGGACGTATATCTAATAAAAGGCGCAGAAGGGGCCGCGCTGTTCAGGCTGTATTGCCATGGTGGGTAGCTCTTGTACTGCATGAATGACCCTGTCTTTCATGAGTCGAGGAGGGTAGACAGGAGGGACTTTAGGAGGTCGGTGGTGCAGTGGAGCCTTCTGACTCGGCTTTTGATGTTTGGACTGATCAGTCCGGCGCTGTCCGTTGGCTGCTTTCTCAGCTTCCTCTAAATTGATATATGCTTCGGCTCTGGCCAACAAAGCCTCGAAGTGAAGAGGAGGCCTCTTCATCAATGACTTGGAGAAATCTCCCCGTATGAGGCCGTGAGAAAAAGCATTCACCATGGTCTTCGGCGAGGCATCTGAGACATCGACAGCTACTCGGTTGAAGCGATGTAGGTAATCTCTTAGGGATTCGTCCTTCCCCTGCTTCATGGTCATGAGGTACTGAGCTGTTCGGCGATACCTTTTGCTGCTGGCGAAGCATTGTAGGAACAACATGGACAACTCTTGGAAGGAATGGATGATCCGACCGGAAGTCAGTCGAACCATCTTTGGGCAGAGCCAATTAAGTTGAGAGAGAAGACCTTACATTTGGCTTTGTCCGCGTAGTCGTGTATTAACGCAGCCTTCTTGAGCCTCCCCAGGTACTCTTCCGGGTCGGCCGAGCCGCTATATTCTCCTATGAAAATTTGCTTGAAGGACTTGGACATCTTGTCGGCTATAATGCTAGGAGCAAGAGGAGATTTTGTGTTGACTGCTGGGGCCTTGCCCTTTTTGGGATCCTTTTCTGTCGGCGTGTAGGAAGGTGCTTTCTCTGAAGATTGCGACAATGAAGTGGTAGAGGATGTCTCGGCCGATATTGAGACAGCGAGAGTTGGCCCTGGGGCAACTGGAGTAGATGAAATAGAAATTGGCGTGGGGCCCTGAACCGGGCTGGGGGAAGCCTGAAATGGGGTATTTCGTCGGGGTAGGAGATTGCGCAGAACATCTTCCATGGTGGTTTTGACAAGGGCTATGATGCTTTCCCTTGTCAGATTCCCTTCCATGGAGTTGTAGTTGCCAGAATTCTCTCCTTGGTCTCCCATCTTTGCCTCAAGCGTTGATTGTTTAGATTTCCCACAGATGGCGCCAATTATATTGCCTATTGAGACGGTGATGGTGAGGTGTCCCGGTGGAGAAAACGGTAGGAGCCAACAACTATTGTGAGAAGGGGTGACGTGGAGAGAAGGTTGAGAACGGCCAGAGCGTCGCCTTCCCGGATGGCCAAGCCGAATGACAGAAACCGAGCCGAATGGGGCTCTTGCAAGACAACAATCGGTTAAGGGCGCCGAGAGAGATCTCGGCAAGGCCCCTCCGATGCTCAAGGTAGGAAATTAGTATGAGGAAGAAGAAAATGGAGAGGTGGAGTTGAGAGTGTGAGAACCTTACCTTCTCCTCTCAGGGAAAGTCATATATATAGAGGGGGAGCTCCCCCGCCAATGAATACTGCTAGCGAAGGTGATATGATCTCAGAGAGACGTACACCACGATCATTATCCTTATACTGTAGTAGGCGCGTGAGTCGCAATTAATACACATCGCGCGGTTGATAGGAGACAAATCCTAATTAATGTCGCAGCCATCCTTCTGAAACTCAGCGGATATATCTGCTTTTGCGCGTGAGTTGCAATTAATACACGTCGCGTGGTTGATAGGAGACAAATCTTAATTAATGCTGCAGACATCCATCTGAACCATGACAGAGGGGTTTGCCTTTTTGTCAGAGAGAGTTGATGATGAGGATTGCCAGGTCAGTTTGTGGGTATGATATAACCACCTTCTCCTTTGTTTGAATAAGATAACTTATATGGAGATGCTGTATGTCAGAGATGACATGTCTTTACCGAGATGCAAGGTGGATGAAACGAAAAACATTCAGCATAATAATGTCTGAGCCGAGACGCGGGACGTCTGACATAATTATGTCCGAGCCGAGCCATGGGGCGTCTGACATGATAGAAGTTCGGGCCGAGACGTGGGGCGTCTGATATAATAATGTTCGAGCTGAGACGCGGGGCATCTGACATGATAGAAGTCCGGGCTGAGACGCGGGACGCCCGACGTAATAGATGACCTGGTAGATCCAATCTGTTTGTCTAATCATAGGTTAATTTTTTCCGATATCACGCTAGAAGTTTTATACTCTTTGAGTCAAATTATAGACTCCCTCTTTTAACACGACAATCAATCTTTATTGGGTCTAGATGTCTTTAAGAATCAATCTTTACTGGGTCTAGATGTCTTTAAACACGTAATGATCAAATCAAAAAATAAAATAAAATAACCCAAAAATAATTTGAGAAATTGACAAAAGATTATACTTTAAGTAGAAAATAACCAACACTAAATTATTGATCATGGAGACAGTTTTAGAAGGATGAGATAAGAGTAGAGATTTATTTAACATTTTATGTGATGATCAGTAGCACTAAAATTAATTATTTATGCATTATTTAAAAAAATACAGAAATATTTAAAATCTTAATTTCAAAATTTGTAGTTGTCATGAATGTGGATGACATAGGAACGACATTTCTTCCTCGTTTTTTTTGAGCAAACAATACAATACACGGCCACTTGAAATTCTGATGTGGCGTGTGTCCTACCAATTTGGATATTTAATAAATTGAAAAGCAATGAAATTTTGAAGGACTTATTTGGTTGTAGCGAGTGCATATATATGTAAATTTGTTTGAATTATTGAACTTCGTTGATTAGTAGATCCTGATCAACCTTGTAACATCCAATTGGGTTAATGGCATGGAAACTTTAAGTTTCTCAATGTATTTATTCAAAATAGTAGATCTTATAGTCTCACAAAGGACTAAGGAAAATCTTCCAAATTTATAAGAGTGAGTCATGCCATAATTTTTTTTTTTAACGAAATAGATATATGTACTCAAGTTCACTTAATGGATTATCATAATGGTATAACATCAACAGGATTCTTCGTGATAACTTTATAACGATGATTAAATTCTTAAAAAAATTTATTAGTCCTTCATAATATATTTAAAAAAAAGTTAGTATCTTATTTGACAAGAAGACTAGCTTTCTAATGTAAAAAACTAAACATGCATCTCACCGTTATCATCGTCATCATAGAAAGCTTTAGAAAGAGTCATCTAAATTTCACAAGTGGGTACGCTTCAAAATGTTAAGAGATGTGAACATTAAAAGTCAACATTTTTGTCTTTTTTTTTATTTTTTATTTTCAACAATATCATGTTTTATATCCCTTGTCTAAGGTATATAAAAGTTGTTCTAATTTAGTAATGATCCGATCCGAGATTAGAGGATGGGATGACTCAGCAAGGTGTCCACGTATGATTGAGTATTTTTTGTTCGATGGGATAGAAGTTAGATCGGTCTTCAATGCATTGATTCAATGTGATCTGCTTCCTTCCACATAGCTTCCACAATTCGGGTGTATGCATGACTTTGGGAAGTCGAGCGTGTGGCAACTTGCATTTTGGGAGATCGGGCATGTACGTGATTTCAAGAGATCGATCGTCTATGCGTCTAGTGAGGTCGGACTTCTCTAAAGATTAGATTTCCAAGCTATCAATTTAGGTTCGGAGGACTTGAAAATAAATTAAAAGGGGAGAGGTGTACCTCGGTGAAAATCCCTCCGACGCTCAAATCAAGAAGAGAATAAAGAAACTAAAGAAAGAAGAGAATAAAGAAAATAGAATTTTTCTCCTGAGATTACTTGATCTTTGTCCCTCTTCCCTTTACCCTTTATATATAGAGATAAGGGCATTCTATTATTGAGATAAAATCAGAGATCGTGTTTTCATGGAGATAAAATTAGAGATTGTGTCTTCATGAAGATAAAATCGGAGATGCGCTCTTTTTTGGAGAGAAAAGAGGAGATTGTGTTTTCTTCCGTAACGAGCTCAGTCGTGACTTGGATGGGAGAGCTCGGTCATGACTTAGATGGGTGAGCTCAGGCTTCACTTAGATGGGTGAGCTTAGTCATCACATGGATGAGTGAGATTGAGTTTGATTCGAGTTTGGCTTTAATCTCAGCTTGATTATTGATTTGACCTTGCCACATGGCTAGGGTATATTTCCTCTATATCATAGACATCCTCCATTTAGTCTAGTCAAAGAGGCATGAGTCCGATTGACTGGACTGGTGTTGAGTTCGAGTCTCATCTCGGGAACCCATGAGATATGGGCGAGTTATGGCGAGATCTCCATTAAATGCATGTTAGATTTTGCATGTCAATTCATGAGTTGGCGACCATGCAATTGCCATTGCCGAGGTAATCAAATCTTGAAAATCATAGAGATTGTTGGTGCAATCGGCCTAGGTCACGATTGACCAGACTCGAGTTTGACTCGAGTAGTGATTTGATGTTAGTGTTTTGATATTTGACATTGATGTTTGACAATGAGTTGATTATTGTTTGATAATGAGTTGACTATATGGTTGACATGGGGTTGACCATATGATGGAGAAGTCCATGTGGGACACTTACAATGGAAAGTCCAAGTCTTGTGTACTTGGCATGGAAAGTCCAAGTCTTGTGTACTTATCATGGAAAATCCAAGTCTTGGGTACTTGGCAATTGGAAAGTCCAACATGAGTTATCATAGAAAGTTCAAGCATGGGTCTTGGCAAGGAAAAGTCCAAGCTTAAGTCTTGGCAAATAGAAAGTCCAAGCATGGGTCTTGGCAAGGGAAAGTCCAAACTTGAGTCTTGGCAAATGGAAAGTCCAACATGGGTTGACAAGGGAAGTCCAAGGGTTGATATTGACGGCGTAAAGTCCAAGCGGAAGTCTTGATATCATAAGTCCAATGGATTGGCGGCGTAAAGTCCAAGTGATAGTCTTGACAGCGTAATCCCAAATGTACCTTAGCGGTATAAACCACGTTAGCATGACAATAGCTGATAGAAGTACCAGAAGGCTAGCGTATGGATGAACAAGTCATAGATGACTTGGAGGGATCCAATAGGCGTGAGGCTGATAGAGGTGGCTAGAAGGCTTAGGTCTAGGCTAAGGGTAGTCTAGTAAGTATGAGGGCATCATACTTGGGGTTAAACCTCATGGTTGAGGTTATCAGTCGACTGAGAATTTGAACTAGTCGATTGATCAAGTGTTTTGACACTTGCCAGCCGAGTTGACTCTGGGCAGTCAATTGGGATTATGACTAGTCGACTGCTGTGAGTCGACTAGTGTTCAACTACGATAAAAACCTTGACAGTGTACTGCCAACATTGGAAAGTCGACTAATGGCTTGAGCAATCGACTGCCATGGATGACAGTCGACTGTTAGTGCTTAGAACGCTCGATAGTCGACTGATCAGTCGGCTACGAGACTGGCAATCGACTGATGGGTAATGACAGTCGACTACCAGTGTATCCGTTGGCTTGAATGTCAATGTGGATTAAGTCTGTTGTGAGACAATGACACTATTGGCAATTGACTGGGCCTTATGGCAGTCGACTGCCAGACACGTAATCAACCTTTAAAAGCAGCTTGTGGAGGAGATTTTTGGCATGGTTCTTTGAGGCAATTTGGAGGAGATTTGCTGCTGCAATCCAGATTTTCAAGGCTCTTCTCAAGCAACCAAACAAGCAAGCATCCAAAGCAATAGTTGTAAAGTTTTTTTTACATTATTTTGTTGTATTTACTTGTTTTTTATTTGTATTACTATTGTAATAATTGTAAGAGGTTTCTCCGCCTCCGACTTATTGTCGAGAAGGAGTTTTATTGGTTTATAGCGGTGTTTGCATCGCTAGGGCTCATTCGAGCCTAATCCATGGAGTAGGGACCCTAAGGTTCTGAACCACGTTATATTCTCGTGTTGTGTTTTTGTTTTTCGCATTTTGTATTGCATTATTATTTCCGTTGTGCATAACAAGTTTTGTAGCAAGCACGAACAAATTTCGTCATCGGACGAAGACACGCCATTCACCCCCCCTCTAGCGACGTCAAATTCCTAACAAGTGGTATCAGAATGAGGCCACTCTTCATTTGGACTAACCACTAAGGAGCAAACGTGCTAGAGGACAAGATGGATCTTCAAGAAAAATTGGGTGACGACATCAACATTCCGCCTTCCTTCGACCGCAAAGATTTTGCATATTGGAAAGGTAGAATGATGTATTTTCTCATGTGTGATTATGAAAATTGGATTAGTGTTTTAGTAGGGTTCAATGCTCCTAAGGATGAGAATAGGAAAATACTTAAGAAGAAGAAGTGGAGTGAGGAGCAACTCCGATACTTCAATACAAACAATAAGGTAATGGGTATATTACTTAGTGTAATTTCTAATGATATTTTGATTAAGATAGGAGATTGTAAAGACGCCAAGGACCTTTGGAGCAAGTTGGCGAAATATCATGAAAAGAACCATCATCGGCTCAATTGGAGGAAGAGGCCAAAGAAGCAAGCTCATCCTCACAAGAAAGTGATGATTCAGAAGTTGAGAAGGAGTCAACATCTGGATTGGAGGTCGAGGAGTGTTCGACATTTGAGGAGGAAGAAGAGGTGGAAGAATTAGGAGAAGCCTCCACCTCTAGGATTGAGGGGGAGGAGAGTTCATCCTCAATGCCGGAGCAAAATCAAGAAGTAGCTTCAACCTCCGGAAGAAGTGAAGAATCAACTCCGGCGCCGACCACCATTGACCTAGGTAACTCAAGCAATTTAGTTAAAAATAAAAATCATATAATTTGCTTTGAGTGTAGGGAAGTCGGGCATTACAAGAGTAAATGCCCAAAAAGAGTCAAGAAGCCTCAACCAGTGCCAAAGGTCAAGGATGTTGGTGTCCCAATTAGGAAGAGCAAGGAGCACGTGGTATGCTTCAAGTGCCAACGATCGGGGTATTATAGGAGTCAATGCCCTAGGGGGAGGAAGAAAGTCCAAGAAGGAGCATCACATGTAGGGGGAGCTTCTAAAGCTAACTCTAAGGTATATTTCAATAATGCATTTTTAAGTTTAATAGTCAAAAGCATGCTAGGAATAATGTTAATAATCTTGCTATTGTCCATAATGAGCATGCTAAAAATAGGTTTTATTGCTTAGGGGCTAAACATGTCAATTTTAGAAATAAGGAGAAATTTGGGACTAATATCCCTAAAACAATCCTACCTAGGGAAACTATTAGGAAAGTAGAGAACCATTTAGGCATTAACCCTATATGTCTAAAAGAAATGGTAGTGCCCAAAGACTCAATCAAAAATAAAAAATTGGGCAATTAGAATTAGAAAATCAAGTTTTGAGGTCAAAACTTGAAAAATTAGAAAAGACCCTTAAGAAAATATAAAATCAAATGCAAGGGTCAAATAGTCAAAGTCAAGGGTGTAAGAGGGAAGAACCATCTAGGAGGCAAGGTTTGGGTCACAAGCCTATGTCCAAGAAGGTAATGTCTACTTACCATAATGTTCCATTTGATTATGGAACTCAATCTAGGTCTAGGAAGACCATGGTTACTAGGGAGGTCATCCCTAAGGCTAACCAAGGTGTGTGCTTAGTGGCTAAGGTTTCAAGGAAACCTATGAAAGCCACTAAGAAGATTACAAGGAGAGTCACCCCTAGAGTTAACCTAGGCAAGACCCAAATAACCAAGGCTTCTAAGCCTAGGAGGGTCATTAGGAGGGTATCTAGGGAAGTTATCCCTAATGAACACCTAGTAAATTCAAGGAGCTCAAATAAGTTTTGGGTTCCTAGGAGCGTGATCGACTCACACTAGATGGGTTAGGGTGTGCCAACTTTGAATGGATAGGTAGTTAACCTAACCATGGTAAAGGTGACACTTTAGGTCATTTCCAAGGTAATGGGATACATGGAAATAAGTATGAATTTTAATCCTAAAATATTTTAGGATGTACCAATATATTTTGAGAATTATGAAAAATTGATCAAATTGACACAAATTAGGTCTAGAGGTCTTAGTGTGCCATTTTGGGTTTTGGCACACTTGGAAGATAGGTGATATCATGGCAAAATGAACATAATCCTAACAAATGACAACTAATATTAAAATTTAGGTATTCTTATGCCTTATATTTTATTTGTCATGCTTTGATTGTCATATATCATGTCATGACATCATATTTATTTTCATAATTTTATATGTCATAATAGTGCTTAGGGTTAAGGTTTTATGTCATGTGTATTTAGATTTAATCATATGCCATGATATCATGATTATTGGCACATGCTTATTTATGTTATCATTTATTCCATAACCATCATCATGCATTTAGGTTTAATGAAAATTAATTTAAGAACTATGACATGACTTGAAGTCCCATGTATAAGGGAATCAGTAGTGTTTCCTTAGAAAAATATATGAGACCTTAGTTTATGATAACCAAAACCCACATCTCACATCACATTGACATATGTGTGTATTGATACACCCTAGACACATATGAGATGCTAGGAAATAAGTTAAGTTCAAGGTGCATAGTTCTTGCATCTAGATGAACTCAAACTCATCTTATACCATGGGTGGATCATGGGGAAAGCTAATGTGCAAGTCATGTGCATTGAGCCCATTAATCATGATCTAATATAGGTTTTCAAAAATATTTTAAAATCATTTTAGAAAACCTTGGTGAAGTCTATCTTTTGATAGCAATCACCATTGATGGAGTTGATACAAAGTAGGGTCAAACATTTAAACTTTTCAATAGTTTTAAACTTTGTGTCAATCTCTTATTTTTATGGGTATTTTATTTTTCAAATATTTTTCACTCATAATGATTGTTATAAGTAGTATACGTATGAAGTTTCAAGATTTTTCAAAATACATATATTTACTTATGTAATTCTCAATCTAATTTTTTGAATTCTGAATTCTGATTTCTGCATTTGCAGAAATCAGTTGACTACCATGGATGTCACGATCAAGGCGTCAAGGGATGATCTGATTATTGAAGGGTCATTGTCGGACTGATTTTGGGTAAACAAAGGTTGTTTAGCCTGATTTCAGCTGTGTTAGGCTACCCTAACTACTCCTAACCCTAGGATATGCTTTGGAAAGCATTGGAAAGGTGAAAAACCATTAGATATGGATTAGGAGAGTTGTTTAGGGTGTGTATCAATTTTAAGGTGTGTGAAAGTTCAAGTTTGAACTTTCAATCTTAATTTTGATGGTTTAGTGTTCTTATAGGCTTAAGGACTCTCCAAGGATATTGTTGGTGCAATGGTCAAGGGGGAGGTTATCCATCATGGGATGATGAATGTGTTCTTCCTCATGAGGGGGAGAATTTTTGAGTTTTTAGAGAAGTGAGGATTGCCATTCTTTAGTGATATGAGACTTATCACTAGGAAGAGTGAAGCCATCCTAGATGTTTTTGGACCAAGGGGGAGATTGTAAGATCTCATTGGGATATGAGACATTGACACCCTTGGGGAAAGCCTTTTTGATGCATGTCAAAAAGGGGGAGAATTAATGAAAAATGGAATTGAATTCCCAATTTGGAATATTGGGAGGATTGAATTGAGTTAGTGTTCTAACTCAAAGGTATTGGTTTTTGTCAAACATCAAAAAGGGGGAGATTATTGGTGCAATCGACCCAGGTCATGATTGACCAGACTCGAGTTTGACTCGAGTAGTGGTTTGATGTTTAACATTGATGTTTGACAATGAGTTGACCATTGTTTGACAATGGGTTAACATGGGGTTGACTATATGATGGAGAATTCCAAGTGGAACACTTGGCAATGGAAAGTCCAAGTCTTGTGTACTTGGCATGGAAAGTCCAGGTCTTGTGTACTTGGCATGGAAAGTCCAAGTGTTGGGTACTTGGCATGGAAAGTCCAAGCTTGAGTCTTGGTAATTGGAAAGTCTAACATGGGTTGGCATGGAAAATCCAAGCATGGGTCTTGGTAAAAAAAGTCCAAGCTTGAGTCTTGGCAAATAGAAAGTCCAAGCATGGGTCTTGGTAAGGGAAATTCCAAGCTTGAGTCTTGGCAAATGGAAAGTCCAACATGGGTTGGCAAGGGAAGTCCAAGGGTTGATATTGGCGGCGTAAAGTCCAAGCGAGAGTCTTGGCAGCATAAGTCCAATGGTTTGGCGGCGTAAAGTCCAAGCGATATTCTTGGCATCGTAAGCTCAAATGTGCCTTAGCAGTATAGACCATCTTAGTATGACAATAGCTGATGGAAACACCAAAAGGCTAGCGTATAGATGAACAAGTTATGGATGACTTGGAGGGATCCAATATGCGTGAGACTGATGGAGGTGGCTAGAAGGCTTAGGTCTAGGCTAAGGGTGGTCTAGCATGTATGAGGGTGTCATACTTGGGGTTAAACCTTATGGTTGAGATTATCAGTCAACTGGGGCTTTGGACCAGTCGATTAGTCAAGTTTTTTGACACTTGGCAGCCGAGTTGACTCTAGGTAGTCAACAAGGATTATGAACAGTCGCCTACTATGAGTCGACTACGATAAAAAGCCTTGGCTGATCACAAAGATTGAGCAATCGATCGATGAGAGCGATCGGCCATGGATGGCAATGACCGTCGGTGCTCTCGTAACGCCAGGTAGCCGATCGATCGGGCTTGATTCTGAGGTCGACAATTGATCGATGGGTAATGATAGTCGACTACCAGTGTATCTGTTGGCTTGAATGCCGACGTAGATTAAGTTCATTGTGAGACAACGACACTGTTGGCAGTCGACTACCAGTGTATTTGTTTGCTTGAATGCCGATGTGGATTAAATCCATTGTGAGACAACAACACTGTTGGCAGTCGACTGGGGCCTTATGGCAATCGACTGCCAGGAACAGAATCAACCTTTAAAAGCAACTCGTGGAGGAGATTTTTGGCATGATTCTTTGAGGCGATTTGGAGGGGATTTCCTGCTGCAATCCATACCTTCAAGGCTCTTCTCAAGCAACCAAACAAGCAAGCATCCAAAGCAATAGTTGTAAAGTTTTCTTTACGTTGTTTTGTTGTATTTACTTGTATTTGCTTGTTGTTTATTTGTATTACTATTGTAATCATTGTAAGATATTTTTCCACCTGCGACTTCTTGTCGAGAAGAAGTTTTATTGGTTTATTAGTGGTGTTTGCATCGCTAGGGCTCATTCGAGCCCAATCCATGGAGTAGGAACCCTAAGGTTCCGAACCACATTATATTCTTGTGTTGTGTTTGTGTTTGTCACATTTTGTATTGCATTATTATTTTCGCTGTGCATAACAAGTTTTGTAGCAAGCACGAACAAATTTCATCATCGGATGAAGATGCGCCATTCACCCCCCTCTAGCGACGTCCAATTCCTAACAGAGATTGCATTTGATGGGATGGTGGAGATCTCCAAAATCATGATTTTTGATAAGACGGTCCTATAGTATCTCTTGATTTTTGAATCAGGCGATTGTGGATGATGACTTCACCTTTATTAGGGCATGTAGAGCTTGTGCATCATCACATTTGTGCCCTCGTCTTCCTCTCTGATCGCCTCCTCCTTTGATCACCTTCGCCTTCTGCTTTTCTGAACTTTCGGCCTCTGTCATAAGCCTATAAGTTTCTCTTTTTCTCTTTCCTTTTCTCCTTTATGGTTGCGAGTCTATTAGGTTCGTCGTTTTGGTTTGAGATCATCCCTATTGCCTTCGCTGAGGAAGATAGGTCGACTCTTAAGTTAACTTTTGAAATTCCTAACTCTTACAAAGAGTAAATCCTCTGACCATAACAACGACCCCATCTTCCTCCAGATGTCGGCTTCACCACTTTCTTCCAATGCCAGTTGTCCAGAGCTCTTCGATTCCCACTTTCTCCCTTCTTCGCCAAGATAGCCCATTACTTCCGAATCCCATTGCAACAATTAACCCCCATTTTATTTCCGTCTACTGTGATTTATAATTATCTTTCATTTTACCATCTTCCCTCATTCTTTCCTCTGAGACTTTCCATTTCTTCTTCATCCCAAAAAAGGAAAAAATGGAGTCTTCTACTTTATGGCCAGACCCCCCACCAAATTCTTACAAAACTTTCTGACCTCCCATAAGTATTGAAAAACCCGATACTTTTATGTCTGACCTATCCCCGCTTTTGATTGCCCGACCTCTTGGCAAATGGAGTTACCTTCCATGCCCAAACTGGGCCATTATAAAGAGCTTCCTTCTTACTAGGAAATTGTATATACCCTAATTGACCTTCACTTTGATATCAATGCTCTACTCGAGGAAGGCCTACTCTACTACTTCGGGCTAAATCCTATAAAATCTAAGCTAAGATGCTTCCTTGGTAAGAATATCAAACTTTCTTTGTCTGAGAATATAAACCAACTATGCTTTCTATTTTCTTTTTGCAGCTGAAGTCATGTGAAAGACCTCCATTAATAATCACGTGAAGTGGCCCAGAGCTCGAGTTGTGCCTCCTTCTGCTACTCCTGAAGCCGCTCCTACGGATGAACCAATTGAATTGGTAGATCTACCTCCTTTTCGACCTTCTATGATGCCAAAGGTCATGACTTTAGGAACATCAAAAGAAAAATGCCAAAATCACAAGCAAGGTCAACCACAAGTTCCCTCAGTAGAGACGAACTCCTCTCGTTGCTCACTAAGACCTAGCTTGGTGATGCCTTACATAGAGGCTAGTCCTTCTCAGATGGCCTCAAGAGTCGAGTACAAGTTCCTCCTCGATCCCTGGGGTAACATCCGACAACAACCTATCTCATTCGCAGTGATCTCCTCCTCCTTATAGTTATCTGGAAAGTATTATTGAGACTGAGGAAGCCGAACTGAAAGATAAGGCTCTGTTAGCCTTGTGTGATGCCATGAATGTGAACACCATCAAGGGAACTAAGGTGTTATTTGCTTTTTGGAGTACTAACTATAGTTTTATATTGGTAGCTCTTAGCTCATCAAAGGGAGCTAACCATTTGGATTCCTCAACTGACGAGGTCATATCAGGGCATGAAGAGAAGACTAAATGACTGCGTTGCCCAACTCCAGAACAAAGAGAGTGATCTGGAGTTAACAAAATCTGAGTCGGTCACCCATTAGGCCATGACTGCAGTCGAACTGGTCGACCTTCAAGCAAAATTATAGGAATCCAAGCAACTTCGTGGGAGCTCAGAGACACGAGAGATCAAAGCAATAAAGCACCAAGAGCCCCTGGCGGCTGAGGTGGAGATCATGAAGGAAAAACTACCCAACTACAAGGTAGGAGAAGAAGGTCGGTGGGTCCCCCACATTTATTCTTGCACGTCTTGAGCAAGTAAAGAAAACTAAAAGTAAACTAAATATATATTTCCCCAATAATTCCAAAATATACATAGAAAATCGTGAAAGAAAGTTACCTAAGATTATCAATTTTCAAAGACTCAAGCAATAACAGACTCAAATCTTACACAGGTTAACAATCATGATAACTTCAATCTATCCTGAATAAATTGAGAATGACTAAGTTTCACAAGGTAAGTGATGGTTTCTCTCGCTCTCATAAGAATGTAAAAGTGGAGTTCACTCAAGCTACTCATGGTTTATGCACTACTATATGTTTTCTTTTCTTCTACCTTCACCACTATATACACATAAGAATGCACAATTATTGAAGGCTTATTAGGAATGTAAGGAAAACATGAATAAAAGCAAATAATGGTATGTGTGTAAGGAAAGAAAGGTAGCAAATGAAATAGCTAAAGAAATGCAAGATGACATGGAAATACTGGAATGCAACATAGATGAGTACAAGAAAGCAATGCCCCAAAAGTTTTCATCCAAGCTAGCTTTTTACAATTCACTAAACATGTAAACAACCCCTATCACTTTCACAATACAAATCCACTCATGATATACAATAAATCTCTCAATAGTTGCAATAAGAGATGTCTATTACAAAAATACTATCACACAAATAAAAAATGACACAACATGTCATAGATTTTTTTTTAATTATTGGCTTTATTCATTTGGCCAAATGTTTTTTTTTCAATTTTTTTTTTCTTTCGACAACTTTTTTTTCAATTTTTTTTGACATGCAGTACGCTTCCCTATGCTCTAAAAAAATACATCAAGATTAGCTATAAAAATAAAAACATATCTTGTCTATGGTGATCAAGCACGACTTGCCTATGCTTACATTGAATTCTCCTGAGCTACTCTCTCCCCCACACTTTAACTTTTGTCCGTCTTGGGCAAAATACTCATCATGGAACATCCAATATTCCACATTAAAAAATATAAATGGAGAAGAAATGACATGATGAAAATGTAGGAATAGAAAGACAATAGAATAAATAATGAAAATGACATGACGTATGATAAGAAAATTATTCGAATAACATGTGACAACAAAAGAAGTAAAGGGAAACAAGTAAGATTGCCTTTATAGTAATCAGCAACGCTTTGGTTGTGTAGTCTCGAAAGAATCAAAGCAAGTTCTAGAGTTACAATTGTAGGCATTGCTCGGAGGCTCGTTAGCTCCCATGTCCCCGGATTAAAATTTTCACTAATGAAAACTAATCCAGATGGGATGAGTTTCCTAAGGTCAACCATTTCATCGTCGTGCTAAAGACTTGAGCAATCGCTTGAACAAACTAGTTGTTCAAGCAACTAAACTCTTCTAGTCAGTTAGCCACGGAAGAGACGACGGACGGATCATCGGTTTTTGTGTTTATCTTCGGGGTCCATGATTATACAAATACATATGGATGTAGACTTGTATAATCAACACATACAAACATAATAATAAGAACATGCAAAGATCAATAATAAAACTTGTAAAACTTTTATACCTCTCGATCTTCTATCGTATGTCCCAACCTCCTTGTAGACTTCGTGTGGGCGAAGATCCTCCACAAGTTGAAGCTTCCTAGATCTTCTTCAATCGAAAGAAAGAAGAACTCTCCTTCCCTTCTTGCTTGAGCCAACCACCAAGCCACAAAGGCTTGATGCCGCTGACCCCATGAATAGAGAGAACAAGATGGCCAACCAAGGAACCGAACAAGGGAACAATCCCTAGCTCCTTTGTGCCGCCGGCCAAGAGGAAAAGAAGAGGAGAAGAGGAATAGGTTGAGCACCGACCAAGGTAGAGGGAAAAGAGATAGGTGCTGGCAACACCCTAGGAAGAAGAAGAGAACCTCTCCTATAGTTGCCGCCCACTTCACCTTCCAAACCCTAGCCGCCCAACCAAACCCTAACTTTCCTAGGGTTTCTTGCCGCCCAAGCCAATGATAGGCAAAACCCTAATCTCCAAAAACCATTAACCAACCTCTTTTGCCACCCACCTTAAGCCCCCTTTTATAGAGTTAGGCTTAAGCCTTGTTTTAATCTCCACCGTTGGTTCTAGAGATTTAATCTCAACCGTCGGATCTAGAGATTTAATCTCAACCGTCGGATCTAGAGATTTAATCTCCACCGTCGGATCTAGGGATTTAATCTCCACCGTCGGATCTAGAGATTTAATCTCAACCGTTGGATCTAGAGATTTAATCTCAACCGTCGGATCTAGAGATTTAATCTCAACCGTCGGATCTAGAGATTTAATCTCCACCGTCGGATCTAGGGATTTAATCTCAACCGTCGGATCTAGAGATTTAATCTCAACCGTCGAATCTAGAGATTAAATCTCCACCGTCGGATCTAGAGTTTTGTTTTCCATCATTGGATCTAGGCTTCATGAGGATTATATTAGGCTACGATAGGGACCATGAGGAGGAGTTGGATCTTGGCCACCCGATGGATCGGAACCACACAAACTTGATCCATCAATGATGTTCCATTCCACTAGAGGATCATCATTGAATTACCTCTCCAACCCCCATAAATTAATATGGGCTCCATACATTATTTGTACATCCATCTCTCCGTGTTTAAGATATCGAATGTCCATCAATTAATTGATTTACTGACCATCAATCAATTAACATCTAACTCCTCGAGTAGTACCACTCAACCTTATCATCATGTTGACTAAGTCAACCTGCAGGGTTTACATGATGAACCTTATGAACTCCTCAAGGGGACATCATCAACCTAATATATAGGACACAGTTTCCTCCTATAATTAACGACACACCATGTAAATAATATCATTTCCCAACTTTCCGGGCATATTGATTTAATCCATTTAAATCTCACCCTTTGGTAAATCAAAGAAATAAATACTAAGTACATGTGCCCGTTATTATATCGAGATTAAGAGCATGTACAACATAATATCCGAGGTCCGATTCAATTATGTAGTCAGCAATAAATTGAATCACCTCTATGTCGGTCCTGCTCAATACACCTAAGTGTACTAGTGTAACTCTATGTTCAAGACAAAGCAATACCAAGCTACACTACAACCATGCCAATGGTTTGTCCAAAACCATCTTAGTTGTGAGCCTCTACTTATATTCTACAAGGGACTGATAACATAATCTTCTGTGCCACACGAAGCACCATGTTATCTACAATGTAAAGTATTAGACAATATGCACACATATAATAAATATAAAGTGCAAACAATGATCATGTGATTCTTATTTCAAAATAAAAATGTTCATACAAAAGAGCTAGGCTTTCAGTATACATCCCAACAATCTCCCACTTATACTAAAAGACTATGCTGTCATCACACTGTCATACATCTGATCCCCATGTCCTTCACATGCCTATCAAACGCTTTCGCTGGAAGGGCCTTAGTGAATGGATCCGCTAGGTTATCCTCTGATGCAATCTTGGCGACAGCTACTTCTCCTCGCTTTACGATCTCTCGTATCAGGTGGTACTTGCGCTCTATGTGTTTACTCGCCTTATGGGCTTGTGGTTCCTTCGAGTTTGCAACTGCACCATTGTTATCACAATAAATTGTGATAGTTCTGGGCAAACCAGGAATCACATCCAAGTCCATCAAGAAGTTCCTGAGCCATACAACTTCCTTGGCTGCCTCAGAGGCTGCCACATACTCAGCTTCCATGTTAGAGTCCGCCACGCATTTCTGCTTGACACTCCTCCATACTATGGCTCCACCTCCAAAAGTAAACACAAACCCTGAGGTAGACTTACTGTTATCCCTATCCGATTGGAAATCAGAATCCGTGTAACCCACAGGGACTAATTGATCTGCCCGGTAAACCAGCATATAATCCCTAGTCCTTCTCAGGTACTTCAATATATGCTTTCTGCAGTGATCGATGTCACTGTCGAGGATTACTCGATGTCTGCTAACCATGCCCCAGTGCAAGCGGATATCGGTCTAAATACATAGCATAACATACATGAGGCTTCCTTCTGCCGAAGCATAAGGAACCGCCTTCATCTCCTCTATCTCCTTTGATGTTTTGGGACACATCTCTTTAGATAAAGATACTCCATGCCTAAAAGGTAGAAACCCTTTCTTGGAGTTCTGCATGCTAAAACGATCAAAGATAGTGTCAATGTATGAAGCTTGAGATAAGCACAACATCCTTTTCTTGCGATCCCTTATCACCTTGATCCCAAGGATGTGTCCCACTTCTCCCAAGTCCTTTATATCAAACTGTTTGGACAACCATACCCTTACGTCTGATAACACTCTGATATTGTTGCCAACTAACAAAATGTCATCTACGTATAGTACAAGAAATACCACTACGTTTCCGTCACATTTCTTGTATACACAAGACTCATCCGGACTTTGAATAAATCCATATGACTGGATTACCTCATCAAAGTGGATGTTCCAAGATCTAGAAGCTTGCTTCAATCCATAAATGGACCGATTAAGCTTACACACAAGATACTCTTTGCCCTTTGCAATGAATCCCTCTGGTTGCTTCATATAGATGTTTTCATCAAGACTTCTGTTAAGGAAAGATGTCTTGACATCCATCTGCCAAATCTCATAATCCTCATGAGCAGCAATAGATAAGAGAATCTGGATAGACTTAAGCATAGCTACCGGTGAAAAGGTCTCCTCATAATCGATACCCTCTTTCTGAGTATACCCTTTCGCAACAAGCCTAGCTTTGAAGGTCTCAACCTTCCCGTCTACTCCTCTCTTTCTCTTGTAGATCCACTTACATCCAATGGCTTTCACACCATCGGGTGGTTCTACTATCTCCCAGACAAGATTAGAATCCATAGATTCTATCTCTGAATTCATCGCTCTTTGCCAAGATACCGCATCTCTATCTTGTTCAGTTACATTATTGCTATGAATCACAGCTTCCTCCCAAGGGAAACATAACAGCGAAAACCCAGCATCCTGAAAACAAATTTAATGGCGGTAGCTCCTCACTTACAACATCGTAGCAATCTATGCGCAAAGGATGTTTGTGACCTCGAAACAAAGAGTTTGAATGTAATAATTGGATATAAGCTACCATACTTTATTTTCAAACTTTTTAGCAAGTATCCTACTCGTGGGCTTGTGGTTCATCACATAGTCCTCCTCTAGAAATCTGGCATTCGTACTCACGATCACCTTCTGATCTCTAGGATTATAGAACAAACCACCCTTCGTTCCCTTAGGGTAGCCAACAAACAAGCGTACTTATGTATGAGATTCCAACTTACCAGCATCTCCCTTCAGCACATGTGCTAGACTACCCCAAATCCAAATATGTCTTAGACTAGGCTTTTGCCCAGTCCACAATTCTGTGGGAGTAGAGGGTACTGACTTAGATGGAACTAAGTTCAGAATGTGTGATGCCGTTTCTAGAGCAAACCCCCAGAACAAATCAGGTAACTCAGAATAACTCATCATCGATCTGACCATCTCCATAAGAGTCCTATTCCTTCGCTCCGCCACACCATTTTGCTGGGGTGTGCCAGGTGCGGACAATTGGGATTGAATCCCAGCCTCTGATAAGTAACTCCTAAACTCTCCCAAGAGGTACTCGCCACCACGATCAGATCATAGTGTCTTGATACTTTTACCTTGACGGTTCTCCACATCAGCCTTGAATTCTTTGAACCTGTCAAAGCATTCAGACTTGCGGCGCATCAAGTAAATGTATCCATACCTTGAATATTCATCTATAAAAGAGACAAAGTATTCAAAGCCACCTCTAGCCTGGATGGACATAGGACCGCACAAATCAGAATGAACCAATTCTAATACATCTTTGGCTCTATACCCCTTAGCCTTAAAAGGCCTCTTGGTCATCTTACCTTCCAAGCAAGACTCGCAGGTTGGGAGGTCTTCCACCACTAATAAACCCAAGGGTCCATCAGCTATCAACCTTTGAATTCTACTCAGGTTAATATGACCAAGTCTTAGGTGCCAAAGATATGTCTGGTTCATTTTCGAAGGTTCTTTTCTCTTATTAGACTTAGAAGATGAGTTATTCACTTCTATATGCATCGTGGGAGTTTTCAGTTCAAGAGTGTACAAATTGCCAACCAATGTACCAGAACAGATAATCTCCCTATTCCTTTTTATAACAACTTTGTCATTAAAAGAAACAGAATATCCATCCAGAAACAATTTAGAAACTGAAATTAGATTCTTTCTAAAAGTAGGTACATAAAGACAATTTATCAAAACCAAAACTTTATTCCTATCAAAAGATAAATAAACGTCTCCCACTGCAATAGCCGCCACCTTTGAAGCATTGCCCATGAAGACGGTAATCTCTCCCTCAGCTAGTCGTCGGGTTTCCTGGAACCCCTGCAAATTATTGCAGACTGTTGGTGCAGTGGGCACCAAAGTCGAACCGGTATTTTGATTATGGCAAAAGGCTCAATAGTTAAGGGTATATTTGTTATCTTACGAGCTCAATTAAGTGTGCAGAAATGCTAAAGTTGAGCGGAAGGTCTGCGACACCCGGTGGGAACCGAGGTGGTCGAACCTTGAGGAGAGGACTTCGGAGGAAGCGAGGCTACAAGGTAAGCTCGTGTGAAAGCGAAGCAAGGTCGTTAAGCGTAGATCCGACCCAATACCTCCAATGGAAGGTCTAGGTCGAGATCAGATGGTTAGAACCATCGTACTTTATATTTTAAGCTAACTTGTACTGCAGTCCAAAACCCTTTGACTACAGTCAACTGCTAGTCAAGTTCCAGCCTCGAGAAGAGCTCGAATTTCAAGGGGGTGAATTTGGACTTGACTCGTGTTTTGGTACAAAGGGTGATGTGGCATCAAGGTGGACATCCAAACCATCACCAAGCTTCCTTGTGGTGGACGCCCAAGATAAGGTGAGTTGGCACAAGATGGTTGGCTCCCATGATGTGGCACAAGTTGAATGGCTCCAACAAGTTGGCGCCCAAGGAGGTTGGAGGTGGCACAAGGTGGTTGGATGAAACACCTCATCCTCAAGTTGGCGCCCAAGGAGGTTGGAGGTGGCACAAGGTGGTTGGATGAAACACCTCATCCTTGAGTTGGCGCAAGAAGGTTGGAGGTGGCACAAGGTGGTTGGATGAAACACCTCATCCTTGAGTTAGGCGCAAAGGATGTGGATGAACAAGTCTTGGGGATAAGAACCTCACCTTGGACACTACCTATGTCTAAATTCATAGATCAATATCCATAAATAGACATGTTCAAGCCAAGCAAATAACAAGAATTCAAGAGCTCTCAACACGCCCGTGATGCGCCGCTACTACTACTCACATTTGCTCACGACGAAGTGCATCTTCTACTTATAAGAGTTGTCGGTATATTTATTTAAGTTCTACTTCTTTAAATTGTCTTTGTGCTTTAATCGTAACAAGGAAAGGGGAGTGTCCCTTTGCCTTGATTTCTTTTATGTCGTTGCTCCTACTTCCAACGAAGAGGAGTGGTTTTAGTGAATTGCCCTCCGTGCGTGATCAAGGATCACTAGTGGATTAGCAATCGAAGATTGTGAACCACGTAAAAATATCTTGTCTACTTTATATTTCCAGTGCATTCTCTACTTGCTTTTTACTTATTGCAAAAGTTTTTAACGACACCGTATCGCTATTCACCCCCCCCTCTAGCGACACTTTCGATCCAACAATTGGTATCAGAGCCGGGGGCGCTAAGATTCGGTGAAACCACCAATCTAGCTTTGTTTTTCTTTTTTTACAGATTTTTTATTTATTTATTTCTGTTTTCGTATAATTATTTCACTTGCTTATCTTCTCCTACATATAGAATTGCATTAGAGGCTTTAGGATCCGGATAAGGTTGTCCTTCGGGTTAGATCCCGAGTAAGGTTGTCCTCGAACTTCACGACATTCGCATTTGATTGTTTATTTCTTTTGCAAGTTACATTTTATATATCTTTTTACTTCCGATTACTAATCCAAGGCGAAAGTCTTGGAATATTCTTTCGTGTGTGTTTTGCAAGATTCTTTTAAATCGTTCTTCTTCTTGTTTTTAAATGGCCCATCTCGAAGGGTTTAGCACCGCCCTTGAGCCCCCGTTTTACAACGGTAATGACTTTCGTTATTGGAAGGGTCGGATGGAATGCTTTCTTAAAACCCAAATCGAGATGTGGATCGTAATCCAAACCGGTTTCACACTTCCTATTAATGAAGATGGTGAATCTTTGGGTTACGATCAATGGTCAAATTCCATGAAAAAACAAGTAGAAGCCGATGCCAAGGCAACTCAAATCTTGCAATGTGGGTTGTCCAAGGAAGAGCTCAACCGCGTCGACCCCTTCATCAGTGCAAAGGACTTATGGACCAAGCTAGTGGAACTACACGAAGGCACCGACGACACGAAGGTATGTAAAAGAGATTTACTTTTAAATAAATTGTATAACTTGAAAATGCAGGAAAACGAGACCGCAACTCAACTACATGCTCGTATCCAAGACATCATCAACCAACTCCATGCCATCGGACAAAAGGTCGAGAATCGCGACCTTATCAGGTATTCTCTTAACTCGTTTCCTAGGACCACCTTGTGGGCATCCATGGTCGATGCCTACAAGGTCTCCAAGGACCTTTCTAAAATTAGGTTAGGCGAATTGTTTTGAACTTGAATTACATGAGCAAACTAACGTGGTCCGGGCCGAGAAGAGTATTATTGCGTTAGTTCGAGTTCCAAGAAGAAGAAGCCCGCAAGCAAGCCACCCCGAAGGAAGAAGGCGAGTCCGAATCGGAAGTAGACTCGAAATAGAATCCGAACTAGTCAATCTAGTTAGGAAGATGATCAAGAGGCAACGACCAACAACTCAAGGTAAGCCTAAACCTAATTCAAATACTTCTAATTTTAGATGCTAAGAGTGCAACAGGTACTGTCACATCAATTCCGAGTGCCCAAAGCTAAAGAATAACGCATCAAAGACCAAGAAAGCGCTAAACGATACTTGGGAGGAGTTGTCGGAGGAAGAAGGCGATATCCAAGCTCTAATGGGCTTCGATCGAGCACGACTAAACCAAGAAGAGTCCGAGTCCGAATCCGGCGATGAGCTTCCATTCAAGACAAGCCACTGATCCGCATCCGGTTCAAAAGAATCATTAAGGGTAAGTCGGTCGTTACTTAATACTTTGTATGGTGCAATTAAATTTTTAAATAAGAAACTAGCTAAGTCCGAGTCCAAGGTCGAGACCCTAATTGAGGAGGTTAACCTTCTCAAACATGAGGTTTCCCTAACCTCTTCGACTACTCGTATTCAAGAGGAGGACTCAACTCAAGTTGAAAAGCTTGAAGTTGAGAACTCGCTTTTGAAAACACAAGTCGAAGACCTTAGGAACACGTTGGAAAGGTTCACTTTGGGATCCAAGTGACTTGACCTCTTACTTGGATCACAAAGGGCCGTGTACAACAAGGCCGGACTCGGGTTTAACTCAAATACAACCAATAAGTCATATATGTCTATAGTAAACCAACATAAGAAAAATGTCCAAGCATGGGTCCCTAAGACCACTTTGATTTCAACTTTAGGATCTAACATGTATTGGGTTCATGGACCAAATTCACTATGTGAATAGACCCACTCGATTCAATGGTCCAGGGGGAGCCAATACAAAATGTATTTTTGTTAAGTCTTAGAAATTGCATGCTTAGTTTTTCCTTTATTTTTAGAATGGTTAGATAGGACTCATAACCAACTAAAATCCTGCGAAAAGATTGAGCCTCGGGGAGCCTCTTTTCAAAAATAACTAGTTAGACCAAGACGTAGTCTCAAGTAAGTCGAGTTATCAATTTCTTGAAATTAGCTTTGTCTAAGGAAGTGGTCGTTGTTCCGATCAAAGAAGGCCTCTGTGCCTCGCCACGACCTGGAAGCTAATCTCTTGAAAAGATTACTTGATGAGCTTAGACTAAATCCGAATCTAACCTAATGTTGGTTAATTTAAATTCATTAAAATTAATCAAGTAAAATTGAAAGTCATCTCACAATAACACATAGGAATAACATGTTTTGATCATGTAGATATTGGTGAGATGATTTAGGTTTAAAAACTTACAAACAACCCTTTAGTAATTCCAATATCCGATCCAACTACCTTATGTGTAGGATCAATGGATGTTGGCTGGTTGCTCCGACACATGACCGGGGATCAACTCAAATTTTCGGTTACGATTCAAACGACAAGGATCGGTAGCCTTCGAATAACGGCAAGCTCAAAATCATCGGATCAGGTGATATTGAGCTCAACTCTAACTTTACAATTCAAAATGTCTTATTAGTAGAAAACTTTCAATATAATTTACTTAGTGTAAGCCAATTGTGTGATAACAATTATAAGGTCATATTTCTAGAAAATGAATGCGTAATCAAAATAAATGCAACATCTAAAATAATACTTAAAGGAACTAGGAGTAGCAACATCTACACAATAAATTTACCCAACTCCTCAACCAAGTGTCTTATGACACAAGAAGAGGAATCTTGGTTATGGCAATCAAGACTGGACACTGCACCCAAGACTCGGCCCACAAGATGAGTCAGTGGCTTGGTTATAGGTTTGCCTAAACTAAACAACTTGGATAATAAAATATGTAATGCTTGTCAACAAGGTAAACAATCTAGGACACAACATCAATTAACTAATCAAGAACGAACCAAAAGTGTTCTTGAGCTCCTACACATGGATCTATTTGATTCACATGGAGCTAAGTCACTCAATGGTAGTCAATTTTGCTTAGTCATAATTGACGACTATTCTAGATTTACTTGGGTTAGGTTTATCAAACATAAAAATGATACCCTAGACCAACTAATCAATCTTTGTAGGTTAATCGAAAATCAAAAGAACCTTAAGATTAAAAGACTTAGAAGCGATCATGGTGGTGAATTGAAAACCACAGTTTACAGATTGTAACCTAAACGGATACCACCATGAGTTTTCATGTCCTAGAACCCCACAACAAAATGGGTTAGTCGAGCGGAAAAATAGAACCCTACAAGAAGCCGCTAGGACAATGTTAAACGAGTATAACCTACCCGATAGATTTTGGGGCAGAGGCCGTTAGTACGGCTTGCTATGTCCAAAATAGGATCCTTATGGTAAAGAGGCACCAAAAGACCTCAGACGATTTATCACGATAAAATACCGAACATCAAGTACTTTAGGTATTTGGATGCAAGGTACATATCTTAAACACTAAGGATTACCTAGGGAAATTCAAATCCAAAACCTCTCGAACCTTTCTAGGATACTCAACCACCAAGAGAGCTTATAGGGTATACAATCACGACACTCTTAGAGTCGAAGAAACCATTAATATAGTTTTCGACGAAGGACACGAACCCGCTCAATCCTTAACAAAACCAACTAGCAAATCAACTTATAGAACCCGACTCGATCTTGAACTTGAATCTCGCCCTAACCCAAGTCATCCTATCGACCAAGTGATAGATGACTCTAACCCAAGTCAAACTAGAACTCACCCAAGTCATCCTATCGACCAAGTGATAGATGACCCTAACCCGAGTCACACTAAGACTCAAACAAATCATCCTATCAATCAAGTTATAGGTGATCCAAATTTAGGGTTCGAACTAGAGCTTCATCGAAACCTTAGTCAAATCTCGTTAATTTCCAAAATCGAACCCAAAACTATTGAACAAGCACTTCTTGATCCCGATCGGATTATTGCTATGCAAGAAGAGCTAGCTCAATTCACTAGAAATGAAGTCCGGGAATTAGTACCACCACCTAAAGAAAAATCAATTATTGGAACAAGGTGGGTATTTCAAATAAACTTGATGATAAAGGTGAAGTAGTTAGAAATAAAGCTAGGTTAGTCGCAAAAGGGTTTAGTCAAGTCGAAGGTTTAGATTACGATGAGACCTACGCCCCGTAGCGGACTAGAGTCCATCCGAATGTTGTTAGCATATGCACATCGAGGTTTTAAATTGTTTCAAATGGATGTCAAGTCAGCATTTTTGAATGGATACATTAAGGAAGAAGTTTACGCTACCAACCTCCGGATTCAAAATCTAGATAAACTGACCATGTCCTTAGACTTAAGAAAGCCCTATATGGACTCAAACAAGCCCCAAGAGCTTGGTACGAAAGGCTTTCGATCTATCTTAAGTCCAAAGGATTCAACCAAGGTTTAGTCAACCCAACCTTATTCGTTAAAACCGTAGGAAAAGAAATCTTTATAGCCCAAATCTATGTAGATGATATAATTTTTGGAACTACCAACTCGATCCTGCTAAACGAATTCATCTCACTTATGGAAAGTGAATTTGAAATGAATTTAGTGGGAGAGTTAAGTTTCTTCTTAGGTTTACAAATTAAACAAACTAAAGATGGAATATATTTACATCAACAAAAATATACTAAGGACTTAATAAATCGATTTGGAATGCAAGATGCTAAAATAATCAATACACCTATGGCAACTAATGTTAATATAAACGAAGATGTAGAAGGAAAACCCGTTGACCTAAAATACTATAGGAGCACAATAGGAAGTCTCCTATACTTAACCGCGAGCCGACCCGACATTTTATTCGCGGTAAGTATGTGCGCAAGGTTACAAACCTGTGCCAAGGAGTCTCACCTAACCCTAGTCAAGCGTATCCTTAGATATCTAAAGGGCACGCTAAACGAGGTATTACCCTAGATCTACCGAGTTTAATCTAATCGGCTACTCCGACTCGACTATGCGGTAGTAAACTCGATAGAAAGAGCACGAGTGGTTGTTGTCAAATCTCGAGTCTAGTAAGTTGGTGCGAGGAAGCAAAGATTGCGTTGCCTTATCTACCACCGAAGCCGAATACGTTGCGATGGGTGAGTGTGTCTCTCAGCTCCTGTGGATGAAGCACACTCTCCAAGACTTTAGCATAATCTTTAACAACATTAAAACCTACATAGATAACATTAGTTCAATTAACTTAACTAAAAATCCAATATGTCATTCTAGGACAAAACATATAGAAGTTAAACACCACTTCATTAGGGAACATGTAACTAATGGAACTATACAACTAGAGTATGTTGAGTCCAAATCAAACCTAGGACATCTTCACCAAACCACTACCCGAAGCGAATTTAGTTTATTAAGACGAAAGTTAGGTATGTGCGTAATAGAGTAGGATTTAAATTTTTCTATATATGTACTCTACTTTTGCTTCTTTTATGAAATTAGCCTAAGTCTTACCTTAGAAATCATATACCTATAGATTTAAGGAGCCAACACATCTCACAACACATAGGACTAATGTGTTTGTGTACTTAGCCAATGAGCGTGAGATGTTAGGACCTTACTCTGGTTCCAGATGTAGATTCGGCATCGACATGAACCATGGAGTATAATTATTTAAAATTAATCAACTCCTTCAAGACTTATTGATCATTCTATATCAATCAAGTCCAACCGGAGTTGTACATTTTAGATGAACATATTTTCAAGCTTATTATTATTTAAAAAAAAAAATATATTTATATTGGGAACTTGCTTGGACTTACAAACCTTAAAATATATTTACAAACTTTTTGAGTTAAGGCAAAAGGGGGAGAAAGTCACAAAAGTAAGGAAGAAAGTAAACAAAATTATTACCTTTTATATTAAGTAATTCCGTCTACTTAAGCAACTATTAAGGGGGAGTAAAAATTATTTTTCAAGAACTCACCTTCGGTCAAGGGGGAGGTTACCTCAAAGGGGAGAACTTGAAACAATAATATTTCTCACTCATGCTTAATCTTTATGCTAGCTCACTCATGCTTAATCTTTATGCTAGCTCATTCATACTTAATCATTATGCTAGCTCATTCATATTTAATCATTATGCTAGCTCATTCATATTTAATCTTTATGCTAGCTCATTCATATTTAATCTTTATGCTAGCTCATTCATGCTTAATCATTATGCTAGCTCATTCATATTTAATCTTTATGCTAGCTCATTCATGCTTAATCATTATGCTAGCTTACTGTTATGCTTAATTTTTCCTTAACTTTTGTGTCGGTTTGCCATGAATCAAAAAGGGGGAGATTGTTGGTGCAGTGGGCACCAAAGTCGAACCGGTATTTTGATTATGGCAAAAGGCTCAATAGTTAAGGGTATATTTGTTATCTTACGAGCTCAATTAAGTGTGCGTAAATGCTAAAGTTGAGCGGAAGGTGCGACACCCGGTGGGAACCGAGGTGGTCAACGCGCGAGAGGACTTGGAGGAAGCCGAGGTTCTCGGGTGAAGACCGTAAGCGAGGCTACAAGGTAAGCTCGTGTGAAAGCGAAGCAAGGTCGTTAAGCGTAGATCCGACCCAATACCTCCAATGGAATGTCTAGGTCGAGATCAGATGGTTAGAACCATCGATTTTATATTTTAAAAACCCTTTGACTATGGTCCAATCGCTGCTCAGTCAAGTTCGACCTCGAAGAGCTCGAATTTCAAGGGGGTGAATTTGGACTTGACTCGTGTTTTGGTACAAAGGGTGATGTGGCATCAAGGTGGACATCCAAACCATCACCAAGCTTCCTTGTGGTGGACGCCAAGATAAGGTGAGTTGGCACAAGATGGTTGGCTCCCATGATGTGGCACAAGTTGAATGGCTCCAACAAGTTGGCGCCCAAGGAGGTTGGAGGTGGCACAAGGTGGTTGGATGAAACACCTCATCCTCAAGTTGGCGCCCAAGGAGGTTGGAGGTGGCACAAGGTGGTTGGATGAAACACCTCATCCTTGAGTTGGCGCCCAAGGAGGTTGGAGGAGGCACAAGGTGGTTGGATGAAACACCTCATCCTTGAGTTGGCGCAAAGGATGTGGATGAACAAGTCTTGGGGGATAAGAACCTCACCTTGGACACTACCTATGTCTAAATTCATAGATCAATATCCATAAATAGACATGTTCAAGCCAAGCAAATAACAAGAATTCAAGAGCTCTCAACACGCCGTCGTAACGCCGCTACTACTACTCACATTTGCTACGACGAAGTGCCGCCGACAACGAAAGCTACATCTTCTACTTATAAGAGTTGTCGGTATATTTATTTAAGTTCTACTTCTTTAAATTGTCTTTGTGCTTTAATCGTAACAAGGAAAGGGGGAGTGTCCCTTTGCCTTGATTTCTTTTTGTAATCGTTGCTCCTACTTCCAACGAAGAGGAGTGGTTTTAGTGAATTGCCCTCCGTACGTGATCAAGGATCACTAGGGCCGTGGATTAGCAATCGAAAGATTGTGAACCACGTAAAAATATCTTATCTACTTTATATTTCCGCTGTGCATTCTCTACTTGCTTTTTACTTATTGCAAAAGTTTTTAACGACACCGTATCGCTATTCACCCCCCCTCTAGCGACACTTTCGATCCAACACAGACATGATCAGTGGCTCCTGTATCTACACACCATGTACTGGTAGATAACACCGCTAAACATATTTCAACAACTAAACAAGAAGATATACCTTTGTTCTTTCGGCGAGGACAGTCCGCCTTCCAATGTTCAGTCTGCTTGCAAGTGAAGCACTTGCCTTTTGGCTTCTTCACTCCTGCCTGAGGTCCTGCTGCCACTTTCTTTACTCCACCTTGCTTCTTCTTCTTCTTCCCTTTCGGTTTAGAAGAAGAAACCTTTTGAGCAACCATGGCTTGAGCGCTTTGACGAAAAAGCCCCTCTGCCGCCTGGAGTTCTGTCAGAAGCTCCGCCAACGAATACAACCTCTTGTTCATATTGTAGTTGAGGCAGAACTGCTCAAAACTCCTAGGCAGAGACTGGAGAATGATATCGACCTAGGTTTCCCCATCGATATCAGCTCCGAGGACTTCCATCTCATTCAGATGAGCCATCATCTTGAGAACATGGTCCCTGACGGGTGTTCCCTCGATCATGGTGGTCGTCATCAAGTTCCTCATAGCCTCCTGTTTGGCCACCCTACTCTGATGTCCGAAAAGTTTCTTGAGATTGAGCATCATGTCATAAGCCGTGGCCATGGCCTGATGCTGATGTTGCTGCACATTTGACATAGATGCCAAAATGTAACACCGCGCCATCTCATCTGCCTTGATCCATTTCTTATAACTCTCTTTCTCCTTTTCATCAGAGTCATCGGTGGGCTTAGGAGGACAGACCTCGAAGAGTACAAATTTGTACTCCTCTACAGTTAAGACAATATCCAAATTTCTTTTCCAATCAATATAATTTGTTCCAGTAAGTTTGTTTTCTTTTAATATCACAGCAAGTGGGTTAAAAGCCATTTGAAAAAAACCTAAGAATCACAATGATCAAAATATTTGATTTCAAATATCATTAATTCCTCAAACAATAAAATTTCGAAATCAACCAACACCTCAAAACACCGAGAATATCGCATGCCACGATAGTGTTGACGTATACAAATTCTACATTTGTAAGAGGAGGTTTAACCCTTTAATTTTATTATCTTGCCAACCTTACTTTTTGACAAATAAAATTAATAGTTGGTTCCTCTTTGGCCCTACAAATAAAAGCAGTGGCTCCGATGGGGAGGATACTTTTTATTTGCATCTAAGTGTGCACCATTATACGATACTAAGGGAATTATCTCAGATTATATGCCTCACCGATGGGGAAGTACACACGCTCCTAAATAATTTCCTATAACCATTATTTGACCTAGTGATCCGCAAACAAACTCATCCGATGGGGAGGAAGGCACTCAGAGCCGACGTGCAAGTTTGTTGCATCACACGTCAAATTGTAATGGAGGCCGTAGGAATTAATTAAAATGTCCCTCTCCCACTTAGTAAATTGACAGTGAGGAATTTTCAAGCACACACAACATGCATATAAAACAAATCAGCAATAAATATGGAAAAAATCAGAATTTTTCCAACTATTATGGCATTGTTCTCCAATATGCGTCCCGTCGTGTCGCCACCTTGTCCGCTCCACCTTTTCCCGTGCGTAAGTCACCAAAGAGATCCGAGCCAAGATAAACTATTTTAATTTACATCCATCGATCCTATACTCCACGAAGGAGTGTACAAATAATCTAGATCGAAAGTAAACTAAAATGAGTGGTTAAACAATGCCATATTTAATTACAAAAATTAAATACTAATTTATCCTCGTTAACCCTGAGGATTCAAATATTATACAATCACACACACATGCAATCACATACACACATGTATAGCCATAATAGTTGGAACTTATGCCTGCAACCAAAAAGTTATCCTACGCACATCCTACTATCATCCGGCATACACAATATATGATAAGTGCATGAAAGTAACCGAATCCAAAACACACAAAATCGGAAACTGTAGCTCTGATACCATTTGTAGGCATTGCTCGGAGGCTCGTTGGCTCCCATGTCCCCGGATTAAAATTTTCACTAATGAAAACTAATCCAGATGGGATGAGTTTTCTAAGCTCAACCATTTCGTCGTCGTGCTAACAACTTGAGCAATCGCTTGAACAAACTAGTTATTCAAGCAACTAAACTCTTCTAGTCAGTTAGCCGTGGAAGAGACGACGGACGGATCGTCGGTTTTTGTGTTTATCTTCGGGGTCCATGATTATACAAATACATATGGATGTAGACTTGTATAATCAACACATACAAACATAATAATAAGAACATGCAAAGATCAATAATAAAACTTGTAAAACTTTTATACCTCTCAATCTTCTATCGTATGTCCCAACCTCCTTATAGATTTTGTGTGGGCGAAGATCCTCCACAAGTTGAAGCTTCCTAGATCTTCTTCAATCGAAAGAAAGAAGAACTCTCCTTCCCTTCTTGCTTGAGCCAACCACCAAGCCACAAAGGCTTGATGCCGCCGGCCCCAAGAATAGAGAGAACAAGATGACCAACCAAGGAACCGAACAAGGGAACAATCCCTAGCTCCTTTGTGTCGCCGGCCAAGAGGAAAAGAAGAGGAGAAGAGGAATAGGTTGAGCGCCGACCAAGGTAGAGGGAAAAGAGATAGGTGCCGGTAACACCCTAGGAAGAAGAAGAGAACCTCTCCTATAGTTGCCGCCCACTTCACCTTCCAAATCCTAGCCGCCCAACCAAACCCTAACTTTCCTAGGGTTTCTTGCCGCCCAAGCCAATGATAGGCAAAACCCTAATCTCCAAAAACCATTAACCAACCTCTTTTGCCGCCCACCTTAAGCCCCCTTTTATAGAGTTAGGCTTAAGCCTTGTTTTAATCTCCACCGTTGGTTCTAGGGATTTAATCTCAACCGTCAGATCTAGAGATTTAATCTCAACCGTCGGATCTAGAGATTTAATCTCCACCATCAGATCTAGGGATTTAATCTCAACCGTCAGATCTAGAGATTTAATCTCAACCGTCGGATCTAGAGATTTAATCTCCACCGTCAGATCTAGGGATTTAATCTCAACCGTCGGACCTAGAGATTTAATCTCAACCGTCGGATCTAGAGATTTAATCTCAAGTCCGTATTGCTGATTTAATCTCCAAAATCCCGGATCTGATTTTATTTTCCATCAGTTGGATCTAGGGTGAGGATTATATTAGGCTACGATAGGGACCATGAGGAGGAGTTGGATCTTGGCCACCCGATGGATCGGAACCACACAAACTTGATCCATCAATGATGTTCCATTCCACTAGAGGATCCTCATTGAATTACCTCACCAACCCCCATAAATTAATTTGGGCTCCATACATTATTTGTACATCCATCTCCCCGTGTTTAAGATATCGAATGTCCGTCAATTAATTGATTTACTGACCATCAATCAATTAACATCTAACTTCTCGAGTAGTACCACTCAACCTTATCATCATGTTGACTAAGTCAACCTGCAGGGTTTACATGATGAACCTTATGAGCTCCTCAAGGGGACATCATCAACCTAATATATAGGACACAATTTCCTCCTATAATCAACGGCACACCATGTAAATAATATCATTTCCCAACTTACCGGGCATATTGATTTAATCCATTTAAATCTCACCCTTTGGTAAATCAAAGAAATAAATACTAAGTACATGTGCCCGTTATAATATTGAGATTAAGAGCATGTACAACATAATATCCGAGGTCTGATTCAATTATGTAGTCAGCAATAAATTGAATCACCTCTATGTCGGTCCTGCTCAATACATCTAAGTGTACTAGTGTAACTCTATGTTCAAGACAATGCAATATCAAGCTACACTACAACCATGACAATGGTTTGTCCAAAACCATCTTAGTTGTGAGCCTCTACTTATATTCTACAAGGGACTGATAACATAATCTTCTGTGCCACACCAAGCACCATGTTATCTACAATGTAAAGTATTAGACAATATGCACACATATAATAAATATAAAGTGCAAACAATGATCATGTGATTCTTATTTCAAAATAAAAATGTTCATACAAAAGAGCTAGGCTTTCAGTATACATCCCAACAACAATGACCACAAGTGCACCACACACAAACAATAAAAACAAGCACAATCCTCGCTAGGAATGAAAAAAAATCATCTCAATCTATCAACACAGAATCCAACACCAAGTAGTAACCACATGCAATTAAATAATCCATTCATGACAATAAATCCCAAAATTCAATAATCAAATTTAACTAGCTTTCACGACTTCTAAGAAGATATAAAGGATGCATAGGAAATTTATTTCAAAGCACGACAAAACAAAAACTTGACAACTGAAATATAATAACTAAAACAAAAACAACTGAAGTAAAAGAAATGTATGTACAAAGAAAAGAAAAGAAGATGAGATGAAGCAAACTCCCCTGAGGTCCTAGCGGTTGAAGAAAATTCAGTAGAAGAAGTTACGCAGGGCGTGGAGTGCTCCGAAAGAAATCCCTTCTCGGTGGTTGAAGAAGATTCATCTTTAGCATCCACACTGGGAGTGGGATGGACTGAATGGGGGTGAGCGCTTTCATGGTGTAATCAGGACAGTTCCATGCTGCTCCCTTTGATATGATCGCCTCATCATATGTAATCTCTGGTGGTCGGAGGCAATTCAAAAAAAGTGTCCAACCTTGGGGTTGAATTATTGCATTTCCTGTCACGGCCTATATCAGCAAAATTCTTGGAGTCTTCAATTGTGGTGGGAGTGTCCAGTATGGGAGAAAAACTCAGCTATCCATCACTCCTTGGTCAGGCTTATCGAGTGGTTGCATAGCTGAACATAAAAATTCTGTAGGCACTGTCTCCTCTTCAACATCATCTGCAATAAAACTATAAATAAGAGTAGCTAGAAACTCACTAACACCATCCTCAATCAATTTTCCTGACCCTGCTTCCACCGCAGATATCTCAATATCAGTGGCACAAATAGCATCACAAAGTGAATCCAAGCCACTAGTATCATCATCCACTTCATCTACTACAACAACAACTTCATCTACAAATTCACATCCATCAGTATCTGCAATAACATCACAACACAAAGATTCATAGGAGTCATGTGGAGCAGCTGAATCATAGACACGCCTATCACTCACTCCACAATCCATCTCCCTAAGCGCTTCGATATCCATAGAAATGGTCTCTAACGGAGGCTGAAAGGAATCCTATGTTTGTATCTGATAGATGGATGATGTAATTTGATCTTGCTAGATTTGTAAATTTTGTATTCTTTCTTGTTGTTGCTGATGACTATCGCTCATTTTTTACTGATGTTGTTGTAGTAATATTATTAGTTGCAAGAGCTTTTCTAGTGTATTTTCTTGACTAGGAGCAAGGGTTTCTTCATCATAGTCTTGGTATGAATTGTTGTATTGAGGTTGAGAAATGTTTTGCGGTGTGTTTCCATACTCGAACTTTGAATGATCCATCCAACCATAATTATAGGTATTTAAAAATGATTCATATCTATCTTTTTGTTGAGGCTGGAAGTACTCATGCTGCTCTGAAATTTGTTGGGACTGATAATACTAAATTGAAGGATTTTCCCAATCATAACTATAAGAACTAGGAGCTCGATCATATACGTCCTGATATTATAGTGGGTAACTTTGAGGCTCAATAGGAAATACACTCTGTTGATCACTTTGGTTTGAATAGTAAGCCTGATTGAAATCTCCAAATCATTGATAAAAAGGATCCATGTTTAAAGAAATTTTCTGTTCTTTACTGAAATACTAACAAACAATATCAAAAGACACAGAAAATAGACATGACCAAGTACATAGATATACAAAAAATAAAAGAATGCATCCCTAAACAAAAATTTTGAATTTTGATCCTTTTTTATTTTTTTTAGAAAAATAGACAAACAATCCTAAGTCTATCAAACATCATTACACTCTCCGGCAACGACGCCAAAATTTGATAACGATTTCTTTATCATGGTACCATTACAAATTAATTACCAATCCCTCTCTATGCTAATATAGCATAGTGAACGACCCAGATCGTTTTCCAACGAGCGTAATCGACAGAATAGTAGTCTTAGGATTGCTAATTATTGCTTTGGATTTTCTATTTTAAATGGGGGTTTGGAATTTAATAGGCTAATTCTATTGAATGAAAGACAATGCAAGTAATTATAACTCTAATCTAACTAAACTATAATTGTGATGAAATTAAAGGAAAGATAAACTAAGCATCCTAATCAACTTGCATCTAATCAAGGAACATAAACTTAAACATTCAACTGAAATGATAATCGTGAGACATTAAACTAACTAACTGCAATCACTACAACCTAATTACTGAAAGAGACATTTCATCAAACACTATGTAAGCATGAAAGAAATCAAACCAAGTACGTTGCAATTCTAAACATGGAAGATAAATCTACTACAACCATTAAACAAATTAAAGTAAAGAACAATCAACACATCAACACATGGTAAAAAAATTATTGTCCAAAATTTGCTAGAGAAGTTGTGATGAAGAACAAAGCTGCCGGATGAAGAGAAATGGACTGCAGAAGCTATGTAGATGCTGTTTGGCCAGACTGAAGCTCCTCTTCAGGCGGAGGTGTAGTAGAGCTATAAATTGGGAGGAAGCTCGAGGGGAAGTGCTGGCCGGAGCTGGATGATGTTGCTGGCATTGAATCGAGGCAAAAGAAAGAGCTGTGGTGCGGGCCAGTGGTAGGTAGAGAAGGTGATGGAGGAGACCATCGTCGGCCTTGGCGGAAGAAGTGGACGACCGAGCTCGGCGGAAGGAATGGTGGAGGAAATCGTGTTGAAGGAGAAGGCCGATTGGAAAAAATCTACTCAAGCTTAATTAACCCAAATCCTTGATCTTATCCAACGACTGAAATTGCTCCAATCTCCTATGGACGGATCTGATCAATCTAAATGGACGATCATGATCAGCTTGATCTAGGTAAAAGGTTGAGATGAATAGATCTAAGTGTATGGTTCAGATCTCTCCAAATCTAGATGGATGACTCAAAATCGATCAAATCTCATCAGACGGTCAGAATTGAACAAATCTGAACCCTTTGATTAAACTACTTCTGATCTTGATGAAGGGCTCAGATTAATCCAGCTTGAAATTCCCTTTATGACCCTAGATGAAGCCATATTTGATCTAACTCGAGTCTAGTCCATTGGCTCATCTCGATCTCTTGCAAATAAGATATACAATTTGCATATAAGTCCACAAATTTAGGAGAATTTACAATAAGGTCCAAAATAAATCCTAACTCGTAAAACATGTTAAGAATCAACAATTAACCACAAGAGAGGATTAAAAACATCGAAATTAAGGACCAAAATAATATACTAAAATGTTCCCCGGAGTTCTATGACATAAACAACGTATTGTGAAGATTGGAGATCGGCTACAAGGACGCCAATTCCAACAAGCTGGATATCCTCTTGAGGGAGCTTCCTTAGAATTTTTAGATATGTAGAAAATCATTAATGAGATCTCCGATGATATACTCGAGGACTAATATACTTTATCTTTAATTCCATATAATGAAACTCTTTTGAAAAATGAATGCCATATTTTCCTCTTTTGAGCTGAAGTAGATATTATCTTTATATAGTATCTTTCTGCGATGGAGTAAATAATATCTTCTACTGAAAATATTTAATGTCATCAATTCAGAAATAAAAAGACCTCGACCAGAGATCTAAAAGGTGTTGTCGAAGAATACCTGATTCTGAGATAAAAGGACTCAATGCTGAGGAACATCAAGGGAATCACTGAAGGATGACTTAGTCTGAGACTAAGGAAATAAAAATAGGACACCTTGGTCCAAGACTGGTGAAAGAGTTGCTGAGAGACACCTTGACCCAAGACCAGAGGTAATAGACATTGTTGATGGATGCCTTGGTCCAATACTAGAAGGAATAGACTATGCTGATGGACGCCTTAGTCTGAGACCGAAGAGAATAGACAATGCTGATGGATGCCTCAATTTGAGACTAGAGGAAATAGACATTGCTGATGGATGCCTCGGTCTGAGACCAGAGGGAATATACATTGCTGATGGATGTCTCAGTTTGACACCAGAGGGAATAGACATTGCTGATGGATGCCCCAATCCAAGACCAGAGTGAATATGTTGGTGCAAGGGCATCAGTTAATCGAACCTTGATTTTGATAATGACAAAGATTCAAAGTTAAGCTATTTTGTTGTCTCATGTGCTATGCTAAGTGTGCAGGTAATGTATTAGGTTTTGCTAAGGTCAACGACACCAGGATAATGTTGGATCGATGCGGTTCGCTAGAGGGGGGGGGGTGAATAGCGATAAAAACTTTTTCTCGTTTCTTTCGTTAAAACTCGAGAGCAAATTAATTGCAGCGGAAATGTAAAGTAAATAGAGACAAATAGGTTTTACTTGGTTCGTAGCCTTTGGCTACTACTCCAAGGCCCTAATGGTCCTTGACCACGCACGAAGGGCAAATACTAAACGAACTCCCTCTCGATGGAGATAGGAGTTAAACGAATACAGAAACTCGAGAAAGACTCAAGGTAGAGGGACACTCCTCCTCTCCTTGATATGATTTAAAGCTTGAAATAAAAACAACTTATACAAATTTAAAGATTATACCGACGACTTCAAAGATTGGAGGTTGAAGCTCTAGTCGTCGTCTCGGCAGCGCTTCGTCGTAGGGATGTCGGAGAGTTGGAGCGTATCGGAAGCACTTGGAAGCTTTTCAAATTCATGAAAAACCCTAGGTTTGGCCCTCCTTTTATAGCCTTTAAGCCCCTCATCGAATGAGTCTTTAGCCAATCACAAATGGGCACAAATCCCCTTAAAAAATGGTGATAACTCTTGACTGCTCGAGGCTGATCCTTTGACCAGCAGTCGACTGATGGCCATCACCAGTCGATTGATGGCAGCATCAGTCGAGTGCTAGCCGTAGTCACTCGACTGATGGACGGCAGTCGAGTCCTTCAGATTGGCAGTCGACTAATGCTGGCTGCAAGGCAAAGTTAGCTTAAGGAAAACATTATTTCGACGGTCGTCGACCGTCCGATCTCGACCTAGACCATCTATAAGAAGTCTTTGTTGGGAGATCGGTTGACCGGCTAGAGGGGGGTGAATAGCCCTCGTTCGTTGGATGTCGTATTTTGTTCGTTCTCGTGTGCTCGTCTACAATTGTCGTTAATATACGCAGCGGAATAACAATAGAAATAACAATAATACTAACAACAATACAAGCACACCAAATACGCAAGCATATACGTGGTTCGGAACCGAATGGTTCCTACTCCACGGGCGAGCTCCTCGAGCTCTAGAGATGCACACGGCAATACTCAAACTCCTTATCGACTACACGTCGGAGGTGGAGAAACCTCTCACAAGCAATTACAACAGTAATATACAAATACAAACAAGAATACAAATACAATACAAAAGAAACACTTTTCACCGATTGCTTTTGATCACTTGTTTGTTGCTTGCTTTGTTTGGCTCTTGAAGGACTGGAATGCAGCAGCAATTCCCCTCCAATAGCTCCACAAAAACCATGGCGAAATCCTCCAACTCGAGCTCCATTTATAACCTGCATCAAGCTGTTTTCGCGCCCATCAGTCGACTGATCGTGACCATCAGTCGACTGATATCGTTGCCGTTGTCTCACAACGGCCGGATCCACGTCGGACAAGTTCCAACGGATCACACATCAGTCGACTGATGGCACCCATCAGTCGACTGATCATCCATCAGTCGAGTGCTGGCGAGCTCGACTCCATTCGTACTGCGCGGTGTCATCGATCATTGCCGTCCCTGGCGGTCGGTAGTCATCCATCGATCATTGCCCTCCTCGGCGGTCGATCGGCCGATCTACGGTTCAGTCGAACACCGGTCGAACCTATTCGACCTAGAAGCGATCGGCCAGCACCTATACCGATCGTGATGTCGGCTAAAACCTCAAACATTACCATGTTTGAGCCTCCGACATCGATCTTAGCCACTTGGCCAAGTCCACGGAGTTCCCCAGAGCTCTCTTCCCTCGACCTCGTCCCTCGGATGCATGGCGCTGCGGCCGCAACGCCATCCTTCGGCGTCTCATGCCCTAGAAGTATGCTTCCTTTGGGCTCACTCCCTTCGCCGCTCCCGTCCGGCGGTCCCTCGGATGCACCAAGCGCACGGCTTCGCAATGCCATCCTTCACCGACTCAAGGACCTCGAGCCTAGTGAACTTACCAAGTCCTCAAGACTTCCCAAATGCACCAAGCGCCGCCCGCAATGGCATTTCTCACCAAGCACCAGCGCCGCGGCTCGCAATGCTTTGGATTTCCCATGCCAAGCACAGCGCACGGCTAATGCTCTTTGGACTTCCCATGCCAACCCCATGTTGGACTTTCCCACACCAAGCTCCATGCTTGGATTTTCCCACCAAGCACCAAGCACGGCCGCAATGCTTTGGACTTTCCCACACCAAGCTCCATGCTAGGATTTTACATGCCAACTCCATTTTGGACTTCCCCATGACAATCCCATGTCATGAGTTTTGTCTATCATCAAAATACCATCGGGAGTCTACCTGGGACGATTGCACCAACAATCTTCCAACAATCTCCCCCTTTTTGATGATTGACAAAACTACCATCTCAAGTCTACCAATTCTCCCATATTGGCAATTCTCATATCCCAATGAGAATTCCAACGAACCCTAATTGGTAACTTGGTAACTTCTCCTTTTGACATTACATCAAAAGGTCCTCCCCAAGGGTATGAATGTCTCATATCCCAATGAGATCTTACAATCTCTCCCTTGGAGGAACACATGCCTACAATCTTCCAAGTGATCCCATATCACTTAAAGAGAGGCACCCAATTTCCTCCCATGAGGAAATACAAATCCATCCTCCCATGATGGATTCCTCCCCCTAGAGGCTTGCTCCCCCTTGACCATTGCACCAACAATGTCCTTGGAGTGTCCCTAAGCCAATAGGAACATTTACCAATCAAAATTAAGGCAAAGTTCAACAATGAACTTTCTTCCACCTTAAAATTGATACTCACCCTCAACCCAACTCCTAATCCATATCCAATGGATTTCCACCCTCTCTAATGCTATCCCAAGCATATCCTAGGGTTAGGAGTGGTTAGGGGACCTTAACCTATGAACATGGGCCTAATTATCAAGATTTGCGAAATCGGCTTGTGCGGTCGACTCTGTCGGATAACGATCATTGGGCTTACCATCATCATCGCCGCCTGGCAGCGATCGGTGATAACTGAATTTTCAGTTTTTCAGATTTCAGAAATGAATTTCCGAAATCCATAAGTAAATATACATACATAGATAAATCTTGAAATTTGGTATGCATAATACTTATTACAATCATTATGGGTGAAAATTATTGGAAAATTATTTTACCCATTAAATTAGGAGATTGATACAAAGTTCAAAACTTTAGAAAAGCTTCAATAAAGAGCCATCTTTGTATCATCCCATTCAATGGTGATAGCTATCACAAGATAGTCTTCACCAAGGTTTTGCAAAATGTTTTCAAAAAGTTTTCAAAACCTTTAATTTCATTTTCCTAAACATCTCACTAATATCTAGATTTGTAAAACACATTCAAGGCAATTAACATAGTGAGATGTGGGTTTTTGTTCTTTTCTTGGTCTCATGCATATATCTAGGCAATATTTATTTGATTCCCATCAAATTGTGCCATAGTCCTTGAATTCATTTTATTATGCATGATGATTATGACATAGATATGATTTAGATAAAAACATATGCCAATATCATGATGTCATGGCATGTAAATGAAACTTAAGCATACATGACATCTAAAAATAACATTAAACATGATCATGACATTTTTATAAATAAAAATGAGAATGATGTCATGACATGGGAAGGCAAATAAAGCATGGCAAGAAAAATATACTAAGGTCTAGAATACCTAAGTGTTAAAATCAATTTGCCATTTCTAGGAATTAAATTCATTTTGCCTTAATGCCATTCATTTTTCTAGTGTGCCAAAAACCCAAAATGGCACACCAATACCTCTAAGACCTAATTGTGCCAATTTAAATCATTTTAAACTTCTCAAGCATATTGGCACACCCTAATGTGTCAACTCTACTATGGTTAGGTTAACTACCCATCCACCTAGGGTTGACATACCCTAACCCATTTAGCGTGAATCGATCACGCTTTTAGGAACCCAATACCTATTGGAGCTCCTTGGGTTAACAAGGTATTCCCTAGGGATAACTTCCCTAGATACCTTCCTAATGACCCTTTTAGGCTTTGAAGCCTTAGTCAAATGGGTCTTACTTGGGTCAACTCTAGAGGTGACTCCTCCATTGACCTTCTTAGTGGCTTTCTTGGTTTTTCTTAAGTCCTTGGCCACTAAACACATACCATGGCTAGACTTAGGGATAACTTCCTATTAGCACAGGTTTGTCTAGACCTAGAAATAGTTCCATAATCAAATGGAACATTATGGTAGGACATAGGTTTGTGACCCAAACCCTTCTTGCCCTTAGACATTTCTTGTTTTCTAGGTTTTGATTTTTGTATGTTAGGCCCTTTAACCGAATTTGATATTAATGCTAGGGTCTTCTCCAATTTTTCAAGCCTTGACCTTAAGGCTTGGTTTTCTAACTCCAACTTCCTCAATTTTGAATTTTCATTAGATTTAGGGGAAATATTTTTCCTTTTAGGCATGTGCCTAGATTTCTTGGGATTAATACCCAAGTTTTCTTCAACTCTCCTAATTGACTCTTTAGGTAAAATTGATCTAGAATTGTGAGTCCTAGGTTTGTTCTTAGAGAAACTAACATGCTTAGCACTTAAACAAACATGTTTATTCCTACTAGCATGCTTTTCATTAATCATAGCAAGAGAGCTAAAATAATTCCTTTTGGCATGCTTTTTGACTTTAGGAATTAAAGGTGCATTAAATAAATGTACCTTAGGGTTAGCTTTAGGAGCTCCCCCTACATGAGTTGCACCTTCTTGCCCTTTCTTCCTCCCCTAGGGCATTGGCTTGGTAGTGTCCCTTTTGATTGCATTTGAAGCACACAATGTGCTCTTTGCTTCTAGTTGAGGGAACACCGGCATCCTTTGACTTTGGGTTGCCTTTTGGTGTCGATGCCTTCTTCTTAGCCAATTTAGGGCATTTGGTTTTGTAATGCCCTTTCTCCCTACACTCAAAGCATATTATGTGATTTTTATTCAAAATGATAACACTTGAGTTACCTAGGGAGGTGGTGGAGGCCTCTTCTTGATCTTCACTTCTCCCGGATGTAGATGCTTCTTGTTCTTGCTCCGGGATGGAAGATTGCCTTTCCTCCCCCTCAAAGCTAGAGGTGGAGGTCTCCACCAAGTCATCAACATCTTCAAATGTTGTGGGTGCTTCTTCCTCGGCATTTTCCCATTTCTGTGCCGATTGGGAATTTTCTTGGAATTTCATTACCTTATTCCATAATTCCCTTGCATCCCTATAATCACCCAATCTAGACCAAATAGCATTAGGTAATAAATCACTAAGTAATTTTATTACCTCAAGATTTGTCTTGAAGTCCTTAATTTGGTCTTGGGTCCACCTTGACTTTTCAATTGGCTTGTTGTATTTGTCCCTAGGCATCTTAAAACCATTTTCTACAATTAACATAGAATCAAAATCGGTTTCAAGATATACCTCCATCCGTTTCCTCCACCAAGCAAAATCTCCATCGAATTTCGGTGGATGGATGAAGTAGCCGGCCATCTTATAGTGCTCTCGCGGCGGTTAGTCCTTGAAGAGCGACCTCGGCTCTGATACCACTTGTTGGGAGATCGGTTGACCGGCTAGAGGGGGGTGAATAGCCCTCGTTCGTTGGATGTCGTATTTTGTTCGTTCTCGTGTGCTCGTCTACAATTGTCGTTAATATACGCAGCGGAATAACAATAGAAATAACAATAATACTAACAACAATACAAGCACACCAAATACGCAAGCATATACGTGGTTCGGAACCGAATGGTTCCTACTCCACGGGCGAGCTCCTCGAGCTCTAGAGATGCACACGGCAATACTCAAACTCCTTATCGACTACACGTCGGAGGTGGAGAAACCTCTCACAAGCAATTACAACAGTAATATACAAATACAAACAAGAATACAAATACAATACAAAAGAAACACTTTTCACCAATTGCTTTTGATCACTTGTTTGTTGCTTGCTTTGTTTGGCTCTTGAAGGATGGAATGCGCAATTCCTCCAATAGCTCCACAAAAACCATGGCGAAATCCTCCAACTCGAGCTCCGCATCCGTTTTAGCGCCCATCGGTTGGTGATCGTGACCATCGATCGTGATATCGTTGCCGTTGTCTCTGCGGCGGATCTACGTCGGACAAGTTCCAACGGATCACACATCGATCGATGGCACCCATCGATCGTGATCATCCATCGATCGAGTCTTTGGCGAGCTCGACTCCATTACGTGCCCGTGCGCGGTGTCATCGATCATTGCCGTCCCTTGGCGGTCGTGAGTCATCCCATCGATCGCCCTCCTCGGCGGTCGGTGATCGGCCCGATCTCTAGTTGATCGAACACTGGTCGAACTTATTCGACCTAGAGCAGTCGACGGGCACCAATGCCCCTCGACGGATGTCGGCGAAAAACTCAAACAGTACCAAGTTTGAGCCTCGATTCGATCTTAGCCACTTGGCCAAGTCCACGGAGTTCCCCACGAAGCTCTCTTCCTCGACCTCGTCCCTCGGATCGCTAAGCGCCGCGGCCGCAACGCCATCCTTCGCGTCTCATGCCCTAGAAGTATGCTTCCTTTGGGCTCACTCCCTTCGCTCCCCGTCCGGCGGTCCCTCGGATGCACCAAGCGCACGGCTTCGCAATGCCATCCTTCACCGACTCAAGGACCTCGAGCCTAGTGAACTTACCAAGTCCTCAAGACTTCCCAAATGCACCAAGCGCACGGCTTCGCAATGCATTTCTCACCAAGCACCGAGCGCACGGCTCCGCAATGCTTTGGATTTCCCATGCCAAGCACCGAGCGCACGACTCTGCAATGCTTTGGACTTCCCATGCCAACCCCATGTTGGACTTTCCCACACCAAGCTCCATGCTTGGATTTTCCATGCCAAGCACCAAGCGCACGGCTTCGCAATGCTTTGGACTTTCCCACACCAAGCTCCATGCTTGGATTTACCATGTCAACCCCATGTTGGACATTCCCATGACAATCCCATGTCATGAGTTTTGTCTATCATCAAAATACCATCGGGAGTCTACCTGGGACGATTGCACCAACAATCTTCCAACAGTCTTTAGTCGGATCTACGCTTAAGATCATCCCCGTAAAGAGGATACGACCTTACTTACACTCACACACACGAGCTTACCTCAGTACTTACGTGTTGCTTCCGGCCTTCCACTCAATTCCTTCGGCTCCCTCCGAAGTCTCTTGAGTGTCGCCCGACCACCGCGGCTTCCTCCGAGTGTCGCTAGCCTTCAGCTCCAGCGTTGAGACTTTTCTGCACACTTGATTTAGCTCATGAGATAACAATATATGCTTAACTTTGTATCGTTTGCTATAATCAAAACTTAGGTGCCTACTGCACCAACAATCTCCCCCTTTTTGATTTATGGCAAACCCACATACAAAGTTAAGTAAATAGCAAGCATGAAGAGTAATAATGTGCATGAGAAACAAAATAATATGAAGATTAAGTTGGAGCAGTAAGGATTTTCTTCAAGTACTCCCCCTTGAGGAAACCTCCCCCTTGACCGAGGGTGAGTCTTGAAGAAAGACCTTAATCCTCCCCCTTGAGGGTTGCTTTAAGTAATTAACATTACTTAAAGTTGGCCTTAGTAAAACGTTTTAGTTAAGCCCTTTCTCCCCCTTAAGTAAAACATTAACGACATAAAGTTTTAAAAAATAAGTTTAAGTAAAACTTAGACAGCACAAATAAGTTTAAGAATTCTTTGGCCTTTTGGTAAAAGTTAACTAAGTTTTAACTTTTGGTTTAAATATGAAGTAAGAGTTAAGTTATCAAAAAATTTTTGACCCCTTAATTTTGGCCTTTTCTCCCCCTTTTGCTGTATATCGAAAAGAGTAAGGGGTGTGTGGAAAACAAAAAGTGTTAAATTTAAAGTCCAAGCATGTTCCCCATTTTTTATATAAAAAAAATAATATACTGAAAATAAGCTCATCTATAAAATGTTCGACTCATATTTGGCTTGATTGATATGTAAGATCAACCAGTCCTGGTCAGAGTCGGTTAGTATGTATGATTATACTCCGTGGTTCATAGCGATGCACTAGCTCTACATCTGGAACCAGGAGTAAGGTCCTAACATCTCACGCCCATCTACATGGCTAAGTACACAAACACATTAGTCCTATGTGTTGTGAGATGTACTGGCTCTTTAAATCTATAGGTGCATGATATCTAAGGTATGTCCTATGCTAGTTCCATAAAAATGAAATAGTAGTAAGAACATATAATTTGCATGTACCTATTCTATTATGCACATGCCCAATTTTCGTCTTAATAGACTAAATTTGGCTTCGGGTAGGGGTTTAGTAAATAGATCTGCCAAGTTAGACTTCGATTCGACGTATTCGAGGTGTATGGCTCTGTTGGCCACATGTTCTCGAATGAAATGGTATTTGACCTCTATATGTTTGGTCCTAGAGTGACATATCAGATTCTTTGTAAGATTAATTGAACTAATGTTATCTACGTGAAGTTTAGTATTCGTAAAGTCTAACTTAAAGTCGCGGAGAGTGTGCTTCATCCAAAGAAGCTGCGTGACACACTCACCCATCGCGATATATTCGGCTTCGGTGGTAGATAAAGCAACACAGTGTTGTTTCCTACTGCACAAACTCACTAGACTCGAGCCGAGAAGTTGACAACAACCACTCGTGCTCTTTCTATCGAGCTTACTACCGGCATAATCCGAATCGGAGTAGCCGATTAGTTCGAACTCCGTAGATCTAGGGTACTAAATACCAACGTTAAGTGTGCCCTTAAGATATCTAAGGATACGCTTAACTAGGGTTAGGTGTGACTCCTTAGCACAGGTTTGAAACCTGGCGCACATACTTACTGCGAATAGGATGTCGGGTCGACTCGCAGTTAAGTATAGGAGAATCCCTATTACGCTCCTATAGTATTTTAAGTCAATGGACTTACTTTCTAGGTCTTCTCCTATGTTAACATTTATCGCCATTGGGGTGTTTATTACCTTAGCGTCTTGCATTCCAAATCTTTTAATTAACTCCTTAGTGTATTTTTGTTGATATAGGTATATACCATCCTTAGTTTGTTTAATTTGTAGACCTAAAAAGAAACTTAACTCACCTACCAAGTTCATTTCGAACTCACTTTCCATGAGCGAAACGAACTCGTTTAGTAAGGCTGAGTTAGAGGTTCCAAAAATTATATCGTCTACGTAAATTTGAGCTATGAATATTTCTTTACCTAAGGTTTTTTCAAAGAGAGTTGGGTCAACTAAGCCTTGGTTAAACCCTTTTGACTTAAGATGGATTGAAAGTCTCTCGTACCAAGCTCGAGGAGCTTGTTTAAGTCCATAGAGAGCTTTCTTAAGTTTTAGAACATGGTCGGGTTTATCTAGATTTTCGAATCTGGGGTGTTGGCTGACATAAACTTCTTCTTTAATGTATCCATTTAGGAATGCCGACTTAACATCCATTTGAAACAGCTTAAATCCTCGATGTGCAGCATAAGCTAGCAACATTCGAATGGATTCGAGTCTAGCTACTGGGGCATAGGTTTCGTTGTAATCTAAGCCTTCGACTTGGCTAAACCCTTTGGCGACTAACCTAGCCTTGTTTCTAACTACTTCACCTTTATCATCAAGCTTATTTCGAAACACCCACTTTGTTCCAATTATCGTTTTGTCTTTAGGTGGTGGTACTAACTCCCACACTTCATTCCTAGTAAATTGAGCTAGCTCTTCTTGCATTGCAATAATCCAATCGGGATCAAGAAGAGCTTGTTCAATTGATTTGGGTTCTATCTTTGAAATTAAGGAAATTTGACTAAGGTTCCTATAGGATGCTCTAGTTCGAACTCCTAGATTAGGATCTCCTATCACTTGATCGATAGGGTGGTTAGTTTGAATCCTAGATTGGGTTGGGTTTGTGTCACCTAATGCTTGATCAATGGGGTGACTTGGTTGAACACTAGTTTGGTTGGAGTCATCTATTACTTGATCAATAGAGTGACTTGGTTGACTTAGGTTAAGATTAACACTAGACCTGATCTCGGAATCAGAGTTAGGTCTAGTATGAATCGGCTCGCTAATTGGGATTGCCGGGGGTTTTGTAGGTTCGTGTCCTTCATCGAACACTACATTAATGGTTTCCTCGACTCTAAGGGTGTCGTGGTTATATACTCTATAAGCTCTACTTGTAGTCGAGTATCCTAGAAAGATTCCGGTCGTGGTTTTGGATGTAAATTTTCCTAGGTAATCCTTAGTGTTTAGGATATGTACCTTACACCCAAATACCCTAAAGTACTTGATGTTGGGTACTTTATCGTGATAAATCTCGTATGAGGTCTTAAGGTGCCTTTTTACCATAAGGATCCTATTTTGGACATAGCATGCTGTACTCACGGCTTCTGCCCAAAACCTATCGGGTAGGTCGTATTCGTTCAACATGGTCCTAGCGGCTTCTTGTAGAGTTCGGTTTTTCTGCTCCACTAGGCCATTTTGTTGAGGGGTCCTAGGGCAAGAGAATTCATGGTGGTATCCGTTTAGGTTACAGAAGTCGGTGAACCTTTGATTTTCGAATTCACCACCATGATCGCTTCTAAGTCTTTTAACCTTAAGGTCTTTTTGATTCTCGATTAATTTGAATAGATTGATTAATTGATCTAGGGTATCAATTTTATGTTTGATGAACCTAACCCAGGTAAACCTGGAGTAGTCGTCAATTATGACTAAGCAATATTGACTTCTATTGAGTGACTTGGCTCCATGTGAATCGAATAGATCCATATGCAGGAGCTCAAGTACATTTGAGGTTCGTTCTTGGTTAGTTAACTTGTGTTGTGTCCTAGGTTGTTTTCCTTGTTGACAAGCATTACAAATTTTATTAACCAAGTTGTTGAGGTTGGGTAAGCCTCTGACTAAGCCACTCTGACTCATCTTGTGGACGAGCCTTGGGTGCGAGTGACCGAGTCGTCGGTGCCACAACCATGATTCCTCTTCCTGTGTCATAAGACATTTGGCTGAGGAATTGATTAAGTTAATTGTATAAATGTTATTTGTCCTAGTTCCTTTGAGTATTGTTTTAGCTGTTTTATTTGTTTTAATTACACATTCATTTTCTAAAAATACGACCTTATAGTTATTGTCACATAATTGGCTTACGCTAAGCAGGTTATATTCAAAATTCTCTACAAGTAATACATTTTTAATAACAAAATTCGAGTTAAGCTCGATATCACCTGATCCGATGATTTTGAGCTTGTCGTTATTCCCAAAGGCTACCGATCCTTGTCGTTTGAATCGAAACTTTGTGAATTTGAGTTGATCCCCGGTCATGTGTCGGGAGCAACCGCTGTCCAACATCCATTGATCCTACACACAAGGTGGTTGGATTGGATGTTAGATTTTTTTTTTTTAAATTGGTTGTAAGTTGTTAAACCTAGGTCATCTCACCTGTGTCTATATGATCAATCATGTTATACTTATGTGTTTTGTGTGAGATGACTTCCAATTAAGTTGATTAAGTGTATTTAGGTTCAAGTAATTTTATGTTAGATTTGGATTTAAACCTAGGCTTGTCAAGTTTACCTTTTCAAGATCATGGCTTCCAGGTCGTGGCGAGGCACAGGGGCCTTCTTTTATCGGATCATCGACCACTTCCTTAGACAAAGCCATTTTCAAGAAAATGATGACTTGACTCACCTAAGACTATCTCCTAGTCTAACTGGTTATTTTTGAAAAGAGGCTCCCCGAGGCTCAATCTTTTCGAAGTTGATTATGTTCATGTTCTAAGTGAGTTCACAAGTTTTAAAGTACAAACTTTCTAAGTTAAAGCATGCAATTTCTAAGTTAAAGCACAAACATTCTAAGTTAAAACATGCAATTTCTAAGTTAAAGCACAAACATGTTTTGTACTGGCTCCCCCTAGACCGTTGAATCGGTTCGGTCTATCCACATAGTGGATTTCGTCCTTGGGAACCCAGTACGGGTTGGATCCTAGAGTTGAAATCAAAAAGTTCTTAGGGACCCATGCTTGGACATGTTTCCTATGTCGACTTACAATCGACATATACGACCTATTAGTCGTGTTTGAGTTAAACCCTAGTCCAGCCTTGTTGTACACGACCCTTTGAGATCCAAGTAGGAGGTCAAGTCCTTTGGATCCCGAAGTGAACCTTTCCAACGTGTTCCTAAGATCTTCGACTTGACTTTTCAAGAGAGAGTTCTCAACTTCGAGCTTTTCAACTCGAGTTGAGTCCTTCTCTTGAACTCGACTAGTCAAAGAGGTTAGGGAGACCTCGTGTTTGAGGAGTTTAACCTCCTCAACAAGGGTCTCGACCTTGGACTCGGACTTAGCTAACTTCCTAGACAAAAACCTAACCGTATTATGTAAAGTATTAAATAAAGTTCGACTTACTTTAAGGGTATCTTTTGAACCGGATGCGATCCGTGGCTTGACTTGAAGGTAGCTTCAGAGTCAGTCATCCTCGTGTTACGACTCAAGTTCGGGCTCTCTTCTCGTGTCCGACTCAATTGATTTCGCCATGAAGACGTGGTCTTCGTCTTCTTCGGATGACGCTTCTTCCCATGTCGCGTTGAGGGCCTTCTTGTGCTTAGGTGCTTGGTGGTTGAGCTTGGGGCACTCGGACTTGATATGTCCAAACCTGTTGCACTCATAACACCTAATATTGGAACTTTTAGGCTTACCTTGGTTGGGTCGAGTCGTGGTTCGCTTTCGTCCCTTGGCTATCCTTCGAGCTAGGTTCATTAGTTCGACAGTCAACTCCGGGTCAACTTCTTCTTCGGACTCGTCTTCCTCCTCGGTTGGTGGTGGCTTGCTTGCGGTTTTCTTCTTCTTTGAACCTGCAAACAAGGCTATACCCCTCTCGGGCTCCGAGTTAGACTGCTCATGAAGTTCAAAATCCGAAAAGAGTTCATCTAACCTAATTTTAGAAAGGTCCTTGGAGACCTTATAGGCATCGACCATGGATGCCCATAAGGTAGTCCTCGGAAAAGAGTTTAGGAGATACCTTATAAGGTCGCGGTTTTCGACCTTTTGCCCGATTGCGTGTAGATTATTGACTATGTCCTGGACTCGGTCGTGAAGTTGTGTCGCGGACTCGTGTTCCTGCATTTTTAGATTATACAATTTATTGAACAAAAGGTCGCGCTTACATACCTTGGCTTCATCGGTCCCTTCGTGTAGCTCCACTAGTTTTGTCCAAAGATCTTTTGCACTTATGAAGGGGCCGACGCGATTTAGCTCCTCCTTGGATAGGCCGCATTGAAGGATTTGCGTTGCCTTAGCATCGGCTTCGACTTGTTTTTTTGTCGCAATGGTCCATTGGTCATAATCCAAGGAGTCACCCACTTCATTAGTCGGAAGTGTGAAACCTGTTTGGATTATGATCCACATCTCAATTTGGGTTTTAAGAAAGCATTCCATCTGACCCTTCCAATAATGAAAGTCATCTCCATTGTAAAACAGAGGTCGAACAGTGCTAAACCCTTCGAGATGGGCCATTAGAACAAAGAACACAAGGAGACGAAGGAAAAAAAAACTAGCAACGACAAAAACACACAAAAAGTACCAAGACTCGCGTCTTGGATTAGTAGTGCGAGAGTAAATTTAACAAAGTGAAATAAATCTGAAATAAACAGAAATAAAAAAATAAATCTGTGAAAAATGGCTAGATTGGTGGTTTCACCAAATCTTAGCAACCCTCGGCTCTGATACCAATTGTTGGATCGATGCGGTTCGCTAGAGGGGGGGGGTGAATAGCGATAAAAACTTTTTCTTGTTTCTTTCGTTAAAACTCGAGAGAAAATTAATTGCAGCGGAAATGTAAAGTAAATAGAGACAAATAGGTTTTACTTGGTTCGTAGCCTTCGGCTACTACTCCAAGGCCCTAATGGTCCTTGACCACGCACGGAGGGCAAATACTAAACGAACTCCCTCTCGATGGAGATAGGAGTTAAACAAATACAGAAACTCGAGAAAGACTCAAGGTAGAGGGACACTCCCCCTCTCCTTGATATGATTTAAAGCTTGAAATAAAAACAACTTATACAAATTTAAAGATTATACCGACGACTTCAAAGATTGGAGGTTGAAGCTCTAGTCGTCGTCTCGGCAGCGCTTCATCGTAGGGATGTCGGAGAGTCGGAGCGTATCGGAAGCACTTGGAAGCTTTTCAAATTCATGAAAAACCCTAGGTTTGGCCCTCCTTTTATAGCCTTTAAGCCCCTCATCGAATGGATCTTTAGCCAATCACAAATGGGCACAAATCCCCTTAAAAAATGGTGATAACTCTTGACTGCTCGAGGCTGATCCTTTGACCAGCAGTCGACTGATGGCCATCACCAGTCGACTGATGGCAGCATCAGTCGAGTGCTAGCCGTAGTCACTCGACTGATGGACGGCAGTCGAGTCCTTCAGGTTGGCAGTCGACTGATGCTGGCTGCAAGGCAAAGTTAGCTTAAGGAAAACATTATTTCGACGGTCGTCGACCGTCCGATCTCGACCTAGACCATCTATAAGAAGTCTTTGGTCGGATCTACGCTTAAGATCATCCCCGTAAAGAGGATACGACCTTACTTACGCTCGCACACACGAGCTTACCTCAGTACTTACATGTTGCTTCCGGGCTTCCACTCAATTCCTTCGGCTCCCTCCAAAGTCTCTTGAGTGTCGCCCGACCATCGCGGCTTCCTCCGGGTGTCGCTAGCCTTCAGCTCCAGCGTTGAGACTTTTCTGCACACTTGATTTAGCTCATGAGATAACAATATATGCTTAACTTTGTATCGTTTGCTATAATCAAAACTTAGGTTCGACTTAGGTGCCTACTGCACCAACAAATAATCTCCGGACGAGAAACCTCGGTGGTCAATGACACCAAGAGAATCTCGGGACGAGAAACCTTAGTGGTCGGGTGACACTAGGAGAATCTCGGAAGGAAAAACCTTGATGGTCGGGTGACACCAGGAGAATCTCAGAAGGAGAAACCTCAGTGGTCAGGTGATGCCAGGAGAATCTCAGAAGGAGAAACCTCGGTGATCAAGTGACCAAAAGCTAAGCGATAGGTCAGGAGGACCAAAGGTAAGCTCCAGGTGTAGAGCAGTGGTAAGGACGCACCCTCGGTAAGAGGACAATCCTAGGCGTCGATCCGACCAAGGCTTTCAGAGGGATGCTAAAGTCGAGATCAGATAGTCAAAGGACTGTCACACTGCATGACATTATGCATCTCTTGTTCTAACCTTGTGTTGCAGGTGTCAGGTTAAATTCTCAAGTGTAGCAGTTGACTGGAGACAGTCGACTGCCAAGAGGATCAGTCGACTGATGTTGACAAATCAGCCCAATGCACAAGGTCATAAAGATATCGATCGATGCTGCCACCTCATGATAAGATAAGCTGCCACCTCAATATAAGATCCACGAGTTTTGGATATGGATTTGGACTTATCCCAAGGCGCCAATCTATAAAAGGAGGGGAGGACTCAAACCCTATATCAATCAATGAACTCCTAAGTTCTCCTACTCTTTGACCATTTCTCTTCGTGCTTTAACGCTACTCCGACTGTGCATCTGCTACAAGTTATTTGTCAGTTTCTTGTTTATTTCTTAGTTATTATTTGCAAAGCGGAGAGGTAAGTTTGTTAGCTCTTCCTCTACATCATTGTAATCGCTTGTCTCTTACATCCAACAAGGAAGAGATATTTAGTGCTTTGCCCTTCAAAAGTGATCAAGGATCGCAGAGCCTTGGATTAACAGTCGGTGGGCTGTGAACCAAGTAAAAAATACTTGTGTCTTTTGGTTGTGCATTTTCTACTTTCCGTTGCATAATTTGGTTTTAACAAAGAAAAGAAAAAGATTTTCGAATGCATTCACCCCCCTTTAGTATTTTCTCAATCCAACAATTGATATTAGAGCGGGAGCGCTCAGATTTGGTGCAACCACCGGTCGAGCATTTTCTTTTCTTTATTTTTATTTTTTTTATCTCCCACACTACTAATCCAAGACCAAGTCTTAGGACTTTTGGTTTTGTATTTTTTGGCAAATATTGGAAGATTGTTGACCGAGCTAACCATGGAAGAGCATCCCACAAGGCCTAAAGGTAACAATGTGAATTTAAATTTTAAATTCCATATTATCTGTTTTAAGTGCAGTGAGAGAGGACACTATAAAAATAAGTGTCCTACTCGTAAGACTCAGATGACACAACCGGTGGCAAAGGAGGCACCAATGCCAGAAGTCCGGAGGAACAATGAGCACATCATATGTTTTAGGTGCAGAAGGTTTGACCATTACAAGAACCGATGTCCGGAGAGAAAGAATAGGTCCATAGAATTAGGGGATGCAACCCAAGTTAGTAAAAATGTTATTAATTTAAGTTTTAAATTGCATGATGATTTAGGTAAATTATGGATTAAATCTAATTTAATTAGTTTAAATAATAATAATATTATTGAAAAAAATCATCAAATTAATCTAACATTTGATAAAATTAATCAAGAGCTTAATCAAATTTTTAGTTTAATCAACATAGATCTAGATCAAGTCAAGGATAAAACCAACTTAAGACTTAATCAGAATAATCAAAGTTTAGATCAGAATAATCAAACCTTAGGACAGAATCATCAAACCCTAGATCTGATTAATCTAAATAATTCTGAATTAAAAAAATTTTATTTTGAAAAATTCAACTATAAAATTCGTAATTAAATTTAAAAAAAATTCCAAATCTAATCTAAATAATTATAAAAATTCTATTAATAATTCTACTTTTAAAAAGTCTAATAATCTTATCTTTAAAAATTCTAATAATTCTACTTTTAAAAAGTCTAATAATCTTATCATTAAAAATTCTAATAATTCTATTTTTTTTTTAAGTCTAATAATCTTATCTTTAAAAATTATAATAATTTTATTTTTAAAAAATCTAATACACTTATCTTTAAAAATTCTAATAATTCTAATAATTATTCTACTTTTAAAAATTCTAATAATCTTATTTTTAAAAATTCTAATAATTCTACTTTTCAAAAGTTTAATAATCTTATCTTTAAAAATTCTAATAATTCTATTAATATTTCTACTTTTAAAAAGTCTAATAATCTTACTTTGAAAAGGTCTAATAATCTTATTAAATCTATTTTAAATTCAAAATCTAACTTAATTGAAAATTTAAAATTAAATAATCAAACTAATAAAATTAATTATAATAGAGTACCATTTGATTATACAAAAATTAATAATTTAGTAATTAAACATTCAACTTTTAGAAATTTAACAAATAAAAGTCTACCTAAGAAACAACCATTTCTTTGAATTGATTGAACATAACATGCTCATGCATACATATCATTTTAATTAATTACCATGATTATTTTTGTCATGTCATACATACTAGTCTTAAATTAACTCTCATAGAACGGTTAGATAGGAAATAGTTTATTAACCTTGACAACATAGTATCAAGACGCAGTGAGATGATAGTACGTTAGGGAAACGAAGTCTTATGTATCCAGGTTAGATAAGGAGTATCTAGCTTGGTGCACTTGGCTAAGTGGAACTAGCTGAAGCTAACTCATCACATCCTAAACTAGTTAGACCAGGATTTGATCCAAAGTGAATTAAGTGTAAAATTTCTTAAGATTGACTTTGTCTAAGGAAGTGGTCGTTGTTCCGATCAAAGAAGACCTCTATGCCTCGGCACGACCTGGAAGCCATCTTTTGAAATGTTTACTTAACTAACTAAAGGTTAAATCTGAATCTAACCCAAGATTAATTAATTTTCAAATCATTAAAATTAACTAAGTTAAATTAAATTTATCTCACAACACCTATAAGGATAACTTGGTTGATCATGTAGAATGAGTGAGATGGTAAGGACAACAAATTGAAAATAGTTTTGAAAACGATTTCAAAATTTATATATACATAAATAAATTCTTAAAACTATTTTTATTGGTTGCCATGATTGTTGTGTGTAGTTATACGTAGTGTTTAAAATAACTATGCTTTTTAAAATGATGGTAAGTTGACCAGTACTGAACTTCTAGATCCTTAGGTCAACTTTAGACACCTAGATCCTCTGGACAGTTAGGTAAGCCTTCCTTGTGGCCAACAAGGATGTCCTAAGAGTTTGTCAGACAAAGGCAGAGACCCTCTAGATGAACCTTCCTTGTGGTTGATGTGAGCAAAACATATAGGGGTTTAGGAGTAGTTTTTGCTCACATCTCATTACATTTTATGTTTGTTTCATGCATATTTCACTTTGTTTTGCATGCATTTCCTATTTTCTGGTTTAGAGATCTGCTCTTTGTACTTTTGCACGCAGGATAATGTTTCATGGGAAAAGGCGCACTTTTGGAGAAAAAGAAGGGTATTTTGCAGCTGGACATAGAAGGGGACACATCCAGGGCGTATGGCTACACACGACCATGTCCAAGGGGCGAAATTGTCCACCCTAGTGCCACACACGGCCGTGTGGCACTACGCGATTTCGACGTGAGTCAGTTATTTTTCAGGTTTTAGAGAGATCCAGGATGATGTCTATATAAAGGAGGCTATGCCCAAACCCTAGAGAGGAGGCACGACGGTCGGGACGACACTCCGACGCCCTAAAAAGCTTCGGGAACTCGCATCGGGGAGGAAGAAAGTCGTCGGAGATCCAAATTCTGCACTTTAATGCCAGAGAGAAGAGTCACATTGCATTGTAATTTCTGTTCCTTACTTAATTTCTATTGATTATATGAACATGATTGTGTTTTGTGTTTCTCCTCTCCTATCTATGGAGTAGACTTTCCGATTCTAGGATCAGGGAGTATTTTGTGTGCGTAAAATATGTTATTCCAAATTTGAATTCTGTTCTTGAATTTCTATTTGTAATTGCCGTTTGGTTTTAGAGCTATAGTTATTGTTTTGGTTTTCTATCTACTGTGCTAGCCGATACGAAGGTGACAACCCTTGTATCTAAGATTTAGGAGAATCAAGGAGGAACCTAAGGGTTGACCTCATCTCACATAACCGTGGGTAGAAGGATGCAATAGAGTAGAAAACATGCCCCGTTTTTGACTCATCGCAGGGATTGATTTGGCATCATCGTACTGACTATCCTGTCATAAATCCAGAGGTCGACCTGGTAATGGCAGAGGTAGCTTTCGATAGATGCGAAGGCTCATCAAAGGAGTGTATGATGTCCTTTCCACAAAATCATAGCTAGAACCCTAGACGAAATTAAATTGACAACGTGTTCTGCGACACACAAACGAAATCAAAATCCTAGAATCCCTTCTAAAATCTTGCAACATAGTTTCTTTCTTCTTTCGTGTGACACCGTATTGAGTTGGGACCGTCGTCAACCCTCGCATTTACATCCCTTAAATCTGAATTCCGAACAATAACCTCCACTTACCAAATCGATACTCGAATCTCAGTCCTTATGGGATCGATAATCTTTTTATTACTTGATGACATCCATGCACTTGCAATCATTGAGCGCGAGTGCGTGCTTCGAGTCCTTGACGATCTCCGTCGTGAGATTTGAGGTCACGCTAGTGTGTATCAGGTTTTTGGCACCGTTGCGGGGGACTAATTGATTCGATATCGAATCAAGAAGCGGATAATTGGATCGGGCTTAGGATAGATTTATTTATTTGCTTAACTTTTATTTCTTTCATTTATTTTTATTTTTATATTTATTTTTATTATTTTACTTCAGTTTTAGATTTTTAATTTCTAGAGTAAGTTTAGATTTATTTTAGTAATTATGTTGCATTAACTTTTAGTTAAATTTTCTGCAATTGATTGAGTATTAGTTTAGGCTATTTTCTATTTTTTTAATTAAGTATTAGGTAATACTCCTAATTTTGTGGCTCGGTTCCTCGAATGCATAGACGCTTAGGATCGGAATAACTCGGGGAATTTCCAACCATCAGGAGGGTATGGGCAACAATAGGACAATGGGCAGCAGCAACCACAGAAGTCTAGGTTAGAATTGATGATGGAAGACTTCATTGCTACCCAAACAAAGGCCAATGAAGAATTTTGATGCCAACATCAGAAAATAGAAGAGTCACTTAGGGATTTGAAGGCCACTGTTGACGGTCTTACAAGTCACACGAGGATGTTGGAAACACAAGTGGCCCAGATAGCCCAAACCATGTCACAATCTATGGATAGTTCTCCATCACTACCCGAGCCGAGTCAAGTCAAGGAGGAGGAAATATTCGATGAAAGAGTAGGTCAGAAGAATAGATCAGCCAAGGGGTGTGCAGCCATGATATCAACACTATCCGACCAAGCCTAAATTGAAGATAAAATTCCACCACAGCTTGTGGACCCTGGTGAATTTGTTATCCCCTGCTCGATTTATGGGTAAAGCTTCGATGAAACGCTGTGCAACTTAGGGTCATTAGTTAGCGTGATGCCCTACACATTCTACCTAGAGATGGGGTTGGCCAGTATACAACCAATGGGCATAGGCATTCGTATTGCAGATGACATGATCAAGAAGCCCGTTGGCATGTTAAAACATGTGCCTGTGGCCATTGAGAATTTCGTGATACACACGGATTTTATTATATTGGACACAGGACCAAATCTCTAGAACCCCATCATTTTGGGAAGACCTTTTTCGGCGACTGCGGAAGCATTAATAGACGTAAAGGCGCACAACATCTCCTTGGAGGTAGACGGGGAGATCATCATTTTCAATCTATCAGAATGTAGAGCTCCCTTCCTGGACGACTACACTTTCAGAAGGGTAGAGTCGAACTCACCAGATGTCAACTCCGAGACGGATGAATGGAGGTTCACCGAACCTCCGGAGCCAAGTTAAGACCATGGAGTAGGGTCGAGCTAAAAGACCTTAAACAAAGTGCTTCTTGGAAGGCAACCTAAATTTAGTTTTTAGGTGTTCTTTTCATTGTATTTCATTTATTTGTTTAACTTTGGATTCCATTCATTTAGCATTTTTTAGCATGAATTAGGACTAGAAAGAACTTTCTAGGTAAAAGTAAAATCACTTTGAACCCACTCGACTAAGCGAGTAAGAAGAATTCGGACCATTGTGCACCGTGAGAAGGAAACGGGGGACACACAGCCTGACCGTGTGTTTTCACATGACTGTGTCCCTTCTTCTAGAGGCGCACATGGCCTGACCATGTGTTTTCACACAGCCATGTCGTGCAAGGGTTAAATGGTCAAACCATGTGTTTTCACGCCAAATGCACCGTGTGCTTTGGTTCCTCTTGCCCTAGCCGTGTGAATCCTTTTCCCCCACCACCTAGAAGTCTTTCCAACCTTCAAGGAAGCACAAAAGAAGTAAGGATGAGGAGAACCAAGCAAGTGACATCTCGATCCGGTACTTCGGAGCGAAGGACAAGGAGAATGGATGCCCCTCAAGCTCCGGAAGAAGGTAATGTTCTTCCAACCCTCCTTTTTTGAAATAATAAGCATAGGGATAGATATAACATGCTTGATACTAGAAGACTCACTGCAACTAGGTATCTTTATGAAGATTTACTAGAATCCCTAGGTTTATTTGGTGATATTCAAGCCCTATTTGTAAAAAATGGGGTTGGGAGAGATAATGGGGATAAGACACCCAACCTACCCTAGGATAGTTTTAGAGTTTTTAAGTTCTTTAGAAGTTGAGGTTTTAACGGGTAGAGAGAGTGAAGAGGGTAGGATTACCTTTAGGTTATTTAACATTGAGCATGAATGGACACTACACCAATGGAACACATGCTTTGGCTTGCCTAGTGGGGGAGAGAGAAGAACTCCTATTGTGTTAAACTCTCGGATCTTTTGGACTGAATTGATAGGAGAGCACGCGTACGACCCTTCTAGGGCTAAAACGTCGCACCTCCAAAACCTCATTTTTTGGTACCTACACCGAATCATGGCAAGTACTATTTTTAGTCATGGGGAGAGTGATAGTGTAGTGCGAGCTAGCGAGCTGCTTTGCTTGTGGGACATGCTACAAGAAAAAGAGTAGCATTGATGTAGGGTCCCATTTCATTAGACACCTAGTGAAAATGGGCAAAGCAGCGAGAGGAGAGATCATTGTGGGAGACCTACTTACCCACATTTTCCATAGGATGGGGTATGACTACACTGCACTAGATAGCATAGAGGGGAGCCCTAGGATCGACCTAGGAGTGTGTATGACCATGAGGAGGAAAGTGAGAGAGGGACACTCCTTGTGCTTTGTAAGGAAAAACCTATGATCCCTTAGGCTCCCCGACCCTGATCGTACCACTATAACCACACGTGCCAACTGGTGTTTAGACCTGATAGTGGAGTCCCCGCCATATGAGGGACCATCCACATCGACACCCATCTCTCCCCCTTTACATCACTCTCCCTCCAGTCCACGCATTCATAGGAGCCCACCTAGTCCACGTAGACACGAGCCTACACTTGCACCGCCACCTTTTTCAACTTTTGAGCAGAATGCAGGTACATCTGCCTATGATTTTTCAGAGTTTCGATCGTGCCTCGACAACATATATGCCGAGCAGCAGACGCAGAGGTAGAGATGGGAGGAGCAGAGTGCTTTCATGCAGGCAAAGTTTTATGGCTTTTCGGAGAACTTCCAGTGGGTTGAGGAGTTCTACGACGAGGCCCGCATCTACTTCTAGGAGGAGGTTGCCCGTCGTCAGGATGAGGCCACCTACCGCCAGAAGATGCGGCAGCACATGCATGCCCAACAGGCATAGTGGGCCAGGGAGGACGAGCACAGAGCGACCGCTACATCCACCAGCTCTCAGATCGACCACATGTACATGTGGCATCAACGACTGAGCACCAGATTTTTCTAGGAGCCCGACATGTCGAGACTGCCAGCCTTCCCACCTCGGCCACCATATTAGCGGTACGGTCTCATATAAGTCTGGGGGCCCCGAGTTTTGATTTATTTTGTTTCTAGGAATAGTTTCTTTCCTGTCATTTGCATTTGTTTTAGTTAGCATTCATTTGTTCATACATAGAGTTTTTAGTTTCTTCAGTACTTAATTTTTGCTATCTTTAAGCTACCTCAGTAGTATTTTGAGAGTTTTCTTTTATGAGTTGTTTCTATGGGTATCTTAACTTCATTTACCTTGTGGTATTCTATTTTATTTTCTCTAATGAATGTTCTAGTCTTACACTGGTTAGCTTTTATATTTACACCTACACATGACAAACATTCTGAAAGGGAGAGTCTAGTACGTACCTAGTTATGATTCATCTTAGTAGTCTAGTACTTTGGAATTCATAGGTGACTCTAAGTTTAATATTGTAGTTACTGGAGATGCTTGAATTGTGGAAGCCCATTCGAAAAAATCAAAATTGAAAAAAAAATTTTATAAGAAATAAAAAAATAGTTGTCGTGGGTGGAAATGGTTGGGTGTCCCTTTGAGACCGAGTTAGGTTACTGGGGAAACAACTACCAATTTCTCTCAATACCGAGCATGTCTTTGAGACTTTATGCTAGATCTAGGGAACGACCCTCACTTTGGGCAGGTAAGTGCCTAAGAGTCGGAGACCTTAGGAAAGCTATAGGATGATGACTTAACTTACCATGGAACGAGTATCCCCTAAGAAGATTCGCTTAGCACGAGCACGAACTTAGTGAATTTCTAGAACGTATCTATTTTGCTTTAATGGCAAATACCACTTGATAAATCTAGTTTGTTGGGATGTATACTGAAAAGTCTATCTTTTGTATGAACATATTTATTTTTGAAATAAGAATCACATGATCATTGTTTGCATATTTATGGTTATGCATATTGTCTAATACATTACATTGTAGATAATGTAATGCCCGCCCTTCCCGTCCTCCTATCACACATCCTATAGACGGGCGGTGGCGCTACACAATAATACATTCATGCATATAATAGCGGAAGCATTTAAAAACTTACTTTACAACTTTTAACTCTAATTACATTAACCCAATCAACCTAACAATTTAATCATGGCAAAAGGTCTTAGCAATTTATTTAACTAAACATGTATTAACCATTTCAAGGTTCATAAAAATAAACATGAGTAACAACCATAGAAAGCATTAACGTCTCCTAACAGTTTACACATAAACTGAAAATCATGCATAAGTCCGTATATGAAAAATGATCTCGTCCACCATGCCACTTCCACACACATCTTTTCCCCTCCTGCTGCTCCCATTAATTTAACCATTCCATGCCCTTTTCTGCAGAACAAGGAAAGTAAACTGTAAGCACATAGGCTTAGTAAGGTCCTTTCCTACTCACAAAAACATGCATCATGAATTAAACGTAAAGTGATGACATGTTCGTTTAAACAACATATGAGTACAACATTTATTTAAAGTAGAGACATGATCAATTTAGGAAAAGAACATAAACTTAGCATTTTCATTGCAACAGTACATTGTCTCTAAACATGATAATTCGATGAACATAAAAGGGTATATGCAGGATGCTTTTTGAAAACATATAGTTTATATACTTAAACATAATCTCAACATATTGGGCCCGACATTGTACCACATACATCATTCGCGCGCATCCTAAATAGATCCGAGGTAGCTAATCCCGAACCTACTAGGTTACTAGGTTCGTACTATGTCCGTCGACCTAGGGGCAACTTGGAGCCCATCCTGTGGACCTTGTTAGGGTTCGGTACAAGCCATGCATAAAGTAAAATAACATACATGTTCTTTGTCTTAAAGAGTGTTCTTGTTCCCACTCTTAGGGAAAACATTTCTTAGACATTTCATATACGTGAGCCATGCCTAACATGGGTGAAAACATAAGCATGTAGCATAGCATAAATCGGCACGAGTACAATTTAACATAGCATAAGATAATGACATAAGGAAAATTAAGCGAACATAAATAGAAATCATCATCTAACATGCATAACGTGGAAGAATTTCAACAAGAATAATTTCTCTACTCCTATTAGCCGAACCTTCAACACATAGTTCTAGATTCTTTCGTTCAAAATCAAGCATACAACCTCTGACCATATGATGGGATCACAGGTATTAAGAGAAAAATCAAGTTTTGCTGATTGCCCTTTTCCTGCCCCATCATATGCTTTATATTTTAATCTACAAAAATTATATTAACGATAATCTGTGCCATCTTGTGTCACAAATTTCATAAATTTGCATGTCTTACATAAACCATCAAGTTAATCAACCCGAGCAATTAATAAAAATTCACATCTTTCCTTTACCAAATTGAGATTTATTATCATAAACAATCCATCTCTCCATATTAAATATTTTCAATGTGAACCTAAGGTCCATCTGTGATATATATATATATATATATATATATATATATATATATATATATATATATATATATATATATATATATATATATATATATATAGGAATGCATATTAGCAATCTAAGAAATTAATATAAGAAAACAGTTTACATGTTCACCTAGGAAAGCATTAAAGTGGGACTATATGGCTAAAATTAGTTTAATCAAATCCTTAACAAGCATAAACAATATTACATCGTAAGCACTTATACTGCAGGTGAGGGGATACTTACCTATAAATCTAAACACACCTATATAATCTGATCAAAAAATATTCTTTATCATTTATCAAACATTTAACATGATCATACTCCCAAAACTCATATAGGAAGCCTTTCAAGACATGCAATCATGCTCTTTGTTCCCAAAACTTATAGGGGAAGCATCTTTGCGATCTTATGTCTTGCTTCAACATGAAATATACTTAAAATACCTAAAAATATAAACAAACATAATCTGGACAGAACATATAAATTCGAATAAAACATGGTGATAGAAGTTAAATGGGCATATCAAAGAGTTACTTATGCTATAGGTGAAAGCTAACATCTTTGTGATCTTAGATCTTGATAAAAAAACACATATACCTTAACTATAAATCTAAACACACACATATATCATCTGATCCAAACATATAATCTATCAAAACATAGGAAAATAAGCTATATAAAACAATCGAAGCAACTTGTACTGCAGGTGAGGGGATTACTTACATCCTACGCTTTTTCACCAATTTATACCGTTAGATTTCGTAAAGAGAAAACCTCCTACGTATTTCCTTGCTTTAGCATGATCCTTTACGAAGTTCCTCTTGAAAATCTCCTCTTGAATTATCTCACGATGGAGAAATTATATAAACTCTTTTTTTTCTCTTTTGGTTTCTCGGTGGCTGAAAAATGGAAGGGGAAAGCTTTTTTTTTTTTATTCTGTGGCTGGAGGAAATTGAGAGAGAGAGAGAGGTGAGGTTGTGGTCAGCGTTGTTTGGCAGTTGGAGAAAATGGGAGGGGAAAAGTTGGTCGGCGTGAGGGAGAGATGAGGGAGAGAGAGAGGCGGCGTGAGGTTTCGGCGTGGAGTTTAGGGAAAAAGGAATGGAAAAAGAATATATAAATATGGATTTTTCTTAATCTAATTATCCCTTTAAATAATCAGTCCAATTAATCAATCTCTCTTTTTTTCGCCAATAGATATATTTTGTTATATCCTACTTATTGGTAATCTTATGACTTAGTGGTGGGAAGCCTATTCTCCCAAACCAACGGTTCATGGTTCAAACCTCGGCTAACGAACTATTTATTCATTTTCTTTTTTTTCTTTTATTCTTATATATATATATATATATATATATATATATATATATATTTCCTTTAAATAAAATATAGTAACTAAAATTTGGGATGTTACAATCCCTTATACCTTATAAAAGTTTCGTCCTCGGAACTTAGAACAACTCGGGGTACTTTTGCTTCATGTCATTCTCACGTTCCCAGGTGGCTTCTTCGTATCGTTGACTTTGCCATAGGACCTTCACTCTGAGTACTTCTTTATTCCTTAGTCTTTTGACTTCTCGGTCTAGTATCCGGATAGGTCGACTTTCATAGCTCAGGTCCTCTTGAATTTGCATTGTCTGTGGCTCGACCACTTGGTCGGTACTGGAAATGCACTTCTTAAGCATCGAGACATGGAACACGTTGTGAATAGCTGACATCTCCTGAGGTAGTCCTAGCTCGTAAGCTACCTTGCCAACTCTTTTCAGGATCTTGTACGGTCCTACGTATCGCGGACTTAGCTTTCCTTTTTTCCCGAATCTCATTATTCCTTTCATAGGAGCTACCCGGAGAAATACTAAATCTCCGACATTGAATTCCAAAGGTCTACGTCGCTGATCCGTATTGTTCTTCTGCCGGCTTTGAGCAGTCTCTATTCTTTGGCGAATATTCTGTATCGCTCGGGTGGTGTCGTCGATGAAATCCGTCTGAAGTCCCATCTCTTTCTTCTCACTACCTTCGTACCAACAGATCGGAGACCTACATCTTCTCCCATATAATGCTTCATAAGGTGTCATTCCGATGGTAGCTTGGTAGCTATTATTGTAAGCGAATTCCGCTAAACATAAGTAGCGGCACCAACTCCCTTTGAAATCCAAGGCACAAGCTTGTAACATGTCTTCCAGTACTTGGTTCACCCTTTCTGTTTGCCCATCTGTCTGAGGAGGAAAGACGGTACTGAAACGTAGCTTCGTGCCAAGTGCCTTATGAACGTATCCCCAAAACTATGAAGTGAAGCGACCATCCCTATCTGAAATGATGGTCTTGGGAATACCATGCAGTCTGATGATTTCCTTAGCATATAATTGAGCCAGTTGCTCAATCGAATATGTCATCTTGATCGCTAGGAAATGAGCTGACTTTGTCAATCTGTCAACGATAACCCAAATAGTGTCATATCCGTTCGTAGTCCTGGGAAGACCTGAAATGAAATCCATAGAGATGTCTTCCCATTTCCACTCCAAAATTTGGATCGGTTGCAGAACTCCTCCAAGCCTCTGGTGTTCTGCTTTAACTTGATGGCAGGTCAGGCAGGTACTGACATGCTGAGCTATGTCCCTCTTCATACCAGACCACCAGAACTTCTCTTTCAGGTCTTGATACATTTTGGTGGATCCCGGATGCATAGAATAGGGGGTTCCATGAGCCACCTCTAATATCTTTTTGCGTAGTTCCGGATCGTTAGGGATATATAATCGATCCCTAAGGTATAATACTCTGCTATTGGCGATACAGAAACCCTCACCTTTTCCTTCTAGGATCTCCTGCTTGATCCTCTGGAGACTTGGATCATCACTTTATTTTGCTAATATGTCATCGAATAGTGTTGGTATTATTGCCATGGTCGAAAGCTGCCCGGAAATAACCTCGATTCCATAGCACATAATTTCATTCTTCAGCGGTCGAGACAATACCGATAAGGACATCAGGGTGGCACTGGACTTCCTGCTGAGTGCATCGGCCACTTTGTTTGCCTTGCCAGGATGGTAAAAGATCTCATAGTCATAGTCCTTCACGAGCTCCAGCCATCTGCGTTGTCTCATATTGAGGTCCTTCTGAGTGAAGAAATACCGCAGACTCTGGTGATCCGTATAAATCTTGCACTGTGCTCCATACAGATAGTGCCTCCTGTAGGGATGTATACTTAAAAGTCTATTTTTTTGTATGAACATCTTTATTTTGAAATAAGAATCACATGATCATTGTTTGCATATTTTTATGGTTATGCAATATTGTCTAATACCTTACATTGTAGATAACATGGTGTGTGGTGTCACACGGGAGATCATGTTATCGGCTCCTTGTAAAGTATAAGTAAAGGCTCACAACTGAGATGGCTTTGGACAAACCATCGGAATGGTTGTAGTGTGATTTGGTATTGGTTTGTCTTGACCATAGAATCACACTAGTGCACTTTGTTTGTATTGAGCAGGACCGACACAGAGGTGATTCGATTTATTGCTGACTACATAATCGAATCAGACCTCAGATATTATTTATTACATGCTCTTAATCCCGATATAATAACGGGCACATATACTTGGTACTCATCTCTTTGATTTACCAATGGGCGAGATTTATAGATTAAATCGATAGACTCGGTAAGTTGGGAGATGATATTATTTATATGGTGTGCCGTTGATTATAGGAGAAAACCGTGTCCTATATATTAGGATGATGATGTCCCCTTGAGGAGCTCATAAGGTTCATCATGTAAACCCTGCAGGTGGACTTGGTCCGGCATGATGAAAAGGTTGAGTGGTACTACTCATGGAGTTAGATGTCGATTAATTAATGGTCAGTAAATTAATTAATTGACGGACATTCGAGATCTTAAACACGGGGAGAAAATGTACAAATAATATATGGAGCCCATATTATCATATGGGGGTTGGTGAGGTAGATCAATGATGGACCTTTAGTGGATTGGATCATCATTAGTGGATCGGACTTTATGTGGGCTAGATCCATGGGTGGCCAAGACCCAACTCCTCCTCATGGTCCCTAATGTAGCCCATTAACACCTCAAGATGCTTAGATCCAATGGATAGAAACAAAACTCTAAGATCCATTGGTAGAGATCAAATCTCTAAGATCCGACGGTTGAGATTAAATCTCTAGATCCGACGGTTGAGATTAAATCCCTAGAACCAATGGAGGAGATTAATTCATGACTTATCCCTAACTCTATAAAAGGAGGGCATGGGGATTGGTCGTGGATCACATGAAAATGAAGAGGAGAGCTAGGGTTTGGGCGGCAAGGAGCAATCCTAATTGAGATAGGATTGGGATTAGGGTTTTGAGGCTTGGGTGGCACCAAATAAGGAAGGTTCTTTCTCTCTTCTTCTTCCTCTTTGTGCCAACGTCCAGCAGCCTTATCCATCTCTTTTCCAGCCTTGGCCGGCGCCCAAGGTCCTCTTCTTCTTCTCCTTAGGTGGTGGAAACAAGATATAGGGTTTCCCTTGGTGTCTTGGTAGTTTTCCACCATCTCCTTCTCCTTTTAGTTGGCCGGCGGCAAGAGCTTTGATAGCTCCTTGTTGGTTGAGTTTTTGAAGGAGATAAACATTGTTTCTCTTCTTCCTCTTGCTTGGGAAAAGCAAGGAAGGAAGTTTTACGATCTAGGAGCTTCGACTTTTGGTGGATCGTCGCCCACACGACGTCCAAAAGGAGGAGGGTCATACATTAGAAGACCAAGAGGTATAACTATTCTTCTATCTCTTTTGTTCATTGCTTGTGTTTGTTTTTCAAAATATAAGCATGTTATATTTCTGTAAATAGGCTAAATAATACTTGGATCCCGAGTATAAACACAAAAACCGCGTCCGACATCGATTCATGGTACTCGTAGAATAGAGGATGGTCGCTTGAACAACTAGTTTGTTCAAGTGACCTCTCTAAACGAATAGCACGACGATGACTTGGTTGCTTTGGCAATCCCTTTTGTCTAGGATTAAATTTTTTTTTTAATCCGGGGACATCGAAGGGATCGCCATGAACAAGCTTCCGGGCAAAACCTTCAATTGGTATCAGAGCCAAGGTTTCCGGTTTTGTGTGTTTAGGATTCGGTTAATTTTTATGCACTTTTTCATATATTAAATGTGTCGGATAATAGTAGGATATGCGTAGCTTAACTCTTTGGTTGCAGGCATAAGATTCCACTATTATGGCATGTGTGTGTATGTGATTGTATGTGTGTAAATATTTATTTTGTTGAATCCTCGGGGTTGACGAGGTTAGTATTTAGTTTTTGTAAATTAAATACGGCATTGTTTAGCCGCTCTTTATTTTATTTTACTTTCGATCTAGATTCATGTACACTCCCTCGTGGAGTATAGGATCGATGGATGTAAATTAAAATAGGTTTTAGTCTCGGCTCGGATCTCCGGAGGGCTTGTACATGGCATAGGAGGAGCGGACGAGATGGCAATGCGACGGAAGACATATTGAAGACAAAAGCCATAATAGTTGGAAATTTTTTTATTTTTCATATTTATTGCTTTTTGTTTGATATGCATGTCGTTGGCTAGTAAAATTCCTCATTTTCAATTTACTAAGTGGGAGAGGGATATTTTAATTAATTCCCGCGGCCTCCATTACAATTTGACTTGTGATGCAACAAACTTGCGTGTCGGCTCTGAGTGCCTTCCTCCCTGCGGATGAGTTTGTTTGCGGATCACTAGGTCAAATAATGGTTATAGGAAATTATCTAGGAGCATGTGTACTTCCACAGCGGTAAGGCACATAATCCGAAATAATTCCCTTAGTATCGTGTAATGGTGCACACTTAGATGCAAATAAAAAGTATCCTCCCCATCGGAGTCACTGCTTTTATTTGTAGGGCCAAAGAGGAACCAACTATTAATTTTATTTGTCAAAAAGTAAGGTTGACAAGATAATAAAATTAATGGGTAAAACCTCCTCTTACAAATGTAGAATTCGTATACGTCCACACTGCGTGGCATGCGATATTCTCGGTGTTTTGAGGTGTTGTTTGATTTCGAAATTTTATTGTTTTGAGGAATCAATAATTTTTTGAAATCTAAAATAATAATCTATGGGATTCTTGAAAATTCCTCACTGTCAATTTACTAAGTGGGAGAGGGATATTTTAATTAATTTCCACGGCCTCCATTACAATTTGACGTGTGATGCAACAAACTTGCGTGTCGGCTCTGAGTGCCTTCCTCCCTGCGGATGAGTTTATTTGCGGATCACTAGGTCAAATAATGGTTATAGGAAATTATCTAGGAGCGTGTGTGCTTCCACAGCGGTAAGACACATAATCCGAAATAATTCCCTTAGTATCGTGTAATGGTGCACACTTAGATGCAAATAAAAAGTATCCTCCCCATCGGAGTCACTGCTTTTATTTGTAGGGCCAAAGAGGAACCAACTATTAATTTTATTTGTCAAAAAGTAAGGTTGACAAGATAATAAAATTAATGGGTAAAACCTCCTCTTACAAATGTAGAATTCGTATACGTCCACACTGCGTGGCATGCGATATTCTCGGTGTTTTGAGGTGTTGGTTGATATCAAAATTTTATTGTTTGAGGAATCAATAATTTTTTGAAATCTAAAGTAATGATCTATGTGATTCTTAGGATTTTCAAAATGACTTTCAGTCCACTTGTTGTGATACTAAAAGAAATAAACTTACTGTACCCAAATAATGTTGATTGGAAAAGAATCTAGATATTGTCTTATCTGCTAAGGAGTACAAGTATGCACTCTTCGAAGAGTGTCCTCAAGCCATGATTGCTCAAAAAGGTTTCTACTTCTAAGCCGAAAGGAGCGAAGAAGAAAAAACAGGTGGAGCAAGGTGGTGGGAGGATCTCGGGAGGAGTGAAGAAAGCGAAAGGCAAGTACTTTAGCGGGATGGACATTGGAAGAAGAATGTCGGTCAAAAGCGAACAATGGTATATCCTTTGGACTAGTCGTTTAAACTTGATTAGCGGTGTTATCTCGGCTTTGGTGTGTAGATATGAGAGTCACTAATCATATACGCAACACTTTGCGGGTTTGAAACCCAGCGACTAGCTAAAGGGAGATTACCATTTTGGGCAATGCCATGAAGGTGGCGGCTATTGCGATGGGAGAAGTTTTATTTATCTCTTGAGAAAAATAAAACTAAGGTTCTAGAAAATTCCTTTATGTATCTTTATTTAGAAAGAATTTAGTTTCATTTCTAAATTATTATGGATGGATATTCTATTTCTTTTAATGACAGAGTTGTTATAAAAGGAATAGGAGAATATCTGTTAGTACATTGAAAGGAAATTTGTATACAAAACCTCCACGATGCAAATTGAAGTTAATAACTCATCTTCTAATTCCAAAGGAGAAAAGAACCTTGAAGATGAACCAAACATATCTTTGCCATCTTAGTCTTGGTCACATTAACCTAAGCGAGAATTCAGGTTGATAGGTGATGGACCTTTGGGTTCATTAGTGGTGGAGGGGATCTCCCAACCTGCGAATCTTGCTTGGAGGGTAAGATGACCAAGAGGCCTTTTAAGGCCAAGGGGTATAGAGCCAAAGATGTGTTAGAATTGGTTCATTCTGATTCGTATGGTCCTATGTCTATCCAAGCGAGAGATAGTTTTGAATATTTCGTCTTTTTCATAGACAATTATTCAAGATGACACTCTGATCGATCGTGGTGACGAGTACCTCTTGGGAGAGTTTAGGAATTACCTATCGGAGGTTGGGATTCAATCCCAATTATGCACTTTTGCACACCCGAGAATGATGTAGAAAGCGAAGGAATAGGACTCTTAGAGATGGTTAGATCGATGATGAGTTATTACGACTTGCGGACTAGTTACGGGGATATGCTCTAGATCTGACGGTGCACATTACGAACTTGGTTCCATCTAAATCGGTGCCTTCTACTCCACGAGTTGTGGACGGCGAAAGCCTAGTCTAAGACATATTCGGATATGGGAGAGTCCGTACATGTCTTTGAAGGCAGATGATGGTAAGTTGGAACCTCGTACAAAAGTGCGCTTGTTCGTTGGCTATCCTAGATGAACGAAGGGTGGATTGTTTTATAGTCCTAGAGATCAGAGAGTGATCGTTAGCACGAACACTAGATTTCTAGAGGAAGACTATGTGATGAGCCACAAGCCCAAGAGTAAAATTGTTCTGGAGGAGTTAAAAGGGGAAGTCACTTCTTTAGTACCACCGGTACAAGAGGATATACCACATGTCAGCACTTGCAGCGTGTCAGGAGGATACACAAGTGATGTCTCGTCGTAGTGGGAGGGTTGTGAGACCATGTTCTTGGGAGAATCTTTCGATTTGGTCACTGGCGAACATGAACTGATCCTGGACATATGGCGAGGCAATCCAAGATAAAGATGCACTATCTTGGCAAAGTGCAATGAATCTTGAGATTGAATCTATGGATTCAAGTCAGTTTGAGAGCTCTTATGCATAGCATTATGAGGTGTGGCATATGGATATCAAGAAAGCTTTCCTTAATGGAAGTCTTGAGGAAACCATCTATATGAAGCAACCAGAGGGATTCATTGCTAAGGGCAAAGAGCATCTTGTGTGTAAGCTTAATCGGTCCATTTATGGATTGAAGCAAGCTTCAAGATCTTGGAACATCCGCTTTGATGAGATAATCCAGTCTTATGGATTTATTCAAAGTCCGGATGAGTCTTGTGTATACAAGAGATGTGTGAAGCGTAGTGGTATTTCTTGTACTATCGTAGATGACATTTTGGTGGTTGGCAACAACATCGAAGTGTTATCGGACGTAAGGGTATGTTGTCAAGCAGTTTGATATGAAGGACTTGGGAGAGGTGAGACACATCCTTGGGATCAAGGTTATAAGGGATCGCAGGAAAAGGATGTTGTGCTTATCCCAAGCTTCATACATAGACACGATTATGGAGCGTTTTAGCATGCAGAACTCCAAGAAGGGTTTTCTACCTTTCAGGCATGGAGTACCTCTATCTAAGGAGATATGTCCTAGATCATTTGAGTAGATAGAGGAGATGAAGGCGGTTCCTTATGCTTCGGCAGTAGGAAGCCTCATGTATGCGATGCTATGTACGAGACAAGATATCTGCTTTGCCGTGGGCATGGTTAGCAGATATCAGAGTAATCCAGGACAGGGACATTGGATTCCGGTAAAAGCATATATTGTAGTGCTTGAGAAGGACTAGGGATTATATGCTAGTTTACCGTGCATACCAATTACTCCCTGTGGGTTGCATGGATTGCGATTTCCAATCAGATAGGGATAATAGTAAGTCTACCTCAGGTTTTGTGTTTACTTTAGGAGGTGGAGCCATTGTATGGAGGAGTGCCCAACAGAAATGCGTGGCGGACTCCACCATGGAAGCTGAGTATCTGGCAGCCCCTGTGGCGCCCAAAGAAGCTGTATGGCTCAGGAACTTCCTGATGGACTTGGATGTGATTCCTGGTTTGCCCAGAACTATCACAATTTATTGTGATAATAGTGGTGCAGTTGCAAACTCGAAGGAACCACGAGCCCATAAGGCTAGTAAACACATAGAGCGCAAGTACCACGATACGAAATCGTAAAGGAGGTAGAAGTTGTTGTCGCCTAGATTGCATCAGAGGATGACCTGGTAGACCCTTTCACTAAGGCCCTTCTAGCGAGAGCTTTGATAGGCATGTGGAGGGAAAGGGAATCAGATGTATGGCAGTAAGAGCACATCATAGTCTTTTAGTATAAGTGGGAGATTGTAGGGATGTATACTTAAAAGTCTATTTTTTGTATGAACATCTTTATTTTGAAATAAGAATCACATGATCATTGTTTGCATATTTTTATGGTTATGCAATATTGTCTAATACCTTACATTGTAGATAACATGGTGTGTGGTGTCACACGGGAGATCATGTTATCGGCTCCTTGTAAAGTATAAGTAAAGGCTCACAACCGAGATGGCTTTGGACAAACCATCGGAATGGTTGTAGTGTGATTTGGTATTGGTTTGTCTTGACCATAGAATCACACTAGTGCACTTTGTGTGTATTGAGCAGGACCGACACAGAGGTGATTCGATTTATTGCTGACTACATAATCGAATCGGACCTCAGATATTATTTAGTACATGCTCTTAATACCGATATAATAACGGGCACATATACTTGGTACTCATCTCTTTGATTTACCAATGGGCGAGATTTATAGATTAAATCGATAGACTCGGTAAGTTGGGAGATGATATTATTTATATGGTGTGCCGTTGATTATAGGAGGAAACCGTGTCCTATATATTAGGATGATGATGTCCCCTTGAGGAGCTCATAAGGTTCATCATGTATGTTAGTGCTTATAAGCTCCACATATCTCCACAATGGCATGATATTGTCCACTTTGGGTCTAAGCCCTCATGGTTTTATTTTTGGGCTTTACCCAAAAGGCCTCATACCAATGGAGATATCTTTTTTCTTATAAGCACATGATCTTTTCCATGTCTTACCAATGTGGGACTTTGATTGTATTCCCCATACTCCCAACAATCCCCCCCTCAAACGAAGGACCACATTGGGCCCCCCCTCAAGCCTATCCCTCCTCGAAGGATTTTCTCTGCTTGATGTCCGATCTTCAACCCACCAGGACTTCCTGCCAGTTGTTCGGTCCCCCCGACCCAACTAGACTTCCTTCCTGATGTCTGGTTCTCTTGATCCGGACGTGGGAGCTCAACTTCCTTCGTTCGAGGTTCATGGCTTGACATGGACCATGGCTCTGATACCAATTGTTAGTGCTTATAAGCTCCACATATCTCCACAATGGCATGATATTGTCCACTTTGGGTCTAAGCCCTCATGGTTTTATTTTTGGGCTTTACCCAAAAGGCCTCATACCAATGGAGATATCTTTTTTCTTATAAGCACATGATCTTTTCCATGTCTTACCAATGTGGGACTTTGATTGTATTCCCCATACTCCCAACAATGTAAACCCTGCAGGTGGACTTGGTCCGGCAAGATGAAAAGGTTGAGTGGTACTACTCATGGAGTTAGATGTCGATTAATTAATGGTCAGTAAATTAATTAATTGACGGACATTCGAGATCTTAAACACGGGGAAAAAATGTACAAATAATATATGGAGCCCATATTATCATATGGGGGTTGGTGAGGTAGATCAATGATGGACCTTTAGTGGATTGGATCATCATTAGTGGATCGGACTTTATGTGGGCTAGATCCATGGGTGGCCAAGACCCAACTCCTCCTCATGGTCCCTAATGTAGCCCATTAACACCTCAAGATGCTTAGATCCAATGGATAGAAACAAAACTCTAAGATCCATTGGTAGAGATCAAATCTCTAAGATCCGACGGTTGAGATTAAATCTCTAGATCCGACGGTTGAGATTAAATCCCTAGAACCAATGGAGGAGATTAATTCATGACTTATCCCTAACTCTATAAAAGGAGGGCATGGGGATTGGTCGTGGATCACATGAAAATGAAGAGGAGAGCTAGGGTTTGGGCGGCAAGGAGCAATCCTAATTGAGATAGGATTGGGATTAGGGTTTTGAGGCTTGGGTGGCACCAAATAAGGAAGGTTCTTTCTCTCTTCTTCTTCCTCTTTGTGCCAACGTCCAGCAGCCTTATCCATCTCTTTTCCAGCCTTGGCCGGCGCCCAAGGTCCTCTTCTTCTTCTCCTTAGGTGGTGGAAACAAGATATAGGGTTTCCCTTGGTGTCTTGGTAGTTTTCCACCATCTCCTTCTCGTTTTAGTTGGCCGGCGGCAAGAGCTTTGATAGCTCCTTGTTGGTTGAGTTTTTGAAGGAGATAAACATTGTTTCTCTTCTTCCTCTTGCTTGGGAAAAGCAAGGAAGGAAGTTTTGCGATCTAGGAGCTTCGACTTTTGGTGGATCGTCGCCCACACGACGTCCAAAAGGAGGAGGGTCATACATTAGAAGACCAAGAGGTATAACTATTCTTCTATCTCTTTTGTTCATTGCTTGTGTTTGTTTTTCAAAATATAAGCATGTTATATTTCTGTAAATAGGCTAAATAATACTTGGATCCCGAGTATAAACACAAAAACCGGCGATCCGGACATCGTCTATTCCGCGGCTACTCGTAGAATAGAGGATGGTCGCTTGAACAACTAGTTTGTTCAAGTGACCTCTCTAAACGAATAGCACGACGATGACTTGGTTGCTTTGGCAATCCCTTTTGTCTAGGATTAATTTTTTTTTTTAATCCGGGGACATCGAAGGGATCGCCATGAACAAGCTTCCGGGCAAAACCTTCACCTCCATACCTTGAGAGCGAAGACCCCAGCTGCTAGCTCTAAATTGTGAGTGGGATAGTTCTTTTCATGTTCCTTGAGTTGCCTAGAGGCATAGGCAATAACTTTACCCCTCTGCATAAGTACAACTCCGAGTCCCAATCCGGAGGCATCGCTGTACATGTCGAAGCTCTTGCCGTTCGCTGGGAGAGTAAGGATTGGAGCACTTGTAAGTCTCCTTTTCAGATCCAAGAAACTCTCCTCACATTCCTCCGTCCATACATACTTCTTGTTCTTCCGGGTGAGAACTGTCATAGGTGCTACTATTTTGGCGAAGTCTTCTACGAATTTCCGGTAATAGCCCGCTAATCCGAGAAAACTCCTCACTTCACTAGAAATCTTTGGCCTGCTCCAGTTAATCACAGCTTCAATCTTTCTTGGGTCTACCATAACTCCGTCTTTGGATATAATATGACCCAGAAAAGATACTTGATCAAGCCAGAATTCACATTTGGAGAACTTGGCATATAGTTGCTTTTCTCGAAGAATCTGTAATACCATCTTCAGATGTTCAACATGCTCTTCTTGATTTCTCGAATAGACGAGGATATCGTCAATGAAGACGATCACGAACTTGTCAAGAAACGCTGAGAATACCCGATTTATCAGGTCCATGAACATAGCAGGAGCATTCGTCACTCCGAAAGGCATGACTACGAACTCATAATGTCCGTATCTTGTTCGGAAAGCTGTCTTCGATATATCATCTGGTTTCACTTTCACTTGATGATAGCTAGATCTGAGGTCAATCTTTGAAAAGACGGTGGCACCTTTTAACTGGTCGAACAGATCGTCAATCCGTGGTAAAGGGTACCTATTCTTGATCGTCACATTATTTAGCGCTCGGTAGTCTATGCACAGGCGCATAGTCCCATCCTTCTTCTTTACGAACAGTACGAGAGCTCCCCAAGGAGAGTGAAATACTGTCTCATCGACTCTATTACTACGTCTTCCCTATATTACTATCTCATCGACTCTATTGCCACGTCTTCCTTATATTACTATCTCATCGACTCTATTACTACGTCTTCCAACCATGCTTATCTTCATATATTATAATAAGGCTAGCATAAGATTATTATGCATATATTCATCTCATCGACTCTATTACTACGTCTTCCATATATTACTTGTCTCATCGACTCTATGACTACGTCTTCTAGTCATGCTTATCTTCATATATTATAATAAGGCTAGCATAAGGTTATCATTCATATTTATTTATGCATATTTAAACTAAAGGCTAGCATAAGGTTATCATACATATATTCATGCATATTTAAGCTAAAAGCATTTCTTATCTTACATGAAAGAAATAGAGTAGGCATAGAATTTCTTACTTGGAGCGGTAGGATTTGGAGCTTGATGTGTGTGTAGTGGAAAGGCAGAATTAGGCTCTGATACCACCTGTAACGCCCTCCCTTCCCGTCCACCTAACATGCATCCTATAGATGGGCGACGGCGCTACGCGATCATACATTCATGCATATAACAGCGGAAGTATTTAAAAACTTACTTTACAACTTTTAACTCTAATTACATTAACCCAATCAACCTATCAATTTAATCATGGCAAAGGTCTTAGCAATTTATTTAACTAAACATGTATTAACCATTTCAAGGTTCATAAAAATAAACATGAGTAACAACCATAGAAAGCATTAACGTCTCCTAACAGTTTACACATAAACTGAAAATCATGTATAAGTCCGTATATGAAAAATGATCTCGTCCACCATGCCACTGCCACATACATCTTTGCCCCTCCTGCTGCACCCTTTAATTTATCCATTCCTTGCCCTTTTCTACAGTACAAGGAAAGTAAACTGTAAGCACATAGGCTTAGTAAGATCCTTTCCTACTCACAAAAACATGCATCATGAATTAAACATAAAGTGATGACATGTTCGTTTAAACAACATATGAGTACAACATTTATTTAAAGTAGAGACATGATCAATTTAGGAAAAGAACATAAACTTAGCATTTTCATCGCAACAGTACATTGTCTCTAAACATGATAATTCGATGAACATAAAAGGGTATATGCAGGATGCTCTTTGAAAACATATAGTTTATATACTTAAACATAATCTCAACATATTGGGCCCGACATTGTGCCACAAACATCATTCGCGCGCATCCTAAATAGATCCGAGGTAGCTAATCCCGAACCTACTAGGTTACTAGGTCCGTACTATGTCTGTCGACCTAGGGGCAACTTGGAGCCCATCCCGTGGACCTTGTTAGGGTCCAGTACAAGCCATGCATAAAGTAAAATAGCATACATGTTCTTTGTCTTAAAGAGTGTTCTTGTCCCCACTCTTAGGGAAAACATTTCTTAGACATTTCATATACGTGAGTCATGCCTAACATGGGTGAAAACATAAGCATGTAGCATAGCATAAATCGGCACGAGTACAATTTAACATAGCATAAGATGGTGACATAAGGAAAATTAAGCAAACATAAATAGAAATCATCATTTAACATGCATAACGTGGAAGAATTTCAACAAGAATAATTTCTCTACTCCTATTAGCCGAACCTTCAACACATAGTTCTAGATTCTTTCGTTCAAAATCAAGCATACAACCTCTGACCATATGATGGGATCACAGGTATTAAGAGAAAAATCAAGTTTTGCTGATTGACCTTTTCCTGCCCCATCATATGCTTTATATTTTGATCTACAAAAATTATATTAATGATAATCTGTGCCATCTTGTGTCACAAATTCCATAAATTTGCATGTCTTACATAAACCATCAAGTTAATCAACCCGAGCAATTAATAAAAATTCACATCTTTCCTTTACCAGATTGAGATTTATTATCATAAACAATCCATCTCTCCATATATATATATATATATATATATATATATATATATATATATATATATATATATGTAGGAATGCATATTAGCAATCTAAGAAATTAATATAAGAAAACAGTTTACATGTTCACCTAGGAAATCATTAAAGTGGGACTATATGGCTAAAATTAGTTTAATCAAATCCTTAACAAGCATAAACAATATTACATCGTAAGCACTTATATTGCAGGTGAGGAGATACTTACCTATAAATCTAAGCACACCTATATAATCTGATCAAAATATATTCTTTATCATTTATCAAACATTTAACATGATCATACTCCCAAAACTCATATAGGAAGCCTTTCAAGACATGCAATCATGCTCTTTGTCCCCAAAACTTATAGGGGAAGCATCTTTGCGATCTTATGTCTTGCTTCAACATGAAATATACTTAAAATACCTAAAAATCAAAACAAACATAATCTGGACAGAATATATAAATTCGAATAAAACATGGTGATAGAAGTTAAATGGGCATATCAAAGAGTTACTTATGCTATAGGTGAAAGATAACATCTTTGTGATCTTAGATCTTGCTAAAAGAAACATATATACCTTAACTATAAATCTGAACACACACATATATCATCTGATCCAAACATATAATCTATCAAAACATAGGAAAATAAGCTATATAAAACAATCGAAGCAACTTGTACTGTAGGTGAGAGGATTACTTACATCCTACGCTTTTTCACCAATTTATACCGTTAGATTTCGTAAAGAGAAAACCTCCTATGTGTTTCCTTGCTTTAGCATGATCCTTTACCAAGTTCCTCTTGAAAATCTCCTCTTGAATTATTTCACGGTGGAGAAATTATATAAACTCTTTTTTTTTCTCTTTTGGTTTCTCGGTGGATGAAAAATGGAAGGGGAAAGCTTTTTTTTTTATTCTGTGGCTGGAGGAAAATGAGAGAGAGAGAGGTGAGGTTGGGGTCGGCGTTGTTCGGCAGTTGGAGAAAACTGGAGGGGAAAAGTTGGTCGGCGTGAGGGAGAGAAGAGGGAGAGAGAGAGGCGGCGTGAGGTTTCGGCCTGGAGTTTAGGGAAAAAGGAATAGAAAAAGAATATATAAATAAGGATTTTTTTTAACCTAATTACCCCTTTAAATAATCAGTCCAATTAATCAATCTCTCTTTTTTTTTCACCAATAGATATATTTTGGTATATCCTACGCATTGGTAATCTTATGACTTAGTGGTGGGAAGCCTATTCTCCCAAACCAACGTTTCATGGTTCAAGCCTCGGCTAACGAACTATTTATTCATTTTCTTTTTTTCTTTTATTCTTATATATATACATATATATATATTTCCTTTAAATAAAATATAGTAATTAAAATTTGCGATGTTACAGATAACATGGTGTGTAGTGTCACACGGGAGATCATGTTATCAGTTTCTTGTAGAGTATAAGTAAAGGCTCACAACCAAGATGGTTTTGGACAAACCATTGGTATGGTTGTAGTGTGATTTGGTATTGGTTTGTCTTAACCATAGAATTACACTAGTACACTTTGTGTGTATTGAGCAGGACCGACTTAGAGGTGATTCGATTTATTGCTGACTACATAATTGAATCGAACCTCGGATATTATGGTGTACATGCTCTTAATCCCGATATAATAACGGGCACATATACTTAGTATTTATTTCTTTGATTTACCAATGGACGAGATTTATAGAGTAAATCGATAGGCTCGGTAAGTTGGGAAATGATATTATTTATATGGTGTGCCGTTGATTATAGGAGGAAACCATGTCCTATATATTAGGATGATGATGTCCCCTTGAGGAGCTCATAAGGTTCATTATGTAAACCCTGCAGGTGGACTTGGTCCGGCATGATGATAAGGTTGAGTGGTACTACTCATGGAGTTAGATGTTGATTAATTAATTATCAGTAAATTAATTAATTGACGGATATTCGAGATCTTAAACACGGTGAGATAATTATACAATTAATATATGGAGCCCATATTTATTAATTGGGGTTGGTGAGATAGATCAATGATAATCCTCTAGTGGAATGGATTATCATTAATGAATCGGTCTTTATGTGGGCTTGATCCATTGGGTGGCCAAGATCCAACTCCTCCTCATGGTCCCTATTGTAGCCTATTAAAACTCTCATGAAGCCTAGATCCGATGTTGAAAAATGGAACTCTAGATCCGACGGTTGAGATTAAATCTCTAGATCCGACGATGGAGATTAAAAGGAGGCTTAAGCCTAACTCTATAAATAAGGGCTTGGGCGGCAAGGAGAGGGATCATCCAAATAAGGGTTAGGGTTTTTGGTGTTGGCTTGAGAGGAGAGGTGGGCGGCAACCCTAGGGTTTCCTCTTCCTATTGGTTGGCGGCAAGAGATTCTAGGGTTTGGGCTCTTCATGGCCGGTGGCGTCTCATCCTCTCTCTCTCTAGATTGGCTGGTAACTCCTCCCTCTCTCTCTCTCTCTCCTTTGGCCGACGACAATCTTTCTTCAAGGTTGGCCGGCGCTCCTTCATCCACTCCTTGACCCGCGGCAACATCAAGCTCCTTGGCTTGGTGGTCGGTTCTAGATAGAAGAAAATTTTTGTTTTATTCTTCCCTTTGTTCGGAGTGAGCAAGGAAGGGAAGAACATGATCTAGGAGGCTTCGACTTTTGGAAGATCGTCGCCCACACGAAGTCTAAAAGGAGGAAGGACATACTGTTAGTTAAAGCCCTAGAACCAATCATGTGATGGTTGAATAGGGAACATTTTGTATCATATTCTATAAAGGCAAAGGATTGGTTATTATATTTACATCTTGCTTGTGCCAGCTAATTTAAATATAATAATGCCCTAGAAAAGTAGGTTCTTATCTACAGCACATCAATTGGCAGAATTGATTATGAGAGGCTGTAGAGAACACTTTCCTAAATGTTCCTAGTCGAGTATTAATATGCAAGGGCAATATTAATACATAAAGACTGGCATGTAGGTCAATTGATGACTTGATCTCACAAGTCATGGATATATGATATCAAGTTGACACATGGGTATATATTGGAGAATATATACTGAACTGACCCGCCATGAGAAAGTTTCATGGATCGTTATATGAGTGTCATAAACTTTCTCATGTGACTATTGGTATGAATAGTCCTCGGACCCGAAGTCACTACGGTTCCCTACATAAGGAGTTATGTACTTTGGTATCGTCAAACGCGTCACGTAACGGTGGACCATAAAGGCGATTACTGGGTATATAACAAATTATGCGGAGGGATGTGAGTGATGTAGATGGGATCTATCCTCTCATATGACGAGAGTGATATCGGTGGGCCCCTTGATTGAGTAGAACTACTAAAACGCATGGCCATGCTCGAATGAGTCAATATGAGATATTGAGCTCATTTGTTTGAGTTAGTTTACTCAGGGATCAAGAAACACATAGATTGATCGAGGATGACACGGTCTATGCCTCATTGATCAATCTGATATCAAGGATAGAAGGACACGGTCATATATTATAGTAGTCACGGAAAGGTTAGTCGGATCTTGACTTATCTCGTAACTTGGGTAGCAATGATGTATTGCTAGATGCCGCTCATTGCTTGTGTATCTAAAAGAGTTTAGATCCACTGCCAACGTTATGAGAGCCTATAGGGTCACACACAAAGAGCATGATAATTAGAGGAATTAGAGTATTCTAGTTTGACTAGAATAATTTGGGAATAAGCTTAAGTACAAAATGGTTTTTGGACTTTAAGCTTAATGAGAATTTTAGCTAATTGATTTAATGAGATTAATTCAATATGTTACCTTATTGATTTAATAAGATTAATTCAATATGATAACATAAGCTTAATTGAATTAATAAGATTAATTCAATATGATAACATAAGCTTAATTGAATTAATAAGATTAATTCAACATGCATGAATGCCACATAAGAATGCCACATAAGCATGCCACCTAAGCATCCACCTAAGCTAGTTAAGGTGGAAGGAAACAAAATGGTTTTGTCTCCTTAAGTGGCCGGCCAAACAAGGATATGTCTCAATGCAATGGATTGCATTGAATGTGTGAAAGGGTTTTTCCAACCCTATAAAAGACACCCTAAGTGGCCGGCCAAAGAGAATTTTTGGCTTTTGTTGTTGGTGGAAGCTTTGGTTGTGTTAGTGGTGAGAAAGCTTGGTGGAAGCTTTGGTTGTGTGGGTTTGTGAGTGTAGGCTAGCAAGAAGAGGAGTCTTCTTCTTCCTTTCTCCTTTTCCCTCTCTTCCTCTCCTTTAGGGACTTCTCTAGCAAGAAGTAAAGGAGAGCTCTTCTAGTTTTCCTTTTGTGAGACAAGAGCGTGCTCGTGTGGATACGTATAGACACGGACACTTGAGCGTGCTAAAGATCCAACAAACCGAAAGGAAAAGCGGGATTAACAAGACACGCAACAAAGGTAATCCTCTCCTATAAGATAGGTTTGGTTTAGAAATTTATTTTATACGAGTTTGCTTTTGCATGGATCACTTGGAAGGGATCCTATTTTCCGTTCTTGCATATGCCATTTGGCATAAAGAATTCCCCTCTGATGGTATCGAGCCACTTGAAGATCGTATAAAAATAGGTTTTCTCTATTTTATATGTGATATAGAAGTAGGATAAATTTTATTATGAGTTGATAATTGCATTAGCAAATTTTCAAACATAATAAAATATCCAATGTCTTTAAAAGTTAAAATGACATGGTGCATGGTTATGGCCTAGTCCCAAAAAGTTTGTGATTGTGTGTTGTAATTCTTAATACGGCTGCGTGGTGCCTTTCTCCTAATATTCTTGTTGTAAAATTAGTTTTAGACTCGAATGTAACTCAGTATTTCTCCTTTGTAATGTACAAAACAAGGATGGAGGGTCCATTGGAAGATGAGGTTACAAGGAGGAAGTCAACACACAAGACAACCAAAAGGAAGCACTTAGGAGAAGATGCTATCCTAGGTTGACCAATCAATCTTTTCATTGGCTTGAGAAGATTGTAGAATAAGCCATAACCATGACACGTTAGTTTAATATGTATGTGATGCATGTTAGTTTAGCTTGTATGTGATGCATGATTAGTTTAGCTTATATGTGATGTATGCTAATATGTATATGATACATGTTTATTTCTTAATAAGTCTAAACGATATGCCTACCAAAGTTGGTACTCACTACTTCCTCGATCATTTGTTATTGGGTTTGCCAAAGCAAAGCAATGCATTTTATCTTGGAGAGTGCAGTGGACAATCGTGATGTCCCGCTATCACCTTGGTTAAGACTTAATTAAGTGTTTTATTAATTGGTTAAGAAAGTAGAGGCATATATTAGCTTTGAACATAAGTGTTAACATTAGTTTTGTGTGATTTCCGAACATCAGCTTTGTCTTAGAAGTGGTCGTTGCTCCGATATCCAAGAAGGCCTCTGTGCCTCGCCACAGCCTGGAAGCTGGTTTAGGAATAAACACTGAACTAATCTAAAACTTAACCAAAGCTATTAAAGAGTTACATCAGATGTAATTGGCAAAAGATTGCCTACCTAATTATACTACGTCTTGGGCGATTAGCCAAAGCTAACTCAAGGCAATTATGATGTGGATCTTTATCCCATATAAATTTATAGCTAAATAGTAGCTATGAGAATTTAGTGAGAGCCTCATTTAATTAAAGGCCTAATTAAATGATTTAGGTATGATACTTAACTTTGCATTTTAATGTTGTAGATCACCATGTCATCTAACACGACACACCCCCTCAACTTGCGATCTGTCCTTGAGAAGGACAAGCTCAATGGAGCAAACTTTCTTGACTGGTATAGGAACTTGAGGATTATCCTCAAGCAAGAACGCAAACTATATGTCCTAGAGCAGGCTACCCCTGAAATACCCGCCCCTACGGCCACTCGTCTTTGAAAAGGATGCTTATAAGAAGCATCAAGATGGCGCATTAGATGTGTCATGCCTTATGCTTGCCACCATGAACTCTGAGCTTCAGAAGCAACATGAGAACATGGATGCCTATGATATGGTTGAGCATTTGAAACAACTATATCAAGGACAAGCTAGGCACGAGCGTTTTGAAGTGTCTAAGGCTCTTTTTGCATGCAAGATGCAAGAAGGAACACCTGTAGGAACTCACGTACTCAAAATGATTGGGTACGTTGAGAACCTTGAAAGACTAGGTTTTCCACTGAGCCAAGAATTGGCAACTAATGTTATCCTGCAATCGTTGCCGGAAGCATACAATCAATTCGTCATGAATTATAACATGAATGAAATTGATAAACCTTTGCCTGAGATTCTCAGCATGTTGAGAAGCTACAACCAAATCTCAAGAAGAAAGTTAGTAATGTACTAATGGTCAAGAAGGACAAAGGTAGCGCAAAGGCAAGGGTAAGACCAAGCCAAAGGCAAGGCCAATTCATCCACTTCAAAGGGTAAAGGTAAAGTACCTAAGGAAGGGATCGCTTCCATTTGCGGTGAGATCGACACCTGAAGCGGGCGCAAAGTCTACCTTGAGGAAGTAAAGAACAAGAGAGTGGGACTTACGCCTCGGTATACGTTATAGAAGTTAATCTATCTATTTCTTCAACATGGGTATTAGATGGGATGTGCATCTCACATTTGTACTAATGTGCGAGGGTGAAATAGTAGAATAATGGCAAAGGGTGAAGTGGACCTCGAGTAGGCAATGGCGCAAAAGTTCTTCTTTGTCAGAGTAGGAACATATTCTTTGTCTTTGTTGCCCAGGCTTATCTTAGAACTAGAGGAGTGCTTCTATGTACCGCATTAACAAAGAACATAATTTACGTATCTTGTTTAGACAAGAAAAACTTTTCTTTTATAATAAAGGACAAATGTTGTTCCATTTATTTAAATGAAATGTTCTATTGTAATGCACCACTTATGAATGGTCTCTATGTTGTAGATTTAGATAACCCAATTTATAACGTAAATACCAAGCGGTTCAAATCGAATGATTTGAACGGACATATCTCGCTTTATCGCCTAGGTCACATAAATGAAAACGCATATCCCAACTCCATAAAGATGGATTATTGGACTCATTTGATTTTGAATCATATGAGGTATCGAGTCTTGTCTTTTAGGAAAGATGACTAAAACTCCATTTAGTGGACATGGCGAGAGAGCGACGGACTTTGTTAGGACTCATACATCTTGATGTATGTGGCCCTTTCAATGTCGAAGCGGAGGAGGCTATAAGTACTTTATTACTTTCAGCGATGATATGAGTAGATTTGGCTACTTATATTTGATGAGACATAAGTCGAATCCTTTGAAAAGTTCAAAGAATTCAAGAATGAAGTACAAAACCAACTTGGTAAGCGTGTTAAGCTACTTGATCGGATCGAGGTGGTGAATACCTTAGTCAAGAGTTTCGTGATCACTGGTGAGTGTGGGATAATATCCCAACTCACTCCCCTGGAACACCACAATGGAATGGTGTATCCGAGAGGAGAAATCGTACTCTATTAGATATGGTACGATCAATGATGAGCCAGGCCAGATCTACCTACTTCCTTTTGGGGTTTAGCTCTAGAGACAGCCGCTTTCACACTTAATCGCGTCCCATCAAAAGCCGTAGAAAAGACACCATATATGATATGGACTGGGAAGAGTCCCAAAAGGTCTTTTATAAAGATTTGGGGATGTGAAGCTTATGTAAGACGTCAAGTCTCAGATAAACTAGGACCCAAATCAGATAAGTGTTATTTTGTAGGATATCCCAAGGAGACTAAGGGATATTACTTTTACAATCCCACACTTGGCAAGGTGTTTGTTGCCAAAAATGCTGTCTTTCTAGAAAGAGAATTTATTTCTAGAAATACTAGTGGGAGTAAAATTCATCTTGAAGAAGTTCAAGATGATGATAACACTAAGGCTTCGATGGAAAATGAACAGGCACCACAAAGTGTTGTGGATGAGGAATTTGTTGCCCAAAGAGTTGTGGAGCAAACACCTGTTCAAGTAGACCAACCTCTTCGTAGATCTAATAGGATCCGTCGTCAACCCGAGAGATATTCTTTTCTCTTGACTGACAACGGTGAAGTATTGCTTGTCGATCTTGACGAGCCTACATCCTATCAAGAAGCTATGATGAGCCCAGAATCCGAGAAATGGCTAGAGGCCATGAGATCCGAAATGGAATCCATGTACACTAACCAAGTATGGACTTTGGTTGATCCATCTGAAGGGGTAAAACCCATTGGGTGTAAGTGGGCCTTTAAAGTAAAGACTGACATGGATGGTAATAAGCATACCTATAAAGGTAGATTGGTGGCTAAAGGATTCAAACAAATTCATGGTATTGACTATGAAGAAACCTTTTCACCATTGCGATGCTTAAATCCATTCGGATCATACTTGCTATTACTGACCTACCATGATTATGAGATCTGGCAGATGGATGTCAAAACCGCTTTTCTGAATGGAAAGCTACTCGAGGATGTGTACATGACACAACCTGAGGGTTTTGAAGATCCAAAGCATCCTGGAAAGGTATGCAAACTGCAAAGGTCCATTTATGGACTAAAGCAAGCCTCTCGAAGCTGGAATCTTCAATTCGATGATGCAATCAAAGAGTTTGGTTTCATCAAGAATGAAGATGAGCCTTGTGTCTACAAGAGAAATAGTGGGAGCACAGTTGTATTTCTTGTCTTGTATGTAGATGACATACTTCTCATCGGAAATGATATTCCCTCACTCCAAATCTGTGAAGATGTGGTTAGGGAATTGTTTCTCGATGAAGGACTTAGGTGAAGTCCTATATTCTAGGCATCAAGATCTATAGAGATAGATCTAGAAGATTACTTGGCCTAAGTCGAGTACATACATTGATAAAGTGCTAGATCGCTTTGCTATGCAAAATTCTAAGAAAGGGTTTCTTTTTATCACATGGTGTGAGTCTTTCAAGACTCAATGTCCTCTTCTAAGGAGGAGAGAGATCGCATGGATAAGATCCCTTATGCATCGCCTATAGGGTCTATCATGTACGCCATGCTTTGTACTCGTCCTGACGTCTCGTATGCTTTGAGCATGACGAGTAGATACAAGATCCAGGTGAAAGTCACTGGATAGTAGTCAAAAATATTCTTAAGTACTTACGAAGAACGAAAGAATATTTCTGATATTTGGAGGCAATGAGGAGCTAACAGTAAAGGGTTACAGTGATGTAAGCTTCCAAATGCATAAGGATGACTATAGATCGCAATCGGGTACGTGTTTTGCTCGAATGGTGGAGCCGTGAGTCGGAAGAGTTCAAGCAGACACAGCTTCGATTCTACAATGGCGAGTATATTGCAACATCCGATGCAAAGAAAGGAGGTTGTTTGGCTCCGCAAGTTCATCAGTGAACTTGGGGTAGTTCCTAGCATTGCAGATCCAATAGACCTCTATTGTGACAACAATGGGGCTATTGCACAGGCTAAGGAACCTCGATCACATCAGCGGACCAAACACATACTGCGGCGCTTCCATCTCATTCGAGAGATCATCGATAGAGGAGATGTGAGGATATGCAGAGTACCGACAGAAGCTAACATCGCAGATCCATTGACCAAGGCTTTGGCACAGAGAGGAAGCATGATGGTCACACTAGGTCACTAGGTATTAGATATCATAGTGATTGGTACTAGTGCTAGTGGGAGATTGTTAGTTAAAGCCCTAGAACCAATCATGTGATGGTTGAATAGGGAACATTTTGTATCATATTCTATAAAGGCAAAGGATTGGTTATTATATTTACATCTTGCTTGTGCCAGCTAATTTAAATATAATAATGCCCTAGAAAAGTAGGTTCTTATCTACAACACATCAATTGGCAGAATTGATTATGAGAGGTTGTAGAGAACACTTTCCTAAATGTTCCTAGTCGAGTATTAATATGCAAGGGCAATATTAATACATAAAGACTAGCATGTAGGTCAATTGATGACTTGATCTCACAAGTCATGGATATATGATATCAAGTTGACACATGGGTATATATTGGAGAATATATCCGAATCCCCGCCATGAGAAAGTTTCATGGATCGTTATATGAGTGTCATAAACTTTCTCATGTGACTATTCGTAAGAATAGTCCTCAGACCTTAATTCACTACGTTACCCTACATAAGGAGTTATGTACTTTGGTATCGTCAAACGTCACCCGTAATAGGGTGGACCATAAAGGCGATTACTGGGTATATAACAAATTATGCGGAGGGATGTGAGTGATGTAGATGGGATCTATCCCTCTCATATGACGAGAGTGATATCGGTGGGCCCCTTGATTGAGTAGAACTACTAAAACGCATGGCCATGCTCGAATGAGTCAATATGAGATATTGAGCTCATTTGTTTGAGTTAGTTTACTCAGGGATCAAGAAACACATAGATTGATCGAGGATGACACGGTCTATGCCTCATTGATCAATCTGATATCAAGGATAGAAGGACACGGTCATATATTATAGTAGTCACGAAAAGGTTAGTCGGATCTTGACTTATCTCGTAACTTGGGTAGCAATGATGTATTGCTAGATACCGCTCATTGCTTGTGTATCTAAAAGAGTTTAGATCCACTGCCAACGTTATGAGAGCCTATAGGGTCACACACAAAGAGCATGATAATTAGAGGAATTAGAGTATTCTAGTTTGACTAGAATAATTTGGGAATAAGCTTAAGTACAAAATGGTTTTTGGACTTTAAGCTTAATGAGAATTTTAGCTAATTGATTTAATGAGATTAATTCAATATGTTACCTTATTGATTTAATAAGATTAATTCAATATGATAACATAAGCTTAATTGAATTAATAAGATTAATTCAATATGATAACATAAGCTTAATTGAATTAATAAGATTAATTCAACATGCATGAATGCCACATAAGAATGCCACATAAGCATGCCACATAAGCATGCCACCTAAGCATCCACCTAAGCTAGTTAAGGTGGAAGGAAACAAAATGGTTTTGTCTCCTTAAGTGGCCGGCCAAACAAGGATATGTCTCAATGCAATGGATTGCATTGAATGTGTGGAGGTGAAAGGGTTTTTCCAACCCTATAAAAGACACCCTAAGTGGCCGGCCAAAGAGAATTTTTGGCTTTTGTTGTTGGTGGAAGCTTTGGTTGTGTTAGTGGTGAGAAAGCTTGGTGGAAGCTTTGGTTGTGTGGGTTTGTGAGTGTAGGCTAGCAAGAAGAGGAGTCTTCTTCTTCCTTTCTCCTTTTCCCTCTCTTCCTCTCCTTTAGGGACTTCTCTAGCAAGAAGTAAAGGAGAGCTCTTCTAGTTTTCCTTTTGTGAGACAAGAGCGTGCTCGTGTGGATACGTATAGAGGCACGGACACTTGAACGTGCTAAAGATCCAACAAACCGAAAGGAAAAGCGGGATTAACAAGGGCACGCAACAAAGGTAATCCTCTCCTATAAGATAGGTTTGGTTTAGAGAAATTTATTTTATACGAGTTTGCTTTCGCATGGATCACTTGGAAGGGATCCTATTTTCCGTTGCGCATATGCCATTTGGCATAAAGAATTCCCATCACATACAATAGTATATCAAGAGGTATAACAAGAGGAATAATCTTGTTTATTTTGATTAGTGTTCTTTTGTATTATGTATATGATTGTTTACAATTGTATGATCATGTACCCCGATGATAAACACAAAAATCGGCGATCCGTACATCGTCTATTCCGCGGCTAATCGAAGAAAAGAGGTAGGTTGCTTGAACAACAAGTTTGTTCAAGTGACCACTCTATTCGAATAGCACGGTGATGGATTGGTTGCTTGGGTAATCCATCTTCGTCTTGGATTAATTTTTTAAATATGGGGATGTAGATGGGATCGCCATGCACTAGCGACCGAGGTGGGAAGTGAAGATTTGGATCCACCTATCAAGTGGTATCAGAGTTTCGGTTCCAAAACCTTCAAGTGGTATCAGAGCCATAGTTTCCGATTTTGTGTGTTTTTGATTCGGTTAATTTTATGCACTTATCATATATTGTATGTGCCGGATGATAGTAGGATGTGCGTAGGCTAACTTTTTGGTTGCAGGCATAAGACCCTACTATTATGGCCATATGTGTGTGTATGTGATTGAATGTGTGTAATATTATTTGAATCCTCAGGGTTGACGAGGCTGGAATTTAATTTTTTATAATTAAGTATGACATTATTTAGCCACTCCTTTATTTTAGTTTACTTTCGATCTAGATTTCATGTACACTCCTTTGTGGAGTATAGGATTGATGGATGTAAATTAAAATAATTTTTCTTGGCTTGGATCTCCGGATGGCTTGTACATGGCGTAGGGAGGAGCGGACGAGATGGCGATACGACGGGAGGCATATTGGAGAACAAAAGCCATAATAGTTGGAAAATATTTTTTTTTCATATTTGTTGCTTCTTGTTTGATATGCATGTCATGTGCTAGAAAAATTCCTCAATTTTAAATTACTAAGTGGGAGAGGGATATTTTTTATAAATTCCCACGGCCTCCATTACGATTTGACATGTGATGCAAACAAATTTCTGCATCGGCTTTGAGTGCCTTCCTCCCCATTGGATGAGTTTGTTTTGCGGATCACAGGGTCGAATATTGTTATAGGAAATTATTTAGGAGCATGTGTACTTCCCCATCGGAAGGCACATAACCCGAGATAATTGCCTTGGTACCAAGTAATGGTGAACACTTAGATGCAAATAAGAGTATCCTCCCTATCGGAGTCACTGCTTTTATTTGTAGGGCCAAAGAGGAACCAACTATTAATTTTATTTGTCAAAAAGTTAGGTTGACAAGATAGTAAAATTAATGGGTAAAACCTCCTCTTACAAATGTAGAATTCGTATACGTCCACACGATCGTGGCATACGATATCCTCGGTGTTTTGAGGTGTTGATTGATTTTAAAATTTTATTGTTTGAGAAATCAATAATTTTTTGAAATCTAATGTTTTGATCTATGTGATTCTTAGGTTTTTCAAAAATGACTTTCAACCCGTTTGCTGTGATACTAAAAGAGAATAAACTTATTGGACCCAATTATGTTGATTGGAAAATGAATCTTGATATTGTCTTGACTGTTGAGGAGTACAAATATGTACTCTTCGAAGAGTGTCCTCCTAAGCCTGCGGATGATTCTGGGGAAAAGGAGAAGGAGAATTATAAGAAGTGGATAAAGGCTGATGAGATGGCGCAGTGTTACATTTTGGCTTCTATGTCAAATGTATTGCAACATCAACATCAAACCATGTCCACTGCTTATGACATGATGCTCAATCTCAAGGAGCTTTTCGGACACCAGAATCGGGCTGCTAGGAAGGAAGCCATGAAGAACTTGTTGGTGCAGGGGCACTAGATAATCGAACCTGTGTTTTGATTATGGAAAAGACACAAAGTTAAATTTACATCGTTATCTAACGAGCTAAATCGAGTGTGCAGAAAAGTACTATAGCTAGAGCTGAAGGCTAGCGATACCCGAAGGAAGCCGCGGTGGTCGGGCAACACTCGAGTGACTTCGGAGGGAGCCGAAGGAATTGAGTGGAAGGCCAGAAGCGAGAGCTACAAAGTAAGTATTGAGGTAAGCTCGTGTGAGTGAGAGATGGTAAGGTCGTGTCCTCTTTACGGGGACGATCATAGGCGGCGATCCGACTAATACTTCCTGTGGAAGGTCTAGGTCGAGATCGGACGGTTAGAAACTATCGTATTTACCATTTTCCATGCTAACCTCTTACTGCAGGGAAGTGGTCAAGCTGGCAGTCGACTGTTGGACATGGGGCAGTCGACTGATGCTCATCAGTCGACTGATGGGAGGCATCAATCGACTGATGGCGACGAATCAGCCTTTGCGCTTGGTCAAAATGGATAACGTTTGACGCGACCACTTCGTGATAAAATTTTGTACAACTTCGGGATCTGTTCCAAAACATTAGGAGACATATTCAAAGGCCAAAATCTATAAAAGGAGGGGAGGATTCCAACTCCAAAGATCATCAAGATTATTCTCAAGTGCTCCTACAACGCCAAAGCTCCAACACCGTCATAACGCCGATGCGACAACAAGTTCTAATCATCTTCGTCGGCAATAGTAGCAAGTAATTGCTTTTATTATTGTATTCTTTGTTTTTATTCATAACGAGGTGAGGTAGGCTTGTTACCTCATCCTCGTACTTCCGGTTTTATGATCGTTGTCTCCTACCTCCAATGAGAAGGAGACGTTATAGTGCTTTGCCCTCCGTACGCAGTCTAGGACCTTTAGGGCCTTGGAGTAGCAACCGTTGGGTTTTGAACCAAGTAAAAATAAACTTGTCTTCTTATTTTTCCACTGTGTCTACTCATGTTTTAACGAACGAAAAGAAATTCTACGCTCGCTATTCACCCCCCTCTAGCGACGCTTCTCGATCCAACAGAACTTGATGACGACCACCATGATCGAGGAAACACCCGTGAGGGATCATGTTCTCAAGATGATGGCTCATTTGAATGAGATGGAAGTCCTTGGAGCTGAGATCGATGGGGAAACCCAGGTCGATATCATTCTCTAGTCTCTACCTAGGAGTTTTGAGCAGTTTCGCCTGAACTAAAACATGAATAAGAGGTTGTATTCATTGGCAGAACTTTTGATAGAACTCTAGACGACAGATGGGCTTTTTTGTCAGAGTGTTCAGGCTCAGGCCATGGTTTCCCAAAAGGTTTCTACTTCTAAGCCGAAAGGAAAGAAGAAGAAGAAACAAGGTGGGGCAAAGGTGGCGGGAGGATCTTAGGGAGGAGTGAAGAAGCTGAAAGGCAAGTGCTTCACTTGCAAGCAGACTGGATATTGGAAGAAGGACTGCCCCAACCGGAAGCAGAACAAAGGTATATCTTTTGGTCTAGTCGTTGAAACATGTTTAGCGGTGTTATCTACTAGCACCTGGTGTGTAGATATGGGAGCTACTGATTATGTCTGCAATACTTTGTAAGGGTTCCAAGAAACCAGAGACTGGCTGAGGGGGAGATTACCATTTACTTGGGCGATGCTACGAAGGTGGCGGCTGTTGCAGTGGAAGATGTTTATTTGTTTTTTGATATAAATAAAACTTTGATTCTGAGAAATTTCCTTTATGTACCTTTATTTAGAAAGAATTTGATTTCGGTTTCTAAATTACTTTTGGATGGATATTCTATTTCTTTTAATGACAGAGTTGTTATAAAAAGGAATAGGGAAATTATCTGTTCTAGTGAATTGATAGGAAATTTATATACCCTTGAACCAAAAGCTCCCACGATGCAAATAGAAGTAAATAACTCATCTTCTAATTCTAATAAGAGAAAAGAACCTTCGAAAATGAACCAAACATATCTTTGGCATCTAAGATTAGGTCATATTAACCTAAGAAGAATTCAAAGGTTGATTGTTGATGGACCTCTGGGTTCGTTAGTGGTGGAAGATTTCTCAACTTGCGAATCTTGCTTGGAAGGTAAAATGACCAAGAGGCCTTTTAAGGCCAAGGGGTATCGAGCCAAAGATGTGTTGGAATTGGTTCATTCTGATTTGTGTAGTCATATGTCTATCCAGGCAAGAGGTAATTTTGAATATTTCGTCTCTTTTATAGATGATTATTCAAGATATGGATACATTTACTTGATGCGCTACAAATCTGAATGGTTTGACAGGTTTAAAGAATTCAAGGATGATGTGGAGAAACGTCAAGATAAAAGTATCAAGACACTATGATCTGAACGTGATGGTGAGTACCTCTTGGGAGAGTTCAGGAATTATTTATCAGAGGCTGAGATTCAATCCCAATTGTCTGCACCTGCCACACCCCAGCAGAATGGTGTAGCGGAGCGAAGGAATAAGACTCTTATGGAGATGGTTAGATCGATGATGAGTTATTCTGAGTTGCCAGATTTGTTTTAGGGATATGCTCTGGATACGACAATGTATATTCTGAACTTGGTACCATCTAAATCAGTGCCTTCTACTCCCACAGAATTGTGGACTGGGCGAAAGACTAGTCTGAGACATATTTGGATTTGGATGAGTCCAGCACATGTTCTGAAGGCAGATGATGGTAAGTTGGAACCTCGTACAGAAGTGCACATGTTCGTTGGCTATCCTAAAGGAACGAAAGGTGGTTTGTTTTATAGTCCTAGAGATCAGAGGGTGATGGTTAACACTAACGCCAGATTTCTAGAGGAAGACTATGTGATGAACCACAAGCCCATGAGTAAGATTGTTCTAGAGGAATTGAGAGGGGAAGTCACTACTTCAGTACCATCGGTACAAGAGGATATACCACAAGTGACTGCACCACGTGTCGCAGAGGATACACAGGAGATACCTCGTCGTAGTGGGAGGGTTGTTAGATAGCCTGATAGATTATGTTCTTGGGAGAATCTTCTGATTTGGTCCCTGGCGAGCATGAACCTAATCCCTGGATATATGACGAGGCAATCCAAGATAAAGATGTAGTATCTTGGCAAAGTGCAATGAGTTCTGAGATACATTCTATGGATTCAAATCAGGTCTGGGAGCTAGTAGAACCACCCAATGGTGTAAAAACCATTGGATGCAAGTGGATCTACAAAAGAAAGAAAGGAATAGACGGGAAGGTCAAGACCTTCAAAGCAAGGCTTGTTGCGAAAGGGTATACTCAGAAAGAGGGTATCGATTATGAGGAGACCTTTTCGTTGGTAGCCATGCTTAAGTCTATCCGGATTCTCTTATGTATTGTTACTCATATGGATTATGAGGTGTGACAGATGGATGTCAAGACTGCTTTCCTTAATGGAAGTCTTGAGGAAAACATCTATATGAAGCAACTAGAGGGATTCATTGCAAAGGGCAAAGAACATCTTGTGTGCAAGCTTAATCGGTCCATTTATGGATTGAAGCAAGCTTCGAGATCTTAGAACATCCGCTTTGATTAGGTAATCCTGTCTTATGGATTTATTCAAAGTCTGGATGAGTCTTGTGTATACAAGAGATGTGACGGAAACGTAGTGGTATTTCTTGTACTATACATAGATGACATTTTTTTAATTGGAAACAATGTCAAGGTGTTATCAGACGTAAGGGTATGGTTGTCCAAACAGTTTGATATGAAGGACTTGGGAGAAGTGGGAGACATCCTTGGGATCAAGGTTATAAGGGATCGCAGGAAAAGGATGTTGTGCTTATCTCAAGCTTCATACATAGACATCATTTTGGCTCGTTTTAGCATGCAGAACTCCAAGAAAGGTTTTCTACCTTTTAGGCATGGAGTACCTTTATCTAAAGAGATGTGTCCTAGAACATCAAAGGAGATAGAGGAGATGAAGGCGGTTCCGTATGCTTCGACAGTAGGAAGCCTCATGTATGCTATGTTATGTACGAGACTGGATATCTGCTTTGTCATGGGCATGGTTAGCAGATATCAGAGTAATCCAGGACAGAGACATTGGAATGCGGTAAAACATATATCGAAGTACCTGAGAAGGACTAGGGATTATATGCTGATATACCAAGCAGATCAATTACTCCCTGTGGGTTATACAGATTCCGACTTCCAATCAGATAGGGATAACAGTAAGTCTACCTCAGGTTTTGTGTTTACTTAGGGAGGTGGAGCTATTGTATGGAGGAGTGTCAAGCAGAAATGCATGGTGGACTCTACCATGGAAGCTGAGTATATGGTAGCATCTGAGGCAGCCAAAGAAGCTGTATGGATCAGGAACTTCTTGATGGACTTGGATGTGATTCCTCGTTTGCCCAGAACTATCAAAATTTATTGTGATAACAGTGGTGCAGTTGCAATCTCGAAAAAACCACAAGCCCAAAAGGGAAGTAAACACATAGAGCACAAGTACCACCTGATACGAGAAATCATAAAGCGGGTAGAAGTTACTGTCGCCTAGATTGCATCAGAGGATTACCTGGTAGATCCTTTCACTAAGGCCCTTCTATCAAGAGCTTTTGATAGGTATGTGGAGGGAATGAGAATCAGATGTATGACAGTATGAGGACAACATAGTCTTTTAGTATAAGTGGGAGATTGTTGGGATGTATACTAAAAAGTCTATCTTTTGCATGAACATCTTTATTTTTGAAATAAAAATCACATGATCATTGTTTGCATATTTATGGTTATGCATATTGTCTAATACATTACATTGTAGATAACATGGTGTGTAGTGTTGTTGGGTTGAGTCCGAGAGGGGAAACTTCGCTTCCCACTTCGACTCGGTCACTTGTTCATGGCGATCCCATCGATGTCCCCAGATTAAAAATTTAATCCTAGACAAAAGGGAACACCCAAGCAACCTTGTCATTGTCGTGCTATTCGTTTAGAGTAGTCACTTGAACAACCTTGCTAATTCATCTTATGAGTCGCTGCCCATTTTGTCCATCTCTATGAACCCGAGACCTCCAGATGGCCAGGTGTGTTCGGCACCGTCTGACTTGAACCAGCCCACTTGGCAGACCATCTTCTTGGCTGAATCAACTCGGACACAGGCGGAGTCAGCACCATCCGACTTGATTCAGCCCACTCGGCAGACTATCTGCTTGGTTAAATCAACTCGGACATATACCGAGTCGGCAAAAAAAAATATAATAAAACTAATCTCATGTTTATATCACATAAAACACCAAAAAAAAAACGTGTACATTTTTTTTACAAGTGGCTCTGATACCACTGTAGGGATCTCGAGCGATAAACAAAATTCGCAGCGGAAAACTTAGGATCCCTCCAGAGATCCAAGCAAAAAAAATATACTCGTTTCAATTATTGATTCTATCCTATAGGAATCGAGATTACTTTCGAAGCGTGCCCTTTGAATTCCAGTCAGAAACACTTGCGGATCTCAGCGTGGTCAGAATGTCCACTCCTCTACGGTGCACACACACACGATCTTGGAGAGAAGAGGTAAGCCCTTTCGGTTGTGCTAGCAACCACTCCAAGGTCTCACTTTTCCACTCTATACTTGGCCCTCTTGTGTTGTGAATGAAAAAAATAAAATCTAATTTTCTTTTTTTATTGTCCACGGTGAAGAAGAAGAAGCAACCATAATACACCTTAATGAGACATTAAATGCACTTCCTTATTCTTCATGGTAAAAGAAAGGAAGTCAATTAATGCTCATTAAATGCACATTAATGAGTTTTAAATCCCATTTAAAACCCCATTTATTAATTCGTGTATTATATTATTAATTCGTGTATTATTCATTTTAGCCTTCTTCTCTTGGTTTGACTTGAGTCTAACTCAACATAAACCAATTTGAGTCCAACTCAAATTTAGCCAAGTAATGAGTCTTACTCATTCTAGTTAATCCAATTAACTAATAATTCATTTTAGTCAAATCAAAATGATTTCCTCTCCAAAATAATATGTTCTTTGTGTGTAACCCTATAGGCTCTCATAACGTTGGCAATGTATCCAAAACCATTTTAGATACATAAGCAATGAGCGGCATCTAGCAATACATCATTGCTACCCAAGTGATGAGAATGTCGAGATCCGACAACCTCTTCCGTGACTATTATCATATGACAGTGTCCTTCTATCCTTGATATCTCAGATCGATCAATGAGGCATAGACCGTGTCACCCTCTTATCAATCTTTATGTTTCTTGATCCCCAAGTAGACTCACTCAAACAAATGAGCTCAATATCTCATATTGACTCATTTGAGCATGACCATGCATTTCGTGGTCCTACTCTATCAAGAGGCCAAAGATATCACTCCCGTCATATGGGAGGGATAGATCCCATCTACATCACTCACATCCCTCCGCATAATTCGTTACATACTCAGTGATCGCCATTATAGTCACCCAATTACGGTGTGACGTTAGACGATACCAAAGTACATAACTCCTTATGTAGGGAACCGTAGTGACTTCACGTCTAAGGACTATTCATACCAATAGTCACATGAGAAAGTATATGATACTCATATAACGATCAATGATACTTTCTCATGGTGGGTCAATTCAGTATATATAGTCTCCAATATATATACCCATGTATCAATGTGATATCACATATCCATGACTTGTGAGATCAAGTCATCCATTGACCTACATGCTAGTCTCAATGTATCAATATAGCCCTTGTCTATTAATACAATACTCGACTAGAAATATTTAAGAATAGTGTTCTCTACAACTTCTCATAATCAATTCTACCAATTGATATACTGTAGATAACAACCTACTATTCATGGGCATTATTATATTTATTTAGCTAGCACACGCATAAAGAAATATAATAATCAATCTTTGCCTTTATTAATGCAAGAATATAATACAAAAGTCTCCCTCACCAATCATCTCATAATTGGCACTAAGGGCTCATACTAACACTAAGAATCCGATATGTCACTCTAGGACCAAACATATAGAGGTCAAACATCATTTCATTCGAGAACATATGGCAAACAGAGTCATACAACTTGAATATGTCGAATCGAAGTCCAACTTGGCAGACCTATTTACTAAACCCCTACCCGAAGCTGAATTCAGTCTATTAAGATGAAAATTGGGCATGTGTGTAGTAGTATAAAAACTTTCAAATTATATTTACTTACTACTATTTCTTACTTTTCACTTTTATGGAACTAGCATAGGACATACCTTAGATATCATGCACCTATAGATTTAAGGAGCCAATATATCTCACAACACATAGGACTAATGTGTTTGTATACTTAGCCACGTAGATGGGCGTGAGATGTTAGGACCTTACTCCTGGTTCTAGATGTAGAGCTAGTGCATCGCCATGAACCACGGAGTATAATCATATATATTAACCGACTCTGACCAGGATTGGTTGATCTTTCATATCAATCAAGTCAAATATGAGTCAAACATTTTATAGATGAGCTTATTTTCAATATATTATTTTCAAAATAATATGGAACATGCTTGGACTTTAAATTTAATACCTATATTTGTTTTTCACACACCCTCACTCTTTTCGATATATGGCAAAAGGGGGAGAAAAAAGGCCAAAGTTAAGGGATCAAAATTTTTGATAACTTAACTCACTTCATATTTATTCACATGGCCAAAGGTTAAGTAAATGTTTATTTAACTTTAAGTTAAATTGTTTTTGTTAACAAAAAGGAAGTAAAGGCCAAGTTAAGAGAATTCTTAACTTAAACTTATTTTTAAACACTATGGCCAAACGTTAATATTTTACTTAAATAAGGGGAGAAAGGCCAAGGTTAAGAAATCAATTTTTTGATTTCTTAACTTAAAACTTATTTTAAACACTATGGCCAATATTAAGTAATTTAGGTTACTTAATTCTTTTTAAGTAGCAAACATCAAGGGGAAGAGTTAAAACTCTTTCTCAAGTACTCACCCTCGGTCAAGGGGGAGGATTCCTCAAGGGGGAGCACTTGAAAAAGAATTTTTATATACTCCTGCTCATTCATGCATATCTCATACTCATTTTGCTTAATGCACTTAATTTATTTTACTTAACTTTGTGTTAGTTTGCCATAGATCAAAAAGAAGGAGATTGTTGGTGCAGTAGGCACCTGAATCGAACTTGAGTTTTGATTATAGCAAATACACAAAGTTAAGTGCATTTTGTTATCTCACGAGCTGAGTCAAGTGTGAAGAAATGCTAAGCTAAGCCGAAGGTCAGCGACACACAGAGAGAACCGTAGTGGTCGGGCGACACCGGGACGACTTCGGAGGGAGTCGAAGGAATCAGGTGGAGACCGAAAGCAAGGCTTCAAAGGTAAATGTTGAGGTAAGCTCATGTGAGTGAGCGTAAGTAAGGTCGAGTCCTTCATACGGGGACATCCTTAGGCGACGATCCGACCAAGACTTCCCATGGAAGGTCTATGTTGAGATCGGACGACAAGTGGTCATCGAATTCACTTATATTTCGAGCTAACTCTTTATTACAGTCGAAAAGTCTGGAAATCAGTTCAACCGCCCAAGGATAAGTTCAACTGCTGAGCCATCAGTTCAACCGGCCAAGGATCAGTTCAACTACTGAGCCATCAGTTCAATCGGCCAAGAAATCAGTTCAACCGATGGTCAATAATCAGCCTCGAGGAGTCAAGCTTTATCAGCATTTTTCAAGGAGTCTTGTGCCCAATTCCTATTGGTTGATGACCCATTCGAAAAGGGGCTCAAGGGCTATAAAAGGAGGGCCTCTCCTAGGTTTTTTCATCAATCTCTAAGTGCTCAAAAGCCTCCGCAACGCTATGACTCTCCGACGACTCTACAATGACGAAGTTCTACCAACAACCCTAGCTTAATTTATATTTCCTAGTTGTTGGTATAATTTTATTTTGTCATCTCTTTTATACTGAAATTCTTTATTGAGGTTTTCTATCGTTGCATTTTACATTAATAGAAGAGAGGGTGTGTCTTTCTATCTTTTTCTTTCGAAGGATTTTGTAATCGTCTAACTCCTACCTCCAACGAGGAGGAGTGTTTTAGTGAATTGCCCTCCGTACACGGTCTAGGACCGTTAGGGCCTTGGAGTAGTAGCCGAAGGCTATGAACCAAGTAAAAAAACATTTGTCTCCTTTTATTAATCGCTTATCTTTCTGCTGTAATTAATTACTCGGGTTTTAACGAACGAAATGAAAAAAAAAAGGTTTTATTGCTATTCACCCCCCCTCTAGCGATCCGCTCGATCCAACATGATGTCCTTATACTGTCATACATCTAATTCCCCTTCCCTCCACATGCCTATCAAAGCTCTTGCTAGAAGGGCCTTAGTGAAAGGGTCTACCAGGTCATCCTCTGATGCAATCTAGGCGACAACAACTTCTACCTCCTTTATGATTTCTCGTATCAGGTGGTACTTGCGCTCTATGTGTTTACTAGCCTTATGGACTCATGGTTCCTTCGAGTTTGCAACTGCACCACTATTATCACAATAAATTGTGATAGTTCTGAGCAAACCAGGAATCACATCCAAGTCCATCAGGAAGTTCCTGAGCCACACAACTTCTTTGGCTGCCTCAGAGGCTGCCACATACTCAGCTTCCATGGTGGAGTCTGCCATGCATTTTTGCTTGACACTCCTCTATACAATGGCTCCACCTCCCAAAGTAAACACAAAACCTGAGGTAGACTTACTGTTATCCCTATCAGATTGGAAGTCGGAATCCGTGTAACCCACAAGGAGTAATTGGTCTGCTTGGTAAACCAGCATATAATCCCTAGTCCTTCTCAGGTACTTCAATATATGCTTTACCGCAGTCCAATGTCCCTGTCCTGGATTACTCTGATATCTGCTGACCATGCCCACGGAAAAGTAGATATCTGGTCTCGTGCACAACATTGCTGTTAGTTATAGCCCTAAGAACCAATCATGTGATGGTTGAATAGGGAACATTTTGTATCATATTCTATAAAGGCAAAGGATTGGTTATTATATTTAAGTCTTGCTTGTGCCAGCTAAATTAAATATAGTAATGCCCTAGAAAAGTAGGTTCTTATCTACAGCACATCAATTGGCAGAATTGATTATGAGAGGCTGTAGAGAACACTTTCTAAATGTTCCTAGTCAAGTATTAATATGCAAGGGCAATATTAATACATAAAGACTAGCATGTAGGTCAATTGATGACTTGATCTCACAAGTCATGGATATATGATATCAAGTTGACACAAGGGTATATATTAGAGAATATATACTGAACTGACCCGCCATGAGAAAGTTTCATGGATCGTTATATGAGTGTCATAAACTTTCTCATGTGACTATTGGTATGAATAGTCCTCAGACCTGAAGTCACTACGGTTCCCTACATAAGGAGTTATGTACTTTGGTATCGTCAAACGTCACCCGTAACAGGGTGGACCATAAAGGCGATTACTGGGTATATAACAAATTATGCGGAGGGATGTGAGTGATGTAGATGGGATCTATCCCTCTCATATGACGAGAGTGATATCGGTGGGCCCCTTGATTGAGTAGAACTACTAAACGCATGGCCATGCTCGAATGAGTCAATATGAGATATTGAGCTCATTTGTTTGAGTTAGTTTACTCGGGGATCAAGAAACACATAGATTGATCGAGGATGACACGGTCTATGCCTCATTGATCAATCGATATCAAGGATAGAAGGACACGTCATATATTATAGTAGTCACGGAAAGGTTAGTTGGATCTTGACTTATCTATGGGTAGCAATGATGTATTGCTAGATGCCGCTCATTGCTTGTGTATCTAAAGAGTTTAGATCCACCGCCAGCGTTATGAGAGCCTATAGGGTCACACACAAAGAGCATGATGATTAGAGGAATTAGAGTATTCTAGTTTGACTAGAATAATTTGGGAATAAGCTTAAGTACAAAATGGTTTTGGACTTTAAGCTTAATGAGAATTTTAGCTAATTGATTTAATGAGATTAATTCAATATGTTACCTCATTGATTTAATAAGATTAATTCAATATGATAACATAAGCTTAATTGAATTAATAAGATTAATTCAATATGATAACATAAGCTTAATTGAATTAATAAGATTAATTCAATATGATAACATAAGCTTAATTGAATTAATAAGATTAATTCAACATGCATGAATGCCACATAAGAATGCCACATAAGCATGCCACCTAAGCATCCACCTAAGCTAGATAAGGTGGAAGGAAACAAAATGGTTTTGTCTCCTTAAGTGGCCGGCCAAACAAATGTCCCAATGCAATGGATTGCATTGAATGTGTGGAGGTGAAAGGGTTTTTCCAACCCTATAAAAGACCCATGGAGTGGGCCAAAGGAATTGTAGGTGTGGTTGTTGGGAGCTTGAGGCTTGGAGAGAGCTTGAGAGCTTATTGTTGTGTGGCTTTTGTGAGTGTAGCAAGAAGAGTAGTCTTCTTCTTCCCTTCTCTTTTTCCCTAGCTTCCTCTCCTTTAGGGACTTCTCTAGCAAGAAGTAAAGGAGAGCTCCTCTAGTTTTCTTTTGTGAGACAAGAGCTTGCTCGTGTGGATACATATAGAGGCACGGACACTTGAACGTGCTAAAGATCCAACAAACAAAAGGAAGAAGCGGGATTAACAAGGGCACGCAACAAAGGTAATCCTCTCCTATAAGATAGGCTTGGTTTAGAGAAATTTATTTTATACGAGTTTGCTTTCGCATGGATCACTTGGAAGGGATCCTAATTTTTCCGTTGCGCATATGCCATTTGGCATAAAGAATTCCCTACAATTGCATACAAGAGGCTTCCTACTGCTGAGGCATAAGGAACCGCCTTCATCTCCTCTATCTCCTCAGATGTTCTAGGACACATCTCCTTAGATAAAGGAACTCCATGCCTGAAAGGTAGAAAACGCTTCTTGGATTTCTACATGCTAAAATGATCCATAATTGTGTCTATGTATGAAGCTTGGGATAAGCACAACATCCTTTTCCTGCGATCCCTTATAACCTTGATCCCAAGGATGTGTCCCACCTCTCCCAAGTCCTTCATATCAAACTGTTTGGACAACCATACCCTTACGTTTGATAACACCTTGATATTGTTGCCAATCAACAAAATGTCATCTACGTATAGTACAAGAAATACCACTACATTTCTGTCACATCTCTTGTATACACAAGATTCATCCGGACTTTGAATAAATCCATAAGACTGGATTACCTCATCAAAGCGAATGTTCCAAGACCTCGAAGCTTGCTTCAATCCATAAATGGACTGATTAAGCTTACATACAAGATGCTCTTTGCCCTTCGCAATGAATCCCTCTGGTTGCTTCATATAGATGTCTTCCTCAAGACTTCCATTCAGGAAAGCTGTATTGACATCCATCTACCATACCTCATAATCCATATGAGCTGCTATGCATAAGAGAATCTGGATAGACTTAAGCATGGCTACCGGTGAAAAGGTCTCCTCATAATCGATACCCTCTTTCTGAGTATACCCCTTCGCAACAAGCCTCGCTTTGAAGGTCTCAACCTTCCCATCTATTCCTCTCTTTCTTTTGTAGATCCACTTACATCCAATGGTTTTTACACCATCGGGTGGTTCTACTAGCTCCCAGACCTGATTTGAATCCATAGATTCAATCTCAGCATTCATTGCACTTCGCCAAGATACTGCATCTTTATCTTGGATTGCCTCGTCATATGTCCAGGGATCAGGTTCATGTTCGCCAAGGACCAAATCAGAAGATTCTCCCAAGAACATGAATCTATCAGGCTGTCTCACAACCCTCCCACTACGATGAGGTATCTCCTGTGTATCCTCTGTGACACGCGGTGCAATGACTTGTGGTATATCCTCATGTACAGGTGGTAATGAAGAAATGACTTCCCCTTTTAATTCCTCCAGAACAATTTTAATCTTGGGCTTGTGGCTCATCACATAGTCTTCTTCTAGAAATCTGGCGTTCGTGCTAACGATCACCCTCTGATCTCTAGGACTATAAAACAAACCACCCTTCAATCCTCTAGGATAGCCAACGAACATGCATACTTTTGTACGAGGTTCCAACTTACCATCATTTGCCTTCAGCACATGTGCTGGACTCCCCCATATCCGAATATGTCTTAGACTAGGCTTTCGCCTAGTCCACAACTCTGTGGGAGTAGAAGGCACTGATTTAGATAGAACCAAGTTCAGAATGTACACCGCCGTATTTAGAGCATATCCCAGAACGAATCTGGTAACTTAGAATAACTCATCATCGATCTAACCATCTCCATAAGAGTCCTATTCCTTCGCTCTGCTACACCATTCTGCTGGGGTGTGCCAGGTGCAGACAATTGGGATTGAATCCCAGCCTCTTATAAGTAATTCCTAAACTCTCCTAAGAGGTACTCGCCACCACGATCAGATCGCAGTGTCTTGATACTTTTACCTTGATGTTTCTCTGCATCAGCCTTGAATTCTTTGAACTTGTTAAAGCATTCAGACTTGCGGTACATCAGGTAAATGTATCCATATCTTGAGTAATCATCTATAAAAGAGACGAAATACTCAAAACCACCTCTAGCATGGATAGACATAGGACCACACAAATCAGAATGAACCAATTCTAACACATCTTTGGCTCTATACCCCTTGGCCTTAAAAGACCTCTTGGTCATTTTACCCTCTAAGCAAGATTCACAAGTTGGGAAATCCTCCACCACTAATGAACTCAGAGGTCCATCAGCTATCAATCTATGAATTCTTCTTAGGTTAATATGACCAAGCCTAAGATGCCAAAGATATGTTTGGTTCATCTTTGAAGGTTCTTTTCTCTTATTAGAAGATGAGTTATTAACTTCAATTTGTATCGTGGGAGGTTTTGGTTCAAGTGTGTATAGATTTCCTATCAATGCACCTGAACAGATAATGTCCCTATTCCTTTTTATAACAACTCTGTCATTAAAAGAAATAGAATATCCATCCATAAATAATTTAGAAACTGAAATTAAATTCTTTCTAAATAAAGGTACATAGAGGCAATTCTTAAGAACCAAAAGTTTATTTTTCTCAAAAGATAAATGAACGTCTCCCACTACAACAGTCGGCACCTTCGTGGCATCGCCCAAGTACACGGTAATCTCCCCTTCAGCCAGTCGTCTGGTTTCTTGGAACCCCTGTAAAGTATTGCAGACATGATCAGTGGCTCCCGTATCTACACACCAGGTGCCGGTAGATAACACCGCTAAACATGTTTCAACGACTAGACCAAAAGATATACCTTTATTCTTCTTGCGGTTGGGGTAGTCTTTTTTCTAGTGTCCAATCTAATTACAAGTGAAGCACTTGCCTTTCGACTTCTTCACTCCTCCCTGAGTACCTCCCACTGCCTTTGCCCCAGTTTGTTTCTTCTTCTTCTTGCCTTTCGGCTTAGAAGTAGAAACCTTTTGGGTCATCATGGCATGTGCCTGAGCACTCTGACGAAATAGCCCCTCTACCACTTGGAGTTTTGTCAGAAGCTCCGCCAACAAATACAACCTCTTGTTCATGTTGTAGTTCAGGTGAAACTGCTCAAAACTCCTAGGTAGAGACTAGAGTATGATATCGATTTGGGTTTCCCCATCGATCTCAGCTCTAAGGACCTCCAACTCATTCAAATGAGCCATCATCTTGAGAACATGATCCCTTACGGGTGTTCCCTCGATCATGGTGGTCGTCATCAAGTTTCTCATGGCTTCTTGCCTCGTAGCTCGATTCTGGTGTCCGAAAAGCTCTTTGAGATTGAGCATCATGTCATAAGCTGTGGGCATGGCTTGATGCTGATGTTGCAGTACATTTGACATAGATGCCAAAATGTAACACCGCGCTATCTCGTCGGCCTTTATCCACTTCTTATAACTCTCTTTCTCCTTTTCCCCAGAATCATCTACAGGCTTTGAAGGGCACTCTTCGAGGAGTACATATTTGTATTCCTCAGCAATCAAGACAATGTCTAGATTCCTCTTCCAATCAACATAGTTGGGTCCAGTAAGTTTATTCTCTTTCAATATCACAACAAGCGGGTTGAAAGTAATTTTGAAAGAAAACCTTAGAATCACATATATCAAAACATTAGATTTCAAAAAATTATTGATTCCTCAAACAATAAAATTTTAAAATCAACCAACACCTCAAAACACCGAGAATATTGCATGCCACGATAGTGTGGACGTATACGAATTCTACATTTGTAAGAGGAGGTTTTACCCATTAATTTTACTATCTTGTCAACCTAACTTTTTGACAAGTAAAATTAATAGTTGGTTCCTCTTTGGCCCTACAAATAAAAGCAGTGACTCCGATGGGGAGGATACTTATATTTGTATCTAAGTGTTCACCATTACACGATATCAAGGTAATTATCTCGGGTTATGTTCCTTCCGATGGGGAAGTACACACGCTCCTTAATAATTCCCTATAACCATATTCGACCTTGTGATCCGCAAACAAACTCATCCGATGGGGAGGAAGGCACTCAGAGCCGACGCGCAAGTTTATTTGCATCACATGTCAAATTGTAATGGAGGTCGTGGGAATTTATAAAAATATCCCTCTCCCACTTAGTAATTTGAAATTGAGGAATTTTCTAGCCTACGACATGCATATCAAACAATAAGCAATAAATATGAAAAATAAATTATTTTCCAACTATTATGGCTTTTGTCTTCAATATGTCTCCCGTTGCATCGCCTTCTCGTCCGCTCCTCCTACGCCATGTACGAGCCATCCGGAGATTCGAGCCGAGACTAAAATCTATTTTAATTTACATCCATCGATCCTATACTCCACGAGGGAGTGTACATGAAATCTAGATCGAAAGTAAACTAAAATAAAAAGAGTGGCTAAACAATGCCGTATCTAATTTACAAAAAATTAAATACTAGCCTTGTCAACCCCGAGGATTCAACAAAATATACACATACAATCACATACACACATATGGCCATAATAGTCTAATCTTATGCCTACAACCAAAGAGTTGAGTTAACCTACGCATATCCTACTCTTATCCAGCACATATAATATATGAAAAATGCATAAGAGTAACCGAATCCTAAACACACAAAACCGGAAACCTTGGCTCTAATACCACTTGTTGGGTTGAGTCCGTGAGGGGAAACTTCGCTTCCCACTTCGACTCGGTTGCTTGTTCATGGCGATCCCATCGATGTCCCCAGATTAAAAATTTAATCCTAGACAAAAGGGAACACCCAAGCAACCTTGTCATCGTCGTGCTATTCGTTTAGAGTAGTCACTTGAACAAACTTGTTGTTCAAGTAACCAACCTCTATTCCACGAATAGCCGCGGAATAGACGATGTACGGATCGCCGGCTTTTGTGTTTATGTTCGGGGTCCAAGTATATTTGGCCACATACATAAAGTAAACATCCACATACAACATGCATATAATTGAAAAACAATTATAGACATTATACAAAAGAACACTAATCAAAATAAACAAGATTATACCTCTTATTATACCTCTTGATCTTCTATTGTATGTCCTTCCTCCTTTTGGACGTCGTGTGAGCGACGATCTTCCAAAAGTCGAAGCCTCCTAGATAACCAATCTTCCTTTCCTTGTTTGCTCCGAACAAAGGAAGATCATAAAACAAAACTCTTCTTCCTATCTAGAACCAGCCACCAAGTCAATAGACTCGATGTTGCCGCTGGCCAAGGAAGAGAACATGGAGTATAGGAACTGGCCAAAGGAGAATCAATGAGGGCATGGGCGCCGGCCAACACTTGGAGAAGAGAAAGGAAAGAAATGCTTCTCCTTATTGTCGCCCAAACCCTAAACCTAGCTCTCCTAATTTCCGGCCAAGGATGAAGGGAAGAAGAATAGGTTGAGCTCCGGCCAAGGTAGAGGGAAGAAAAATAGGTTCCAGCCAAACCTTAGGAAGAAGAAGAAGAGACTTCCTCCACTTGTTGCCGCCCACCTCAACACCAAAACCCTAGCCGCCCACTCCTAATCCTAACCCTAATGGGATTGCTTGCCGCCCAAGGGAAGCAAACCCTAATGCCATCCATTGAGTTGCTGCCCAAGCCATCATCCCATATTTATAGAGTTGGGTTCATCCCTCCTTTTAATCTCCACCATTGGTTCTAGGGATTTAATTTCAACCGTCGGATCTAGAGATTTAATCTCTACCGTTGGATCTTGAGTTTTGTTTTCATCATTGGATCTATGCTTCATGAGGTGTTAATAGGCTACAATAGGGACCATGAGGAGGAGTTGGATCTTGGACACCCAATGGATCAAACCCACATAAAGTCCGATCCATTAATGATAATCCAATCCACTAAAGGATTATCATTGATCTACCTCACCAAACCCCATAAGTTAATATGGGCTCCATATATTATATGTACATTTTCTCCCCGTGTTTAAGATCTTGAATGTCTGTATATTAATTAATTTACTGACTATTAATTAATCAACATCTAACTCCATGAGTAGTACCACTCAACCTTTTCATCATGCCGGACCAAGTCCACCTGCAGGGTTTACATGATGAATCTTATGAGCTCCTCAAGGGGACATCATCATCCTAATATATAGGACACAGTTTCCTCCTATAATTAACGACACACCATATAAATAATATCATTTCCCAACTTATCGAGCCTATCGATTTAATCTATAAATCTCGCCCATTGGTAAATCAAAGAAATGACTACTAAGTATATGTGCCTGTTATTATATCGGGATTAAGAGCATGTACAATATAATATCTGAGGTCCGATTCGATTATGTAGTCAGCAATAAATCGAATCACCTCTAAGTCGGTCCTGCTCAATACACATAAAGTGCACTAGTGTGATTCTATGGTCAAGACAAACCAATACCAAATCACACTACAACCATTCCAATGGTTTGTCCAATGCTATCTCAGTTGTGAACCTTTACTTATACTTTACAAAAAGGCGATAACATGATCTCCCGTGTGACACCACACACCATGTTATCTATAATGTAATGTATTAGACAATATTGCATAACCATAAATAGGCAAACAATGATAATGTGATTCTTATTTCAAAAATAAAGATGTTCATACAAAAGATAGACTTTTCAGTATGCATCCCAACAAGTGTCACACGGGAGATCATGTTATCAGTTCCTTGTAGAGTATAAGTAAAGGCTCACAACTAAGATGGTTTTGGATAAACCATTGGTATTGTTGTAGTGTGATTTGGTATTGGTTTGTCTTGAAGGGTTTTGCTTATCGAGTCCGTGAGGGGAAACTTTGCTTCCCACTTCACCTCGGTAGCTTGTCCATGGCGATCCCTTCGTTGTCCCCGGATTTAAAAAATTTAATCCTAGACAAAAGGGATTGCCCAAACCACTAAGTCATCGTCGTGCTATTCATTTAGAGAGGTCACTTGAACAAACTAGTTGTTCAAGCGACCATCCTCTATTCTACGAGTAGCCGAGGAATAGACGATGTCCGGATCGCCGGTTTTTGTTTTTATGCTCGGGATCCAAGTATTATTTAGCCATTTACAGATTTATAACATGCTTATAATTGAAAAACAAAAACAAGCAAGTAACAAAAAGAGAAAGAAGAATAGGTATACCTCTCGATCTTCTAATGTATGACCTTCCTCCTTTTGGACGTCGTGTGGGCGACGATCTACCAAAAGTCGAAGCTCCTAGATCGCAAATCTTCCTTTATTGCTCTTCCAAAGCAAGAGGAAGAGTAGAAACAAGCTTTTTCTCCTCCCTAAAACCAACCAACAAGGAGCACACAATCTCCTTGCCGCCGGCCAACTAGAAGGTGGAGAAGATGATGGAAAACAATCAAGACACCAAGGGAAGCCCTATATCTTGTTTCCACCACCTAAGGAGAAGAAAGTAGGGCCTTTTGGGCGCCGACCAAAGGCTGGAAGGGGCTAGAAAACCAATCTGGATGCCAGCCAATAGAAGGATGAAGATGAAACAATCACCTTCCTTATTTGGTGCCGCCCTAGCCTCCAAACCCTAACCCTAATCCTATCTCAACTAGGATTCCTTCTTGCCGCCCAAACCCTAGCTCTCATTTCATGTAGTTCACGCCAACTCCCATGCCCTCCTTTTATAGAGTTAGGGATAAGTCATGAATTAATCTCCTCCATTGGTTCTAGGGATTTAATCTCAACCGTCGGATCTAGAGATTTAATCTCAACCGTCGGATCTTAGAGATTTAATCTCTACCTATGGATCTTAGAGTTTTGTTTCTATCCATTGGATCTAAGCATCATGAGGTGTTAATAGGCTACATTAGGGACCATGAGGAGGAGTTGGATCTTGGCCACCCATGGATCAAGCCCACATAAAGTCCGATCCACTAATAATGATCCAATCCACTAAAGGATCATCATTGATCTACCTCACCAACCCCCATATGATAATATGGGCTCTATATATTATTTGTACATTTTCTCCCCGTGTTTAAGATCTCGAATGTCCGTTAATTAATTAATTTACTGACCATTAATTAATCAACATCTAACTCCTTGAGTAGTACCACTCAACCTTTTCATCATGCCGGACCAAGTCCACTTGCAGGGTTTACATGATGAACCTTATGAGCTCCTCAAGGGGACATCATCATCTTAATATATAGGACATGGTTTCCTCCTATAATCAATGACACACCATATAAATAATATCAACTCTCAACTTACTGAGCCTATCGATTTAATCTATAAATCTCGCCCAATGGTAAATAAAAGAGATGAGTACTAAGTATATGTGCCCGTTATTATATCGAGATTAAGAGCATGTACTAAATAATATTTGAGGTCCAATTTGATTATGTAGTCAGCAATAAATCGAATCACCTCTAAGTCAGTACTGCTCAATACACACAAAGTGCACTAGTGTGATTCTATGGTCAAGACAAACCAATACCAAATCACACTACAACCATTCCGATGGTTTGTCCAAAGCCATCTCGGTTGTAAGCCTTTACTTATACTTTTCAAGGGGCCGATAACATGATCTCCTGTGTGACACCACACACCATGTTATCTACAATGTAAAGTATTAGACAATATTGCATAACCATAAAAATATGCAAACAATGATCATGTGATTCTTATTTCAAAAATAAAGATGTTCATACAAAAGATAGACTTTTCAGTATACATACGTACAATCTCCCACTTATACTAAAAGACTATGCTGTCCTCAAACTGCCATACATCTGATTCCCCTTCCCTCCACATGCCTATCAAAGCTCTCGCTTAAAAGGGCCTTAGTGGAAGGATCTACCAGGTCATCCTCTGATGTAATCTAGGCGACAACAACTTCTACCTCCTTTATGATTTCTTGTATCAGGTGGTACTTGTGCTCTATGCATTAACTTATCTTATTCGCTCGTGGTTCCTTCGAGTTTGCAACTGCACCATTATTATCACAATAAATTGTGATATTTTTGGGCAAACCAGGAATCACATCCAAGTCCATCAGGAAGTTCCTGAGCCACACAACTTCTTTGGACGCCTTATTAGCTGCCACATACTCAGCTTCCAAGGTGGAGTCCTCCACGCATTTCTGCTGGACACTCCTCCATACAATGACTCTACCTCCCAAAGTAAACACAAAACCTGAGGTAGACTTATTGTTATCCCTATCTGATTGGAAGTCGTAATCCATGTAACCCACAGGGAGTAATTGGTCTGCCCGGTAAACTAGCATATAATCCCTAGTCCTTCTCAGGCACTTCAATATATGCTTTACCGCAGTCCAATGTCCCTGTCCTGGATTACTCTGATATCTGCTGACCATGCCAACGACATAGCAGATATCTGGTCTCGTACATAGCATTGCATACATGAGGCTTCCTACTGGCGAAGCATAAGGAACCGCCTTCATCTCCTCTATCTCCTCAGATGATCTAGGACACATCTCCTTAGATAAAGGAACTTCATGCCTGAAAGGTAGAAAACCTTTCTTGGAGTTTTGCATGCTAAAACAATCCATTATCGTGTCTATGTATGAAGCTTGGGATAAGCACGATAACCTTGATCTCAAGGATATGTCCCACTTCTCCCAAGTCCTTCATATCAAACTGTTTGGACAACCATACCCTTACGTCCGATAACACCTTGATATTGTTGCCAATCACCAAAATGCCATCTACGTATAGTTCAAGAAATACCACTACGTTTCCATCACATCTCTACAAGACTCATCTGAACTTTGAATAAATCCATAAGACTGGATTTACCTCATCAAAGCGGATGTTCCAAGACCTCGAAGCTTGCTTCAATCCATAAACGGACCGATTAAGCTTACATACAAGATGCTCTTTGCCCTTAGCAATGAATCCCTCTGGTTACTTCATATAGATGTTTTCCTCAAGACTTTCATTAAGGAAAGCTATCTTGACATCCATCTACCACACCTCATAATCCATATGAGCTGCTATGCATAAGAGCTCCCAGACCTGACTTGAATCCATAGATTCAATCTCAGTATTCATTGTACTTTGCCAAGATGCTGCATCTATATCTTGGATTGCCTCGTCGTATGTCAAGGGAACAGGTTCATGTTCGCCAGGGACCAAATCAGAAGATTCTCCCAAGATCATGAATCTATCAGGCTATCTCACAACCCTCCCACTACGACGAGGTATCACCTATGCATCCTCTGTGACACGCGGTGCAGTGACATGTGGTATATCCTCTTGTACCGTTGATACTAAAGAAGTGACTTCCCCTTTTAACTCCTCCAGAACAATTTTACTCTTGGGCTTGTGGCTCATCACATCATCACATAGTCTTCCTCTAGAAATATGACATTCATGCTAACGATCCACCTCTGATCTCTAGGACTATAAAACAAACCACCCTTCATTCCTCTAGGATAGCCAACGTACATGCGTACTTCTGTACGAGGTTCCAAATTACGATTCGCCTTCGATATATGTGGACTCCCCATATCCGAATATGTCTTAGTGGGCTTTCGCCATTCTACTACAATGGGAGTAGAAGGCACCGATTTAGATGGAACTAAGTTCAGAATATACACCTCCATATCTAGAGCATATCCCCAGAACAAATCTGGCAAGTCAGAATAACTCATCATCGATCTAACCATCTCCATAAGAGTCATATTCCTTCACTCTGCTACACCGTTCTGCTGAGGTGTGCTAGGTGCAGTCAATTGGGATTGAATCCCAACCTCTGATAAGTAGTTCCTAAACTCTCCTAAGAGGTACTCACCACCACGATCAGATCGTAGTGTCTTGATACTTTTACCTTGACGTTTCTCCACATCAGTCTTGAATTTTTTGAACTTGTCAAAGCATTCAGACTTGCGGCGCATCAGGTAAATGTATCCATATCTTGAGTAATCGTCTATAAAAGAGACGAAATACTCAAAACCACCTCTAGCATGGATAGACATAGGACCACACAAATCAGAATGAACCAATTCTAACACATCTTTGGCTCTATACCCCTTGGCCTTAAAAGGCCTCTTGGTCATCTTACCCTCCAAGCAAGATTCACAGGTTGGGAGATCCTCCACCACTATTGAACCCAAAGGTCCATCAGCTATCAACCTTTGAATTCTGCTTAGGTTAATGTGACCAAGCCTAAGATGCCAAAGATATGTTTGGTTCATCTTCGAAGGTTTTTTTCTCTTATTGGAATTAGAAGATGAGTTATTAACTTCAATTTGCATCGTGGGAGGTTTTGGTGCAAGTGTGTAAAAATTTCCTATCCATGCACCCGAATAGATAATGTCCCTATTCCTTCTTATAACAACTCTGTCATTAAAAGAAATAGAATATCCATCCACAAATAATTTAGAAACTAAAATTAAATTCTTTCTAAATAAGGGTACATTAAGGCAATTCTTAAGAACCAAAAGTTTATTTTTCTCAAAAGATAAATGAACATCTCCCACTGCAATAGCCGCCACCTTCGTGGCATCGCCCAAGTACACGGTAATCTCTCCTCACCGTCTGTTTCTCGAACCCCGCAGTATTGCAGACATGATCAGTGGCTCCCGTATCTACACACCAGGTGCCGGTAGATAACACCGCTAAACATGTTTCAATGACTAGACCAAAAGATATACCTTTGTTCTTGCAGTTGGGGCAGTCCTTCTTCCAGTGTCCAGTCTGGTTACAAGTGAAGCCCTTGCCATTCGGCTTCTTCACTCCTCCTTGAGTACCTCCCACCGCCTTCGCCCCGGTTTGTTTCTTCTTCTTCTTGCCTTTCGTCTTAGAAGTAGAAACCTTCTGGGTCACCACGTCATGCGCCTGAGCACTCTGACGAAATAGTCCCTCTGCCGCCTGGAGTTCTGTCAGAAGTTCCACCAACGAATACAACCTCTTATTCATGTTGTAGTTGAGGTGAAACTGCTCAAAACTCCTAGGTAGAGACTGGAGTATGATATCGAACTGGGTTTCCCCATCGATCTCAGCTCCTAGGACCTCCAGCTCATTCAAATGAGCCATCATCTTGAGAACATGATCCCTCACGGGTGTTCCCTCGATCATGGTGGTCGTCAACAAGTTTCTCATGGCCTCTTGCCTCGCAACCCGATTCTGGTGTCCGAAAAGCTCCTTGAGATTGAGCATCATATCATAAGCAGTGGACATGACTTGATGCTGATGTTGCAGTATATTTGACATAGATGACAAAATGTAACACCGCGCCATCTCATCGGCCTTGATCCACTTCTTATAGCTCTCTCTCTCCTTTTCCCCAGAATCATCTGCAGGCTTGTGAGGGCACTCTTCGAGGAGTACATATTTGTATTCCTCAGCAGTCAAGACAATGTCTAGATTCCTCTTCCAATCAACATAGTTGGGTCCAGTAAGTTTGTTCTCTTTCAGTATCATAGCAAGTGGGTTGAAAGTCATTTTGAAAGAAAACCTAAGAATCACATAAATCAAAATATTAGATTTCAAAAAATTATTGATTCCTCAAACAATAAAATTTTAAAATCAACCAACACCTCAAAACACCGAGAATATCGTATGCCACGATAGTGTGGACGTATACGAATTCTACATTTGTAAGAGGAGGTTTTACCCATTAATTTTTCTATCTTGTCAACATAACTTTTTGACAAGTAAAATTAATAGTTGGTTCCTCTTTGGCCCTACAAATAAAAGCAGTGACTCCGATGGGGAGGATACTTATATTTGTATCTAAGTGTTCACCATTACTCGGTACCAAGGTAATTATCTCGGGTTATGTGCCTTACGATGGGCAAGTACACACGCTCCTTAATAATTTCCTATAACCATATTCGACCTTGTGATCCGTAAACAAACCCATCCGATAGGGAGGAAGGCACTTAGAGCTGACGCGCAAGTTTGTTTGCATCACATGTCAAATCATAATGGAGGCCGTGGGAATTTAAAAAATTCCCTCTCCCACTTAGTAATTTAAAATTGAGGAATTTTTCTAGCATACGACATGCATATCAAACAAAAAAGCAATAAATATGAAAAATAAAATTATTTTCCAACTATTATGGCTTTTGTCTTCAATATGTCTCCCGTCGCATCGCCATCTCGTCCGCTCCTCCTACGCCATGTACGAGCCATCCGGAGATCCGAGCCGAGACTAAAACCTATTTTAATTTACATCCATCGATCCTATACTCCATGAGGGAGTGTACATGAAATCTAGATCGAAAGTAAAAAAAAAATAAAGAGTGGCTAAACAATGCCATATTTAATTTACAAAAAACTAAATACTAGCCTCGTCAACCCCGAGGATTCAACAAAATAAATATTTACACACATACAATCACATACACACATATGGCCATAATAGTCAGATCTTATGCCTGCAACCAAAGAGTTAAACTACGCATATCCTACTATTATCCGGCACATATAATATATGAAAAAGTGCATAAAAATTAACCTAATCCTAAACACACAAAATCGGAAACCTTGGCTCTGATACCAATTGAAGGGTTTTGCTTATCGAGTCCGTGAGGGGAAACTTCGCTTCCCACTTCACCTTGGTAGCTTGTCCATGGCGATCCCTTCGATGTCCCCGGATTAAAAAAATTTAATCCTAGACAAAAGGGATTGCCCAAACCACCAAGTCATCGTCGTGCTATTCATTTAGAGAGGTCACTTGAACAAACTAGTTGTTTAAGCGACCATCCTCTATTCTACGAGTAGCCGCGGAATAGACGATGTCCGGATCGCCGGTTTTTGTGTTTATACTCGGGATCCAAGTATTATTTATCCATTTATAGATTTATAACATGCTTATAATTGATAAACAAAAACAAGCAAGTAACAAAAAGAGAAAGAAGAATAGGTATACCTCTCGATCTTCTAATGTATGACCTTCCTCTTTTTGGATGTCGTGTGGGCGACGATCTACCAAAAGTCGAAGCTCCTAGATCGCAAATCTTCCTTCCTTGCTCTTCCAAAGCAAGAGGAAGAGTAGAAACAAGCTTTTTCTCCTCCCTAAAACCAACCAACAAGGAGCACACAATCTCCTTGCCGCCGGCCAACTAGAAGGTGGAGAAGATGATGGAAAACAATCAAGACACCAAGGGAAGCCCTATATCTTGTTTCAACCACCTAAGGAGAAGAAAGTAGGGCCTTTTGGGCGCCGGCCAAAGGATGGAAGGGGCTGGAAAACCAATCTGGACGCCGGCCAATAGAAGGATGAAGAAGAAACAATCACCTTCCTTATTTGGTGCCGCCCTAGCCTCCAAACCCTAACCCTAATCCTATCTCAACTAGGATTCCTTCTTCCCGCCCAAACCCTAGCTCTCCTTTCATGTAGTTCACGCCAACTCCCATGCCCTCCTTTTATAGAGTTAGGGATAAGTCATGAATTAATCTCCTCCATTTGTTCTAGGGATTTAATCTCAACCGTCAGATCTAGAGATTTAATCTCAACCGTCGGATCATAGAGATTTAATCTCTACCTATGGATCTTAGAGTTTTGTTTCTATCCATTGGATCTAAGCATCATGAGGTGTTAATAGGCTACATTAGGGACCATGAGGAGGAGTTGGATCTTGGCCACCCATGGATCAAGCCCACATAAAGTCCGATCCACTAATGATGATCCAATCCACTAAAGGATCATCATTGATCTACCTCACCAACCCCCATATGATAATATGGGCTCCATATATTATTTTTACATTTTCTCCCCGTGTTTAAGATCTCGAATGTCCGTCGATTAATTAATTTATTGACCATTAATTAATCAACATCTAACTCCTTGAGTAGTACCACTCAACCTTTTCATCATGCCGGACCAAGTCCACCTGCAGGGTTTACATGATGAACCTTATGAGATCCTCAAGGGGACATCATCATCCTAATATATAGGACACGGTTTCCTCCTATAATCAATGGCACACTATATAAATAATATCATCTCCCAACTTACCGAGCCTATCGATTTAATATATAAATGTCGCCCATTGGTAAATCAAAGAGATGAGTACTAAGTATATGTGCCTGTTATTATATCGGGATTTAGAGCATGTACTAAATAATATCTGAGGTCCGATTCAATTATGTAGTCGGCAATAAATCGAATCACCTCTAAGTCGGTCCTGCTCAATACACACAAAGTGCACTAGTGTGATTCTATGGTCAAGACAAACCAATACCAAATCACATTACAAACATTCCGATGGTTTGTCCAAAGCCATCTCGGTTGTGAGCCTTTACTTATACTTTTCAAGGGGCCGATAACATGATCTCCTGTGTGACACCACACACCATGTTATCTACAATGTAAAGTATTAGACAATATTGCATAACCATAAAAATATGCAAACAATGATCATGTGATTCTTATTTGAAAAATAAAGATGTTCATACAAAAGATAAACTTTTCAGTATACATCCCTACATGTCTTGACCATAGAATTACACTAGTACACTGTATGTGTATTGAGCAGGACCGACTTAGAGGTGATTCGATTTATTACTGACTACATAATTGAATTGGAACTCGGATATTATTGTGTACATGCTCTTAATCCCGATATAATAATGGGCACATATACTTAGTATTTATTTCTTTGATTTACCAATGGGCGAGATTTATAGAGTAAATCGATAGGCTCAGTAAGTTAGGAAATGATATTATTTATATGGTGTGCCATTGATTATAGGAGGAAACCGTGTCCTATATATTAGGATGATGATGTCCCCTTGAGGAGCTCATAAGGTTCATCATGTAAACCTTGTAGGTGGACTTGGTCCGACATGATAATAAGGTTGAGTGGTACTACTCATGGAGTTAGATGTTGATTAATTAATTGTCAGTAAATTAATTAATTGACGGATATTCGAGATGTTAAACAAGGGGAGATAATTGTACAATTAATATATGGAGCCCATATATTTATTTATGGGGGTTGGTGAGGTACATCAATGATAATCGTCTAGTGGAATGGATTATCCTTAATGGATCAGACTTTATGTGGGCTTGATCCATTGGGTGGCCAAGATCCAACTCCTCCTCATGGTCCCTATTGTAGCCTATTAAAATGCTCATGAAGCCTAGATCCGATGGTGGAAAATGGAACTCTAGATCCGACGATTGAGATTAAATCTATAGATCCGACGGTGGAGATTAAATCTCTAGATCCCACGGTTGAGATTAAATTTCTAGATCCGACGGTGGAGATTAAAAGGAGGCTTAAGCCTAACTCTATAAATAAGGGCTTGGGCAGCAATGAGAGGGATCATCCAAATAAGGGTTAGGGTTTTTGGAGTTGGCTTGAGAGGAGAGGTGGGCGACAACCCTATGGTTTCCTCTTCCTATTGGGCGGCGACAAGAGATTCTAGGGTTTGGGCTCTTCTTGCCCAACGGTGTCTCATACTCTCTCTCTCTCTAGATTGGCCGGCAACTCCTCCCTCTCTCTCTCTCTCTCCTTTGGCCGGCGGCAACCTTTCTTCAAGGTTGGTCAGCGCTCCTTCATCCACTCCTTGGCCGGCGGCAACATCAAGCTCCTTTGTTTGGTTGTCGGTTCTAGATAGGAGAAGAGTTTTGTTTTATTCTTCCCTTTGTTCGGAGCGAGCAAGGAAGGGAAGAACGTGATATAGGAGGCTTCAAATTTTGGAAGATCGTCGCCCACACGATGTCCAAAAGGTGGAAAGACATACAATAGAAGATCAAGAGGTATACCAAGAGGTATAATCTTGTTTATTTTGATTTGTGTTCTTTTGTATTATGTATATGATTGTTTACAATTGTATGATCATGGACCCCGATGATAAACACAAAAACCAGTGATCCATATATCGTCTATTCCGCGGTTAATCAAAGAAAAGAGGTAGGTTGCTTGAACAACAAGTTTGTTCAAGTGACCACTCTATTCGAATAGCACGACGATGGATTGGTTGCTTGGGTAATCCGTCTTCATCTTGGATTAATTTTTTTAATCCGGGGACGTAGATGGGATCGCCATGCACTAGTGACCGGGGTGGGAAGCGAAGCTTCAAATCCACCTTTCAAGTGGTATCAGAGCTTCGGTTCCAAAACCTTCATAGTTAACATGTTAAGTATGGAACAATACCATTTAAAATTTCATGGCACTAAGGTTTTCTTGAGGACAAGCAAAGATTTAAGTCTGGGGGAATTGATGTGAGCAAAACATATAGGATTTTATGAGTAGTTTTCGCTCACATCTTATTACATTTTATGTTTGTTTCATGCATATTTCACTTTGTTTTGCATGCATTTCCTATTTTCTGGTTCGTAGATCTGTTCTTTGTACTTTTGCGTGCAGGATAAAATTTCATGAGGAAAAAGGCACACTTTCAGAGCAAAAGAAGGACATTTTGCAACACAGCCAGTGCGTGTGTCTACACAAGGTCCTGTCCAAGGGGTGAAATTGGCCACCCCAGCGCCACAGACAGCATGGCCATGTGGAAACATATGACCGTGTGGCACTGTGCAATTCCGATGTGAGTCAGTTATTTTCCAGGTTTTAGAGAGATCCATGCTGATGTCTATATAAAGGAGGCTACGCCCAAACCCTAGAGGGGAGGCACGACGGCCGGGACGACACTCCGATGCCCTAAAAAGCTTCGGGAACTCGCATCGGGGAGGAAGAAAGTCGTCGGAGATTCAAATTCTGCACTTCAACGTCAGAGAGAAGAGTCACATTGCATTGTAATTTTTGTTCCTTGCTTAATTTCTCTTGATTATATGAACATGATTGTGTTCTGTGTTTCTCCTCTCCTATCTATGGAGTAGACTTTCCGATTCTAGGATTAAGGAGTAGTTTGTGTGTGTAGAACATGTTATTCCATATTTGAATTCTGTTCTTGAATTTATATTTGCAATTGGCATTTGGTTTTAGAGCTATAGTTATTGTTTTGGTTTTCTATCTACTATGCTAGAGGATACGAGAGGTGAAAACCCTTGTATCTAAGATTTAGGAGAATCAAGGAGAAACTTAAGGGTCGACCTCATCTCCCGTAACCATGGGTAGAAGGATGCGATAGAGTAGGAAATGTGCCCTGTTTTCGACTCATCGCAGGGATCGATTCGGCAACCTCGTATCGACTATCACGTCCTAAGTCCAGGGGTCGACCTAGTAATGGCAGAGGTAGCCTTCGATAGATGCGAAGGCTCATCAGGGGAGTGTATTATGTCCTTTCCACAAAATCGTAGCTAGAACCCTAGATGAAACCCAATTGACAACGTGTTCTGTGACACACAAACGAAATTGAAATCCTAGAATCCCTTCCAAAATCTCGCAACATAGTTTCTTTCTTCTTTCGTGTGACACCGTATTGAGTTGGGACTGCCGTCAACCCTCGCATTTACAACTCTTAAATCTGAATTCCGAACAATAACCTCTACTTACCAAATTGGTACTCGAATCTCAGTCCATGTGGGATCGATAATCTTTTTATTACTTGATGACATCCATGCAGTTGCGGGCGTTGAGCGCGAGCGCGCACTTTGAGTCCTCGATGGTCTCCATCGCGAGATTTTGAGGTCGCGTTCGTGTGCATAAGTGGTTAACAAGGATGTTAGGTTAAAGGGGAGGTTCTAATTGGATAATCATATTTTTTAAGTTGTTAGAATATTATTATTATTTAAAAAAAATTATGTCAAGAGGGAGAGAAAACTTAAGTTAGACAAACTTATTATCTCTAGCTACCTCTAGTTTGGCATAAAACCTATTAGACATGATCCTTTAATATCTTGTAAATGTATCTTTAATTCCTTAAAAAAAATCTTTCATAAAATTCTATAATAATGTTAAAGGTTGGATGGTCACATCCAAACCTAGGATATACATTATTGGTGCAGGATCTTGAAACCTAAGCTCATAAATATTAAAGGGAGTTGAACATGTTAAGTCAAATCGATTAGAATGTTTTAAAAATTCCATTTTTGCTAAAAGTAAAGGACTCATACTTGAAAATATTGTTCAAACGTTAACCTTAAAAATGCACCCCTTATAAAGTTATTTTTGATATATGGAAAAGGGGGAGAGAGGTTAAAGTTAAGAGGTTAACTATTTTTTTTCGAAAAGTATTTATTTTTTAAAACTCACCTAGGGTTAAGGGGGAGATAAACTTAAGGGGGAGGTTTTGAAAAATGCTTGTTTAATGCTTACTGCTTATTTTCTCTTAACTTTGAATTGGTTTGCTATAGATCAAAAAGGGGGAGATTATTGGTGCAGGGGCACCAGTTAATTGAACTTTTGTTTTGATAATGATAAAGATTCAAAGTTAAGCTATTCTGTTGTCTCATGTGCTATGCTAAGTGTCCCGGTAATGTATTAGGCTTTGCTAAGGTCAACGACACTAGGAGAATCTCCAGATGAGAAACCTCGGTGGTCAATGACACTAGGAGAATCTCGGGATGAGAAACCTAGGTGGTTGGGTGACACTAGGAGTATCTCCGAAGAGAAACCTCGGTGGTCGGGTGACACCAGAAGAATCTCGAAAGGAGAAACTACGGTGGTCAGATGATGCCAGGAGAATCTCGGAAGGAGAAACCTCGGTGATCAAGTGACCGAAAGCTAAGTGATATGTCAGGAGGACCAAAGGTAAGCTCCGGGCGTGGAGCAGTGGTAAGGATGCATCCTCGGTAAGAGGATGCATCCTAGGCATTGATCTGACCAAGACTTCCGGAGGAATGTCGAAGTTGAGATCGGACAGTCAAAGGACTATCACACTGCATGACATTATGCATCTCTTGTGCTAACCTTGTGTTGTAGGTGTCAGGTTGAATTCTCAAGTGTAGTAGTCAACTGAAGGTTTCAGCAGTCGACTGGAGGCAGTCGACTGCCGAGAGGATCAGTCGACTGATGTCGACAAATCAACCCAATGCACAAGGTCAAAGAGATATCGATCGATGCCGCCACCTCATGATAAGATAAGCTACCACCTTAAGATAAGATCCACGAGTTTTGGACTTGGATATGGACTTATCCCAAGGCGCCAATCTATAAAATGAGGGGAGGACTCAAACCCTATATCTATCAATGAACTCCTAAGTGCTCCTACTCTCCAGCCATATCTCTTCGTGCTTCAATGCTACTCCGACTGTGCATTCGCTACAAGTTATTTATCTTTATCTTATTTATTTCTTAGTTATTATTTGCAAAGAGGAGAGGTAATTTTGTTATCTCTTTGTCTACATCATTGTAATCGCTTTTCCATTACCTCAAACAAGGAAGAGATATTTAGTGCTTTGCCATTCGGAAGCGATCAAGGATCGTAGAGCCTTGGATTAGCAGGCGGTGGGCCGTGAACCAAGTAAAAAATACTTGTGTCTTTTGGTTGTGCGTTTTCTACTTTCCGTTGCATACTTTGGTTTTAACGAAGAAAAGAAAAATATTTTCAAATGCTATTCACCCCCCTCTAGTATTTTCTCGATCCAACAGAATAGACATTGCTGATGGATGCCTCAGTCTAAGACTAGAGGGAATATACATTGTTGATGGATGTCTTGGTCTAAGACCAGAGGGAATAGACTTTGCTAATGGATGTCTCAGTCCAAGACCAGAGGGAATAGACATTGCTGATGGGTGTCTCGGTCCGACATCAGAGGGAACATACATTTTGAAGGAAAAATTAATTTTATTAATTTTAATGAAAAAGATGTAGCTACCGACTTGTGACTCGGTTTATACATGATAAGGGCATAAATGAAAAGCATTCCATGGTCGAACAAGCTCCTCTCTGCTCTAATCTTGTAAATAGTAAGCGCTGGAACTGAGCTTCTTAATGATTTGATAGGGTTCGTTCCATTTGAGCTCAAGTTTTCCTACATCTCCTGTGGGTGGTACTTTTACCCACACAAAATCTCTTATTTAGAAAGAGCGAGGGATGACCTTTTTGCTATAAGCTTGAGACATTCGTTGCCAATAAGCCATAAGCCGAACTTCCGCTTTGTCTCTTACTACATTTATCAAGTCCAGTTCAGTCAACTGTTTCTCTGCATCATCTTCACTGTAAGAAGCGACCCAAGGTGACCCCAAGCCGATCTCCACTAGGATTACTGCTTCCGAGCTATATACTAAGTGAAAAGGTGTTAGTCTGGTACTTTCCTTAGGAGTTGTTCGATAGGCCCAAAGGATGCTCGACAACTCTTCAACCCAACTTCCTCCAACATGATCAAGCTTGATCTTGATCCTTTGAACAAGCTCTTGATTGGTCACTTCAACTTGTCTATTACTCTTAGTTTAAGTGACCAAGGTGATGGCCTGTTGGATTCCTAATTTTTGGCACCACTCTCAGAGTCTTTGACCCTGGAATATTCGCCCATTGTCAGAGACAATTTTATGATGAATGCCATAAAAACATATAATGTTTTTCTAAAGGAATTTAAGAACGACATCTTTGGTGATTTTGGCTAATGACTCAACTTCTACCCACTTGCAGAAATAATCAACAACCATCAATAGAAACTTCTTCTGATTAGGTCTCGAAGGGAAAGGTCCGACTATGTCCAAAGTCTATTGGTCAAATAGACATGATATTACCGAAGTCCTTTGGACCTCAGTGTTGGATCTTCGGTGAGCGCTAGGGGGGGGGGTGAATGGCATGTTCATTGCTCGATGGAATTCGTTCGTGCTTGATCGGCTACAACACTTGTTATGCACAACGGAAATAAAGATAATAAAGCAATAACAAAAATACAAGCACACAATACACAAGCGATATATGCGGTTCGGAACCTTAGGGTTCCAACTCTACGGGGCGAGCTCAATGAGCTCTAGTGATGTACACACCACTAATCAATAAGCTCCTTCTCAACAACACATCGGAGGTGGAGAAACCTCGTACAAGCGATCATAAACAAATAAGAGAGAAATACAAGATAATACAAGTAAACTACACAAATACAAGTAAAGAAAATTTTACAAATGTGAACTTGAATGCTTGCTTGTTGATTGCTTTGGACCGCACTTGAAGAACCTGATTTGCACAAGCAAATCGCCACAAATCGTCCAAAAAATCACAGCAAAAAACCTTCCCTTCGAGCTCCCTTTAAAGCAGCAACTCGGGATGATTTCCACCTAGCTGTCAACTGCTCATACCCATCGATCGACAGCTCCTATAGTCGTTGTCTCACAATAACTCGATCCACATTGGACAAGTTCCAATGGATAGACCATTAGTTGACTGCCAAACCATATCAGTCGGCTGATGCACAGGAAGTCGAACTATTGGTCGAGCCCGCCTCGCATCTGTGGTGTTTCCTCAACATCAGTCGACTGCCCTCCATGGCAGTCGAGTGCTCAAGGGCAGTTGAGGCGCCAGTCGAGGCACCTTGCATTTGTTCGGCTGCAGTCGAGGCGCCGCCTCAACTGAGACTCCAGTCAAGGTGCTAGTCGAGTAGTATTGCGTCTGTGGCCATAATTCGGCTGTAGTTAATCGGCAATCGACTCCCATCAGTCGACTGGTCATAATCCCAATCGACTGCTCAGTGTCGACTCGGTTGCAAAGTATCAAAACACTTGACCAGTCGACTGGTCCATGACCCCAGTCGACTGATACACCTCAACCATGAGGTTTAACTCAAGTATGATGCCCTCATACTTGCTAGACCATCCTTAGCCTAGACCTAAGCCTTCTAGCCACCTCCATCAGCCTCACGTCGATTGGATCCCTCCAAGTCATCCATGACTTGTTCATTCATATGCTAATCTTCAGGTGCTTCGATCGGCTATTGTCATGCTAAGCTGATCTACACCGCCAAGGCACATTGGACTTATGCTGCCAAGACACACGCTTGGACTTTATGCCGCCAACCATTGAACTTATGCTGCCGAGACTCCACCCTTGGACTTTACGCCGCCAATATCAAACCTTGGACTTCTCAAATGTCAAGTGCCCATGACTTGGACTTTCACCGCCAAGACTACACACTTGGACTTACGTGACCAAGACTACACCCTTGGACTTTCCTTGCCAACCCATGTTGGACTTTTCAATTGCCAAGATTCAAGCTTGGACTTTCCCATGCCAAGACCCATGCTTTGACTTTCCATGCCAAGTACTCAAGACTTGGACTTCTCCATCATGTGGTCAATCTCATGTCAACCATATAGTCAACCCAATGTCAAACAATGGTCAACTCATCATCAAACATCAAAACACCACTCGAGTCAAACTCGAGTCTGGTCAATCGTGACCTGGGCCGATTGCACCAACAATCTTTTCCTTTTTGATGTTTGACAAAAACCAACACCTATAAACCAACACCTTTGAGTTAGAGCACTAACTCAAAGCACTCCTCTCAATTGTCCAAATTGGGAATTCCAAATTCTCTTAATTCTCTCCCTTTTTGACATACATCAAAAAGGCTCTCCCCAATGGTGTCAATGTCTCATATCCCAATGAGATCTTACAATCTCTCCCTTGGTCCAAAAACATCTAGGATGCCTTCATTCTTCCTAGTGATAAGTCTCATATCACTAAAGAGAGGCAATCCTTCAAACTCTAATTTTTCTCCTAATTCTCCCCCTCATGAGGAAGAACACATCCATCATCCCATGATGGATAACATCTCCCTAAAGGTTTCCTCCCTCTTGACCATTGCACCAACAATGTTCTTGGAGAGTCCCTAAGCCTATAGGAACACTAAAGCCTCAAAATTAAGGGCAAAGTTCAACCTTGAACTTTTACACGCCTTAAAATTGATACACACGCTAAACAACTCTTTTAATCCATATCCAATGGATTTACACCCTTTATAATGCTTTCCAAAATATATCCTAGGGTTAGGAGCAGTTAGGGTTGTCTAACATAATTAAAATCAGGCTAAACAAACCTTGTTTACCCGAAATCAGCATTAGTAGTCGACTGGTTCAGTTAACAGTCGACTACCCTATGCGTCAGTCGATTGAGAAAGCTTCCGGTCAAGTGATAACAACTCCAGTCGAGGCACCGCCTCGATTGGTTTCTGACTTTGTCAAAACTGCTTTTTCAAACCATCTTTATAAATGCATAAATAATTCTAAAAAATTCAAAAAATCGTGAAATTTCGACTGAACATTACTTATGCCAACACTATAGGATAAAAATAGTTTTCTATGAAAATAAATTTTAAAATCAAAGAATGATATAAAGTTCAAAGGCATTGAAACTTTCAATGTTTTTAGCCAACTTTGTTTTAATCTTCTCAATGGTGATTGCTATCAAAAGATAGACATCACCAAGGTTTTTCAAAATGATTTTAAAATGTTTTCAAGACCTTATATTGAACCATGGTCTATGGGCTTAATGCATATGACTTGTACATAAGATTTCATCATGATTCATCCGTGGTATAAGATGAGTTTGAGTTCATCTAGATGCAAAAACTATGCACCTTGAACTTAACTCATTTCCTAGCATCTCACATGTGTCAAGGGTGTATGAAAACACACACATTTCAATTTATTGTGAGATGTTGATTTTGTTCATCCTAATATAAGGTCTCATGCCTTTTTCTAAGGCAACTCAATTTGATTCCCTTATACATGGGACTTCAAATCATGTCATTTGTCCTTAAATTAATTTTAATTAATGCATGAATGATGATTATGACATAAATGATAACATAAATAAAATATGTGCCAATAATCATGATGTCATAACATATGATTAAATCTAAATACACATGACATAAAAGATAAACACTAAGTATGATCATGACATTTTATATGATTAAAAATGAAATATGATATCATGACATGATATATGACAATCAAAGCATGACAAATAAAATATAAGACATAAGAATACCTAAATTTTAATATTAGTTGTCATTTGTAAGGATTAATTCCATTTTACCATATTATCACTCTTCTCCCAAGTGTGCCAAAAATCCAAAATGGAACACCAAGACCTCTAGACATAATTTGTGTCAATTTATCAAACTTCTTAATGTAGGGGATCGATTGGACGCTAGAGGGGGGGGGGGGTGAATAGCGCGTGCTATACCGATGATGGAATTCGATCGCGTTCGTCTCTAAAAAACTCATTATGCGCAACGGAATAATAATAATAAAAGCAATAACGAATTAAAACAAACACGAACACAAAGATATAACGTGGTTCGGAACCGAATGGTTCCTACTCCACAGATCAAGCTCTAAAGAGCTCTAGCGATGCAAATCACACACCACTATGCAAACACTCCATCTCGATAGAAGTCGGAGGTGGAGAAACCTAGTACAAATGATTACAACAGTAATTCTAAGTATAACAAGCAAATACAAGTGAATACAACAAAAGAAATGCAAAGAAAACTTTACAATCAATCTTTTGAGAGCTTGCTTGTTTGGTTGGTTGAGTGGCACTTGGAGACCCTGAATTGCAGCAACAATTCACCCCAAAAACTCCTCAAAGAACCCATGCCTTTTTCCTCCATCACGAGCTCTTTTTATAGCTTTAACCTATGCTGGAAAAAGTCAATCAGTCGACTGGTCGGGACCATCAGTCGACTGATGCCATTGTTTTTGTGAGATATCGGCTAGAACCATGCTGGATAAGTCCAACGGATCCATCATCAGTCGACTGATCATGACCATCAGTCGACTAGTAAAGCCTCCACTCAACTGCTGGCCGCAGCGGTCGAGTGAGACCCCTTTCTGTGGCCGAATCATCGAGCATCAGTCGACTGATCACATGGTTAGTCGACTGCTCGTCCATCAGTCGACTGCCCATCTCTGGCAGTCGACTGCTAGGCTACTTCCTATAGTCAAACCCTAGTTGACTCAGGCCAGTCGACTGCCACATGACACCAATCGACTGGCACACCTCAAATATGAGGTTTTAGCCCAAGTATGGTTCCCCCATACTTGCTAGACCACCCTTAGCCTAGACCTAAGCCTTCTAGGCACCTCCATCAGCCTCACGCCTCTCGGATCCCTCCAAGTCATCCATGACTTGTTCATCCATCGCACTATCCTTCAGGTGCTTCCATCGGCTATGTCATGCTAACAGTGTCTACACCGCCAAGGCACATTGGACTTACGCCGCCAAGACTCCGCTTGGACTTTACGCCACCAACCATTGGACTTATGCTGCCAAGACTTCACCATTGGACTTTACGCCGCCAATATTCCCCTTGGACTTCTCAAATGCCAAGACTCAAGCTTGGACTTTCCCTTGCCAACCCATGTTGGACTTTCCATGCCAAGACCCATGCTTGGACTTTACTTTGCTAAGACCGATGCTTGAACTTTCCCAAATGCCAAGTGTCCCACTTGGACTTTCCATGCCAAGTACCCAAGACTTGGACTTTCCCATGATAATTACATTGTCATATGTTTTTGTCTAACATCAAAATATCTCTTGAGCCAAGCTCGAGTCCTGGTGAATCGTGACCTGGGCCAATTGCACCAATAATCTCCCCCTTCTTGATGTTTGACAAAAATCAAACAAACCATTTGAGTTAGACCATCGAACTCAAAAACTCCTTACCAATTATCCCAAATTGGTAATCTTATCTTTCTCCCCCTTTTTGACATACATAAAAAAAGGTTATCTCTCCTAGGAGGTCAATGTCTCATGTCCCAATGAGATCTTATAATCTCCCCCTTGATCCAAAAATACCTAGGATGCCTACCATCTTCCTAGTGATAAGTCCCATATCACTTAAGAGAGGCAATCCTATACACTCACCCAATTTCCAAATTGAGTTTCTCAAAATCCCATCAATTTTCCCAATTGATAACATTCTTCGAATAGCTTCTCCCCTTCAAGAAGAGAAAAACACATCCATCATCCCATGATGGATACCTCCCCCTAAAGGCTTGCTCCCCCTTGACCATTGCACCAACAATGTCCTTGGGAAGTTCCTAAGCCAATAGGAACTCTAAACCATCAAAATTAAGGTTCAAAGTTCAAACATGAACTCTTCCACCCTTAAATTTGATACATTATCCTAACACCTCTCCTAATCCATATCCAATGGATTTTCACCCTTTATAATGTTTCCCAAAGCATATCCTAGGGTTAGAAGTGGTTAGGGACCTTAACCGCAGTTGAACATGGGCTAAACATACCTTGTTTTCTTGAAATCAGCATTGGCAATCGACTCATCGATTACGATCGATCACACTCACATCGATCATTCGCCACTCGAGGCGATCGATAATCAAATTTCAAAATTTCAGTTATCAAAGTTGAATTTCAGAAAATCATAAGTAATTCTACGTATATCGAAAAATCATGAAATTTGATACGTATATTACTTAAGTCAATAAAATGGGTGAAAAATAATAGAAAAATATTTTACCCATAAAATACTGAAATTGATACAAAATTCAAAAGTGAAGAAAACTTCTAAAATTTGGCTCACTTTGTATCAACTTCATCAATGGTGATTGCTATAAAAAAATAGGCTTCACCAAGGTTTTTCAAAAGGATTTTAAAATGTTTTCAAAACCTTATTTTGGATCATATTCCTTGGGCTCAAAGTACATGACTTGTACACAAGCTTTCCCAATGATCCACCACTCATATAAGATGAGTTTGAGTTCATCTAGATGCAAAAACTATGCACCTTGAACTTAACTCATATCCTAGCATCTCACATGTATCTAGGGTGTATAAATACACATACATGTCAATGTAATGTGAGATGTGAGTTTTGTTCTCCTTAATCTAGGGTTTCATGCATTTTTCTAAGGCAACTCTACTTGATTCCCTTATGAATGGGACTCCAAGTCATGCCATTGTCCTTAAATCAATTTTAGTGAAATTAGATGCATGAAATGATCATGGCATAATGATAGCAATACTTAAAGCATGACCAATGATCATGATGTCATGGCATAAGATGAAATCTAAAAATACATGATATTGTATTCTTAATCCTAAACATGATCATGACATATAAAATGATTAAAAATAAGCATGATGTCATGACATGTTATATGGCAAACAAAGCATGACATATAAAAAGTATAGGTATAATAATACCTAAATTTTAATATTAATTGCCATTTGATATAACTAAATATATTTTGCCATATTTTCACTTTTCTCCCTAGTGTGCCAAAAACCCAAAATGACACACTATGACCTCTAAACCTAAAATGTGCCAATTTGATCAATTTATCAAACTTCTCAATTAATATTGGCACATCCTAAAATATTTTAGGATTAACAATCAAAACACATTCCCAAGGTAACCATAACCTTGAAAATGACCTAAAGTGCCACCTTTATCATGGTTGAGTTAACTACCAATTCAATCAAGGTTGGCACACCCTAAACCCATCTAGCGTGAATCAATCACGCTCTTAGGAACCCAAAATCTATTTGAGCTCCTAGGGTTAATTAGTTATTCCTTAGGGATAACCTCCCTATATACCTTTCTAATGACCCTTCTAGGCTTGTTATCCTTGGTCATTGTGGTCTTGCCTAGGTTGACTCTAGGGGTAACTCTCCTTGCAACCTTCTTAGTGGCCACCCTAGGTTTCCTTGAAACCCTAGCCGCTAGGCAATTACCATGGTTACTGTTAGGGATAACTTCCCTAGTAACCTTGGTCTTCCTAGACCTAGTTTGTGTTCCATAATCAAATGGAACACTATGATAAGCCACCTTAGGCTTAGATTTGTGACCCAAACCTTGCTTGCCCTTGGTTGACTTTTGTCTTTTAGGTCCTAAGTGTTGACTTTGAGATTTGTGTTGGTGCAGGGGCACTAGATAACTAATCAAAAGATTTACGATCGCTATTCACCCCCCTCTAGAGACGCTTCTCGATCCAACAATTTGGACCCTTGACTTTGACCATTAGACCCTTTAAATTGATTTTGTATATTCCTAAGGGTCTTCTCAAGTTTTTCAAGCCTTGACCTCAAGGCTTGGTTTTCAATCTCTAATTGCCCAATTTTGAAATTTTGACTTGGTCTTTGGGCATTATCCTTTCTAGGCATATGCCTAGTCCATTTAGGATTAAGACCTAGGTGTTCTCCTATTTTCCTAATAGATTCCTTAGGTAAAACTTTTCTAGGGACATTAGTCCCAAATTTCTTCTTATTTCCTAAGTTGACATTCTTAGCTTCTAAACAAAAGTACTTGTTCCTATTAACATGCTTTTCATAAATTGCAAGAGAATTAAAGATCCTAGTATGCTTTTTGACATTATTTGAATAAGAAGCTTTATTTAAAGAAACCTTAGGGTTAGCTTTGGAAGCTCCCCCTACTTGTGCATCTTCTTCATGCCCCTTCTTCTTCCCCATAGAGCATTGACTCCTGTAGTGTCCCGGTAGTCGGCATTTGAAGCAAATAATGTGCTCCTTGCTTTTGATTGTTGGGGAACCGATATCCTTGACTTTTGGTGCCGGAGGAGCTTTCTTTACATTCTTTGGGCACTTGCTCTTATAGTGCCCAGCTTCCCTACACTCAAAGCATATAATATTCATTTTATTATTAATTGACATGCTTGAGTTACCTATGGTGGTGGTAGGTGCCGGAATTGAAGATTCTTCATCTTGACCGGCTGTCGAAGCTTCTTCTTGTTGCTTCGGAGTTGAGGATGCTCTAATCTCCTCCCCCTCAATCCTAGAGGTGGAGGTCTCCTCTTCTTTCACCGATTCAGAGGTTGACTCCCTATCAACTTCTGAATCCTCAAGCTCTTTGGATGACGATGTACTTGCTTCTTTTTGAGCTTGAGAGGGTGAACACTCCTCTTCTTCTTCTTCTTCTTGGATTAATGATGAATTTTCATGAAGCTTGGCCAAATCGCTCCATAGCTCCTTGGCATCTATGCACTCACCTAGGCTACACAAGAAGTCTTTAGGAATTAAATCAAAAATGAAATTGATTACCTTCTTGTTTTCCTCAAATCTTTGGAGTTGATCTTCACTCCATTTCTTCTTCTTGAGGAAGCAACCCTTTGGCCATTTTGGATATTTGAATCCTTCCATTAATAGAGACCATTCCTCAAAATCCTTCATCATAAAAAAATCTTCAATTCTTCTCTTCCAAAAATTAAAGCCCTCTCGTCCGTAGAAAGCATAAGGGACCGGTGTGTTGATGTCCCATCCTAATTGTTCTTGGACTTCCATCTTCACCCTCTAGCATGCTCCCTTTGTTGTTAAACTTGAAGAGCAGCCTCGCTCTGATACCACTTGTAGGGGATCAATTGGAAGCTAGAGGGGGGTGAATAGCGCGTGCTATACCGATGATGGAATTCGATCGCGTTCGTCTCTACAAAACTCGTTATGCGCAACGTAATAATAATAATAATAAAAGCAATAACAAATTAAAACAAACACAAACACAAAGATATAATGTGGTTCAGAATCAAATGGTTCATACTCCATGGATCGAGCTCTAAAGAGCTCTAGCGATGCCAATCACACACCACTATGCAAACACTCCTTCTCGACACAAGTCGGAGGTGGAGAAACCTCGTACAAATGATTACAATAGTAATTCGAAGTATAACAAGCAAATACAAGTGAATACAATAAAAGAAATGCAAAGAAAACTTTACAATCGATCTTTTGAGAGCTTGCTTGTTTGGTTGGTTGAGTGACACTTGGAGACCCTGAATTGCAGCAACAATTCCCCCCAAAAACTCCTCAAAGAACCCATGCCTTTTTCCTCCATCACGAGCTCCTTTTATAGCTTCAACCTGTGCTGGAAAAAGTCGACAAGTCGACTGGTCAGGACCATCAGTCAACTGATACCACTGTTGTCGTGAGACAACGACTAGATCCACACTGGATAAGTCCAATGGATCCATCATCAATCGACTGATCATGACCATCAATCGACTAGTAAAGCCTCCACTCGACTGCTGGCTGCAGCGGTCGAGTGAGACCCCATTCTGTGGCCAAATCACCGAGCATCAGTCGACTGATCACATGATCAATCGACTGCTCATCCATCAGTCGACTGATCACATGATCAGTCGATTGCTCATCCATCAGTCGACTGCCCATCTCTGGCAGTCGACTGCTAGGCCACTTCCCACAGTCAAACCTTAGTTGACTCAGGCCAGTCGAATGCCACATGGCACCAATCGACTTGCACACCTCAAACCTGAGGTTTTAGCCCAAGTATGGTTCCCCCATACTTGCTAGACCACCCTTAGCATAGACCTAAGCCTTCTAGTCACCTCCATCAGTCTCACGCCTCTCGGATCCCTCCAAGTAATCCATGACTTGTTCATCCATCGCGCTAGCCTTCAGGTGCTTCCATCGACTATGTCATGCTAACGGTGTCTATACCGCCAAGGCACATTGGACTTACGCTGCCAAGACTCCACTTGGACTTTACGCCGTCAACCATTGGACTTATGCTGCCAAGACTTCACCTTTGGACTTTACGCCGCCAATATTCTCCTTGGACTTCTCAAATGCCAAGACTCAAGCTTGGACTTTCCCTTGCCAACCCATGTTGGACTTTCCATGCCAAGACCCATGCTTAGACTTTACTTTGCCAAGACCCATGCTTGGACTTTCCCAAATGCCAAGTGTCCCACTTGGACTTTCCATGCCAAGTACCCAAGACTTGGACTTTCCCATGACAATTACATTATCATATGTTTTTGTTTAACATCAAAACATCTCTCGAGCCAAGCTCGAGTCCTGGTCAATCGTGACCTGGGCCGATTGCACCAACACTTAAATTATATTGGCACATCCTAAAATCTTTTAGGATTAAATTCTAACCACATTTACAAAGTGTCACAATACCTTGGAAATGACCTAAAGTGTCAACTTTGCTATGATTGAGTTAACTACCCATCCAATCAAGGTTGACATATCCTAACCTATTTAGCGTGAATCGATCATGCTCCTAGGAACTCAATACCTATTGGAGCTCCTTAGGTTTACTAAGTATTCCTTAGGGATGACCTCTCTAGATACCTTCGTAATGACCCTCCTAGACTTGGAAGCCTTGATCATTTGGGTCTTGCCTAGGTTAACTGTAAGCGTGACTCCCCTTGTAACCTTCTTAGTGGCTTCCCTAGGTTTCCTTGAAACCTTAGCCACTAGACACTTACCTTGGTTAACCTTAAGAATGACTTCCCTATTAACCTTAGTTTTCCTAGACCAAGGTTGAATTCCATAATCGAATGGAACATTGTGGTAGGTCTCCTTGGGCTTAGGTTTGTGACCCAAACCTTTCTTGCCCTTGGATGAGCCTTGCCTCCTAAACCCTAGGTTTTGACTCCTAGACCCTAAATTTTGACCATTTAACCCTTGTATTTGATTTTGTATTTTCTTAAGGGTCTTTTCCAATTTCTCAAGCCTTGACCTCAAGGCTTGGTTCTCTAATTCTAGTTGCCCAATTTTTGATTTTTCATTTTGTCGTTGGGCATGGTTCTTCATTTTAGGCATATGCCTACCCTTCTTAGGGTTAATGCCTAAATGATCCTCTATCTTCCTAATAGTTTCCCGATGTAGGATTTTTCTAGTGTTATTAGTCCTAAATTTCTCCTTAGTTCTAAAATCGACATGTTTAGTCCCTAAGCAATAAAATTTATTATTTCTAGCATGCTTCTTATGAAAAATAGCAAGATTATTTACATTATTCCTAGCATGCTTTTTGACATGAAAATTTGAAGGTGCATCACTAAATTTTACCTTAGGGGTTGCTTTAGAAGCTCACCCTATATTTGATGCTCCTTCTTTTCTCCTAGGGCATTGACTTCGGTAGTGTCACTTTTGATGACATTCGAAGCACATGATATGCTCCTTGCTTTTTTTAATGGGGACTTCGGCATCCTTAGGCTTCTAATTTGCTTTTGGTGCCGGCCCTTTCTTCTTAGGCAATTTTGGGCACTTACTCTTGTAATGTCTAGCTTCCCTACACTCAAAGCATATGATATGATTTTAATTTATAACTAAATTGTTTGAGTTACCTAGGGTGGTAGTTGGAAGAATTTGGTCCAATTCTTCATGACTCTCGGAGATAGATGCTTCTTCTTGTTGCTCTGGTATTGAAGATGCATGACCTAATCTCCTCCCCCTCAATCCTAGAGGTGGAGACTTCTTTTACCTCTTCCGATCCAGATGTTGATTCCCTATCAACCTCTGAATCCTCAAGCTCTTGGGATGATGATCCACATTCTTCTTGATCTTGAGAGGATGATCACTCCTCTTCTTCCTCATCTTCATGGACCGGTGCGAGCTTCTCATGGAACTTGGCTAGCTTGCTCTATAGTTCCTTAGCATCTTGATATTCACCTAGCTTGCACAAAATATCATTAGGGATTAACTCTTCCAAAAATTTTGTTACCTTAACCTCAATCTTGAATTTTTGGCGTTGCTCTTGGGTCCAGCTAAAACTACAATGGTAGCTAGGAAATGGATCCCAAAGGAATACTTGGTGAACCCCATTGGAAAGAATTTGTATTGGGTTCCCAAGTCCATCTTTAGAGGTTAGAGAAACCTAGGAAAGTCAACCATAAGTGGACTTTACTTATATCATGTTAAATGGTTGACTTAGGATGATGTGGGTGATAGTTTTTGATTTATAGTGTTGGGTGATGATAATGTGTGACCTATGCATTGAATGATATACTTGTTTTATCATGATGTGTAATTATTGATAATACTCAAATCATGATTTATAACACTTGATTTTATACTTGTATTGTGATCATAATATGTAAATTAAATGATAATATTTGTGTTATGATCATGATGGGTTTTAGAATGATACTTAACCTTGATAGAATTGCATGAAATTTTTGGTTAAGTATAAATACCTTTAGGCACTTCTCACACTCACTATAGGTTAACTTGATTGAAAACATAACATGAGTGAGATGTTAGGTTGATACAAATGGTCCACTAATGCTTATAACATTTAGATGGTCATTTACATGTATCATGTCATAGCAATAATAGACCAATCATGGGTAAAGTATATGTTTAATTCATAGATATATTGCCCAAAGATCATGGTTGGATATTTCAAATGTTTTCAAAATCATTTCTTATTTTATAATCTGTGTATTCATGTTTTAAATCATTTCAAGGCAAAACTAGTTCTTAAAGTTGATAAATGATTGAAGGTTTTTGTAACTTTTGAGTTTTTGTCAAATGATTGAAAATTGAATGAATTTTCATGAAAACTTATTTTTCATTGATAAAGGGATTTACAAGAAATGTTTTTTCAAATTTTTATGATTTTTAGAATTTTTTTGAAATTTTTATGCATTTTTGAATTTCGGTATGAAAATCAGAAAAGCTGGAAATCATGTGCCAGTCGCCTGGTAGTCTGATCCAGTCGACTGATGGACTGTTCACGAGCAGCATTGGAGCGAAGCCAAGATAAGTAGACTTCATGGAGAGATGCGAAGGATGGCTTGTTGGAGGATCGGTGGCCGGCTACAGGGGGGTGAATAGCCCAATTCGTAGAAGATGGTGGCGTTCGATCGTTCGTGCGTGTCGCTTGTCTACAATTATCGTTAGTGCATCGGAAACAATAAAAATACTAAACAACAATACAAGCACACACAAATACACAATGATATACGTGGTTCGGAACCTTAGGGTTCCTACTCCACGGGGTGAGCTCAACAAGCTCTAGTTATGTGCACGACACTAACCAAACTCCTTCTCGACAACAAGTCGGAGGTGGAGAAACCTCATACAAGTAATTACACTAAGTAATGCACAAAGGTACAAGCAAATATAAATACAACAATGAAATACGTAAAGAAAACTTTACAATAATGGATTTGAACTTTTGCTTGTTGCTTGCTTTGGTTTTCTCTTGAAGGACTGGAATGCAGCAGCAATTCCCCTCCAAAATCGCCCCAAAAACTGTTGCAAATTCTCCACCTCAAGCTCCTTAAATAACCTGCATCGAGCTGATTTTGTACCTAGCAGTCGACTGCCATAAGGCCCCAGTCGACTGCTACTGAGACGTTGTGAGACAATGACCTAATCCACGTCAGCATCCAAGCCAATGGATACACTGGCAGTCGACTGTCCAATACCATCAAGTGACTGCTGACCTCGTAGCCGACTGATCAGTCGGATACCGAGCATTTTGTGCCCGTGACCACCTTCATCAGTCGACTGTCATCCCTTGACAGTCGACTAATGGTCTAGTAGTCGACTATTGGGCCAGAACCCACCAGTTGCACGATTGCCATCGACTTGTAGCAGTCGACTGGCACCTATGCTAGTCGACTGATGCCGGGTAAAACCTCAAACAACACTTTGTTTGAGCATCCGACCGTCGGGTAAAACCTCAAACACCATGTTTGAGCATCCGACACTCAGTCTTAGCCACTTGGCCAAGTCCACCTCACCCTCTCATGGAGTTTCCCACCGAAGCTCTCTTCCCTCGGCCTACGTCCCTCGGATGCACCAAGCGCACAACTTCGCAATGCCATCCTTCGCGTCTCTTGCCTTTGAAGTCTATTTCCCTTTGGCCTCACTCCATTCGTTCCCCATCTAGCGGTCCCTTAGATGCACCAAGTGCACGGCTTCACAATGCTATCCTTCATCGACTCAAGGACCCCGAGCCTACGAGACTAGTGACCTTGCTAAGTCCTCAAGACTTCCCATTGCCAAGGCTACACACTTGGACTTACATGCCAACTCCATATTGGACTTCCCACACCAAGCCTCATGCTTGGATTTTACCAACACCAAGCCCTATGCTTGGATTTTCCATGCCAAGGCTACACACTTGGACTTCCCAAATGACAATCACATGTCATACGTTTTGTCTAACATCAAAATATAGTTTGAGTCAAACTCGAGTCCGGTCAATCGTGACCTGGGCTGATTGCACCAACAATCTCCCCCTTTTTGATGTTTGACAAAACCTCAAACTCAAGTCTACCAATTATCCTCAATTGACAATTCTCACATCCAATGAGAATTCCAACTAACCCCAATTGGTAACTTCTTCCCCTTTTTAAAATACATCAAAAAGGTCATCCTCAAGGGTGTCAATGTCTCATATCCCAATGAGATCTTACAATCTTCACCTTGGTACAAAAACATCTAGAATGCCTTCAATCTTCCTAGTGATAAGTTCCATATCACTTAAGAGAGGCCATCCCCTAATTTTCCTCCCATGAGGAAAAATACACATCCATCTTCCCATGATGGATACCTCCCCCTAGAGGCTTGCTCCCCCTTGACCATTGCACCAACAATGTCCTTGGAGAGTCCCTAAGCCAATAGGAATACTAAATAATCGAAATTAAGGGAAAATATTCAACATTGAACTTTTACCTCCCTTAAAATTCGATACACACCCTAAACACTTCTCCTAATCCATATCCAATGGATTTTCACCCTTTCTAATGCTCTCAAAAGCATGTCCTAGGGTTAGGAGTGGTTAGAGAACCTAAACATAGCTTAACATGGGCCTAACAAAATTGTTTACCTGAAATCAACATTATCAATCGACTCTCTAAGCTAACAGTTGACTGACATCGACATCAGTCGATTTCCATCGATGGCAGTCGACTGATTTCTGTATTTTACAGAAATCAGATTTCAGAATCAAAGTCCTAAATTCATAAGTAAAAATATGTATTTTGAAAAAACTTGAAAATTCATATGTACATTACTTATTACAAACATTATGGGTGAAAAATATTAGAAAATTAAAATACCCATTAAATAAGGAGATTGACACAAAGTTCAAAAGCTATTGAAAGTTCAAAGTTTTAACCAACTTTGTATCATCTCCTTAAATGGTGATTCCTATCAAAAGATAGACTACACCAAGGTTTTTCAAAATGGTTTTGAAATATTTTTAAAAACCTTCATTTCTTTTCCTAACATCTCACTTGTATCTAAGTGTATAAACACATACAAGTCAAGTTTTCTTGTGAGATGTGGGTTTTATTCATTTAGGATCTCATGCATATGCTAGGCAATACTATTTGATTCCCTTATGCATGAGACTTCAAATCATGCCTTAGTCCTTAACTCAATTTTATTTAATGCATGAATAATGATTATGACATAAATGATAACAAGAATAAAAACATATGCCAATAATCATGATGTCATGCCATGTGATACAAACTTAAGCATAACATGACATTTAGCTAACTCTAAGTATTATCATGACATTTTATATGATAAAATAAATATGATGTCATTACTGTTGGATCGATGTGGTTCGCTAGAGGGGGGGGGTGAATAGCGATAAAAACTTTTTCGTAATCGTTTCTTAAGGTACGAGTAAAATGCAGTGGAAAGATAACAATAAATAAATAAAAACATGAGGGTTTTTACTTGGTTCGTAGCCTACGGCTACTACTCCAAGGTCCTAGTGGTGCTTGACCACGCACGGAGGGCAAAATACTAACCAAACTCCTCCTCGTTGGAGATAGGAGTTAAACGAATACAAAACTCGATAAAGACTCAAGGTAGAGGGACACTCCCCCTCTCCTTGATATGATTTAAAGCTTTACTAAAAGAAATAAACTGAAATACAATTTAGAACTTTCGTTACCGACGACTTTAAAGGTTGGAGGTTGAAGCTCTAGTCGTCGTCTCGGCAGCGCTTCGTCGTAGGGATGTCGGAGAGTCGGAGCGTATCGGAAGCACTTGGAAGCTTTTTAATTGATCAAAAACCCTAGGTTTGGCCCTCCTTTTATAGCCTTTAAGCCCCTCATCAAATGGGTCTTCAACCAATAAGAATTGGGCACAAAACTCCTTGAAAAATGTTGATAAAACTTGACTCCTCGAGGCTGATCCTTTGACCAGCAGTCGACTGATTGACGGCAGTCGAGTCCTCTAAGCTGGCAGTCGACTGATGCTTGCTGCAAGTCAAGGTTAGCTCAACAAAAACATAATTTCGACGGTCGTCGACCATCCGATCTCGACCTAGACCACCTATGAGATGTCTTGGGTCGGATCTACGCTTAAGTCTTTCCCCGTAAAGAGGATACGACCTTGCTTACACTTGCACACACGAGCTTACCTTAGTACTTACGTGTTGCTTTTGCTTCCGGCCTTCCACTCAATTCCTTCGGCTCCCTCCGAAGTCTCTTGAGTGTCGCCCGACCACCGCGGCTTCCTCCGGGTGTCGCTAGCCTTCAGCTCCAGCGTTGAGACTTTTCTGCACACTTGATTTAGCTCATGAGATAACAATATATGCTTAACTTTGTATCGTTTGCTATAATCAAAACTTAGGTTCGACTTAGGTGCCTACTGCACCAACAATCTCCCCCTTTTTGATTTATGGCAAACCCACATACAAAGTTAAGTAAATAGCGAGCATGAAGAGTAATAATGTGCATGAGAAACAAAAAATATGAAGATTAAGTTGGAGTAGTAAGGATTTTCTTCAAGTACTCCCCCTTGAGGAAACCTCCCCCTTGACCGAGGGTGAGTCTTGAAGAAAGACCTTAATCCTCCCCCTTGAGGGTTGCTTTAAGTAATTAACATTACTTAAAGTTGGCCTTAGTAAAACGTTTTAGTTAAGCCCTTTTTCCCCCTTAAGTAAAACATTAACGACATAAAGTTTAAAAAATAAGTTTAAGTAAAATGTAGACGTCACAAATAAGTTTAAGTTAAGAATTCTTTGGCCTTTTGTTAAAAGTCTCTTTGGCCTTTTGTTAAAAGTTAACTAAGTTTTAACTTTTGGTTTAAATATGAAGTAAGAGTTAAGTTTAAAAAATAAGTTTAAGTAAAACGTAGACGGCACAAATAAGTTTGCTAGAATCTTTTGGCCTTTGTTAAAGTCTTTGCCTTTGTTAAAAGTTAACTAAGTTTTAACTTTTGGTTTAAATATGAAGTAAGAGTTAAGTTATCAAAAAAATTTTGACCCTTAACTTACTTTGGCCTTTACTTTGGCCTTTTTCTCCCCCTTTTGCCGTATATAGAAAAGAGTGAGAGGTGTGTGGAATAAAAGCAAGTCTTAATTTTAAAGTCCAAGCATGTTCCACATTATTTCGAAAATAATATACTGAAAATAGGTTCATCTATAAAATGTTCGACTCATATTTGGCTTGATTGATATGAAGGATCAACCAGTCCTGGTCAGAGTCGGTTAGTATGTATGATTATACTCCGTGGCTCATAGCGATGCACTAGCTCTACATCTGAAACCAGGAGTAAGGTCCTAACATCTCACGCCCATCTACGTGGCTAAGTACACAAACACATTAGTCCTATGTGTTGTGAGATGTACTGGCTCCTTAAATCTATAGGTGCATGATATCTAAGGTATGTCCTATGCTAGTTCCATAAAAATGAAATTAAAGAAATAGTAGTAAGAACATATAATTTGCATGTACCTATTCTATTACACACATGCCCAATTTTCATCTTAATAGACTAAATTTGGCTTCGGGTAGGGGTTTAGTAAATAGGTCTGCTAAGTTAGACTTCGATTCGACGTATTCGAGTTGTATGGCTCCGTTGGCCACATGTTCTCGAATGAAATGGTGTTTAACTTCTATATATTTGGTCCTAGAGTGACATATCGGATTCTTTGTAAGATTAATTGAACTAATGTTGTCTACGTGAAGTTTAGCATTCGTAAAGTCTAACTTAAAGTCGCGGAGAGTGTGCTTCATCCAAAGAAGTTGAGTGACACACTCACCCATCGCAATGTATTCGGCTTCGGTGGTAGATAAAGCGACACAGTGTTGCTTCCTACTGCACCAACTTACTAGACTCGAGCCGAGTAGTTGACAACAACCACTCGTACTCTTTCTATTGAGTTTACTATCGGCATAATCCGAATCGGAGTAGTCGATTAGTTCGAACTCCGTAGATCTAGGGTACCAAATACCAACGTTAAGTGTACCCTTTAGATATCTAAGGATACGCTTAACTAGGGTTAGGTGAGACTCCTTAGCACAGGTTTGAAACCTGGCGCACATACTTACTGCGAATAGGATGTCGGGTCGACTCGCAGTTAAGTATAGGAGACTTCCTATCACGCTCCTATAGTATTTAAGTCAATGGTCTTACTTTCTAGGTCTTCTCCTATGTTAACGTTAATCGCCATTGGGGTGTTTATTACCTTGGCGTCTTGCATTTCAAATCTTTTAATTAACTCCTTAGTGTATTTTTGTTGATATAGGTATATACCATCCTTAGTTAGTTTAATTTGTAGACCTAAAAAGAAACTTAACTCGCCTACCAAGTTCATTTCGAACTCACTTTCCATGAGTGAAACGAACTCGTTTAGTAAGGCTGAGTTAGAGGTTCCAAAAATTATATCGTCTACGTAAATTTGAGCTATGAATATTTCTTTACCTAAGGTTTTTACGAAGAGAGTTGGGTCAACTAAGCCTTGGTTAAACCCTTTTGACTTAAGATGGATTGAAAGTCTCTCGTACCAAGCTCGAGGAGCTTGTTTAAGTCCATAGAGAGCTTTCTTAAGTTTTAGAACATGGTCGTGTTTATCTAGATTTTCGAATCCGGGGGGTTGGCTAACATAAACTTCTTCTTTAATGTATCCATTTAGGAATGCCAACTTAACATCCATTTGAAGTAGCTTAAATCCTCGATGTGCGGCATAAGCTAGCAACATTCGAATGGATTCGAGTCTAGCTACTGGGGCATAGGTTTCGTCGTAATCTAATCCTTCGACTTGACTAAACCCTTTGGCGACTAACCTAGCCTTGTTTCTAACTAATTCACCTTTATCATCAAGCTTATTTCGAAACACCCACCTTGTTCCAATTATCGTTTTGTCTTTAGGTGGTGGTACTAATTCCCACACTTCATTCCTAGTAAATTGAGCTAGCTCTTCTTGCATTGCAATAATCCAATCGGGATCAAGAAGAGCTTGTTCAATTGATTTGGGTTCTATCTTTGAAATTAAGGAAATTTGACTAAGGTTCCTATAGGATGCTCTAGTTCGAACTCCTAGATTAGGATCTCCTATCACTTGGTCGATAGGATGATTCGTTTGAGTCCTAGTTGGATTTGGGTTTGAGTGTACAACTTGATCCATAGGATGACTCGTTTGAGTTCTAGTTTGGTTGGAGTCATCTATCACTTGATCAATAGAGTGATTTGGTTGAACACTAGTTTGACTCGGATCACTTGTCACTTGGTCGACAAGAGAAGTTGGTTGATGTGGATTAGACTCGATCTCAGGGTCGGAGATGAGTTTGGTATTAGTGGGCTCAACACTTGGGGTCATTAAGGGTTTTGTAGGTTCGGGCACTTCATCGAACACTACATTAATAGTCTCTTCGTCTCTAAGGGTGTCGTGGTTATATACTCTATAAGCTCGACTTGTAGTCGAGTATCCTAGAAAGATTCCGGTCGTGGTTTTGGATGTAAATTTCCCTAGGTAATCCTTAGTGTTTAGGATATGTACCTTACACCCAAATACCCTAAAGTACTTGATGTTAGGTATTTTATCGTGATAAATCTCGTACGAGGTCTTAAGGTGCCTTTTTACCATAAGGATCCTATTTTGGTCATAGAATGTCGTACCCACGGCTTCTGCCCAAAACCTATCGGGTAGGTCGTATTCGTTCAACATGGTCCTAGCGGCTGTTGGATCGAAAGTGTCGCTAGAGGGGGGGGGGTGAATAGCGATACGATGTCGTTAAAAAACTTTTGCAATAAGTAAAAAGCAAGTAGAGAGTGCACAGCGGAAATATAAAGTAGACAAGATATTTTTACGTGGTTCACAATCTTTCGATTGCTAATCCACGGCCCTAGTGATCCTTGATCACGTACGGAGGGCAATTCACTAAAACCACTCCTCCTCGTTGGAGGTAGGAGCAACGATTACAAAAAGAAATCAAGGCAAAGGGACACTCCCCCTTTCCTTGTTACGATTAAAGCACAAAGACAATTTAAAGAAGTAGAACTTAAATAAATATACCAACAACTCTTATAAGTAGAAGATGTAGCTTTCGTTGTCGGCGGCACTTCGTCGTAGCAAATGTGAGTAGTAGTAGCGGCGTTACGACGGCGTGTTGAGAGCTCTTGATGTCTTGTTATTTGCTTGGCTTGAACATGTCTATTTATGGATATTGATCTATGAATTTAGACATAGGTAGTGTCCAAGGTGAGGTTCTTATCCCAACTCAAGGATGAGGTGTTTCATCCAACCACCTTGTGCCACCTCAAGGAAGCCTTCACGCCAAGAAGAAGAAGCCATCCAACTTGTGCCACATCATGGGAGCCAACCATCTTGTGCCACCTCAAGGAGGCCTTCACGCCAAGAAGAAGAAGCCATCCAACTTGTGCCACATCAAGGGAGCCAACCATCTTGTGCCACCTCAAGGAGGCCTTCACGCCAAGAAGAAGAAGCCATCCAACTTGTGCCACATCATGGGAGCCAACCATCTTGTGCCACCTCAAGGAGGCCTTCACGCCAACTCAAGGATGAGGTCCAAGCTTGGTGATGGTTTGGATGTCCACCTTGATGCCACATCACCCTTTGTACCAAAACACGAGTCAAGTCCAAATTCACCCCCTGTCCAGCGATTCTCGAGGCTGGAACTAGACTAGCAGTTGACTGTAGTAGACGACTGGTCAAAGGGTTTTGGACTGCAGTACAAGTTAGCTTAAAATATAAAGTACGATGGTTCTAACCATCTGATCTCGACCTAGACCTTCCATTGGAGGTATTGGGTCGGATCTACGCTTAACGACCTTGCTTCGCTTTCACACGAGCTTACCTTGTAGCCTCGCTTCCGGTCTTCACCCGAGTACCTCGGCTTCCTCCGAAGTCCCTCTGGCGTTGCCCGACCACCTCGGTTCCCACCGGGTGTCGCAGACCTTCCGCTCAACTTTAGCATTTCTGCACACTTAATTGAGCTCGTAAGATAACAAATATACCCTTAACTATTGAGCCTTTTGCCATAATCAAAATACCGGTTCGACTTTGGTGCCCACTGCACCAACAGCGGCTTCTTGTAGAGTTCAGTTTTTTCGCTCCACTAGGCCATTTTGTTGAGGGGTCCTAGGGCAAGAGAATTCATGGTGGTATCCATTTAGGTTACAGAAGTCGGTGAACCTTTGATTTTCGAATTCACCACCATGATCGCTTCTAAGTCTTTTAACCTTAAGGTCTTTTTGATTCTCGATTAATTTGAATAGATTGATTAATTGATCTAGGGTATCATTTTTATGTTTGATGAACCTAACCCAGGTAAACCTGGAGTAGTCGTCAATTATGACTAAGCAATATTGACTTTTATTGAGTGACTTGGCTCCATGTGAATCGAAAAGAGGCTCCCCGAGGCTCAATCTTTTCGAAGTTGATTATGTTCATATTCTAAGTGAGTTCACAAGTTTTAAAGTACAAAATTTCTAAGTTAAAGCATGCAATTTCTAAGTTAAAGCACAAACATTCTAAGTTAAAACATGCAATTTCTAAGTTAAAGCACAAACATGTTTTGTACTGGCTCCCCCTAGACCGTTGAATCGGTTCGGTCTATCCACATAGTGGATTTGATCCTTGGGAATCTAGTACGGGTTGGATCCTAGAGTTGAAATCAAAAGGTTCTTAGGGACCCATGCTTGGACATGTTTCCTATGTCGACTTACAATCGACATATACGACCTATTAGTCGTGTTTGAGTTAAATCCTAGTCCAGCCTTGTTGTACACGGCCCTTTGAGATCCAAGTAGGAGGTCAAGTCCTTTGGATCCCGAAGTGAACCTTTCCAACGTGTTCCTAAGATCTTCGACTTGACTTTTCAAGAGAGAGTTCTCAACTTCGAGCTTTTCAACTCGAGTTGAGTCCTTCTCTTGAACTCGACTAGTTGAAGAGGTTAGGGAGACCTCGTGTTTGAGGAGTTTAACCTCCTCAACAAGGGTCTTGACCTTGGACTCGGACTTAGCTAACTTCCTAGACAAAAACCTAACCGTATTATGTAAAGTATTAAATAAAGTTCGACTTACTTTAAGGGTATCTTTTGAACCGGATGCGTATCCGTGGCTTGACTTGAAGGTAGCTTCTGTTAGGGCAATCTCTTGCCGTAATATGGTTTTGATGGTGTGGCAAAGGGTTTAAGTTAGTGGGTTATGTGATTTGATATGTGCGTTGAAGTCGTGCAGGACTTAGTAATTCGCACATAGAGCCTTGGCGGGTTCACCCTCACAACCTCTGTCCTTGAGTCGGTGAAGGATGACTTTGCGGAAGCCGTGCGCTTGGAACATCCGAGGGACCGCCGGACGAGATGACTTGAAGTGAAGCCAAGGAAGCAGACTTCGGAGGCAAGAGACGCGAAGGAGCATTGCAGAGCCGTGTGCGATCTTTGCCAAGGGGCGTGGCCAATCCAAGAGAGCTTCGCAAGGGACTTCGAAAGTGAGATGAGAGAATGAGTGAAATGTAAGTAGCTCATTAGGTGAACTTGGCCGAATGGTCGAAAGTGTCTGAGACTTGACCGCAAGGGTTAAGGTTTACCCGATCACGTAAGCTCAAACTTATGTTAAGTTGACCGCTATACGTGGAATGATCGCCGATCGACATGACCGCCGAATGGAATGATCGGGTCAATAGGTTTTGGCCAGAGCCGATCGTCGAGCCGATCGGAGGCAAATGATCGTGAGGTCCATAGCCGATCGCTAAGAGTTCCGCTGACTACAACGGCCGGATCCGACGTGTTCGAGGCCGTGGTAGTGACGCACCGATCGCCAAGGATGGCAAACATCGTGGCGCTAACGGAAGAAATCAGCCCTCTCTATAAAAAGAGAGGGTGTGAGCCTTTAAGAGGCTAATGCTTATGCTCTAAGTGATCTTCCTAGTGCCCCACAAGCTCTAAACTCTTCTTACTTGTTTTTACTCCATTCTTATTGTAAGAAGAGTGATCTTGATTGTAAAGGTTACCTCCACCTAGCTTGGTGCAAAGGAGAGACCAATAGTGATTGGCTTTGGAGGAGTGATTTACCTCGGACGAATTGGGATCGTGGATTAGCGGCGTAGCCGTGAACCACGTTACATCTTATTGTTAGCGTTTGTATTTTTCTTTATTGCTTTGTCTTTATTGTTTATGCTTCCGCTTGCGCTAACGATTGTGTAGACGAGCAAACGAACGCGAGAATTCCAACATCCATTGAAGAGGGCTATTCACCCCCCTCTAGCCGGCCGTACCGATCCCCTACAAGTGGTATCAGAACAAAGGAAAGCTTGTTGAGGACTAACCGCCACAACAAGCAACTTTCAAAATGGCCGGCTCCAACATCCATCCTCCGAAGTTTGAAGGAGAATTCGCTTGGTGGAAGAAGCGAATGGAGGTATTTTTCGAAACGGATTTTGATATAATGATTACAATGGAATCCGATTTCGTTTTGCCTAGGGATGAAGAAGGGAAGCCAATAGAGAAATCTAGGTGGACCAAAAGGCAAAGGGAAGAGCACCTTGCAAATTCAAAAGCCAAGCATCATCTCTTCAATGTGCTCCCCCAACAAGAAATCAACCGAATAGGAGAATGCCTAAGCACCAAGGAGATGTGGGAGAAGCTAATTGAGCTTCATGAAGGCACATCCGAGGCAAAGCTAGCAAGGAGAGATCTTCTCCGCTCCCAACTATCCAACATTAAATTAGAAAAGGGAGAAAAGGTAACTTCTTTGCATTCTAGATTCAAAGAAATTTTAAATGGATTAACAAGTGTAGGAGAAAGGCTCTCCAATTGCGATATGATAATGAAGGCCATAGATGCTTTCCCCCGATCATCCAAGTGGAGTTCAATGGTGGACTCATTTTACATTTCAAAGAATCTAGAGGTAAGTACTCTAGATGAATTTTTCTCCACTATGGAATTACATGAATCTAGGCTTGAAGGAATACAAGAAGAGCCTAGAATTCAACCCTCAAGAGGAGTAGCTTTGATAGCAAACAAGTGGAAGAAGAAGATGGAAATCCCCTCCTCCTCCGATGATGAAGTGTCTTCCTCCTCTTCCATGGATAGCACGGAAGAAGCGTATATGGTAAGGAAGGTAAGACGTGCATTTAAGAATTTTAGATTTGATAAATCTCATGATAGGAATAGAAGACCAAGGGGGAAGGTCATATGCTACAATTGCCAAGGAGAGGGGCACATAAGGGACAATTGTCCTCTCCTAAACAAGAGCAAGGAAGAGAGGAAAAAGAAAGAAGAAAAGAAGAAGAAAAAGGGGAGCAAGAAAAAGAAGGAAGAGGAGAAGAAGACAAAAGAAAAGGGGAAGACCAAAGCTCTAAAGGCAAGGACTTGGGATGACCCATTCTCATCCTCCTCATCATCATCGGATGAGGAGAATGCCTTTGTCACCAATTTGGCCTTGATGGCCTTTGATGACTTGGATTGCTCTTCATCCAAAAATGAAGGATCAAGCTCAAGAGGAGAGAGCTCAAGTGAAGGGGAAGCTTCTACATCCTCCTCATCCGAAGAAGAAGAAGAGGATATGGAAACTATGGTAACGAAAGCCTCTCCTAAGAAAATAGTTTCCATAATTTCTAGTTTAACTAAGGACTTATTTGGAATGAAAAAGAAAAATAAAAGCATGCTTAATCAAATTAAGGCATTGGAAAATAAGCTAGAAAATGCATGCTTAAATGATAATATTTCTTCTAGCTTAAATGATGCATGCTCACATGACCTTTATGTGCCATTATATGTTAGTGATGCATGTATAAATGAAAATAGGGCCTTAAGGGAAAAGGTAGATTATTTAACAAAAGCCCTAGAAAAATTCACAATTGGCTCCAACACATTGAACATGATCTTAGGAAGCCAAAGAGCTAGCTTCAACAAGAAAGGCCTAGGATATAACGAAAAGAAAAATGAAAAGGCCTATAAATGCCTAATTGCTAGGGGACAAGCTAAGAAGAAGGTAATAGCTAGAAAATGGATCCCCAAGGAGTATCTAGTGAACCCAATAGGCAAGAACTTATTTTGGGTTCCAAAATCCATCCTTAAGGGTTAGGATAACCCTAGGGTAGTCAACCACATGGACCTAACCTATATCATATTTTGGTTGACTTAGGATGACGGGACAACATTTTTTTAGATAGTGTTGGGTGATGATAACGTGCCGATAAATAGATAATAATGCTTAAATCATGATGATTAATGTAATTGCTATGTATGTTTGAAATCATGATTTATGATTTTAATATTTGGCACGTAATCATAAGAAATAGGGTTGAATCATGCTTTAGGTGATACTTTGCTTATTATCATCATATAATACCTAATGCATGATTGTTATTCAATGAATACATGTATTTCATGATCATAATGTAGAATTAATTGACATATGCCTTTATGATCATGAGGATTGTTAGGTTGATACTTAACCTTGATAGAATTGTATGAATATGATGGTTAAGTATATACAAATACCCCCTAGGATGCATCTCACACTCACTATAGGCTAACTTGATTGCAAACTTAGCATGGGTGAGATGTTAGGATGATACAAATGTCCACTAATGCCTATGGCATTTAGATGGTCATTTAAAGTATCAACATAGCAATAATAGACCAATCATGGGGAAGACTTATGTTTAATTCATAGACATATTGCCCAAAGATCATGGTTGGATATTTCATATGTTTTCAAAACAATTTCTTAATCTAAAATCTAAGTATTCATGTTTTGAAATAATTCAAAGCAAGACTAGGTGTTAAAATGGATACTCTTATGATCAAAAACCTAGTAGTTTTTAAAGCTTTTGGATTTTTGGAAAATACGTGGAAATATAATGATTTTTCATGAAAACCTATTTTTCACTGATATATATACTTAAAAGAAATGTGTTCCTAAAATTTCATGATTTTTTGAATTTTCTGGAATTTTTAATGCATTTCTGAATTTCGCCCAGAAAATCAGAATTTTGGAATCCATTGTGCGTTATTTATCACATTGATAGCGATCGATAACTAAAAACAGCCCAATATTTTCTGATTTCAGATTTTAATCAAGTTTTTGGGTTTCTCTTTCTACTATACTTGATGCCATGAGTTTACAAATAAGGATTAATCTTTTTGATGGTGTCAAAGGGGGAGAAATGTATGTTTAAGTAACGGGGAATATATTTTGGGGGAGAAATGATTATGCTTATGATAGGGGGAGAGAGAATTTGTAGAGAGAGTTTCATGGATTAAGGGGGAGTTGCATGTTGCTATATCATGTTTATCTTTACATGCTTTTCTTACCTTAGAATTTATATCAAATGTTTTTACCTAACTTAAACGGATTGTCACACATCAAAAAGGGGGAGATTGTTAGGGCAATCTCTTGCCGTAATATGGTTTTGATGGTGTGGCAAAGGGTTTATGTTAGTGGGTTATGTGATTTGATATGTGCGTTGAAGTCATGCAGGACTTAGTAATTCGCACATGGAGCCTTGGCGGGTTCACCCTCACAACCTCGGTCCTTGAGTCGGTGAAGGATGACTTTGCGAAAGCCGTGCGCTTGGAGCATCCGAGGGACCGCCGGATGAGATGACTTGAAGTGAAGCCAAGGAAGCAGACTTCGGAGGCAAGAGACGCGAAGGAGCATTGCAGAGCCGTGTGCCTGATGCTGCCAAGGGACGTGGCCGTGAACGAAGAGAGCTTCGGCAAGGGACTTCAAGTGAGATGAGAGAATGAGTGAAATGTAAGTAGCTCATTAGGTGAACTTGGCCGAATGGCTGAGTGTCGGAGACTTGACCGCAAGGGTTAAGGTTTACCCGACCGTCGGAAGCTCAAACTTATGTTAAGTTTGAGTTTCACACGGCACCAGTCGACTGCCATGTTGCGGCAGTCGACTACTCTTAGTCGAGTGGGTTCAACTGGTATACGATCGGTCCGAAGTGTGGCAAAGAATGATCGCCATACGGGCCGATCGCAAGACCACTCACGATTCCAAGGCGTGATCGGGTCAATAGGGTTTTGGCCATGATTGCTTCAGAGCCGATCGGGCGTCGACGATGAGAGCGAATGATCGATGAGGTCCATCACGATCGCCAAGAGTTCCGCTGACTACAACGGTCGGGATCCGACGTGTTCGGAGGCCGCTAGTAGACGTGGCACGATCGCCAAGGACGGCAATGATCGGTGGCGGCCAACGGGAAAAAATCAGCCCTCTCTATAAAAAGAGAGGGTGTGAGCCTTTAAGAGGCTAATGCTTATGCTCTAAGTGATCTTCCTAGTGCCCCACAAGCTCTAAACTCTTCTTACTTGTTTTTACTCCATTCTTATTGTAAGAAGAGTGATCTTGATTGTAAAGGTTACCTCCACCTAGCTTAGTGCAAAGGAGAGACCAATAGTGATTGGCTTTGGAGGAGTGATTCACCTCGGACGAATCGGGATCGTGGATTAGCGGCGTAGCCGTGAACCACGTTACATCTTATTGTTAGCGTTTGTATTTTCATTTATTGCTTTGTCTTTATTGTTTATGCTTCCGCTTGCGCTAACGATTGTGTAGACGAGCAAACGAACGCGAGAATTCCAACATCCATTGAAGAGGGCTATTCACCCCCCTCTAGCCGGCCGTACCGATCCCCTACAGCTTCGTAGTCCGAGTCATCCTCAGGTTCTGACTCAAGTTCTGGCTCGGTCTCCGTGTCCGACTCAATTGATTTCGCCATGAAGACGTGGTCTTCGTCTTCTTCGGATGACACTTCTTCCCATGTCGCGTTGAGGGCCTTCTTGTGCTTAGGTGCTTGGTGGTTCAGCTTGGGGCACTCGGACTTGATATGTCCAAACCTGTTACACTCATAACACCTAATATTAGAACTTTTAGGCTTACCTTGGTTGAGTCGAGTCATGGTTCGCTTTCGTCCCTTGGCTATCCTTCGAGCTAGGTTCATTAGTTCGGCAGTCAACTCCGGGTCAACTTCTTCTTCGGACTCGTCTTCCTCCTCGGTTGGTGGTGGCTTGCTTGCGATTTTATTCTTCTTTGATCCTGCAAACAAGGCTATACCGCTCTCGGGTTCCGAGTTGGACTGCTCATGTAATTCGAAATCGAAAAAGAGTTCATCTAACCTAATTTTAGAATGATCCTTGGAGACCTTGTAGGCATCGACCATGGATGCCCACAAGGTAGTCCTCGGAAACAAGTTTAGAACATACCTTATAAGGTCGTGGTTCTCGACCTTTTGCCCGATTGCGTGTAGGTTGTTGACTATGTCCTGGACTCGGGCATGAAGTTGGGTCGCGGACTCGTGTTCCTGCATTTTTAGGTTATATAGTTTATTGAAAAGAAGATCACGCTTACATACCTTGGCTTCATCGGTCCCTTCGTGTAGCTCCACTAGTTTCGTCCAAAGATCTTTTGCGCTTATGAAGGGTCCGACGCGATTTAGCTCCTCCTTGGATAGGCCGCATTGGAGGATTTGTGTTGCCTTGGCGTCGGCTTCGACTTGTCGTTTTGTCGCAATGGTCCATTGATCATAATCCAAGGAGTCACCCACTTCATTAGTCGGAAGTGTGAAACCCGTTTGGATTATGATCCACATCTTGATTTGGGTTTTGAGAAAACATTCCATCCGACCCTTCCAATAACGGAAGTCATTTCCGTTGTAAAACGGAGGTCGGACGGTGCTAAAACCCTCGAGATGGGCCATTAGAACAAAAGACACAAATAGACGGAGACGAAGAAACTAACAACGACAAAAACACGAAAACAAGTACCAAGACTCGCGTCTTGGATTAGTAGTGCGGGAGAAAAACTTAACAAGGTGAAATAAAAAAAAGCAGAATTAAAAGAAAAATAAATCTGTAAAAAGGCTAGATTGGTGGTTTCACCAAATCTTAGCAACCCCCGGCTCTGATACCAATTGTTGGATCGATGCGGTTCGCTAGAGGGGGGGGTGAATAGCGATAAAAACTTTTTCATAATCGTTCGTTAAGGTACGAGTAAAACGCAGCGGAAAGATAACAATAAATAAATAAAAACACGAGGGTTTTTACTTAGTTCGTAGCCTACGGCTACTACTCCAAGGCCCTAGTGGTCCTTGACCATGCACGGAGGGCAAAATACTAACCAAACTCCTCCTCGTTGGAGATAGGAGTTAAACGAATACAAAACTCGATAAAGACTCAAGGTAGAGGGACACTCCCCCTCTCCTTGATATGATTTAAAGCTTTACTAAAAGAAATAAACTGAAATACAATTTAGAACTTTCGTTACCGACGACTTTAAAGGTTGGAGGTTGAAGCTCTAGTCGTCATCTCGACAGCGCTTCGTCATAGGGATGTCGGAGAGTCGGAGCGTATCGAAAGCACTTGGAAGCTTTTTAATTGATCAAAAACCCTAGGTTTGGCCCTCCTTTTATAGCCTTTAAGCCCCTCATCGAATGGGTCTTCAACCAATAAGAATTGGGCACAAAACTCCTTGAAAAATGGTGATAAAGCTTGACTCCTCGAGGCTGATCCTTTGACCGTGATCGATGGCCATCACCCGATCGGCGATCGATTGAGTCCGACCTTCGGATCAAGCGATTGATGGTAGTCGAGTCCTCTAAGCTGGCAGTCGACTGATGCTTGCTGCAAGTCAAGGTTAGCTCAACAAAAACATAATTTCGACGGTCGTCGACCATCCGATCTCGACCTAGACCACCTATGAGATGTCTTGGGTTGGATCTACGCTTAAGTCTTTCCTCGTAAAGAGGATATGACCTTGCTTACACTCGCACACACGAGCTTACCTTAGTACTTACGTGTTGCTTTTGCTTCCGGCCTTCCACTCAATTCCTTCGGCTCCCTCCGAAGTCTCTTGAGTGTCGCCCGACCACCGCGGCTTCCTCCGGGTGTCGCTAGCCTTCAGCTCCAGCGTTGAGACTTTTCTGCACACTTGATTTAGCTCATGAGATAACAATATATGCTTAACTTTGTATCGTTTGCTATAATCAAAACTTAAGTTCGACTTAGGTGCCTACTGCACCAACAATTACATGGCAAGGAAAATAAAGTATGGCAAGTATAAAATACTAAGGTATAAAATACCTAAGTGTTAAGCCCAAATTGTCATTTCTAAGATTAAATCCATTTTGCCTTAATACCAACTATCACCCTAGTGTGGCAAAAACCCAAAATGGCACACCATGACTTCTAAGACCTAATTATGCCAATTTAATCAATTTTCAACTTCTCAAAGGACATTGGCACATACTAAAGTGTCAACTCTACCATGGTTAGGTTAACTACCCATCCACTTAGGGTTGACACACCCTAACCCATCTAGCGTGAATCGATCACGCTCCTAGGAACCCAATACCTATTGGAGCTCCTTGGGTTAACAAGATATTCACTAGGGATAACTTCCCTAGATACCTTCCTAATGACCCTTTTTGGCTTTGAAGCCTTAGTCATTTGGGTCTTTCCTAGGTTAACCTTAGGGATTACCTCCCTAGTAACCTTCTTAGTGGCTACCTTAGATCTTCTTGAATTTTTAGGCACTAGACACACACCATGGCTAATCTTAGGGATAACTTCCCTATTAACCTTGGTTTTCCTAGACCTAGATTTAGTTCCATAATCAAATGGAACTTTGTGGTAGGACTTAGGTTTGTAACCCAAACCTTTCTTGCCCTTGGACATTGCTTGTCTCCTAGGTCTTAGATTTTGATCATTAGACCCCTTAAATGAATTTGTCATTTTTGCTAGGGTATTTTCTAATTTTTCAAGCCTTGACCTCAAGCCCTGATTTTCTAATTCTAACTTTCCCAATTTTGATTTTCATTGGTCTTTTGGGAAAGACTCTTCCTAGGCATATGCCTAGACTTCTTGGGGTTAATTCCTAGGTGATTCTCAACCTTCCTAATGGACTCCCTAGGTAGAATAGGTTTAGAATTGTTTGATCTAGGTTTGTACTTAGGTAAATTCACATGCTTAACACCTAAACAATAAACTTTATTATTTCTACTAGCATTCTTTTCATTAACAATAGCAAGACTACTAAAATAGTTTCTAGCATGCTTTTTATCCTTAGAACTAGAAGGCGCATTAAAATATACCTTAGGATTTTCTTTGGAAGCTCCCCCTACTTGTGTAGCTCCTTCATGCCCCTTCTTCCTCCCCTTAGGGCATTAGCTTCAGTAGTGTCCTCTTTGGTTGCATTTGAAGCACACAATGTGCTCTTTGTTTTTCCTAGTGAGGACTCCGACATTCTTTGACTTTTGGTTGATTTTTGGTGTCAGTGCTTTCTCCTTAGTCAATTTTGGGCATTTGCTCTTGTAATGCCTGACTACCCTACACTCAAAGCATATAATGTGATTTTTATTTTTAATTGCATTGCTTGAGTTACCTAAGGTGGTGGAAGCTTCTTGATCTTCATTTCTCCTGGATGTAGACGCTTCTACTTGTTCTTGCTCTGGGATGGAAGACCTGTCCTTCCCTTTAATGCTAGAGGTGGAGGTTTCCTCCAATTCCTCTACATCCTCAGATGTTGATGGCGATTCTTCTTCTTGAGCTTGGGAGGACGAACACTCTTCCTCGTCATCCTTCTCTACTTGTGCCAATTAGGGAATTTCGTGGAATTTTACCAACTTGCTCCACAATTCCCTCGCATCCCTATATTCACCTAGTCTAGACAAAATAGTGTTAGGTATCAATTTTACTAGCATAAATGTAACCTTAATGTTTGTCTTGAATTGTTACCGTTGCTCCTCGGTACATCTTGACTTTCCTAATGGCTTGTTGTCTTCACCCCTAGGTACTTCAAAACCATTTTCAATGATTAGCATTGTATCGAAATCGGTTCGAAGTATACCTCCATCCTTTTCTTCCAACAAGAAAAGTCTCCTTCGAATTTCGGTGGACGGATGTTGATGCCGGCCATCTTGTTGATTGTTGCGGCGGTGTGTCCGATGACAACCTCCTCACTTTGATACCACTTGTTGGAGGATCGGTGGCCAGCTAGAGGGGGGTGAATAGCCCAATTCATAGACGATGGTGGCGTTCGATCGTTCATGCGTGTCGCTTGTCTACAATTGTCGTTAGAGCAATAGAAACAATAGAAATACTAAACAACAATACAAGCACACACAAATACACAATGATATACATGGTTCGGAACCTTAGGGTTCCTACTCCACGGGGTGAGCTCAACGATCTCGAGTTATGCACACAACACTAACCAAACTTCTTCTCGACAACAAGTCGGAGGTGGAGAAACCTCAAACAAGCAATTATACTAAGTAATACACAAAGGTACAAGAAAATACAAATAAAACAATGAAATACATAAAGAAAACTTTACAACAATGGATTTGAACTCTTTCTTATTGCTTTCTTTGGTTTTCTCTTGAAGGACTGGAATGTAGTAGTAATTCCCCTCCAAAATCGCCCCAAAAACTGTTGCAAAATCCTCCATCTCGAGCTCCTTAAATAACCTACATCGAGCTAATTTTGTTCCCAACAGTCGACTGCCATAAGGCCCTAGTCGACTGCTATTGAATCATTGTGAGACAATGGCCTAATCCATGTCAACATCCAAGCCAACAGATACACTAGCGATCATCGCCGACCTCGGCCGTGATCGACGACTATCGGCGTTACGTGCGTGACCACCTTCATCGCTTAGTTGTCGCCCCGACAATGATCGCCATCCCTTGGCGCTGATCGCTAGAACGAAACCCACCAGTCGCACACTAATCGATTACCATCGACTTGGAGCAGTCGACTAGCACCTATGCTAGTCGACTGATGCTGGGTAAAATCTCAAACAACACTTTGTTTGAGCATCCGACTGTCGGGAAAAACCTCAAACACCATATTTGAGAATCCGACACTCAGTCTTAGCCACTTGGCCAAGTCCACCTCATCCTCTCATGGAGTTCCCCACCAAAGCTCTCTTCCCTCGACCTACGTCTCTCGGATTCACCAAGCACACGACTTCACAATGCCATCCTTCGTGTCTCTTGCCCTTGAAGTCTGCTTCCCTTGGGCCTCACTCCATTCGCTCCCCATCTGGTGGTCCCTCAGATGCACCAAGTGCACGGATTCACAATGCCATCCTTCACCGACTCAAGGACCCCGAGCCTACGAGACTAGTGACCTTGTCAAGTCCTTAAGACTTCCCATTGCCAAGGCTACACACTTGGACTTACATGCCAACTATATGTTGGACTTCCCACACCAAGCCTCATGATTGGATTTTACCAACACCAAGCCCTATGCTTAGATTTTCCATGCCAAGGCTATACACTTGGACTTCCCAAATGACAATCACATGTCATACATTTTGTCTACCTTCAAAATGCAGTTCGAGTCAAACTCGAGTCTGGTCAATCGTGACCTAGGTCGATTGCACCAACAATTTTGGCTAATGACTCGACTTCTACCCACTTAAAGAAATAATCAACTACCACCAACAAAAACTTCTTCTGATTAGGTCCCGAAGGGAAAGGTTCGACTATGTCCAAACTCTATTTGTCAAATAGACATGATATTTCCAAAGTCCTTAGGACCTCAGTGTAGGATCTTCGGTGAGCGCTAGAGGGGGGGGGGTGAATGGCGTGTTCGTTGCTCGATGGAATTCGTTTGTGCTTGATCATCTACAACACTTGTTATGCGCAGTGGAGATAAAGATAATAAAAATACAAGCACACAATACACAAGCGATATACATGGTTCAGAACTTTAGGGTTCCTACTCCACGGGGCGAGCTCAACGAGCTCTAGTGATGTACACACCACTAATCAATAAGCTCCTTCTTGACAACACACCGGAGATGGAGAAACCTCGTACAAGCGATCTTACGCAAATAAGAGAGAAATACAAGCTAATACAAGTAAACTACACAAATACAAGTAAAGAAAACTTTACAAATTTGAACTTGAATGCTTGCTTGTTGATTGCTTTGGACTGCACTTGAAGACACTGATTTGCACCAGCAAGTAGCCTCAAATTGCCCAAAAAATCACTGTAAAAAACCTTCCCTTCAAGCTCCCTTTAAAGCTACAACTCGGGTTGATTTCCGCCTAGTAGTCAACTGCTCATACCCATCAGTTGACTGCTCCTGTAGTCATTGTCTAACAACAACTCGATCCACGCTGGACAATTTCCAATGGATAGACCATTAGTCGACTGCCAAACCATATCAGTCGGCTGATGCACAGGTAGTCGAGCCATTGGTCGAGCCTGCCTTGCGTCTATGGCGTTTCCTCAACATCAGTCGACTGCCCTCCATGGGAGTCTAGTGCTCAAGGAAAAACAAGGTGCTGCCTCGATTGGGGCTCCAGTCGAGGTGCCAGTCGAGGCACCTTGCATCTGTTTAGCCGCAGTCGAGGCCAGTCGAGGTGCCACGTCGACTGAGACTCTAGTCGAGGTGCTAGTCGAGTCGTCTTGCATATATGGTCGTAATTCAGCTGCAGTCGATCGCCAGTCGACTCCCATCAGTCGACTTGTCATAATCCCAATCGACTGCTCAGAGTCGACTCGGCTGCCAAGTGTCAAAACACTTGACCAATCGACTGGTCCATGACCCCAGTCGACTGATACACCTCAACCATGAGGTTTAACTCAAGTATGATGCCCTCATACTTGGTAGACCATCCTTAACCTAGACCTAAGCCTTCTAGCCACCTCCATCTGCCTCACGCCGATTGGATCCCTCTAAGTCATCCATGACTTGTTCATCTATACGCTAGTCTTCAGGTGCTTCCATCGGCTATTGTCATACAAAGCTGGTCTACACCGCCAAGGCACATTAGACTTACGCTGCCAAGACACAGGCTTAGACTTTACACCGCCAACCATTGGACTTATGCTGCCAAGACTCCACCCTGGGACTTTACGCCGCCAATATCAAACCTTAAACTTCTCAAATGCCAAGTGCCCATGACTTGGACTTTCACCGCCAAGACTACACACTTGGACTTACGTGACCAAGACTACACCCTTGGACTTTCCTTGCCAACCCATGTTGAACTTTCCAATTGCGAAGACTCAAGCTTGGACTTTCCCATGCCAAGACTCATGCTTGGACTTTCAATGCCAAGTACTCAAGACATGGACTTCTCCATCATGTGTTCAATCCCATGTCAACCATATAGTCAACCCATTGTCAAACAATGGTCAACTCATCGTCAAACATCAAAACACCACTCGAGTCAAACTCGAGTCTGGTCAATCGTGACCTGGGCCGATTGCACCACCAATCTTCCTCTTTTTGATGTTTGACAAAAACCAACACCAATAAACTAACACCTTTGAGTTAGAGCACTAACTCAAACCACTTCTCTCAACTGTCCAAATTGGGAACTCCAAATTCTCTTAATTTTCTCCTTTGTTGACATACATCAAAAAGGCTCTCCCCAAGGGTATTAATGTCTCATATCCCAATGAGATCTTACAATCTCTCACTTAGTCCAAAAACATCTAGGATTCCTTCACTCTTCCTAGTGATAAGTCCCATATCACTAAAGAGAGGCAATCCTTCAAACTCTAAATTTTCTCCCAATTCTCCCCCTCATGAGGAAGAACACATCCATCATCCCATGATGGATAACATCCCCCTAAAATCTTGCTCCCCTTTGACCATTGCACCAACAATGTCCTTGGAGAGTCTCTAAGCCTTTTGGAACACTAAATCCTCAAAATTAAAGGCAAAGTTCAACCTTGAACTTTCACACACCTTAAAATTGATACACACCCTAAACAACTCTCCTAATCCATATCCAATGGATTTACACCCTTTATAATGCTTTCCAAAATATATCCTAGGGTTAGGAGCAGTTAGGGTAGCCTAACATAGCTGAAATCAGGCTAAACAGACCTTGTTTACCCAAAATCAGTATTGGTAGTCGACTGGTTTAGTTAACAGTCGACTACCCTATGCATCAGTCGACTGAGAAAACTTCCAGTCAAGTGATAGCAGCTCCAGTCGAGGCACTGCCTCGACTTGTTTCTGACTTTGTCGAAACTGCATTTTTAGACCATCTTTATAAATGCATAAATAATTCTAGAAAATTGGAAAAATCAAGAAATTTCGACCGAACATTACTTCTGCCAACACTATAGGATAAAAATAGTTTTCTATGAGAATAACTTTTAAAATCAAAGAATGATACAAAGTTGAAAGGCATTGAAACTTTCAATGTTTTTAGCCAACTTTGTTTTAATCTTCTCAATGGTGATTGCTATCAAAAGATAGGCTTCACCAAGGTTTTTCAAAATAATTTTAAAATATTTTCAAGACCTTATATTGAACCATGGTCTCTGGGCTTAATGCACATGACTTGTACATAAGATTTCCTCATGATTCATCCATGGTATAAGATGAGTTTGAGTTCATCTAGATGCAAGAACTATGCACCTTGAACTTAACTCATTTCCTAGCATTTCACATGTGTCTTGGGTGTATGAAAACACACACATTTCAATTTGTTGTGAGATGTGGATTTTGTTCATCCTAATCTAAGGTCTCATGCCTTTTTCTAAGGCAACTCTATTTGATTCCCTTATACATGGGACTTCAAATCATGTCATTTGTCCTTAAATCAATTTTAATTAATGCATGAATGATGATTATGGCATAAATGATAACATAAATAAAATATGTGCCAATAATCATGATGTCATGACATATGATTAAATCTAAATACACATCACATAAAAGATAAATACTAAGTATGATCATGACATTTTATATGATTAAAAATGAAATATGATATCATGACATGATATATGATAATCAAAGCATGAAAAATAAAATATAAGGCATAAGAATACCTAAATTTTAATATTAGTTGTCATTTGTTAGGATTAATTCCATTTTTCCATATTATCACTCTTCTCCCAAGTGTACCAAAAACCCAAAATGGAACACCAAGACCTCTAGACATAATTTGTGTCAATTTGATCAATTTATCAAAATTCTTAAATTATATTGGCACATCCTAAAATCCTTTAGGATTAAATTCTAACCATATTTCTGAAGTGTCACAATACCTTGGAAATGACCTAAAGTGTCAACTTTGCTATGGTTCAGTTAACTACCCATCCAATCAAGGTTGACACATCCTAACCCATTTAGCGTGAATCGATCACGCTCCTAGGAACCCAATACCTATTGGAGCTCCTTGGGTTTACTAGGTATTCCTTAGGGATGACCTCCCTTGATACCTTCATAATGACCCTCCTAGGCTTAGAAGCCTTGGTCATTTGGGTCTTGCCTAGCTTAACTCTAGGGGTGACTCCCCTTGTAACATTCTTAGTGGCTTCCCTAGGTTTCCTTGAAACCTTAGCCACTAGGCACTTACCTTGGTTAACCTTAGGAATGACTTCCCTATTAACCTTTGTTTTCCTACACCTAGATTGAATTCCATAATCGAATGGAACATTGTGGTAGGTCTCCTTAGGCTTAATTTTGTGACCCAAATCTTTCTTGCCCTTGGGTGAGCCTTGCCTCCTAGTCCCTAGGTTTTGACTCTTAGACCCTAAATCTTGACCATTTAACCCTTACATTTGATTTTGCATTTTCTTAAGAGTATTTTCCAATTTCTCAAGCCTTGACCTTAAGGCTTGGTTCTCTAATTCTAATTGCCCAATTTTTGATTTTTCATTTTGTCTTTGGGTATGGTTCGTCATTTTAGGCATATGCCTACCCTTCTTAGGGTTAATGCTTAAATGATCCTCTATCTTCCTAATAGTTTCCCTAGGTAGGATTTTTCTAGGGTTATTAGTCCTAGATTTCTCCTTAGTTCTAAAATCGACATGTTTAACCCCTAAGCAATAAAATTTATTATTTCTAGCATGCTCCTTATGAAAAATAGTAAGATTATTTACATTTTTCCTAGCATGATTTTGGACATAAAAATTTGAAGGTGCATCACTAAATTTTACCTTAGGGGTGGCTTTAGAAGCTCCCCCTACATTTGATGCTCATTCTTTTCTCCTAGGGCATAGGATCGTCTTCTCAGTTCGAGGCCAAGATGGAGCCGTCGCCTAGGGCAAAGAACAACGGGAGAAGATGCACAAGGAGAGACTGAGAGAGAGAGGGAATCCAAACACGAGTCTTTATTAAAACACAAAGGGAAGTAAGAAGACTGGGGACATTGTCTGCTTGCAACCCTATTACAAACAGACTTAAATAGAGAAGGAAAAGGGTTAATCATAGCATGTCGGGTGCTCATTGGACCCCATCGTCACATGTGGAGATTCCTTTCATCTCTAGTCAAGTCGACGCGATGAGTGGCGAGACAATGCCACAACACCACGGGCTCAAAACAGCGAGCGTCGAAGGTTTCACAAAATTAGGAATCCAAGTGAACCCCGTTGAATAGTATGACACATGGGCGGCCACCTTAGGGTGCTTTTTAATCACACTGTTCGACGCGACAAACGAAAAAGACTCTCGTGGCTGACTCAGCCACGTTCCCCAGTCTCCTTACTTCCCTTTGTGTTTTAATAAAGACTCGTGTTTGGATTCCCTCTCTCTCTCAGTCTCTCCTTGTGCATCTTCTCCCATTGTTCTTGGCCCTAGGCACCGACTCCATCCTGGCCTCGAACTGAGAAGACGATCCTAAAAACCAAAAAGGAAGCGTGAACAAAATAAGAACAAGGAGAAATGACGAAAACTCACAAATTCTTATTGTCGTTTGAAACCAGAGTGAAGCTCAAGTTATCCTTGAATACTTCGCAATTGGTATGAGAGTCCCTCTTATAGAAGGTGAACCGGGTGCTCTAGGGGCCCCATCATCATTCTCCATTCTTAAAGTGGGTTCTCAGTGCACACAACATTCCCATGATGGGTTTGCTTTACAACTCACAAAGCATAAAAACGTACAAAGCATGCCTACTTTCCGTACAGGGAATCTACTTTACAGCTTGAAGTGGGACATTTCTTTATTTTTGCCTTTAATCATGCCTACAGTTGTAGCTAGCTGTCTGTCCACTTCTTGGGTGGTGCGGTGCCAGTCCCTGCACCAATTATCAGAGGTGCTTTGTCTAGCACACTCTTGTAGCTTTAGCATGTGGAGTGTTTGGAGCTGCTCCAATGCCCTTGCAGCGGTGTCAGCTGCTTGCTTTTGGAGTTGTTGGAGTAGGTTGCTGATTTGCTAATCTTCTGCCAGCATGAATCACACTTCTTGGATTCATCGTTGCCTAAACTTGAGTAAATCCTCATATTGCTAGATGACAGTCCTAGTGCTTCTATGCTAGAGTAATTCTCCGTACTGTTGGTTAATTGGTTGAGGGCTTCTGTTAGTTGGGTCTGTGCTATCGTATTCGATTTGGCCTACAATTCTAGAAGTGCTGAGTTCACTTGTCCCAGCTGTCCTAACAGTTCGTCTGACCATTCTAAAATAATTAAACAAGTAATTAGTCTTGATAAACTGTCAACCAGTTGGTTGTCTTGCCCATTAATATGCTCGAAAGTGACCGCTACTCCTGTGCCGGTGATGTAGTCTGTGAATGCAAGCCATCTCACTCTTGAGGGTTTGTTGTTTGAGATTTTGTCAAAGAAGCTAATGATAGCTTGGCAGTCTGTTCTGATGATAACCTCACTTTTGTCAAGGAAATAGATCTTGAGTCTCCAAAGTGTTCATCATGGCATAAATTTCGGCGTCTATGGTCGACTTTGGAGGGTTGAACTTGCCACTTGCATATAAACCCGCTCCGTGACCTTTGGGTCTTGCTTATGTCATTTCCACTTGCAGACCCCCCCATCCAGTCATGCATCCATCTATTTCCAAGATGATGTAACAGTCCTCTGGTGTGACTTCGAGATCCGGGAGGTTGCGTATGAGCTCCTTGATCTGCTTGACCAGTGCCCAATCGTGGCTATTCATTCTCTTGTCGTTCGTTGGGCTTGTTTTCGCATATAATGGGCTGAGCAGCCTGCCAAGGTTCGGGATATAGTTATGGGCATAGTTGAGTAGCCCAAGCTAGACCCATAATCCCTTCTTGTTGAGGAGTTCTTGTTCATTAAAGTTTGCAATTTTGGAGATTATGTGGAGTTACAGTCTTATCTTTCTGTTCCCTAGGACAATGCCAAGGAATTCTACTTCAGGGACAACAATTTCCATCTTGGTCGGATTGAGGATGAGGCCGTGTTCCTTGCAGATTTTTAGCATTGTGGTAAGGTGCTTTGCGTGCTCCTTCCTATCTTCAGAAAAGACTAAGATGTCGTCAATGTAAACCACAATGAAATTTTCAGTACCTCAGAAACAATTGTCCATTTTCTTTGGAAAATAACCGGGGCATTCTTGAGTTCGAATGGCATTGCAAGCTATTCATTTAGACCGTCTGGTACCCAGAAAGTGGTCCACTCTATTGATTCAGGGTGCATGGCCTATTGGAATGTATACTGAAAGCCTAGCTCTTTTTGTATGAACATTTTATTTTGAAATAAGAATCACATGATCATTGTTTGCACTTTATATATTTATTATATATGTGTGCATATTGTCTAATATTTTACATTGTAGATAACATGGTGCTTGGTGTGGTACAGAAGATCATGTTATCAGTCCCTTGTAAAATATAAGTAGAGGCTCACGACCAAGATGGTTTTGGACAAACCATTGGCATGGTTGTAGTGTAGCTTGGTATTGTTTTTTCTTGAACATAGAGTTACACTAGTACACTTAGGTGTATTGAGTAGGACCGACATAGAGGTGATTCAATTAATTGCTGACTACATAATTGAATCGAACCTCGGATATTATGTTGTACATGTTCTTAATCCCGATATAATAACGGGCACATGTACTTAGTATTTATTTCTTTGATTTACTAGAGGGTGAGATTTAGATGGATTAAATCAATATGCCCGATAAGTTGGGAAATAATATTATTTACATGGTGTGCCGTTGATTATAGGAGGAAACTGTGTCCTATATATTAGGTTGATGATGTCCCCTTGAGGAGCTTATAAGGTTCATCATGTAAACCCAGCTGGTTGACTTAGTCAACATGATGATAAGGTTGAGTAGTACTACTCGAGGAATTAGATGTTAATTAATTGATGGTCAGTAAATCAATTAATTGACAGACATTCGATATCTTAAACACGGGGAGATGAATGTACAAATAATATATAGAGCCCATATTAATTTATGGGGGTTGGTGAGGTAGTTCAATGATGATCCTCTAGTGGAATGGAACATCATTGATGGATCAAGTGAGTGTGGTTCCGATCCATCGGGTGGCCAAGATCCAACTCCTCCTTATGGTCCCTATCGTAGCCTAATATAATCCTTGTGAAGTCTAGATCCAAGAAAGTAAAACAAAACCCTAGAACCAACGGTTGGGATTTAATCCCTAGATCCGATGGTTAGGATGAAACCCTAGAACCAACGGTTGGGATTAAATCCCTAGATCCGATGGTTAGGATGAAACCCTAGAATCGACGGTTGGGATGAAACCCTAGATCCGATGGTTGGGATGAAATCCTAGATCCGACAGTTGGGATGAAACCCTAGATCCGACGGTGGAGATTAAATCCCTAGATCCAACGGTGGAGATTAAAGGAGGCTTAAGCCCAATTCTATAAATAGAGGGCTTAGGCTTGGGCGGCAAGAGAATTTTTTGAATTGGAGTTAGGGTTTGGCTCTTCTCAATGTGGGCGGCTAGGGTTTGGAAGCTAGGGCTTGGGCGGCAATCTTCCTCCATCAAATTGTTGCCGGCGCCCATCTTCCTCCATCAAGACTTGGCCGGCGCCCATCCTCTAGGCCACTCTCTTATTCCTTGGCCAGTGGTTCTCCTTCCATTGGTGGCTGGCGTTCACTCCTCCAATCTCTCCAAGGTGTCCGGCGGTTCTCCTTCCATTGGTGGCTGGCGCTTTATCCACTTTTTCCTTGGTCGGCGGTTGTATAAATTCCCTAATTTGGTGGCTAGAAAGGATAAGTATTTGTTGGTTCTTCTCTTTGTTCGCAGCAGACAAGGAAGGGAAGAACACAATATAGAAGGCTTCTACTCGTGGAGGATCTTCGTCCACACGTCGTCCACGAGAAGGATAGGACATACGATAGAAGATCGTAAGGTATAAAGTTTTACAACTTTATTTACAGATCTGAGCATGTTCTTTAATGTGTTGATTATACATGTGTGCGTATGTATATATTTTGTATAATCATGGACCCCGAAGACAAACACGAAAACCGGCGATCCGTCCGTCGTCTCTTCCGCGGCTAACCAACTAGAAGAGTTGTGTTGCTTGAACAACTAGTTTGTTCAAGCGACCACTCAAGTTGTTAGCACGACGATGAATTGGTTGTGCTAAGGAAACTCATCTCATCCAGATTAATTCTTTCATTAGTGAAAAATTTAATACGGGGACATGAGTGCCAATGAGCCTCCGAAGCAACTCCTTTCAATTGGTATCAGAGCCACAGTTTCCGGGTTTGTGTGTTTTGGTTTCGGTTAATTTTTATGCACTTTTTCATATATTATATGTGTCGGATAATAGTAGGATATGCGTAGTTTAACTCTTTGGTTGCAGGCATAAGATCCGACTATTATGGCCATATGTGTGTATGTGATTGGATGTGTGTAAATATTTATTATTTGAATCCTCGGGGTTGACGAGGCTAGATTAGTATTTAATTTTTGTAATTAAATATGACATTGTTCAGCCGCTCATTTTAGTTTACTTTCGATCTAGATTATTTGTACACTCCTTCGTGGAGTATAGGATCGATGGATGTAAATTAAAATAGTTTATCTCGGCTCGGATCTCTTTGGTGACCTGCGTACGGGAAAAGATGGAGCAGACGAGGTGGCGACACGACGGGATGCGTATTGGAGGACAATGCCATAATAGTTGGAAAAAATTCTATTTTTTCCATATTTATTGCTTATTTGTTTTATATGCATGTTGTGTATTCTTTAAAATTCCTCAATTTCAATTTACTAAGTGGGAGAGGGATATTTTAATTAATTCCCGCGGCCTCCATTACAATTTGACGTGTGATGCAACAAACTTGTGCGTTGGCTTTGAGTGCCTTCCTCCCCATCGGATGGGTTTGTTTGCGGATCACTAGGTCAAATAATGGTTATAGGAAATTATTTAGGAGCGTGTGTACTTCCCCATCGGTAAGGCACATAATCCGAAATAATTCCCTTAGTATCGTGTAATGGTGCACACTTAGATGCAAATAAAAGTATCCTCCCCATCGGAGTCACTGCTTTTATTTGTAGGGCTAAAGAGGAACCAACTATTAATTTTATTTGTCAAAAAGTAAGGTTGACAAGATAATAAAATTAATGGGTAAAACCTCCTCTTACAAATGTAGAATTCGTATACGTGCACACTATCGTGGCATGCGATATTCTCGGTGTTTTGAGGTGTTGGTTGATTTCGGAATTTTATTGTTTTTTTTTTGAGGAATCAATAATATTTGAAATCTAATATTTTGATCATTGTGATTTTTAGGATTTTCAAATGGCTTTCAACCCACTTGCTGTGATTTTAAAAGAAAATAAGCTTACTGGACCAAACTACATTGATTGGAAAAGTGTCTTAACTGCGGAGGAGTATAAATTTGTACTCTTCAAGGCCTGTCCTCCTAAGCCCTCCGATGACTCTGATGAAAAGGAGAAAGAACGTTATAAGAAATGGCTCAAGGCAGATGAGATGGCGCGGTGTTACATTTTGGCATCTATGTCAAATGTACTGCAACATCAGCATCAGGCCATAGCCACAGCTTATGACATGATGTTCAATCTCAAGGAACTTTTCGGACATCAGAGTAGGGCGGCTAGACAGGAGGCGATGAGAAACTTGATGACGACCTCCATGATCGAGGGAACACCCGTTAGGGATCATGTTCTCAAGATGATGGCTCATCTTAATGAGATGGAAGTCCTCGGAGCTGAGATCGATGGGGAAACCCAGGTCGATATCATTCTCCAGTCTCTGCCTAGGAGTTTTGAGCAGTTCTGCCTCAACTACAACATGAACAAGAGGTTGTATTCGTTGGCGGATCTTCTGACAGAACTCCAGGCGGCAGAGGGGCTTTTTCATCAAAGTGCTCAAGCCATGGTAGCTCAGAAGGTTTCTTCCTCTAAACTGAAAGGTAAGAAGAAGAAGAAGCAAGGTGAAGCGAAGAAGGTGGCAGTGGGACCTCAGGCAGGAGTGAAGAAGCCGAAAGGCAAGTGCTTCACTTGCAAGCAGACTAGACATTGGAAGGCGGACTGTCCTCGCCGAAAGAACAAAGGTATATCTTCTTGTTTAGTTGTTGAAACATGTTTAGCGGTGTTATCTACCAGTGCCTGGTGTGTAGATACAGGAGCCACTGATCATATCTGCAATACTTTGCAGGGGTTCCAGGAAACCCGAAGACTAGCTGAGGGAGAGATTACCGTCTTTATGGGCAATGCTTCAAAGGTGGCGGCTATTACAGTGGGAGATGTTTATTTATCTTTTGATAGGAATAAAGTTTTGGTTTTGAGAAATTGTCTTTATGTACCTACTTTTAGAAAGAATTTAATTTCAGTTTCTAAATTGTTTATGGATGGATATTCTGTTTCTTTTAATGACAAAGTGGTTATAAAAAGGAATAGGGAGATTATCTGTTCTGGTACATTGGTTGGAAATTTATATACTCTTGAATCGAAAACTCCCACGATGCATATAGAAATCAATAACTCATCTTCTAAGTCTAATAAGAGAAAAGAACCTTCGCAAATTAACCAGACATATCTTTGACATCTAAGGCTTGGTCATATTAACCTAAGCAGAATTCAAAGGTTGATAGCTGATGGACCTTTGGGTTCATTAGTGGTGGAGGATCTCCCAACCTGCGAATCTTGCTTGGAAGGTAAAATGACCAAGAGGCCTTTCAAGGCCAAGGGGTATAGAGCCAAAGATGTGTTAGAATTGGTTCATTCTGATTTGTGCGGTCCTATGTCTATCTAGGCAAGAGGTGGTTTTGAATATTTCATCTCTTTTATAGACGATTATTCAAGATATGGATACATTTACTTGATGCGCCGCAAGTCTGAATGCTTTGACAGGTTCAAAGAATTCAAGGCTGATATGGAGAACCGTCAAGGTAAACGTATCAAGACATTACGATCTGATCGTGGTGGCGAGTACCTCTTGGGAGAGTTTAGGAGTTACTTATCAGAGGCTGAGATTCAATCCCAATTGTCTGCACCTGGCACACCCCAGCAGAATGGTGTGGCGGAGTGAAGGAATAGGACTCTTATGGAGATGGTCAGATTGTTGATGAGTTATTCTGAGTTACCTGATTCGTTCTGGGGGTTTGCTCTGGAAACAGCAGCACACATTCTGAACTTGGTTCCATCTAAGTCAGTACCCTCTACTCCCACAGAGTTGTGGACTGGGCGAAAGCCTAGTCTAAGACATATTCAGATTTGGGGTAGTCCAACACATGTGCTGAAGGGAGATGCTGGTAAGTTGGAATCTCGTACCGAAGTACGCTTGTTTGTTGGCTACCCTAGGGGAACGAAGGGTGGTTTATTCTATAGTCCTAGAGATCAGAAGGTGATTGTGAGTACGAATGCCAGATTTCTAGAGGAGGACTATGTGATGAACCACAAGCCCACGAGCAGGATTGTTCTTGAGGAGTTGACAGGGGAAGTCCCGACTTCAGTACCACCGGTACAAGAAGAGACACCACAAGTTACTGCACCGCATGTCACAGAGCATACACAGGAGACACCTCGTCGTAGTGGGAGGGTTGTTAGACAACCCGAGAGATTCATGTTTTTGGGAGAGTCTTCGGACTTAGTCCCTGGTGAACATGAACCGGATCCCTGGACATATGACGAGGCACTCCAAGATAGAGATGCGGTATCTTGGCAAAGTGCGATGAATTCAGAGATAGAATCTATGGATTCTAATCAGGTCTAGGAGCTAGTAGAATCACCCGATAGTGTAAAAGAAATTGGATGCAAGTGGATCTACAAGAGAAAGAGAGGAGTAGACGGGAAGGTTGAGACCTTCAAAGCTAGGCTTGTTGCGAAAGGGTATACTCAGAAAGAGGGTATCGATTATGAGGACACCTTTTCGCCGGTAGCTATGCTTAAGTCTATCCGGATTCTCTTATCTATAGCTGCTCATATGGATTATGAGATTTGGCAGATGGATGTCAAGACAACTTTCCTTAACGGAAGTCTTGATGAGAACATCTATATGTGGCAACCAGAGGGATTCATTGCTAAAGGCAAAGAGCATCTTGTGTGTAAGCTTAATCAGTCCATTTATGGATTGAAGCAAGCTTCTAGATCTTGGAACATTCGCTTTGATGAGGTAATCCAGTCATATGGATTTATTCAAAGTCCGGATGAGCCTTGTGTATACAAGAGATGTGATGGAAACGTAGTGGTGTTTCTTGTACTATACGTAGATGACATTTTGTTAGTTGGCAACAATATCAAAGTGTTATCAGACGTAAGGGTATGGTTGTCCAAACAGTTTGATATGAAGGACTTGGGAGAAGTGGGACACATCCTTGGGATCAAAGTTATAAGGGATCGCAAGAAAAGGATGTTGTGCTTGTCTCAAGCTTCATACATTGACACTATCCTTGCTCGTTTTAGCATGCAGGACTCTAAGAAAGGTTTTCTACCTTTTAGTCATGGAGTTCCTTTATCTAAAGAGATGTGTCCCAAAACATCAAAGGAGATAGAGGACATGAAGGCAGTTCCTTATGCTTCGGCAGTAGGAAGCCTCATGTATGCTATGCTATGTACGAGACCAGATATCTGCTTTGCCATGGGCATGGTTAGCAGATATCAGAGTAATCCTGGACAGGGACATTGGACTACGGTAAAGCATATATTGAAGTATCTGAGAAGGACTAGGGATTATATGTTGGTTTACCGGGCAGATCAATTAGTCCCTGTGGGTTACACGGATTCGGATTTCCAATCAAATAGGGACAAGAGTAAGTCTACCTCGGGGTTTGTGTTTACTTTGAGAGGTGGAGCCATAGTATGGAGGAGTGTCAAGTAGAAATGCGTGGCAGACTCCACCATGGAAGCTTAGTATTTGGCAGCCTCTGAGGCAGCCAAGGAAGCTGTATGGCTCAGGAACTTCTTGATGGACTTGGATGTGATTCCTGGTTTGCACAGAACTATCACAATTTATTGTTATAACAGTGGTGCAGTTGCAAACTCGAAGGAACCACGAGCCCACAAGGCGAGTAAACACATAGAGTGCAAGTACCACCTTATACGAGAGATCGTAAAGCGAGGAGAAGTTGCTGTCGCCAAGATTGCATCAGAGGATAACCTGGCGGATCGATTCACTAAGGCCCTTCCAGCGAAAGCGTTTGATAGGCATGTGGAGGACATGGGGATCAGATGTATGGCAGTGTGATGATGGCATAGTCTTTTAGTATAAGTGGGAGATTGTTTGAATGTATACTGAAAGCCTAGCTCTTTTTGTATGAACATTTTTTTTTGAAATAAGAATCACATGATCATTGTTTGCACTTTATTTATTTATTATATATGTGTTCATATTGTCTAATATTTTACATTGTAGATAACATGGTGCTTGGTGTGGCACAGAAGATCATGTTATCAGTCCCTTGTAAAATATAAGTAGAGGCTCACGACCAAGATGGTTTTGGACAAACCATTGGCATGGTTGTAGTGTAGCTTGGTATTGTTTTGTCTTGAACATAGAGTTACACTAGTACACTTAGGTGTATTGAGTAGGACCGACATAGAGGTGATTCAATTAATTGCTGACTACATAATTGAATCGGACCTCGGATATTATGTTGTACATGCTCTTAATCCCGATATAATAACGGGCACATGTACTTAGTATTTATTTCTTTGATTTACCAGAGGGTGAGATTTAGATGGATTAAATCAATATGCCCGGTAAGTTGGGAAATAATATTATTTACATGGTGTGCCGTTGATTATAGGAAGAAACCGTGTCCTATATATTAGGTTGATGATGTCCCCTTGAGGAGCTCATAAGGTTCATCATGTAAACCCAGCTGGTTGACTTAGTCAACATGATGATAAGGTTGAGTAGTACTACTCGAGAAATTAGATGTTAATTAATTGATGGTCAGTAAATCAATTAATTGACGGACATTCGATATCTTAAACATGGGGAGATGAATGTACAAATAATATATGGAGCCCATATTAATTTATGGGGGTTGGTGAGGTAGTTCAATGATGATCCTCTAGTGGAATGGAACATCATTGATGGATCAAGTGAGTGTGGTTTCGATCCATCGGGTGGCCAAGATCCAACTCCTCCTTATGGTCCCTATCGTAGCCTAATATAATCCTTGTGAAGTCTAGATCCAAGAAAGTAAAACAAAACCCTAGAACCAACAGTTGGGATTAAATCCCTAGATCTGATGGTTAGGATGAAACCCTAGAACCAACGGTTGGGATTAAATCCCTAGATCCGATGGTTAGGATGAAACCCTAGAATCGACGGTTGGGATGAAACCCTAGATCCGACGGTTGGGATGAAACCCTAGATCCGACGGTTGGGATAAAACCCTAGATCCGACGGTGGAGATTAAAGGAGGCTTAAGCCCAATTCTATAAATAGAGGGCTTAGGCTTGGGCGGCAAGAGAATTTTTTGAATTGGAGTTAGGGTTTGGCTCTTCTCAAAGTGGGCGGCTAGGGTTTGGAAGCTAGGGCTTGGGCGGCAATCTTCCTCCAGCAAATTGTTGCCGGTGCCCATCTTCCTCCATCAAGACTTGGCCGGTGCCCATCCTCTAGGCCACTCTCTTATTCCTTGGCCAGTGGTTCTCCTTCCATTGGTGGCCGGCGTTCACTCCTCCAATCTCTCCAAGGTGGCCGGCGGTTCTCCTTCCATTGGTGGCCGACGCTTCATCCACTTGTTCCTTGGCCGACGGTTGCATCAAATTCCCTAATTTGGTGGCCGATTCTAGAAAGGATAGGTATTTGTTGGTTCTTCTCTTTGTTCGCAGCGGACAAGGAAGGGAAGAACGCGATCTAGAAGGCTTCTACTCGTGGAGGATCTTCGTCCACACGTCGTCCACGAGAAAGATAGGACATACGGTAGAAGATCTTAAGGTATAAAGTTTTACAACTTTATTTTCAGATCTGAGCATGTTCTTTAATGTGTTGATTATACATGTGTGCGTATGTATATATTTTGTATAATCATGGACCCCGAAGACAAACACGAAAACCGGCGATCCGTCCGTCGTCTCTTCCGCGGCTAACCAACTAGAAGAGTTGTGTTGCTTGAACAACTAGTTTGTTCAAGCGACCACTCAAGTTGTTAGCACGACGACGAATTGGTTGTTCTAAGGAAACTCATCCCATCCGGATTAATTCTTTCATTAGTGAAAATTTTAATCCAGGGAAATGGGAGCCAATGAGCCTCCGAAGCAACTCCCTTCATGGCCACCTGGTGGAAGCCACTCTTCAGATCAAATTTTGAATAGATCCTGCTACTGCTAACCTTCCGGAGTATGGTATTGATGTCGGGTAGACTATATTAGTCTTTGTTGGTGAGGTCATTGAGACGCTTGTAATTGAATACCATCCTCTCTTTTCCTTTCGTCTCTTTCTCGGTTTTGGGATCTATTGTTGGGTTTCCGGCACCGCGGCGTGTGTGTGTTCGATCATGTTTCGTAAACATGAGCACAGCGGAAGCAATTAAAAATAATAAATCTATATTTATTACAACACACACAACACACGCATGCTATTACAACAAGTGTAGACATAACCGTAAATTAAAATTGCAATAAAAGGAAATTAAACTACGTTATACCTTCCGTATGACGTGTAGCGGGAACGGCATCAACCGGAACGATCCTCGTAAGAATCGTCTCTATCCGTATCCACGCTGAGCTCCTCGGGATGACTTCGCTAAGTCACGAGCTTCGTCTTCGTACGGGTTACTAGCCTCGTGTTGAAGACGACGTGATCGAGAGATGATCACGATCCGAATCGAAATTCGGATCCAAAACGAGTTCTCAAAACTCGCTTCTCCGGAGAGGTATTCGTCAACCGTTTGACGAATCCTTCGTCCTCCACCTCAGAGGATTACCGGAGATCAAATCCCCGGTATGTTAGCCGCTGTCGGAGCACTAACCGTCGTCCAAACGACGCTCCGACGAGAGGAGGAGAAGCTGTCCAGAAAACTGGACAGCTTGGTGGAGGAGTAGGCGCCGGCCAAAACAAGGAGAGAAAAGCCTCACCTTGATGCCAAACCTATAGGAGATCACCGGAGGGTCGCCGGAGGTTCACCGGCTGAAGCTTGGTCGCCGGCAAGGAGCTAGACGGCAGCACAATCAAGCTGGGCGGCAAGGAGGTTGGGCGGCACAACCAGGTTGGGCGGCAACTCCGTGGAGGCTAGGGTTTTGATTTTGGATTAGGGTTTAACAATCCCTTAAGCCCTCTTTTATAGAGAACTAATTCTCTTAATGGTTAATGGATCATATCCATAAAGCCCGTTAACCCGCTCCATTAGGATAAGTTAAAATAAACCAAACCATGATGGTTTATTTTAAGTTAAAACGAACCGAACCAACTTTTGGTTCATTCGTTTAAAATAAACCAAACCCTTTGGTTTATTCTTATCCATTGGATTAGAACCAAACCATTTTGGTCCATCCATTACGTCTTCATAAGACGCAGCTCATCCACGCTTCCATTGTGACTGAAACGATTTCATGCTCGCTTTATGTTTGGTCCAACCAAACCTAGTTTCTCTCGGTCTGAGAATCCAATTCTCAAGCTCGTTTTAAATCCTTTGGATTACACTCGTTGTGCGTGTGACCAAATAGGTTCTCGGTTTATGTTGGCCGTCTATAATTAACCATTAATTATAGAACGATCATGAGTGGCACCTAGTAGTACATCATGATCCCCAATTAACCGAAAAGATCAACGGTTGATCCAGAACTATTTCTGAAACCCTTCAGTAGCTCGAATGAATCGTGCCCCATTCCCTTCAATCATCTTATACCCACTTGGTTCAGGACATGGTCTATTGTGTCAGTCCCCACTAGGCTGACTACGTCACACCTAGCCCAAGTATCATTTCCTCGTCCTACGGATTCTAGTTACTCCACATGTATCGAAGAGTACTTTACTCTAAACATGTAATGCTTTGGCCAAAGACTTTAGTAACAATCCGACGAGAGGCCATGGGTATACATCTCCTCGCAAGGAGTGGTGAATCCTTTATAGGCTATTCAAACACCTTCGATCACTTCGACTTATACCCAATCATCCCGGGTCCACATCTCCTCGGAGATGTTTTCTTAAGATGTCAAAGCATAAGTCTCCATGATCAAGATGACTTGAATACCGCAAGTCAAAGGAACATCGCACTTAAGCCACAGTAAGAACTTCATTGACATATCTATATATGCAGAGAACCATATGAAGTCTTACGGCTGGTCACCCCAATGAACTAGTTACCATAACTAGCATCCACGATTAACTCCGGACATCACTATGTCTCCAGCTAGTGAGAATCAGCTGCTTGGATACACCAAGGAGTATACCTCGTGCTAGTCTCAACAGAATTGATGGTGTCCAGATTCATCAATTCATCGACTAGGGATAATTCCGATACATCACAATTACACATGTAGAGATACTCACTAGTTGTGATCCAATCACAAATTCTCTCATGCTGTGAATCGTATCGTGGACATTCAGTAAATGAGTTTAAGATCCAATCAAATACATAAAACATGTATACTCAAATGGTGAATCTTCATTTATCATATAAATGGTTCATACATAAGGCGATTGCCTTAGGACATCTCTCATATATTACTAACAGACTCCCACTTGGCCTAATGCCAATCGCTACGGTATCCAATACCATAAGCACCAACATGACCCTCAAACTTACTTTGAGGTAATGCTTTAGTCAAAGGATCCGCTAAGTTCCTTTCAGTGGGAATTTTCTCGATTTGTATTTCGTTCCTACTTATGATCTCTCTGATAAGATGATAGCGGCGAAGCACATGTTTGGATCATTGATGAGACCACATCAAGTTCATAGATGAACTTCTTGATCCAAACCGCTTCCTTTGCTGCTTCCAAAGCTGCAACGTATTCTGCCTTAGTGGCAGAATCCGCTATAGTGTCAAGCTTGGAACCTTTCCAACTTATTGCGCCTCCATTCTAGGTGAATACATACCCAGACTAAGACATGGAATCATCCTTGTCTGTCTGGATCTGGCATCCGTATACCCACGTATCACCATGTACCCTTCTCCATATATTAGGAACGCATCCTTAGTTCTTCTCAAGCACTTAAGGATCGTCTTAACAGCCACCCAATGATCCATTCCTGGATCAGACTGGTATCTGCTCGTGACACTCAGAGCATACGATACATTGGGCCTTGTACATAACATAGCATACATGATAGATCCTATTGCGGATGCATAGGGAATCTTACTCATGCAAATCCTCTCGTCTTCTGTGCGCGGACACATAGACTTCGAAAGGTGTACCCCATGCCTGATGGGTAAGAAACCTTTCTTGGATTCCGACATGCTAAACCTCTTTAGCACTCGGTCTATATATGTAGACTGTGAAAGACCAAGCAACCGTTTCGATCTATCTCTATAGATCTTAATCCCGAGGATGTAAGTTGCTTCTCCCACGTCTTTCATGGAGAATGTCTTGGATAACCAAAACTTCACTGACTGTAAGATTGAAACATCGTTTCCTATAAGTAGTATGTCATCGACATACAATACTAGGAACACGACTGCACTCCCACTAACCTTCTTGTACACACAAGGTTCGTCTGGATTTTGTGAGAAATCAAACTTTTTGATTGTCTCATCAAAATGGATATTCCAGCTCCTGGATGCTTGCTTCAATCCATAAATGGATCGTCGCAATTTGCATACCTTGGTTTTATCAACCGATGTGAAACCCTCAGGCTGTATCATATACACGTCCTCGAGCAGGTTTCCATTAAGGAAAGCTATTTTCACATCCATCTGCCATATCTCATAATCATAATGAGCCGCTATGGCCAGGAGCATCCGAATGGATTTAAGCATAGCTACAGGCGAATAGGTTTCGTCATAATCAACACCTTGTTTTTGACGATATCCTTTCTCCACCAATCTAGCCTTATAGGTAATCACATTACCATCCATGTCGGTTTTCTTCTTGAAAACCCACTTGCACCCTATAGGCTTTATGCCTTCAGGTGGGTCAACCAAGTTCCAAACTTGGTTTTCATACATGGAATCCATTTCCGACTTCATGGCACCAAGCCACTTATCCCTTTCTGAACTTGTCAGCACTTCTTCATAACTGGTAGGCTCCTCATCATCAATGAGTAACACGTCGTTCGATTCACTTACGAGAAATCCATATCTCTCAGGAATATTGCGTGTTCTGCCAGATCTACGAAGATGTGGTGTTACAATAGGTCCAGTCGATTGCTCATCACTATGAGTTGTCGGCTGTTGTGCTTCACCAGGTATCTCATCAATGTCTATTTGAGTCTCTCGAGCCTCCTCAAGCTCGACGATACTCCCACTGTTTTCTTGCAAGAGAAACTCTTTCTCTAGAAACACAGCATGCCTTGAAACAAACACCTTTTGTTCCACAGGATGATAGAATTGGTAACCCCTTGTTTCCTTAGGGTATCCAATAAATAGACATTTATCAGACTTAGCATCCAATTTGTCTGATACAGTCCGCTTCACATAAGCAGGACAACCCCATATCTTCAAGTAAGATACTTGAGGTTTCTTACTATTCCATATCTTATATGGAGTAGTTGAGACTACCTTGGTAGGCATTCTGTTTAACAAGTAAACAGCTGTCTGAAGTGCATAGCCCCAAAAGGACTTGGGAAGAGTTGCATGATTCATCATTGACCTGACCATGTCCAACAAGGTCCGGTTACGCCTCTCAGATACACCATTATGCTGTGGTGTATAGGGCGGAGTCCATTGAGACAATATGCCATTGTCTCTTAGATAATCAAGAAACTCTTGACTTAAGTATTCACCACCTCGATCCGATCGAAGTATTTTAATACTCTTGTCATGTTGTTTCTTTACTTCATTTCTGAACTCTTTGAACCTTTTAAAGGCTTCAGACTTGTGTTTCATCAAGAACACATACCCAAACCATGAGTGATCATCGGTGAAGGTAATGAAGTAGCTATAGCCTCCTACTGCTTGAGTTGACATAGGTCCACATACATCAGTATGTATTAGACCTAGTAACTCTCCCACTCGTTCACCTTTTCCAGTAAAAGGTAACTTAGTCATCTTGCCTTTTAAGCATGATTCACATGTATCGTATGAATCCCATTCAAACGATTCCAGAATTCCACATCGGTGTAATTCGGACATGCGTTTCTTGCTTACATGTCCAAGACGACAATACCACATGTAGGAGTCTAATTGATTATCTTTTCGAGCACGCTTGTTGCTCGCTTCGATATTGAAAATATCACTGGATACGTCCAACGTATAAACACCATTGCTTAAAGTTCCAGTCCCTTTAAAGAACTCCATTCAAAGTTATGTAACAACAATTGTTACTAAAAGTCAAATGGTACCCATTTCTATTTAAACAAGAAATAGAAATGATGTTCTTTATCAACGAAGGAACATAAAAGCAATTGTCCAGTTCTAAGACAAGTCCTACAGGGAGTTCCAACAAATACGTTCCGATGGCGAGTAAGAGAACCGCTGCTCCATTCCCAACACGTAAATTTGACTCTCCCTTGAGTCTTCTTCTATTCCTTAGCCCATGTATGACATTACATATATGTGAGCCACACCCGATCAAATACCCAAGTGTCCGAGGAAATAGAATGACAATCAATAAAGAAGATTTAAGAAGATGGGGCATCCGATGCCTTATCCTTCTTCACGGACTCAAGATAAATCTTGCACTTTCTTCAAGAATGGCTCTCCTTGCCATAATGATGGCAAGTTTCCTTTGTGCTAGTTCTACCTTCTTAGCCCTTCTCTCTGTTCCTTTGACTTCCTCTTAGAACCTTTCTTGAGGAATCAACTAACAAGATTGTCCTCGCTCATGCTTCTCAGAAGACTCCACAGTCTTCAGCATATTGAGCAGTACCACAGATGAACCTTCTAGCATCTCAGAGGTGAAGAGGAACTTTGAGACTTCGAACCTTTCGAATCTCACTTGCTCATCAACCAACTCACAAAGATGAAGGACTACGATATGAGCATCCATATGCTCATGCTGCTTTCGTAGCTTGGGTTCCATCGCGGCTAGCATGATGCAACTCACCATTTCGAATCATTCACATGTTTACGATAGGCCAACAATTGGTCGAGTTGCATTGTCACTAGAAGCGGAAGAGGCGGCCGAGGACATTCGCAAGCTTTTCCACCTTGAGAACAATTCTCAAGTTTCTAAGCCAGTCCAAGAAGTTCGGCCCAGTCAATTTATTCGAATCCAAAATGGAACGCAATTCAAAGACATCATGATCAATCTTAGAAATACAAAACGAGCATATATGAGAAAGATGATTTTAAAATGCATCAATATACATTTATAAATCCCATTCATTTTTCGAATTTCAAAAACCCCAAAATCACTTCGGGAGATCGTAGGTCCATCTCCGAATGGGCTGATATCCATCATAGTTATGAACAACCTTGGAGAGAGTCCAACAAGCCATTCATAACTACGACGGTAGGTATCAATTATACCGATATCATATCACGTATATGCAACTATCACAATGTGCTATCAACTAATTGAATGTTCACACATACATCGGGTTGTTAACACATTAACAAGTATGCATCATATGCATAGCACCCAACTTCACCTCCCTTTACATCGACCTTGGAGAGAGTCCAACAAGCCGATGCTCCAGGTTAAAGCCAACCCATTAATCAGGACATAGTTTTAATATGGTTAGAGCGCATTCAACCAATTAGCCCAGCTTGGAGAGAGTCCAACAACCAAAGCTAATGATTGACCTCTGACTCTTACCATATTAGTATTAAACTATTCCATGGTTTGAACATATTCAGGTTCGAGCCGGGCTTGGAGAGAGTCCAACAACCCAAACAAGAAACAGAACTCTGGTTCTAACCATATTAATGGAAGGTGTAGGTTTTAATATTGATTAAGGGTTTTTATGTCTCATCCTCTTTGCATGCAAATAACTATTATCTACATGGCATGGCATACATGGCATACATCTACATGTCACGACACGCATGGCATAATGTTATGCATCTAATGCAATTACATGGCATACAATTATGTCATGTATATAATTTCCTTATATGTCATAACTATTTATGGAAATAAAATATGTTTAAGATTTGATTCTCCAAATCAAATCATAATTAAATTAGGAAACAAATTTCCAAATCTAATCACATATTTTATTCATGGAATTATTTGATTAAGGAAAATCTATTTAGGAAACCAATTTCCTAAATCATTAAAACTACTTATGGAAATAAAATATTTTAAGATTTGATTTCCCAAATCAAATCATGATTAAATTAGGAAACAAATTTCCAGAATCTAATCAAATATTTTATTTATGGAAAATATCAATTTCCATAAATACTTCCAACTTTCCAAAAGTGGAAGATTTCCATAAATACTTCTAGGCTTTCCAAAATTGAAAAATTTCCATAAATACTTCTAAATTTCTAAAATTTAGAAAATTTCCAGAAATACATTATGACTATCGCAAAACCATTTTTACGATTATGTCGAAACACAACCTGGGCTCTGATACCACTGTTGGGTTTCCGGCACCGCGGCGTGTGTGTGTTCGATCATGTGTCGTAAACATGAGCACAGCGGAAGCAATTAAAAATAATAAATCTATATTTATTACAACACACACAACACACGCATGCTATTACAACAAGTGTAGACATAACCGTAAATTAAAATTGCAATAAAAGGAAATTAAACTACGTTATACCTTCCGTATGACGTGTAGCGGGAACGGCATCAACCAGAACGATCCTCGTAAGAATCGTCTCTATCCGTATCCACGCCGAGCTCCTCGGGATGACTTCGCTAAGTCACGAGCTTCGTCTTCGTACGGGTTACTAGCCTCGTGTTGAAGACGACGTGATCGAGAGATGATCACGATCTGAATCCAAATTCGGATCCAAAACGAGTTCTCAAAACTCGCTTCTCCGGAGAGGTATTCGTCAACCGTTTGACGAATCCTTCGTCCTCCACCTCAGAGGATTACCGGAGATCAAATCCCCGGTATGTTAGCCGCTGTCGGAGCACTAACCGTCGTCCAAACGACGCTCCGACGAGAGGAGGAGAAGCTGTCCAGAAAACTGGACAGCTTGGTGGAGGAGTAGGCGCCGGCCAAAACAAGGAGAGAAAAGCCTCACCTTGATGCCAAACCTATAGGAGATCACCGGAGGGTCGCCGGAGGTTCACCGGCTGAAGCTTGGTCGCCGGCAAGGAGCTAGACGGCAGCACAATCAAGCTGGGCGGCAAGGAGGTTGGGCGGCACAACCAGGTTGGGCGGCAACTCGTTGGAGGCTAGGGTTTTGATTTTGGATTAGGGTTTAACAATCCCTTAAGCCCTCTTTTATAGAGAACTAATTCTCTTAATGGTTAATGGATCATATCCATAAAGCCCGTTAACCCGCTCCATTAGGATAAGTTAAAATAAACCAAACCATGATGGTTTATTTTAAGTTAAAACGAACCGAACCAACTTTTGGTTCATTCGTTTAAAATAAACCAAACCCTTTGGTTTATTCTTATCCATTGGATTAGAACCAAACCATTTTGGTCCATCCATTATGTCTTCATAAGACGCAGCTCATCCACGCTTCCATTGTGACTGAAACGATTTCATGCTCGCTTTATGTTTGGTCCAACCAAACCTAGTTTCTCTCGGTCTGAGAATCCAATTCTCAAGCTCGTTTTAAATCCTTTGGATTACACTCGTTGTGCGTGTGACCAAATAGGTTCTCGGTTTATGTTGGCCATCTATAATTAACCATTAATTATAGAACGATCATGAGTGGCACCTAGTAGTACATCATGATCCCCAATTAACCGAAAAGATCAACGGTTGATCCAGAACTATTTCTGAAACCCTTCAGTAGCTGGAATGAATCGTGCCCCATTCCCTTCACTCATCTTATACCCACTTGGTTCAGGACATGGTCTATTGTGTCAGTCCCCACTAGGCTGACTACGTCACACCTAGCCCAAGTATTATTTCCTCGTCCTACGGATTCTAGTTACTCCACATGTATCGAAGAGTACTTTACTCTAAACATGTAATGCTTTGGCCAAAGACTTTAGTAACAATCCGACGAGAGGCCATGGGTATACATCTCCTCGCAAGGAGTGGTGAATCCTTTATAGGCTATTCAAACACCTTCGATCACTTCGACTTATACCCAATCATCCCGGGTCCACATCTCCTCTGAGATGTTTGCTTAAGATGTCAAAGCATAAGTCTCCATGATCAAGATGACTTGAATACCGCAAGTCAAAGGAACATCGCACTTAAGCCACAGTAAGAACTTCATTGACATATCTATATATGCAGAGAACCATATGAAGTCTTATGGCTGGTCACCCCAATGAACTAGTTACCATAACTAGCATCCACGATTAACTCCGGACATCACTATGTCTCCAGCTAGTGAGAATCAGCTGCTTGGATACACCAAGGAGTATACCTCGTGCTAGTCTCAACAGAATTGATGGTGTCCAGATTCATCAATTCATCGACTAGGGATAATTCCGATACATCACAATTACACATGTAGAGATACTCACTAGTTGTGATCCAATCACAAATTCTCTCATGCTGTGAATCGTATCGTGGACATTCAGTAAATGAGTTTAAGATCCAATCAAATACATAAAACATGTATACTCAAATAGTGAATCTTCATTTATCATATAAATGGTTCATACATAAGGCGATTGCCTTAGGACATCTCTCATATATTACTAACATCTATCATGGTCCCTGAATTAACAATAATTGCGATGGTTCGGTGCTTGCTGGTGCTTGGCCTTATTACCCCAATTTCTAATAGTGCTTTGACATGTCGGGAGAAGGTTACCTTTTGTGTCGGTGTGAGCTACTTGACTAGCCTGTCTTCAATAATGAAATCTGGGTTTTTGATGTCCAACTTGCATGTGATTTGGTTATTGGACCAGTATTTTAGGGGATTTTCCACAATGTACCCTTGCTCTTGTAGATCCTTTAGAAGTGGGCCGAATAACTCGGTCTGTGAAGGCCCTATTGGGATGTATACTGAAAAGTCTATCTTTTGTATGAACATCTTTATTTTTGAAATAAGAATCACATGATCATTTTTTGCATATTTATGGTTATGCATATTGTCTGATATAATACATTGTAGATAACATGGTGTGTAGTGTCACACGGGAGATCATGTTATCAGTTCCTTGTAGAGTGTAAGTAGAGGCTAACAACCGAGATGGTTTTGGACAAACCATTGGTATGGTTGTAGTGCGATTTGGTATTGGTTTGTATTGACCATAGAATTACACTAGTGCACTTTGTGTGTATTGAGCAGGACCGACTTAGAGGTGATTCGATTTATTGTTGACTACATAATTGAATCAGACCTTGGATATTATGGTGTACGTGCTCTTAATCCCGATATAATAACGGGCACATGTACTTAGTATTTATTTCTTTGATTTACCAATGGGTGAGATTTATAGAGTAAATCGATAGGCTCAGTGAGTTGGGAAATGATATTATTTACATGGTGTGCCATTGATTATAAGAGGAAATCGTGTCCTAAATATTAGGATGATGATGTCCCCTTGAGGAGCTCATAAGGTTCATCATGTAAACCCTACAGGTGGACTTGGTCCGACATGATGATAAGGTTGAGTGGTACTACTCATGGAGTTAGATGTTGATTAATTAATTGTCAGTAAATTAATTAATTGACAGACATTCGAGATCTTAAACACGGAGAGATATTTGTACAATTAATATATGGAGCCCATATTTATTTATGGGGGTTGGTGAGGTAGATCAATGATAATCCTCTAGTGGAATGGATTATCATTAATGGATCAGACTTTATATGGGATTGATCTATTGGGTGGCCAAGATCCAACTCCTCCTCATGGTCTCTATTGTAGTCTATTAAAACCCTCATGAAGCCTAGATCCGATGGTGGAAAAATGAAACTCTAGATCCAACGGTAGAGGTTAAATCTCTAGATTCGATGGTGGAGATTAAATCTCTAGATCTGACAGTTGAGATTAAATCTCTAGATCCGATGGTGGGGATTAAAAGGAGGCTTAAGCTTAACTCTATAAATAAGGGCTAAGGGCTTTGGCGTATAGATGATAAAATATGGGTTAGGGTTTTGGGAGTTGGCTTGAGAGGAGAGGTGGGTGGAAACCCTAGGGTTTTCTTCTTCCTATTGGGCGGTAGCAAGGGATTCAAGGGTTTTGGCTCTTCTTGGCCGGCGATGCCTCATCCTCTCTCTCTAGATTGACCAGCAACTCCTCCCTCTCTTTCTCTCTCCTTTGGCCGGCGACAACCTTCAAGGTTGGCCGACGCTCCTATTCTTCTCCTTGGCCGATGGCAACATCAAGTCCCTTGACTTGGTGGTCAGTTCTAGATAGGAGAAGAGTTTTGTTTTATTCTTCCCTTTGTTCGAAGCGAGCAAGGAAGGGAAGAATGTGATCTAGGAGGCTTCGACTTTTGGAAGATCATCGCCCACATGATGTCCAAAAGGAGGAAGGACATACAATAGAAGATCAAGAGGTATAACGAGAGTTATAATCTTGTTTATTTTGATTAGTGTTCTTTTGTATTATGTATATGATTGTTTACAATTGTATGATCATGGACCCTGATGATAAACACAAAAATTAGCGATACGTACATCGTCTATTCCGCAGCTAATCGAAGAAAATAGGTAGGTTACTTGAACAACAAGTTTGTTCAAGTGACCACTCTATTCGAATAGCACGACGATGGAACAATTGCTTGGGTAATCCCTCTTCGTCAATGATTAATTTTTTTATTCCGGGGACATAGATGGGATCGCCATGCACAAGCGACTGAGTTGAAGTGGGAAGCGAAACTTCGTCCCTTCAAGTGGTATCAGAGCCACGGTTCCTGATTTTTTGTGTTAAGGATTCAGTTACTTTTATGCACTTATCATATATTGTATGTGCCGGATAATAGTAGAATTGCGTAGGCTAATGTTTTGGTTGCAGGCATAAGATCCAACTATTATGGTCATATGTGTGTATGTGATTGGATGTGTGTAATTGTATTATTATTTGAATCCTCGGGGTTGATGAGGCTTGTATTTAATTTTTGTAATTAAGTACGACATTGTTTAGCCACTCTTTTATTTTAGTTTACTTTCGATCTAGATTTCATGTTCACTCCTTCGTGGAGTATAGGATCGATGGATGTAAATTAAAATAATTTTCCTCGGCTCGGATCTCCGAATGACTTGTACATGACATAGGGAGGAGCGGACGAGATGACGACACGACGGGAGGTATATTGGAGAACAAAAGCTATAATAGTTGGAAAATATTTTTTTCATATTTATTGCTTCTTGTTTGATATGCATGTCGTGTGCTAGGAAAATTCCTCAATTTTAAATTACTAAGTGGGAGAGGGATATTTTTTATAAATTCCCACGGCCTCTATTACGATTTGACATGTGATGCAAACAAACTTGCGCGTCGGCTCTGAGTGCCTTCCTCCCCATCAGATGAGTTTGTTTTGCAGATCACAGGGTCGAATATGGTTATAGTAAATTATTTAGGAGCGTGTGTACTTCCCCATCGGAAGGCACATAACCTGAGATAATTGCCTTGGTACCAAGTAATTGTGCACACTTAGATGCAAATAGGAGTCTTCTCCCCATCGGAGTCACTACTTTTATTTGTAGGGTCGAAGAGGAACCAACTATTAATTTTATTTATCAAAAAGTTAGGTTGACAAGATAGTAAAATTAATGGGTAAAACCTCCTCTTACAAATGTATAATTCTTATACGCCCACACGATTGTGGCATATGATATTCTCAGTGTTTTGAGGTGTTGGTTGATTTTAAAATTTTATTGTTTGAGGAATCAATAATTTTTTGAAATCTAATGTTTTGATCTATGTGATTCTTGGGTTTTTTAAAAATGACTTTCAACCCGCTTGCTGTGATACTAAAAGAGAATAAACTTTCTGTACCCAATTATGTTGATTGGAAAAGGAATCTTTATATTATCTTGACTGCTGAGGAGTACAAATATATACTCTTCGAAGAGTGTCCTCCTAAGCCTGCGGATGATTCTAGGGAAAAGGAGAAGGAGAGTTATAAGAAGTGGATAAAGGTTGATGAGATGACACGGTGTTACATTTTGGCTTCTATGTCAAATGTATTGCAACATCAGCATCAAGTCATGCCCACTGCTTATGACATGATGCTCAATCTCAAGGAGCTTTTTAGACACCAGAATCAGGCTGCTAGGCAGGAAGCCATGAGGAACTTGATGACGACCACCATGATCGAGGGAACACCCATGAGGGATCATGTTCTCAAGATGATGGCTCATTTGAATGAGCTGGAAGTCCATGGATCTGAGATCGATGGAGAAACTCAGGTCGATATCATTCTCTAGTCTCTACCTAGGAGTTTTGAGAAGTTTCGCTTAAGCTACAACATGAATAAAAGGTTGTATTCATTGGCGGAGCTTCTGACAGAACTCCAAGAGATAGAGGAGCTTTTTCGTCAGACTGCTCAGGCTTAGGCCATGGTTGCCCGAAAGTTTTCTACTTCTAAGCCGAAAGGAAAGAAGAAGAAGAAACAAGGTGGGGGCAAAGGTGGCAGAAGGATCTCAGGGAGGAGTGAAGAAGCCGAAAGGCAAGTGATTCACTTGCAAGCAGACTGGACATTAGAAGAAGGACTGTCCCAACCGGAAGCAGAACAAAGGTATATCTTTTGGTCTAGTCGTTGAAACATGTTTAGCGGTGTTATCTACCGGCACCTGATGTGTAGATACGGGAGGCACTGATCATGTATGCAATATTTTTCAGGGGTTCCGGGAAACCAGACGACTGGCTGATGGGGAGATTACCATTTACTTGAGCGATGCTACGAAGGTGGCGGCTGTTGCAGTGAGAGATGTTTATTTATCTTTTGATGGGAATAAAATTTTGGTTCTGAGAAATTGCCTTTATGTACCTTTATTTAGAAAGAATTTAATTTTGGTTTCTAAATTATTTTTGGATGGATATTCTATTTCTTTTAATGACAGAGTTGTTATAAAAAGGAATAGGGAGATTATCTGTTCTGGTGCATTGATAGACCATTTATATACCCTTAAACCAAAAACTCCCATGATGCAAATAGAAGTAAATAACTCATCTTATAAATCTAATAAGAGAAAAGAACCTTCGAAGATGAACCAAACATATCTTTGGCATCTAAGGTTAGGTAATATTAACCTGAGTAGAATTCAAAGGTTGATAGCTGATGGACCTCTGGATTCATTAGTGGTGGAAGATTTCCCAACCTATGAATCTTGCTTGGAAGGTAAAATGACCAAGAGGCCTTTTAAGGCCAAGGGGTATAGAGCCAAAGATGTGTTGGAATTGGTTCATTCTGATTTGTGTGGTCCTATGTCTATCCAGGCTAGAGGTGGTTTTGAATATTTCATCTATTTTATAGATGATTATTCAAGATATGGATACATTTACTTGATACGCCGCAAGTTTGAATGCTTTGACAAGTTCAAAGAATTCAAGGCTGATGTGGAGAAACGTCAAGGTAAAAGTATTAAGACACTACGATCTGATCGTGGTGGTGAGTACCTGATGAGAGAGTTTAGGAATTACTTATCAAAGGCTGGGATTCAATCCCAATTGTCTACACCTAGCACACTCCAGCAGAATGGTGTAGCGGAGCGAAGGAATAGGACTCTTATGGAGATGGTTAAATCGATGATGAGTTATTCTGAGTTGCTAGATTTGTTCTGGGGGTATGCTCTAGATACGACAGTGTATATTCTGAACATGGTACCATCTAAATCAGTGCCTTATACTCCCATAGAATTATGGACTTTGGCGAAAGCCTAGTCTGAGACATATTCAAATTTGGGGGAGTCCATCACATGTGCTGAAGGCAGATGCTGGTAAGTTAGAACCTCGTACAGAAGTGCGCATGTTCGTTGGCTATCCTAGAGGAACGAAAGGTGGTTTGTTTTATAGTCTTAGAGATCAGAGAGTGATCGTTAGCATGAACACTAGATGTCTAGAGGAAGACTATGTGATGAACCACAAGCCCATGAGTAAGATTTTTCTGGAGGAATTGAGAGGGGAAGTCACTACTTCAGTACCACCGGAACAAGAGGATATACCACAAGTAACTACACCACGTGTCACAGAGGATACACCGGTGATACCTCATTGTAGTGGGAGGGTTGTTAGACAGCCTGATAGATTTATGTTCTTGAGAGAATCTTATAATTTGGTCCCGGGTGAACATGAACATGATCCCTGGACATATGACGAGGCAATCCAAGATAAAGATGCAGTATCTTGGCAAAGTGCGATGAATTCAGAGATAGAATCTATAGATTCAAATCAGGTCTGAGATTTAGTAGAACCACCCAATGGTATAAAAATCATTGGATGCAAGTGGATCTAAAAAAGAAAGAGAGGCATAGGCGGGAAGGTTGAGACCTTCAAAGCAAGGCTTGTTGCGAAAGGATATACTCAGAAAGAGGGTATCGATTATGAGGAGACTTTTACGCCGGTAGCCATGCTTAAGTCTATTCAGATTCTCTTATGTATTGCTGCTCATATGGATTATGAGATGTGACAGATGGATGTCAAGACAGCTTTCCTTAATGGAAGTCTTGAAGAAAACATCTATATGAAGCAACCAGAGGGATTCATTGCAAAGGGAAAAGAGCATCTTGTGTGCAAGCTTAATCGGTCCATTTATGGATTGAAGCAAGCTTCGAGATCTTGGAACATCCGCTTTGATGAGGTAATCCAGTCTTATGGATTTATTCAAAGTCCAGATGAGTCTTGTGTATACAAGAGATGTGATGGAAACATAGTGGTATTCCTTGTACTATAGTAGATGACATTTTGTTAATTGGCAACAATGTCAAGGTGTTATCGGACGTAAGGGTATGGTTGTCCAAACAGTTTCATATGAAGGACTTGGGAGAAGTGGGACACATCAAGGTTATAAGGGATCACGGGAAAAGGATGTTGTGCTTATCTCAAGCTTCATACATAGACACCATTTTGGCTCGTTTTAGCATGAAGAACTCCAAGAAAGGTTTTCTACCTTTTAGGCATGGAGTACCTTTATCTAAAGAGATGTGTCCTAAAACATCAAAGGAGATAGAGGAGATGAAGGCGGTTCCTTATGCTTCAGCAGTAGGAAGCCTCATGTATGCTATGCTATATACGAGACCAGATATCTGCTTTGCCGTGGGCATGATTAGCAGATATCAGAGTAATCTAGGATAGGGACATTGGACTACGGTTAATCATATATTGAAGTACCTGAGAAGGACTAGAGATTATATGATGGTATACCAAGCAAATTAATTACTCCCTGTGGGTTACACAGATTCCAACTTCCAATCAGATAGGGATAATAGTAAGTCTACCTCAGGTTTTGTGTTTACTTTGGGAGGTGGAGTCATTGTATGGAGGAGTGTCAAGCAGAAATGTGAGGCGGACTCTACCATGGAAGCTGAGTATGTGCCAGCCTCTGAGGCGGCCAAAGAAGCTGTATGGTTAAAGAACTTCTTGATGGACTTGGATGTGATTCCTGGTTTGCCCAGAACTATCACAATTTATTGTGATAACAGTGGTGTCATTGCAAACTCGAAGGAACCACGAGCCCACAAGGCAAGTAAACACATAGAGCGCAAGTACCACCTGATACGAGAAATCGTAAAGCGAGGAGAAGTTTCTATGGCCAAGAATGCATCAGACGATAACCTGGCAGATCCTTTCACTAAGGCCCTTCCAGTGAGAGCTTTTGATAGGCATGTGGAGGGAATTGGAATCAGATGTAAGGCAGTATGAGGACAACATAGTCTTTTAGTATAAGTGGGAGATTGTTGGGATGCATACTAAAAAGTCTATCTTTTGTATGAACATCTTTATTTTTAAAATAAGAATCAGATGATCATTGTTTGCATATTTATGGTTAGGCATATTGTCTGATACATTACATTATAGATGACATGGTGTGTAGTGTCACACGGAAGATCATGTTATCAGTTCCTTGTAGAGTATAAGTAGAGGCTCATAACTGAGATGGTTTTGAATAAATCATTGGTATGGTTGTAGTACGATTTGGTATTGGTTTGTCTTAACCATAGAATTACACTAGTGCACTTTGTGTGTATTGAGCAGGACCGACTTAGAGGTGATTCGATTTATTACTGACTACATAATTGAATCAGACCTCAGATATTATGTTGTACATGCTCTTAATCCCGATATAATAACAGACACATATACTTAGTATTTATTTCTTTGATTTACCAATGAGCGAGATTTATAGAGAAATCGATAGGCTCGGTAAGTTGGGAAATGATATTATTTACATGGTGTGTCGTTGATTATAGGAGGAAACCGTGTCCTATATATTAGGATGATGATGTCCCCTTGAGGAGCTCATAAGGATCATCATGTAAACCCTGCAGGTGGACTTGGTCCAGCATGATGATAAGATTGAGTGGTACTACTCATGGAGTTAGATATTGATTAATTAATTGTCAGTAAATTAATCAATTGACGGACATTCGATATCTTAAACACGGAGAGATATTTGTACAATTAATATATGGAGCCCATATTTATTTATAGGGGTTGGTGAGGTAGATCAATGATAATCCTCTAGTGGAATGGATTATCATTAATGGATCGGACTTTATATGGGCTTGATCCATTGGGTGGCCAAGATCTAACTACTCCTCATGGTCCCTATTATAGCTTATTAAAACCCTTATGAAGCCTAGATCCGATGGTGGAAAAATGAAACTCTAGATCCAACGGTGGAGGTTAAATCTCTAGATCCAACGGTGGAGATTAAATCTTTAGATCCGACAGTTGAGATTAAATCTCTAGATCCAATGGTGGAGATTAAAAGGAGTCTTTAGCCTAACTCTATAAATAAGGGCTAAGGGTTTGGGCGTGTAGATGATAAAATAAGGGTTAGGGTTTTTGGAGTTGGCTTGAGAGGAGAGGTGGGCGGCAACCCTAGGGTTTTCTTCTTCTTATTGGGTGGTGGCAAGGGATTCTAGGGTTTTGGCTCTTCTTGGCCAGCGGTGCCTCATCCTCTCTCTCTCTAGATTGGCCGGCAACTCCTCCCTCCCTCTCTCTCTCTCTCTCTTTTGGCCGGCGGCAACCTTTCTTCAAAATTGGCCGGCGGCAACCTTTCTTCAAGGTTGGCCGGCGCTCCTATTCTTCTCCTTGGGCGGTGGCAACTTCAAGTCCCTTGACTTGGTGGTCGGTTCTAGATAGGAGAAGAGTTTTGTTTTATTCTTCTCTTTGTTCGGAGCGAGAATGGAAGGGAAGAATGTGATCTAGGAGGCTTCGACTTTTTGAAGATCGTCGCCCACACGACGTCCAAAAGGAGGAAGGACATACAATAGAAGATCAAGAGGTATAACAAGAGGTATAATCTTGTTTATTTTGATTAGTGTTCTTTTGTTTTATGTATATGATAATTTTCAATTGTATGATCATGGACCCCGATGATAAACACAAAAATGGGCGATCCGTACATCGTCTATTCCGCGGTTAATCGAAGAAAAGAGGTAGGTTACTTTAACAACAAGTTTGTTCAAGTGACCACTCTATTCGAGTAGCACGACGATGGAATGATTGCTTGGGTAATCCCTCTTCGTCAAGCATTAATTTTTTTAATCCGGAGACGTAGATGGGATCGCCATGCACAAGCGACCGAGTTGAAGTGGGAAGCGAAGCTTCGTCCCTTCAGGCCCTGTGGAGTAAGCCACCATTTCTTTTATCTGTAAATATTCTTCTTCCTCGAGGTCTAGTTCCTCAATAGTTGTAGTTGTGTTCACTGTAGGTAACGTATGAATTGTAGTCAAATTTTTGTAAATCATGACTACATTACCTTCTATTCGTACCCCTCCCTGCATTTCCCTGATGAAATTTGCACCAATAATCATTTGGATGTTATCCCCTAGTATCATGGGGAAGCTGTAAGTATATGGGATACGAAAAACATTGCCTTCGATTAACATCCTTCTCGGCCTTAGCTTCTTCTTGGCCGTTTGTTGCGAGTTTATCCCGCTGAATTGGACCACATGGGTGATTTCTTCCAAGGCCGCTGGTGGTACTGATCTTAAGTCGACACAGTAGGTGGTTGCACCTGTGTCTAGGATGGCCTTGAGTGCAAACTTGGGAATGCCTTGGATCTCTATTTCTACATTGAGGTTGAAAAGCATGCTCTTTACTAACCTAGGTTCTTTCTGTGCTTCTTGTGCTGCAACGATGTTATTCTCCCCAATCAGTACATTGGTCATTTTCGCTTTCTCCCCGAGCTTTAGTTGCTAGAAGTCATGAGTCAATTCCTTCTCCATGAGGAGTTCTTCATATTGTCTCTTGTAGAACTCTACTTCTTTCTTGAGTCTTTCAATCTCACCGGAGCACCAGGAGATGTAGTAGTTCTGTTGTTCGATTAGATCATTTGGGAAGAACTGTGCCGGAATGGGTGGTGTGATCAGGGCCTGCTTATTGTAGTAGTATGGGCAACACAAATTGAAGGAGGTGGTGAGACACTCTGAGCAATGAATCCTTGCCCTCTGGAGGGTTGGCCTCTTGCAGCAGGTGCACATGCTGGACTGTGGTGGCAATATAACTTCATTACTTTTCCAGGTGTGGTTGCAGTTTAGTTGTTCCTCGGTCACCTTTACTCGGGGTCTGTATCCCCCATCAGTCTTCCCAAGAATGCATAAAAATTCGTCATTAATTTGAAAAGTTTGGATGGACCTACGGAGTTATTCATCATCTTCCCCTTCGGATATGCTGAAGATGGCATCACTTTGGTCCTCCCCCTCCTGGACTGAGAGGATGTCACAATCCTCTGGCATCTCCAGCTGTTCGAATAACGCAACTCTCCTGATATTCCGTCGCTCATTAGAGCACTCTCTTTCAAAATGTCCTTCTTCATTGCAGAGGTAGCATCTGCATTTTTTGTTTCGGATCAAGTGCTTCCTCTTTTCAATGCGGGCGTGAGAGTCATGGGGCTTGCCTTTGTAAGTTTTGGACCGCCGAATGCCAAGGCGCTTCTTTTCCTAATAGTATCCTGGTATAGGGATTTTGCTACAGAAGAATAGGTTCTTGAGGGATCTCAGGAAAACAACATCCTTGCATTCCTGCTCCAGGTATTTGTAAGAGAATAGTATTCGTGGGAAATCTCTCACTGTGAGGCCCACGTATTTTTCATCAAATGCGGCCTTGATTATGTTGCCTAGCTCTCCAGGCATTTTTAGCCAAAATTTCTTTGATAACTCTGGCCCAGTGTATAGCCTTCCAGTTTTGGTGGCCAAACGCATGTAATCATTCATGTATTTCACCAAATCCTTGACATTTTCACAGGACAACCTCTCTAGGTCTTTGTAGGCTGCATCTTGTATAACAGTGGATCCTTGTAATGGATCCTTGGAAGAGAATACCCTTCTCATTTGGGAAAGTATGTTTTGGGTTTCTTCTCTGCCTTTCGCAGTGCTCAGTAATGCATCATACTCGACAGGGTAGCTCATCAGCCATTGGATCCATGCCAACTTCTCAATCTCTCCTAGCAGATTCTCAATGTATTCAACCTTGTCCCGCACATCAGTGAAACCTTGTGTTGAGACATGGTTCTTGGTGATGGATTCTCATCATGAGAAAACATCATTAAAGAGGTCTAGTTGCGTTGGGATAACGAACAATGCTCCTCCCTTTTGTTGAGCTGAGGGTAGGGTCTAGAGTTCATTGCTTTTATCCCTCCTGAATCTAGTATTTGTGAATGGCCTTTGGGGTGGCCTGGCTAGTGCTTGCCCTTGTTCTTCCCTTGTCGACGGATAGCCAGGAAGACCCATGGTAGCCTCATGAGCTGGGGGGTTGTATGATGATGCTACTGTGCTAGAGGAGTAGACCCTCTGCCCTTCCTGTTGTGCTTCCATGAGGCAACTCAGGGCTAGGTATTCCATATTCGCCTCGATTCCTATTGCCAGTATCTCTTGTTCTTGCTCCGCAAAGAGGTTGCACCATTCTTCATTGTCGGGATAATTATGCCAGAATGGCTCCGTGTCTTCTGGGTTAGCTAAGGATGCTAAATACTGAATATGTCCTAGGTAGTCTTCTTCCGACTCTGGGTCATGCAGGGGGTGACTCATGGACCAGAGTACAGTGGCCCCTAGGCTTGTAGCTCCTGCATGGTCACCTTCTTGATGCTCCGGAGGGGAGGATGACTCTGTTGTTTCCAAGAGGGCATGGATAGCTAAGTTTCTATTCATTAGGTTTTGCAGAGTAGTGTATTCTTGCCTTTGTAGTTGGGCCGCAACTCCTTCCTGCCTTTTCTCCTTTGGTAGCAGTTGGGAAAATATTGCTGGCACTGAGGACTTCTGCTCCCCCTGTTCTTCATACTCTGTGTCACTTTCTCCATACTCAACATCATCATCGCACATCGAGCATCCTTCGCATATGGGGTTATGATTTTCTGCGGTCACTTCTTCAGGCGGTGATCCCGCATTTTCTAGTATGTAGATCATGCAGTGGTTATAGATGTAATGCGTAACCATCTGAGCGATGATCTGGCCCTGATACACATTAATAGGGGAGTTTGTTAAGTTAAATACAGTGATCTTTACCTCTCCCGAGTAGTGGCTATCAATGGTACTAGCCTCTATGCTTAATTGGTTGTCCCTGTATGAAAGGGATCTTGCCGTTATCTGCCCATAGATTCCATGTGGGAATTCAAAACTTATGCCCGTGGAGATTTGTCTTCTCCTTTGCGAGGGAATTTCATAGCTTTCATCTGCCACTATTTCATAGCCTACTGACCCACTTACATATTGTTTGGGCATCCGAGCAGTTGGGGATAGCAGTCTGACCAGTACGCCTGGGTCGCTAGGGTCCTCCTCATCCTTCTCCTTCTATTAGAATGGCCAGGGAATGTACCCTGAGTTCTTCGTCGCTAGGGTCCTCCTCATCCTTGGCATTGTAGCATGGTCTTCCAGATACCGATGGCATCGTGTATTTATCAAATGTTACGGATATCCTTCTGTTTATCAAGTTTCTTCTTGTGATCTCCCTTGGTTGGAGTGTGATGTCGACTTGCATTAGTGGAATTACCCAACTTAGTCCTCGGAGTGTTGCGGTCGAATATCTTCGCCCTTGGAGTGCCCTTACTCCGTGGCTCACCAGGTAGTCTACCACTCCTTGGACTTCGTATGAGAAGGCCACATTTGGCATATTAGAGAGTCTGCCTATAAGGCCCCTTGTGATTAGCAAGTTTGCCTCTCCATTTCGCCATTGTTCATAGCTCCTATAAGTATCGAGACCAGGATGTTCCTATAAAAATCCCCTATTGTTAGCATTAGGTTAGGGATTACATAAACCATTTGGGATCCGTGTGAGAGATCCACTTCCATTACTGCGATTATAGCCCTGTCTCCTTGCCATCTGTTGTCTCGAAATAGGACGAGGGCAATCGTTACTTCCTCCTATCTGTATAGTGTCTGGATTCTGTCTTGAAGGACTCCCAGATGTATGAAGCGCATACGGCTTCGCTGCAGTTGGTTGAAGCTGCTTTCTTGGATAAAACTCCTATCTTACTACTGGTCATCTATGCATAGTATGACTTCTTCCAATCTATGCATGTAGACTCGGTGATGGGCATCATCCCTCCTGGAGTGGTATAGTACTTCTGTTGGTATGATGGAGGCTCTTTCCTGCATGGACAACTGTAGCTGTACCTGGGGGTCCAACTGTTGCTCTAGTGTTTGCTGGGTGCTTCTTCCCATAATTCGTCGGCCTATCCTTCAGACGACTTGCTGAGCATTGTACATATGCCTTTGATGCCTTCGATACTCGTTGATTTGGTCCTTGAAAAGAGGAGGGGACTGCTGCTTATGTGTTATGGTTCGGGTTGCCATTTCTATTTGAGCTTAGCTTGCTCTTCCTTTAATATGTTGTAGAGGTCCTTGAAGACTCGAAGCTTACCTCTTGCCTCTTTTGGCCACTCTGTAGGGCCTAGGCTTAGGTTTTGAAGCTTTGCTATCAGGGCCTTGGGCAGTGGTGTAGTATCGCTACTGCTGGTGGCCTTCGTCTACTGAGAAATTGCCTTCAACTCCTCCTTGATACTTTTAAATGTCTCTTCAATTTGTACTAGTAGTTGAAGTTGTGTATTGTTCTGCTTGATGATGGTTATGGTTCCGAAGAGCACTCCTTGGTTTTCGTTTGGCTTCGCAAAGCCTACTGTTGGAGTGTCGATCCCTTCTGTGGCTTGTAAGGCTTCCTGGTATGATTTCGTACCTTTAGTGTGGATGAAGTTGCTGCTACTCATGCGGAGGTCCACTATTGTATGCATTGGAGGAGTTCCTCGACTTGGTTGAGTTTCTCCATTAGTTCATCCATCAGCTTGCGTACTGCTTCTTCTGCAAGCTTAGGTTGCTTGGAAACCTCTGTTGTCAGGTCTTTGATGTCCTGCTTGGAGAGAGGTCTGCTCTCAAGAAGTAGAGTAGTGAGAGAAGTAGTTGTTTCTTCTAGGGTCTGGATTCGCCCTTCAAGTTTCTGAATGGCTTCTAGAATTAACTTGAAGTGCTTGAGGTGAACTCGTGCGGATAGACAAGTTCGATCATAAATTACAGAGATGTTTTGGGCAAGGTGAGAATTTGAGATTCTTGGTTTTGAGGTTAGGCCAAGGTAATCTAGATTCGCAGTTCAGGATGTTCTATACCATTCCTGGATGGCTTCTTCCCATTTATCAGACATTCGCCAGACTATTTGTTTTCGGCTAGCTCGTGCAGGCGTGCCCTTGGTTCTATAGAGTCCCTGACTCTTATCCAAGTTAGGACCTACCCTTTTGCTTGCCTTCGACAAAGAGTATGGTTTCAATCTATGGGAAGTCTTGGAAGTTCGGTGCCCGGATAACTGGAATAGAGTATACCTTGACCCAGTAATGGCTTAAGCTAGCATCATTTTTGCTAGCTTTGATACCAAGATTTTAGGATCGTCTTCTCAGTTCGAGGACAGGATATAAGCTGTAGAAGGCTGTAGAGCTACTGTCAGAGGAATAGAGAAGCTGCCAAAATTGAAATAGAAGCTGGTCGGAGCTGTGGAAGTGTTGACCGGAGCTGTGAAGATTCTTCCAGAAGAAGAAATGCTGTGAAAGAAGGTGGCTATCGACGGTTGAAAAGAGGCGGAGGAAAGGGCTATGAAGGAGAAACTGAAGAGAAGGGGAATCATCTTCAGCTGACGATGAATGAAGGAGGGTGAGAGGCAACGGAGATGGAGGAAGAATTGATCACCACCGGCCTTGGCGGAGAAGAATGATGGTCGGTGGTGCTTGGAGGTGAAACCATAGTGAAGCAGCTCGGCAACGCGCGATGAAGAACGCGATCTCTGGAGAAGAAATCTCAAAAAATCTCCTCAAGCTTAATTAACAAACCAAATCTAGATCTCATCCAATGGCCGATATTTCTCTGATTTAGAATGAATGGATCTGATCAATCTGAATGGATGATCATCTTGATCTGGATGGAAGGTTGAGATGTATAGATTTGAGTGTATGAACTAGATCTCTCTAGATCTAAATGGATGTCTCAGAATCGATCAGATCTCATCGAACGATCAGGATTGAGCAGATATGAATCCTTGCTTAAATTGCTTTAGATCTCGATGAAGGGTCCAGATTGATCCAGCTTGAAACACCTCTTGTAACCCTAGATTAAGCCATATTTGATCTAACTCGAGTTTAGTCCATTGGCTCATCTCGATATCCTACAAATAAGGTATAAAATTTGCATATAAGTCCACAAATTTAGGAGAATTTACAATAAGGTCCAAAATAAATCCAAACTCGTAAACCATGCTAAGAATCGACAATTAACCACATGAGAGGATTAAAAACATCGAAATTAAGGACTAAAATAATATACTAAAATGTTGTTATCAAATTCCCCCAACTTATTCTTGCACATCCCGAGCAAGCAAAGAAAACTAAAAGTAAGATGAAGATATATTTCTCTAACAATTACCAATCATACATAGAAAATTGTGAAAGAAAGTTACCTTGGATTGCCAATTCTCAAAGACTCTGTTGGGATGTATACTGAAAAGTCTATCTTTTGTATGAACATCTTTATTTTTGAAATAAGAATCACATGATCATTGTTTGCATATTTATGGTTATGCATATCGACTAATACATTACATTGTAGATAATATAGTGTGTAGTGTCACACGGGAGATCATGTTATCAGCTCATTATAAAGTATAAGTAAAGGCTCACAACCGAGATGGTTTTGGACAAACCATTGGTATGGTTGTAGTGTGATTTGGTATTGGTTTGTCTTGACCATAGAATTACACTAGTACACTTTGTGTGTATTGAGCATGACCGACTTAGAGGTGATTCGATTTATTACTGACTACATAATTGAATCAGACCTCAGATATTATGTTGTACATGCTCTTAATCCCGATATAATAACGGACACATATACTTAGTATTTATTTCTTTGATTTACCAATGGGCGAGATTTATAGAGTAAATCGATAGGCTCGGTAAGTTGGGAAATGATATTATTTATATGGTGTGCCGTTGATTATAGGAGGAAACCGTGTCCTATATATTAGGATGATGATGCCCCCTTGAGGAGCTCATAAGGATCATCATGTAAACCCTGCAGGTGGACTTGGTCCGACATGATGATAAGGTTGAGTGGTACTACTCATGGAGTTAGATGTTGATTAATTAATTATCAGTAAATTAATTAATTGATGGACATTCGAGATCTTAAACACGGGGAGATAAATGTACAAATAATATATAGAGTCCATATTAACTTATGGGGGTTGGTGAGGTAGATCAATGATAATCCTCTAGTGGAATGGATTATCATTAATGGATCAGACTTTATGTGGGCTTGATCCATTGGGTGGCCAAGATCCAACTCCTCCTCATGGTTCCTATCGTAGCCTATTAAAACCCTCATGAAGCCTAGATTCGATGGTGGAGGATGGAACGCTAGATCCGATGGTAGAGAATAAATCTCTAGATCCGATGGTGGAGATTAAATTACTAGATCTGACGGTGGAGATTAAATCTCTAAGTCTGACTATTGAGATTAAATCTCTAGATCTGATGATTGAGATTAAATCCCTAGAACCGATGGTGGAGATTAAAAGAAGGCTTAAGCCTAGCTCTATAAAAGGAGGCATAAGGGTGGGCGGCAAGGAAAATTGGAGGGAGATTAGGGTTTTGGGCGGCTAGGGCTTGGAGAGGCATTAGGCGGCTAGGGTTTCCTCTCCTCCTTGGGCGGCAAGGCTTGCACTCCTTCTTAGGGTTTTGGCCGGTGCCTCCCTTCTTCCTCTCATCCTTGGCCGGCGTCTCAACTCTCTTTCTCTTTTCCTTGGCCAGTGGAAACAAGGGTTAGGGTTGTTCCTTGGAGCTCTTGGCCGGCGCCCACTCCTTACACCTCCCTTTGGGCCGACGGCAAGCATCAAGCTTGGAGCTTGATGGTCGGTCCTAGATAGGAGGAGAGTTTCGTTTCTATACTTCCTCTTGTTTGGAGTGAGCAAGGAAAGGAAGATCGTGATCTAGGAGGCTTCATCTCTTGGAGGATCGTTGCCCACACAACATCCAAGAGGAGGATAGGACATACGATAGAAGACCTTGAGGTAAACAAGAGGTATAAATCTTGTTTTGCTTTCCTTTTGTTTCTTTGTATGTTGTATGTTTTTATTATGTGGCTAATTTACTTGGACCCCGAATACAAACACAAAAACCGGCGATCCGTACATCGTCTATTCTGGGGCTATTCGAAGAATAGAGGTAGGTTGCTTGAACAACAAGTTTGTTCAAGTGACCACTCTAATCGGATAGTACGACGATGGAACGGTAGCTTGGGTAATCCCTAATTGTCATGGATTAATTTTTTAATCCGGGGACGAAGACGGGATCGCCATGAACAAGCAACCGAGTTGAAGTGGGAAGCGAAGTTTCCTACCTTCAGACTCAAGCAATCATTGTCTCAAATCTTACACAGGTTAACAAACATGGTGACTTCAAACTATCCTAAATAGACTAAGAATGATTAAGCCTCACAAGGTAGGTGATAGTTTCTCTCGCTCTCGTAAACATGTAATAGTGGAGTTAACTCAAGCTACTCATGGTTTATGCACTACCATATGCTTGCTTTTCTTCTACCTTCACCACATATACACATAAGAATGCACAATTATTGAAGGCTTATTAGGAATGTAAGGGAAATATAAATACGGGAAAAATAATAGTATGCGTGGAAGGAAAGAAAGGTAAGAAATGAAATAGCTAAAGAAATGCAAGAAGACATGGAAATACTGGAATGCTACATAGATGAGTACATGAAAGTATTGCCCCAAAAGTTCTATCAAAGCTAGCTTTTCACAATTCACTAAATATGTAAACAACCCCTATCACTTTCACAATCTAAATCCACACATGATATATAATAAATCTCTTAATGGTTGCAACGAGGGATGTCTATCACAAAAATACTATTACACAAATAAAAAAATGCACATGTCAAAGAATTTTTTTATTGCGTTTATTTCTTTGGCCAAATGTTTTTTTTTTCAACTTTTTTTTTCTCTTTTTTTTTTCAGCCATTTTGTTTGACATGCAGTACACTTCCCTATGCTCTAGAAAAAATTACATCACTCTCAGCTATAAAAATAAAAACATAGCTTGTCTGTGTTGATCAAGCATGACTTGTCTATGCTTAAATTGAATTCTCCTGAGCTACTCTCTCCCCCACACTTAAACTTTTTTCCGTCCCGAGAAAAATACTCATCATGGAACATCCAATATTCCACATCAAAAAATAGAAATGGAGAAGAAATGGCATGATGAAAATGTAGGAAAGACAATGGAATAGAAATGACATGACGTATGATAAGAAAATTATTCGACTAGCATGTGGCGACAAAGGAAGCGATAGAAATAAGTGAAGTGACCTTCATAATAATCATGCAAACCTATGATTGTGTGGTCTTGAAAGAATCAAAGCAAGTTCTAGAGTTACAATAACCACAAGTGCACCACACATAAGCAATAAAAATAGGCACAATCCTCACTAAGAATAAAAAAAATCATCTTAATCTATCAATACAGAATCCATCACCAAGTAGCAACCATATGCAATCAACTAATTCATTCATGATAATTGTTAGGACCTGTGCACCCGCTAGAGGGGGGGGTGAATAGCATCGTGCTATACGTCGATGGAAATCATTCGCGTTGCTTGTCTACAATCTTGTTAGTACGCAGCGGAATAAACAATTACAATTACAAAACAAGATACAATCACAACACGCACGATATAACGTGGTTCGGAACCGAATGGTTCATACTCCACGGATTGGGTTCGTACGAACCCTAGCGATGCCACAAAAACCACTAAGCAATAAACTCCTTCTCGACAACACGTCGGAGGTGGAGAAACCTCTTACAAGTGATTACAATAAGTAATGCAAAGTAAACAAGCAAATACAAGTGAAAATGTAAAGAACACTTTACAAACTAGGGTTTTGAGCGCTTACTTTTCGGTTGCTTGGATGAGCTTGAAGGACCCTAAAATGCACCTGCAAATCGCCTTCAAATCGCCTCACCAAAGATCCCAAAGAACCAATATCAAAATCCTCCATGAGCTCCTCTTTTAACTCAGACGGGCCGATTTTCGCCGATCTCGACCGCCATAAGTCAATGATCGATGCCACTGTTGTCGTGAGACAACGGGTCGATCCACGCTGGAAAAACTCCAATGAATCTCTTGGAAGTCGACTGCCAACCGCATAGTCGACTGCCCAGTCAGCTACGGAGCATTTTGTGCTCGCGACTAACCTAGCTGATCGCGCCCTTGGCGCGCCCATCATTGCCGACATCACGACTCCTCCACGAGCAATGATCATTGCGAGCCATTTTTGCTCTAAACCGGCAGTCGAACTCTAGTCTACTCACAGCAGTCGAACCGGCCATAATGTCAGTCGACTGCCAACCTAAAAAATGAGGTTTTAACCCAAGTATGGTTCCCCCATACTTGCTAGACCACCCTTAGCCTAGACCTAAGCCTTCTAGCCACCTCCATCAGCCTCACGCCTCTCGGATCCCTCCAAGTCATCCATGACTTGTTCATCCATCGCGTTAGCCTTCAGGTGCTTCCATCGGCTATGTCATGCTAACGGTGTCTACACCGCCAAGGCACATTGGACTTACGGCGCCAAGACTCCGCTTGGACTTTACACCGCCAACAATTGGACTTATGCTGCCAAGACTCCACCCTTGGACTTTACGCCACCAATATCAAACCCCTTGGACTTCTCAAATGCCAAGACTCAAGCTTGGACTTTCCCTTGCCAACCCATGTTGGACTTTCCATGCCAAGACCCATGCTTGGACTTCCCTTGTGACAAGCACTCAAGACTTGGACTTTCCCAAATGCCAAGTGTCCCACTTGGACTTTCCATGCCAAGTACCCATGACTTGGACTTTACCTTGCCAAGACCCATGCTTGGACTTTCCCATAATCACATGGGCAACCCTAGTTAACCATCAAAGTCTCCCTCGAGTCAAACTCGAGTCTGGTCAATTATAACCTGGGTCGATTGTATAAACAATCTCCCCAAAACATTAACCGACATCAATGTCAAACATACTATGTCAAACATCAAAACATCACTCGAGTCAAACTCGAGTCTGTTCAATCGTGACCTGGGCCAATTGCACTAACAATCTCACCCTTTTTGATGTTTGACAAAACAAACCTTGAGTTAGGCCCCTAACTCAAATTCCCTTACCAATTTTCCAAATTGATAATTTAACCTTCTCCCCCTTTTTGACATACATCAAAAAGGTTATCTCTCCAAGGAGGTCAATGTCTCATGTCCCAATGAGATCTTACAATCTCCCCCTTGATCCAAAAATACCTAGGATGCCTATCATCTTCCTAGTAATAAATCCCATATCACTCAAGAGAGACAATCCTATACTCTCTCCCAATTTCCAAATTGGGTTTCTCAAAATCCCATCAATTTTCCCAATTGATAACATTCTTCCCATAACTTCTCCCCTTCAAGAAGAAAAACACATCCATCATCCCAAGATGGATAACTCCCCCTAAAGGCTTGCTCCCCCTTGACCATTGCACCAACAATGTCCTTGGGAAGTCCCTAAGCCAATAGGAACTCTAAACCATCAAAATTAAGGCTCAAAGTTCAAACATGAACTCTTCCACCCTTAAATTTGATACTTTGACCTAACACCTCTCCAAATCCATATCCAATGGATTTTTACCCTTTATAATGCTTTCCAAAGCATATCCTAGGGTTAGAAGTAGTTAGGAAACTTTGCTATGGCTGAAAATGGGCTAAACAACCTTGTTTTTCCCGAAATCAGCTTGGCAGTCGACTACTTACAGTAATCAGTCGACTGCCACCCTTATCAGTCGACTGCCACTAAGAGCAGTCGACTGATAACTGAAAATCTCGATTTTCAGTTATCAGAAATGAGATTTAGAAAAGCATAAATAATTATACGTAATTCAAAAAATCATGAAATTTGATACGTATAATACCTATGACCAATACAATGGGTGAAAAATGATAGGAAAATATTTTACTCATAAAATATCGAAATTGACACAAAATCCAAAAGTGAATAAAAACTTCAAAGTTTTAGCTCACTTTATATCAATCTCATCAATGGTTATTACTATCAAAAGATAGACTTCACCAAGGTTTTCTAAAATGATTTTAAAATATTTTCAAAACCTTATTTTGGATCATATTCCTTGGGCTCTATGTACATGACTTGTACACAAGCTTTCCCAATGATCCACCTATGATTTTAGATGAGTTTAGTTCATCTAGATGCCAAAATGATGCACCTTGAACTCAACTCATATCCTAGCATCTCACATGTATCTAGGGTGTATAAATAGACATACATGTCAGTTTAATGTGAGATGTGGGTTTTGTTCTCCCTAATCTAGGGTTTTATGCATTTTTCTAAGGCAACCCTACTTGATTCCCTTATAAATGGGACTTCAAGTCATGCCAAAGTCCTTAACTCAATTTTAATCAATTTAGATGCATGAATGATTATGGCATTAAAGATGGTATAAATAAACACATGCTCATAATCATGATGTCATGGCATAAGATGGAATCTAAAAACACATGACATTAAACCTAATCCTAAAAGCATGATCATGACATATAAATGATAAAAATAAATATGATGTCATGACATGTTATATGACAATCAAGGTATGACAAATAAAAGGTATAGGTATACGAATACCTAAATTTTAAAATTAGTTTCCATTTGTTATAATTAAGTATATTTTGCCATAATGCTACTAATCTCCCATGTGTGCCAAAACCCAAAATGGCACACTAAGACCTTTAAACCTAAATTGTGCCAATTTAACTTATTTTTCACGATCCCAAAAATATATTGGCACATCCTAAAAACCTTTAGGATTCAAATCAAACCACATTCCCAAGGTAACCATAAGCTTGAAAATGACCTAAAGTGCCACCTTTACCATGGTTGGGTTAACTACCCTTCCATTTAAAGGTGGCACACCCTAACCCATTTAGCGTGAATCTATCACGCTCTTAGGAACCCAAAACCTATTTGAGCTCCTAGGGTTAATTAGGTATTCCTTAGGGATAACCTCCCTAGATACCTTCCTAATGACCCTCCTAGGCTTGGTAGCCTTGGTCATTTGGATCTTACCTAGGTTGACTCTAGGGCTAACTCCCCTTGCAACCTTCTTAGTGGCCATCCTAGGTTTCGTTGAAACCCTAGCCACTAGGCACACACCTTGGTCAACCTTAGGGATGACTTCCCTATTGACCTTGGTCTTCCTAAACCTAGATTTAGTTCCATAGTCAAATGGAACACTATGGTAGGTCTTTTTGGGCTTAGGCTTACCCTTGAATGGTTCTTGATTTCTAGGTCTTTGACTTTCATTCCTAGACCTAGATTTTTGATCACTTGACCCTTGAAATTGATTTTGCATAATCCTAAGGGCCTTCTATAATTTTTCAAGTCTTGATCTCAAGACTTGATTTTCCAACTCTAATTGCCCAATTGATTTTTGATTAAGTTTTTGGGCATTACCATTTTCTTTAGGCATATACCTACCCTTCTTAGAGTTAATGCCTAAGTGGTTTTCCATTTTTCTAATGCTTTCCTTAGGAAGAGTTTTTCTAGGGACATTAGTCCCAAATTTCTTCTTTCTTAAAAAATTGACCCTCTTGGCTCCTAAGCAAAATTCCTTACTTCTAGCATGCTCTTTATGATAAATAGCAAGACTATTAAAATTATTCCTAGCATGCTTTTGACTATAAGAATTAGAAAGAGCATTACTAAAATATACCTTAGGGTTAGCCTTAGCTCCCCCTACATGTGATGCTCCATTTTGAGCCTTTTTCTCCCCCTTCTTGCATTGACTCCGGTAATGCCCCCTTGAGTTGCACTTGAAGCATATGACCTGCTCCTTGCTCTTTTGACTTGGGGCACCGACATCCTTGACTTTTGGAGTCGGTTGAGCTTTCTTTACCCTTTTTGGACACTTACTCTTGTAGTGTCCGGATTCCCTACACTCAAAGCAAATTATATGTTTTTTATTTAAAACCATATTGCTTGAGTTACCTAGGATGGTTGTAGGTGCCAGAATCGGATTTTGAGCTTCTTCATCTTGACCGGATGTCGAAGCTTCTTCTTGATGTTCCGGTGTGGAAGTTCTCTCCTCCCCCTCAATCCTAGAGATGGATGCTTCTTCCACTTCTTCCACCTCTTCCGATCCGGATGTTGATTCCCTATCAACCTCCGAATCCTCAAGATCTTTGGATGACGATGTACTTTCTTCTTTTTGAGCTTGAGAGGGTGAGCACTCTTCTTCTTCTTCTTCTTCTTCTTGAATTGAGTGAAGCTCTTCATGGAATTTTGCCAATTTTTTACATAGCTCCTTGGCGTTTAGATATTCACCTAGCCTAGACAAAACATCATTAGGTATCAAATCTTCTAAAAGTTTTGTTACCTTGGCTTTGGTCTTGAATTTTAGCCTTTGCTCTTGGGTCAATTTCTTTAACTTGAGGACTTCTCCTTTCTTGTCCCTACGAGGCTCAAAGCCTTCTACGAGGATGAACCAATCCTCTATGTCCATTATCAAGAATGTTTCCATTCTTGCTCTCCACGCCGAAAAATCTTCTCGGTCGTATGGCGGTGGAGTGTTGATATCCCATCCAAGCTTGTATTGGAATTCCATCTTCCCTCTAGCTTCTTTAGCTCTCGGCGGTTAGTCCGTAGAAGAGCCCCAAGCCCTGATACCACTTGTTAGGACCTGTGCACCAGCTAGAGGGGGGGTGAATAGCGTCGTGCTATACGTCGATGGAAATCGTTCACGTTGCTTGTCTACAATCTTGTTAGTATGCAGTGGAATAAACAATTACAATTACAAATACAAAATACAATCACAACACGCATGATATAACGTCGTTCAGAACCGAATGGTTCCTACTCCAAGGATTGGGTTCGTACGAACCCTAGCGATGCCACAAACACCACTAAGCAATAAACTCCTTCTCGACAATACGTCGGAGGTGGAGAAACCTCTTACAAGTGATTACAATAAGTAATACAAAGTAAACAAGCAAATACAAGTGAAAATGTAAAGAACACTTTACAAACTAGGGTGTTGAGTGCTTGCTTGTCGGTTTACTTGGATGAGCTTGAAGGACCCTGAAATGCACATGCAAATCGCCTTCAAATTGCCTCACCAAAGCTCCCAAAGAACCAATATCGAAATCCTCCACAAGCTCCTCTTTTTAACCTGCATCGGGATGGATTTCCGCCGATCAGTCGACTGCCATAAGTCACCAGTCGACTGATGCCACTATTGTCGTGAGACAATGGGTCGATCCACACTGGAAAAACTCCAAGAGTCGATCGCAAATGATCACGACATTCTCGCAGGCTCGCGACTAACCTAGCAATGATGGATGTCCTCGCTGCCTTTGAGAGACTTTGCTTCTTCTCTTGATCTCTTCTTTCTAGTGAGCCTCACATGGTGCCATATCACCGTGCCCCGACTTTTAGAGGTTTTATCCATTACCTCTGTCTACACAGGTCTTACCAGGCTTATGGCAATAGTTACCTTACCAGGGGAAGGAAAAGGACTGAAGGATCCAAGAAAATCAAGTGAAGAGGTGCATAATTTCACTCAATAAGTTCTCAGAAACACAGAGAATATTTAGCAATTCATGGAGATGATATTAAACGATGATATAATGTACAAAGGACTTGCACAATAAGACTCTCTTTTTTTTAAGAAAATAAGAAACTTACAGAAAATAAGAACTTACAGAGGGACTTAGACTGGACTCTTGACTCCGAACAGAAAAACACTCAAGCTCTCAAACTAGGAAAAGAAACTTCTTAAAGGATGGATGGATTGGCGGAGAGACAGGGGGTCTCTTTAGAGCAGGGAATGAAGCTGGTATCCCGCGGGTGCTAGGACACATTAAGTGTGAGTGGATATATCACGGGTGTAAAGTGGTGTCATGGGTTGGAGCTGTAGATGTCCTTCCTATCTTTATGGTGGACTTTGTGTCACGGGTTGGTGCTGTGGATGTCCTTTTTGTCTGGTGTGGGTACTGTTAGATTTCCATCATATTATTGAGGTTGGCTTTTTCTACTGGACCTTTGATAGAGCTCATGGATGCAACTCTAGATGGACCTTCTGGTGGGCTATTTTGATGGGTTGTTGCAATCTCGGCCTGTCTTAATTCCATCCTGTACTGTCGCATCATTTGGCGTGTTTTCTGTTGGATCCATTTTTTGTTTATTTTTTGGTAATGACTTAGTAAGGTTGTGTGTTGGGTAGTAGTTTTGAAATGGAAGAAAGCAGTACCATAGCTTGTCGGCAGTAAATTTTTTCTGTAAATTTTCTTGCTGCCAGTATGTAATGGTGAGAGTCTACAGAGTCATCCCAAAGCCAGTCCAAGCCTTGAATAGAGGCTCTCCAGTGTTTTACTTGCTGTTCTAGACTAGAAGAGCCCTCCCAGTCTAGTTCTTCGTCTGAGGGGACAAAATCTTCAATCTTATCCCCTTCTGGATTGACTGTTTTGTGGATGTCCAGCTTGATCAAGTGTCTTGCTGGTTCAACTTTTAGGTTTATCCATTCGGGGGGAGAACTTTCAAAAGTGCATACTATTATGTTTCTTAAATGTTCTTCTACTAACAGGTGTCTTATGCACTGTCCGAGTTTCCATGGGAACTCCTATGTTAGCTCAATGTCTCTTATTCATAGCTTATATAACAACCCATAATCCATCAAGAGAAAAGGGGTTATTAGCTTGCCTCTATATCTTTGTGACACGAATGTTTTTATGTCAATACTTGCTTTTCTGAAACTATATATTACTTGACATTTACATCCACATTTTGCTTCACCGTCTCTACATGTTGTTGGGTTTCCGGCACCGCGGCGTGTGTGTGTTCGATCATGTTTCGTAAACATGAGCACAACGGAAGCAATAAAATTAATAAATCTACATTTATTACAACACACACAACACACGCATGCATAGTACAACAAGTGTAGACATAACCGTAAATTTAAATTTGCAATAAAAGGAAATTTAACTACGTTATACCTTTTGTATGACGTGTAGCGGGAACGACATCAACCGGAACGATCCTCGCTAGAATCGTCTCTATCCGTATCCACGCCGAGTATCCTCTGGATGACTTCGCTAAGCCATGAGCTTAGTCTTCTTACGGGTTACTAGCCTCGTGTTGAAGACGACGTGATCGAGAGATGATCACGATCCGAATCCAAATTCGGATCCAAAAATGAGTCCTCAAAACTCGCTTCTCCAGAGAGGTATTCGTCAACCGATTGACGAATCCTTCGTCCTCCACCTCAGAGGATTACCGGAGATCGAATCCCCGGTAAGTTAGCCACTGTCGGAGCTCTAAACGTCGTCCAAACGACGCTCCGACGAGAGGAGAACAAGCTGTCCAGAAAACTGGACAGCTTTGGTGGAGGAGATAGGCGCCGGCCAACCAAAGGAAGATAAAGCTCACCTTGATACCAAACCTAAAGGAGATCACCGGAGGGTCGCCGGAGGATCACCGGCCGAAGCTTGGACGCCGGCAACAACTTGGACGGCGACACAAGAGGTTGGGCGGCAATGGAGGTTGGCGCCAACTCTTAGAGGGGATGAGGTGGGCGGCAACTTGAGCTAGGGTTTTTGGATTAGGGCTTAACAATCCCTTAAGCCCTCTTTTATAGAGAACTAATTCTCTTAATGGTTAATGGATCATATCCATAAAGCCCGTTAACCCGCTCCATTAGTATAAGTTAAAATAAACCAAACCATGATGGTTTATTTTAAGTTAAAACGAACCGAACCAACTTTTGGTTCATTCGTTTAAAATAAACCAAACCCTTTGGTTTATTCTCCTCCATTGGATTAGAACCAAACCATTTTGGTTCATCCATTATGTCTTCATAAGACACGGCCCATCCATGCTTCCATTGCGACTGAAACGATTTCATGCTCGCTTCTTGTTTGGTCCAACCAAACCTAGTTTCTCTCGGTCTGAGAATCCCATTCTCAAGCTCGTTTTAAATCCTTCGGATTACGCTCGTTGTGCGTGTGACCAAATAGGTTCTCGGTTTATGTTGGCCATCTATAATTAACCATTAATTATAGAACGATCATGAGTGGCACCTAGTAGTACATCATGATCCCCAATTAACCGAAAAGATCAACGGTTGATCCAGAACTATTTCTGAAACCCTTCAGCAGCTCGAATGATTCGTGCCCCATTCCCTTCACTCATCTTATACCCACTTGGTTCAGAACATGGTCTATAGTGTCAGTCCCCACTAGGCTGACTACGTCACACCTAGCCCAAGTGTTATTTCCTCGTCCTACGGATTCTAGTTACTGCACATGTATCGAAGAGTACCTTACTCTAAACATGTAATGCTTTGGCCAAAGACTTTAGTAACAATCCGACGAGAGGCCATGGGTATACATCTCCTCGCAAGGAGTGGTGAATCCTTTATAGGCTATTCAAACACCTTCGATCACTTCGACTTATACCCAATCATCCTGGGTCCACATCTCCTTAGAGATGTTTGCTTAAGATGTCAAAACATAAGTCTCCATGATCAAGATGACTTGAATACCGCAAGTCAAAGGAACATCGCACTTAAGCTACAGCAAGAACTTCATTGACATATCTATATATGCAGAGAACTATATGAAGTCTTACGGCTGGTCACTCCAATGGACTAGTTACCATAACTAGCATCCACGATTAACTCCGGACATCACAATGTCTCTAGCCAGTGAGAATCAGCTGCTTGGATACACCAAGGAGTATACCTCGTGCTAGTCTCGACAGAATTGATGGTGTCCAAATCCATCAATTCATCGACTAGGGATAATTCCGATACATCACAATTACACATGTAGAGATACTCACTAGTTGTGATCCAATCACAAATTCTCTCATGCTGTGAATCGTATCGCGGACATTCAGTAAATGAGTTTAAGATCTAATCAAATACATGAAAACATGTACACTCAAATAGTGAATCTTCATTTATCAAATAAATGGTATGACCATAAGGCGATTGCCTTAGGACACCTCTCATATATTACTAACACATGTAGGGAACTTATCTTGACATTTGAGTTTGTAATTGAACTCATCCTTATAGCTGATTGTAATGCTTGTATAAGAGGGTGCCAAGTTATGAAGCCATTTAAGAGCTTCCTGAATCTGCTGGAAATCTATCAAGTTTGATTTATCGGGCAGGGTTCTGATGTATGTAGTTAGATCTGTTGGTAGGTTTAAACTCATTGCAATGTCATTCTTTTCTGTTTGTCTTACTGGCTCGCTGGTAATTATGTCTAAGTATGTCATATCTTTTGGGAGCCATGAAGAGTCTTGGACCATTTTTGTTACTGGTCCTTTCCCTTTTAATGAGACACTTACAAAATAATTTGGGCCCGCCATTGTTCTGACAGCTGTTAATGCTTTTCCGAGGTCATTAAATTTTCTATAAGTGACTTGGATTTCACTTTCAACAGCAGCCAGAGCTGCTTTGTGTTGGGTGGCGTAGACTCCTACTTGTGATCCTATTAGAATGGTGTAATAAATATTTTCTTAACCACCATGTTTCACTTTTGCTGTGTTTGTTGTGTGGTGGAAATGTTGTATCAGGGCTTTTATAACAACCACCTTTTGCTTGGTTGTTCCTGGTGTGCTGGGAATATGCCACAGATTGTCTATAAGATAGTTTTGTACTTGTGTCAACATGTGTCTTGTTTCAAAATGGAATTGTTCTTCAAGTTTGTTGTATTGTGGGATCTCTACTTCCCCGAAAGTCATTAATCTTCTGTTGACAACTGGTTCTGATATGTAATTTCTAAATTTATCTGTCATGTTAGCAACCTGGAAAGAGTGTCAGCTAAAGAATTATTAATTCCTTTAATATTTTCCCAGTTTATTTTTAGTCCTTTATTAATAATAGTGTCAGTAAATTATATCCATCTTCTGCTACTTAGGGATTTTCTAGTTCCCTTAGTCTGTTTGTTATATTTTATTATGGTTTCACAGTCTGTTCGTATGGTAATTTCCTTTTTGTCAGAAATAAATAGCATAAATGAGTCAAGGCAGTAAATAACAGCTAATATTTCAAAATCCAAGGAAGTCAAATGGCCTTTTTCTCTATATTGTCCTGAGGCATATCTACACAATGTCTCTGTAGATTTTATGTCATGTCATATTTTGTGGTCTTTTTATATAAAGCTCCTCCCCATCCTGTTTGACATCCGTCACTTTCTATGACTAGATAATCATTATCTAATGGTAGTGTTAGTTTGTGCAATGTTTTTACTAATTCTTTAATTTGTTTGACTACTAAAACATCTTGTTGATTAAAGTGTTTTTGTCCTTTTATTGATGTTTTATTGTATAGATTTCCACTTATTTTTCCTATATCTTTTAAATATGGTCCTGCATAGTTTAAAAGTCATAGAAAAGCTCTCAAAGATCTAGTATTTTCGATTTTGTCGGGAAATTCAAGTATCTTACTAGCAATATGTGGTTGCAAAAATTTTTTTCCTTGGCCTATTTCAGCTCCTAAATATTCAATATGCTTTTTCATAAGTTGCATCTTTTTTCTAGAAATTATTAATCCCTGCTTTTCAAATAGGTTAAAAATCATATGTAGATGAGTTGTATGTTTTGATTTGGTCATAGAGAAAACTAAGATATCGTCAATATATATACATGTAAAATTCGTTGTGTCTTTAAAAATTGTATCCATCTTTCTTTGGAATATTTGTGGTGCTGTTTTTAGGCCAAATGACATAACTAACCATTCAAAATGTCCTTCAGGGCAAGAGAATGTTGTCCAGTTTATGGATTCTGGGTGCATCTAGACTTGCTAGAAACCAGATTTAAGGTCAAATTTTGAATACCATTGTGAATCTTTTATTTTATTAATTAATTGTTCTTTGTCAGGAATCTTATAACCATCCTCATTACAATTGTCATTTAGGCGTTTATAATTAAACACCATTCTTGACTGACCACACTTTTGTTTTGATCCCTTGTTTACTATGAAAGTTGGGCTTCTATGTCTAGAAGTAGATCGTTGTATTAGTTTGTAATCTAAAAGTTGTTTAATATGCATTTTGCACTCTTGTACTTCCCAATTTGTATATTTTATGTCTTGGGCTTTAATTGTTAAATCTGAATTTATAATATCTAATTTACAATATATTTTATCCAATTCTCAGTATTTAATAGGATTATATCCTAAGATTTCCCTTTTTTCTAGTTTTGAAATTATATCTTCCAAATTCTCTTGGGTGTTAATTAAATTTAGTATACTCTGAGGGGATATAGTATCGGTAGGGAAGTCATACTCATTTCCTATGTCTATTTCGGATTCTTCTGAGTCTGTACAGGCGCAAGAACAATCTTGTGTTTGACAGGAACAAGTTTGAGGTGGGTGTGAGGAGGTACTCTTGTTAAGTTCCTCTTCCTGGTCTATGTAATCCAAATCTTGGGGCTTTAGTCAGAGAAGTTTGGGTCTATCAAAGGTACCACCACGCTCCATAGCGCAATGGGAAGGAGGATATTTAGAAAGGATAGGGGCAATAATGGGGGTAGAGAGAAAAATGGTGTAATCAAGGGTAAGAAGAAAAGCACGGTGTGGAGAGAGGAGAAAATTAAGTCGAAGGCTAAGGTACACATTAGCAATATTAAGGTTGGTAACCCATAAGTGGGTAAGAGTTAGAGGGATACTGTTGTTGCTGCAGTTGGTATAAAAAGAAATAGTACAACTTGGCAGATAAGTAGAGCAATCATTTTTGGACATTAAAATGCCAAAACTCTAATACCAATTTTACACAGCTAATTTTTGAACATACGACTTTTAGGGTTTTTTTAGCTACAGTGATCGGGTGCTACAATGTTGTGCTACAGTATTTGCTGCAGTGTTTTGCTACAGTAGTACATATTCATAAACAAGAAAAATGCATACAGAAAGCGGAGAAATTTATAAGTAAAAACTTAGTTAATAAATGTTCCTGGGAACATAGAGAGAGAGAGACTTTGCTTCTTCTCGTGATCTCTTCTTCCTAGTGAGCCTCACCTAGTGCCATATCACCATGCCCCTAAAAGTCGTATGTTCAAAAATTAGCTGTGTGGTTGTAGTATAGTGGTGAGTATTCCCGCCTGTGTAATCATTGTATGCACCGTATAACAAAAATTGTGTATATTGTTTCCTTGGCCGGCTATCATGGCTACTTCTTCAGGGAAGTTTTGTTTGAAGGATTTCCAAGAGGCTCGTGCCATGTCTCCTAAATAGTTTTCTACCACTCTAAGCATAGCCGCTCCAGTTTCTATATCCATTTCATGTTTAGTAATACGACATCTTTTCCAAAGAATGTTAGTTCTGGGGGTCCTCTACGGCCAATGGTTTTTAGTAGTGGGTTATTGTTAGTATACGGGTGGACTGTAGTTCTAGGGGGATGTCCTTGACTAGAGTCTAACGTTCTCATAGTACTTTCTGAGTATGTGATCTGAAATGGTCTTGAAGCAGAGGATTCTAGTGTATTCATTAAATTTACCTCTTTTTTTATGTTATTTAAGTTATTTGTCTTAGTATCCATAGGCGTGTAGCCGATGGAGTATTCTTTTGCTATAATATTGTTTTCTTCGTCTTTGTATAATTTTACATTTTCCGGGAGGCCTTTGTGTATTTTATCAAACCTTTCTAGTTCTTGTATTTCTGTTTCGTTTAGGTGAGAGGCCATTTCTGCTGGCAAATAGACATATTCATTTAAGTCATCAAATGCTTCTCTTATATTTACCAAGTTGATATTATGTCTTCTATTATGTGTTTCTAGCAGGGAAAGAAGCTGGTATCCCACGGGTGCTAGGACACATTAAGTGTGAATGGAGATATCACGGGTGTAAAGTGGACGGGTTGGTGCTGTAGATGTCCTTCCTGTCTTTATGGTGGACTTTGTGTCACGGGTTGGTGCTGTTGATGTCCTTCTTGTCTGGTGTGGGTACTATTAGATTTCCATTATATTATTGAGGTTGACTTCTTCTGCTGAACCTTCGATAGAGCCCATAGATGCAACTCTTGATGGGCCTTCTAGTGGGCTATTTTGACGGGCTACTGCTGTAAAATTTCGGGAAAAAAATAATAATAATAGAAAACACCCTTGTTAATTAAGAAATTATCTTATAGAATTTTCAGAAATTTTTAGAAATTTTTCTGGATTTAAACGAAAGTTTTATAGATATTTCATGGGGATAAAGCAAACAGACTTTTGTAAAGCCTGTTTAGACTATCTTTTAATGAGGTATTAAATGGCTTAATTAATCCGATTCCTTCCATTTCCCGTTGGTTCCTTTTCGTGACTTCTCTTTTCTGCTTCTCATTCCCAATCTTCACTTCTTCTCCTCCCCGCGCGACTTTCCTCCAAATCGTCGTTGTCGCACCACTCGCCGCTGTCGTGCCACTTGCCGCTGCCACTCCCTCACCGCCGCATGAGAGAGAGAGAGTTGCTACCGCCGGTGCCAATCTCTGGCCGATCCAACCCGATCTAGCCTGATCTCTGCTCGTGCTCTCAATCGCCGCCTGGCCTCTCTTCTTCCCGATTTTCCTCTTCTCGCGAGCGCACGCCACCACGCTGAAGCCTTTCGCCAGCCGTCACACGACCATATCCATCGCCTAATCGTCACCGTCGTCTTCGCCGTCACCTCTCCCTTTCGATCTCGGCAGCATCGAGCACCTCCGACCACCGGTGGGATCGATCATCGCTAAGATTAGAAGGAGTTAATCCTCGATGTGAGTGATGACACCGCGTTCTGATTAGAAATCATGATTTTCTACCGGAGCAAGGTAAGGCAGCGGATTCTCCCTCATTTTTGGAAGAGATCCCTGTGGGATTGGGCAGCTGACCTTGAGCCGGTGAACAGGGCATTACCGCGGAAGTTGAACAGTGGCATTGGCATTGGATTTTTTGCCGAACGGAGCATTTGGGGGGAGGTGTCGCCGGTGAAACTACAATCTCAGGTATACCTTGTTGGTGCAGTAGGCACCTAAGTTGAACCTGAGTTTTGATTATAGCAAACGATACAAAGTTAAGCTCATATTGTTTTCTCACAAGGTAATTCGAGTGTGCAGAAAAGTCCCAACGCTAGAGCTGAAGGATAGAGATGAAGGGTTTTGCCCGGAACCGAAGCTTTGATACCACTTGAAGGTAGGAAACTTCGCTTCCCAATTCAACTTGGTCGCTTGTTCATGGCGATCCCATCGATGTCCCCCGATTAAAAAATATTTAATCCTAGACAAAAAGGGAACATCCAAGCAATCATTTCATCGTCGTGCTATTCGATTAGAGTGATTACTTGAACAAACTTGTTGTTCAAGCGACCAACCTCTATTCTACGAATAGCCGCGGAATAGACGATGTACGGATCGCCGGCTTTTGTGTTTATGTTCGGGGTCCAAGTATATTTAGCCACAAAACAGAATATATCATGCATATATAATTGAAAACAATTACAAACATGTTACATATGAAGATAGATAAGTGTTATACCTCTCGATCTTCTATTGTATGACCTTCCTCCTTTCGGACATCGTGTGGGCGATGATCTACAAAAAGTTTAAGCTCCTAGATCACCAATCTTCCTTCCTTGCTCATTCTGAGCAAGAGGAAGAATAGAAATAAGACCCTTCTCCTTTCTTTAGCCAACCAACAAACAACAAGCAAGTTGCTTGCCGCCGACCAACAAGGAGAAGATGAGAAAGATGAATGCCGACCAAGAGCTCCAAGGGAGGACCCTAAGCCTTGTTTCCACCGGCCAAAGAGAGGAGAAGATCTAGGTTTGGACGCCGGCCAAGGGAGGAGAGGGGCTGTATGGGCGCCGACCACCAAGGAAGAAGAAGAAGATAAGGAAAAGGTTTCCTTATTTGGTGCCGCCAACTCCAAACCCTTACTCCAAGCCTCTTGCCGCCAACTCCAAACCTCCCTTGCTTCTAATCAATTCTCCACGCCAACCCTTAAGCCCCTTTTTATAGAGTTAAGGATAATCCTTGTTTTAATCTCCACCATTGGTTCTAGGGATTTAATCTCAACCGTCGGATCTAGAGATTTAATCTCAACCGTCGGATCTATAGATTTAATCTCTACCTTTAGATTTAGAGTTTTATTTTCATCCATTGGATCTAGGCTTCATGAGGTATTAATAGGCTATAATAGGGACTATGAGGAGGAGTTGGATCTTGGCCACCCAATGGATCAAGCCCACATAAAGTCCGATTCATTAATGATAATCCAATCCACTAAAGGATTATCATTGATCTACCTCACCAACCCCCATAAGTTAATATGGGCTCTATATATTATATGTACAATTTCACCCCGTGTATAAGATCTCGAATGTCCGTCGATTAATTAATTTACTGACCATTAATTAATCTATATCTAACTCCATGAGTAGTACCACTCAACCTTTTCATCATGCCGGACCAAGTCCACCTACAAGGTTTACATGATGAACCTTATGAGCTCCTCAAGGGGACATCATCATCCTAATATATAGGACACGGTTTCCTCCTATAATCAACGACGCACCATATAAATAATATCAATTCCCAACTTACCGAGCCTATTGATTTAATCTATAAATCTCGCCCATTGGTAAATCAAAGAAATGAATACTAAGTATATGTGCCCGTTATTATATCGGGATTAAGAGCATGTACAATATAATATCTGAGGTACGATTCGATTATGTAGTCAACAATAAATCGAATCACCTCTAAGTCAGTTCTGCTCAATACACACAAAGTGTACTAGTGTAATTCTATGGTTAAGACAAACCAATACCAAATCACACTACAACCATACCAATGGTTTGTCCAAAGCCATCTCGGTTGTGAGCCTATACTTATACTTTTACAAGGAGCCGATAACATGATCTCCCGTGTGACACCACACACCATGTTATCTACAATGTAATGTATTAGACAATATTCATAACCATAGAAGACAAAAAATGCAAACAATGATCATGTGATTCTTATTTCAAAATAAAGATGTTCATACAAAAGATAAACTTTTCAGTATACATCCCAACAATCTCCCACTTATACTAAAAGACTATGCTGTCCTCATACTGCCATACATCTGATTCCCATTCCCTCCACATGCCTATCAAAAGCACTCGCTAAAAAGGCCTTAGTGAAAGGATCTACTAGGGTATCCTCTGATGCAATCTAGGCGACTGCACCTTCTACCTCCTTTACGATTTCTCGTATCAGGTGGTACTTGTGCTCTATGTATTTACTTGCCTTATGGACTCGTGGTTCTTTCGAGTTTGCAACTGTACTACTATTATCACAATAAATTGTGATAGTTCTGGGCAAACCAGGAATCACATCCAAGTCCATCAGGAAGTTCCTGAGCCACACAACTTCTTTGGCCGCCTCAGAGGTTGCCACATACTCAGCTTCCATGGTAGAGTCCACCACGCATTTCTGCTTGACACTCCTCCATACAATGGCTCCACCTCCCAAAGTAAACACAAAACCTGAGGTAGACTTACTATTATCCCTATATGATTGGAAGTCGGAATCTGTGTAACCCATAGGGAGTAATTGGTCTGCCTGGTAAACTAGCATATAATCCCTATTCCTTCTCAGGTACTTCAATATATGCTTTACCGCAGTCCAATGTCCTTGTCCTGGATTACTCTGATATCTGCTGACCATGCCCACGATAAAGCAGATATCTGGTCTCGTACATAGCATTGCATACATGAGGCTTCCTACTGCCGAAGCATAAGGAACCGCCTTCATCTCCTCTATCTCCTCAGATGTTCTAGGATACATCTCTTTAGATAAAGGAACTCTATGCCTGAAAGGTAGAAAACCCTTCTTGGAGTTCTGCATGCTAAAATGATCCATAATGGTGTCTATGTATGAAGCTTGAGATAAGCACAACATCCTTTTCTTGCGATCCCTTATAACCTTGATCCCAAGGATGTGTCCCACTTCTCCCAAGTCCTTCATATCAAACTGTTTGGACAACCATACCCTTATGTCCGATAACACCTTGACATTATTGCCAATTAACAAAATGTCATCTACGTATAGTACAAGGAATACCACTACATTTCCGTCACATCTCTTGTATACACAAGACTCATCCGGACTTTGAATAAATCCATAAGACTTGATTACCTCATCAAAGCGGATGTTCCAATACCTCGAAGCTTGCTTCAATCCATAAATGGACCGATTAAGCTTACATACAAGATGCTCTTTGCCCTTTGCAATGAATCCCTCTGGTTGCTTCATATAGATGTTTTCCTCAAGACTTCTATTAAGGAAAGCTGTCTTTACATCCATCTGCCACACCTCATAATCCATATGAGCTGCAATGCATAAGAGAATCCGGATAGACTTAAGTATAGCTACCGGCGAAAAGGTCTCCTCATAATCGATACCCTCTTTCTGAGTATACCCCTTCGCAACAAGCCTCGCTTTAAAGGTCTCAACCTTCCCATCTATTCCTCTCTTTCTTTTGTAGATCCACTTGCATCCAATGGTTTTTACAACATCGGGTGGTTCTACTAGCTCCGAGACATGATTTGAATCCATAGATTCAATCTCAACATTCATTGCACATCGCCAAGATACTGCATCTTTATCTTGGATTGCCTCATTATATGTCCAGGGATCAAGTTCATGTTCGCCAGGGACAAAATCAGAAGATTCTCCCAAGAACATGAATCTATCAGGCTGTCTCACAACCCTCCCACTACGACGAGGTATCACCTGTGTATCCTCTGTGACACGTGGTGCAGTGACTTATGATATATCCTCTTGTACCGGTGGTACTGAAGAAGTGACTTCCCCTTTTATTTCCTCCAGAACAATCTTACTCATGGGCTTGTGGTTGATCACATAGTCTTCCTCTAGAAATCTGGCGTTCGTGCTAACGATCACCCTCTGATCTCTAGGACTATAAAACAAACCTCCTTTCGTTCCTCTAGGATAGCCAACGAACATGCGTACTTATGTACGAGGTTCCAACTTCCCAGCATCCGCCTTCAACACATGTGCTGGACTCCCCAAAATCTGAATATGTCTTAGACTAGGCTTTCGCCCAGTCCACAATTCTGTGGGAGTAGAAGGCACTGATTTAGATGGGACCAAGTTCAAAATATACACTGCCGTATCTAGAGCATATCCCCAGAACAAATCTGGTCACTCAGAATAACTCATCATCGATCTAACCATCTCCATAAGAGTCCTATTCCTTCGCTCTGCTATACCATTCTGCTGGGGTGTGCCAGGTGTAGACAATTGGGATTGAATCCCAACATCTGATAAGTAATTCCTAAACTCTCCCAAGAGGTACTCACCACCACGATCAGATCGTAGTGTCTTGATACTTTTACCTTGACGTTCCTCCGCATCAACCTTGAATTCTTTGAACTTGTCAAAGCATTATACTTGCGGCGTATCAAGTAAATGTATCCATATCTCGAATAATTATCTATAAAAGAGACGAAATACTCAAAACCACCTCTAGCCTGGATAGACATAGGACCACACAAATCAGAATGAACCAATTCTAACACATCTTTGGCTCTATACCCCTTGGCATTAAAAGGCCTCTTGGTCATTTTACCCTCCAAGCAAGATTCGCAGGTTGGGAAATCATCCACCACTAATGAACCCATAGGTCCATCAGCTATCAACCTTTGAATTCTACTTAGGTTAATATGACCAAGCCTAAGATGCCAAAGATATGTTTGGTTCATCTTTGAAGGTTCTTTTCTCTTATTGGAATTAGAAGATGAGTTATTAACTTCTATTTGCAATATGGGAGCTTTTGATTCAAGTGTGTACAAATTTCCTATCAATGCACCCGAACAGATAATCTCCCTATTCCTTTTTATAACAACTCTGTCATTAAAAGAAATAGAATATCCATCCATAAACAATTTAGAAACTAAAATTAAATTCTTTCTAAATAAAGGTACATAAAGGCAATTCTTAAGAACCAAAACTTTATTTTTCTCAAAAGATAAATAAACATCTCCCACTGTAACAGCCGCCACCTTTGTGGCATTGCCCAAGTAAATGGTAATCTCTCCCTCAGCTAGTCTTCGAGTTTCCTGGAACCCCTGCAAAGTATTGCAGACATGATTAGGGACTCCCATATCTACACACCAGGTGCCGGTGGATAACACCGCTAACTATGTTTCAACGACTAGACCAAAGGATATACCTTTGTTTTTCTTCCGATTGGGACAGTCCTTCTTCCAATGTCCATCTTGCTTGCAAGTGAAGCACTTTCCTTTCGGCTTCTTCACTTGTCCCTGAGATCCTCCCACTAGCTTTGCTCCACCTTGTTTCTTCTTCTTCTTGCCTTTTGGCTTAGAAGTTGAAAGCTTCTGAGCAATCAGGGCCTGAGCCTGAATAAGCCTTTCTGTCGACTGGAGAATGATATCGACCTGGGTTTCCCCATCGATCTCAGCTCCAAGGACTTCCAGCTCATTCGCAGGCTTAGGAGGACACTCTTCGAAGAGTACATACTTGTACTCCTCAGCAGTTAAGACAATGTCAAGATTCCTTTTTCCAATCAACATAATTATGTACAGTAAGTTTATTTTCCTTTCATATCATAGCAAGTGGACTGAAAGTCATTTTTGAAAAACCTAAGAATCACATAGATCATAACTTTGGATTTCAAAAAATTATTGATTCCTCAAACAATAAAATTTTAAAATCAACCAACACCTCAAAACACCGAGAATATCGTATGCCACGATCGTGTGGACGTATACGAATTCTACATTTGTAAGAGAAGGTTTTATCCATTAATTTTACTATCTTGTCAACCTAAATTTTGACAAATAAAATTAATAGTTGGTTTCTCTTCGGCCCTACAAATAAAAGCAATGACTCCGATGGGGAGGATACTCCTATTTGCATCTAAGTGTTCACCATTACTCGATACCAAGGAATTATTTCGGGTTATGTGCCTTCCAATGGGGAAGTACACACGCTCCTTAATAATTTCCTATAACCATATTCGACCCTGTGATCTGCAAACAAACTCATCCGATGGGAAGGAAGGCACTTAGAGCCGACGCGCAAGTTTGTTTGCATCACATGTCAAATCATAATGGAGGCCGTGGGAATTTATAAAAATATCCCTCTCCCACTTAGTAATTTGAAATTGAGGAATTTTCTAGCCTACAACATGCATATCAAACAAAAAGCAATAAATATGAAAAATAAAGATTTTCCAACTATTATGGCTTTTGTCTTCAATATGTCTCCCATCGTATCGCCATCTTGTCCACTCTTCCTACGCCATGTACGAGCCATCCGGAGATCCGAGCCGAGAAAAAATATTTTAATTTACATCCATCGATCCTATACTCCACGAGGGAGTGTACTTGATATCTAGATCGAAAGTAAACTAAAATAGAAAGAGTGGCTAAACAATGTCGTATCTAATTTACAAAAATTAAATACTAGCCTCGTCAACCCCGAGGATTCAACAAAATATACAATTACACACATACAATCACATACACACATATGACCATAATAGTTGGATCTTATGCCTACAATCAAAGAGTTAACCTACGCATATCCTACTATTATCCGGCACATATAATATATGAAAAGTGGATAAAAGTAACCGAATCCTAAACACACAAAACCGAAAACCGTGGCTCTGATACCACTTGAAGGGTTTTAGCCGGAACCGAAGCTCTGATACTACTTGAAGGTAGGAAACTTTGCTTCCCAATTCAACTCGGTCTCTTGTTCATGGCGATCCCATCGATGTCCCCGGATTAAAAAAATATAATCCTAGACAAAAAGGGAACACCCAAGCAATCATTTCATCGTCGTGCTATTCGATTAGAGTGGTTACTTGAACAAACTTGTTGTTCAAGCGACCAACCTCTATTCTACGAATAGCCGCGGAATAGACGATGTATGGATCACCAACTTTTGTGTTTATGTTCGGGGTCCAAGTATATTTAGCCAGAAAAAAGAATATATCATGCATATATAATTGAAAACAATTACAAACATGTTACATATGAAGATAGATAAGTGTTATACCTCTCGATCTTCTATTGTATGACCTTCCTCCTTTTGGATGTCGTATGGGCGACGATCTACCAAAATTTGAAGCTCCTAGATCACCAATCTTCCTTCCTTGCTCGTTCCGAGCAAGAGGAAGAATAGAAACAAGACCCTTCTCCTTTCTTTATCCAACCAACAAACAACAAGAAAGTTGCTTGTTGCCGACCAACAAGGAGAAGATTAGAAAGGTGAATACCGGCCAAGAGCTCCAAGGGAGGACCCTAAGCCTTGTTTCTGTTGGATCGAGCGGATCGCTAGAGGGGGGGGGTGAATAGCGATAGAAATTTTTCGTTCAAAATTGTTCATTAAAATGCGAGTAGACACAGCGGAAGATAAAAACAAAAAAAGAGAGACAATAGACACAAGGGTTTTACTTGGTTCGTAGCCGAAGGCTACTACTCCAAGGCCCTAGTGGTCCTTGACCACGTACGGAGGGCAAACTACTAAAGAACTCCTCCTCGTTGGAGGTAGGAATTAGACGGATACACAAAATGACAAAAGCTCGAGGTAGAGGGACACTCCCCCTCTCCTCATTATAATCAAACCTTTACTAAAAAATAAACTGAAATACAATTTAAACATTCGTTACCGACGACTTCAAAGGTTGGAGGTTGAAGCTTTAGTCGTCGTCTCGGCAGCGCTTCGTCGTAGGGATGTCGGAGAGTCAGAGCGTATCAGAAGCACTTGGAAGCCTTTTTAATTGATGAAAAACCCTAAGACAAGCCCTCCTTTTATAGCTTTTGAGCCCCTTATCGAATGGGTCTTCAACCAATCACAAATGGACACAAAACCTCCTTGAAATGGGGTGATAATCCTTGACTCCTCGAAGCTGATCATTGACCATCAGTCGACTAATGGCCATCATCAGTCGACTGATGGTAGCATCAGTCGAGTGCTGACAGTAGATAGTCGACTGATGAAGGGCAGTCGAGTCCTCCAAGCTGGCAGTCGACTGATGCTAGCTGCAAGGCAAAGTTATCTCAAAGAAAACATTATTTTGTCGGCCTTCGACCGTCCAATCTCGACCTAGACCATCGATGGGATGTCTTTGGTTGGATCTACGCTTAAGACCATCCCCGTAAGGAGGATACGACCTCACTTACGCTCGCACACATGAGCTTACCTCGATACTTACCATGTCGCTTTTGCTTCCGGTCTTCCACTCGATTCCTTCGGCTCCCTCCGAAGTCACTCGAGTGTCGCCCGACCACCCGGCTTCCTCCGAGTGTCGCTAGCCTTCAGCTCCAGCTTTAGCAATCTTCTGCAGACTCGATTCAGCTCGTGAGATAACGACATAAGTTTAACTTTGTATCATTTGCTATAATCAAAACTCAGGTTCGACTTAGGTGCCTACTGCACCAATAATCTCCCCCTTTGTGATTTATGGCAAACCCACATACAAAGTTAAGTAAATAGCAAGCATGAAGAATAATGTGTATTAGAAACAAACAACAACAAAAAAAATAAAGAAGATTAAGTTGGAGTAGTAAGGATTTTCTTCAAGCATTCCCCCTTGAGGAAACCTCCCCCTTGACCGAGGGTGAGTCTTGAAAAAAGACCTTAATCTTCCCCCTTTGAGGGTTTCTTAACATTACTTAAAGTTGGCCTTAGTAAAATGTTTAAGTTAAGAGTTCTTCTTAACTTGGCCCTTTCTCTCCCTTAAGCAAAACATTAAAAATGAGTAAAACGTTGATGGCACAAATAAGTTTAAGTTAAGAATTATCTTAACTTGGTCTTAATAAGTTTTCAAAACTTAAAGTTAACTTTTGGTTTAAATATAAAGTAAGAGTTAAGTTATAAAAAAAGATTTTGACCCCTTAACTTTGGCCTTTTTCTCCCCCTTTTGCCATATATCGAAAAGAGTGACGGTGTGTGTGGAAAACAAAAATAAGTGTTAAATATAAAGTCGAAGCATGTTCCACATTATTTTGAAAATAATATACTGAAAATAAGTTCATCTATAAAATGTTCGACTCATATTTGGGTTGATTGATATGAAAGATCAACCAGTCCTGGTTAGAGTCGGTTAGTATGTATGATTATACTCTGTGGTTCATAGCGATGCACTAGCTCTACATATGGAACCAGGAGTAAGGTCCTAACATCTCACGCCCATCTACATGGCTATGTACACAAACACATTAGTCCTATGTGTTGTGAGATGTATTGGCTCCTTAAATCTATAGGTGCATGATATCTATGGTATGTCCTATGCTAGTTCCATAAAAATGAAAATTTAAGAAATAGTAGTAAGAAAATATAATTTGCAAATTCCTATTCTACTACGCACGTGCCCAATTTTCGTCTTAATTGACTAAATTCGGCTTCGGGTAGGGGTTTAGTAAATAGGTCTGCTAAGTTAGACTTTGATTCGACGTAATCGAGTTATATGGCTCCGTTGGCCACATGTTCTCGAATGAAATGGTGTTTGACCTCTATATGTTTGGTCCTAGAGTGACATATTGGATTCTTAGTAAGATTAATTGAACTAATGTTATCTACGTGAAGTTTTGTGTTCATAAAGTCTAACTTGAAATCGCGGAGAGTGTGCTTCATCCAAAGAAGCTGAGTGACACACTCACCCATCGTGATGTATTCGGCTTCAGTGGTAGATAAGGCAACACAGTGTTGCTTCCTACTGCACCAACTCACTAGACTCGAGCCGAGAAGTTGACAACAACCACTCGTGCTCTTTCTATCGAGCTTACTACCGGCATAGTCCGAATCGGAGTAGCCGGTTAGTTCGAACTCGGTAGATCTAGGGTACCAAATACCGACATTAAGTGTACCCTTTAGATATCTAAGGATACGCTTGACTAGAGTTAGGTGAGACTCCTTGGCACCGGTTTGGAACCTTGCGCACATACTTACTGCAAATAGGATATCAGGTCGGCTTGCAGTTAAGTAAAGGAGACTTCCTATTATGCTCCTATAGTATTTTAAATCAATTGAGTTTCCGATTAAATCTTCTTCTATATTCACATTAGTTGTCATTGGGGTATTAATAATTTTAGTGTCTTGCATTCCAAAGCATTTAATTAATTCCCTAGTATATTTGCGTTGATGTAGGTATATTCCATCTTTAGTTTGTTTAATTTGTAGACCTAAGAAGAAACTTAACTCGCCTACTAAATTCATTTCAAATTCACTTTCCATAAGTGAAATGAACTCATTTAGTAGGATTGAGTTGGTGGTTCCGAAAATAATATCATCTACGTAGATTTGGGCTATGAATATGTCTTTACCTAAGGTTTTTACGAAAAGGGTTGGGTCAACTACACCTTGGTTAAAGCCTTTGGACTTAAGATAAATCGAAAGTCTCTCGTACCAAGCTTGCGGAGCTTGTTTAAGTCCATAAAGAGCTTTCTTTAATCTAAGGACATGATCAGGTTTGTCTAAACTTTTGAAACCGGGGGGTTGACTAACATAAACTTCTTCTTTAATGTATCCATTTAAGAATGCAAATTTCACATCCATTTGAAACAACTTAAATCCTCGATGTGCTGCATATGCTAATAGCATTCGAATGGACTCTAATCTAGCTACTGGGGCATAGGTCTCGTCGTAATCTAAACCTTCGACTTGAATAAACCCTTTAGCGACTAGTCTAGCTTTATTTCTAACCACTTCACCTTTATCATCAAGTTTATTTCTAAACACCCACCTTGTTCCAATGATTGTTTTATCTTTAGGTGGTGGTACTAATTCCCATACTTCGTTCCTAGTGAATTGAGCCAACTCTTCTTGCATTGCAATAATCCAATCGGGATCAAGAAGAGCTTGGTCAATAGTTTTGGGTTCAATTTTAGAAATCAAAGATATTTGACTAAGGTTTTTGTATGAGGCTCTAGTTCGAACTCCTAGACTTGGATCACCTATCACTTGGTCGATAGGATGATTCGTTTGGGTCCTAGTTGGATTTGGGTTTGAGTCTACAACTTGATCCATAGGATGGCTTGTTTGAGTTCTAGTTTGGTTGGAGTCATCTATCACTTGGTCGATAGAGTGACTTGGTTGACTTAGGTTAGGATTAACACTAGACCTGATCTCCGGATTAGAGTTAGGTCTAGTATGAGTCGGCTCGGTAATTGGGGTTGCCGGGGGTTTTGTAGGTTCGTGTCCTTCATCAAATACTACATTGATAGTCTCCTCGACTATAAGGGTGTCGTGGTTATATACTCTATAAGCTCTGCTTGTAGTCGAGTATCCTAGAAAGATTCCGGTCATGGTTTTGGATGTAAATTTCCCTAGGTAATCCTTAGTGTTTAGGATATGTACCTTACATCCAAATACCCTAAAGTACTTGATGTTAGGTATTTTATCGTGATAAATCTCGTATGAGGTCTTAAGGTGCCTCTTTACCATAAGGATTCTATTTTGGACATAGCATGCCGTACTCACGGCTTCCGCCCAAAACCTATTGGGTAGGTTATACTCATTTAACATTGTCCTAGTGGCTTCTTGTAGGGTTCTATTTTTGCGTTCTACTAGGCCATTTTGTTGTGGAATTCTAGGGCAAGAGAACTCATGGTGGTATCCATTTAGGTTACAGAATTCTGTAAACCTATGGTTTTCGAATTCACCACCATGATCAGTCCTAAGTCTTTTGATTTTAATGCTTTGTTGATTTTCTATTAACTTAAATAGATTGATTAATTGATCTAGGGTATCATTTTTGTGTTTGATGAACCTAACCCAAGTAAATCTAGAATAGTCATCAATTATGACTAAGCAGAATTTACTTCCATTAAGTGACTTAGCTCCGTGTGAATCAAATAGATCCATGTGTAGGAGCTCAAGCACACTTTTGGTTCGTTCTTGACTAGTTAGTTGATGTTGTTGTTAGTAATATATGAGAGATGTCCTAAGGCAATCGCCTTATGTATGAACCATTTATATGATAAATGAAGATTCACTATTTGAGTATACATATTTTATGTATTTGATTGGATCTTAAACTCATTTACTGAATGTCCACGATACGATTCACAGCATGAGAGAATTTGTGATTGGATCACAACTAGTGAGTATCTCTACATGTGTAATTGTGATGTATCGGAATTATCCCTAGTCAATGAATTGATGGATTTGGACACCATCAATTCTGTCGAGACTAGCACGAGGTATACTCCTTGGTGTATCCAAGCAGCTGATTCTCACTGGCTGGAGACATAGTGATGTCCGGAGTTAATCGTGGATGCTAGTTATGGTAACTAGTTCATTGGAGTGACCAACCGTAAGACTTCATATGGTTTTCTGCATATATAGATATGTCAATGAAGTTCTTACTGTGGCTTAAGTGCGATGTTCCTTTGACTTGCGATATTCAAGTCATCTTGATCATAGAGACTTATGCTTTGACATCTTAAGCAAACATCTCTAAGGAGATGTGGACCCGGGATGATTGGGTATAAGTCGAAGTGATCGAAGGTGTTTGAATAGCCTATAAAGGATTCACCACTCCTTGCGAGGAGATGTATACCTATGGCCTCTCGTCGGATTGTTACTAAAGTCTTTGGCCAAAGCATTACATGTTTAGAGTAAGGTACTCTTCGATACATGTGGAGTAACTAGAATCCGTAGGACGAGGAAATGATACTTGGGCTAGGTGTGACGTAGTCAGCCTAGTGGGGACTGACACAATAGACCATGTCCTGAACCAAGTGGGTATAAGATGAGTGAAGGGAATGGGGCACGATTCATTCAAGCTACTGAAGGGTTTCATAAATAGTTCTGGATCAACCGTTGATCTTTTCGGTTAATTGGGGATCATGATGTACTACTAGGTGCCACTCATGATCGTTCTATAATTAATGGTTAATTATAGATGGCCAACATAAACCGAGAACCTATTTGGTCACACGCACAACGAGTGTAATCCAAAGGATTTAAAACGAGCTTGAGAATGGGATTCTCAGACCGAGAGAAACTATGTTTGGTTGGACCAAACATAAAGCGAGCATGAAATTGTTTCAGTCGCAATGGAAGCGTGGATGGGCAGTGTCTTATGAAGACATAATGGATGGACCAAAATGGTTTGGTCCTAATCCAATGGATGAGAATAAACCAAAGGGTTTGGTTTATATTAAACAAATGAACCAAAGGTTGGTTCGGTTCATTTTAACTTAAAATAAACCATCATGGTTTGGTTTATTTTAACTTATCTTAATGGAGCGGGTTAACGGGCTTTATGGATATGATCCATTAACCACTAAGAGAATTAGTTCTCTATAAAATAGGGATTAAACCCTAACCCTAAACCTAATCAAAACTTGGCCGCCCAACCCCTCCCTCTCCTATTCGACGCCCAACTCCAAGCTGCCGCCGCCCAGCCCAAAGGTCCTCCAACCGGCGTCCAGAAGGTTGCTTCCTTCCTCCTCGCCGGCGTCGAGCTGCTGCCGGAAGAGTTCCGGTCATCCTCCTTAGGTTTGGCATCAAGGTGAGCACTTTGCTTCCTTGGTTTTGGCCGGCGCCTACTCCTCCACCAAGCTGTACAGTTTTCTGGACAGCTTCTTCTCCTTCCGCCGGAGCGCTGCTTAGACGACGGTTAGTGCTCCGACAGCGGCTAACATACCGGGGATTTGATCTCCGGTAATCCTCTGAGGTGGAGGACGAAGGATTCGTCAATCGGTTGACGAATACCTCTCCGGAGAAGCAAGTCTTGAGGACTTGTCTTTAGGTCCGAATTTGGATTCGGACCGTGATCATCTCTCGATCACATCGTCTTCAACACGAGGCTAGTAACTCGTACGAAGACGAAGCTCGTGGCTTGGTGAAGTCATCCCGAGGAGCTCGGCGTGGATACGGATAGAGACGATTCTTACGAGAATCGTTCCGGTTGATGCCGTTCCCGCTACACGTCATACGAAAGGTATAACGTAGTTTAATTTCCTTTTATTGCAATTTTAATTTACGGTTATGTCTACACTTGTTGTAATAGCATGCGTGTGTTGTGTGTGCTGTAATAAATATAGATTTATTATTTTTAATTGCTTCCGCTGTGTTCATGTTTACGAAACATGATCGAACACACACACGCCGCGGTGCCGGAAACCCAACAGTGGTATCAGAGCCCAGGTTGTGTTTCGACATAATCGTAAAATGGTTTTGCGATAGTCATAATGTATTTCTGGAAATTTTCTAAATTTTGGAAATTTAGAAGTATTTATGGAAATTTTTCAATTTTGGAAAGTCTAGAAGTATTTATGGAAATCTTCCACTTTGGGAAAGTTGGAAGTATTTATGGAAATTGATATTTTCCATAAATAAAATATTTGATTAGATTCTGGAAATTTGTTTCCTAATTTAATCATGATTTGATTTGGGAAATCAAATCTTAAAATATTTTATTTCCATAAGTAGTTTTAAAGATTTAGGAAATTGGTTTCCTAAATAGATTTTCCTTAATCAAATAATTCCATGAATAAAATATGTGATTAGATTTGGAAATTTGTTTCCTAATTTAATTATGATTTGATTTGGAGAATCAAATCTTAAACATATTTTATTTCCATAAATAGTTATGACATATAAGGAAATTATAAACATGACATAATTGTATGCCATGTAATTGCATTAGATGCATAACATTATGCCATGCGTGTCGTGACATGTAGATGTATGCCATGTATGCCATGCCATGTAGATAATAGTTATTTGCATGCAAAGAGGATGAGACATAAAAACCCTTAATCAATATTAAAGCCTACACCTTCCATTAATATGGTTAGAACCAGAGTTCTGTTTCTTGTTTGGGTTGTTGGACTCTCTCCAAGCCCTAAATAATATGTTCAAACCATGGAATAGTTTAATACTAATATGGTAAGAGTTAGAGGTCAATCGTTAGCTTTGGTTGTTGGACTCTCTCCAAGCTGGGCTAATTGGTTGAATGCGCTCTAACCATATTAAAACTATGTCCTGATTAATGGGTTGGCTTTAACCTGGAGCATCGGCTTGTTGGACTCTCTCCAAGGTCGATGTAAAGGGAGGTGAAGTTGGGTGCTATGCATATGATGCATACTTGTTAATGTGTTAACAACCCGATGTATGTGTGAACATTCAATTAGTTGATAGCACATTGTGATAGTTGCATATACGGGATATGCAATCGGTATAGATGATCCCTACCGTCGTAGTTATGAATGGCTTGTTGGACTCTCTCCAAGGTTGTTCATAACTATGATGGATATCAGCCCATTCGGAGATGGACCTACGATCTCCCGAAGTGATTTTGGGGTTTTTGAAATTCGAAAAATGAATGGGATTTATAAATGTATATTGATGCATTTTAAAATTATTTTCTCATATATGCTCGTTTTGTATTTCTAAGTTAATATATTGATCATGATGTGTTTGAATTTGCGTTCCATTTTGGATTCAAATAAATTGACTGGGCCGAACTTCTTGGACTGGCTTAGAAACTTGAGAATTGTTCTCAAGGTGAAAAGCTTGTAAATGTCCTCGAAGCGCCTCTTCCACTTTGTCTAGTGACGATGCAACTCGACCAATTGTTGGCCTATCAAAACATGTGAGTGATTCTCAACAAATGAGTTGTATCATGTTAGCCACGATGGAACCCAAGCTACGAAGCGCATGAGCATATGGATGCTCATATCGTAGTCCTTCATCTTTGTGAGTTGGTTGATGAGCAAGTGAGATTCAAAGGTTCAAGTCTCAAAGCTCCTCTTCACCTCCGAGATGCTAGGAGGTTCATCGTGGTATCGCTTCAATATGTCAAGACTGGAGTCTTCTCGAGAAGCATGAGGGGACGGTGCTAGTTGATTCCTCAAGAAAGGTTCTAAGAGGAAGTCAAAGGAACAGTGAGAAGGAAAGAAGAGAAGGGCTAAGAAGGTAGAACTAGCATTAAAAAGGAAACTTGCCATCATTATGGCAAGGAGAGACATTTATAAGAAAGTGCAAGATTTATCTTGAGTCCGTGAAGAAGGATAAGGCATCGGATGCCCCATCTTCTTCAGAAATCTTCTTTATTGATTGTCATTCTATTTCCTCAGACACTTGGGTATTTGATACTGGGTGTGGCTCACATATATGTAATGACATACATGGGCTAAGGAATAGAAGAAGACTCGTCAAGGGAGAGTCAAATTTACGTGATGGGACACTCGCCATCGGAACGTATTTGTTGGAACTCCCTGTAGGACTTGTCTTAGAACTGGACAATTGCTTTTATGTTCCTTCGTTGATAAAGAACATCATTTCTATTTCTTGTCTAAATAGAAATGGGTTCCATTTGACTTTTAGTCACAATTGTTGTTACATAACTTTGAATGGAGTTCTTTATGGGACTGGAACTTTAAGCAATGGTGTTTATACGTTGGACGTATCCAGTGACATTTTCAATATCGAAGCGAGCAACATGCGTGCTCGAAAGGATAATCACATAGACTCCTATATGTGGCATTGTCGTCTTGGCCATATAAGCAAGAAACGCATGTCCGAATTACACCGATGTGGAATTCTGGAATCGTTTGAATTGGATTCATACGATACATGCGAATCATGCTTAAAAGGCAAGATGACTAAGTTACCTTTTTCTGGAAAGGGTGAACGAGTGGGAGAGTTACTAGGTTTAGTACATACTGATGTATGTGGACCTATGTCAACTCAAGCATTAGGAGGCTATAGCTACTTCATTACCTTCACCGATGATCACTCACGGTTTGGGTATGTGTTCTTGATGAAACACAAGTCTGAAGCCTTTGAAAGGTTCAAAGAATTCAGAAATGAAGTAGAGAACCAACATGACAAGAGTATTAAAATACTTCGATCGGATCGAGGTGGTGAATACTTAAGTCAAGAGTTTCTTGATTATCTAAGAGACAATGGCATATTGTCTCAATGGACTCCGCCCTATACACCACAAAGATAATGGTGTATCCGAGAGGCGAATCGACCTTGTTGGACATGGTCAGGTCAATGATGAATCATGCGACTCTTCCCAAGTCCTTTTGGGGCTATGCACTTCAGACAGCTGTTAACGTGTTAAACATAATGCCTACCAAGGTAGTCTCAACTACTCCATATGAGATGTGGAATGGTAAGAAACCTCATGTATCTTACTTGAAGATATGGGGTTGTCTCGCTTATGTGAAGTATATCAGACGTATAAATCGATGCTAAGTCCGATAAATGTCTATTTATTGGATACCCTAAGGAAACAAGGGGTTACCAATTCTATCATCCTGTGGAACAAAAGGTGTTTGTTTCAAGGCATGCTGTGTTTCTAGAGAAAGAGTTTCTCTTGCAAGAAAACAGTGGGAGTGTCGTCGAGCTTGAGGAAACTCGAGATACTCAAATAGACATTGATGAGATACCGGTGAAGCACAACAACCGATAACTCATAGTGATGAGCACCTACCGACCTATTGTAACACCACATCTTCGTAGATCTGGTAGAACACGCAATATTCCTGAGAGATATGGATTTCTCGTAAGTGAATCGAACGACGTGTTACTCATTGATGATGAGGAGCCTACCAGTTATGAAGAAGTGCTGACAAGTTCAGAAGGGATAAGTGGCTTGGTGCCATGAAGTCTAAATGGATTCCATGTATGAAAACCAAGTTCGAACTCGTCGACCCACCAAGGCATAAAGCCTATAGGGTGCAAGTGGGTTTTCAAGAAGAAACCGACATGGATGGTAATGTGATTACCTATAAGGCTAGATTGGTGGCAAAAGGATATCGCCAAAAGCAAGGTGTTGATTATGACGAAACCTATTCGCTCAGAGCTATGCTTAAATCCATTCGATGCTCCCGCCATAGCGCTCATTATGATTATGAGATATGGCATGGATGTGAAAACAAATTTTCCTTAATGGAAACTCGCCGAGGACGTGTATATGATACAACCGAGGGTTTCACATCGCTGATAAAACCAAGGTATGCAAATTGCGACGATCCATTTATGGATCAAGCAAGCATCCGTGAGTCGAATATCCGCTTTGATGAGACAATCAAAAAGTTTGATTTCTCACAAAATCCGCATTTAACCTTGTGTACAAGAAGGTTAGTGGGAGGCAAATGTGTTCCTAGTATTGTATGTCGATGACATATTACTTATAGGAAACGATGTGTCAATCTTACAAATGCTGAAGGTTTGGTTATCCAAGACATTCTCCATGAAAGACTCGGGAGAAGCAACCTACATCCTTGGGATTAAGATCTATAGAGATAGATCAAACGGCTGCTTGGTCTTTCGCAGCCTACATATATAGACCGAAAAGCAAAGAGGTTTAGCATGTCGGAATCCAAGAAAGGTTTCCTACCCATCAGGCATGGGGTACACCTTTCGAAGTCTATGTGTCCGCGCACAGAAGACGAGAGGATTTGCATGAGTAAGATTCCCTATGCATCCGCAATAGGATCTATCATGTATGCTATGTTGTGTACGAGGCCCGATGTATCGTATGCTCTCAGTGGAACGAGCAGATACCAGTCCGATCCAGGAATGGATCATTGGGCGGCTGTTAAGACGATCCTTAAGTACTTGAGAAGAACTAAGGATGTGTTCCTAATATATGGAGAAGGGGACATGGTGATACGCGGTATACATATGCCACCTTCCTGCATGCATAAGGATGATTCCGTGTCTCACCGATACGTGTTCACCTTGAATGGGGCGCAGTGAGTTGGAAAAGTTCCAAACAAGAGATCAGAGCGGATTCTACCACCGAGGCTAATATATTGCGCTCGAAGCAAAGAAGCGAAGCGGTTTGGATCAAGAAGTTCGCTCATGAACTTGGTGTGATTCCGCCATTGTTGAAGCAATACCGCATCATGACAACAATGGAGCAATTGCACAGCGAAGAGCCAAGGTCTCATCAACGATCCAAACATGTGCTTCACGCTATCATCTTATCGAGAGATCATCAAGAGGAACGAAATACAAATCGAGAAAATTCCCACTAAAAGGAACTTAGCGGATCCTTGATTAGAAAGCATTACCTCAAAGCAAGTTTGAGGGTCATGTTAGAGACTATGGTATTGATACCGTAGCGATTGGCATTAGGCCAAGTGGGAGTCCGTTAGTAATATATGAGAGATGTCCTAAGGCAATCGCTTTATGTATGAACCATTTATATGATAAATGAAGATTCACTATTTGAGTATACATATTTTATGTATTTGATTGGATCTTAAACTCATTTATCAATGTCCACGATACGATTCACAAAGATGAGAGAATTTGTGATTGGATCACAACTAGTGAGTATCTCTACATGTGTAATTGTGATGTATCTAATTATCCTAGTCAATGAATTGATGGATTTGGACACCATCAATTCGCCGAGACTAGCACGAGGTATACTTGGTGTATCCAAGCACCGATTCTCACCGGCCGAGACATAGTGATGTCCGAGTTAATCGTGGATGCTAGTTATGGTAACTAGTTCATTGAGTGACCAACCGTAAGACTTCATATGGTTTTCGCATATAGATATGTCAATGAAGTTCTTACTGTGGGCTTAAGTGCGATGTTCCTTTGACTTGCGGTATTCAAGTCATCTTGATCATAGAGACTTATGCTTTGACATCTTAAGCAAACATCTCTAAGGAGATGTGGACCCGGATGATTGGGTATAAGTCAAGTGATCAAGGTGTTTGAATAGCCTATAAAGGATTCACCACTCCTTGCGAGGAGATGTATACCCATGGCCTCTCGGATTGTTACTAAAGTCTGCCAAAGCATTACATGTTTAGAGTAAGGTACTCTTCGATACATGTGGAGTAACTAGAACTGTAGGACGAGGAAATGATACTTGGGCTAGGTGTGACGAGTCACTAGTGGGATCGACACAATAGACCATGTCCTCAACCAAGTGGGTATAAGATGAGTGAAGGGAATGGGGCACGATTCATTCAAGCATCAAGGGTTTCGTAAATAGTTCGATCAACCGCTGATCTTTTGCTAATTGGGGATCATGATGTACTACTAGGTGCCACTCATGATCGTTCTATAATTAATGGTTAATTATAGACGGCCAACATAAACCGAGAACCTATTTGGTCACACGCACAACGAGTGTAATCCAAAGGATTTAAAACGAGCTTGAGAATGAGATTCTCAGACCGAGAGAAACTATGTTTGGTTGGACCAAACATAAAGCGAGCATGAAATTGTTTCAGTCGCAATGGAAGCGTGGATGGGCATTGTCTTATGAAGACATAATGGATGGACCAAAATGGTTTGGTCCTAATCCAATGGATGAGAATAAACCAAAGGGTTTGGTTTATATTAAACAAATGAACCAAAGGTTGGTTCGGTTCGTTTTAACTTAAAATAAACCATCATGGTTTGGTTTATTTTAACTTATCTTAATGGAGCGGGTTAACGGGCTTTATGGATATGATCCATTAACCACTAAGAGAATTAGTTCTCTATAAAATAGGGATTAAACCCTAACCCTAAACCTAATCAAAACTTGGCCGCCTAACCTCCCTCTCCTATTCGGCGCCTAACTCCAAGCCGCCCCCCAAAGGTCCTCCAACCGGGCCCGTAAAGGTTGCTTTTCCTTCCTCGCCAAGCCGAGCTGCTGCCGGAAGAGTTCCGCATCCTCCTTAGGTTTGGCATCAAGGTGAGCACTTTGCTTCCTTGGTTTTGGCCGGCGCCTACTCCTCCACCAAGCTGTCCAGTTTTCTGGACAGCTTCTTCTCCTTCATCGGAGCGCCGCTTAGACGACGGTTAGGGCTCCGACAGCGCTAACAACATACCGGGATTTGATCTCCGTAATCCTCTGAGGTGGAGGACGGCGATTCACAATCGGTTGACGAATACCTCTCCGGAGAAGCAAGTCTTGAGGACTTGTCTTTAGGTCCGAATTTGGATTCGGACCGTGATCATCTCTCGATCACATCGTCTTCAACACGAGGCTAGTAACCCGTACGAAGACGAAGCTCGTGGCTTGGCGAAGTCATCCCGAGGAGCTCGGCGTGGATACGGATAGAGACGATTCTTACGAGAATCGTTCCGGTTGATGCCGTTCCCGCTACACGTCATACGAAAGGTATAACGTAGTTTAATTTCCTTTTATTGCAATTTTAATTTACGGTTATGTCTACACTTGTTGTAATAGCATGCGTGTGTTGTGTGTGTTGTAATAAATAGGAGTATTTATTATTTTTGTTGCTTCCGCTGTGCACATGTTTACGAAACATGATCGAACACACACACGCCGCGGTGCCGGAAACCCAACAGTTGTGTCCTAGATTGTTTACCTTGTTGACAAGCATTACATATTTTATTATCCAAGTTGTTGAGGTTAGGCAAACCTCTGACTAAATCACTCTGACTCATCTTGTGGATGAGTCTTGGGTGTGAGTGACCGAGTTGTCGGTGCCACAACCATGATTCCTCTTGCCGTGTCATAAGACACTTAGTTGAGGAGTTAGTTAAGTTGATAGTGTAAATGTTGTTATTTCTAGTCCCTTTAAGAATTGTTTTAGAGGTTTCGTTTTTATTAATTACGCATTCATTTTCTAGAAATATGACCTTATAGTTATTATCACACAATTGGCTTACACTAAGTAAATTATATTGAAAATGTTCTACTAATAAAACATTTTGAATAACAAAATTTGAATTGAGCTCATTATCACCTGATCCGATGATTTTGAGCTTGCCGTTATTTCCGAAGGCTACCGATCCTTGTCGTTTGAATCGAAGTTTCGAAAACTTGAGTTGGTCCCCGGTCATGTGTCGGGAGCAACCACTGTCCAACATCCATTGATCCTACACGCAAGGTAGTTGGATCGGATATTGGATTTATTAAAAATTGGTTGAAGATTATTAACCTAAATCATCTCACCCATGTCTATATGATCAAACATGTTAATCCTATATGTTCTTGTGAGATGACTTCCAATTTTTTAGTTGAATTAAGTTTAATGACTTAAACATTTGTCAACCTTGCGTTAGATTTGGATTTGACCTTAGGCTCATCAAGTCACCTTTTCAAGATCATGGCTTCCAAGTCATGGCGAGGCACAGAGGCCTTCTTTGATCGGAACAATGACCACTTCCTTAGACAAAGCCATTTTCAAGAAAATAGAGACTTGACTCACCTAAGACCACTTCCTGGTCTAACTAGTCTAGGATACGGCGAGGTAGCTTCAGCTAGTTCCGCTCAGTCAAGTGCACCGAACTAGATATGCCTTATCTAGCCCGAATACACAAGACTCCGCTTTCCTAGCGTACTATCATCTCGCCGCATCCTGGTACTATGTTATCAAGTATTGACGAGTTATAGTCCTATCTAACCATTCTAAAAAGGAAAATCAAACTAAATAAAAACCTAAGCAAGAAATTTCTAAGTTAAAACACAAATAAATTTCGTATTAGCTCCCCATGGACCGTTGAATCGATTCGGTCTCTCCACATAGTGGATTTGGTCCTTGGGAACCCAGAACTGGTTTGATATTATGTTTGAAATCAAGGTGGTCTTAGGGACCCATGCTTGGACATGTTTTCCATGCCTACTTACGATTGATATGTTGGTGCAGTAGGCACCTAAGTCAAACCTGGGTTTTGATTATAGCAAATGATACAAAGTTAAGCTCATATCGTTATCTCACGAGCTGAATCGAGTGTGTAGAAGATTGATATAGCTGGAGCTGAAGGCTAGCGACACCCGGAGGAAGCCGCGGTGGTCGGGCGACACTCGAGTGACTTCGGAGGGAGCCGAAGGAATCGAGTGGAAAGCCGGAAGCAAAAGCAACATGTAAGTATCGAGGTAAGCTCATGTGTGCGAGCGTAAGTGAGGTCGTATCCTCCTTACGGGGATGATATTAAGTGTAGATCCGATCAGAGACATCCCATCGATGGTCCAGGTCGAGATCGGACGGTCGAAGGCCGTCGAAATAATGTTTTCTTTGAGCTAACTTTGCCCTGCAGCTAGCATCAGTCGACTGCCAAAGGTCAACACTCGACTGATGCTGCCATCAGTCGACTGATGATGGCCATCAGTCGACTGATGGTCAATGATCAGCTTCGAGGAGTCAAGGCTTATCACCCCATTTCAAGGAGGTTTTGTGCCCAATTCCTATTGGTTGAAGACCCATTCGATGAGGGGCTTAAAGGCTATAAAAGGAGGGCTTGTCCTAGGGTTTTTCATCAATTAAAAAGCTTCCAAGTGCTTCCGATACGCTACGAGTCTCCGACATCCCTATGACGAAGCGCTGCCGAGACGACGACTCAAGCTCCAAGATTCAAGTCTTCAAAAGTCGTCGGTATAATCTTTAATTTGTATAAGTTGTTCTTATTTCGAGCTTTAAATCATATCAAGGAGAGGGGGAGTGTCCCTCTACCTTGAGTCTTTCTTGAGTTTTTGTATTCGTTTAACTCCTATCTCCAACGAGAAGGAGTTCGTTTAGTGTTTTGCCCTCCGTGCGTGGTCAAGGACCACTAGGGCCTTGGAGTAGTAGCCTTCGGCTACGAACCAAGTAAAAAACCCATTGTCTCTTCTATTTTAGATTTATCTTCCGCTGTGTCTACTCGTGATTTACCGAACGAATTCAAAGAAAAGTTTCTATCGCTATTCACCCCCCCCTCTAGCGATCCGCTTCGATCCAACAATTGGTATCAGAGCCGGGGGTTGCTAAGATTTGGTGAAACCACCAATCTAGCCATTTTTACAGATTTATTTTTCTTTTAATTCTGTTTTTTTTATTATTTATTTCGCTTTGTTAGGTTTTTCTCCCGCACTACTAATCCAAGACGCGAGTCTTGGTACTTGTTTTGGTGTTTTTGTCGTTGCTAGTTTTTTTCGTCTTCGTCTCTTTTTTTCTTTCGTGTTAATGGCCCATCTCGAGGGTTTTAGCACCGTCCGACCACCGCTTTACAACGGTGACGATTTTCGTTACTGGAAAGGTCGGATGGAGTGCTTCCTAAAAACCCAAATAGAGATGTGGATTGTGATCCAAACCGGGTTCACCCTTCCTACTAATGAAGAAGGTGAATCCTTGGATTACAATCAGTGGTCCATTGCCACTAAACGACAAGTCGAGGCAGATGCAAAGGCGACTCAAATCCTGCAGTGCGGGCTATCCAAGGAGGAGCTGAACCGAGTCGGACCCTTCATCAGCGCAAGAGATCTCTGGACGAGGCTGATCGAGTTACACGAAGGATCGGATCAAGCTAAGGTTTGCAAACGTGATTAGTTGTTCAATAAATTGTACACACTAAAAATGCAGGAACACGAGACGGCAACACAATTGCACTCCCGCGTCCAGGACATCGTCAACAACCTACACGCAATCGGGCAAAAGGTCGAAAACCGCGACCTTATAAGGTATGTTTTAAATTCTTTTCCGAGGACTACCTTGTGGGCATCCATGGTCGACGCCTACAAGGTCTCCAAGGACCTTTCTGAAGTTAGAATAGACGAATTATTTTCTGATTTCGAATTACATGAGCAGTCCAACTCGGAACCCGAGAGGGGTATAGCCTTGTTTGCAGGTTCAAAGAAGAAGAAAATCGCAAGCAAGCCACCACCAACCGAGGAGGAAGACGAGTCCGAAGAAGAAGTTGACCCAGAGTTGACTGCCGAACTAATGAACCTAGCTCGAAGGATAGCCAAGGGACGAAAGCGAACCACGACTCGAACCAACCAAGGTAAGCCTAAAAGTTCTAATATTAGGTGTTATGAGTGTAATAGGTTTGGACATATCAAGTTTGAGTGCCCCAAGCTCAACCACCAAGCACCTAAGCACAAGAAGGCCCTCAACGCGACATGGGAAGAAGCGTCATCCGAAGAAGACGAAGACCACGTCTTCATGGCGAAATCGATTGAGTCGTAACTCGAGGATGACTCGGACTACGAAGCTACCTTCAAGTCAAGCCACGGATACGCATCCGGTTCAAAAGATACCCTTAAAGTGAGTCGAACTTTATTTAATACTTTACATAATACGGTTAGGTTTTTGTCTAGGAAATTAGCTAAGTCCAAGTCCAAGGTCGAGACCCTTGTTGAGGAGGTTAAACTCCTCAAACACGAGGTCTCCCTAACCTCTTCGACTAGTCGAGTTCAAGAGAAGGACTCAACTCGAGTTGAAAAGCTCGAAGTTGAGAACTCTCTCTTGAAAAGTCAAGTTGAAGATATTAGGAACACGTTGGAAAGGTTAACTTCGGGATCCAAAGGACTTGACCTCTTACTTGGATCTCAAAGGGCCGTGTACAACAAGGCTGGACTAGGGTTTAACTCAAACACGACTAATAGGTCGTATATGTCGATTGTAAGTCGACATAGGAAACATGTCCAAGCATGGGTCCCTAAGAACTTTTTGATTTCAACTCTAGGATCCAACCCGTACTGGGTTCCCAAGGACCAAATCCACTATGTGGATAGACCGAACCGATTCAACGGTCTAGGGGGAGCCAGTACAAAACATGTTTATGCTTTAACTTACAAATTTCATGCTTAGAATTTTTTTTGTTTTTTTTAACTTGTGAACTCACTTATAACACATACATAACCAACTAAAATCCTTCGAAAAGATTGAGCCTCAGGGAGCCTCTTTTCAAAAATAACCAGATAGACCAGGAAATAGTCTTAGGTGAGTCAAGTCATCATTTTCTTGAAAATGGCTTTGTCTAAGGAAGTGGTCGATGATCCGATAAAAGAAGGCCCCTGTGCCTCGCCACGACCTGGAAGCCATGATCTTGAAAAGGTAAACTTGACAAGCCTAGGGTCAAATCCAAATCTAACATAAAATTACTTGAACCTAAATGCACTTAATCAACTTAATTGGAAGTCATCTCACAAAAAAAAACATAAGTATAACATGCTTGATCATATAGACACAGGTGAGATGACCTAGGTTTAAAAACTTACAACAATTTTTTTTTAAAAAAATATATATATATAAATTCTAACATCCAATCCAACCACCTTGTGTATAGGATCAATGGATGTTGGACAGCGGTTGCTCCCGACACATGACCGGGGATCAACTCAAATTCACAAAGCTTCGATTCAAACGACAATGATCGGTAGCCTTTGGGAATAACGGCAAGCTCAAAATCATCGGATCAGGTGATATCGAGCTTAACTCGAATTTTGTTATTAAAAATGTATTATTTGTAGAGAATTTTGAATATAACCTGCTTAGCGTAAGCCAATTATGTGACAATAACTATAAGGTCGTATTTTTAGAAAATGAATGTGTAATTAAAACAAATAAAATAGCTAAAACAATACTCAAAGGAACTAGGACAAATAACATTTATACAATTAACTTAATCAAATCCTCACCCAAATGTCTTATGACACAGGAAGAGGAATCATGGTTGTGGCACCGACGACTCGGTCACTCGCACCCAAGACTCGTCCACAAGATGAGTCAGAGTGGCTTAGTCAGAGGCTTACCCAACCTCAACAATTTGGTTAATAAAATCTGTAATGCTTGTCAACAAGGAAAATAACCTAGGACACAACACAAGTTAACTAACCAAGAACGAACCTCAAGTGTACTTGAGCTTCTGCATATGGATTTATTTGATTCACATGGAGCCAAGTCACTCAATAGAAGTCAATATTGCTTAGTCATAATTGACGACTACTCCAGGTTTACCTGGGTTAGGTTCATCAAACATAAAAATGATACCCTATATCAATTAATCAATCTATTCAAATTAATCGAGAATAAAAAAAACCTTAAGGTTAAAAGACTTAGAAGCGATCATGGTGGTGAATTCGAAAATCAAAGGTTCACCAACTTCTGTAACCTAAACGGATACCACCATGAATTCTCTTGCCCTAGGACCCCTCAACAAAATGGCCTAGTGGAGCGGAAAAATCGAACTCTACAAGAAGCCGCTAGGACCATGTTGAACGAATACAACCTACCTGATAGGTTTTGGGCAGAAGCCGTTAGCACGGCTTGCTATGTCCAGAATAGGATCCTTATGGTAAAGAGGCACCTTAAGACCTCGTACGAGATTTATCACAGTAAAGTACCCAACATCAAGTACTTTATGGTATTTAGATGTAAAGTACATATCTTAAACACTAAGAACCACCTAGGGAAATTCAAATCCAAAACCTCCACCGGAATCTTCTTAGGATACTCAACCACGAGTAGGGCCTATAGGGTATATAACCACGATACCCTTAAAGTCGAAGAGACTATTAATGTAGTGTTCGATGAAGTACCCGAACCTACAAAACCCTTAATAACCCCAAGTGTTGAGCCCACTGATACCAAACTCGTCTCCGACCCTGAGATCGAGTCTAATCCACATCAACCAACTTCTCTTGTCAACCAAGTGACAAGTGATCCGAGTCAAACTAGTGTTCAACCAAGTCACTCAATTGATCAAGCATTAGGTGACACAAACCCAACCCAATCTAGGATTCAGACTAACCACCCTATCGATCAAGTGATAGGAGATCCTAATCTTGGAGTTTGAACTAGAGCATCATATAGGAACCTTAGTCAAATTTCCTTAATTTCAAAGATAGAACCCAAAAATCAATTGAACAAGCTCTTCTTGATCCCGATTGGATTATTGCAATGCAAGAAGAGCTAGCTCAATTCACTAGGAATGAAGTGTGGGAACTAGTACCACCACCCAAAGACAAAACGATAATTGGAACAAGGTTGGTGTTTCGAAATAAGCTTGATGATAAAGGTGAAGTAGTTAGAAACAAGGCTAGGTTAGTCGCCAAAGGGTTTAGTCAAGTCGAAGGCTTAGATTACGACGAAACCTATGCCCCAGTAGCTAGACTCGAATCCATTCGAATGTTGCTAGCTTATGCCGCACATCGAGGATTTAAGCTGTTTCAAATGGATGTTAAGTCGGCATTCCTAAATGGATACATTTAAGAAGAAGTTTATGTTAGCCAACCCCCCGGATTCGAAAATCTAGATAAACCCGACCATGTTCTAAAACTTAAGAAAGCTCTCTATGGACTTAAACAAGCTCCTCGAGCTTGGTACGAGAGACTTTCAATCCATCTTAAGTCAAAAGGGTTTAACCAAGGCTTAGTTGACCCAACTCTCTTCGTAAAAACCTTAGGTAAAGAAATATTCATAGCTCAAATTTATGTAGACGATATAATTTTTGGAACCTCTAACTCAGCCTTACTAAACGAGTTCGTTTCACTCATGGAAAGTGAGTTCGAAATGAACTTGGTAGGCGAGTTAAGTTTCTTTTTAGGTCTACAAATTAAACAAACTAAGGATGGTATATACCTATATCAACAAAAATACACTAAGGAGTTAATTAAAAGATTTGGAATGCAAGACGCTAAGGAATTAAACACCCCAATGGCGATTAATGTTAACATAGGAGAAGACCTAGAAAGTAAGTCCATTGACTTAAAGTACTATAAGAGTGCAATAGGAAGTCTCCTATACTTAACTGCGAGTCGACCCGACATTCTATTCGCAGTAAGTATGTGTGCCAGGTTTCAAACCTGTGCTAAGGAGTCTCACCTAACCCTAGTTAAGCGTATCCTTAGATATCTTAACGGTACACTTAATGTCGGTATTTGGTATCCTAGATCTACCGAGTTCGAACTAACTGGCTACTCTGATTTGGACTATGCTGGTAGTAAGCTCGATAGAAAGAGTACGAGTGGTTGTTGTCAACTTCTCGGCTCGAGTCTAGTGAGTTGGTGGAGTAGGAAGCAACACTGTGTTGCCTTATCTACCACCGAAGCCGAATACATCGCGATGGGTGAGTGTGTCACTCAGCTTCTTTAGATGAAGCACACTCTCCGCGATTTCAAGTTAGACTTTATGAACACAAAACTTCACGTAGATAACATTAGTTCAATTAATCTTACTAAGAATTCAATATGTCACTCTAGGACCAAACATATAGAGGTCAAACACCATTTCATTCGAGAACATGTGGCCAACAGAGCCATACAACTCGAATACATCGAATCAAAGTCTAACTTAGCAGACCTATTTACTAAACCCCTACCCGAAGCTGATTTTAGTCAATTAAGACGAAAATTGGGCATGTGCGTAGTAGAATAGGAATTTGCAAATTATATTTTCTTACTACTATTTCTTAAATTTTCATTTTTATGGAACTAGCATAGGACATACCTTAGATATCATGCACCTATAGGTTTAAGGAGCCAGTACATCTCACAACACATAGGACTAATGTGTTTGTTTACTTAGCCACGTAGATGGGCGTGAGATGTTAGGACCTTACTCCTGGTTCCAGATGTAGAGCTAGTGCATCGCTATGAACCACGGAGTATAATCATACATACTAACCGACTCTAGCCAGGACTGGTTGATCTTTCATATCAATCAAGCCAAATATGAGTCGAATATTTTATAGATGAAATTATTTTCAGTATATTATTTTTGAAATAATGTGGAACATGCTTGGACTTTAAAATTAAAATTTATTTTTTTTCCACACACACCCTCACTCTTTTCGATATATGGCAAAAGGGGGAGAAAAAGGCCAAAGTTAAAGTTTTTTTTATGGCCAAGGCTTACTTAAAGTTTTTTTATGGCCAAGGCTTACTTACTTAACTTTAAGTTAACGAAACAAGTTAAGGGAATTCTTAACTTAAACACATTTAGTTAACTTGTTTTCGTTAACAATACAAAAAGTAATTTACTTAACTCTTAGTTAATTTGTTAAACAAAATGAAAGTAAAGGCCAAGGTTAAGAAATCATTTTTTTTTATTTCTTAACTTATTTTAAACCCTATGGCCAATATTAATTGATTTCGGTTACTTAATTCTTTTTTTTTAGTAGCAAATATCAAGGGGGAGAGTTAAAACTCTTTCTCAAGTACTCACCCTCGGTCAAGGGGGAGGATTCCTCAAGGGGGAGCACTTGAAAAAGAGTTTTATATACTCCTGCACATTCATGCATATCTCTTACTCAGTTTACTTAATGCACTTAATTTGTCTTTCTTAACTTTGTATGTGGGTTTGCCATAAATCAAAAAGGGGGAGATTGTTGGTGCAGTAGGAACCAAAGTCAAACCTGGGTTTTGATTATAGCAAATGATACAAAGTTAAGCTCATATCGTTATCTCACGAGCTGAATCGAGTGTGCAGAAGATTGATATAGCTAGAGCTGAAGGCTAGCGACACCCGGAGGAAGCCGCGGTGGTCGGGCGATACTCGAGTGACTTCGGAGGGAGTCAAAGGAATCGAGTGGAAGGCCGGAAGCAAAAGCAACACGTAAGTATCGAGGTAAGCTCGTGTGTGCGAGCGTAAGTGAGGTTGTATCCTCCTTACGGGGATGATCTTAAGCGTAGATCCGACCAGAGACATCCCATCGATGGTCCAGGTCGAGATCGGACGGTCGAAGGCCGTCGAAATAATGTTTTCTTTTAGCTAACTTTGCCCTGCAGCTAGCATCAGTCAACTGCTAGCTTGGAGGACTCAATCGCCAAATCAAGCGATTGCCAAAGGTCGACTCGCCGATCTTGCCATCGATCGGTGATGATGGCCATCAGTCGACTGATGGTCAATGATCAGCTTCGAGGAGTCAAGGCTTATCACCCCATTTCAAGGAGGTTTTGTGCCCAATTCCTATTGGTTGAAGACCCATTCGATGAGGGGCTTAAAGGCTATAAAAGGAGGGCTTGTCCTAGGGTTTTTCATCAATTAAAAAGCTTCCAAGTGCTTCCGATACGCTACGAGTCTCCGACATCCCTACGACGAAGCACTGCCGAGACGACGACTCAAGCTCCAAGATTAAAGTCTTCAAAAGTCGTTGGTATAATCTTTAATTTGTATAAGTTGTTCTTATTTCGAGCTTTAAATCATATCAAGGAGAGGGGGAGTGTCCCTCTACCTTGAGTCTTTCTTGAGTTTTTGTATTCGTTTAACTCCTATCTCCAACGAGAAGGAGTTCGTTTAGTGTTTTGCCCTCCATGCATGGTCAAGGACCACTAGGGCCTTGGAGTAGTAGCCTTCGGCTACGAACCAAGTAAAAAACCCATTGTCTCTTCTATTTTAGATTTATCTTCCGCTGTGTCTACTCGTGATTTACTGAACGAATTCAAAGAAAAGTTTCTATCGCTATTCACCCCCCCTCTAGCGATCCGCTTCGATCCAACATGACATATACGACTTATTGGTCGTGTTTGAGCTAAACCCTAGCCCGACCTTGTTGTACACGGCCCTTTGCGATCCAAGTAGGAGGTCAAGTCCTTTGGATCCCAAAGTAAACCTTCTTTAATCGGCCCAAAGTACACGGCCCTTTGCGATCCAAGTAGGAGGTCAAGCCCGGCCTTGTTGCACAGAGGCCTTCTTTAATCGGAACAATGACCACTTCCTTAGACAAAGCTATTTTCAAGAAAATAGAGACTTGACTTACCTAAGACCACTTCCTGGTCTAACTAGTCTAGGATACGGCGAGGTAGCTTCAGCTAGTTCCGCTCGGTCAAGTGCACCGAACTAGATATGCCTTATCTAGCCCGAATACACAAGACTCTACTTTCCTAGCGTACTATCATCTCGCCGCATCCTGGTACTATGTTATCAAGTATTGACGAGTTATAGTCCTATCTAACCATTCTAAAAAGAGAAATCAAACTAAATAGCAACCTAAGCATGCAATTTCTAAGTTAAAATACAAACAAGTTTTGTACTGGCTCCCCTTGGACCGTTGAATCGGTTCGGTCTCTCCACATAGTGGATTTGGTCCTTGGGAATCCAGTACTGGTTCGATCCTAAGTTTGAAATCAAAGCGGTCTTAGGGACCCATGCTTGGACATGTTTTTTATGTCGACTTACAATCGACATATACGATTTGTTGGTCGTATTTGAGCTAAACCCTAGTCCGACCTTGTTGTACATGGCCCTTTGCGATCCAAGTAGGAGGTCAAGTCCTTTGGATCCCAAAGTAAACCTTTCCAATGTATTCCTAAGATTTTTGACTTGACTTTTCAAGAGTGAGTTCTCAACTTCGAGTTTTTCAACTCGCTCTTGAACTCGACTAGTCGAAGAGGTTAGGGAGACCTCGTGTTTGAGGAGTTTAACTTCCTCAACCAGGGTCTCGACCTTGGACTCGGACTTAGCTAACTTTTTATTTAAAAACATAATTGCACTATAAAGAGTAGTAATAAGAGACCGACTTACCTTGAGTGTATCTTTTGAACCAGATGCGTATCCGTGGCTTGTCTTGAATAGTGTTTCGTAGTCCGACTCGTCTTCGGTTTCTGATTCTGGTTCTGGTTTCGACTCCATCTCCGATTCCACCGGTTTAGCCATAAGGACTCGATTGTTGTCTTCTTCCTCGGAGGCTTCTTCCCAAGTAGCGTTGAGTGCCTTTTTATGTTTAGGTGCCTTGCTCTTGAGTTTTGGGCACTCGGACTTAATGTGTCCAAACCTGTTGCATTCATAACATCTTATGTTTGAACTTTTGGTCTTACCTTCATTGGGTCGAGTGACGGCTCATTTTCGGCCCTTGACTATCCTCTGAACTAGGTTGACTAGTTTGGCTTCCATTTCCGAGTCGACCTCCGAATCCGATTCATCCTCTTCTTCCTTCGGGGGTGGCTTGCTTGTGGTTTTCTTCCTCGAACCTGCAAAAAGTGCTATACCCTTCTCGGGTTCCGAGTTAGACTGCTCATGAAGTTCGAAATCAGAAAAAAGTTCATCTAACCTAAGTTTAGAAAGATCCTTGGAGACCTTGTAGGCATCGACCATGGATGCCCATAAGGTAGTCCTCGGAAAAGAGTTTAGGACATACCTTATAAGGTCGTGGTTTTCGACCTTTTGCCTGATTGCGTGTAGGTTGTTGACTATGTCTTGGACACGGGCGTGGAGTTGCGTCGCGGACTCGTGTTCCTGCATTTTTAGGTTATATAGTTTATTGAATAGAAGATCACGCTTACATACCTTGGCTTCATCGGTCTCTTCGTGTAGCTCCACTAGTTTTGTCCAAAGATCCTTTGCGCTTATGAAGGGGCCGACGCGATTTAGCTCCTCCTTGGATAGGCCGCATTGAAGAATTTGAGTTGCCTTAGCATCGGCTTCGACTTGTCTTTTTGTCGCAATGGTCCATTGGTCATAATCCAAGGATTCACCCACTTCGTTAGTCGGAAGTGTGAATCCCGTTTGGATTATGATCCACATCTCGATTTGGGTTTTAAGAAAGCATTCCATCCGACCCTTCCAATAACGGAAGTCATCTCCGTTGTAAAACGGAGGTCGGACGGTGCTAAAACCCTCGAGATGGGCCATTTGGAAGAAAAACCTTGCCCAAAAAAAATACAAAAAACATGAAAAAGGGTTCCAAGACTTCGCCTTGGATTAGTGGTGTGGGAAATAAAAAGAAACAAACGAGAAATAGAAAGTTAAGCAAAGAAATAAGAAACTAAATAAAAAGTAAGTACTCACAATCTTCGATGTCCCCGAAAGGCTAATAAACATCGATTTTTGAGGATGAAAACAGCTTGTTATGGGGGTAAACCCCAGTAAGAAGTGTAGATCTCTCAGAGAGCTTCGATTTGGTGGGTAGATCGTTTCGTGAGTCCCCTTGTAACAAAAGTTATGCTCGTTTGATCGTGAGGTACTCCGAAGGCGATTAGTACTTGCAAAAAACACAACCAAAAACTATGTACCAAGACTTGGTCTTGGATTAGTAGTGTGGGAGAAATCTTAAAACAATAAAAACGAAAAGAAAATTGCTCAATTGGTGGTTGCACCGAATCTGAGCGTCCCCGGCTCTGATACCAATTGTTGGATCGAGCGGATCGCTAGAGGGGGGGGGTGAATAGCGATAAAAAATTTTCGTTCAAAATCGTTTGTTAAAATGCGAGTAGACACAGCGAAAGATAAAAACAAAACAAGCGAGACAATAGACACAAGGGTTTTACTTGGTTCGTAGCCGAAGGCTACTACTCCAAGGCCCTAGTGGTCCTTGACCACGTACGGAGGGCAAACTACTAAAGAACTCCTCCTCGTTGGAGGTAGGAGTTAGATGGATATACAAAATGACAAAAGCTCGAGGTAGAGGGACACTCCCCCTCTCCTCGTTATAATGAAAGCTTTACTAAAAAATAAACTGAAATACAATTTAAACTTTCGTTACCGACGACTTCAAAGGTTGGAGGTTGAAGCTCTAGTCGTCGTCTCGGCAGCGCTTCGTCGTAGGGATGTCGGAGAGTCGGAGCGTATCGGAAGCACTTGGAAGCCTTTTTAATTGATGAAAAACCCTAAGACAAGCCCTCCTTTTATAGCCTTTGAGCCCCTCATCGAATGGGTCTTCAACCAATCACAAATGGACACAAAACCTCCTTGAAATGGGGTGATAAGCCTTGACTCCTCGAAGCTGATCATTGACCATCAGTCGACTGATGGCCATCATCAGTCGACTGATGGTAGCATCACCGATCGAGTCGATAGTAGCGATCGATGAAGGCAATGAGTCCTCCAAGTGGCGTCGTGATGCTAGCTGCAAGGCAAAGTTAGCTCAAAGAAAACATTATTTCGATGGCCTTCGACCGTCCGATCTCGACCTAGACCATCGATGGGATGTCTTTGGTCGGATCTACGCTTAAGATCATCCCCGTAAGGAGGATACGACCTCACTTACGCTCACACACACGAGCTTACCTCGATACTTACAATGTCGCTTTTGCTTTCGGCCTTCCACTCGATTCCTTCGGCTCCCTCCGAAGTCACTCGAGTGTCGCCTGACCACCCGGCTTCCTCCGGGTGTCGCTAGCCTTCAGCTCCAGCTTTAGCAATCTTCTGCACACTCGATTCAGCTCGTGAGATAACGACATAAGTTTAACTTTGTATCGTTTGCTATAATCAAAACTCAGGTTCGACTTAGGTGCCTATTGCACCAACAGTTTCCACCGGCCAAGAAGAGGAAAAGAGCTAGGTTTGGACGCCAGCCAAGGGAGGAGAGGGGCTGTATGGGCGCCGGCCACCAAGGAAGAAGAAGAAGATAACGAAAAGGTTTCCTTATTTGGTGCCGCCAACTCCAAACCCTAACTCCAAGCCTCTTACCGCCAACTCCAAACCTCCCTTGCTTCTAATCAATTCTCCACGCCAACCCTTAAGCCCCTTTTTATAGAGTTAAGGATAAGCCTTGTTTTAATCTCCACCATTGGTTCTAGGGATTTAATCTCAACCGTCGGATCTAGAGATTTAATCTCAACCATCGGATCTAGAGATTTAATCTCTACCTTTGGATTTAGAGTTTTGTTTTCATCCATTGGATCTAGACTTCATGAGGTATTAATAGGCTACAATAGGAACCATGAGGAGGAGTTGGATCTTGGCCACCCAATGGATCAAGCCCATATAAAGTCCGATCCATTAATGATAATCCAATCCACTAAAGGATTATCATTGATCTTCCTCACCAACCCCCATAAGTTAATATGGGCTCCATATATTATATGTACATTTTCTCCCCGTGTTTAAGATCTCGAATGCCCATTGATTAATTAATTTACTGACAATTAATTAATTAACATCTAACTCCATGAGTAGTACCACTCAACCATTTCATCATGCCGGACCAAGTCCACCTGTAGGGTTTACATGATGAACCTTATGAGCTCCTCAAGGGGACATCATCATCCTAATATATAGGGCAGAGTTTCCTCCTATAATCAATGGCACACCATATAAATAATATCATTTCTCAACTTACTGAGCCTATCGATTTAATCTATAAATCTCGCCCATTGGTAAATCAAAGAAATGAATACTAAGTATATGTGCCCGTTATTATATCGGGATTAAGAGCATGTACAATATAATATCTAAGGTCCGATTTGATTATGTAATCGGCAATAAATCGAATCACCTCTAAGTCGGTCCTGCTCAATACACACAAAGTGTACTAGTGTGATTTTATGGTCAAGACAAACTAATACCAAATCACACTACAACCATACCAATGGTTTGTCCAAATCCATCTCGGTTGTAAGCCTTTACTTATACTTTTACAAGGAGTCGATAACATGATCTCCCGTGTGACACCACACACCATGTTATCTACAATGTAATGTATTAGACAATATACATAACCATAAAAATGCAAACAATGATCATGTGATTCTTATTTCAAAATTAAGATGTTCATACAACAGATAGACTTTTCAGTAAACATCCCAACAAGCGACACCCGGAGGAAGCCGCGGTGGTCGGGCGACACTCGAGTGATTTCGGAGGGAGCTGAAGGAATCGAGTTGAAGGCCGAAAGCGAAAGCGACATAGTAAGTATCGAGGTAAGCTCGTGTGTATGAAAGAGTAAGTGAGGTCGTATCCTCTTTACGGGGATGATCTTAAGCATAGATCCGACCAAAGAAATCCTATAGGTGGTCTAGGTCGAGATCGGATGGTCGGAGGTCGTCGAAATAATGTTTTTGTTAAGCTAACTTTGCCTTGCAGCTAGCATCAGTCGACTACCAGCTTGGAGGACTCGACTGTCGTCCATCACTCGACTGCCTGTGGTCAGCATTCGATTGATTCTGCCATTAGTCAACTGATGATGGACATCAGTCGACTGATGGTCAAGGATCAACCTCGAGGAGTCAAGCTTTATCACCATTTTTCAAGGAGTCTTGTGCCCAATTTCTATTGGTTAAAGATCCTCTCGAAAAGAGGCTCAAGGGATATAAAAGGAGGGCCTCTCCTAGGGTTTTTCATCAATTCTAAGTGCTTAAAATCCTCTGCAATGCTGTGACTCTCCGATGACTCTATAACGACGAAGTGCTGTCAACAACCCTAGCTTAATTTCTATTCTCTAGTTGTTGGTATAACTTTAAATTGTCGTATCTTTCATATTCCAATTCCTATTGTTAATCGAGGTTTTCTATCTTTGCATTTTACCTTAATAGAAGAGAGGGTTTGTCTCTCTATCTTTTATTTTCGAAGGTTTTGTAATCGTCAAACTCCTACCTCCAACGAGGAGGATTGTTTTAGTGAATTGCCCTGCGTACATGGTCTAGGACCGTTAGGGCCTTGGAGTAGTAGCCGAAGGCTACGAACCAAGTAAAAAATACTATTGTCTCTTGTGTTTACTTTTATCTTCCGCTGTGTCTACTATTGTTTTAACGAACGAAACACAAGAAAAGTTTTATCGCTATTCACCCCCCTCTAGTGATCCACTCGATCCAACATACCTCTCAGTTGTTTCCTTTTCTCTGCTGTTCGATTGATTGCCGCTGTGGTATGGATTTTCTTTCGGTGGAATTGGCTATGGGGGTTGTGAGTGGGAGTTTGGCAGTTGTTGAATTAATAGCTTTGTTCTGGGTTACGAATAGAGATGTAGTATTGTCGTAATGGTTGTGAACAGGGATGATCCGGCTATGCACGGCTGTGAGTTGGAGTTTTGGTCAGTTATGGGTTGTTCCAGTGAATAGAATGAGTTGTATTGGCTATTTAGGGGCTGTTAGTGGTTGTGAGAGTGATTGTGTGCAGTTGTTTCATTGTGGTAAGCTGTTGGTGGCGATGTGAGTGAGCTGTGAATAGCTATGCGGCTGTGACCAAGGAATTGCCAGCTGTGCAACTGTGAATAAGGCTACTCTTGGCTATGAAGGGGTGTAATGGTGATGAATAGTTGGTTCCGAGGTTTACTCGGTTGTGGCTGAGTGAGAAGGGACTGACGGAGTGGGTGTTTCACTTAGGGTGTAGATCATTAAATAGGTTGTTAAGTGGCCTCATGGTTGATAAAGATTAATGTGGAGAATTAATTGGGTTAATTGGATAACTAGATCAATCTAGTGATCGCGATACGAATTCGATGTAGGATTCGATTTGATCATTTGTTGTATGCTTTCACTTAATCATAATATTTGATATGTGTAGAACGTGGATACGAGACAAGACAGTGACAGTGAAGATATTATTCTGAGCTTCTAAGAAGGTGTGTAATTTCCTACCCTGGTAAGGTAGTTTTAATGCATACAGATTTAGATATATGGTCATCTTATATGATCATGTTACCTTGACTCTGCTCTTATTTACTCTTGCGCTTGATACCTTATCTTTGGCTGTTAAACTCTATTGCTATTATCATGTTTCACTTCATCATGATTAGGAGTTATATATGCGATGTAAGTGACCTAGAGTTTGTTTAGTTAAGTGCAAATAGTAAAGTCCGGATGATGACCTGATTGTAAATTGGGAAAAAAGGTCATCCGTAGGTAGATAATGTCTTGAACCTAGGGTTAATTCTAGTACCCTTAGGTTGCATGTTTACCACTGACCATGTATTGTGTAAATGGTCAGGTGAATGGTACTTAGTGTATCGCTACGGACCGATGGTCCTAGCTTGTTATAATCAGTTGAGTACGACTCTCTACAGGATAGAGAGTGCGTCGATCAGTAAGTACGACTCTCTATCGGATAGAGAGTGCATCAATTAGATGAGTACGACTCTCTACAGAATAGAGAGTGTGTCCATCAGTTGAGTACGACTCTCTACAGGATAGAGAATACGTCAATTAGATTGGTATGACTCTCTATAGGATAGAGAGTGTTATGATCAGTTGAGTACAACTCTTTGCAGGATAGAGAGTGCATTGATATGATTAGTATGACTCTCTATAGAATAGAGAGTTTGTGGTGGATGTCTATTTATGACAGAGCATTCATGTCATTTGCATGCATGTTGGCGACGTGGTCTCCCTTATGGTTGAGAGGGTCATTAGTCATCTTGCCTCCACGATTACTCATAGGAGGAGTAATCGGTGTGAGGGAAGAGCATTGTGGTGCTGCACTCTACCACTATAGACGGTGGTAGTGGGATTTGCGTGTCGTAGTCCTACGTGTGTGACACTCGACCACTCATGGGTAGTGACTGTCAGAGTGGCTAAGAGCAGGGATGACCATTGTGTAGCTTGCTCTTCACACTTATATGCTATTTGATCATACTGCCCACTCGGCCACTCGAGAGTAGTGGTTGGTGTTGAGTTGAGACAATTGTCATGCTCGAGCCACCGAGGCCACACTAGGGTCGTGGTAGCTTTAGGGTGAGCTAGATTGACCTTGCATGCTGCATTGCTGTGACTTATGACATTTTTTGCATATTGCCATATATATACATGTATGCATGTATATATATATATATATATATATATATATATATATATATGGATGGTTGTGATTAATATATATATAGATGCAGTCTATATATATATATGCTTAATGTGATGTTGCATTTGATTGTACTATACTTGCTGCATTTGGTTGTACATCATATTCATGCATGTTTCTCGCATCTGTTATACGGTTGTGTCGGATACTTGTATATTTGTTGGATAGACCATTAGATACCTTGACCTGTATCATGAGTATATTGTGAGTTAGTATTACTCTTCTTGTTATATATGTTGGATATATGCTCAGGTTGGATCAGAGTAGCATAGTAGACTTTCAGGTATGTCTGCATTTTACGTTGTTTATTTGATTAGACGGTATATGCATTTATTTATATACTGTGCTGGTATACCTATTGTACCTCTAGGTTACGCTATTGAATTGCATGTGATATTTGATATATACATGTTTTTCCTATTACCTGCTGAGTTATACTCACCACCACGAACCCTGAGTTTTTCTGTCGCCTAGGTAATAGGTAGAAGTATTCGTGACGGCTTGGAGCACCGTTGGCTGACATCTCATCTCACCTCCAAGACTCTTGTGGTCGTTTTGGGCTTTCTGTAAGATGTGTTATGTATTTGAAGTTTTTCGTGGTGTAATGTGTTGTGGTCTTGTCATGTGATGTACATACTTGTGGGTTCGGATTTTGCCGATGTTTTCTTATGATGTGGTTAGTCATATCGGTATTTACTGTGTAGTTGTTATGTTGTTGTGGTTAGTTTCCGCTATGGTTTGTTTACATATATATATGTTGTTGTTATTGTGGCCTACGAGCCTTATATTAACATGAGATGTTGCCACGTACAGGGGAGATGTCATCCGTTTACTTTTTGGCACGACATACTCTCGGGGTGTGACAACTTTAGTGGTATCAGAGCCCTAGGTTCTGCGATGCCATACAAGGTTGTTTTTGTGTCGAGTCTTTGATTCTCGAGAGTCGATTTGTTCGGTTTTGGTTTTCCGAGATGAGATGGACAGTGCCCTGAGCTCCAAGCAGCACGAGGTAGGAATCCCTAATAACTTATATTTAGTTAGATGTTTATCTAAACTTGCTCAACAGGTGTATACAGCTAGAGTTATGACACCTGTGCAGACTTGTAGTAGAAGTCTCCCACCGGGGCGACCAATCGGAGTTGTCAATAGGGTTTATACTCTCGGTTTTGTTGGTTATACATTTAGATGCATATAACAAGGAATAACCTGTAGTATGTTTGTTATTATTCGTAATCGTGGTTTGAGTTGACCACGGGAATGACCTGTTGAGTCTGTGAGTCTGAAACCTGTGTCAAAAAGGTGAATTACCTTTGAGAGCCGACTGATACCGAGTCGGAAAACAGGGATCAAGTCATCACATTTCTGGTGGAAATCAAAGACTACAGTCTTAGAGATTTTTCACTAATTATACTAGTCAGATCATTACCTGTTGGGTAATGGACAAGACAAGTAGATGATTGTTGATGCAGATAGCGGAAGGCTAGTTTACAGTGTTTCATAGGGATTTTTATCCTTGAGTTGTTGATATTGGGTTGTATAACTTTGAAAGTACTTTTGGGTACTTAACTTGTGTTATACAGAGAAGGTAGAGTTATTTGCATACCATTATCGGGATCAAGCCGGTATTTGGTGGTAAATGCAGAAAATAATCTTCAGGGAATAATATATCACTTGATCATGGTTTAGTGATGTTGAAAGAGAATAATTCCCCTCATCACTTCCTTTGACACATTGTAAGAAATTCTTGAGCTTCAAGTAGAGTGATCATCGGTAACGAGAATATCATGCAGAGTCGTTAGACTTACAAAGTTTATGCTCACCTAATAGCTCAAGAAGATGAAGGAAAGTTTTAAGCCACCCACGGTTACTGGCTTACTTTTGGATTAAGATAACTGGATCTTCTATCAGATCTAGTCGGAAGATGTGGATTGAGTCAAGAGTTTAGAAATAACTCCGTACAAGTGTTTAAGAGTTGGAGACCGATAAGCAGATAGTGCAGGTCAACTTATTAGAGTCAGAAGTCTCCGACTGTTGGATAAAAGGAGCAAGATCAGAGTCATAGGCCTTGAGCTATTTTCTGATTATAGAAGACCAACCGCAGATCATCAGGATGTTCTCGTGCACATCAGCGAAATCAGAACAAAGACTCCGAAGGGATTATGTGAGTGTAGTGCAGATCACGAAGACACGCGAAGTCAGGTTATCTGTTGGATCAATTCATCTGTTGCTATTGTAAGCAACCATTATATTTGAGGAGGTGTATTTTGAAGACTCAGTTGAAGACTATCAATAGTATTCCGAGAGGATGATGCACCATCTCAATAGCAGAGATCAGCACAGAAGATTGGGTTATCTCATCAACAATGACTTACTGTCTCAGGCGTAGTTGGAGTTCCGTGATACTTCCCTTTAAGGGAAGTGATTTACTCAGCAGTATCAGCAGAAGACATTGTAGAAGACTCATGCAGACAACAACAACAGTTACCCCCCAGAGGTGGATTGACTTTGTACAGAGGAGAGAGTATACGACGATGGTCGTATCTATTCGGTATCCTACAATTACAGCTCGTAGGATTAAATGATGGTATCACACAATCTAGGAAAATCCCTGGATTATTCGTCGCAGAAATGCGACCGCTTTGTCGCAGACTATTGGATCTGATCTTGTTCTCTTCGGAGAAAGGCCAAGACCTGCGGGGAGCCTTTGGATCGAATCGACAGATAATTGATCGTACAAGGTATTACATTAGTTTACCCTCTGGGTTAATATATTGAGAGATGCTTGTATTTATAGGTATCTTTGTGTAGAACATTCTCAGTTTGGATTAGAAGGGTTCCTATACATTGACTTGTGGGTCAGTGGTATCTCTACCGTCAGGTGAGATGTGGACCAACAATTAAGAAGTTAAGGGATGCCCTTAGACTTGGATCGACATATCTTTACTGTAGACATATCCTTACGGATGGTCAAATTGTTGGGATTATGGTATGATATGTCTCTCGGATGTGCATATAATTTGAGAGCCTTCGGATGAAGTTTCGGATGAACTCCTGGCCTTGTCGTTGCATAGGCAAGTGGAGTAGGCGATCGAAATGATTGCGGAAATAGTTTCGGTATCGAAGATCCTATACCAAGTGATAATTTGATTGGTATAAGTGTTACTAAACACTATGGGAATTGGAAGAATGTAAGTTGTGATTATAGGAGAAGATGGAGGAGATATTTATCTGTCCCAGTATTTCTCCTTGAGAAGGATCCAGAACTCTTTGTTAAAGAGAGATGGACCTTTGAAATTATGCATCGATTATCGATGATGGAATGCGATAATTGTTGAAAGTCAATATCCTTCATTGTGGACAGATGACCTGTCTAGATCAGTTAAGGACACCTATATATACTCTAGGATTGATTTACGACTGGAGTGTTGATATTGTAGTGACATGGTGTCATACAATTATCATTGTCGTTGTTATGATTGATATATCATCAGTGTAGAGTAAAGAGGATGCAGGTGTGTAAAGACGACAATTTCATACTTGGTATGAATTTTATGAGTTTTGATTAAGTTGTTATACTAATTAACAATTTAGTCGCCACTGGATTTGAGAATCGTGTATCCTGGACACGATTGGATCAGTTTATGGTTGTTGGAGTTGCGTAACCTGGCCACTGTTGATTGTGGTAGTTGGAGTTGCGCACTCGACCACCGTAGATGGTGGTTTTCCTTGTATGTTTTGGTTAATTATGTAGATGTGGATAGAATGTTTGGCATTACTATACCATGGACTTGTTTGACAAAGGTGATGATGGAAATCATTTAGTCAGAAACTGGTGAAAGCAGTTACAAGACCTAGACAGCGGTTAACATTTACACGAGTATTAGTTAATCCTTCCGGAGTGGATAAAAGGATGTTGTACGCAAATGTATCGTTTCAGGGATCGGAGCGAATCCATACAGTTGCATGAGACGTATCTTATCCCTACGACAGTTAAGAAACTATGAGATAGGCTGTCATATACATGACGCGACTTTAGTAGTTAGTGTTGGATCGATGTGTAGTTGTGGTGGCCGGCTAGAGGGGGGTGAATAGCCCTCGATCGATGGATAACGGTATTTGCTCGTCTACAAACAAGATTAGCGCAATGGAAACAACAAGACAAGCAAATTAAACAAATAAAGACAAAACAAAGGAAATAAACAATGCTAACACAAAGTTGTAACGTGGTTCACGGCTACGCCGCTAATCCACGATCCCGATTCGTCCAAGGTGAATCACTCCTTTGCTAAATCCACTAAGTCTCTCCTTTGCACCAAGCTAGGTGGAGGTAACCTCTTTACAATTCCTCTTCTTACAATAGAATAAGAATTAGAGCAAGTAGAAGAGTGGGAAATCGTTTATGGAACTTTGGGAGCAGATTAGAATTGAAGCATTAGACCCCAAAGCCCCATACCCTTCCTTTTTAAAGAGGAAGAGAGTTTCTTCCTGTTGACACAGGAGCAGTCGACTAATGACCCCGATCAGTCGACTGGTCCTGTAGCCGTTGCCCAATAACGACTGGTTTCCACGTTGGATTTCATCCAACGGCACAGGCATCAGTCAATTGATCCTACCATCAGTCGACTGATGAACCATCAGTCGAGTGCTCGCGAGCTCGACTCCATTCTGTGCCCATGCACAGTGCTATCGATCGTCTTTGCTGAGCCGATCGGATCAACTCCATCGATCGTATCATGTCTTGATGGTGATCAACTTGATTCAGCTCCTTAAACCAGTCGATCGAACCATCGACTCAGAGCAGTCGACTACCATGACATGGCAGTCGACTGGTGTCGGGAAAACTCATCCGACACTTGGCCAAATGGCCAAGTTTCACCTAAGAGCTACTACCCCTTCCCGAGTTACATTCGCTCACTCTCATCCCTCGGAGTCCCTCGCTTTTGAAGTTCTCTTCGTTCGCGGCCATGTCCCTCGGCAGCATCAGGAGCATGGCTCTGCAATGCTCCTTCGCGTCTCTTGCCTTGAAGTCTACTTCCTATGGCTTAACTCCAAGCTCCTCGTCCGGCGGTCCCTCGGATGCTCTAAGCGCACAGCTTCTGCAAAGCTATCCTTCACTGACTCAAGGACCCAGTCATGAGATGTGAAACTCGCCAAGGCTCCATGTGCGAATTACTAAGTCCTGCACGACTTCAACGCACATATCAAATCTCAATAACAAACTAACTTAAACCCTTTGCCACACACATCTAAACCTTATCATGGCAAGAGATTGCCCTAACAATCTCCCCCTTTTTGATGTGTAGCAATCCGTTTAAGTTAGGTAAAAAACATTTGGTAGAAATTTATAAGGTAAGAAAGAATGTAAACATAAACATGATATAACAACATGCAACTTCCCCTTAATCCATGAAACTCCCCATACATATTTCTCCCCCTATCATAATTTACTTAAACATAATCATTTCTCCCCCTTTGACACCATCAAAATGATCAATACTAAGTTATAAACTCATGGCATCAAGTCTAATAGAAGGAAAATACCAAAAATTGGTTTAAAAACTGAATTCAGTCTTTACTGTTCTAATTTTCAGGCCACCAGTCGACTGGTTCAGACTACCAGTCGACTGGCACATGGTTTTCAGGAATTTCTAATTTTCGAACCGAAATTCAGAAATACTTTAAAATTTTTAGAAAATTCAAAAAATCATGAAATTTGGGGAACATATTTCTTGTAAGTATATCTATCAATGAAAAATAGTTTTTCATGAAAAATCATTGTATTTTCAGAGATTTGCCAAAAATCTAAAAGCTTTAAAAACCACTAGGTTTTTGAGCATGTTAGTATCCATTTTAACGCCTAGTTTTGCTTTGGATTGTTTCAAAACATGAACACATAGATTTTAAAGTAAGAAATTGTTTTGAAAACATATGAAATATCCAACCATGATCTTTGGGCAATATGTCTAGAATTAAACATAAGCCTTCCCCATGATTGGTCTATTATTCCTATTTTTATACCTTAAATGACCATCTAAATGCCATAGGCATTAGTGAACATTTGTATCATCCTAACATCTCACTCATGCTAAGTTTTCAATCAAGGTAGCCTATAGTGAGTGTGAGATGCATCCTAGAGGTATTTGTATATACTTAACCATTATATTCATGCAATTCTATCAAGGTTAAGTATCATCCTAACAATCCTCATGATCATAAAGACATATATGTATGAATTTCACATTATGATCATGAAACACATGTATTCATCAAATAATAATCATGCATTAGGTATTATATCATGATAAAAAGCAAAGTATCACTTAAGACATGATTTAAACCCTATTTCTCATGATTATGTGCCAAATATCAAGATCATAAATCATGATTGCAAACATACATAGCAATTTCATTAAATATCATGATTTAAGCATTATTATCTATTTTTTGGCACATTATCATAACCTAACACTATTTCAAAAATTATGTCCCACCATCCTAAGTCAACCAAAATATGATATAGGTCAATTGCATATGGTTGACTATCCTAGGGTTTTCCTAACCCTTTAGGATGGATTTAGGAATCCAAAATAAGTTCTTTCCTATTGGGTTCACTAAAAACTCCTTGGGGATCCATTTTCTAGCTATTACTTTCTTTTTATCTTGACCCCTAGCTATTAAACATTTATAGGTCTTTTCATTTTTCTTTTCTTTATATCCTAGGCCTTTTTTGTTGAAGCTTGCTCTTTGGCTCCCTATGATCATGTTCAAAGTGTTAGAGCCAATAGTGAATTTTTCTAGGGCTTTGGTCAAGTGATCTACCTTTTCCCTTAAATCCCTATTTTCTTCTATGCATGCATCATTGACATCCAAAGGCATATAATTATCATGTGAGCATGCATCACCATCATTATCATTAAAACATGCTTTTTCTAATTTTTCTTCTAATTCCTTAATTTGATCAAGCATGCTTTTATTCTTTTTCTTTGCTCTAAATAGATCCTTAGTGAGGCTAGAAATCATTGACATAATTTGCTTAGGGGGTAGATTTGTTACCTTACTTACCAAGTCCTCTTCCGATGATGAGGATGTAGAGGAGGCTCCCCCTTCACTTGAGCTCTCTCCACTTGAGCTTGATCCTTCATTTTCGGAGGAGGAGCAATCCAAGTCGTCAAAGGCCATTAGAGCAAGGTTGGAGTAGACATGTTCTTCTTCTTCGGATGAGGATGAGGAAGAAGGGTCATTCCATGTCTTTGCTTTGAATGCCTTGGCCTTCCCTTTTTCTTTGGCCTTCTTCTCCACTTCTTTCTTCTTGCTCCCCTTCTTCTTCTTCTTTTCTTCTTTCTTCTTCCTCTCTTCTTTGTTCTTGTTTAGGAGGGGACAATTGTCCCTTATGTGTCCCTCTCCTTGGTAATTATAACAAATGACCTTCCCCCTTGGTCTTCTCCTCCTATCATTAGATTTATTAAATTGAAAACCTTTTAATGCACACCTTACCCTCCTTACCATATAGGCTTCTTCCGTGCTATCCATGGAGGAGGATGAGGATGCTTCATCATCGGACGAGGAGGGGATCTCCATCTTCTTCTTCCCCTTGTTTGCCAAAAATGCTACTCCTCTTGAAGGTTGGATTCTAGGCTCTTCAATTACTCCTTCAAGTCTTGTTTCGTGGAGCTCCATTGTTAAGAAGAACTCCTCCAAGGTACTTACTTCCAAATTCTTGGAGATGTAGAAGGAGTCCACCATAGAGCTCCATCTTGAGGACCGGGGAAAGGCATCTATGACTTTCATTACCATATCCCAGTTGGAGAGCTTTTCACCTACACTTGTCAAACCGGTTAGAATTTCCTTAAATCTAGAGTGTAGGGATTTTACCTTCTCTCCCTTTTCGAGTTTGATATTGGACAATTCGGAGCGAAGGACATCTCTCCTTGCTAGCTTCGCCTCGGATGTGCCTTCATGAATCTCTATTAGTTTCTCCCATATTTCCTTGGCGCTTGCACACTCTCCTATCCGGTTGACTTCTTGTTGAGGGAGTACATTGTATAGGTGGTGATTGGCCTTTGAATTTGCCAAGTATTCTTCCCTTTGCTTCTTGCTCCACCTTGATTTCTCCAATGGCTCCCCATTTTTGTTCCTAGGCAATTCGAAACCATTTTCCATGATTAAAAGAATTTCGAAATCAGTTTCGAAAAATACCTCCATTCTCTTTTTCCACTAAGAGAATTCGCCATCGAATTTCTGTGGGTGAATATTTGAGCCGGCCATTCTTGAATTTGCTTGTTGTGGCGATTAGTCCTCGACAAGCTTTCCTCGGCTATGATACCACTTGTTGGATCGATGTGTAGTTGTGGTGGCCGGCTAGAGGGGGGTGAATAGCCCTCGATCGATGGATAACGGTATTTTCTCGTCTACAAACAAGATTAGCACAACGGAAACAACAAGACAAGCAAATTTAACAAATAAAGACAAAACAAAGGAAATAAACAATGCTAACACAAGGTCGTAACGTGGTTCACGGCTACGCCGCTAATCCACAATCCCGATTCGTCCAAGGTGAATCACTCCTTTGCCAAATCCACTAAGTCTCTCCTTTACACAAAGCTAGGTGGAGGTAACCTCTTTACAATTCCTCTTCTTACAATAGAATGAGAATTAGAGCAAGTAGAAGAGTGGGAAATCGTTTATGGCACTTTTGGAGCAGATTAGAGTTGAAGCATTAGCCCCCCAAAGCCCCATACCCTTCCTTTTTATAGAGGAAGAGAGTTTCTTCCCGTTGACACAGGAGCAGTCGACTGATGACCCTGATCAGTCGACTGGTCATGTAGCTGTTGCCCAATAATGGCTGCTTTCCACGTTGGATTTCATCCAACGGCACAGGCATCAGTCGACTGATCCTACCATCAGTCTACTGATGAACCATCAGTTGAGTGCTCACGAGCTCGACTCCATTCTGTGCCCGTGCATAGTGCTATCAGTCGACTGCTGCTCATGAGAAGTCGACTGATCAAGCCATCAGTCGACTGTCATGTCTTCAATCAAATGATCAACTTGATTCAGCTCCTTAAACTAGTCGATCGAACCATCGACTCAGAGTAGTCGACTGCCATGACATGGCAGTCGACTGGTGTCGGGAAAACTCATCCGACACTTAGCCAAATTGCCAAGTTTCACCTAAGAGCTACTACCCCTTCCTGGGTTACATTCGCTCACTCTCATCCCTCGGAGTCCCTCGCCTTTGAAGTTCTCTTCGTTCGTGGACATGTCCCTCGGTAGCATCAGGCACACGGCTCTGCAATGCTCCTTCGCGTCTCTTGCCTCGAAGTCTACTTCCTACGGCTTCACTCCAAGCTCCTCGTCCGACAGTCCCTCGGATGCTCCTAGCGCACAACTTCCGCAAAGCTATCCTTCACCGACTCAAGGACCGAGTCATGAGATGTGAAACTCGCCAAGGCTCCATGTGCGAATTACTAAGTCCTGCACGACTTCAACACACATATCAAATCTCAATAACAAACTAACTTAAACCCTTTGCCACACACATCAAAACCTTATCATGGCAAGAGATTACCCTAACAGTTGGTATCTTGATTTCTGGATGTATGGAGCCAAGATGCTCGTGGGTTTTTGACTAGCTATTGGGTAGCTACTATAGAGTTGTTGGAACGCGAACAATTGCAACTTGTGAGATTGGTCGCTATGTCTTCCATGCGCTTACAGAGTGTGTGGAGATGGTAGATGAACTTCTCTTATGAGAAAATAATTCCCCGTCTCTAATAAGGATAGGGGGTTTCATAGTTGCATTAGCTAAGGAAGAGTTGCTATAGGTAGCACAACATTCGAGATTTGTTATACATCCTGGTGGTACTCGGATGTACCGAGATTGAAATGCTTATACTAGTGGAACAGTATAAAGGAGATATAGCAGATTTTGCTGCTTGATGTTTAGTATGCCAGTAAGTGAAGGCTGAACAATAGAAACTCGCTGGATTGCTCTAGGAAATGGCAATTCTAGAATGGAAGTGGGAGCATATCACTATTGGTGTCGTTACGGGATTGCCTAAAACCCGTGAAGGACATGATGTGATTTGGGTGATCGTGGATCGACTAATCAAATCAGCTCACTTTCTGCCTATCTGTGGAACGAACTCATTGGATCGTCTGGCAGAGTTGTATTGCTGAAGATTATCAGATTTGGTGCCCTCACGCATGTCACCTTTGAGTACCTTTGAGTATTATAACTGATAGAGATTCTGCGATTTTCCTCGCAATTCTGGTAGAGTCTGGATCAGCCCATGGGCATAGAGCTTCAACTCAGTACAATGTTTCATCCGCAGACATATGGACTGTCTGAGCGTATCATTCAGACATTAGAAAATCTATTAAGATCTTGTGTCATGGATTATTAAGGTAGTTGGGATAATCACATTCCTTTAGTGGAATTTGATTATAAGAACAATTATCACTCCTCTATTCAGATGACTCCTTCTGAGGCCCTATACGATAGACCCTGTAGATCTCTCGTGTTGTGGGAGGAAGCCGGGGAATGATAGCTATTGGGGGCCACAGAGTATCCAACATAATGCAGAGTAGGTGCGCGTTATCGGATGATAGTTATTAGAGGCACAAGGTCGACAGAAGAGTTACGCAGACCGGAGGCGAAGGCCTTTGGAGTTCTCAGTTGAGGAATAGAAATTTCTACGTGTTTCACCTACGAAAGGGGTGAAACGATTTGGACAAAAAGGAAAATTAACCCCACGCTATATTGGTCCATTTGAGACATTGGCATGGTTAGGAGGTGTAGCTTATCGCTTGGCTTTATCTCCGACACTGGCGGGTGTTCACAACATATTTCCTGTTTCTATACTAAGGAAATACATGTCACTTGTTGATCATGTTTTGAAGGAGGTAGCAAATCCACTTCAGCCTAATGTGACTTAAGAGGAGATTCTAGGGTGGAGCCTAGGTCGTAAGGAGCGACAGTAGTGGGACGAAAATCATCCGTCTCATAAAGGTTGGATGACAGCATCATACCGATGAGGAGGCTATGTGGGAGCTGGAAGATACTATCCGAGCTCGATAGTCTCATCTCTTCACTTGAGGAAGGTATTTGGTCCTTTCGGAAACTTGCTTGAAGTAATTTTTGCATGTTAGTATGAAATTTGGGCACCAAATTTTTTATAAGTGGGGGAGAATGTAAAATACTCAGAAAAAAATAATAATAGAAAATACCCTTGTTAATTAAGAAATTATCTTATAGAATTTTCAGAAATTTTTAGATTTTTTTTTGGATTTAAATGGAAGTTTTATAGATATTTCATGGGGATAAAGCAAACAGGCTTTTATAAAGCCTGTTTAGACTATCTTCTAATGAGGTATTAAATGGCTTAATTAATCCGATTCCTTCTGTTTCCTGTCGGTTCCTTTTTGCGACTTCTCTTTTCTGCTTCTCATTCCCGATCTTCTCTTTTTCTCCTCCCCGTGCGACTTTCCTCCTCCAAATCATCACCGTCGCACCACTCGCTACCGTCGTGCCACTCGCCAATGTCGCTCCATCGGCGCCATGAGAGAGAGAGCTGCTGTCGCCGGTGCCGATCTCCAGCCGATCCAGCCTGATCTCTGCTTGTGCTCTCGCTCGCCGCCTGACCTCTCTTATTCCCGATTTTCCTTTTCTCGCGAGCGCACGCCACCATGCTGAAGCCTTTCGTCACCGTCAAGCGACCAGATATGTCGCCTAATCATCGCTGTTGCCGTCGCCTCTCCCTTGTGATCTCGGGGGCAGCGAGCACCTCTGACCATTGGTGGGATTGGTCGTCTCTAAGATTAGAAGGAGTTAATCCTCGCTGTGAGTGACGACACCCCGTTCTGATCAGAAATCATGATTTTCTGTCGGAGCAAGGTAAGACAGTGGATTCTCCTTCATTTTCAGAAGAGATCCCTGTGGGATTGGGCAGCTGACCTTGAGCCGGTGAACAGGGCATTACCACAAAAGTTGAACAATGGCGTTGGCGTTGGGTTTTCTGCCGAACGGAGCATTTGGGGGGAGGTGTCGCCGGTGAAGCTACAATCTCAGGTATACCTCTCGGTTGTACCCTTTTCTCTACTGTTCGATTGATTGTCGCTGTGGTATGGATTTTCTTTCGGTGGAATTGGATGTGGGGGCTGTGAGTGGGAGTTTGGCAGTTGGTGAATTAGTAGCTTTGTTCTGGGCTACGAATAGAGATGTAGTATTGTTGTAATTGTTGTGAACATGGCTGATCCGGCTATGCACGGCTGTGAGTTGGAGTTTTGGTCAGTTATGGGTTGTTCCGGTGAATAGAATGGGCTGTATTGGCTATTTAGGGGCTGTTGGTGTAGGGATGTATACTGAAAAGTCTATCTTTTGTATGATATCTTTATTTTGAAATAAGAATCACATGATCATTGTTTGCAAATTTTTATGGTTATGCAATATTGTCTAATACTTTACATTGTAGATAACATGGTGTGTTGTCACATGGGAGATGATGTTATCGGCTCCTTGAAAAGTATAAGTAAAGGCTCACAACCGAGATGGTTTTGGACAAACCATCGGAATGGTTGTAGTGTGATTTGGTATTGGTTTGTCTTGACCATAGATCACACTAGTGCACTTTGTGTGTATTGAGCAGGACCGACTTAGAGGTGATTCGATTTATTGCTGACTACACAATCGAATCGGACCTCATATATTATTTAGTACATGCTCTTAATCCCGATATAATAACGGGCACATATACTTAGTATTCATCTCTTTGATTTACCAATGGGCGAGATTTATAGATTAAATCGATCGGCTCGGTAAGTTGGGAGATGATACTATTATATGGTGTGTCGTTGATTATAGGAGGAAACCGTGTCCTATATATTAGGATGATGATGTCCCATTGAGGAGCTCATAAGGTTCATCATGTAAACCCTGCAGGTGGACTTGGTCCGGCATGATGAAAAGGTTGAGTGGTACTACTCATGGAGTTAGATGTTGATTAATTAATGGTCAGTAAATTAATTAATTGACAGACATTCGAGATCTTAAACACGGGGAGAAAATGTACAAATAATATATGGAGCCCATATTTTCATATGGGGGTTGGTGAGGTAGATCAATGATGATCCTTTAGTGGATTGGATCATCATTAGTGGATCGGACTTTATGTGGGCTTGATCCATGGGTGGCCAAGATCCAACTCCTCCTCATGGTCCCTAATGTAGCCTATTAACACCTCATGAAGCTTAGATCCAAAGGATAGAAACAAAACTCTAGATCCAAAGGTAGAGATTAAATCTCTAGATCCGATGGTTGAGATTAAATCTCTAGATCCGACGGTTGAGATTAAATCCCTAGAACCAATGGTGGAGATTAATCCAAGGCATAAACCCAACTCTATAAATAAGGCTTATTGGCTTGGGCGGCAACTTGAATGATGAGGGGATTAGGGTTTGTCCCTTGGGCTGCAACCAATCCTAATTAGATTAGGATTGGGAGTGGGGGCTAGGGTTAGGGTTTTGAGGATTAGAGTGGGCGGCAACAAGAAGATGACGTTTTTCCTTCTTCTTCCTAAGGTTGGCCGGCCCTGTTGGATCGAAGCGGATCGCTAGAGGGGGGGTGAATAGCGATAAACCTTTTTTTTTTAATTCGTTCGTTAAAACTCGAGTAGACAGTTAATTGCATCGGAAAGATAAACTATAAATAAATGAGACAAATATTTTTTTACTTGGTTCGTAGCCTTCGGCTACTACTCCAAGACCCTAGTGATCCTTGATCACGGACGGAGAGAAATTCACTAAAAACACTCCTCCTCGTTGGAGGTAGGAGTTTGACGATTACAAAAAAAAACTTCGAAAGAAAAGATAGAGAGACAAACTCTCTCTTCTATTAATGTAAAGTGCAATGATAGAAAACCTCGATTAATAAAAGGAATTGCAATATTTAAAGAGACGACAAAATAAGAATATCAACAACTAAAAGAGTAGAAAGTAAACTAGGGTTGTTGACAACACTTTGTCGTAGAGTCGTCGAAAAATCGCAGAGTTGTGGAGGTTTGTGAGCACTTAGAGATGATGAAAAACCCTAGGAGAAGCCCTCCTTTTATAGCCTTTAAGCCCCTCATCGAATGGGTCTTCAACCAATAGGAATTGGGCACAAAACTCGTTGAAAAATGGTGATAAAGCTTGACTCCTCGAGGCTGATTTTTTGACCACCGGTTGAACTGGCCGGTTGAACTGGCCCGGTTGAACTGGCCGGTTGAACTGATGGCCAGAATTTTTGACTACAATAAAGAGTTAGCTCAAAATATAAGTGGATTCGACGACCACTTTCCTTCTGATCTCAACATAGACCTTCCATGGGAAGTCTTGGGTCGGATCGTCACCTAAGGACGTCCCCGTACAAAGGACACGACCTCACTTCACTTTACTCACTCGAGCTTACCTCGATACTTACTATGTCGCTTTTGCTTCCGGCCTTCCACTTGATTTCTTCGGCTCCCTCCGAAGACACTCAAGTGTCGCCCGACCACCGCGACTTCCTCTGGGTGTCGCTAGCCTTCAGCTCTAGCTATAGCAAATTTCTGCACACTCGATTCAGCTTGTGAGATAACGACATGAGCTTAACTTTGTATCGTTTGCTATAATCAAAACTTAGGTTCGACTTAGGTGCCTACTGCACCAACAGGCCCCTATTCTTCTTCCCTCTACCTTGGCATGAGCTCACCCTATTCTTCTTCCCCTCTTCCATGGCCGTCAATAAGGAAAGCTAGGATTAGGCTTTGGATGCTTAGGGTTTAGGAGGTTTGGGCGGCACAAAATAAGGAAGTAGTTTGCTTTCTTCTTCCTCTCCCTTGGTGGCCGGCGCCCACAACCTTCTTTCCAGCCCTTGGATGGCATCCAAAGACCCTCCTCTCCTTCACCTTGGGTGGTGGAAACAAGACTTAGGGGTTTCCCTTGGTGTCTTGGCCAGTTTTCACCATTATCTCCTTCTCCTTGTTGGCCGGCGGCAAGCATTTTCCTTGTTGCTTGTTGGTTGGCTATAGGAAAGAGATGAGCCTTGTTTCTATTCTTCCTCTTGCTTTGGAAGATCAAGGAAGGAAGATTTGCGATCTAGGAGCTTTGACTTTTGGTAGATCGTCGCCCACACGACGTCCGAAAGGAGGAAGGACATACAATAGAAGATCAAGAGGTATAACAAGAGGTATAATCTTGTTTATTTTGATTAGTGTTCTTTTGTATTATGTTTATAATTGCTTTTCAATTATATGCATGTATTGTGTGGATGGTTACTTGCTTGTATTTGTTTTTCAACTATGAGCATGATATAAATCTGTATATGGCTAAATAATACTTGGATCCCGAGCATAAACACAAAAACCGGCGATCCGGACATTGTCTATTCTACGGCTACTCATAGAATAGAGGATGGTCGCTTGAACAACTAGTTTGTTCAAGTGATCTCTCTAAATGAATAACACGACGATGACTTTGTTGTTTGGGCAATCCTTTTTGTCTAGGATTAAATTTTTTAATTCGGGGACATTGAGGGGATCGCCATGAACAAACGACCAAGGTGAAGTGGGAAGCGAAGTTTCCCCTCACGGAATCGATAAGAAAAAACCATTAAATTTGTATGAGAGCTTCCGGGGCAAAACCCTACAATTGGTATCAGAGCCAAGGTTTCCGGTTTTGTATGTTTAGGATTTGGTTATTTTTTATGCACTTTTCATGTATTATATGTGCCGGATAATAGTAGGATATGCGTAGTTTAACTCTTTGGTTGCAGGCATAAGATCCGACTATTATGGCCATATGTGTGTATGTGATTGTATGTGTGTAAATATTTATTTTGTTGAATCCTCGGGGTTGACGAGGCTAGTATTTAGTTTTTGTAAATTAAATATGACATTGTTTAGCAACTCTTTATTTTATTTTACTTTCGATTTAGATTTCATGTACACTCCCTCGTGGAGTATAGGATCGATGGATGTAAATTAAAATAGGTTTTAGTCTCGGCTTGGATCTCCGGATGGCTCGTACATGGCATAGGAGGAGCGGACGAGAAGGCGATGTGACGTGAGACATATTGAAGACAAAAGCCATAATAGTTGGAAAATAATTTATTTTTCATATTTATTGCTTTTTGTTTGATATGCATGTCGTAGGCTAGGAAAATTCCTCAATTCTAAATTACTAAGTGGGAGAGGGAATTTTTTAAAAAAATTCCCACGGTCTCCATTACGATTTGACAAGTGATGCAAATAAACTTCCGCGTCGGCTCTGAGTGCCTTCCTCCCCATCGGATGGGTTTGTTTGCCGATCACAAGGTCGAATATGGTTATAGGAAATTATTAAGGAGCGTGTGTACTTGCCCATCGTAAGGCACATAACCCGAGATAATTACTTTAGTACCGAGTAATGGTGAACACTTAGATACAAATATAAGTATCCTCCCCATCGGAGTCACTGCTTTTATTTGTAGGGCCAAAGAGGAACCAACTATTAATTTTACTTGTCAACAAGTTAGGTTGACAAGATAGTAAAATTAATGGGTAAAACCTCCTCTTACAAATGTAGAATTCGTATACGTCCACACTATCGTGGCATACGATATTCTTGGTGTTTTGAGGTGTTGGTTGATTTTAAAATTTTATTGTTTGAGGAATCAATAATTTTTTAAAATCTAATGTTTTGATTTATGTGATTCTTAGGTTTTCTTTCAAAATGACTTTCAACCCACTTGCTGTGATACTGAAAGAGAACAAACTTACTGTACCCAAATAATGCTGATTAGAAAAGAATCTAAGTATTGTCTTAACTGCTGAGGAGTACAAATATGTACTTTTCAAAGAGTATCCTTCTAAGCCCGTGAATGAGCTGGAAGTCCTTGGAGCTGAGATCGATGGGGAAACCCTGGTCGATATCATTCTCCAGTCGACAGAAAGGCTTGCTCAGGCTAAGGCCATAGTTGCTCAAAAGGTTTCTACTTCTAAGCTGAAAGGCAAGAAGAAGAAGAAATAAGATAGAGCAAAGGTGGTGGGAGGATCTCAGGGCAAGTACTTCACTTGTAAGCAGACTGGACACTGGAAGAAGGACTGCCCCAACCGCAAGAACAAAGGTATATCTTTTGGTCTAGTCATTGAAACATGTTTAGCGGTGTTATCTACCGGCACCTGGTGTGTAGATACGGGAGCCACTGATCATGTCTGCAATACTTTGCAGGGGTTCCAGGAAACCAGACGACTGGCTGAGGGAGATATTACCGTGTACTTGGGCGATGCCACGAAGGTGGCGACTGTTGCAGTGGGAGACGTTCATTTATCTTTTGAAAAAAATAAACTTTTGGTTCTTAAGAATTGCCTTTATGTACCCTTATTTAGAAATAATTTAATTTCAGTTTCTAAATTGTTTATGGATGGATATTCTATTTCTTTTAATGACAGAGTTGTTATAAGAAGGAATAGAAACATTATCTGTTCGGGTGCATTGATAGGAAATTTGTACACACTTGAACCGAAACCTCCCACGATGCAAATTGAAGTTAATAACTCATCTTCTAATTCCAATAAGAAAAAAGAACCTTCGAAGATGAACCAAACATATCTTTGGCATCTTAGGCTTGGTCACATCAACCTAAGCAGAATTCAAAGGTTGATAGCTGATGGACCTTTGGGTTCATTAGTGGTGGAGGATCTCCCAACCTGTGAATCTTTCTTGGAGGGTAAGATGACCAAGAGGCCTTTTAAGGCCAAGGGGTATAGAGACAAAGATGTGTTAGAATTGGTTCATTCTGATTTGTGTGGTCCTATGTCTATCCAAGCTAGAGGTGGTTTTGAGTATTTCGTCTCTTTTATAGACGATTACTCAAGATATGGATACATTTACCTGATGCGCCGCAAGTCTGAATGCTTTGAAAAGTTCAAAGAATTCAAGGCTGATGTGGAGAAACGTCAAGGTAAAAGTATCAAGACACTATGATATGATCGTGGTGGTGAGTACCTCTTGGGAGAGTTTAGGAACTACTTATCAGAGGCTGGGATTCAATCCAAATTGACTGCACCTGGCACACCCCAGTAGAACGGTGTAGCAGAGAGAAGGAATAGGACTCTTATAGAGATGGTTAGATCGATGATGAGTTATTCTGACTTGCCAGATTCGTTCTAGGGATATGCTCTAGATACGGCGGTGTACATTCTGAACTTGGTTCCATCTAAATCAATGCCTTCTACTCCCACAGAGTTATGGACTGGGCGAAAGCCTAGTCTAAGACATATTCGGATATGGGGGAGTCCAGCACATGTACTGAAGGCAGATGCTGGTAAGTTGGAACATCGTACAAAAGTATGCTTGTTCGTTGGCTATCCTAGAGGAACGAAGGGTGGCTTGTTTTATAGTCCTAGAGATCAGAGGGTGATCGTTAGCATGAACGCCAGATTTCTAGAGGAAGACTTTGTGATGAGCCACAAGCCCAAGAGTAAAATTGTTCTGGAGGAGTTAAAAGGGGAAGTCACTTCTTTAGTACCGTCGGTACAAGAGAATATACCACATGTCACTGCACCGGGTGTCACAGAAGATACACAGGTGATACCTCGTCGTAGTGGGAGGGTTGTGAGATAGCCTGATAGATTCATGTTCTTAGGAGAATCTTCTGATTTGGTCCCTGGCGAATATGAACCTGATCCCTGGACATATGACGAGGCAATCCAAGATAAAGATGCAGTATCTTGGCTAAGTGCAATGAATGCTGAGATTGAATCTATGGATTCAAATCAGGTCTGGGAGCTAGTAGAACCACTCGATGGTGTAAAAACCATTGGATGCAAGTGGATCTATAAGAGAAAGAGAGGAATAGATGGGAAGGTTGAGACCTTCAAAGCTAGGCTTGTTGCGAAGGGTTATACTCAGAAAGAGGGTATCGATTATGAGGAGACTTTTTCACCGGTAGCCTTGCTTAAGTCTATCCAGATTCTCTTATGCATCGCAGCTCATATGAATTATGAGGTGTGGCAGATGGATGTCAACACAACTTTCCTTAATGGAAGTCTTGAGGAAAACATCTACATGAAGCAACCAGAGGGATTCATTGCTAAAGGCAAAGAGCATCTTGTGTGTAAGCTTAATCGGTCCATTTATGGATTGAAGCAAGCTTCGAGGTCTTGGAACATCCGCTTTGATGAGGTGATCCAGTCTTATGGATTTATTCAAAGTCCGGATGAGTCTTGTGTATACAAGAGATGTGACAGAAACGTAGTGGTATTTCTTGTATTATATGTAGATGACATTTTGTTGATTGGCAACAATATCAAGGTGTTATCGGACGTAAGGGTATGGTTGTCCATGTTAGGACCCTTGTAATGGCTAGAGGGGGGGGGGTGAATAGCGTTTCTTCGTTTGTAGATGGAATTCGATCTCGTTCGTGTCTACAATTTTGTTAGCGCAGTGGAATATAGATAATGATAACAATAATGAAATAGACAATTACACATGAACACAAGGATATAACGTGGTTCGGAACCGCACGGTTCCTACTCCACGGATCGAGCTCTAGTGATGCACACGCAACCACTAATAAACACTCCTTCTCGGAACAATCCAGAGGCGGAGAAACCTCGTACAATAATGATTACAACAATAATCAAATGAATACAAGAAAATACAATGAAATACAAATGCAAGTAAAGGAAAAACACTTTACAAGAGCTTTGGATTGCTTGATCTTTGATTGCCTTGAACTAGCTTTGAAGGACTGGAAAGCACCAACTTCCCCCTTCAATTTCGCTCAAGAAAATCGCTATCTTTTCCTCCATCATGAGCCCCTTATATAGCTTCAACTTGTGCTGGAAAAGGTCGATCAGTCGACTGCTCGGGACCATTAGTCGACTGATCACACTGTTGCTGTGAGACAACGGTGTAATCCACGCTGGAAAAATCCAACGGCTAGGACATCAGTCGACTGATCATGACCATCGATTGAGCCATCACTTCGCTCATCTCAGTGATCGGTGAGACTCCATTCTGCCGGAAAATCCGAGCATCACGATCGATGATCGCATGATCGATCGGCGCTCAAATCTATCGATCGGCGCCAATAGTGGCGATCACTAAAACCCTAGTTGACTTGGTCGGTCGCCACATGGCACTGGGTCGGACCGCAAACCTCAAACATGAGGTTTTAGCCCAAGTATGGTGCACCCATACTTGCTAGACCACCCTTAGCCTAGACCTAAACCTTCTAACCACCTCCATCAGCCTCACGTCTCTCGGATCCCTCCAAGTCATCCATGACTTGTTCATCCATCGCACTAGCCTTCAGGTGCTTCCATCGGCTATGTCATGCTAACGGTGACTACACCGCCAAGGCACATTGGACTTATGCCGCCAAGACTCCGCTTGGACTTTACGCCGCCAACCATTGGACTTATGCTGCCAAGACTCCCGCTTGGACTTTACACAGCCAATATCAAACCCCTTGGACTTCTCATGCCAAGACTCAAGCTTGGACTTTCCCTTGCCAACCCATGTTGGATTTTACATTGCCAAGACCCATGCTTGGACTTTTCATGTGCCAAGTATTCAAGACTTGGACTTTACCAAATGCCAAGTGTTCCACTTGGACTTTCCATGCCAAGTACCCAAGACTTGGACTTTCCCATTAGTCATATGTTTTTGTCGAACATCAAAATATCACTCGAGTCAAACTCGAGTCCTGGTCAATCGTGACCTTGGCCGATTGTACCAACAGTCCAAACAGTTTGATATGAAAGACTTGTGAGAGGTGGGACACATCCTTGGGATCAAGGTTATAAGGGATCGCAGGAAAAGGATGTTGTGCTTATCCCAAGCTTCATACATAGACATGATTATGGATCGTTTTAGCATGCAGAACTCCAAGAAGGGTTTTCTACCTTTCAGGCATGGAGTTCCTTTATCTAAGGAGATGTGTCCTAGATCATCTGAGGAGATAGAAGAGATGAAGACGGTTCCTTATGCTTCGGTAGTAGGAAGCCTCATGTATGCGATGCTATGTACGCGACCAAATATCTACTTTACCGTGGGCATGGTCAGCAGATATCAAAGTAATCCAGGATAGGGACGTTGGACTGCGGTAAAGCATATATTGAAGTACCTGAGAAGGACTAGGGAGTATATGCTGGTTTACCAAGCAGACCAATTACTCCCTATGGGTTACACGGATTCTGACTTCCAATCTGATAGGAATAACAGTAAGTCTACCTCAGGTTTTGTGTTTACTTTGGGAGGTGGAGCCATTGTATGGAGGAGTGTCAAGCAGAAGTTCGTAGCGTACTCCACCATGGAAGCTGAGTATGTGGCAGCCTCTGAGGCAGCCAAAGAAGCTGTGTGGCTCAGGAACTTCCTGATGGACTTGGATGTGATTCCTGGTTTGCCCAGAACTATCACAATTTATTGTGATAATAGTGGTGCAGTTGCAAACTCGAAGGAACCACGAGCCCATAAGGCTAGTAAACACATAGAGCGCAAGTACCACCTGATACGAGAAATCGTAAAGAAAGGAGAAGTTGTTGTGGCCAAGATTGCATCAGAGGATAACCTGACAGATTCTTTCACTAAGGCCCTTCCGGCGAGAGCTTTTGATAGGCATGTGGAGGGAATAGAGATCAGATGTATGGCAGTTTGAGGACAGCATAGTCTTTTAGTATAAGTGGGAGATTGTACGGATGTATACTGAAAAGTCTATCTTTTGTATGAACATCTTTATTTTGAAATAAGAATCACATGATCATTGTTTGCATATTTTTATGGTTATGCAATATTGTCTAATACATTACATTGTAGATAACATGGTGTGTGGTGTCACACGGGAGATGATGTTATCGGCTCCTTGAAAAGTATAAGTAAAGGCTCACAACCGAGATGACTTTGGACAAACCATCGGAATGGTTGTAGTGTGATTTGGTATTGGTTTGTCTTGACCATAGAATCATACTAGTGCACTTTGTGTGTATTGAGTAGGACCGACTTAGAGGTGATTCGATTTATTGCTGACTACATAATCGAATCGGACCTCAGATATTATTTAGTACATGCTCTTAATCCCGATATAATAACGGACACATATACTTAGTATTCATCTCTTTGAATTACCAATGGGCGAGATTTATAGATTAAATCGATAGGCTCGGTAAGTTGGGAGATGATATTATTTATATGGTGTGTCGTTGATTATAGGAGGAAACCGTGTCCTATATATTAGGATGATGATGTCCCCGTGAGGAGCTCATAAGGTTCATTATGTAAACCCTGTAGGTGGACTTGGTGTGGCATGATGAAAAGGTTGAGTGGTACTACTCATGAAGTTAGATGTTGACTAATTAATGGTCAGTAAATTAATTAATCGACGAACATTCGAGATCTTAAACACGGGGAGAAAATGTACAAATAATATATGGGGCCCATATTATCATATGGGGGTTGGTGAGGTAGATCAATGATGATCCTTTAGTGGATTGGATCATCATTAGTGGATAGGACTTTATGTGGGCTTGATCCATGGGTGGACAAGATCCAACTCCTCCTCATGGTCCCTAATGTAGCCTATTAACACCTCATGAAGCTTAGGTCCAAAGAATAGAAACAAAACTCTATATCCAAAGGTAGAGATTAAATCTCTAAGATTCGACGGTTGAGATTAAATCTCTAGATCCGATGGTTGAGATTAAATCCCTAGAACCAATGGTGGAGATTAATCCAAGGCATAAACCCAGCTCTATAAATAAGGCTTATTGGCTTGGGCGGCAACTTGAATGATTAGGGGATTAGGGTTTGTCCCTTGGGCGGCAACCAATCCTAATTAGATTTTGGATTGGGAGTGGGGGCTAGGGTTAGGGTTTTGAGGATTAGAGTGGGCGGCAACAAGAAGATGAAGTTTTTCCTTCTTCTTCCTAAGGTTGGCCGGCCCCTATTCTTCTTCCCTCTACCTTGGCATGAGATCACCCTATTCTTCTTCCCCTCTTCCATGGCCGGCAATAAGGAAAGCTAGGATTAGGGTTTGGAAGCTTGGGCGACACCAAATAAGGAAGTAGTTTGCTTTCTTCTTCCTCTTCCTTGGTGGCCGGCGCCCACAACCTTCTTTCCAGCCCTTGGATGGCATCCAAAGACCCTCCTCTCCTTCACCTTGGGTGGTGGAAACAAGACTTAGGGGTTTCCCTTGGTGTCTTGTCCGGTTTCCAACATTATCTCCTTCTCCTTGTAGGCCGGCGGCAAGCATTTTCCTTGTTGCTTGTTGGCTGGCTATAGGAAGGAGATGAGCCTTGTTTCTATTCTTCCTCTTGCTTTGGAAGAGCAAGGAAGGATGATTTGCGATCTAGGAGCTTCGACTTTTGGTAGATCATCGCCCACACGACGTCCGAAAGGAGGAAGGACATACAATAGAAGATCAAGAGGTATAACAAGAGGTATAATCTTATTTATTTTGATTAGTGTTCTTTTGTATTATGTTTATAATTGCTTTTCAATTATATGCATGTATTGTGTGGATGGTTACTTGCTTGTATTTATTTTTCAACTATGAGCATGATATAAATCTGTATATGGCTAAATAATACTTGGATCCCGAGCATAAACACAAAAACTGGTGATCCGGACATCGTCTATTCCACGGCTACTCGTAGAATAGAGGATGGTCGCTTGAACAACTAGTTTGTTCAAGTGACCTCTCTAAACGAATAGCACGACGATGACTTTATTGTTTGAGCAATCCTTTTTGTCTAGGATTAAATTTTTTAATCCGGGGACATTGAGGGGATCGCCATGAACAAACGACCAAGGTGAAGTGGGAAGCAAACTTTCCCCTCACGGACTCGATAAGCAAAAACCATTAAATTTGTATGAGAGCTTCCGGGGCAAAACCCTACAGTTGGTGGATGTGAGAGTGATTATGTGCAGTTGTTTCGTTGTGGTAAGCTGTTGGTGGCGATGTGAGTGAGCTGTGAACGACTATGAGGCTGTGAGCAAGGAATTGCCAGCTGTGCAACTGTGAATAAGGCTGCTCTTGGCTATGAAGGGGTGCAATGGCGATGAATAGTTGGTTCTGTGGTTTACTCGGCTATGGCTGAGTGAGAAGGGACTAAAGGAGTGGGTGTTTCAATTAGGGTGTAGATCCCTAAATATGTTGTTAAGTGGCCTAATGGTTGATAAGGATTAATGTGGAGAATTGATTGGGTTAATTGGATAACTAGATCAATCTAGTGATTGGGATACGAAGTCGATTTAGTATTCGATTTGATCATTCGTTGTATGCTTGCACTTAATCATAATGTTTGATATGTACAGGACGTGGATACGAGACAGGACTACTATAATGAAGATATTATTCTGAGCTTCTTAGAAGGTGGGTAATTTCCTACCCTTGTCAGGTAGTTTTAATGCATACAAATTTAGATATATGATCATCTTATATGATCATGTTACCTTGACTCTTCTCTTATTTACTCTTGCGCTTGATACATTATCTTTGGTTGTTAAACTCTATTGCTGTTATCATGTTTCACTTCATCATGATTAGGAGTTATATATGTAGTGTAAGTGACCTAGAGTTTGTTTAGTTAAGTGCAAATAGTAAAGTTCGGATGATGACCTAATTGTAAATTGGGCAAAAAAGTCATCCGTAGGTAGATAATGTCATGAACCTAGGGTTAATTCTAGTACCCTTAGGTTGCATGTTTACCACCGGCCATGTATTGTGTAAATGGTCAGGAGAATGATACTTAGTGTGTCGCTATGGACCGGTGGTCCTAGCTTGTTATAATTAGTTGAGTACGACTCTCTACAGGATAGAGAGTGCGTTGATCAGTAAGTATGACTCTCTACAGGATAGAGAGTGCGTCGATCAGATGAGTACGACTCTCTACATGATAGAGAGTGGGTCCATCAGTTGAGTACGACTCTCTACAGGATAGAGAGTGCATCGATTAGATTGGTATGACTCTCTACAGGATAGAGAGTGTTATGATCAGTTGAATACGACTCTCTACAGGATAGAGAGTGCGTTGATCTGATTAGTATGACTCTGTGTAGAATAGAGAGTTGGTGGTGTATGTCTATTTGTGACAGAGCATTCATGTCATTTGCATGCATGCTGGCGATGATGTCTCCCTTATGGTTGAGAGGGTCGTCAGTCATTCTGCCTCTACGGTTACTCATAGGAGGAGTAATCGGTGTGAGGGCAGATCATTGTGGTGTCGCACTCTACCACTATAGACAGTGGTAGTGCGATTTGCGTGTCATAGTTCTGCGTGTGTGGCACTCGACCACTCATGGGTAGTGACTGTTGGAGTGGCAAACAACAGGGACCCCCATCGTGTAGCTTGCTCTTCACGCTTATATGCTACTCGATCATATTGCCCACTCGGCCACTCGAGAGTAGTGGTTGGTGTTGAGTTGGTACAGTTGTCTTGCTCGAGCCACCGAGGCCACACTAGGGTCATGGTAGCTTTAGGGTGAGCCGACATGACCATTCATGCTGCATTGCTGTGACTTATGGTATTTTTTGCATATTGCCATATATATACATATATGCATGTATATATATATATATGGATGGTTGTGATTAATATATATATATATATATATATATATATATATATATATATATATATATATATATATATGCAGTCTATATATACATGCTTATTGTGATGTTGTATTTGATTATACTATGCTTGCTGCATTTGGTTGTACATCATATTCATGCATGATTCTCGCATCTGATATACGGTTGTGTCGGATACTTGTATATTTGTTAGACAGACCATTAGATACCTTGACCTGTATCATGAGTATATTGTGAGTTAATTTTACTCTTCCTGTTATATGTTGGATATATGCTCAGGTTGGATTAGAGTAGCGTAGCAGACTTTCAGGTATGTCTGCATTTTATGTTGTTTATTTGGTTAGACGTGTAGGGATTTCTATATGCCAAATAGCATATGCGCAACGGAAAAATTAGGATCCCTTCCTAGTGATCCTTGCGAAAGAAAACCTCGTACAAAATAAATTTCTCTAAAACCAAACCTATCTTATAGGAGAGGATTACCTTTGTTGCGTGCCCTTGTTAATCCCGCTTTTCCTTTTGGTTTGTTGGATCTTTAGCACGTTCAAATGTCCGTGCCTCTATACATATCCACACGAGCAAGCTCTTGTCTCACAAAAGAAAAACTAGAAGAGCTCTCCTTTACTTCTTGCTAGAGAAGTCCCTAAAGGAGAGGAAGCTAGGGAAAAAGAGAAGGGAAGAAGAAGACTACTCTTCTTGCTAGCCTACACCCACAAAACCACACAACCAAAGCTTCCACCAAGCTCTCAAGCTCTCACACAACCACAATCACAATCACATTTTGGCCGACCACTCCATGGAGTCTTTTATAGGGTTGGAAAAACCCTTTCACCTCCTACCATTCAATGCAATCCATTGCATTGAGACACCTTGTTTGGCCGGCCACTTTAAGGAGACAAAAACCACTTTGTCTCCTCCCACCTTATCTAGCTTAGGTGGCATGATTATGTGGCATGCTTGTGTGGCATTCATGCATGTTGAATTAATCTTATTAATTCAATAAGCCCACCTTATCTAGCTTAGGTGGCATGCTTATGTGGCATGCTTGTGTGGCATTCATGCATGTTGAATTAATCTTATTAATTCAATAAGCTTATGTTATCATATTGAATTAATCTCATTAAATCAATAAGGTAACATATTGAATTAATCTCATTAAATCAATAAGCTAAAATTCTCATTAAGCTTAAAGTCCAAAAACCATTTTGTACTTAAGCTTATTCCCAAATTATTCTAGTCAAACTAGAATGCACTAATTCTTCTAATCATCATGCTCTTTGTGTGTGACCCTATAGGCTCACATAACGTTGGCAGTGGATCTAAACTCTTTTAGATACACAAGCAATGAGCGGCATCTAGCAATACATCATTGCTACCCAAGTTACGAAATAAGTCAAGATCCGACTAACCTTTCCGTGACTACTATAATGTATGACCGTGTCCTTCTATCCTTGATATCAGATTGACCAATGAGGCATAGACCGTGTCATCCTCGATCAATCTATGTGTTTCTTGATCCCTGAGTAAACTAACTCAAACAAATGAGCTCAATATCTCATATTGACTCATTTGAGTATGGTCATGCGTTTTAGTAGTTCTACTCAATCAAGGGGCCCACCGATATCACTCTCGTCATATGAGAGGGATAGATCCCATCTACATCACTCACATCCCTCCGTATAATTTTTTATATACCCAGTAATCGCCTTTATGGTCCACCCTATTACGGGTGACGTTTGACGATACCAAAGTACATAATTCCTTATGTAGGGAATCGTAGTGACTTCAGGTTCGAGGACTATTCATACCAATAGTCACATGAGAAAGTTTATGACACTCATATAACGATCCATGAAACTTTCTCATGGCAGGTCAGTTCAGTATATATTCTCTAATATATACCCATGTGTCAACTTGATATCATATATCCATGACTTGTGAGATCAAGTCATCAATCGACCTACATGCTAGTCTTTATGTATTAATATTGCCCTTGCATATTAATACTTGACTAGGAACATTTAGGAAAGTGTTCTCTCTGACCTCTCATAATCAATTACGCCAATTGATGTCGTAGATAAGAACCTACTTTTCTAGGCATTATTATATTTAATTTAGCTGGCACAAGCAAGATGTAAATATAATAACCAATCCTTTGCCTTTATTGAATATGATACAAAATGTTCCCTTTTCAACCATCACATGATTGGCTCTAGGGCTATAACTAACAATCTCCCACTAGCACTAGTACCAATCACTATGATATCTAATACCTAGTGACCTAGTGTGACCATCATGCTTCCTCGTACAAAGCCTTGGTCAATGGATCTGCGATGTTAGCTTCACGGTACTCTGCATATCCTCACATCTCCTCTATCGATGATCTCTCGAATGAGATGGAAGCGCGCTTGATATGTGTTTGGTCCATGATGTGATCGAGGTTCCTTGCTTTGTCGATAGCCCCATTGTTGTCACAATAGAGGTCTATTGGATCTGTAATGTTAGGAACTACCCCAAGTTCACTGATGAACTTGCGGAGCCAAACAGCCTCCTTTGCTACATCGAGCGCAATAGAATATACCGGCTTGTAGAATCAAGAATCGTGTCTGCTTTAAACTCTTCCTCACCCACCATTCGTGCAAAACACGCACTCGATTGCGATCTATAGTCATCCTTATGCATTTGGAAGCTTGCATCACGTAACCCTTCTTTACTAGCTCCTCATTGCCTCCAAATATCAGGAAATATTCTTTCGTTCTTCGTAAGTATTTAAGAATATTTTTGACTGCTATCCAGTGACTTTCACCTGGATCCGACTGGTATCTACTCGTCATGATCAAAGCATACGAGACGTCAGGATGAGTACAAAGCATGGCGTACATGATAGACCCTATGGCAGATGCATAAGGGATCTTATCCATGCGATCTCTCTCCTCCTTAGAAGAGGGACATTGAGTCTTGGAAAGACTCACACCATGTGATAAAGGCAGAAATCCTTTCTTGGAATTTTGCATAGCAAAACGATCTAGCACTTTATCAATGTATGTACTCTGACTTAGGCCAAGTAATCTTTTAGATCTATCTCTATAGATCTTGATGCCTAGAATATAGGCATTTCACCTAAGTCTTCATCGAGAAACAATTCCCTAACCACATCTTCACTGCATCGGAGTGAGGGAATATCATTTCCGATGAGAAGTATGTCATCTACATACAAGACAAGAAATACAACTGTGTTCTACTATTTCTCTTGTAGACACAAGGTTCATCTTCATTCTTGATGAAACCAAACTCCTTGATTGCATCATCGAATCAAGATTCCACTTCGAGAGGCTTGCTTTAGTCCATAAATGGACCTTTGCAGCTTGCATACCTTTTCCAGATGCTTTGATCTTCAAAACCCTCAGCCGTGTCATGTACACATCCTCGAGTAGCTTTCCATTCGTAAAAGCGGTTTTGACATCCATCCGCCAGATCTCATAATCGTGGTAGGTCGCAATAGCAAGTATGATCCGAATGGATTTAAGCATCGCAATCGTGAAAAGGTTTCATCATAGTCAATACCATGAATTTGTTTGAACTTTAGCCACCAATCTACCTTTATAGGTATGCTTATTACCATCCATGTACTTACTTTAAAGACCCACTTACACCCAATGAGTTTTACCCTTCGTGGATCAACCAAGGTCCATACTTGGTTAGTGTACATGGATTCCATTTCGATCTCATGGCCTCTAGCCATTTCTAACTGGGCTCATCATAGCTTCTGATAGGATGTAGGCTCGTCAAGATCGACAAGCAATACATCACCGCTTGTCACCAAGAGAAAAGAATATCTCTCGGGTTGACGACGGATCCTATCGATCTACGAAGAGGTTGGTCTACTTGAACAGTGTTTCCGCTCCACAACTCTTTGGGCAACACTTTCCTCATCCACAACACTTTGTGGTTCCTGTTCATTTTCCATCGAAGCCTTAGTGTTATCGTCATCTTGAACTTCTTCAAGATGAATTTTACTCCCACTAGTTTTTCTAGAAATAAATTTTCTTTCTAGAAAGACAGTATTTCTGGCAACAAACACCTTGCCAAGTGTGGGATTGTAAAAGTAATATCCCTTAGTTTCCTTGGGATATCCTACAAAATAACACTTATCTGATTTGGGTCCTAGTTTATCTGAGACTTGACATCTTACATAAGCTTCACAACCCCAAATCTTTATAAAAGATATTTTGGGACTCTTCCCAGTCCATATTGTATATGGTGTCTTTTCTACGGCTTTTGATGGGATGCGATTAAGTGTGAAAGCGGCTGTCTCTAGAGCTAGTCCCCAAAAGGAAGTAGGTAGATCAGTCTGGCTCATCATTGATCGTACCATATCTAATAGAGTACGATTTCTCCTCTCAGATACACCATTCCATTGTGGTGTTCCAGGTGGAGTGAGTTGGGATATTATCCCACACTTAGCCAGGTGATCACGAAACTCTTGACTAAGGTATTCACCACCTCGATCTGATCGAAGTAGCTTAATACGCTTACCAAGTTGGTTTTGTACTTCATTCTTGAATGCTTTGAACTTTTCAAAGGATTCTGACTTATGTCTCATCAAATATAAGTAGCCAAATCTACTCATATCATCAGTGAAAGTAATAAAGTATTTATAGCCTCCTCTGGCTTCGACATTGAAAGGGCCACATACATCAGTATGTATGAGTCCTAACAAGTCCGTCGCTCTCTCGCCATGTCCACTAAATGGAGTTTTAGTCATCTTTCCTAAAAGACAAGATTCGCATACCTCATATGATTCAAAATCAAATGAGTCCAATAATCCATCTTTATGGAGTTGGGATATGCGTTTTTCATTTATGTGACCTAGGCGACAGTGCCAGAGATATGTTTGGTTCAAATCATTCGATTTGAACCGTTTGGTATTTACGTTATATATTGGGTTTTCTAAATCTAGAACATAGAGACCATTCATAAGTGGTGCATTACAATAGAACATTTCATTCAAATAAATGGAACAACATTTGTCCTTTATTATAAAAGAAAAGTTTTTCTTGTCTAAACAAGATACAGAAATTATGTTCTTTGTCAATGCAGGTACATATAAGCACTCCTCTAGTTCTAAGATAAGCCCAGTGGGCAAAGACAAGGAATATGTTCCTACAGCTACAGCAGCAACTTTTGCGCCATTGCCTACTCGTAGGTCCACTTCGCCTTTTGCCATTAGTCTACTATTTCTCAGTCCCTGCACATTAGTACAAATGTGAGATGCACATCCGATATCTAATACCCATGTAGAAGAAATAGATAGATTAACTTCTATAAGCGTGTATACCGAGGCGTAAGTCCCACTTCTTTATTCTTTACTTCCTCAAGGTAGACTTTGCGGTAGCTTCGCTCCAAAGGTCCAGCCTCACCAAGAATGGAAACAGCCCCCTTCCTTAGGTACTTTACCTTTACCCTTTGAAGTGGATGAATTGGCCTTGCCTTTGGCTTGGGTCTTACCCTTGCCTTTGCGCTTACCTTTGCCCTTCTTGACCATTAGTACATGCATTAACTTTCTTTTGAGATTCGGTTCAGCAGTTCTTAACATGCTGAGAATCTCAGGCAAAGGTTTATCAATTTCATTCATGTTATAATTCATGACGAATTGATTATATGCTTCCGGCAACGATTGCAGGATAACATCGGTTGCCAATTCTTGGCTCAGTGGAAATCCTAGTCTTTCAAGGTTCTCAACGTACCCAATCATTTTAAGTACGTGAGTTCCTACAGGTGTTCCTTCTTGCATCTTGCATGCAAAAAGAGCCTTAGACACTTCAAAACGCTTGTGCCTGGATTGTCCTTGATATAGTTGTTTCAAATGCTCAACCATATCATAGGCATCCATGTTCTCATGTTGCTTCTGAAGCTCAGAGTTCATGGTTGCAAGCATAAGGCATGACACATCTAATCGTCCATCTTGATGCTTCTTATAAGCATCTTTTCAAAGACGAGTGGCCGCAGGGCGTGTATTTGTGGGTAGATCGCTTCTAGGACATACAGTTTGCATTCTTGCTTGAGGATAATCCTCAAGTTCCTATACCAGTCAAGAAAGTTCGCTCCATTGAGCTTGTCCTTCTCAAGGACAGATCGCAAGTTGAGGGGGTGTGTCGTGTTAGATGACATGGTGATCTACAACAATAAAATGCAAAATTAAGTATCATACCTAAGTCATTTAATTAGGCCTTTAATTAAATGAGGCTCCCACTAAATTCTCATAGCTTTGATATGAGCTAATCATTGATGTAGGCAAACACTTTTCGCTTACATCATTAGCTACTATTTAGCTATAAATTTATATGGGATAAAGATCCACATCATAATTCGTCTTGAGTTAGCTTTGGCTAATCGCCCAAGACGTAGTATGATTAGGTAGGCAATCTTTTGCCAATTACATCTGATGTAACTCTTTAATAGCTTTGGTTAAGTTTAGATTAGTTTAGTGTTTATTCCTAAACCCGGCTTCCAGGTCATGGCGAGGCAGGGGGGCCTTCTTGGATATCGGAGCAACGACCACTTCTAAGACAAAGCTGATGTTCGAAATCACATAAAACTAATTTTAAAACTTATGCTCAAAGCTAATATATGCCTCTACTTTCTTAACTAATTAAGAAAAACTTAATTAAGTCTTAACCAAGTTTGATAGCGGGACATCACGATTGTCCACTCGCACTCTTCCAAGATAAAATGCATTGCTTTGCTTTGGCAAACCCAATAACAAATGATCGAGGAAGTAGTGAGTACCAAACTTTGGTAGGCATATCGTATTTGACTTATTAAGATATAAACTTAAACATGCATCACATACATATTAGCATACATCACATATAAGCTAAATTAACATGCATCACATACAAGTTAAACTAAGTGTGTCATGGTTATGGCCCTTATTCTACAATCTTCTCAAGCCAATGAGAAGATTGATTGGTCAACCTAGGGATAGCATCTTCTCCCAAGTGCTTCCTTTTGGTTGTCTTGTGTTGTTGACTTCCTCCTTGTAACATTATCTTCCAATGGACCCTCCATCTTTGTTGTATATTACAAAAGGAGAAATACTCGAGTTACATTCGAGTCTAAAGCTAATTTTACAACAAGAATTTTAGGAGAAAGGCACGACACGCAGGCCGTATTAAGAATTACAACACACAATCACAAACTTTTTGGAACTAGGCCATAACCATGCACCATGTCAATTTTGACTTTTAAAAGACATCGGATATTTTATTATGTTTGAAAATTTGCTAATGCAATTATCAACTCATAATAAAATTCATCCTACTTCTATATCATATATAAAAGAGAGAAAAACTATTTTTATACGATCTTTCGCAAGTGGCTCTGATACCACTGTAGGGATTTCTATATGCCAAATAGCATATACAAGCGGAAAAATTAGGATCCTTCCTAGTGATCCTTGCGAAAGAAAACCTCGTACAAAATAAATTTCTCTAAAACCAAACCTATCTTATAGGAGAGGATTACCTTTGTTGCGTGCCCTTGTTAATCCCGCTTTTCCTTTTGGTTTGTTGGATCTTTAGCACGTTCAAATGTCCGTGCCTCTATACGTATCCACACGAGCAAGCTCTTGTCTCACAAAAGAAAAACTAGAAGAGCTCTCCTTTACTTCTTGCTAGAGAAGTCCCTAAAGGAGAGGAAGCTAGGGAAAAAGAGAAGGGAAGAAGAAGACTACTCTTCTTGCTAGCCTACACCCACAAAACCACACAACCAAAGCTTCCACCAAGCTCTCACACAACCACAATCACAATCACATTTTGGCCGGCCACTCCATGGAGTCTTTTATAGGGTTGGAAAAACCCTTTCACCTCCTACCATTCAATGCAATCCATTGCATTGAGACACCTTGTTTGGCCGGCCACTTTAAGGAGACAAAAACCACTTTGTCTCCTCCCACCTTATCTAGCTTAGGTGGCATGATTATGTGGCATGCTTGTGTGGCATTCATGCATGTTGAATTAATCTTATTAATTCAATAAGCCCACCTTATCTAGCTTAGGTGGCATGCTTATGTGGCATGCTTGTGTGGCATTCATGCATGTTGAATTAATCTTATTAATTCAATAAGCTTATGTTATCATATTGAATTAATCTCATTAAATCAATAAGGTAACATATTGAATTAATCTCATTAAATCAATAAGCTAAAATTCTCATTAAGCTTAAAGTCCAAAAACCATTTTGTACTTAAGCTTATTCCCAAATTATTCTAGTCAAACTAGAATGCACTAATTCTTCTAATCATCATGCTCTTTGTGTGTGACCCTATAGGCTCTCATAACGTTGGCAGTGGATCTAAACTCTTTAGATACACAAGCAATGAGCGGCATCTAGCAATACATCATTGCTACCTGCTAAGTAAATAAGTCAAGATCCGACTAACCTTTCCGTGACTACTATAATGTATGACCGTGTCCTTCTATCCTTGATATCGATTGACCAATGAGGCATAGACCGTGTCATCCTCGATCAATCTATGTGTTTCTTGATCCCCGAGTAAACTAACTCAAACAAATGAGCTCAATATCTCATATTGACTCATTTGAGCATGGCCATGCGCTTTAGTAGTTCTACTCAATCAAGGGGCCCACAGATATCACTCCCGTCATATGGGAGGGATAGATCCCATCTACATCACTCACATCCCTCCGCATAATTTGTTATATACCCAATAATCGCCTTTATGCTCCACCCTGTTACGGGTGACGTTTGACGATACCAAAGTACATAATTCCTTATGTAGGGAACCGTAGTGACTTCAGGTTCGAGGACTATTCATACCAATAGTCACATGAGAAAGTTTATGACACTCATATAATGATCCATGAAACTTTCTCATGGCGGGTCAGTTCAGTATATATTCTCTAATATATACCCATGTGTCAACTTGATATCATATATCCATGACTTGTGAGATCAAGTCATTAATCGACCTACATGCTAGTCTTTATGTATTAATATTGCCCTTGCATATTAATACTTGACTAGGAACATTTAGGAAAGTGTTCTCTACAACCTCTCATAATCAATTCTGCCAATTGATGTGCTGTAGATAAGAACCTACTTTTTTAGGGCATTATTATATTTAATTTAGCTGGCACAAGCAAGATGTAAATATAATAACCAATCCTTTGCCTTTATTGAATATGATACAAAATGTTCCCTTTTTAACCATCACATGATTGGCTCTAGGGCTATAACTAACAAGACGGTATATGCATGTTTTTATATATTGTGCTGGTATATCGGTTGTACCTCTAGGTTACGCTGTTGAATTGCATGTGATATTTGATATATATATATTTTTCTCATTACCTACTGAGTTATACTCACCACCACGGACCCTGGGTTTTTCTGTCGCCCAGGTAATAGGTAGAAATCTTCGTGATGGCTTGGAGCACCGCTGGCTGATATCTCATCTCACCTCCGAGACTCTTGTGGTCATTTTGGGCTTTGCGTATGATGTGTTATGTTTTTGAAGTTTTTCATGGTGTAATGTGTTGTGGTCTTGTCATGTGATGTACACACTTGTGGGTTCGAATTTTGCCGATGTTTTCTTATGATGTGGTCAGTCATACCGGTATGCACTGTGTAGTTGTTATGTTATTGTGGTTAGTTTCCGTTGTGGTTTGTTTACATATATATATGTTGTTGTTGTTGTGGCCTACGGGCCTTGTATTAACACGAGATGTTGCCACGTACAGGGGAGATGTCGTCCATTTGCTTTTTCGCACGACATACTCTTGGGGCGTGACACCACCATCTCTTTCCATCCTCCGGCCACCGTTGGGATCGGTCATCGCTAAGATTAGAAGAAGTTAATCCTCACTATGAGCGACGACACTGCGTCTGATCCGAAATCATGACTTTCTGTCAGATCAAGTTAAGGCAGTGGATTCTCCCTCATTTTGGAAGAGATCCCTGTAGGATTGGGTAGATGACCTTGAGCCGGTTAATAGGGCATTACTGCGGAAGTTGAACAACGACGTTGGCGTTGGGTTTTCTGCCGAACGGAGCATTTGAAGGGAGTACAGCTGGTGAAGACACAAAATTCCGATATAACTCTTGTTTCTGCTTTTTATCTTCTGTCCAGAGTGATCTATGGATCGATGATGTTAAAAGGTTGTCAAATTGTGAGTCAAGGGCAATGACTATAGTTGATCGGTGGAGTAGGCTGGACGGAGTGTAGCTGGTTGGTGTTGGTTTTTATCTTTTGCGACTAGATTGCTATCATGGGTACTCGTTCCCTTCCTCGGCCAATAATGCCTCTTTACCTCCTTGGGAAGAGAATAGAGGTAACGATGTGTGGAATTTTGATTAATTGAATTTGGTACAAACCTATACGATTGATTGGCTTGATTGCTAGGTTTAGCTAATCTGATGGGATTTTCTTGCAGTTAAATTGACTGGGCAGATTAGGTTTCCCGCAAATTGGATCTAGAAACAGTGAAGTGAAGCTAAACTTGGTAAGTATGGATTCGGATTATTTTAGATGTGATGTTAGATCTATAGCCGGTTATTAATGGATTCATTGAGTAATAATCGATGGAAGAATTGTAGTTACTATAGATCTGATGGATTGATTTATGTGGATGTGAGTTATGATGTTTAATTGATTTGGGTGGAGTCTACATAAGAGGTTTAATAATTTAAACCTAGTTGGATGTTGTAGAAGGGTTATGCTTGATGATGGGGGGTTTCTAATTCATATTCAATAAAGGGATACGAATATAGGAATGATATAGTAGTGGATTTGTATATTTGTCGTGTGCTTGAATTTAATTGTAAATGATGATATTTGTAGGACGTGAATACGACGCAGATCCACGGACGCGAAGATATTTATTTCGCGGAGCTATTTAGCAGGTGGGTAAATTCTTACCCTGGTCAGGTAGATGTAATTGCATTAAGATTTAGACATGAATATGAGCATGTTATATGTTCATATTACCTTGACTTCGCTCTTATTTACTCTTGCGCTTGATACCTTATCGTTGGCTGTTAAACTCTATTGTTGTTATCATGTTTCACTTCATCATGATTAGGAGTTATATATATATGTGATGTAAGTAACCTAGAATTTGTTTAGTTAAGTGCAAATAGTAAAGTCCGGATGACGACCTGATTGTAAATTGGGCAAAAAGGTCATCCGTAGGTAGATAATGTCTTGAACCTAGGGTTAATTCTAGTACCCTTAGGTTGCATGTTTACCACCGACCATGTATTGTGTAAATGGTCAAATGAATGGTACTTAGTGTGTCACTATGGACCGGTGGTCCTAGCTTGTTATAATCAGTTGAGTACGACTCTCTACAGGATAAAGAGTGCGTCGATCAGTAAGTACCACTCTCTATAGGATAGAGAGTACGTCAATCAGTAAGTACAACTCTCTATAGGATAGAGAGTACATCGATCAGTTGAGTATGACTCTCTACAAGATAGAGAGTGCATCCATCAGTTGAGTACGACTCTCTATAGGATAGAGAGTGCGTCCATCAGTTGAGTACGACTCTCTATAGGATAGAGAGTGTGACGATTTGATTGGTATGACTCTCTACAGGATAGAGAGTGTTATGATCAGTTGAGTATGACTCTCTTAGGATAGAGAGTGCGTTGATCTGATTAGTATGACTCTCTGTAGAATAGAGAGTCTGTGGTGGATGTCTATTTGTGACAGAGCATTCATGTCATTTGCATGCATGCTGGTGACATGGTCTCCCTTATGGTTGAGAGGGCGGTCAGTCATCCTACCTCCAAGGTTACTCATAGGAGGAGTAATCGGTGTAAGGGCAGAGCATTGTGGTGCCGCACTCTACCACTATAGACGGTGGTAGTTGGATTTGCGTGTCGTAGTCCTGCGTGTGTGACACTCATCCACTCATGGGTAGTGACTGTCGGAGTGACCAACAGCAGGGACCCCCATCGTGTAGCTTGCTTTTCACGCTTATATGCTACTCGATCATACTTCCCACTCGGCCACTCGAGAGTAGTAATTGGTGTTGAGTTGGGACAGTTGTCATGCTCGAGCCACCGAGGCCACACTGGGGTCGTGGTAGCTTTAGGGTGAGCTGGCATGACCATGCATGTTGCATTGCTGTGACTTATGACATTTTTGCATATTGCCATATATATATATATATATATGTGGATGATTGTGATTAGTATATATATATAGATGTAGTCTATATATATATATGTTTGTTGTGATGTTGCATTTGATTGTACTATGCTTGTTGCATTTTATTGTACATCATTCTCATACATGCTACTCGTATTTGTTATATGGTTGTGTCAGATACCTGTATACTTGTTGGTCGGACTATTAGATACCTTTGACCAATATTTATGATGTTGTATGGTTTAGACAAGTTTTCCTGTGATATATACATATATTGTGGATATGTGCCCAGGTTGGATAAGTGTAGCGTAGCAGACTTTCAGGTATGTCTGCATTTTTCGTTATTCATTTGGTTAGAAGGTAGATGCATGTATATATTTATCATGTTGGTGTTTACCTGATGTACCTGTAGATTTTTCTATTGAATTACATGTGATATTTGATATATACATATTTTTCCTATTACATACTGAGTTTTACTCACCACCACGGACTCTGGGTTTTTCTGTTAATAAGTAGCCGACTTCATGATGGACTTGGAACACCGCTAGCTGGCATCGTCTCATCTCAACTCTGAGAGTCCGGGTTTTTGGGTTATCGTTGGTGTTTCGATATGGTTTTGGTTTATGTGATGTTTAGTAGTGATTGGACGTTGTTAATGTGGTACCTTTCTTTTTCTGGTTTTGTTTTGGTGTTTCTATGTTTGGTATTAGTCATACCGGTATGCACTTTGTGTAGTTTGTGATGTTGTTGTATTGTGTTTCCACTGTGTTTTGTGTATTTATGGTATTTACTTTTATATGTTTATGTTTATTGTGGGCCCAAGGGCCTTGTATTAACACGATATGTTGCCACGTACAGGGGAGATGCCGTCCATTTTCTTTTCAACACGGCATACTCTCGGGGTGTGACAACTTTAGTGGTATCAGAACCCTAGGTTCTACGATGCCATACAATGTTGTTTTGTGTCGAGTCTTGGATTCTCGAGAGTCGATTTATTCGATTTTGGTTTTCTGAGATGAGATTGACAGTGGCCTGAGCTCCAAGTAGCACGAGGTAAGAATCCCTGATAACTTATACTTAGTTAGATGTTTATCTGAACTTGACCAATAGGTGTATATAGTCAGAGTTATGACACCTGTGCAGACTCATAGTAGGGGTCGTCCACCGAGGTGACCAATCGGAGTTAACTTTAGTGTTTATACTCCTGGTTTTGGTTGACTATGCATTTAGTATATATAACAGGGAATAACTTGCAGTGTGTTGGTTATTGTTCGTAACTGTGGTATGAGTTGACCATGGGAATGACCTGTTGAGTCTGTGAGTCATAAACCTGTGTTAAAAAGGTGATTTACCTTTGAGAGCTGACTGATATCGAGTCAGAAAACAGGGGTCAAGTCATCATATTTCTGGTGGAAATCAGAGACTACAGTCTTAGGGATTTTCATTAATTATACTAGTCATATCATTACCTATTGGGTAATGGACAAGACAAGTAGGCTATTATTGATGCAGGTAGCAGAAGGCTAGTTTACGGTGTATCATAGGGATTTTTATCCCTGAATTGTTCGTACTGGGTTGTATAACTTTGAAGGTACTTTTGAGTACATAACTTGTGTTATACAGAAAAAGTAGAGTTATTTGCATACCATTATCAGGATCAAGCCGGTATTTGGTGGAAAATGTAGAAAATAATCTTCGGGGAATTCTTGAGCTTCAAGTAGGGTGATTGTCGATAACGGGAATACTATGCAGAGTCATTTGACTTGCAAAGTATACGCTCACCTAATAGCTCAAGAATGTGAATGGATGTTTTAAGCCACCCACGGTTATTGGCTTACATTTGGAGTAAGATCATTGGATCTTCTATCAGATCCTATCGGAAGATGTTGGATTGAGTTAGAAGATTAGAAATGACTCCGTACAAGTGTTTAAGAGTTGGAGACCAATAAGAAGATATTGCAGGTCAACTTATTAGAGTCAGAAGTCTCCTATTGTTGGATAAAAGAAGTAAGATCGAAGTTATAAGCCTTGAGCTACTTTCTGATTATAGAAGACCAATCGTAGATCATTAGAATGTTCTCGTGCATATCAGCAAAATCAGAACAAAGACTCTGGGTTATGTGCGTGCAGTGCAGATCACGAAGACACATGAAGTCAGATTATCTATTGGATCAGTTCATCTGTTGCTATTGTAAGCAACCAGTACATTTGAGGAGCTATACTTTGAAGACTCAGTTGAAGACTATCAATGGTGTTCCGGGAGGATGATGCACCATATCGATAGCAAAGATCAGCATAGAAGATTGGGTTATCTCATCAGAAGTATCAGCAGAAGACATCGTAGAAGACCCATGCAGACAACAACAACAGTTACCCCTAGATGTGGATTGGCTTGGTACAGAGGAGAGAGTATACGATGATGGTCGTATCTATTCGGTATTCTACAGTTGCAGCTCGTAGGATTAAGTGATGAGATTAGATGATCTAGTAAAATCCCCGGTTCATTTGTCGCAGAAATGCGACCATTGTCGTGGACTGTTGGATTTGATCTTGTTCTCTTCGGAGAAAGGCCGAGACCTATGGGGAGCCTTTGGATCGGATCGACAAATAATTGATCATTAAGGGTATTACTTTAGTGTACCCTTTGGGTTAATATATTGAGAGATACTTGTAGTTTACGGGTATCTTTGTCTAGAACATTCTTTGTTTGGATTAGAAGGGTCCTTTACATCGACTTGTAGGTCGGTGGTATCTCTACCGTCAGGTGAGATGTGGACCAACAATTAAGAACTTAAGGGATGCCCTTAGACTTGGATAGACATATCTTTACTAGAGACATATCCTTACGGATGGTCAAATTGTTGAGATTATGGTATGATATGTCTCTCGGATGTGCATATAATCCGAGAGCCTTCGGATGTAATTTTGGATGAACTCCTAGACTTGCCACTGCATAGGCAAGTGGAGTAGGCGATCGAATGTGATTTTGAAGATAGTGTCAACGTTGAATACCTCATACGAATGATAATTTTGTTGGTATCAGTGTTGCTAAACACTATGGAAATGGGAAGAACGTAAGTTGCGATTATAGGAGATGTTGAAGGGGATATTTATCTGTCCCAGTATATCTCCTTGAGAAGATCCGGAACTCTTTGTTGAAAGAGAGATGGACCTTTGGGAATATGGATCGATTATCGATGATGGAATGCGGTAGTTGTTGTTTCCTTGTATTGATTTGGTTATTCCTACAAATGTGGATGGAATGCTTTTAGCGTTACTATACCACAGATTTGTTTGACCAAAAGGGTAATGAAATTCACTCGGTCGGAAGCTGGTGAAATTAGGTTTCAGGACCTAGATGGTGATTGACGTTTGCATCAGTGTTAATTAATCCTTCCAAAGAGGATGGAAGGATGTTGTATGCCAATGCATCGTTTCAGGGATCGGAGCAATTTCCAATATAGTTGAATGAGGCGTATCTTATGTTTACGACAGTTAAGAAACTACGAGATAGATTGTCATATACATGACGTGGCTTTAGTAGTTATTATCTAGATTTATGGATGTATGGAGCAAAAGTGCTCATTGAATTTGACTAGCTACTGTGTAGTGATCACTACCATTTTATTGCATTATTTTGGTCCTTAATATCACCGTTTTAATCCTCTCGTGTGTTTATTTATTGATTATTTATCTGTTTTATGAGTTGAATATATTTTTAGACCTTATTGTAAATTCTCCTAATTTTTGGACTTATATGCAAATTTTACATCTTAATCGTAGGAGATCGAGATGAGCCATTGGATTAGACTCGAGTTGGATCAAATATGGCTTCATCTAGGGCTAGAAGGATATTTTAAGCTGGATCAATCTGGACCTTTCATCAAGATCAGAGGCAATTTAATCAAGCGTTCAGATCTATTTAATCCCGACCATCCGATGAGATCTGATTGATCTGAGCCATCCATCTAAATCTGGAGAGATCCGATTAGTACATTTAGATCTGGACATCTTGATTGTTCATCCAGATTCGATCGATCATGATTATCCTTTCAGATGGATCAGATCCATCCATTCAAAGTCAGAGTAATTTCAGCCATTGGATGGAGCAGCTTAATCAAGAAACTATTTATTCATTAAACCCTAGCTTTAAACAGACGGCTGGGATTTGATTCTGGTCATATTGGACGGCTAAGGAAATCCAGCTTCTTCACTCAATCGCGACGTGCAGCTACGGGAACATCATCACCGAGCGAGCGCCGACGCCGCCGCTTGATCCTCGTGAGTGGGCCATCGTCTTCTCCTCGTAGGCGAGCAATGACGACGATGTGCAGCGAAGCCGTGGAATCATTGGCGATAGCCGCGGCGATGTCCCCTTCCTTGTGAGCGGCGGCGGATGCTTCTTCCTCCTCACACGCGGCGAGCGGCGCTTCCTCCACAACATTTCCGACGGCCTCCTTCCATCCAAGTCGGCAGCGATTCCCTTCCTCAGCCGGTGACCTCCTTCCATCCAAGCCAGCGATCTTTCTCTTTCCAAGCTACGACAGATGAGAAGTTGGAATTCTGGCCAGCTTGTCGGCAGCGAGCAGAGAAGGAGTTGCCGACGCTTTTCACCTGTGAAACTTCCAACACCAACTACCGGAGCTGAGAGCCACAGCTAGACGAGATTTCGGAAGGTTGTGGTGATTGCTACTATCGGGATCCCGCAGAACCTGTTTCCAGCTCATGACAGTCATATCCCTTCTCCAATTTTCAACGACAGCACTTCATTTCATCACCGACGAAGAGTTTCAGCTTCTACTCTGGTTCCATCCTCTCCATGCAGCACCGACAGTTCCGTTGTAGTATAGTGGTGAGTATACTCGATTACAACCGAGAGACTCGGGTTCAGTCCCCGGCAGCGAAACTACGGGCTACTCCACCTTCACAGAGTCATCCATAGACTGTCAGGTTCTGGTGTCATTGTAGTATAGTGGTGAGTATACTCGGCTACCGAGAGACCTGGGTTCGGATCCCGGCAAGTACACCAGACTTCGACAGTTCCCCACCATCCACTAGAGAGAAGGGCTCGCTTCATCCATCAATTCAACACTTACCGGAGGATTTTCGGCAAGGATCCAGCCATATCATCCACCGGAGGATCTCGTTTGGATTGTCGTCATCGTCGTGGAGTGATCGATGGTTATATTTGGATTTTGGTCCATTGATTTAGATGTTTATCTTGTTTTATTGCATTGTTTGTTTACTTTACGCTATGTTTGGATTCACAAATTGAACTTGTCAAAAACCCCCAAAATTGTTATTGTAGTTGACTTGTAGTTAGTTTGTAGTTTAACTGTAGTCTAATTTGCAGTTAGTTTGTAGTTGTCTTGTAGTTTACATTGTAGCTATTTCGTAGTTTGACTTAGAGCAATTAGTAGTTTCATTTGGTAGTTTAGTTGTAGTTTAATTATGATGCTTAGCTTAATTAATTGTTAGTTTGATTACTTATCTATTTTAGTGTTAATTTCATTAGTTAGACGTGTTTAATAGTAAGTTAGATTTATTTCATATTTTCCTTTACACACATGTTAGTTTGCATTTGACTTGTTCAATTTCCTGCACTACCTTTATGTTTTCGAATGCTTTCCTTTGCATGCTTAGTTTAGATCTTCTTTAATTTCATTGTCATCTTAGTTAGTTAGATTAATGCTTTAATTACTTGCATTGTCTTTCATTCAGTAGGATTAGTCTTTTAAATTCCAAACCCACATTCAGTAGGAATAATAATAATTAGAAATCCTAAGTTTACTAGTCTATCTATTACACTCGTTGGGAAACGATCCGTGCCATCCACTATGCTATATTAGTGTAGTTAGGGGGTTAGATAATTAATTTGAAATGGTACCACGACAAATACCCGTTATCAAAACTTTGTGTCGTTGCCGGGGAGTGTAATGATGCTTAGTAAACTTAGGATTACTTTCCCATTTTTCTAAAAAAAAAAATATTTAGGGCTTCATTCTTTCATTTTCTGTATATCCATGTATTTTATCATGTCTACTTCCTGTGTCTTTTGATTTGTTTGTTGGTGTTTCACGAAAGACCAGGAATTCTCTTTTCTGAGAAACATGGATCTCTATAATCAGTAGTATGGAGACTACGATGATAGTTAGCATCATTGATCAAACAGCTAGATCAAATTGCAACATCCTTCAGCCAGATGCAGCATAAGAGTTCATTCAGCCTCCGTCAAAGACCACTTCTGTGGATATATACGCGCTTAGGGAGATGGATTGTGGAGTGGGTGATATGCATACTACAACACAGGACTCCTATGAACCATTGTGCTGTGATGTGATTTTGAACATTGATGGATGTGATTTCATTGATGAAGTTGTTGTTGTTTCAGATGTTGAGGATGTTGACACAAGAGTGGTGGATAGCTGGACACCCCCAGACTGGACACTCCCACCTAAGATAGAGTCACCAAGAAGTTTTTGATGAAAGTCCTAACAATAAATGCAGTAATCCAACCCCAAGGTTGGATACTTTTTCTGATCGCCTCAGACCACCAGAGAGTATATATGATGAGGCGATGATCATTTCGGAGGGAGCAACATGGAACTACTCTAATCACATCAAGAGAGCACTCACCTCCATCCGATCCATCCCACTCCCAGCCTGGATCTCTTACTGAACCGCCTCCAACTGCCAGACCTCAGGGGAGTTTGTTCTATCCCATCTACTTTTCTTTTCATTGTATATACACTTCTTTCACTTCATTTTACTTTATTTGTTTTCATTTTAGTTGTTATGTTTCGTTTTTTGAGTTTTTGTTTTGTCGATGCTTTCAAATAAATTTCCTATGCATTCCTTTATATCATCTTAGAAGTCATGAAAGCTAGTTAAATTTGATTGTCGAGTTTCGGGGATTTATTGTCATGAATGGATTATTTGATTGCATATGATTACTCCTTGGTGATGGATTCTGTGTTGATTGATTAAGATGGTTTTTTTTCATTCATAGTGAGGATTGTGCCTGTTCTTATTGCTTGTGTGTGGTGCACTTGTGGTTATTGTAACTCTAGAACTTGCTTTGATTCTTTCGAGACCACATGACCATATGTTTGCATGCTTATTATGAAGGCAATCTCATTTGTTTCCCTTTACTTCTTTTTGTTGTCACATGTTATTCGAATAATCTCCTTATCATACGTCATGTCATTTTCATCATTTATTCTATTGTCTTTCTATTCCTACATTTTCATCATGTCATTTCTTCTCTATTTTCATTTTGTTGGATGTGGAATATTGGATGTTTCATGATGAGTTTTTGCCCAGGATGGACAAAAGTTTAAGTGTGGGGGAGAGAGTATCTCAGGAGAATTTAGTGAAAGTATAGGCAAGTTGTGCTTGATCACCATGAGCTAGCCATGCTCTTTATCTTTTTAGCTGAGCTTGATGTTGGAGCATAGAGAAGTGCACTACATGCTGAAAAAAAATGTGAAAAAAAAAGTTTGAAAAAAAAAGCTGAAAAAAAGAGTTGAAAAAAAATAAATTGGGTACCTATGAAATAAAAAAGAGAGTAAAAAGTATTGTGAAAATTTTGACATGAGGCGCCATTCATTTTTATTTATGTGTGATAGTATTTTTGTTAATAACATCCCTTGTTGCAGTTATTGAGAGAATTATTGTATATCATATCTGGACTTGTATTGTGAATGTGATAGGGATTGTTTATATGTTTAGTGGATGGTAAAATGCTAGCTTGGATGAAAACTTTTGGGGTACTGCTTTCTGGTACTCATCTATATAGCATTCCAGTATTTCCATATCTCCTTGCATTTCTGTAGCTATTTCATGTTTTACCTTTCTTTACTTTCACACATATTGTCATTTCCCTTGCATTCATGTTTACCTTGCAGGCGAGCGACGGCGGCGATGTGCAGTGAAGCCATGGATTCATGGGCGATAGCCGCAGCGACGTCCCCTTCCTGGCGAGCGGAGGCGGATGCTTCTTCCTCCTCACGCACGGCGAGCGGCTCTTCCTCCACAGCATTTTCGGCGACATTTCCGGTGGCCTCCTTCCATCCAAGCCGGCGGTGATTCCCTTCCTCAGCCGGCGACCTCCTTCCATCCAAGCCGGCGATCTTTCTCCTTCCAAGCTGTGGCCGACGAGAAGCTGGGATTCCGGCCAGCTTGTTGGCAGCGAGCAGAGAAGGAGTTGTCGGTGCTTTTCATCGGTGAAACTTCCAACGCCAACTGCCAGAGATGAGAGCCACAGCAAGATGAGATTTTGGAAGGTTGTGGTGATTGCTACTGTCGAGATCCTACAGAACCTGTTTCCAGCTCACAGCAATATCCCTTCTCCAATTTTCGGCGGCAGCACTTCATTTCATCGCCGACAAAGGGTTTCAGCTTCTACTCTTGTTCCATCCTCTCCACGCAGCACCGAAAGTTGTATTGTAGTATAGTGGTGAGTATACTCGGTTACAATCGAGAGACTCGAGTTCGGTCCCCGCCGGCGGAACTACGGGCTGCTCCACCTTCACAGAGTCATCCATAGACTATCAGGTTCCGGTGTTGTTGTAGTATAGTGGTGAGTATACTCAGCTACCGAGAGACCTGGGTTTGGATCCCGGCAACTACACCAGACTTCGACAGTTCCGCACCATCCACCGGAGAGAAGGGCTCGCTTCATCCATCAATTCAGCACTTGTCGGAGGATTTTCAACAAGGATCTAGCCATATTATCCACCGGAGGAGCTCATTTGGATTGTCGTCATCGTCGTGGAGTGATCGGTGGTTATATTTGGATTTTGTTCCATTGATTTGGATGTTTATCTTGTTTTATTGCATTGTTTGTTTACTTTACGTTATGTTTAGATTCACGAATTGAACTTATCAAAAACCCCCAAAATTATTGTTGTAGTTGACTTGTAGTTAGTTTGTAGTTTAACTGTAGTCTAATTTGTAGTTAGTTTGTAGTTGTTTTGTAGTTTACATTGTAGCTATTTCGTAGTTTGACTTAGAGTAATTAGTAGTTTCATTTGGTAGTTTAGTTGTAGTTTAATTATGATGCTTAGCTTTAATTGTTAGTTTGATTACTTATCTATTTTAGTGTTAATTTCATTAGTTAGACGTGTTTAATAGTAAGTTAGATTTATTTCATATTTTCCTTTACACACATGTTAGTTTTGCATTTGACTTCTTGTTCAATTTCTTGCATTGCCTTTATGTTTTCGAATGCTTTCCTTTGCATGCTTAGTTTAGATCTTCTTTAATTTCATTGTCATCTTAGTTAGTTAGATTAATACTTTAATTACTTGCATTGCCTTTCATTCAGTAGGATTAGTCTTTTAAATTCCAAACCCCCATTCAGTAGGAATAATAATAATTAGAAATCCTAAGTTTACAAGTCTATCTATTATACTCGTTGGGAAACGATCCGGGCCATCCACTATGCTATATTAGTGTAGTTAGGGGGTTCGGTAATTAATTTGAAATGGTACCACGACAAATACCCGTTATCATGTAGCTACTATAGAGTTGCTGGAACACGAACAATTGCAACGAGTGAGATTCGTTGCTATAGTCTCCCATGCACTTACAGTGTGTGTGGTTGAGTGAATTTTGAATGGTTGATGGACTTCTCTTGTGAGATGATAATTCCCTGTCTCTGATAAGGATAGTGTGTTCCAGACACACATCCACTTAAGAAAGAGTTGCTACAGGAGGCACATCATTCAAGACTGGCTATGCATCCTGGTAGTACTCGGATGTACCGAGATTTGAGATGTTTATACTGGTGGGAACGGTATGAAGAGAGATACCACAGACTTCGTTGCTGGATATTTAGTATACCAGTAGGTGAAGGTTGAACATCAAAAACCCACTGTATTGCTCTAGGAAATTCTGATTTCAGAATGGAAGCAGGAGCATATACCACTATGGATTTTGTTATGGGAATGCTGAGAATCCGTACAGGACACGATGAGATTTGGGTGATTGTGGATCGACTGACTAAATCAACTCACTTCTTGCTTGTTCATGGGACGGACTCACTAGAAAATCTTGCGGAGTTGTACTGTCGAGAGATTATCAGACTGTATAGAGTACTTTTGGGTACTATATCTGATAGCGATCTACGATTTACATCGCGATACTGGTAGAGTCTACATCAGACCATGGGCACGGAGCTTCGACTCAGTATCGCGTTTCATCCGTGGACTGATGGACAGTCTGAGCGTACCATTCAGACATTGGAGGATCTATTGAGATCCTGTGTCATGGATTATGGAGGTAATTGGGTGAATCGCATTCCTTTAGTGGTATTTAACTATAAGAACAGTTATTACTTCTCCATTTAGATGACTCCTTCTGAGGCCCTATACGGTAGACCCTATAGATCTCCCGTGTTGTGGGAGGAAGTCAGGGAATGACAACTATTGGGGGCCACAGAGTATCCAACATGATGCGGAGTTAGTGCACGTCATCGGATGATGGTTATTAGAGGCATAGGATCAACAGAAGAGATTCGCAGATCGGAGGCGAAAGCCTTTGGAGTTCTTAGTTAGGGAACAGATATTTTTGCGTGTTTCACCTACGAAAAGGGTGAAACAGTTTGGGTTGAAAGGAAAAATAGCTCCACACTATATTGATCCATTTGAGATATTGGAGCGGATTGGCGGTGTAGCTTACCGGTTGGCTTTACCTCCGACACTTGCGGGTGTTCATAACATATTTCATGGTTCTATGCTGAGGAAATGCATTCTGCGTTCAGATCATGTTCTGAAAGAGGTTCCGATTCTACCTTAGTCTAATGCGACTTATGAGGAGATTCCAGTACGGATTCTTGGTCGCAAGGAGTGTCAGTTGCGGAACAAAATCATCCGACTCGTAAAGGTTGGATGACAACATCATACCGATGAGGAGGCTACGTGGGAGCTGGAAGATACAATCCGAGCTTGATATCCTAATCTGTTCACTTGAAGAATGTATGTGGTCCTTTCGGAAACATGCTTGAAGTAATTTTTGCAGGTTAGTACGAAATTTGGGGACCAAATTTTTATTAGTGGGGGAGAATATAAAATACCAGGAATAATAATAATAATAATAATAATACCCTTGTTAATTAATAAATTGTCTTATAAATTTTTTCAAGAATATTTAGAAATTTTTCTAGATTTAAATGGAATTTTTATGATATTATGTAAGGAAAGATTTAACAGGCTTTTACAAGGCCTGTTTGGATTATCCGTTATTGAGGGGTTAATAAGGTTTAATTGACCTAAGTTTAAATATAAAAACCCTAAATTAAATCGGTGGATAAGAGCTGGTGTAAGCCCAAATCCAACCCGTTTGTTGCAAACTCAACACGTTTGCGAAACCCGACCCGCTTACCCGTTCCTTTATTTCCCCGCCGATTTCATTACCTGCGCCGAACGTTTTCTCCCCGACTCTTCCCTTTAGAAACGCGCGACTTCATCTTTTCCCCCATTCTTCTTTCCAATTGTCGCAAACCTTTCCCCTCTCTCGATTTCGGCCACTGCTTCCCTTTCTCCTTCTCTTCACCATCATCGCCCGAGCCAACCAGAACTTGCCATCGCTCGGGGTCACCTCCTCGAGCCGCTCACTGCGCGGCCATCGAGCCACCAGTTGCCGGTCCCTTTATTTCCAATCTAGCATCGCCATCTCTTATTCAAATCCATTATCCAAATACTAATTAAAGTCTCGATCAACTAACTGAACACTTCCTCCATTAGCTCTAAATCAACAAACCAATAAGAGACTAACCACAAATCTTACATCTAAACCATAGCACTTAAATTACAACTCACCTAACTTAGTTCCAACTTCTAATTAGCTCACTCCAAATAGGAAATGACAAGCTTACCCACATTTGTCTTCATCACCTGCACTGAAAGGCAGATTAGAAGCAACCACCATATCTGTTAACAAAATAACATTGGTATACATCCAAAACATTCAAGTCTGGACTTACCAAGCCTAGCTTCCTTCACTGCTTCTTGTTCCATGTCTGAAATAGCAACTTATACCAGCCAGATGAATTCAGCCATAGCTGCCATCTATCATCACAACCATAACACAGAACCTAGCTGCCGAAACATATATTTATCGATAAAGTTTTCAAATCTCAACTTACCCATCCCGACTTTACAGTAAATACGACCCTCTACAAAATAGAGAGTGCGTCGATTAGTAACTATGACTCTCTACAGGATAGAGAGTACGTCGATCAGTTGAGTACGACTCTCTATAGGATAGAGAGTGTGTCCATCAGTTGAGTACGACTCTCTACAGGATAGAGAGTGCATACTTACTGATCGACGCACTCTCTATCCTATAGAGAGTCGTATTCAACTGATTATAACAAACTAGGACCACTGGTCCGTAGCGACACACTAAGTATCATTCACTTGACCATTTACACAATACATGGTCGGTGGTAAACATGCAACCTAAGGGTACTAGAATTAACCTTAGGTTCAAGACATTATCTACCTATGGATGACCTTTTTGCCCAATTTACAATCAGGTTGTCATCCGGACTTTACTATTTGCACTTAACTAAACAAATTCTAGGTTACTTACATCACATATATATATATAACTCCTAATCATGATGAAGTGAAACATGATAACAATAATAGAGTTTAATAGCCAACGATAAGGTATCAAGCGCAAGAGTAAATAAGAGTGAAGTCAAGGTAATATGAATATATAACATGCTCATATTCATGTCTAAATCTGAATGCAATTACATCTACCTGACCAGGGTAGGAAATTACCCACCTGCTAAATAGCTCTGCGAAATAAATATCTTCACGTCCGTGGATCTGCCTCGTCTCCACATCCTGCAAATATCATCATTTATAATTAAATTCAAGCACAGGACAAATATACAAATCCAATACTATATCGTTCCTATATTCGTATTCCTTTATCAAATACGAATTAGAAACCCCCCATCATCAAGCATAACCCTTCTACAACATCCAACTAGGTTTAAATTATTAAACCTCTTAGGTAGACTCCACCCAAATCAATTAAACATGCTAACTCACATCCACATAAATCCATCCATCAGATCTATAACAACTTCACTTCTTCCATCGACTATTACTCAATGAATCCATTAATAATCGGCTATAGATCTAACATCACATATATAATAATCCGAATCTGTACTTACCAAGTTTAGCTTCACTTCACAGTTTCTTGATCCAATTTGCGAGAAACCTAATCTGCCCAGCCAGTTTAACTGTAATCAAATCCCATCAGATTAGCTAAACCTAGCAATCAAGCCAATCAATTGTATAAGTTTCTACCAAATTCAATTAATCAAAATTTCACACATCGTTTCCTCTATTCTCTGCCCAAGGAGGTAAAGAGGCATTCTCGACCGAGGAAGGGAACGAGTACCCATGAAAGAAATCTAGTCATTTAAATATAAAAACGTTAAATTAAATCGGTGGATAAGAGCTGGTGTAAGCTCGAATCCAATCCGTTTGTTGCAAACTCAACCCGTTTGCCAACCCGACCCGCTTACCCGTTCCTTTATTTCCCCACCGATTTCATTACCTGCACCGAACGTTTTCTCCCCGACTCTTCCCTTCCGAAATGCGCGACTTCATCTTTTCCCTGATTCTTGTTTCCAATCGTCGCAAACCTTTCCCCTCTCTCGATTTCGGCCGCCGCTTCCCTTTCTCCTTCTCTTCACCGTCGTCGCCTAAGGCGACCAGACCTTGCCGCCGCTTGGGGTCGCCTCCTCGAGCTGCTTGCTGTGCGGCCATTGAGACACCCATCACCGGTCCTTTTATTGTCGATCAAGCATTGTCGTCTCTTTCCATCCTCCGACCAATGTTGGGATCATCGTCGCTAAGATTAGAAGGAGTTAATCCTTGCTGTTTTATTAAGAGGGGGAGAATGTAAGATATTGAAAAATACAATAATAATAAATAACCTTGTTAATTAAGAAATTATCTTATAGAAATTTTTCAGGAGTTTTTAGAAATTTTTCTGGAATTGAATGGAGTTCATATGATCGAATTTGAGGAAGATTTAGGCTTAAATAGGTGATTAGGTTAGACTTGAACTAGCTTAACCATTTGGCCGATTTATAAAAATAAAAGAAAAAAAAAGAAAATCGTTTCTTTTTTTGACCTCTCCTCTGAAAACGCCCGACTCCTCCTTCCTTATGAAAATGCACAATCCCTCCTCTTCATTTCCACCAGTGCCAATCTCCTCTCTATCTTCGCTGATCTTCACCCGACCTTGTTGTCGCCGCCCATGGCCACCTGCTCGAGTCGATCGCCGTCCACAGTCGCATATCCAATCATCACAGTCGCCTAGCCCACGACACTAGCCGACCATGGCCAGCCACACAAGCACCGTCGCCCTTGTGCATTGCACGCTGGCTGCGCCACTCACCGCGATCGCGAGAGATTTGATGTCGGCTATCACCGTAGCCCTCTTCCACCATGTGATTTCCTGATCTCCTCCACCTCTTCTTCTCCTCCCTTCACCGTCACATGAGTATAGCTCGGTCGCCGGCCTCCGCCGAACCAAGCAACAACAAGCGTGCTATGATCCCTTCCATGATTGGATTCCTGTCATCAACGGACAACACTGCCCTCCGTTGATCCAAGCAGTAGTGAGCCTAGATCGATAGGATCTGCATTGCCGTCTTCTTGTTGTACTCTGCTAATCCAGATGAGGGTTGTGGAGCCGATAATTTTCTTCAGCTCTGGGGTGAGGGTTGTAAAGTGGTTACGAAGTGGATGGATGCTATCCTTGTAGCTCAATGGAAGACTGGTGATTGAAGTTGTGAATTTTCCATTGGGATTGATTGTGAGAGGTAAGTCCTAATTTGGATGTTTGTGAAGGTTTATCACTGATTAATTGATGAACTGATGTGTTGATTATGTTGTTGATTTGGAGAATTATAGATCAAATTATTATGGTGTATCAAGATGAAGTTGTGGTCAGAGATTTTGATCCATTCCTACGTGCTTGGGTAAGTTCTTCATCGGTTTATCTGATGCTCAGATTGTGATTATGGAATGAGATAGAGCTAAAATAGAATTGGTAATATCTGTGGTATATTTCACTAATTAGGGGCGTGAGTGATCAAGTATGGATTGCGGTTGAATTAATCTAATCACTATAGATTGATACTTAAACGGTGGATCCAGAAGCTATGCAATTGAGGATAAGCAAGGTGAGTTAATCTGGATGTTTGTGGATAATTTTGTGTTGATTCAATAATTTATAGCAAATGGAAAGGGGTATGATGCAATGATTAGGTTAATTGGATAACCAGATCAATCTAGTTGATCGGGATATGAAGTCGAAGTAGAATTCGATTTGATCATACATTGTATGCTTGCACTTAATCATAATGTTTGATACGTGCAGGACGTGGATACGAGGTAGGTCCCCGGGCTTGAGGATCATTACTATGAGCTTTGTGTCAGGTGGGTAATTTTCTACCCTGGTCAGGTAGATGTAATTGCATTCAGATTTAGACATAGATATGAGCATGTTATATGTTCATATTATCTTGACCCAACTCTTATTTATTCGTATGCTTGATACTTGTCATTGGCTATATATATGCTCAATGTTGATATCACATTTTCCTTATCATGATTTAGGAGTTATAGATGTGATGTAGGTAACCTAGAATTTGTTTAGTTAAGTGCAAATAGTAAAGTACGGATGATGACCTGATGGTAAATTAGGAAAAAGGGTCATCTGTGGGTAGGTAATGCCCTAAATGTAGGATTTATTCCAATACCCGTATGTTGCATACTTATTGCCAACCATGTGTTGTGGAATGGTCAAGTGAAGGGTAATTAGTGTGTCGCTACTGACCGATGGTCCCAGCTTGATATGATTAGTTGAGTACGACTCTTTACAGGATAAAAAGTGCATAGATCAGTTTAGTACGACTCTCTATCAGGTAGAGAGTGTTATGATCAGTTGAGTACGACTCTCTATAGGATAGAGAGTGCGTTGATTAGATGGGTACGACTCTATGTTGAACAGAGAGTCTGTGGTAGATATCTGTACGTGCGACAGTACATTCATGTCATTTGCATGCATTCTGACGACAGTCTCCCTTGGGGTTGAGAGAGTCATCAGTCATCCTACCTCCTAGGTTACTCCCTAAGGAGTAATTGGTGCGAGGGCAGAGAATTTGTTGTGCCACACTCTACTACTATAGACGGTGGTAGTGGGAGTTGCGTGCAGTTGTCCTGGGTGCGTGGCACTCGACCACTCATAGGTAGTGTCAGTCGGAGTGCCAGCAGCAGGGACCCCCATTGTGTAGCGAGCTCTTTACGCTCATATGCTACTTGATCATACTGCCCACTCGGCCACTCTAGAGCAGTGGTTGGTGTTGAGTTGGGACAGTTGTCATGTCGTGCCACCTTGGCCATACTGGGGTCGTGGTAGCGGGTAGGGGTGCGCAGGCATGACCATGCATGCTGATGGCATGCTCGGAGGCTCATTGGCTCCCATGTCCCCGGATTAAAATTTTCACTAATGAAAACTAATCCAGATGGGATGAGTTTCCTAAGCTCAACCAATTTGTTGTCGTGCTAACGACTTCAGTGATTGCTTGAACAAAATAGTTGTTCAAGCAACAAAACTCTTCTAGTCGGTTAGTCGCGGAAGAGACGACGGACGGATCGTCGGTTTTTGTTTTTATCTTTGGGGTCCATGATTCTACAAATATATATGGATGTAGACATGTATAATCAACACATACAAACATATTAACAAGAACATGCAAAGATCAATAATAAAACTTGTAAAACTTTTATACCTCTCGATATTCTATCGTATGTCCTAACCTCCTTGTAGACTTCGTGTGGGCGAAGATCCTCCACAAGTTGAAGCTTCCTAGAACATGCTCTTCCTTCCTTGCTTGCCCCGAACAAGAGGAAGTGTGGAAACAAAACTCATCTCTTATCTAGGACCAACCATCAAGCTCCAAGCATGATGTTTGCCACCGGCCCAAAGAGAATAAAAGGATTGCCGACCAACCTTGAAGAAGGTTGCCGCTGGCCAACCTTGATAGAGAAGAGGAGAGGATGCTCCGGCCAAGAGAGGAAGATGAGAAGCTAATCCCTTACCTTCTTGCCGCCGGCCACACCCCATGGGCAATGGGTGCCGCCCAACCATTAGGGTTCTAAACCCTAATCTTGCCACCCAACCATTAGGGTTCTAAACCCTAATCTTGTCGCCCATAGTCTCTCCCAAAACCCTAATCTCCTTAGCATTTTCTTGCCGCCCAAGCCAAGAAGCCTTATTTATAGAGTTAGGCTTAAGCCTCCTTTTATTCTCCACCGTCGGATCTAGGGATTTAATCTCAACCGTCGGATCTAGAGAATTAATCTCAACCGTTGGATCTAGAGATTTAATCTCCACCGTTGGATCTAGGGATTTAATCTCAACCGTCGGATCTAGAGAATTAATCTCAACCATTGGATCTAGAGATTTAATCTCCACCGTCGGATCTAGAGTTCCATTTTCCACCATAGGATCTAGACTCCATGAGGTTTTAATAGGCTACAATAGGGACCATGAGGAGGAGTTGTATCTTGGCCACCCGATGGATCGGAACCACACAAACTTGATCCATCAATGATGTTCCATTCCACTAGAGGATCATCATTGAATTACCTCACCAACCCCCATAAATTAATATGGGCTCCATACATTATTCGTACATCTATCTCCCCATGTTTAAGATATCAAATGTTCGTCAATTAATTGATTTACTGACCATCAATCAATTAACATCTAACTCCTCGAGTAGTACCACTCAACCTTATCATCATGTTGACTAAGTCAACCTGCAGGGTTTACATGATGAACCTTATGAGCTCCTTAAGGGGACATCATCAACCTAATATATAGAACACGGTTTCCTCCTATAATTAACGGCACACCATGTAAATAATATCATTTCCCAACTTACCAGGCATATTGATTTAATCCATTTAAATCTCACCCTTTGGTAAATCAAAGAAATAAATACTAAGTACATGTGCCCGTTATTATATCGGGATTAAGAGCATGTACAACATAATATCCGAGGTCCGATTCAATTATGTAGTCAGCAATAAATTTAATCACCTCTATGTCGGTCCTGCTCAATACACCTAAGTGTACTAGTGTAACTCTATGTTCAAGACAAAACAATACCAAGCTACACTACAACCATGCCAATGGTTTGTCCAAAACCATCTTGGTTGTGAGCCTCTACTTATATTCTACAAGGGACTGATAACATGATCTTCTGTGTCACACCAAGCACCATGTTATCTACAATGTAAAGTATTAGACAATATGCACACATATAATAAATATAAAGTGCAAACAATGATCATGTGATTCTTATTTCAAAATAAAAATGTTCATACAAAAAAGCTAGGTTTTCAGTATACATCCCAACAATCTCCCACTTATACTAAAAGACTATGCTGTCATCACACTGTCATACATCTGATCCCCATGTCCTCCACATGCCTATCAAACGCTTTCGCTGGAAGGGCCTTAGTGAATGGATCCGCCAGGTTATCCTCTGATGCAATCTTGGCGACAGCTACTTCTCCTCGCTTTACGATCTCTCGTATCAGGTGGTACTTGCGCTCTATGTGTTTACTCGCCTTATGGGCTCGTGGCTCCTTCAAGTTTGCAACTACACCACTGTTATCACAATAAATTATGATAGTTCTAGGCAAACCAGGAATCACATCCAAGTCCATCAAGAAGTTCCTGAGCCATAAAGCTTCCTTGGCTGCCTTAGAGGCTGCCACATACTCAGCTTCCATGGTAGAGTCCGCCACGCATTTCTGCTTGACACTCCTCCATACTATAGCTCCACCTCCAAAAGTAAACACAAACCCCGAGGTAGACTTACTGTTGTCCCTATCTGATTGGAAATTAGAATCCGTGTAACCCACAGGGACTAATTGATCTGCCCGGTAAACCAGTATATAATCCCTAGTCCATCTCAGGTACTTCAATATATACTTTACTGCAGTCTAATGTCCCTGTCCAGGATTACTCTAATATCTGCTAATCATGCCCACGACAAAGCAGATATCGGGTCTCGTACATAGCATAGCATACATGAGGCTTCCTACTGCCGAAGCATAAGGAACCGCCTTCATCTCCTCTATCTCCTTTGATGTTTTGGGACACATCTCTTTAGATAAAGGTACTCCATGCCTAAAAGGTAGAAAACCTTTCTTGGAGTTCTGCATGCTAAAACGAGCAAGGATAGTGTCAATGTATGAAGCTTGACATAAGCACAACATCCTTTTCTTTCGTTCCCTTATCACCTTGATCCCATGGATGTGTCCCACTTCTCCCAAGTCCTTCATATCAAACTGTTTGGACAACAATACCCTTATGTCTGATAACACTCTGATATTGTTGCCAACTAACAAAATGTCATCTACGTATAGTACAAGAAATACCACTACGTTTCCGTCACATCTCTTGTATACACAAGACTCATCCGGACTTTGAATAAATCCATATGACTGGATTACCTCATCAAAGCGGATGTTCCAAGATCTAGAAGCTTGCTTCAATCCATAAATGGACCGATTAAGCTTACACACAAGATGCTCTTTTCCCTTTGCAATAAATCCCTCTGGTTGCTTCATATAGATCTTTTCCTCAAGACTTCCGTTAAGGAAAGCTGTCTTGACATTCATCTGCCAAATCTCATAATCCTCATGAGCAGCAATAGATAAGAGAATCCGGATAGACTTAAGCATAGCTACCGGTGAAATGGTCTCCTCATAATCGATACCCTCTTTCTGAGTATACCCTTTCGCAACAAGCCTAGCTTTGAAGGTCTCAACCTTCCCGTCTACTCCTCTCTTTCTCTTGTAGATCCACTTGCATCCAATGGCTTTCACACCATCGGGTGGTTCTACTAGCTTTCAAACATGATTAGAATCCATAGATTCTATCTTTGAATTCATCGCTCTTTGCCAAGATACCGCATCTCTATCTTGGAGTGCCTCGTCATATGTCCAGGGATCAGGTTCATGTTTACCAGGGACTAAGTACGAAGACTCTCCCAAGAATATGAATCTCACGGGTTGTCTAACAACCCTCCCACTACGACAAGGTGCCTCCTGTGTATGCTCTGTGACACACGGTGCAGTGACTTCTGGTATTACCTCTTGTACCAGTGGTACTGAAGTCGGGGCTTCCCCTGTCAACTCCTCAAGAACAATCCTACTCGTGGGCTTGTGGTTCATCACATAGTCTTCCTCTAGAAATCTGGCATTCGTACTCACGATCACCTTCTGATCTCTAGGACTATAGAACAAACCACCCTTCATTCCCTTAGGGTAGACAACGAACAAGCGTACTTCTGTATGAGATTCCAACTTACCAGCATCTTCCTTCAGCACATGTGCTGGACTACCCCAAATCCGAATATGTCTTAGACTAGGATTTCGTTCAGTCCACAATTCTGTGGGAGTAGAGGGTACTGACTTAGATGGAACCAAGTTCAGAATGTGTGCTGCCGTTTCCAGAGAAAACCCCCAGAATGAATCAAGTAACTCAGAATAACTCATCATCGATCTGACCATCTCCATAAGAGTCCTATTCCTTCGCTCCGCCACACCATTCTGCTGGGGTGTGCCAGGTGTGGACAATTGGGATTGAATCCCAGCCTCTGATAAGTAACTCCTAAACTCTCCCAAGAGGTACTCGCCACCACGATCAGATCGTAGTGTCTTGATAATTTTACCTTGACGGTTCTCCACATCAGCCTTGAATTCTTTGAACCTGTCAAAGCATTCATACTTGTGGCGCATCAAGTAAATGTATCCATGCCTTGAATAATCGTCTATAAAAGAGACAAAGTATTCAAAGCCACCTCTAGCCTGGATAGACATAGGACCGCACAAATCAGAATGAACCAATTCCAATACATCTTTGGCTTTATACCCCTTAGCCTTAAAAGGCCTCTTGGTCATCTTACCTTCCAAGCAAGACTCGCAGGTTGGGAGGTCTTCCACCACTAATAAACCCAAGGGTCCATCAGCTATCAACCTTTGAATTCTACTTAGGTTAATATGACCTAGTCTTAGGTGCCAAAGATATGTTTGGTTCATTTTCGAAGGTTTTTTTCTCTTATTAGACTTAGAAGATGAGTTATTCACTTCTATATGCATCGTGGGAGTTTTCGGTTCAAGAGTGTACAAATTGCCAACCAATGCACCAGAACAGATAATCTCCCTATTCCTTTTTATAACAACTTTTTCATTAAAAGAAACAGAATATCCATCCAGAAACAATTTAGAAACTGAAATTAGATTCTTTCTAAAAGTAGGTACATAAAGACAATTTCTCAAAACAAAAACTTTATTCCTATCAGAAGATAAATAAACGTCTCCCACTGCAATAGCCGCCACCTTTGAAGCATTGCCCATGAAGACGGTAATCTCTCCCTCAGTTAGTCGTCGGGTTTCCTGGAACCCCTGCAAAGTATTGCAGACATGATCAGTGGCTCCTGTATCTACACACGAGTCTTTGGTAGATAACACCGCTAAACATGTTTCAACAACTAAACAAGAAGATATACCTTTGTTCTTTGGCGAGGCGGTCGCCTTCAATGTCGATCTGCTTGCAAGTGAAGCACTTGCCTTTTTGGCTTCTTCACTCCTGCTGAGTCCCTGCCACTTTCTTTGCTCCACCTTGCTTCTTCTTCTTCTTCCCTTTGGTTTAGAAGAAGAAACCTTACGGCAACCATGGCTTGGCGCTTTGTGAAAAAAACCCTCTGCGCTGGAGTTACATCGGAAGCTCCGCCAACGAATACAACCTCTTGTTCATGTTGTAGTTGAGGCGGAATTGCTCAAAACTCCTAGGCAGAGACTGGAGAATGATATTGACCTGGGTTTCCCCATCGATATCAGCTTCGAGGACTTCCATCTCATTCAGATGAGCCATCATCTTGAGAACATGGTCCCTGATGGGTGTTCCCTCGATCATGGTGGTCGTCATCAAGTTCCTCATAGCCTCCTGTCTGGCCGCCCTACTCTGATGTCCGAAAAGTTTCTTGAGATTGAGGATCATGTCATAAGCCGTGGCCATGGCCTGATGCTGATGTTGCAGTACATTTGACATAGATGCCAAAATGTAACACCGCGCCATCTCATCTGCCTTGATCCATTTCTTATAATTCTCTTTCTCCTTTTCATCTGAGTCATCGGTGGGCTTAGGAGGACAGACCTCGAAGAGTACAAATTTGTACTCCTCTGCAGTTAAGACAATATCCAAATTTCTTTTCGAATCAATATAATTTGTTCTAGTAAGTTTATTTTCTTTTAATATCACAGCAAGTGGGTTGAAAGCCATTTGAAAAAACCTAAGAATCACAATGATCAAAATATTAGATTTCAAATATCATTGATTCCTCAAACAATAAAATTTCGAAATCAACCAACACCTCAAAACACCGAGAATATCGCATGCTACGATAGTGTGGACGTATACGAATTCTACATTTGTAAGAGGAGGTTTAACCCATTAATTTTATTATCTTGTCAACCTTACTTTTTGACAAATAAAATTAATAGTTGGTTCCTCTTTGGCCCTATAAATAAAAGCAGTGACTCCGATGGGGAGGATACTTTTTATTTGCATCTAAGTGTGCACCATTAAACGATACTAAGGGAATTATTTCGGATTATGTGCCTTACCGATGGGGAAGTACACACGCTCCTAAATAATTTCCTATAACCATTATTTGACCTAGTGATCCGCAAACAAACTCATCTGATGGAGAGGAAGGCACTCAGAGCCGACGCGCAAGTTTGTTGCATCACACGTCAAATTGTAATGGAGGCCGCGAGAATTAATTAAAATGTCCCTCTCCGACTTAGTAAATTGACAGTGAGGAATTTTCAAGCACACACAACATGCATATAAAACAAATCAGCAATAAACATGGAAAAAATAGAATTTTCCCAACTATTATGGTATTGTTCTCCAATATGCATCCCGTCGTGTCACCACCTCGTCCGCTCCACCTTTTCCCGTACGCAAGTCACCAAAGAGATCCGAGCCAAGATAAATTATTTTAATTTACATCCATCGATCCTATACTCCACGAAGAAGTGTACAAATAATCTAGATCAAAATTAAACTAAAATGAGTGGCTAAACAATGCCATATTTAATTACAAAAATTAAATACTAATTTAGTCTCATCAACCCCGAGGAATCAAATAATATACAATCACACACACATGCAATTACATACACACATATATAGCCATAATAGTTGGATCTTATGCCTACAACCAAAAAGTTATCCTACGCACATCCTACTATCATCTGGCATACACAATATATGATAAGTGCGTGAAAGTAACCGAATCCAAAACACACAAAACTGGAAACCGTGGCTCTGATACCATTAATGGCATGCTCGAAGGCTCATTGGCTCCCATGTCCCCGGATTAAAATTTTCACTAATGAAAACTAATCCGGATGGGATGAGTTTCCTAAGCTCAACCAATTCGTTGTCATGCTAACGACTTGAGCGATCGCTTGAACAAACTAGTTGTTCAAGCAACAAAACTCTTCTAGTCGGTTAGTCGCGGAAGAGACAACGGACGGATCGCCGGTTTTTATGTTTATCTTCGGGGTCCATGATTATACAAATACATATGGATGTAGACATGTATAATCAACACATACAAACATATTAACAAGAACATGCAAAGATCAATAATAAAACTTGTAAAACTTTTATACCTCTCGATCTTCTATCATATGTCCTAACCTTCTTATAGACTTCGTGTGGGCGAAGATCCTCTACAAGTTGAAGCTTAATAGAACACGTTCTTCCTTCCTTGCTCACCCTGAGCAAGAGGAAGTGTGGAAAAAAAAACTCATCTCTTATCTAGGACCAACCATCAAGCTCCAAGCATGATGTTTGCCACTGGCCCAAAGAGAATAAAAGGATTGTCGACCAACCTTGAAGAAGGTTGCCGCCGACCAACCTTGATAGAGAAGAGGAGAGGATGCTCTGGCCAAGAGAGGAAGATGAGAAGCTAATCCCTTACCTTCTTGCCGCCGGCCACACCCCATGGGCAATGGGTGCCGCCCAACCATTAGGGTTCTAAACTCTAATCTTGACGCCCAACCATTAGGTTTCTAAACCCTAATCTTGTCGCCCATAGTCTCTCCCAAAACCCTAATCTCCTTAGCATTTTCTTGCCGCCCAAGCCAAGAAGCCTTATTTATAGAGTTAGGCTTAAGCCTCCTTTTATTCTCCACCGTCGGATCTAGGGATTTAATCTCAACCGTCAGATCTAGAGAATTAATCTCAACCGTCGAATCTAGAGATTTAATCTCCACCGTCGGATCTAGGGATTTAATCTCAACCGTCGGATCTAGAGAATTAATCTCAACCGTCGGATCTAGAGATTTATTCTCCACCATCAGATCTAGGGATTTAATCACAACCGTTGGATCTAGAGAATTAATCTCAACCATCGGATCTAGAGATTTAATCTCCACCGTCAGATCTAGAGTTCCATTTTCCACCATAGGATCTAGACTCCATGAGGTTTAAATAGGCTACAATAGGGACCATGAGGAGGAGTTGGATCTTGGCCACCCCGATGGATCGGAACCACACAAACTTGATCCATCAATGATTTTCCATTCCACTAGAGGATCATATTTGAATTACCTCACCAACCCCCATAAATTAATATGGGCTCCATACATTATTTGTACATCTATCTCCCCGTGTTTAAGATATCGAATGTCCGTCAATTAATTGATTTACTGACCATCAATCAATTAACATCTAACTCCTCGAGTAGTACCACTCAACCTTATCATCATGTTGACTAAGTCAACCTGCAGGGTTTACATGATGAACCTTATGAGCTCCTCAAGGGGACATCATCAACCTAATATATAGGACACGGTTTCCTCCTATAATTAACAGTACACCATATAAATAATATCATTTCCAAACTTACCGGGCATATTGATTTAATCCATTTAAATCTCACCCTTTGGTAAATCAAAGAAATAAATACTAAGTACATGTGACCGTTATTATATCAGTATTAAGATCATGTACAACATAATATCCGAGGTCCGATTCAATTATGTAGTCAGCAATAAATTTAATCACCTCTATGTCGGTCCTGCTCAATACACCTAAGTGTACTAGTGTAACTCTATGTTCAAAACAAAACAATACCAAGCTACACTACAACCATGCCAATGGTTTGTCCAAAACCATCTTGGTTGTGAGCCTCTACTTATATTCTACAAGAGACTGATAACATGATCTTCTGTGCCACACCAAGCACCATGTTATCTACAATGTAAAGTATTAGACAATATCCACACATATAATAAATATAAAGTGCAAACAATGATCATGTGATATATATACATATATGCATATATATATATATATGCAGTCTATATATATATGCTTATTGTGATGTTGCATTTGATTGTACTATGCTTGCTGCATTTGGTTGTACATCATCTTCATGCATGCTTCTTGCATCTGTTATACGATTGTGTCAGATACTTGTATATTTATTGGACAGACCATTAGATACCTTGACCTGTATCATGAGTATATTGTGAGTTAGTATTACTCTTCCTGTTATATATGTTGGATATATGCTTAGGTTGGATCAGAGTAGCGTAGTAGACTTTCAGGTATGTCTGCATTTTACGTTGTTTATTTGGTTAGACGGTATATGCATGTATTTATATACTGTGCTGGTATACCTATTGTACCTCTAGGTTATGCTGTTGAATTGCATGTGATATTTGATATATACATATTTTTCCTATTACCTACTGAGTTATACTTACCACCACGAACCCTGAGTTTTTCTGTCGCCCAGCTAATAGGTAGAAGTGTTCATGATAGCTTGGAGCACTGCTGGCTGACATCTCATCTCACCCTCGAGACTCTGGTGGTCATTTTTGTGCTTTCCGTATTTGTCTCATGTATTTGGTTTTTTTTTTGCGGTGTGATGTGTTGTGGATTGTCATGTGATGTACACACTTGTGGATTCAGATTTTTTGTCGATGTTCCATTATGTTGTGAAGTGTCAGTCATACCGGTATGCACTGTGTAGTTTATTATGTTGTTGTGGTTAGTTTTCGCTATAGTTTGTTTACATATATATGGGTTTTTGTTGTTGTGGCCTACGGGCCTTGTATTAACCCGAGATATTGTAACGTACAGGGGAGATGTTGTCTGTTTGCTTTTCGACACGACATACTCTCGGGGCGTGACAACTTTAGTAGATAAACCCCCATTAAACTTAAGGTTTTATATTTGAACTTAGGTTAATTAAACTTTATTAACCCCTCATAAGCAGATAACTCAAATAGGCTTTCCCAAAGCCTATTAAATCTTCCCCGTAACTGCCATAAAAATTTCCATTTAAGTCTTGAAAAATTCCTTAGGGTATTTTCCTAATTAACAAACATTATCTTATCATTATTTTTTTTTCTCGATATATTACATTCTCCCCCACTAATAAAAATTTGGTGCTCAAATTTCGTACTTAAGCACAACGAGTAAGCACTATCATGCTAATCAACTCAAGTACTTCGAGAAAAGTAAGGCACCTCAAGTAAACAAGTGGGGGTATTGAGCTCGAATATGATTTTCCAGCTCTCATGTAGTCTCTGACATCACTCACCTATACTCCCAACAGAACTTCTATAGTCTGGATAATACACTATATCTAACCACCTAACTGCGGGTGAACAACTGCACCAGAGTGAAACTCTATATCTGTGACCTGTTTGAGACCATATCGGAATCGTAAGGTGAATCCTGAATCACTATCGGAAATGATACCTAAGGATACTCGAAGAATACTGAAAATCTCCTTGCAGTACAATTTCGTCGAGCGACCAAACGAAATTCATCTTACGCCTTTGTAGAAAATGAGCAGACTGATTAACCGACCATCGATTATTCAAATCGCATCTAGTCCTTTCCAAATTTTAGTTAATCTCCCAACACAGTCCATCATACTAGACTACCATTTCCATCTCGGTACACAACCTTGCTGATCACTAGTATTTCACTTTTACTAGTCGACACACCCAATGTCAGACTACGAAAACACCCATGTCCTACATGTCGTTCCACCAACAAGAACGTTTCAAAACTCGTTATTTTTAGATACACTCCGAATAAATCACCAATCTCGAATGACGAGCCTCTTGCATCAACTCGTCCTGAAACTGAAACAACTCTAGGTCATAGTCTTCCTCGAAGGTGAAGAATCTCTCTATCATCACAACAAAGATCGGTCTGTTGTTCTAAATCAAAAGTAACTCTTCCTAAATTTGAATGCAACTTTGGAAATCACTATCTTTCCCAGAGATAGAGAATTATTTTCTCACAATAGAAATTCATCTACTGTCCAAAATTAACCATCGTCTAGGTTCTGTAAACTGGGTTCACCAGCTTTCGACTAAGTGAATCGCATCACTCTCTTGGTCAATCAAGTTTGTGGTATAGTAATTCCAAACATTCTATCCACATCTACAGTATTAACCAAAACATACAAGGAAACCACAACTATGGTGGTCGACTGCGCAACTCTAACTACCACCATCAACAGTGGCCAAGTTACGCAACTCCAACGACCACAACCTGATCCAATCGTGTCCAGAGTACACGATTCTCAAATCCAGGGATGACTAAATCATTATATATGTCTAATATCATTAACAACAGCTCATAAATTCATACTAAGTATGAAATATCGTTCTCCATACACCTGCATCCTATTTACTCTAAGCTGATGATATATCAATCATCACAACGACAATGATAATTGTATGACATCATGTCACTACAATATCAACACTCTAGTCATAAATCAACCCTAGAGTATACACAGGTGTCCTTAGCTGATCTAAACAGATCAGCTATCCACAACGAAGGATATTCACTTTCAACAACTATCGCATTCCATCATCGATAATCGATGCATAGTCTTAAAGGTCCATCTCTCTTTTAACAAAGAGTTACGGATCCTCTCTAGAGAAACACTGGAACAGATAAATATCTCATCCAACATCTTCTATAATCGCAACTTAAATTCTTCCAATTTCCATAGTGTTAAGCAACACTGATACCAACAACATTATCACTCGTATGAGGTACTCAATATCGATACTATCTTCGAAATCACTCTGATCGTCTACTCCACTTGCCTATGCAGCGGCAAGCCTAAGAGTTCATTCAAAACTACATCCAACTATCCCTGGATTATTCATCGTAGAAATGCGACCGCTTTTTCGTGGACTATTGGATTTGATCTCGTTCTCTTCGGAGAAAGGCCGAGACCTACGGGGAGCCTTTGGATCGGATCGGCAGATAATTGATCGTTCAGGGTATTACTCTAGTTTATCCTCTGGGTTAATATATTGGGAGATACTTGTAGTTTACATGTATATTTTTCTAGAACATTCTCAGTTTGGATTAGAAGGGTTCCTATACATCGACTTGTGGGTCGGTGGTATCTCTACCGTCAGGTGAGATGTGGACCAACAAATAAGAAGTCAAGGGATGCCCTTAGACTCCGAGCATGACAACTGTCCCAACTCAACACCAACCACTACTCTCGAGTGGCCGAGTGGGCAGTATGATCAAGTAGTATATAAGCGTGAAGAGCAAGCTACACGATGGGGGTCCCTGTTGTTGGCCACTCCGACAGTCACTACCCATGAGTGGTTGAGTGTCACACATGCAGGACTACAACATGAAAATCCCACTACCACCGTCTATGGTGGTAGAGTGCGGCACCACAATGATCGAGCCACTGAGGCCACATTGGGGTCGTGGTAGCTTTAGGGTGAGCCGGCATGACCATGAATGTTGTATTGCTGTGACTTATGACATTTTTTGCATATTGCCATATATATACATATATGCATGTGTATATATATATATATATATATATATATATATATATATATATATATATATATGCAGTCTATATATATATGCTTATTGTCATATTGCATTTGATTGTACTATGCTTGCTGCATTTAGTTGTACATCATATTCATGCATGTTTCTCGCATCTATTATACGGCTGTGTCGGATACTTGTATATTTGTTGGACAAACAATTAGATACCTTGACTTGTATCATGAGTATATTGTGAGTTAGTATTACTCTTCCTGTTATATATGTTGGATATATGCTTAGGTTGGATCAGAGTAGCGTAGCAGACTTTCAGGTATGTCTGTATTTTACGTTGTTTATTTGGTTAGATGGTATATGCATGTATTTATATACTGTGCTGGTATACCTGTTGTACCTCTAAGTTACACTGTTGAATTACATGTGATATTTGATATATACAAGTTTTTCCTATTACTTGCTGAGTTATACTCACCACCATAAACCCTGGGTTTTTCTGTCGCCCAGGTAACAGGTAGAAGTCTTCGTGACGGCTTGGAGCACCGCTGGCTGACATCTCATCTCACATCGGAGACTCTTGTGGTCGTTTTGGGCTTTTCATATGATGTGTTATGTATTTGAAGTTTTTCGTGGTGTAATGTGTTGTGGTTTTGTCATGTGATGTACACACTTGTGGGTTCGGATTTTGCCGATGTTTTCTTATGATGTGGTTAGTCATACCGGTATACATTATGTAGTTATTATGTTGTTGTGGTTAGTTTCCGCTGTGGTTTGTTTACATATATATATATGTTGTTATTGTTGTGGCCTACGGGCCTTGTATTAACATGAGATGTTGCCACGTACAGGGGAGATATCATCCGTTTGCTTTTTGGCATGGCATACTCTCGAGGCGTGACAACTACAATCTCGGCCTGTCTTAATTCCATCCTGTACTGTCATGCTATTTGGCGTGTTTTCTGTTGGATCCATTTTTCATTTATTTTTTGACAATGACTTAGTAAGGCTGTGTGTTGGGTAGTAGTTTTGAAAGGGAAGAAAGCAATACCATAGCTTGTCGGCCAATACATTTTTTCTGTAAATATTTCTGCTGCCAGTATGTAATGGCGAGAGTGTTGGGAAAACTCCAGATCTGATGTTCACAACATCACGGGCGAATACTTCACACAATAGCAGCAGAAACAATAATTATACCGGATCCCACCAGAGATCCATGCAAAACTATATAAATCATTTTCTTTAATCTAGTCAAGATCTTATCTAGAGGAGGAATATACCTTCGGTGCGTGCCCTTCGCAATCTCGCTTTTCCAAACGCCGTTAGATCTCAATACGGTAAGGGTAACCATATATCTATGGTATCCACACTGACACCCACACTAGCTTTGGAGTCACGTTGTGCTAGCAACCCCTAGCAAAACACCAAGAACTCTTTTGGAAGAAGAAGGAGAGAAAGGAGGAGATGAGAGAACACTTTCTCTCTTTTGGCCCTTTTGGCTTGCATGCCCAAACACCAAAAGCCACAAAAAAATTGTCATCCACGTTGAACACCAAAAAGGACCTTTTAATCCATTGCCATCAATGTCATTTATCTCCCCATTAAGAGTTCTCTTAATACCAAGACCCTTGGTATTCCCTTCTTTAATTCTCATCATGAATACCAAGCCCCATGGTATTCATATGCATGATTAATCAAATTAATCATGCATGATGATGAATCATCTTCCATGGTTCAACTTGAGTCTAACTCAAGTTTAACCAATTTGAGTCTAACTCAAATCTTGGCCATATGCTTAATTGTCCTTTTAGTCCAACTAAAAGAAACCATCTCCAAAACAGAATGTCATTTGTGTGTGACCCTATAGGCTCTTGTAACGTTGGAAATGTATCTAAAACCATTTTAGATACATAAACAATGAGTGATATCTAGCAATACATCATTGCTACCCAAGTTACAAAATCGTCGAGATCCAACAACCTTTCTATGACTATTATCATGTATGACGGTGTCCTTCTATCTCTGATATCTTAGATCAATCAATGAGCCATAGACCGTGTCATCCCCTTATCGATCTTTATGTTTCTTGATCCCCAAGTAGACTCACTCAAACAAATGAGCTCAATATCTCATATTGACTCATTTGAGCATGGCCATGCATTTCGTGGTCCTACTCTATCAAGAGGCCAAAGATATCACTCATGTCATGTAGGAGGGATAGATCCCATCTACATTACTCACATCCCTCCACATAATTCATTACATACCCAGTGATCGTTGTTATAGTGCACCCAGTTACAGTGTGACGTCAGACGATACCAAAGTACATAACTCCTTATGTAGGGAACCATATTGACTTCAGGTCTAAGGACTATTCATACCAATAGTCACATGAGAAAGTATATGACACTCATATAACGATCTATAATACTTTCTCATGGCGGGTCAATTCAGTATATATATATTCTCTAATATATATACCCATGTGTCAATGTGATATCACATATCCATGACTTGTGAGATCAAGTCATCCATTAACCTACATGCTAGTCTCAATGTATTAATATTGCCCTTGTATATTAATACTTGACTAGGAATATTAAGAATAATATTCTCTATAGCTTCTCATAATCAATTCTACTAATTGATAAACTGTAGATTAGAACCTACTATTCAAGGGCATTATTATATTTATTTTAGGTGGCACGTGCATAAAGTAAATATAATAAACAATCCTTGCCTTTTATTAATGAAATATGATACACATGATCCCTAATCAATCATCTCATGATTGACACTAAGGGCTGACACTAACAGAGAGTCTACAGAGTCATCCCAAAGCCAATCAGAGCCTTGAATAGAGGCTCTCCAGTGTTTTATTTGCTATTCCAGACTAGAAGAGCCCTCCCAGTCTAGTTCTTCGTCTGAGGGGACACAATCTTCAATCTTATCCCCTTCTGGATTGACTATTTTGTGGACATCCAGCTTGATTCAACTTTTAGGTTTATCCATTCGGGGGGAGAACTTTCAAAAGTGCATACTATTATGTTTCTGAAATGTTCTTCTACTAACAGGTGTCTTATGCACTGTCTGAGTTTCCATGGAACTCCTGTGTTAGCTCAATGTCTCTTATCCATAGCTTATATAACAACCCATAATCCATCAAGAGAAAAGGGGTTATTAGCTTGCCTATGTATCTGTGTGGCACGAATGTTGTAGGGGATCGATTGGCCGGCTAGAGGGGGGTGAATAGCCCTCGTTCGTTGGATGTCGTATTTTGCTCATCTACAAAATGTTAGCGCAAGCAAATTGAAATAAAACAAAGACAATACAAACACGGAGATGTAACGTGGTTCACGGCTACGCCGCTAATCCACGGTCCGATTCGTCCACGGTGAATCACTCCGCAATCTATCTACTAGATCTCTCCTTTGCACAAAGCTAGGTGGAGGTAACCTCTTTACAACAACACTCCTCTTACAAATATAATGAAAATAAGCTTGGGTAAGAGGATGGAAAGCTTTAGGGAACTTTGGGAGAGTATTAGAGTATAAGCATTAGCCTCCCAAAGCCTTATCCCCTTCCTTTTTATAGAGGAAGAGGGTTTCTTCCCGTTGACACAGGAGCAGTCGACTGATGGCACCCATCAGTCGACTGGTGTTGTAGCCGTTGCCCAATAACGACCGCTTTCCACGTTGGATACTATCCAACGGTACTGGCATCAGTCGACTAATGGCACCCATCAATCGACTGATGTCAACCAGTCGAGTCCTCAACGAGGTCGACTCCATTCTGTGCAGTGACATCACCGACGCCGTCCCTTAGCCGATCGATCGCCATCGATTGATCGCCCATCGTGGCAATGATCGATTAACTTGATTCAGCCACATTAGACCAGTCGATTGAACCATCGACTTAAAGCAGTCGACTTCCATGACATGGCAGTTGACTGGTGTCGGGAAAACCCATCCGATACTTGGCCAAATGGCCAAGTTTCACCTAAGAGCTACCCTTCCCGGGTTACAGTCGCTCACTCTCATCCCTCGGAGTCCCTCGCCTTCGAAGTTCTCTTCGTTCACGGCCACGTCCCTCGGCAGCATCAGGCGCACAACTCTGCAATGCTCCTTCGCGTCTCTTGCCTCGAAGTCTACTTCCTCCGGCTTCACTCCAAGCTTCTCGTCCGGCGGTCCCTCGGATGCTCTAAGCGCATGGCTTCCGCAAAGCTATCCTTCACCGACTCGAGGCACGAGTCATGAGATGTGAAACTCGCCACGGCTCCATGTGCGAATTACTAAGTCCTGCACGACTTCAACGCACATATCAAATCAACATATCAAACTAACTTAAACCCTTTGCCACACCATCAAAACCATATTACGGCAAGAGATTGCCCTAACAATCTCCCCCTTTTTTATGTGTGGCAATCTATTTAAGTTAGGTAAAAACATTTGATATAAATTTTAAAGGAAAGAAAGCATGTAAACATAAACATGATATAGCAACATGCAACTCCCCCTTAATCTATGAAACTCCCCATAAAAATGTTCTCCCCCTATCATAAACATAATCATTTCTCCCCCTAAATATGTTCCCCTTTACTTAAACATACATTTCTCCCCCTTTGACACCATCAAAAAGATTAATCCTAATTTATAAACTCATGGCATCAAGTATAGTAGAAAGAAAAATACCACAAGTTGATTAAAAATCGAAATTCATTGATTGGAATGCGATCGGTAGCATATGTGAATTCGAGATTTTCTGATTTTCAGACCGAATTTTAGAAATGCATTAAAAATTCCAGAAAATTCAAAAAATCATGAAATTTGGGGGAACACATTTTCTTTTAAGTATATCTATCAGTGAAAAATATGTTTTCATGAAAAATCATTATATTTTCACGTATTTGCCAAAAATCTAAAAGCTTTAAAAAACTACTAGGTTTTTTATCATAAGAGTATCCATTTTAACACCTAGTCTTGCATCCAATTGTTTCAAAACATGAATACATGTATTTTAAAGTAAGAAATTGTTTTGAAAACATATGAAATATCCAACCATGATCTTTGGGCAATATGTCTATGAATTAAACATAAGCCTTCCCCATGATTGGTCTATTATTGCTATTTTGATACTTTAAATGACCATCTAAATGCCATAGGCATTAGTGGACATTTGTATCATCCTAACATCTCACTCATGCTAAGTTTTCAATCAAATTAGCCTATAGTGAGTGTGAGATGCATCCTAGGGGGTATTTATCCATACTTAACCAATATATTCATGCAATTCTATCATGGCTAAGTATCAACCTAATAATCCTCATGATCATAAAGGCATATATGAATGAATTCTACAATATGATCATGAAACTCATGTATTCATCACTCAATAATCATGCATTAGGTATTATATGATGATAATAAACAAAGTATCACCTAAAGCATGATTTAAACCTATTTCTAATGATAACGTGCCAAATTTCAAAAACATAAATCATGATTGCAAATATACATAGGAATTTCATTAATCATCATGATTTAAGCAATATTATCTATTTATGGGCACGTTATCATCACCCAACACTATCTAAAAAAATGTTGTCCCGCCATCCTAAGTCAACCAAAATATGATATAGGTTAATTTCATATGGTTGACTACCCTAGGGGTTTTCTAACCCTTAAGGATGGATTTTGGAACCCAAAATAAGTTCTTTCCTATTGGGTTCACAAGATACTCCTTGGGGATCCATTTTCTATCAATTACTTTCTTCTTATCTTGTCCCCTAGCTATTAGGCATTTGTAGGCCTTTTCATTTTTCTTTTCTTTGTAGCCTAGGCCTTTTTTATTGAAGCTAGCTCTTTGGCTCCCTATAATCATGTTCAAGGTGTTGGAGCCTATAGTGAATTTTTCTAGGGCTTTGGTTAAATAGTCTACCTTTTCCCTTAAAGCCCTATTTTCCTCTATGCATGCATCATTAACATCCAAAGGCATATAGTCATGTGAACATGCATCATTTAAGCTAGAAGAAATATCATTATTATTTAAGCATGCATTTTCTAGCTTATTTTCTAATGCCTTAATTTGATCAAGCATGCTTTTATTTTTCTTTTTCATTCCAAATAAGTCCTTAGTTAAACTAGAAGTTATGGAAACTATTTTCTTAGGAGAGGCATTCGTTACCATAGTTTCCATGTCCTCTTCTTCTTCGGATGATGAGGATGTAGAAGCTCCCCCTTCATTTGAGCTCTCCCCACTTGAGCTTGATTCTTCATTTGAGGAGGAGGAACAATCCGAGTCATGAAGAGCCATTAGTGCTAGGTTGGAGTAGACATGCTCTTCTTCTTTGGATGAGGAGGAGGAAGCAAGGTCATCCCATGTCTTGGCTTTGAAGGCTTTGGCCTTTTCCTTCTCCTTGGTCTTCTTTTCTTCCTCCTTTTTCTTCTTACTCCCCTTCTTCTTCTTCTTTTCTTCCTTCTTTCTCTTTTCTTCTTTGCTCTTGTTTAGGAGAGGACAATTGTCCCTTATGTGCCCCTCTCCTTGGCAATTATAGCATATGACCTTCCCCCTTGGTCTTCTATTCCTATCATGAGATTTAACAAATCTAAGATTCTTAAATGCACACCTTACCTTCCTTACCATGTAGGCTTCTTCCGTGCTATCCATGAAGGAGGAGGAGGAGGCTTCATCATCGGAGGAGGAGTGGATTTCCATCTTCTTCTTCCCTTTGTTTGCTATCAAAGCTACTCCTCTTGAAGGTTGGATTTTTGGCTCTTCTTGTATTCCTTCAAGCCTCGTTTCGTGGAGCTCCATGGTTGAGAAGAATTCCTCCAAGGTACTTACTTCCAAGTTCTTGGAGATGTAAAATGAATCCACCATGGAACTCCATCTTGAGGACCTGGGAAAGGTATCTATGGCCTTCATTACCATATCCCGGTTGGAAAGCTTTTCACCTACACTTGTTAAATCGGTTAGAATTTCCTTAAATCTAGAGTGTAGGGATTTTACCTTCTCTCCCTTTTCGAGTTTGATATTGGACAATTGGGAGCGAAGGACATCTCTCCTTGCTAGCTTTGCCTCGGATGTGCCTTCATGAATCTCTATTAATTTCTCCCACATTTCCTTGGCGCTAGCACACTCCCCTATCCTATTGACTTCTTGTTGAGGGAGCACATTGTAGAGGTGGTGCTTGGCCTTTGAATTTGCCAAATACTCCTCTCTTTGTCTTTTGCTCCATCTCGATTTTTCCAATGGCTCCCCATCTTTGTTCCTAGGTAACTCGAAACCATTTTCCATAATTAACAATATTTCAAAGTCGGTTTCGAAGAATACCTCCATTCTCTTTTTCCACCAAGAGAATTCGCCGTCGAACTTCGGTGGGTGGATGTTTGAGTCGGCCATTTGAGATGTAGAGCTTGTTGCGGCGGTTAGTCCGGTGACGAGCAACCTTGCTCTGATACCACTTGTAGGGGATCGATTGGCCGGCTAGAGGGGGGTGAATAGCCCTCGTTCGTTGGATGTCGTATTTTGCTCGTCTACAAAATGTTAGCGCAAGCAAATTGAAATAAAACAAAGACAATACAAACACGGAGATGTAACGTGGTTCACGGCTACACCGCTAATCCACAGTCTGAAGGGATTTCCCTTGTCGAGTCCGTGAGAGGAAACTTCGCTTCCCCTTCGCCTCGGTTGCTTGACCATGGTGATCCCTTCGATGTCCCCGGATTAAAAATTTAATCCTAGACAAAAGGGATTCCCAAAGCAACCAAGTCATCGTCGTGCTATTCGTTTAGAGAGGTCACTTGAACAAACTAGTTGTTCAAGTGACCATCCTCTATTCTACGAGTAGCCGCGGAATAGACGATGTCCGGATCGCCGGTTTTTGTGTTTATACTCGGGATCCAAGTATTATTTAGCCTATTTACAGAAATATAACATGCTTATATTTTGAAAAACAAACACAAGCAATGAATAAAAGAGATAGAAGAATTGTTATACCTCTTGGTCTTCTAATGTATGACCCTCCTCCTTTTGGACGTCGTGTGGGCGACGATCCACCAAAAGTCGAAGCTCCTAGATCGCAAAACTTCCTTCCTTGCTTTTCCCAAGCAAGAGGAAGAAGAGAAACAATGTTATTCTCCTTCAAAAACTCAACCAACAAAGAACTATAGAAGTTCTTGCCGCCGGCCAACTAGAAGGAGAAGAAGATGATGGAAAACTACCAAGACACCAAGGGAAACCCTATATCTTGTTTCCACCACCTAAGGAGAAGAGAGGGGAGTGTTTTTGGGCGCCGGACAAGGGCTGGGAAGGGCTGGAATAGCTGCTGGACGTTGGCCACAAGGCAAGGAAGAAGAAGGAAAACTTGCCTTATTTGGTGCCACCCTTGCTTCCAAACCCTAACCCTAATTCCAATCCTATCTCAACTAGGATTGCCCTATTCTTGCTGCCCAAGCCTTGCTCCCTCTCAATCATGATCTTCACGCCAACCCCATGCCACCTTTTATAGAGTTTGGGGATAAGCCATGAATTAATCTCCTCCATTGGTTCTAGGGATTTAATCTCAATCGTCGGATCTAGAGATTTAATCTCAACCGTCGGATCTTAGAGATTTAATCTCTACCAATGGATCTTAGTGTTTTGTTTCTATCCATTGGATCTAAGCATCTTGAGGTGTTAATGGGCTACATTAGGGACCATGAGGAGGAGTTGGGTCTTGGCCACCCATGGATCAAGCCCACATAAAGTCCGATCCACTAATGATGGTCCAATCCACTAAAGGTCCATCATTGATCTACCTCACCAACCCCATATGATAATATGGGTTCCATATATTATTTGTACATTTTCTCCCCGTGTTTAAGATCTCGAATGTCCGTCGATTAATTAATTTACTGACCATTAATTAATCAACATCTAACTCCTTGAGTAGTACAACTCAACCTTTTCATCATGCCGGACCTAGTCCACCTGCAGGGTTTACATGATGAACCTTATGAGCTCCTCAAGGGGACATCATCATCCTAATATATAGGACACGGTTTCCTCCTATAATTAACGGCACATCATATAAATAATATCATCTCCCAACTTACCGAGTCTATCGATTTAATCTATAAATCTCGCCCATTGGTAAATCAAAGAGATGAGTACCAAGTATATGTGCCCGTTATTATATCGGGATTAAGAGCATGTACTAAATAATATCTGAGGTCCGATTCGATTATGTAGTCAGCAATAAATCAAATCACCTCTGTGTCGGTCCTGCTCAATACACACAAAGTGCACTAGAGTGATTCTATGGTCAAGACAAACCAATACCAAATCACACTACAACCATTCCGATGGTTTGTCCAAAGCCATCTCGGTTGTGAGCCTTTACTTATACTTTACAAGGAGCCGATAACATGATCTCCCGTGTGACACCACACACCATGTTATCTACAATGTAACGTATTAGACAATATGCATAAATATATACAAACAATGATCATCTGATTCTTATTTCAAAATAAAGATGTTCATACAAAAGAGCTAGGCTTTCAGTATACATCCCAACAATCTCCCACTTATACTAAAAGACTATGCTGTCCTTATACTGCCATACATCTGATTCCCCTTCCCTCCACATGCCTATCAAAGCTCTCGCTAGAAGGGCCTTAGTGAAAGGGTCTACCAGGTCATCCTTTGATGCAATCTAGGCGACAACAACTTCTACCTCCTTTACGATTTCTCGTATCAGGTGGTACTTGCGCTCTATGTGTTTACTAGCCTTATGGGCTCGTGGTTCCTTCGAGTTTGCAACTGCACCACTATTATCACAATAAATTGTGATAGTTCTGGGCAAACCAGGAATCACATCCAAGTCCATCAGAAAGTTCTTGAGCCATCTGACTTCTTTGGCGCCTCGCCATAGGCTGCCACATACTCAGCTTCCATGGTGGAGTCCGCCACGCATTTCTGCTGGGCACTCCTCCATACAATGGCTCCACCTCCCAAAGTAAACACAAACCCTGATGTAGACTTACTATTATCCCTATCAGATTGGAAATCAGAATCCGTGTAACTCACAGGGAGTAATTGGTCTGCCCGGTAAACTAGCATATAATCCCTAGTCCTTCTCAGGCACTACAATATATGCTTTACCGCAGTTCAATGTCCCTGTGTTGGATTACTCGATATCTCACGACCATGCCTACAAGAAAGCGGATATCCGGTCTCGACAGAGCATCGTGATACATGAGGCTTCCTCTGGAAGCATAAGGAACCACCTTCATCTCTCTATCTCCTCGGATGATCTAGGACACATCTCCTTAGATAAAGGAACTCCATGCACGAAAGGTAGAAAACCCTTCTTGGAGTTGCATGCTAAAGCGATCCAAAATCATGTCTATGTATGAAGCTTGGGATAAGCACAACAACCTTGATCCCAAGGTTGTGACCCACTTCTCTCAAGTCCTTCAAAACTGTTTGGACAACCATACCCCTACGTCTGATAACACTCTGATATTGTTGCCAACTACCAAAATGTCATCTACGTATAGTACAAGAAATACCAATACGTTTCCGTCACATCTATTGTATACACAAGACTCATCCGGACTTTGAATAAATCCATAAGTCTGGATTTACCTCATCAAAGCGGATGTTCCAAGACCTCAAAGCTTGCTTCAGTCCATCAGCGGACCAATTAAGCTTACATACAATACACTCTTTGCCTTTAGCAATGAATCCCTCTGGTCGCTTCATGTAGATGGATTCCTCAAGACTTCCACTAAGGAATGCTGTCTTGATATCCATCTGTCACACCTCATAATCTATATGAGTTGCTATGCATAAGAGCTCCCAGACCTGTCTTGAATCCATAGATTCAATCTCAGTATTCATTGCACTTTGCAAAGATGCTGTATTTATATCTTGGATTGCCTTGTCGTATGTCTAGGGATCAGGTTCATGTTTGCTAGGGACCAAATCAGAAGATTTGTCCAAAAACATGAATCTAAGAGGTTGTCTAACAACCCTCCCACTACGACGAGGTATCTTCTATGTATCCTCTGTGACACGCGGTGCAGTGACATGTGGTATGTCCTCTTGTACCGGTGGTACTAAAGAAGTGACTTCCCTTTTTAACTCCTCCAGAACAATTTTACCTTTGGGCTTGTGGCTTAACACATAGTCTTCCTCTAGATATCTGGCATTCATGTTAACGATCACCCTCTGATCTCTAGGACTATAAAACAAGTTAGAATAACTCATCATCGATCTAACCATCTCCATAAGAGTCCTATTCCTTCGCTCTGCTACACCGTTCTGCTTGGGTGTGCCAGGTGCAGTCAATTGGGATTGAATCCCAACCTCTGATAAGTAGTTCCTAAACTCTCCCAAGAGGTTGTCACCACCATGATCAGATCGTAGTGTCATCCACATCTTGAATAATCATCTACAAAAGAGACGAAATATTCAAGATTACCTCTTGCCTAGATAGCCATAGGACCACACAAATCAGAATGAACCATTTCTAACACATCTTTGGCTCTATACCCCTTGGCCTTAAAAAGGCCTCTTGGTCATCTTACCTTCCAAGCAAGATTCGTAGGTTGGGAGATCCTCCACCACTAATGAACCCAAAGGTCCATCAGCTATCAACCTTTGAATTCTGCTTACGTTAATGTGACCAAGCCTAAGAAGCCAAAGATATGTTTGGTTCATCTTCGAAGGTTCTTTTCTCTTATTGGAATTAGAAGATGAGTTATTAACTTCAATTTGCATCGTGGGAGGTTTTGGTTCAAATTTCCTTTCAATGTACCTGAATAGATATTCTCCCTATTTCTTTTTATAACAACTCTGTCATTAAAAGAAATAGAATATCCATCCATAATAATTTAGAAACTGAAACTAAATTCTTTCTAAATAAAGGTACATAAAGGGAATTTTCCAGAACCAAAGTTTTATTATTTTCAAGAGATAAATAAAACTTCTCCCACTGCAATAGCCGCCATCATCATGGCATTGCCCAAGTAAATGGTAATCTCCCCTTCAACTAGTCATCGGGTTTCCTGGAACCCCTGCAAATTGTTGCAGACATGATTAGTGGCTCCTGTATCTACTCACCAGGTGCCGGTAGATATCACCGCTAATCATGTTTTAATGGCTAGTCCAAAAGATATACCTATGTTCTGTTTTGGATTGGGACAATCCTTCTTCCAATGTCCATCCTGCTTGCAAGTGAAGTACTTGCCTTTCGGCTTCTTCACTCTTCCCTGAGATCCTCCCACCATCTTTGCTTCACCTTGTTTCTTCTTCTTCTTGCCTTTCGGCTTAGAAGTAGAAACTCTTTTGAGCAATGATGGCTTGAGGACACTCTTCGAAGAGTGCATACTAGCAGATAAGACAATATTTGGATTCATTTCCAATCAATATAATTTGGGTACAATAAGTTTATTTCCTTTAGTATCAAAATAAGTGGACTGAAAGTCAATTTTGAAAATCCTAAGAATCACATAGATCATTACTTTAGATTTCAAAAAATTATTGATTCCTCAAAAAATAAAATTTCGAAATCAACCAACACCTCAAATCACCGAGAATATCGCATGCCACGATAGTGTGGACGTATACGAATTCTACATTTGTAAGAGGAGGTTTTACCCATTAATTTTATTATCTTGTCAACCTTACTTTTTGACAAATAAAATTAATATTTGGTTCCTCTTTGGCCCTATAAATAAAAGCAGTGACTCCGATGGAGAGGATACTTTTTATTTGCATCTAAGTGTGCACCATTACACGGTACTAAGGGAATTATTTCGGATTATGTGCCTTACCGATGGGGAAGTACACACGCTCCTAAATAATTTCCTATAACCATTATTTGACCTAGTGATCCACAAACAAACTCATCCGATGGGGAGGAAGGCACTCAGAGCCGACGCGCAAGTTTGTTGCATCACATGTCAAATTGTAATGGAGGCCGCAGGAATTAATTAAAATATCCCTCTCCCAATTAGTAAATTGAAAATGAGGAATTTTCAAGCACACACAACATGCTTATTATTACTGTAGATTTCAATAAAAATTATTGATTCCTCAAACAATAAAATTTTGAAATCAACCAACACCTCAAACACCGAGAATATTGCATGCCACGATAGTGTGGACGTATACGAATTCTACATTTGTAAGAGGAGGTTTAACCCATTAATTTTATTATCTTGTCAACCTTACTTTTTGACAAATAAAATTAATAGTTGGTTCCTCTTTGGCCCTACAAATAAAACTACTTTTTATTTGCATCTAAGTGTGCACCATTACACGGTACTAAGGGAATTATTTCGGATTATGTGTCTTACCGCTGTGGAAGTACACACGCTCCTAGATAATTTCCTATAACCATTGTTTGACCTAGTGATCCGCAAACAAACCCATCCGATGGGGAGGAAGGCACTCAGAGCCGACGCGCAAGTTTGTTTGTATCACTTGTCAAATTGTAATGGAGGCCGCGGGAATTTATAAAATTATCCCTCTCCCACTTAGTAATTTAAAATTGAGGAATTTTCCTAGCCTACGAAATGCATATTAAACAAAAAGCAATAAATATGAAAAATAAATTATTTTCCAACTATTATGGCTTTTGTCTTCAATATGACTCCCGTCGCATCGCCATCTCGTCCGCTCCTCCTACGCCATGTACGAGCCATCCGGAGATCCGAGCCGAGACTAAATCCTATTTTAATTTACATCCATCGATCCTATACTCCACGAGGGAGTGTACATGAAATCTAGATCGAAAGTAAAATAAAATAAAGAGCGGCTAAACAATGCCGTATTTAATTTACAAAAACTAAATACTAGCCTCGTCAACCCCGAGGATTCAACAAAATAAACATTTACACACATACAATCACATACACACACATGCCATAATAGTGGAATCTTATGCCTGCAACCAAAGAGTTAAGCTACGCATATCCTACTATTATCTGACACATTTAATATATGAAAAAGTGCATAAAAATTAACCGAATCCTAAACACACAAAACTGGAAACCTTGGCTCTGATACCAATTGAAAGGTTTTGCCCGGAAGCTCTGATACCAATTTAAGGGATTTCCCTTGTCGAGTCCGTGAGAGGAAACTTCGCTTCCCCTTCGCCTCGGTTGCTTGACCAGGGTGATCCCTTCGATGTCCCCGGATTAAAAATTTAATCCTAGACAAAAGGGATTCCCAAAGCAACCAAGTCATCGTCGTGCTATTCGTTTAGAGAGGTCACTTGAAAAAACTAGTTGTTCAAGCGACCATCCTCTATTCTACGAGTAGCCGCGGAATAGACGATGTCCGGATCACCGGTTTTTGTGTTTATACTCGGGATCCAAGTATTATTTAGCCTATTTACAGAAATATAACATGCTTATATTTTGAAAAACAAACACAAGCAATGAATAAAAGAGATAGAAGAATAGTTATACCTCTTGGTCTTCTAATGTATGACCCTCCTCCTTTTGGACGTCGTGTGGGCGACGATCCACCAAAAGTCGAAGCTCCTAGATCGCAAAACTTCCTTCCTTGCTTTTCCCAAGCAAGAGGAAGAAGAGAAACAATGTTATTCTCCTTCAAAAACTCAACCAACAAAGAACTATAGAAGTTCTTGCCGCCGGCCAACTAGAAGGAGAAGAAGATGATGGAAAACTACCAAGACACCAAGGGAAACCCTATATCTTGTTTCCACCACCTAAGGAGAAGAGAGGGGAATTTTTTTGGGTGCCGGACAAGGGCTGGGAAGGGCTGGAATAGCTGCTGGACGTTGGCCACAAGGCAAGGAAGAAGAAGGAAAACTTGCCTTATTTGGTGCCACCCTTGCTTCCAAACCCTAACCCTAATTCCAATCCTATCTCAACTAGGATTGCCCTATTCTTGCCGCCCAAGCCTTGCTCCCTCTCAATCATGATCTTCACGCCAACCCCATGCCACCTTTTATAGAGTTTGGGGATAAGCCATGAATTAATCTCCTCCATTGGTTCTAGGGATTTAATCTCAACCGTCGGATCTAGAGATTTAATCTCAACCGTCGGATCTTAGAGATTTAATCTCTGCCAATGGATCTTAGTGTTTTGTTTCTATCCATTGGATCTAAGCATCTTGAGGTGTTAATGGGCTACATTAGGGACCATGAGGAGGAGTTGGGTCTTGGCCACCCATGGATCAAGCCCACATAAAGTCCGATCCACTAATGATGGTCCAATCCACTAAAGGTCCATCATTGATCTACCTCACCAACCCCATATGATAATATGGGCTCCATATATTATTTGTACATTTTCTCCCCGTGTTTAAGATCTCGAATGTTCGTCGATTAATTAATTTACTGACCATTAATTAATCAACATCTAACTCCTTGAGTAGTACCACTCAACCTTTTCATCATGCCGGACCTAGTCCACCTGCAGGGTTTACATGATGAACCTTATGAGCTCTTCAAGGGGACATCATCATCCTAATATATAGGACACGGTTTCCTCCTATAATTAACGGCACATCATATAAATAATATCATCTCCCAACTTACCGAGTCTATCGATTTAATCTATAAATCTCGCCCATTGGTAAATCAAAGAGATGAGTACCAAGTATATGTGCCCGTTATTATATCGGGATTAAGAGCATGTACTAAATAATATCTGAGGTCCGATTCGATTATGTAGTCAGCAATAAATCGAATCACCTCTGTGTCGGTCCTGCTCAATACACACAAAGTGCACTAGTGTGATTCTATGGTCAAGACAAACCAATACCAAATCACACTATAACCATTCCGATGGTTTGTCCAAAACCATCTCGGTTGTGAGCCTTTACTTATACTTTACAAGGAGCCGATAACATGATCTCCCGTGTGACACCACACACCATGTTTTCTACAATGTAACGTATTAGACAATATGCATAAATATATGCAAACAATGATCATCTGATTCTTATTTCAAAATAAAGATGTTCATACAAAAGAGCTAGGCTTTCAGTATACATCCCAACACAGTCCGATTCATCCACGGTGAATCACTCCGCAATCTATCCACTAGATCTCTCCTTTGCACAAAGCTAGGTGGAGGTAACCTCTTTACAACAACACTCCTCTTACAAATATAATGAAAATAAGCTTGGGTAAGAGGATGGAATGCTTTAGGGAACTTTGGGAGAGTATTAGAGTATAAGCATTAGCCTCCCAAAGCCTTATCCCCTTCCTTTTTATAGAGGAAGAGGGTTTCTTCCCGTTGACACAGGAGCAGTCGACTGATGGCACCCATCAGTCGACTGGTGCTGTAGTCGTTGCCCAATAACGGCCGCTTTCCACGTTGGATATTATCCAACGGTACTGGCATCAGTCGACTGATGGCACCCATCAGTCGACTGATGTCAACCAGTCGAGTCCTCAACGAGGTCGACTCCATACGTGGGTGCAGACGGTGACATCGATCATTCTTGTCCCTTCGGCCGATCAAGCCATCGATCGGACCGCCCATGCTAGCGATCGGTGATCAACTTGATTCACCACATTAGACGGTCGATCGAACCATCGACTTAGAGCGATCGGCCGCCATGACATGGCAGTCGACTGGTGTCGGGAAAACCCATCCGACACTTGGCCAAATGGCCAAGTTTCACCTAAGAGCTACCCTTCCCGGGTTACAGTCGCTCACTCTCATCCCTCAAAGTCCCTCACCTTCGAAGTTCTCTTCGTTCACGGCCACGTCCCTCGGCAGCATCAGGCGCACGACTCTACAATGCTCCTTCGCGTCTCTTGCCTCGAAGTCTACTTCCTCCGGCTTCACTCCAAGCTTCTCGTCCGGTGGTCCCTCGGATGCTCCAAGCGCACGGCTTCCGCAAAGCTATCCTTCACCGACCCGAGACACGAGTCATGAGATGTGAAACTCGCCACGGCTCCATGTGCGAATTACTAAGTCCTGCACGACTTCAACGCACATATCAAATCAACATATCAAACTAACTTAAACCCTTTGCCACACCATCAAAACCATATTACGGCAAGAGATTGCCCTAACAAATGTTTTTATGTCAATACTTGCTTTTCTGAAACTGTATATTACTTGACATTTACATCCACATTTTGCTTCACCGTTTATGCATGTAGGGAACTTATATTGACATTTGAGTTTGTAATTGAACTCAGCCTCATAGCTGATTGTAATGCCTGTATAAGAGGGTGCCAAGTTATGAAGCCATTTAAGAGCTTCCTGAATCTGCTAGAAATCTATCCAGTTTGATTTATCGGCCAGGGTTCTGATGTATGAAGCTAGATCTGTTGGTAGGTTTAAACTCGTTGTAATGTCATTCTTTTCTGTTTGTCTTACTGGCTCACTGGTAATTATGTCTAAGTAAGTCATATCTTTTGGGAGCCATGAAGAGTCTAGGACCATTTTTGTTAGTAGTCCTTTCCCTTTTATTGAGGCACTTACAAAATAATTTGGGCCTGCCTTTGTTCTGACAGTTGTTAATGCTTCTCTGAGGTCTTTAAATTCTCTATAAGTGACTTGGATTTCACTTCAAACAGCAACCAGTGCTGCTTCATGTTGGGTGGCGTAGACTCTTGCTTGTGACCCTGTTAGAATGATGTAATAAATATTTTCTTGACCACCATGTTTTACTTTTGCTATGTTTGCTATGTGGTGGAAATGTTGTATCAGGGGTTTTATAACAACCACCGTTTGCTTGGTTGTTCCTGGTGTGCTTGGAATATGCCACAGATTGTCTATAAGATAGTTTTGTACTTGTGTCAACATGTGTCTTGTTTTAAAATGGAATTATTCTTCATGTTTGTTGTACTGTGGGACCTCTACTTCCCCGAAAGTCATTAATCTTCTATTGACAACTGGTTCTGATCTGTAATTTCTAAATTTATCCTTCATGTTAGCAACCTGGAAAGAGTGTCAGCTAAAGAATTATTAATTCCTTTAATATGTTCCCAGTTTATTTTTAGTCCTTTATTAATAATAGTGTCAGCAAATTTTATCCATCTTCTGCTACTTAGGGATTTTCTAGTTCCCTTAGTCTATTGGTTATATTTTATTATAGCTTCACAGTCTGTTCGTATGGTACTCCTTTTTGTCACAAATAAATAGTATAAATGAGTCAAGGCAGTAAATAATAGCTAATATTTCAAAATCCAAGGAAGTCAAATGGTCTTTTTCTATATATTTTCCTGAGGCATATCTACACAATGTCTCTGTAGATTTTGTGTCATATTTTGTGGGTTTTTTATATAAAGCTCCTCCCCATCCTGTCTCACATCCATCACTTTCTATGACTAGATAATCATTATCTAATGGTAGTGTAAGTTTGGGCAATGTTTTTACTAATTCTTTAATTTGTTTGACTACTAAAGCATCTTGTTGATTAAAGTGTTTTTGTCCTTTTGTTGATGTTTTATTATATATATTTCCACTTATTTTTCCTATATCTTTTAAATATGGTCTTGCATAGTTTAAAAGTCCTAGAAAAGCTCTCAAAGATCTAGTATTTTCGATTTTGTCGGGAAATTCAAGTATCTTACTAGCAATATGTGGTTGCAAAGTTATTTTTCCTTGGCCTATTTTAGCTTCTAAAAATTCAATATGCTTTTTCATAAGTTGCATCTTTTTTCTATAAATTATTAATTCGTGCTTTTCAAATAGGTTAAAAATCATATGTAGATGAGTTGTATGTTCTGATTTGGTCTTAGAGAAAACTAAGATGTCGTCAATATATATACATGTAAAATTTGTTGTGTCTTTAAAAATTTTATCCATCTTTCTTTGGAATATTTGTAGTGTTGTTTTTAGGCCAAATGGCATAACTAACCATTCAACATGTCCTTCAGGGCAAGACAATGCTGTCTAGTTTATAGATTCTGGGTGCATCCGGACTTGCCAGAAACTAGATTTAAGGTCAAATTTTGAATATCATTGTGAATCTTGTATTTTATTAATTAATTGTTCTTTGTCAGGAATCTTATAACCATCCTCATTACAATTGACATTTAGGCGTTTATAATTAAACACCATTCTTGACTGACCACGCTTTTGTTCTGATCCCTTGTTTACTATGAAAGCTTGGATTTTATGTCTAAAAGTAGATCGTTGTATTAGTTTTGTAATCTAAAAGTTGTTTAATATGCATTTTGCACTCTTGTGCTTCCCAATTTTAAAATTTTAAGTCTTGGGCTTTAATTGTTAAATCTGGATTTATAATATCTAATTTACAATATATTTTATCCAGTTCCTAGTATTTAATAGGATTGTCTCCTAAGATTTCCATTTTTTCTAGTTTTGAAATTATATCTTCCAAATTCTCTTGGGTGTTAATTAAATTTAGTATACTCCGAGGGGATATAGTATCGGTAGGGAAGTCATACTCATTTCTTGTGTCTATTTCGGATTCTTCTGAGTCCGTACATGTGCAAGAACAATCTTGTGTTTGACAGGAACAAGTTTGAGGTGGGTGTGAGGAGGTACTATTGTTAAGTTCCTCTTCCTGGTGTATGTAATCCAAATCTTGGGGCTTTAGTGTCACGCCCGCCCTTTCCAGGGGTTGGAGGGCAGCACGACACAATCGTACATACATGCATTACAAAGGAAGACTACATATACTTCTTATAGCGGAAGACTTTAAACTTTTTTTATCTCTCTTTCTTTTAAACATAAGCATTCATCATCATTTCATAAATACTTAGTTCCAGTTCATGACATTCAACTTAAAGAAAACGTGCATAAGAACGGAAAGCATAAACAGATCTCCTCCACTATGCCACTACCACACACACTTTGCCCCTCCTGCTTCTCCCTTTAGTTTAGCCATTCTTTACCCTTATCTGTAGTACAAGGGAACATAAAACTATAAGCACATAGGCTTAGTAAGATCCTGTCCTACTCACAAAAACCATACATCAAGCATTAAGCATAGAGTAGTGACATGATCATATAAGCTCATATAAGCATAACATTCATATAAACGTACATGAACATATAAGCAAGCATAGCATGCATATAAACATACCAGAACATAAGCATATCATTCATATAAACATTCAAGAACATAAGCAAGCATAACATACATATAAACATACCAGAACATAAGCATAGCATTCATATAACATACAAGAACATATAAGCATAGAATTCATGTAAACATACAAGAACATATAAGCATAGCATTCATATAAACATAACATTCATATAAGAGAAATGACATGAGCATTCAGAAACATATAAGCATAACAACTATAATAACATCATAATAATCTAGACATGAAATAAAGGTATATGCAAGATGCTCTTTAAAAACATATATATTATAGGTACTTAAACATAATCTCAATATATTGGGCCCGGCATTGTACCACATACATCATCGTCATAGCGCGCATCCCTAATAAACCCGTAGTAGCTAATCTCGAACCCACTAGAGTACTAGGCCCGTACTATGTCCGTCGGACTAGGGGCAACATAACATAGAAGCCCATCCTAAGCCCGTACTTATGACCGTCGGCCTAGGGCATCTGGGAGCCCATCCCGTACTGAGTCCGTACTACGATCGTCGACCCAGGGGCATGTAGGAGCTCATCCCTTGGACCTTATTAGGGTCCTAGTACAAGCCATGCAGAAAGTAAAATAGCATATCTTGTTCCTTATCATAACATATCATATTTCTTTTCATAAACATATCATATTCCTTATCATGGCATATCTTGTTTCTTCTTCATAACATATCGTGTTCCTTCTTTTCCTTCTTCATAACATATCATATTTCTTTTCATAACATAGCATGTTCCTTCTTTATAACATATCATGTTTCCTTCTTCATAACATATCATATTTTTTTTCATATCATATCATGTTCCTTCTTTATGACATATCATATACTCATACAATTAACAAGGCAATGAG